>OX638297.1:24610007-27010007 GCA_951812265.1 Taphrorychus bicolor
AAGTCCTTTAATGGGATCTAATAGCGCGAATAAAATGCAGGGGTGTTAAATTCAGTAAAAAGAGAGACCCGCCCATGTCACCTAATCCGGATCGGCATTTTTATTTTTCATCATCATCATTATTCTCATTTCTTATTTTTATCGTTTACTTTCTCACTTTAAAGGTAACAAGACAATATATATGTTTATGTATAAAGGAAGATAGATCAGATGTTTGCACTTAAAATTATTCACCTACTAATTTTCGTTAATTTTCGTTTATCTTACGCATCAAATTAATTAATGAGAAAGTCCGAATTCCTAGCCAAAATTCATAATGAAACTAAGACCCATGCCGAACCTTCCTGTTTTTCTCTTTTGTTTTGTCTGTTTTCTTGGATGCTAACGATGTTGATAACACCTAGTGCAATGGGGCCGGGGGTCAAGTCACGCTATGATATTGACCTCTTTTTATTTTTCCAATTTAAGAATGGCCTCAAATCAAGAAAACGCTGTCGCAAAAAGGGCTCGCGTAAGAACCCCCTCGGACTCGTCTTCTTCCACAGAGGCAGGTGCATCCAGTTCAATGACGGGTGAAGCAGGGCCGGACTCGATGATCGCGGTAATGAGGGACTTTGTTAAAGCCCTTGAATCCCAAAATAAATCCACGAAATCAAAAATAATTCTTCATCCGAGTGACAATACTGTGCCTAAATTTGACCCTGAAGATCACAACAATTCGATAGGGCAATGGTGCCGTCGCATTGACGAATTAGCGCGTTTGTATTCGTGGGATGATGGAGCGACAGTGTACCACGCAATTTCCAGACTTAACGGCTTAGCTAGCGCATGGTACGGTAGTTTGGAGACCATTGACTACACATGGGAGCAATGGAAGGAAAAACTGACAGCCGCGTTCCCACCAAAGCGAGATTACGCTGGTTATTTGCGAGAAATGATGGATAGAAGAAAAACCGCCAATGAGACCTACCTGGCGTATTACTATGAGAAATTAGTTCTGATTAACAGGAGTCGCATTTATGGGACTGACGCAGTCTCCTGTTTGCTCGATGGCATTTCTGATCCGATAGTGAGCTCTGCTGCAAGGGCTAGCGACTACCAAACCTGTGAGGCTCTACTAACGTTCTTACGAACTTGCGACGTATCAGGAGCTAGAAGATCGCTTGAAGAAATAGATTCCCCCGGAGGTGTATCTGACGACTCTTCATCGGGTGATAGTGCGGAAGACAATCCACCCTTACTAAACGATTCGGAGTGAGACGCGGGGGTCGCGTCTCGGTTATCAGGTTGGCCGAGTGTAAAACCTATAATTTTTACTTAAGTATCTTTTATATATTTCAATATTTTTCTATTTTTATAAACTTAATTACTACTTTTATATTCCCATTAATTCGCTTATAATCAATATACAACTTTTGCTTACTCTAGCTGTTTTAATAACCTAATTCAGTCAGGCCTACGTCTCAAGATAACTAAATACTGGTTAAAGTGAAATGGTAAAACTGGAGACCAAAGTCGATAAGAGGAATAAGGGACACATGCCTAGAATACAGGGGGGGCTCTGGAATGTAGGAGGGAAGAGAGGGTGAATGTTGGATGTGTGCGAGATTGAGCGAAAAAGACGAGAATGGTGCCGGCATCGAAAGGGAGTGGTTCCGTGAAAGTAGCGGTGTGTGATAAGTAGTTGGGGGCCCAACCGAAGGGGGGTGTTAAGTTGGTAAGACCTAGGCAAAGTTGTTTTTGTTGTTGATAATGTATATGCATATACTGATGAGGAAAAACCCCGGCGACACCCCGAGGGGTGGGGATAGTACTATGCTTCTGGGGTTGCCGATACATAAGAGTTTTGGGGGTATCTCTTATGCTCCCCAGTCGACACTAGCGGGTATGTAGTGTCAGCCTGATGACCGTACCTGCTGGTTAGAGATACTCACTGCTTAGCGGCTTCTGAGTTCTCGGGTGCGAGCCTCAACTCGTTTACTAATCAATTTTAGGGGGGCACTAGCTAGTTGTCGAAGATCAGAAGGTAACATCAGTAACATCAGATGTTTTATATTGAGAGCATTTATATTATTTATTTTTACATTTTCCCTGGTCCATGTTACGAGGGTATATTAGTACTAGATGGTACATGGACTGATAGAGTTAGTAGGGCAAGAGAGGCCCGACGCGGGGGTGCTTCGGACCCCCTGTGAGTAGTATGATTTATTGCTATTTTGATGCAGAACAGTAACTGTTTCATTATTTTCATGTGCATATTCCCGAGCCTTCTCTATCGACGTCTCTATTTGAATTATACTAAAACCACCGATTGATGGCATCGTTATGACCCACAGAAGCATCAAAAAGTAAGTTTATCGTGTTTGTTATGATTTTTATTGAAATCACTTGCTGTTTATACTATTAATCGGTCACATGCTCCCGGGCTAAAATAGCCAGAAAAGACCGAACTTTACATGCTCTAAAGTAAAAAGTTAATATAGAGGATCACTCAAAAAATCAAGGCAAAGCAAAACTTTTTATTGGAAAACCCTACTTTCGATTGGATAACTGAATTCTCCTTAAAATGCTGAACAAAAATTTTATAACACATGCTTAAATTAAACCGTTTTTGAGATATCGAGTGTATCGAAGTAGCTATTATATATGAAAATGGCGGTTCATTTCATAAAAGACAATTTCTGTTAAGAAAAAAAATGGAAAAAACGAATTGGCTAGATATTTTAGTTTCAAAAATAATCATTATGCCATATAAACTGCCCCAAAAAATCAATTTGTCAATTTGTTATTCCTGAAAAATTGTCTAATTTGAGCATGTAGTGTGTAAAATTTTTGTACTTTGTTTTGTAGAGTTTTTAGAAAAATTTAATAATCGAATAAAATAATCGCTATTATATTAGAAAAAAAAATGTTTTAATTATTTGACTAATCCTGGAGGATTTAGATATAAATTTTTCCTTTAGAACCATAGAGTGAAAAAAATCTTAAAAATGGCTTATTGTTTTTTTTTAGAGAACTTAGGTTAAGAAATAATTGACTGTTTCCATACATAAACGAGACTATGTTTTGTAAATAAACCGCCATTTTTATACTTAATAACTACTTAAAAAATCATGAAAAAAACTCGACATCTCAAAAATGGTTTAACTTATGTATTTAGTATGTTATAATTTTTTTGTTCAGCATTTGAAGTAGAAATCAATTATCCAAAAAAATACAATAGTTTTATTTTCAACCACATATGTAATGATGACATTTCTGCCTTTTTAAAATCTTGGAAGTGTCTCATTACTGGTCAAAGACGGGAAGTAATTCCATTATTGGTCTAGGACGGAAAGTAGTTACTTCCCGTCCTAGACCGGTTATGCACATGCAAATAAAGCGCAGAAACTTCAGGGAATTACAGAAATCCTGATTGTCGGTTTTGCTCTATACCATAGCAACCATCAAAACTCCGCCTCTTGAGTGAAGATTTGAGCCAGAATATTATATGAATAAATAACATTCAAGAACATTTTTTAATATTATGCAGTAAGTGTGGTTGAAAATAAAATAGTATACATATACTCTATGGGAAGCTTCATTGCTGTTTCGAGTATATCGAGAATAACATAATCTCTGGACAGTAATGAAAGACTTCCCATCTCTCGTATTGTAATATGCTATTAATGTCATTTACACACACCTGCTCTATGTCTATTAAGTTGTGAGATTTGACTTTCTGACTGATCAAGGAAAATTTGAATATTAAATGTTTTATAAGTATAATAAAAGAACCATAGAGTGGAAAAAAAACCTCAAACTTTTTTGTTTATTGTTTTTTTTAACAGTTTATTTTAAGAAATAATCGATCGTTTCCATCATAAAGGCTAATATGAAAATTGCAAGATTGGTTCAACTAGTAATTGAAAAAAAAAAAAAAACTTGAATATAAGAATAGGGTAACAACTAATAGCTTTACGCACTGTCTCAAAAGCCAAATTCGGAAACAAGCAGACTAAGAAAGATCCAAAAAATTTGGAACGAATGGGTAATATCAATTTTTTACATAATTGGTGAAGAAATATAAATGAGGGAGCGAAAAGGGATTTGCAAGTAAAAAGAATTGGGCTCGAAGGAACATAGTGGGGCAAGGAACAGAAGGGTGACATCTTTTACCTAGTTGATGAAGTGTAGATAAGATTTCAAGGAAATAAAAATTTTTGAGGATGACAACTATTTATTTCTTCTATATGTGTCCACATCAGCCTCGCGAAATGCCCCTAATTCAAAAAAAAATTTTTTTGAAGGAAAATTATCCAAAAGATCTTAAGTGAGCGTAGTCGAAAGTTTTAAAAACTTTCGTTTGAAGTGTATAACGCTAATTCCGAATTTTCCAATTAAATATCTTATTTAAGTTAACAAACTATTGGTAAAGAGTTTCAAGCCTTTGCGGTTAAAACTTTCACCGTCTATAGAAATAACTAAATCAACTAGTACAAGGATATAAATAGTTCATGTTTAATCTTACGTAGTGTGAACTTCTCAACTTGTTTCACGCCTGTCTTGAGATCTGGAAAGATATATTTTAAATTCGTTCGACGACTGACAAGAACCGAAACTATGCTCGGAATTTTAAAATCCTTTTTCACTGGGGAAAAATTTGTGCTGTCTAGAATCTTGAATTTTTACCGACTTACCCCTTAAAACTTCTGTCGTCTCGGGGAAGACGCATGGTATGGCCATTTATCACCACAAACCGCAATATCTCTTATCGAACGAAAACAAAACCCCAGACCTCATAGAAACGAACTACGTATTTAATCACATTGGCTTTATCAGGTAATGGATCGCTCCTCACACAGAATCAATTGAATCAAAAGCACCGCCCGACCGACCGGAAACGGCGAAAGCAAAAATGGGATTTTATGGCCGCAAGATGGCTATAAACAGAGAATCTCGTTTTCAGAACGTCTCTACTTTGTTTTCAATCAGGGTATATTGCCTGGAAAATGCTCGTAATCATTTCCGAGGAAAATGCGAATTTCCACCAACTTAAAAGAGTTATGGGGTCGTAAATGATACTGAGCTCATAGTTGATATAAGTTACAGTAATAAACGACTGTTTCAGTAGAATACAAAGTTGAGATTGTGAAAAGTAGGTATTAAGGAGAAAAAAAAAAATTGAAAACGATTAAGGAAACGATTTTCATTTTGAATCAGCTGCAATTTTGATAGCTTGAGAAGAAACCTCTCTAAAAGTGTTTCTTTGGAGATAAAAGAGTTTTCTCTTCAAAAGAGTTTTCTTGTAAATGAGGATTATTCGACTTTCATTGTCTGTATTAAATTGTTTTATTTTCAACCGCATATGTAACGATTACATTTCTGTCTTTTTAAAATCTTGGAAGTGTCACATGCAAACAAAGCGCAGAAACTTCAGGGAATTACAGAAACCCTGATTGTTGGTTTTGCTCTATACCATAGCAACCATCAAAATTCCGCCTACTGAGTGAAGATTTGAGCCAGAATATTATATGAATAAATAATATTGAAGAACATTTTTTGATATTATGCAGAAAGTGTGCTTGAAAATAAAATAGTATACATATATCGATGGGAAGCTTCATTTCATTACTGTCTCGAGATTTTATTTATCTCGACGCTACGCGTCTCGATAAATAACATAATCTCTAGACAGTAATGAAAAACTTCCCATCTCGTATTGTAATATACTATTACAAAATATTTCGGTTCAAGCTATTTCTATTTGTTAATTTATTCCCTTAATTACTAAATAGTCAAGACTCTAGTGGTTTATGGAAGAGTTTGGTTTGGTTGGAGTTGAGAATGTTGGTTAGTGCCAAGCCAAAAAGGACGACCAAACTCACTTCTACTGATATACTTTCAACACACAATACAATACAAACACATCTTCCGGGTTCTTTCCATTTTCATAATTAATTATTTCCTTTTACTATTCACTGCTGAGCTCAAATTAGTTGGAAACGAGATGCAACAAGTATGAGTATTTTCAAAAAACATTTAGAGAAATACATATGCTTTTCTTACGAATATATAGATATTTTTTTCCTACTACTTTGACTATAGAAATATCTGCAAAAAAACTGAAGCTAATGGTGAGTTCAAGGCAGTTAGAAACGAGCTAGGATTAAGTTCAGAAACGCATTTTCCGGGTAATTTCTTTTCTGGTATGCAATAATTTTCAGTAATTTTTTTCTCAATTTTTTTTCTCAAGTTTTAGGCCGTGGTTATCCAAATTCTAAATTTTTATTTGCCTTCGTGTTTTTACTAAGAACCAAAAAAACTTTCAAGCTATACCTCATTCACTTATTTTTGGCATCTCGTTACCTCTGAAACCTCCATTTTTTTTAGCTATCTCTTTTTGGCGCACGTTGAGAAGATATGATAAAAGTGTCAAAGTCAGATTTCCAACCAATGATAAGTGAATGGTTTATATTGTTTCTTATAATTTTTCAGTAAAAAGTTGCTATTGCTCCAAAAGACGCGCGTAAGTGGTGAAATAAATATTTGTCCAGTTCATTTTGGACATTTTGAAAGAAACAGGATGAAAGACAAGTAAGTAAAAAAGAAGAAGTAAATCAGAATTTGTAAATAAAATGTGCATTATAAGTGAACCCAGTTTATATTCAAATCGGAATGAACTATGTGTGGCATAAATACTTTTACAGAATATTGGTGCCAAATCAGTCACAAAATGGGAGAAAAAAGGGAAATATCGGTATTTTTTGTGCTCTGTCAATATCTCCTAGCTCATTTGAATAGGGCAATTTTGCCGCCTGCTTAATATGTTTTAAAGATTATTTAATTGCACTACGCATATTATAATCAATTCTCTCAAGAATCTTTGCCCCGACAGTACTTGAGAAGAAAGAACCTCAGCAAGTTGAAGAAGTTAACTAACATTCTGCCTTGTACTGTGTAGCTGAATGGTCCTCTCTTGTTGTTCGAACAGTATAGTCAAAAGAAAAAAGATAATAATATAAAGAAATGAGAATGATTCGCATGTTTGTTGAGTCTGACACACAGGAGGTGGTTTGTATTGTAATGTCTTGAAGATGGCAATAATTTAGTGCCGGAACGTCAACGTTATGCAGCGTTTCTACATTCTGTCATTGATCCGCACCAAGCAATCGCCAGTAAAAAAGAAGATAACATTTGCACTGTAGCAATCATGTCAGGTCATAACAACATTACCGGTTGTGAATCTGTCGAGGTCGAGCTCAATATACAAAAATTCAATAACATATTAACTGTCTACATCAAAAGTGATTTGTTGATTGTATTTCCTAGTAAAGACTATACTTACTACTATTTTAGTGCCCAACAACACAAATGGAAGTAATGAAGATGGTAAGTAGGTGCCTATATTATATACTCCCGATGGTTGGCAAGTCAATGACAAGGAAGACCCAATGTCATTACTCAAGAAAATGCCAGCACCAGCATCCAACTCATACTATTTCCTGACTTCAAATTCGATAAATTTGCAAGACAGATCAAACTGAACATATAAATTTCAAAAACTACACTATCCTTATAGGAGGTGTTCATTTGAAAAGGTTATCTAGTTGGCTGTGAAATAACAAAAGAAAAAGCTGAAGTAGCAAAAGTCCGTTTACTTTGAATATGTCATCCTTTTCTGTGGTTTTCCAGATGACGTCTTCTAATGAACACGATGTATATGCCCTGGTAGTACTTGCTTGTTAATTTCTGTTTTGGCTGTGATAGTGTTCGCGTCTCCAGCCTTCACACATTAAAAAATCTTTGATAATAATATAAACATATACCTAAGATGTCCTGCGAAAGTACTTTGAGTTTGACGCACAGGGAGTGGCAAGTGTTGTATTGTCCTGAGGATGGCTCTTTTTAAGAACCGAAACGTAGACCATTATAACTATTTACATCCCATAGTCATTTCATTGATCGAAACCAAACTCTTCACATCACAAACAATACTTGCTTATGTTTACTGTATCGCAGGTTTTGTAGGATTCTTTGCCTTAGGAATATGTCTCGATTCCGATGGCCGTTAACGTCTTCAACTTCCTGGTTCCGTATAGTTAAATCCTAGGGATGGAGGAGTTATATCACAGTCCTATTAAACTAGTGGCTATGCTTTTATTGTAATTAACCGACTATGCGTTTTACTTTATACATTATTAATTAATAAACACTATTTCTGTAAACTTGTCTTATAACTTTCAACAATGAGTCTTCGCCAGTTGAATAGTTAAGTAACTTCAAACAAGTAAAAGTAAGTCCGTCCTTTTTTAGCCTAATGTTTTTTTTAGGTTTGTCCCTAAAAACGAATAAAAGAATATTTAGCTTAATGACGAAAAAACATACCAGTAGTTTTACAGCAATAAAATTCAAACCGCAATTGGGTGCGCACTTGTGATGAACCCTCTGAAGTGCCATCTTAAAGGAAAAATATCCACAAGGTTTGGTATCTTCGTTTGTTTTTACTTTAAAGTTTCATTTTACCTTCAATCTGTAAGGAGTTCGTATGGTTCGATATCGGACTTTTTCTTAGAGAATAAAATGAAAGATAGTTATAAAAATTATAGTTATTCGGAAACTTTAAAATACTAAGAAACACTTAATTTATGAAATTTTTACTTAGAAAAGAAAACTTTGATGATGAAACACATTGATAAAACTTTGAGTCATTTTAAACTCACATCCACCAGCAGCATGCAGCAAGCTTATTGTTAGCAAAGCATTTTTTAACATATTTTTGTGTTGAATTGAAAGAAACAAGTCTTAGTGAATTTACCGTAAATTATTAAAAGGGCTCTTGAGTGCGCTGAATCTAAAAAGGGCAACAAAAGGACAGCATGTCGTTTTATCGGAAATCCGACCAAGATTGCCATTGCAGCGAGTTTTCAGCGAATGAAAGGGAGAAAAAGGAAAACTGGAAAATTAATATTCGTGATTTTAATGGACGGTCATTTTGCTTACTTTGCTCAGTATTAATTTACACCTTTGCCCACAAGGCACTTAGTCTGGAGCGCTTATAAAACATAGTGGCGAGTCAAAAGGCTATTTGCCAACTTTTAACCAAATAAAGAAATAAAAGCGAACTACAGTTACACAGTTTTTATTCTGCTCGTTTTTTTTTAACATCGCCTTTGAGTTTTTTCTTTCCGCTTGGTTTAATAACAGAAATTAAAAATTTTTTACTAGTACTGTACGGGGTGTTCATTATAAAACTTCATCTAGCAGGCTATGAAATTTTGACAAGAAAAGGATGACATAATCAAAATAAATGGACTTTTGTTTCTCCATCCTTTTCTTTTGACAGAACTTTAGAACAAAACTATTCAGCTACCGAGCGTTCGATATTTTTTAATATCTTCCTCAGGGTGCTAACTGTTTTGAGAAATGAAGACAGGGAACCGTGAGGGAAGAACATTCAGATATATAAGTCAATAAAATTGGTCAAAACTTTTACACAAATGTCACATGATATGGCAAGATGCAAAAAATATGGATTTAAATGTGGCAAAATCGTCAAAATAATGTAAAAAATATCGAAAGCTTGGTAGCTGAATAGTTTTGTTCTACGCTGCCCAGACCGAATACCCAAGAACACAATCACCTGTTCATACTAGTTGGTCAAGAATACTGTCTGCTTTATTATTATGTAAAGTAATTTGAAATATTTTATTAAAATTTAATTCATACTAAAAAATAATAATTACTCAAAACATATTTAAACAATACAAAAAACACAAAAACTACTTTTTCTACGACCATCCTTAAATCAGGTCGGTTCAGGTTAGGTTAGTTCAGGTTAGTATGGATTTTGAAAAGGCAAGTCTACAATTGATGCACTTCAAAAAGTAAAAGATATCACTGAGGAAATTGAAACAAGAGCAGTAAAAAACCAAAATTTTTGTGAGATGTACAAAATGCTTTTAACAGCGCACCTTGGAATGAAAATATGAAAGCTCTAAAAGCAAAAAGTATAAGTCCATACATCATCCAAATTGTAAAATCGTATCTAAGGCAGCGAAAAATTACCACGGAAAATGGAAACATTCCTCAAGTTACCTGTGGGGTCTCTCAAGGATCGGTCCTTGGCCTTATATTGTGGAATATATTTTACGATAATATCTTGCGAATACCCTCGGAACAAGGAGCAGACCTTGTCGCGTATGCCGATGACCTGGCGATTGTCGTGAGAGCAAAAACCAGGGAAGTGCTAGAGGAAAAAGCTAGCTACTCAACCAAAAAAAAGTCATATACGAATTGACACAAATAGGCCTTACAGTTGCAAGCAATAAAACTGAAATGGTTCTCCTAGCAGGATGAAGCAAAAATAAAAAGGATCGAAATAAAAATCGGCAACGACATCATTGCTAGCCAAGACCACATGAAGTATTTGGGGGTGAACATTGACAGAAACTTTAGAATGACCATGCATATAGAGAAAATCACACAGAGAGCAAACAAAATGATAAGCACATTAATGAGGATAATTCCAAACATTGGAGGAAGCTCTTCTAGTAAAAGGAAACATCTGGCCAGCACAGTTACATCTGCTATTTTGTATGCGTCACCCATATAAGAGAAGATTTGCAAATTTAAACTGCATACGGAGAAAATCGAAAGAGTTAACAGAAGGTTGGCATAGGAATAGCTTCAGCCTACAGAACCGTGCCCACACAGGCAATAATGGTTATATCGGGGATTACTCCTATAGATCTGGCAGTGGAAGAGAGAAACACCATATATAAACAGGGTAGAGAGAGTAGAATGGAAGCTAAGCAGGGGCTGTTTAGAAGGTGGCAAGCAAGATGGGAACAATATGAGGGATGGTATACCGTATTTATAAAACAGGTTGCAAAATGGGTAAACCCAAAATTTGGAACCATTGACTTTTACAATACTCAGGCAATCACAGGACACGGAGTTTTTGGGAGCTACCTGAAAAGAATTAACAAGCAACAAAACGACACATGCTGGTACTGTGATACAATGGACACGCCAGCGCACACCCTCCTCGAGTGCATGGCTCATACCGACATAAGAGAAATTGCAAAGAATAAACTTCCTTCTTACCGATGAGATATCTTAGAAGGCAACCACAGATATGCTTCGGGAAATATTGAAAAGGAAAGAGATGGAGGAAAGAAGAAGAAAAGAGGCCGAGCTATTGAGACTCCCGTAAAAACAAAAAATGTAGTTAAGTTTATCGCTGCTACAGTAGGGACAAAGGGCGACGAGCGGAAAGGGTGTTGAGTGGCGTATTCCCACACCATTTTAGGGCGAGTCCCACACTTAAAAGCCGAATGAGATCGAAGTTGGTTCAGGTTAGTTAAGTTCTGTTTTTTTTTGGTTAGGTTAGTTCAGTTATGTTTTTCCTTTGATCAGGTTAGTTTAGGTTAGATCAGGTTGGCTCAGGTTATTTCAGTTATAGTTTTCTTTTGGTTAGGTTAGTTCAGTTATATTTTTCCCTTGATCAGGTTAGTTAAAGACAAATCAGGTTAGTTAAAGATAAATCTTTGTTTTTCTATGGGGGGATCCTTTGGTTAGATTAGTTCGGATTAGAAACGACTAAACTCGAAAGTAGTGCGTTTTACCATATTTTTCAAGATAATCTACATAATTTACAAGGTTACCCAGTCTTTAACTAACCTGCTCAAAGGAGAAACATAACTGAACTAACCTAACCAAAAGAAAACTAGAACTGAACTAACCTGAACTAACCTGAACCAACCTGATCTAACCTAAAACTAACCTAATCAAAAGATTTCTCATAGAAAAACAAAGCGGCCCTAACGGGCCGTGTGTCCGGAGTGCTGGGATGGAATTACCAAACTCGGCTTACGTTAGTCAAGTCAACTTCCATTGTATAGTTTGTTTCAGGTAAGCGAAATTTATTATTACATATAAAGTAACTTCCCTTCAAAGTAATTTCCCTCGGATTTAATACATTTATGCCAACGTTTTTTTCCAATCCCCGAAGCACTTAAAAAAATCATTTTTTGTGATCTTGTTCAGCTTCTCCTTCGATGCCGTCTTTATCTCCTCAATCGTGGCGTAGCGTCGTCTTTTCATGGGCCTCTTCAATTTTTGGAAACAGGAAAAAGTCACACGGGGCCAGGTCTGGGGAATACGATGGCTGCGGCAACATTACTGTGTTGTTTTTGGCCAAATATTCGCGCACAAGCAACGATGTGTGAGCAGGGGCGTTATCATGGTGCAAAAGCGAGTTTTTGTTCTTCCACAAATCCGGGCGTTTCTGGACGAGTGCTTCGCGCAAATGCGCTTTGCGCATAACTTGCAGGAAATATTCCTTATTGACCGTACTATCCTGTCGCAAGAACTCATGATGCACCTCGATGCCCTTGCAACCGAAGAATACCGTGAGCAGAACCTTTACGCTCGACCGAGCTTTTTTGGGTTTTGGCTCATGCGGCAGCTTCCTTGGGGATGATTGAGCTTTGGTTTCCACGTCATAACCATAAACCCATGATTCGTCGTCAGTTATGATTCTCTGGAGCAAATTTGGGTCGTCACGGACCGAGTCTAACATATCCTGAGCAATGTTAACGTAATGATCTTTTTGGTCGAAATTAAGCAATTTTGGCAGGAATTTCGCGGCGACCCGACTCATGCCCGAATCATTGGTTAGAATCGAATGACACGAGCCAGTGTATATGTTAGGACCTCAGCAACTTCTCTAATGATGATTTGACGATTGGCTAATACTATTTTCTTCACTTTATCAATGTTTTCGTCTGTTGTTGACGTGTTCGAGTGTCCGGCACGCTCTTCATCGTTCACATCTTCTCGGCCCTCTGAGAACATTTTGTATCACCGATAAACGTTGCTTTGGTCCAAAGTAGCTTCACCATATGCCACAGTCAACATTCGGAATGCGTCCGCGCACTTTATTTTGTTTTTCACACAAAATTTGATACAGCTTCTTTGATCCATTTTCTGGAATAGGCAAAAATCGAAGACGAGCCAAAACACATCCAAGGAAAACAGTTGTCAAAAATTAACTAAACATTCAAAATGGCCGACCTTGTCAGCATAAGTAAGGGACATGTGTACCAACATAACGCTACAAAAAAATCAAAAATCAAATATACGTAGCCCGCGGAAATTCAAAATTTGCGATTGTTTTTGAACAGACCTCGTATATTTATTCTAAAAATTGATATTATTATAAATGTTTTTAAGTTCTACCACCACCTATAATTTTCTATTTTGTCCCTTCTATTAATTCCTAAAGAAATGTTTAAAAAAAAAATAGTAATAACGATTTTCCTCAACTGTACCAGCCCCTTATTAATTATCCCCAACTCCAAAAATAAACAACACGACTAGGTAGTTATAAAATTTAAATTTAGACTTTTTCATGAATTTTTTGTAAACTGTAAACTGTAAAAACATTTTAGCGCTATGTTTGTTTATAGAAAGGCCACCTGCACGGACAGTCAATACTGTAATTTTCTCCTTTAATCTATCGTAATTCCAACTCTCTAGACCGGTACAGACCATTCTGTGGGTTACCGGTAGTGAACCGACAATTCCACCAGTTAATTTAGAAACGGTCACTTTCTGGTATATGGTGAAAATTGAAACGAAATGGTGGCTGACCGGTTAAACTGGTGGATTAACCGGTGAGTTTTGGAATTTGCCCTATCTTATCAATTTCATCTTTGCTGACATTGGCACTAATAAAAATTGAGAGTCATTTTAAATGTGACTTAATCACTCGATAGAATATCTTGGCTCTGACTTTGCGCAAGCGTTACACAAGGATGCAGGAGTTTTCCGATTCCTATGTTTTTTAAAGTGATCTCATTTTGGCGTACGTGACGTGACACTTTTCCCCCACCCCATTTCTGGTACCTGGCCTGGATCGATCGTCATCTTCTTGAAGCGATCTTCGTCTTTTTCCTACCTGAACTTGCAACGGATAGACAATGGTTCTATCCGACGCCCTTTTTTGGTGGACCGACGATTTTGGCGGATTCAGACACGATCCATATTTAACTCTTTCCTTTTTTTAAGTTTTTGGTTTACCTTACCTTCACGGAAGCAGTTTAACTGTCTTGGCAGGATTTAAACGGCAGGCGACCCTTTCCCACCGCTCAGGTTGAAAGCCTCGCCTGGCCATTTCCGGCATCAATTACCACCACCCTTGGCGCCATCTATTACCACCACCCTGAGCTGCAGTCGCCGGGATATTTTTTCTTTTATTGACAACAACCTCAGCGAGGGTTTTTTTTCCATAAACCCTCACCGAGGGTTTTTTTTTCCTTGATTTCATAACCTCATTGTCAAGAGCCGCCGAAGGTCACAAAGTCACTGCATTCAGCCGTGACCTATTGGCCCAGTTTTTTTAATCCACCCCAGAGAGACTGTTTGTATGCTTTAGTTCTAAGCACTTACTAACCCCACAGTAATAGAGAAACTAGTAAACTACCCAATTGACTTTTTTTTGTCCTATCCACTTATACCTGTTAGTTTATGTTTTGGTTTGGTGTTGAATTCCAGATTACACCTTTGGAAGTTCCTGGCTTTAATGTCAAGCCTGAAAAGCTTCTGGATATACTCCAAACACTTGGCATTGATTGACACTGCTTTGACAGAACAAATTAGTATTCGGAAGGGAGTCAGACAGGGGTATGTTCTCTCTCCTATGCTATTTAATATTTACTCGGAGTTTGTTTTTCGGGAGGCATTGGAAGAGGAGCAGGCGGGTATAGCGATCAATGGCAGAACTGTCAACAACATCAGGTACGCTGACGATACCGCTGTAATAGCAAGCTGCCTCAAAGATCTGCAGAGACTGGTAGACAAAGTAACAGTAGTTAGCGAAGATTATAATATTATCGAAAAGGAACATCAGTAGTCAGCTGACTATACGCAATAGGAGGGTTGAGCAAGTCCATCACGTCAAATACCTAGGAACTATCATAAATTAAAATGTTGCACACAAACAAGAAATCTTGTCCAGAATTGAGCAGGCGAGGACACCATTTATGAAACTGAGAAAACTGCTGACAGCCCGAGATCTATCTTTGTCTTTGAGAGTGAGAATGGTGCGGTGTTACGTATTTCCAGTGTTACTATATGGTCTTGAAGGATGGACACTAAACAAGGAAATATCGAAGAGACTGGAATCGTTTGAGTGGTGGGTGTACCACCGAATGTTAAAGATCTCCTGTAATGGACCGCATTACGAACGAACAAGTTCTGGAAAGAATGGATAAGGAAATGGAAACTCTTTTCACAATTAAGAGAAGAAAACTAGAGTTTCTTGGGCATGTTATGCGTAATTCAAAATATGAAATTTTGCAGCTTATCATGCAGAGGAAGATCGTGGGAGAGGTCGACGTAGAATTTCCTGGCTACGTAACCTGCGAGACTGGTTTGGCCTCTCATTTATCGAACTATTTCGGACAGCTGCCTCTAAAGTTAGAATAGCCATGATGATCAGCAACCTCCGAAGGAGAAGCTGAGATCAAGAAGAAGAAGGCTTTACTGTCAAAGCCAGTGGCGCTAACCTACCCCACTCTTCGAATTACCTGAGCTGGGGCACACTTAATTTGCCAGGTCAGTACACAACTCACACCTCTTTGATAAATTTGATTTGTTCTTGCTTTTTTATTTAACTTTTTTATATAGACCTCTCTTCTTTACTCGGCATTTCATTCTGAAGAAAGGTCGTGGCACTTTTTTGACTGTCGAAATTGAAAGTGGTGCATGCAATGCAAAAAACGTAGTCTATGAAGATCTATAACAAGTCGCTTGCAAGATCTATCGCTTTGCACATGCCTTGCATACATTTTTTAATACGAATGATCATTTTTCTAATTTTGACATATAAAGAGGCACTTTTCAATACTGATGACAGTGACGTAACGTCCTACTTTTCGTAACTAGTTACGAAAAGTAAAATCTTTCGTAACTAGTGATGAAAAGTTGGTGTCACCACCAGTTGCAGGTTTCGGCTGTGGCACACCGTTGCTATAGTTTTACAGTATTAAGTAGATACAAAGTGGTTTAAAAGTAAATATTGAAGTTTAATAATAATAATTCTCTCTCTAAGTAGGTATTTGTAGTCAAAATTAGAAAAAATCTTGTATGAAACACGTGACGAAAAACCTTTTTTGTGCGTCTCATTCAAATTGCGGGAACTCGCTGCGCTCGTCCCGCAAACATTCATTCGTTACACAAAATCGGACTTTTCGTAACTGGTTACATAAATAGCTATTATGAAGCAAAATCGCAGTCGTAGAAAAAGTATAGTGTGCAACACGTACCAAAATCACTTTTTCTAATTTTGACATATAAAATGGCATTTTTCAATACTGATGAGAGTGACGTAACGTCCTGCTTTTCGTAACTAGTTACGAAAAGTAAAATCTTTCGTAAGTGGTGATGAAAAGTTCGTTTCATCACCAGTTGCAGGTTTCGGCTGTGGCACACCGTTGCTACAGTTTGACGGCGTTAAGTATACAGAATGTGGTTTAAAAGTAAATATTGAAGTTTAGTAATAATACCTATCTCTCTAAGTAGGTATTTGTAGTCAAGATTAGAAAAAATCTTGTATGAAACACGTGACGACAAGCTTTTTTTGTGTATCTCATTTAAATTGCGGGAACTCGCTGCGCTCGTCCCGCAAACATTTATTCTTTACACAAAATCGGACGCCTAGGACTCGTGTCCAAACTGTCACACTCATATGGAAAGTGCAATTTTCGACACAACAGACTATTATTAATGATACAGTGTCTTATCTGGCTCAAATATTATTTATCAATATACAATAATGATATAATAGAAACCAATTCACACAACTATTTATATTTGATTAAGGTATAAGAACTTTAACTTCATAGAAAGCTATCCGTGCAATAAGCAGAGTGAACCTAATGTGGTTTGTGTCCTCATATACACTTTTTAGAGCAATTATCAAGCCAGAGCAGTGGGCTGATCTGAAATTTCGTTTACACATTGGCCGGCAAACTGCACATGCGGCCTTTTCCAACGCGCATCAGATTCCCATTTCCGAGGAAAACATATTATCCTTAATGGAAATATTCTGTAGATAAGGGGACTAAAATATGTGAAAATGTGTATATTGGTTTTTCACGGAAAGAGTGTAGAAAAATGATAAGTAGTCCATTGCGTGGGTGTTTCAGTTAGTAAGTTATAGTAGAGGCTCGTTTGGTGTAAAGTAAAAAACCAGAAACACGTCAAGTTTGTTTATAAGGGAGATAACTTATTGCTGGAAATCCAGGACAATCTTTAACGTACGGTTAGAAAAAACATTTTCATTGAGTTCCCCCTGACTGCCATTCACATTAGTTTACCATTGAGATTTTCATTAAGCTGCACCTATACCACCATTACCAATTAAAAAAAGTTTAGGAGATGTTATTCCAAAAATAAAAAAAAAAGTAGCGAAAGGAGTGATATCGTTTTTTTTTTAATTAGAATGGTGGTCAATGGGCTTTGCTTCCCTATACAAAGCTTTATCGCTTTTCAAAATTGGTTTAAACGATTTGAGCTTTGAAACGACAACAATACGTTTACAAAGTAGTGCACAAATTTAACCAATTTTTTGGTGATAGTTTGACCCCATTATAAACAAACTTGACAGGTTTCTGGTTTATTCACTTGCAGTGCCTTGCAGTACGTCTTTAATGGCCCATCCTGTCCATCAAATATTTTTAAACAATCATCGTTCAATATTTTCAAATTACCTTCTATGTCTAATAATTGATGCTATATTCTTTGAACATATTGAGTATGGAAATTATTCAAAATTCAAAATTTCTTATTCCCGCTCAATTTCAAAGGAAATGTAAAAAAAGCCAGACTAGACTAGTCGTGCAAATCGATTGATTCGGATAATTGACCTTGCGAACACTTCTCTTTCAGTTACCCCTTTTCAACTGGTAAAGTGAAAATTAAGCTAAAAGAGAGGTCTATGTCACGCCCCGTAAAAGGTTTCGGATCTCTGTTATAAAACTGAACGGAAGGGAAAATGTGAGAGGCGATGGCGATAAAAATGCGAGCAGATAAAAGGCTTTCTGTCTGAAAACCCGTTTCGATATGCATTTATTTGTTTATTTATTCAGGCGTTCGCAAATGGTGTTCTGACATACTAAAACTGCAAATAGAATACCTAGCATAACTCATTCACTTATTTTTGACATCTCGTCACTTTTGATATCTTGTATTTTTTTTCAGCACTTGTTGAGAAGATACGATTAAAATGTCAGAGCCAGATTTGCAACGCCTACTTAATGTCAATAATAAGTGAATGGTATCTAGATATGTATATGCAATTTTAACAAAATCGCTCCTCTTTAAATTGATATATTAATTTCAACCACACCCTCACTTTATTAATTTCCTAGCTTTCGTTGTTCTCTTTCTCTCTCTCTATTTTTTTTTGTCACTGAAAATCCGCTGGAGTGGCATTCCTGGTCAGATTTCCTGGAAAACGACATTTTACCCTTTGCGCTGCTCTTTTTAGGTCCAATAAAATCAAGTGTCCTCTTAAATAATTCACAGGAACTCTGCTTGGCTTTGTCTCTCGTTCCGTTCTATTTTGAAGAGAGTAAAAAGTGTTTTTCTCAAGCAAAATGCTGAGCTTTTATTAATAAGCAACACGAAATATATTAATTTTCTGCAAAAATTAGACTCAACAACAGAAAGACCTATTAATATAATAAGGCAAGAATCTTCTAAATTTCTTTCGATCACCCCACTTGTTATATTTATTTCCATAAGTATATAAGGTGTCTTTCTTTCAGTGCGTGCGGTATTGCTATCAGCAAAACGGCTTTAATTTCGAGATCAGTTAAATTAGCAACAAGTTGTTATTTATGCAGCCATTAAAGAAAAACTCCACATTGAAGAAACTCTATACCACTTAAAAATTAAACTACGTTAGGCATTGAAACATCCATTAAAACTCCATTGCAAATCAATAAAGTATGAAACGTGCACATCAGATTATTATTCGAGAAGAATAACCTCAAGCAACCATTCGGTTGAGGAAGACTGAGGTTACCGAAGAATTTGGAGATGGGTAAATGTTTCTCATTATTTTTTTCTTATTTTCTAGTATTGTAATTTTTTGCTCATTTTCAAGTAAACATTCGCTGATACCAAGATACTACTAAACATTCATTTTCGCACCTTTTAGGAGAAATATTGAAGCGCTTTAAAGAAAATAACGTTCAGGAAGGATAGGGCTAATGTTCAAATTTTGACATTTTGTTGAAAAAGTTGTACTCAAGAGAGTGTTACAAAATTTATGGTACAGAACATCCTGTACGCATTAAACAGTTATTTGAATTAATAGTATATTATGCAACAAGTTGCATAATATACTATTAATTTGCATATGGTTATTCTTGCATATGGTTATTCTTGCATATTTAATTGCATATGGTTATTCTCGAGGCTAACGTTCTCAAATATGACGTTCACAATTGTTAAATCACGACCACCACTGGTAATCGGCGGCGCGACGTTTAATGCGTCAGATAGATGACGGTCTAGTTGCCCGTGCATGTTCATTGTAATGCTACGAGGGTGGACCGTAAATTACTTCATTTTATGGCCTATTTTAAGTGAAATTTTTCAGTGAAAAGTACATTTTTAGAGAAAACCAGACACTGTAACCTACATTGGTCTCAATGCGTCCTAATAGAAGGATAATTATTTGAATGAACCCGTGGTAACTACCTATTTCATGTTTAGGGCAGTTTACTTTTTCAGTTGCCAGTTGCCTACGATATGTTTCGTTTCGATGATAACTCATTAATCGCTTGTGACTAGTGTTAATTATTCACAAGTGAATAATGATTAGCATTAATCTTGAGAATATACAGGAATAATTCGTTCGCAAATTTTGTACCTTATGCAGCGGACGTGTAGTTGGTCGAGCCTAAGATACCAGGGTCACCGAACAATCGAATGGAGTTTGCCATTTTATCCATCATGAATAGATTTTTAACTGACTACCCTCTCTAAGTGAGAATAGCCCTGAAGAAACTAAATAAATAGTCGAAACGGCGGTCATTTTTGAATAAAGAAGAGGTGCATTATTTGTCCCAATCCTGCTAACTTCACCAACAACATACAAGAATAATGTGATTATTATAGTATGGTCGTGGAGAAAAGCTATTAAGGCAGTATATTTCCACATAAAATGGCGTTTCATCTAAAAAAAAAGATCGGGCAAATTGGTTAAGTAGTTTTTGCCAAAAATAATAATTAAACATTTGATTATTTTCAAGTCGTGCGTTAATTTAGTTGACGAGTGTAGTTTGAAAAATGTAAAAATTGCAAAAAAAATCAATTTTTTCTATTTCAAACACTAATGGTGAATAAAAAAAGTGTAAACTGCAAAGTTTTATTACACTATAATCTCTCTAATATGACCAAAAAAAAAAAAAACACAGTATAACTATTTAAAACTGCATATGGATCACAATTAGTTTTCGAAATAGAAAATACTGAATTTCTTGGAATGTTTTACATTTCTCAAAATATCTCTAAAATTGCTTGATTTCGCAGCAATGTTTAGGTTTTCCAAAAACACTCCACAAATAGTAACTTTTTGGTAACCGATCTCGCAACTAAAGCCGTTTTGGAGACAGCCATACTGCACGAAAGTCTAAAAAAAATTAATAAATAAGGAATACAATGTAGTTCGAGACGGCAGTGCCTGTTTGGTTTCAACTCTCCATTACAACTCTCCATTATATGTGAAAGTTCACTAACCTTTATTAACATAACCATGTTCTCAAACAACAAAAAGCCCCGAGGAAGATTGCATGACAATCAAAACGTCGGCAAATCTTTCATAGCTGATTTTATTCTTTTATATACTGGAAAATCTACCATTATCCATTTAAAACAAGAAGGACGTTAACAACATAGAATGAGTGTTAAATTTAAGTTATGTACCTACTAATTTTAAGGCAGGATTTTTATTGTAATAGTTGTACATCACCGGCCGCTGTAGATTTTGTGGTAAAAATTTGTTTCAACCGGCACTCAAAAATATCTCAGTCAAAAACAAAGTAAGAAAGAAATACATTTCTAGGATATATGACAGTTTAACTAAAAAAAGGATCATTCAAATCGGTTTAGTAATTTTTTCATATTAAGTGAAATTTGACTAAAAACGCCTTAAAATGAATATTTGGTATCTTTTGAGAAAATCAAGTTAGAATTATGACCAACAATTATTGAAAAATGATTCAAAGCATGTAAAATGCAAATTTGGAGCATTTGAGAAACTCAAGTTAGGATTAGGATTTTAAGTTTGTGGAAAAATTCATGTTAAGATTAGGACCAAAATCGCTTAAAAATTATTTCATAGCTTTTAAAAATACCAAGTAAAAATTTCTAGAAAAATATAGATTAAGATTACAGCCAAAGATAGGTTTAAAATATACAAAAATTCTAAAAATGCAAATTTTTATGGTGTGTTAGTGTGTTTGGGAATGGTTGGGATTATCAGGGCCAAAATCGGTTAAAAATCACTGTAAGCGTGTAAAAACTCAACCTTGGAGTTTTTGCAGAAATTTATTTAAGAGTAACGGCCAAAATCGGTTAACAGTAGGTCAAAGCGTTAAAAATTGCAAGTTTGGAGTAATTGGAGGCCAAAAATCGTTCAAACATTGCAAAAAAGCGTCTAAAAAGTTAAATGTAGAGCTTTTGGAAGAATTTAGGATGCAGCTAAGATTAAAATGAGTTAAAAATAACCTACATTGTCAAAAAATGTTTTTGTATATAATTTTGGAAAAAATTAATTTTAGGACAAAATTCCAAATTTGTTGTTTTTGGTGAAATTATGTATATTTTTATAAATATAGTTTTTTTTGTACCAAAAATAACTACCAAATTACTCCAATTGTTCCAAAATACTCAAAATAAACATTTGTTGTCTTTTGAGAAAGTCAGATTAGAATTAGAACTAAAAATCGTTGATAGTTAAAAATTTTTAACTGATGCTTCAACTTAATTGACAAGTGTATCTTACAAACATTGTGAGAATTTTTGCAAAATTGTAGGTTATGATAAGGCAAAATTGGTTAAAAATAACTCAAAGCGTTTATAAATACCAATTTAGAGTTTGTATAGGAATTGGAGGCTAGACTTAGGGCTAAAACATTGTCAAAACATATTGGCTAAAAACGGAGTTTTGATGTTTTTGGAGAAATTCAATTTAAGAACAAAATCAGGAAAAAACGATTCACATCTTCTAATTTGTTGAGTTTGGTAAAGTTAAATTTTTTATCAAAATATGCAAAATTTGACTAGAAATATCTTAGAATAAAAGTTTTTTTGCGCCTTTCAGGTTAGAAGAAGGGCCAAAAATTTTTAGAAAAATTTAGGTCACGTTAAGAGATAAAATCAGTTAAAAATGACATAGAGTGCCTAAAAATTAAAATTTGAATGTTGTGAAAAAATGCAAGTTAGAATTAGGGCTAAAATTGTCTAAAAATGACCCACTTCCTCCAAAAACGCGATTTTTGATGTCTTGTCTGTCTGGAGAAGAGCAACTAGTAATAAGCAGCATATTATAAAGGTCTGTGAAAATTTTTCTGAAATTGTACGTTTATTTTTGGCTCACTTTATTCGTGCTTGATGATGCCAGAACTGGGCAAATATTGAAAGTTTTCCTGAAGGAAATTTTAATTAAAATTGCTTACTGCTTCATTGGTATCAATTAAGAGGTAATAAGCCTTTTTTGCTACTACATATAAGGGTCATTTAATTTAAGATCTGGTAAGCCTATGAAACCCCCGACAAAATAATAATACCTGAACTCTGAAAAATTCATAAATTTAAATTACATTTTTTTTATCCACGACCTACTAATCTTTATTCACTTGTGAATAATGTTCATTATTCACAAGTTGTCATGCAAACGAAACATGTTGTAGGCAACTGGCAACTCAAAAAGTAAACCGCCCTATCGGTAGTTACCACTGGTTCATCCAATAACTATCCTTCTATTAGGATGTATTGAGACAAATATAGGTTACGGTGTCTCTTTTTCACTAAAAAATGTACTTTCCACTAAAAAATACTTAAAATAAGCTCTAAATTTACCAACGGTGCTAGGTACCGCAATTCAATGCGTGCATGTTAATTTCAATGCTAGGTACCGCATTTCAATGGGGTACCTAGCATTGAAATTAATATGCACGGGCGACTAGACCGTCATCTATCTGACGCATCAAACGTCGCGCAGTCAATTATCGAGACTAGTCGCGATTTTATACAGAAATCTGATTTTGATACAGAAATCGATTTCTGTATTTTACAGTAATCTGCATCTTTTCTCCTTAGACCGGGCATTGACGTTGATACTGGACGGGCGTAATCTCGTTAGTTCAACAAACGGGCACGGATGGCGCCACTGGGAACCTTTTCTCGGCACTGCCATGAAGCGTGTCTTGAGTAGAACGGATTTCGGGAGCTCTGGTTGTGTCAAAGCCTCACTGATGAGCCGTAAACGGTGAAACTAGTCTGTGGACGGACACAATTAGAGCTTGCGAAATGATGTTTATCAGTCGTTTAAAAGGTCGAAAACAGCGTTTTCATAGTACCGACGGCTAAAAATCGATTTCTGTATTTTACAGTAATCTGCAAACTTGGCATTCTTCGTGGTCGTAGATAAAACGTTGAATTAAATTCGGGGATTAACAGCCTTAAATCGTCTGCGTTAATGTTACTCTCGGCTGCGCCTCGAGAGTACATATTTTCTCGTGGATTAAAGCCTTATTAACCCCCTCATATAATAAATGACTATTATCATTTATTATGGTACAGTTTGTGCATTTACATGCCACTAAAATGTATGTGTTCACACACATCAAAATTTAAGTCAAATAACTTCATTTACAGATCTAATGTTGAAAAATTATTAAACTTGTAAAAAGCCCCACAAACCTACAGATTTAAAACATATTTTTAGAACAATCTTATGGCAATCCAGTCACAGTAACAGGAAACGTATTATTTAAGTTCTAGGGCATTAAGTAGGTTTATGCCATGAGAAAGGAGGTTAGAAAAGCCGAGTCTAGCCCAACATTTTCTAAGTTGCCCGAATAATGATAATAATAACTTGATGATTTTCAATCCCTTTACAAGCGAACTGACTTGCTCGCGACTACCAGTCTCGGCTCCAGGCAAATGCCCAGAAATTGCAAATTTGGGATTTTGGCATTTATAGGTCAAGATTCCTTCATGGAGAAGACAAATTTTTTTACTTCATAGGGTATCATTTAGGACACTGTTCCTCGTACTCTATTTTAGTCCAGTAAATAGCTTCTTTCAGTACTAAGTACCGAAATGAAATCTTACATTACTGATTACCGCAATGACATTTTTTACAGTAGCGAATACCATAATAAATAGTATACTGTGCAACTAGTATCGAAAATTGCACTTTTTTCACGAGTGGTAGGGGAGTGATACAACGTGAGAGTCTCAACACTAAACACAAGAGTGTGAAGAGTGATTTTCGTACGTGTTGTATACTATACTTTTTCTACGACTGCGATTTTGCTTCATAAATGATCATTCCTATTATAAAATATCTTCAAGGCGTGCGCAAAACAATTAGAAGCGTGTGCAAAGTGGACTTTGCACACGCTTCTGTATGGAATTGCTGCTTGCAATATGCAATTTTTAACGGTAGTTGGTAGTGCCCATTTGTTGATTTTCAAGGCAGACGTAGAAAAATTACTTAATTAAAAAGTTACAGTACTGAGTACTGTAACGGGTACTGTAACTATGCGAACTTTTCAAAAATATGGGCCGCGCTTAAAATTAATCTTTAATTTCTCATCTTTCTAATCATTTTTTTGTTTTTAAACAGTATAAAATAAAATTTTGTAAGGTCATACATACGGTTAAATTATTCGTTTCAAAACATCTAACTCCTACTAAAAAAAGGTATTTCTCAAACTTATAACGTAAAAAAACTATGAAACAGTATATTATACAACAAGCATTTAATGAGGGTCGTTATTCTCGAGGGTAAAGTTTGAGCCTACGAGCGAGAAACTAACGCACTAGTTGCCCGAGAAAATAACGTTCATTAAATGCGAGTTGAATACTTCACTTTATCCATAACCAAGATTCCGGGTTTTCTCAAATATGATAGGTTATGTGCCACAAAGATAATTTACAATGACAGACCAGGACTGGTTTCGCTAATCGACGGCGCGACGTTTGATGCGTCAGATAGATGACGTCTAGTCGCCCGCATATGTTCATTTCAATGCTACGAGGGTGGACGGCAAATTACTTCATTTTAGGGCCTATTTTAAGTATTTTTCAGTAAAAAGTAAATATTTTAGTGAAAAAGAGACACTGTAACCTACATTTGACTCAATACATCCTAATAGAAAGATAATTATTTGAATCAACCACTGGTAACTACCGATTTCATGTTTAGGGCAGTTTACTTTTTGAGTTGTCAGTTGCCTACGACATGTTTCTTTACCATGATAACTCATTATTCACTTGTGAATAATTTTTATTATTCACAAGTGAATAAGAATTAGCATTACTCTTGAGAATATACAAGAATAATGTGATTATTATAGTATGGTCGTGGATAAACACACTTTTTAAAAAAAGACACTATTGTTTTATTAATAAGCACTTGGCACAATTGAAAAATTGTTAGCCACTGCAAAAAAAGCCTTAAGTCCACAAAGCCTCAAGGCATAGAGTTTCGGCTGCCTTATTGACCCAGTTGTTTCCATGACAACTAGCAAACGCCATATTTAAATTATACTCCTGGCATTATTATAAAGCAGAGTAGCTTCTTAAGTAACAAGAGTGAAATTTTATAGAGCTGGTAAATAAATATACCATAACGGTGCAACGTGATTCCAGTGTTGTTTGAAACTTTTGAGGGCAAAATTCTATAAGCAACAAGTTTAATGATTTTTCCTTCCAAGATAAACCTAAATTTAGTTCTACCCCTCGTTGGTAGAAGTTGGAAGCTTTACGAAGTTTTCACTCGACACACATGATCAGCTTTTACTTCGTTTACAAAGTTTGATATATAAAGTAAAAGTAATAGCGTAAAGTTGCGACTTCCATTTGGAAACCAGAGAAGTGTGATGTAATTTACACTTTGCCTTTAGTATTAGACGGATTAAGTTTGAGGGAACAACTAAAAGGAATTGAAGCGTAAAAATCCAACGCTTACATACTTTAAAGGTAGAGTGGTTTTATGCCCTAAAAGTAGAAAACGGTTTTAAAATTCTAACGATTCCATAATACCGTCAGATAAACTTTAGGGGCGTCCTAAAAATAACCCGTAAAGTGGAGCACATCCCCAGCTCACTGTTCAAGGGCTTACGCTCCCTGATATTTTAGATTGTATGATAATTTTCCTTTAAAATTTAAATTTGAGATGAATGGGAGCACACAATATACACAAGAGAAGTGATTACTTATCAAATATTCAAGTACTATAATGGACGTAAAATAGGAGCGAATTATGTCTCTAGGGAATGTAGAAAATTGATATTTTGATGTCTCTCAGTTCACATGACATAACGTTGATTTGGGAAATAAAATACACTTTGGGGAATTTTCCATGAGTATAGCGCAGGCTGAACTCTTGTTTGTTTAGCATATTGTTTCGTTACAGCGTTGTACTGCCTGGAAAAGGCACGTACCCATAAATATCTTTTGTTTAAAATGTGTATTCGTAAATGTTTTAGGTCTTTCCAATAGCAAAGCCCATATAGGAGTCTATTATTTATTTAGAGAGAGAGGTAACGCAATGTAGGGTAAGCAAATAAAGGATCGGTTTCCAGAGAAAGCGGACACATTATGTTGGGGTAGATGCATTATATATAATTATTTTAGTTTAGTATATAGAAATAAATTTAAAGCCACATTGTAGACATATAAATTGTTGGGCAAATAAATGGTAGGATATTGTTTGGTGGCCCTAAATAAAACGTATGTTATACACATAGATGCTGTTCCTACAATAATTTTCATTGCTTGTATTTTGAAAAATTAGAGTTTTTACTTAAAGTAATGTGATCTGTGAATAGAGAAACTTCTGCCTTTTAGTTTTCGAATACCAAATAACTACCCAAATCTACACACTCCTTTAGAAACCTTGAGAATATGCAGTGTGTCCCAAATTGGCCATTCATGTATTAGGATCTCAGAGACTATGGGTCCTATCATCATAAATCAGCCTTTTCTCGTCCACTGCATCCGTCCATCGAGTCGGCGTTCTACCCCTACTTTTACGTGCAGCACCTCTACGTCGCCACTCCAATATTTTCTTAGTCCATTTATCATCTGTCATTCTTGGGACGTGGGCTGTCAGGGTCCATTATAGGTGTGTTGTTCTCTCAACAGCATCACCAACTTTAGTTCTCCTACGGATCTCTTCTTGGTGGATTCGGTCTCGCAATTCACTCCCAACACAGCTCTCTCCATGGCTCGCTGGGTAACTCTTATTTTGTTGATCATTTTTTGTGCCAATGTTAGAGTTTCTGAGCAATAAGTCAGTACTGGGAGGATGCACTGGTCAAAACCTTGAGACATATTGGAGTGTTTGATTTCAATACATGTTTTAGCCGGCCTAAGGCAGCTCATGTTGGTCCCATTCTTAAGCTAAGCTCACAGGTTTAGTTATATCTTCCGTCACGTTCCTATAGAGAACCTTTGAAGTTGGTTAAAGGGAGAAAGTTCTAGAGAACTTTGTTAGTAACAGAATGAAAAAACGGCGTTGCTATAGACATTTTTAAATTTTTGAGAAATTTTAGAAAAATTATAATGTTAATGTAAATGTATAAACAACATTAAAAACCTTTGTGCATTTGTGAAAGTATTTCTGGAGTTTTTGAGAAGAATACATCTGTAAAGATGTTTCGGATTTGCCATCAGTATTTTTTTATAGTGGCTACATTGGTCTTTTTGGGCAGAGAAAAATAAAAAAAAATGCATTTTAACGATGCATGGCAACGCTGCTTAACTTTTATCCGTTTTGATAAAATGAGAAGAAATAATCTTGAGTAAAGGTTCCATTTTCAATTTAGTATTTTTGTACTATGAATTTTTTTTAAATTTAGTATTGAGAGTGCTAAATTGTTTTTCAATCCAGATATTTTTCTCTGTACTAATTTTTGAGCATTTCTGTTTCTTTTGAAATGGATTTCCAGCTTATCAAAATTGGGTTTTGGTGAGAACCCGTTCACTTCTCGATATTTACGTCCTTTCCTGTTTTTTTGAAAGCTTTTATAGTTTTGAGCACAATTAGATGAAAATATTCTTTGTTGAGCCACATTTGTAGAAAAAAATGAAAAGAAAAAAGTATATTTAAAGGACATTACTTATTTAAACTCAAGCTTATGTCGACTCCAATATACCCCGTGTTCGTTAGAAAAAGTCATTTAGAAGGCTATGAATTTTTGACAGAAAAGGATGACATAATGAAAGTAAATGGACTTTTGTTCCTTCATCTTTTACTTTTCACATTTTACAGTCAACTAGATGACCTTTTGCAAATGACCACCCCCTACGTATAGTACATAAAATTACTAAACTTATGAAGTGAAACCAAGCCAGTTTTTTTTACCCATTCGTACCTATACTGTTTGGGGACGACGTTCAGCAGAGTATCAAACTCATTCTCTAGCAGGTAGAGGAACCATAGACCGGTTTTGCTCTTATTGGAGCTCATCAGTATAGTATACCGTATACGTCAAACCTGATAGGAATACGAGTTCGAATGAAACTTGGTCTCCTCTCTTGCTCAAGGCACTGTTCACATATGCAAGTGCTGCCACTACTAAATTTCAGGTTTTTAAAGAGCCACAAATTTTTTTCTTGAAAACAATAAATAGTACTAGCATAAATAATTTTTTTGATAAAAAAAAAACTAATCTATTTATTCATAAGAAAGAATATCTATTTATTCATATATAAGTAGTGTTTTTCACAGTCAGCACAATCACAGTCAGAGTGATTAATGCCCTTTTTCATTTAGGAATGTATTTATTTCATTCAAGCACAAAGCAAAACGTTTCAACACCTTACCTTACTATTGTGAAGAAGGAGGTCGGAATACTGAGTCTCCATTTTGTTTAAGAATTCTTTAAACTGACGATGGTAGAGTGCTTTTGACAGGATGCTGTTAACAATCTTTATTACCAAATTCATGACCTCAACTATTTCGGCCGGAAATGTTTGGGCACAAAGCGCTTCTTGGTGTATTATGCAGTGAAACATAAGAATTTCGTGGTTTATTTTGCTCTGAAGAATCGTTGTTGCCCTTTTATTTTTTCCTGTCATACTTTTGGCTCCATCAGTTGCTATTGAAACGATTTTATTTATATCGATCTTAATGCCTTCAAAGCATTTCCACGGCGTTCGCTATATCTTCCCATCTAGTTGAGAGCTGCAGCAATCCTAGAAGTTGTTCTTTTGGACCTTGGGAAGAAATATATCTTTGGTCTTTTATGTCGCAAGACTCATCTATAGCAAGTGATAAGGCAGAAGAAAGTTGAATATCTTCCACCTGCAAATATGTTACATTTGAAGACGTTTTAGCTATTCTATCTTGTACTGTTTTAGCGGATAGTGGCAAATCTTTTATTTTCTTCAAGATTTCTGGTTTGTTTTTGAAATCACGAAACAGTTCTTCAGATGCACGTATGAAGCAATCTTTGACATACTCACCATCTGTGAATGGTTTGACTTTTTTTGCAATTTCTAGTGATACCGCGAAGCCTGCCAGGTTAATATTACTTGCAGATTGCGACGAGTTACTTAACATGGAACTTGATTGCTGTTTTTGTTTTGGAGTTCGTCGACAGCTTTTTTTCGCTCTTCGCCGGCAGTATATTGACTAGCAAACTGAGTATATTTTTTACTGAAGTGTCTCTCCAAATTTGATTTCTTATTGTGTGCGAATTTTTCGTGGCAAATGAGACAAGTCGGAAGGCCATCTGAGTTGCATATGAAAGTGAACGACTCCGTCCAATCCTGATTGAATTCTCGATACTCTTCAGTTCTTCTCTTTTTTTCTATAGACGCCATTGCGGTGAAGCTGTAATAAAGACAATTCTTATTGACTTCAAAAAATTTTGTTGTTGGGTATCTTTTTTGAAAAAATATGTGTAAAAATGTATTTTAAAAATACTTTTTTCTACAACCGTCAAAATATGACACGGTTCGCGCATTACTGACGGTATGCAAACTGACACATATTTTCATTGTTATCTTTCTCGCACGTCGACCATAGTAGCGTAAAAGAAGTTACTGGTTGCCATAGGACACGTGCGACAAAGTCTTTCGCGCACGCCGTCAATACAGGGGTAGCAGAAAATAACTGTGAAGCTTAATCATTTATAAAATCGTTAAAGATGTTCCATATTAGTGGCAGCTGGACTTTTATACCGTTGTAGAAAAAATGTTGTTCTTAATTCTTGCGCAAAGTGTCTTTTGCGCACTTGACTGCTGCCCGAACTCCGTTTCGCGTCGTTCGGGCAACGGCAGTCGCGTGCGCGAAAGTGTTACTTTGCGCACTTGTTAAGAAAATAACTATTACTTATTACGTTACCTACCTTTACTTCGATTTTTTTTTTATTATTATTATACATATTGACATATAAATGACATCATAATCACAATCTGTCAATTCCTCAGCCTGCTAGAAGAACATCTATTTGAAATGGCCCATAGTAAAATAGCAAAATCTGTTGGCACAGAGTGTAGACACTAATAATTTATTGTTTCTGCTCTATTTTCTAACAAGATTAGATTACACAGTTCTTTTTTAAGGTAAGAATGAAAAGAGCAGAGTTGCCAACCTTTGCAATTCAGTGTCGCCAGATCAAGAAAAAAAAGTAGCCAAAAAATCGCCAACTCTAAGAGAGAGAAAATCGCCATTATTTCGCCTCGCCAAGTGAGAATTTTGACAACGTCAAAAAATTCTTTTGACGAATTCCATTGGCCAGCGATTCTCACTTTCACTCCTTCCTTAAAAATAAGCGTCAGGTGAGGTGAAGATGACAAGACAGGACAAAGACGGATGCCGCGGAAGGACGGCTGGAGCTGGACATGAACATGAACAAGAAAGAATAACGAAACAAATCAAACAGCCAAGACAAAGAAAGACGAACACGTAATAGAATTAACTGACAAAAAGAGGTCGTTTAGTTAGAGTTAGAGTAGGCGGAGTTTGAATATTCAGAGTAAAAAGGGTAAAATGTATAAAAAGCGCAAAAGAAAAACAGAACTCGAACTGGTTCATGATTTGTCGCCACATTTTCACCAATTCCGCCATGCGCCATTTTCAATTCGAAGTCACAAAAAGTCGCCACTTTAGCTAAAAGTAGCCATGGTAGGCAACTCTGGAAAAGAGCGAGCAGTGAGACTCTCGCCTTGCTACATGCGAGTGGTTCAAGCAGTTACAAAAAATGTATTCGAAATACGAGGTCCGCTTCAGTTGTGTAGTTTTCTGTGCAGTTTTTTGATAATGTGCAGTAAAATGGGCTTATTTACTATTGGGGTGTAGCCGTGCAGTTCGTTAATGGAATGTTTAGCATTTTGCACAATTGTGTAGCTTGTAACAACCCTGGCACTGTGTAGAGAAATGAGTTTGATACTCTGCTAAACGTCGTCCCTAGACAGTATAGGTACGAGTCTTGGCCATCTGTCTGTGGGCGACAACTTCGGCAGAAAACTGGCTTGGTCTCTTCACGATTACCTCGCATGCCCTAGAGGAAGCACCTGACCGTCGTCCGATGGCGGCACTTGCATAAAATTACTTATTTATGATCTTTTTACAACATAACAAAATTTTTAAATGCGATTTTGAAAACTGAAATAGTAAACAAAGCAATTTCAGCTGTCACCGTAAATGGCTCGCCAAGTCTTTTACTGTAAAAAAAACGTAGTAAAACTTTTGTTTAGGTTAGTTCAGGTCTGTTAGTCTGTTCACTTATGCTTTTTCTTTGTTCAGCTTAGTTATGTTTTTATTTTGGTTAGGTTAGTTTAGGTTCGTTCAGTTACATGAGGCCAAGTGGCCAGACAGGGGCGCTTTGTTTTTCCATTGGGTAGAAAACTTCCAGAAGGGGCCATTTGGTTTGTTCACTTAACCCGATTTGGTTAGATTATTTAAGTTATGTTTTTCTATGGTTAGGTGAGTTCAGTTGTGGTTTTCCATTGTTAGGTTACTTCAGATTAGCTCAGATTATTTCACTTATGTTTTTTTTCTTTAGTTTTTGTTCTTCTGAAATTCTGTGTTTTCTGTAATTTAAGACGCATTGTATTTGTACACTACTTGACACCATTTAAGATCATTTACTTCAACATTAAGATAGAGCTACCCATTTGGCAACATAGCAAATATCGTTTTTCCCTGCTGTCATAGTTTAAAACATTTCGCATTGCATAATCATTTTTTTCGTTCTCTTTCTTTCAGTTGTCTATGTCCCAAAGATCTATTTAAAAATAAAGAAAACTTGAGAATAGATTTGCGTATAAGTTTACCATACCCCGAAGGACAGAAAATTGGACGTAAAATAGAATCGGTTCGGTTTTTAGCCAATCTCTAGGCCCAGTAAATGTTTACCATAGCTGTATAGGTAATCATATTTAAAATTTTGCTTTGTGTTGTGTGTTTTGTTTTAAATTATTAAAATACACATTAATTTCAGTTCTCGCTGGCTTTGTGGGTCTGCTCGACTGAATTAATTTCATACGAAAACTGTGGTCACAAAAGCACATCCATATAATTACTGCCTGCTTACTGAGCTTTACTATTGTGTTTATACAACGAAAAATAAAGGTTACTGCAAGTTCGAAATTTTTTTAGCACTAGAAAATATTTGCTAATCACCAGGTTCAACTACCGCTGAACTCCAAAGGAAATGTTCATATAACTCCAAATATTCCAATAAAAGTTCATTTTTCAGGCAATTTTCTTGCCAAGTTTAGGTTTTTAAACAAAACCTAAGCAAAAAACCGGATTAAACACGAATAACACTAATGTATTTTAATATAAAAAAATAAACACATTTTGGTTCATATCTTAACTACAATAGAAAACACTATATATTTTAATAGCAAAAGCACGATTTTACTGAATTTTTCTGATGATATTTTTCTGAATATTCTTAAATAGTAGGTCATGTTAAACTTGTGATATGTGACTGTAACGCAATTTTTGCTTTCTATACAAAAATGTAAAAAACAATTCAGGCTGCCATAAGAAAAATAGGAGTTGATATGATGGTTCTACAAAATCGAAACGTTCAATTTAAATTTTATCTTTATAGGTGTATTCGTAACAAAAAGTTGCTTAAAAAAATGTTGAAAATTTTTATTATCTTTCAAAATAAAAAAGTTATATTGGTTTAGTGCTACCCCGTTTTTGCCATTACCTTACTAACACAATTGTTTAAACTTCCGCCAGTTAACCAACTTGTGTTAAAACTCAAATTATAACAAAGTGTAGATTATCTGAATTATTTCCTTTCAATCAAATCTGAAATCTAAGGTCTTTAAAGTAGTTTCATTTCTAAATGTCGAAGATTCTGTTTCTTTGCTGTGCTGACATATCAGGCCAAATCTGTCCTGTGGATATACAAATAAATCTACGAAAGATAATTGGAAAGTTCATAAACACCAAATCCAAACCGAACATGGTCTATGTACAATATGTCAACCTATTATTATTTTAACAAAAAGCCTGCAACTTTTTGACTCTTCATAATTTAAATAGATTCGTGGACGTGGTAATAAAGAAGATAGTGGCAAGACCACTGAAATCCTAAGGCTTTTACATATTCATATTTTAATCATTATACTCTACAGATTTGATAATATTTTTTATTTTTATTTTATCCACGACTATACTATAATAAGCACATTATTCTTGTACATTCAAAAGATTAATTCTAATCTTTAGTCACTTGTGAATAATGAACATTATTCACAAGTGAATGGTGAGTTGTCATGGAAACGAAACATGTCGTGGCAACTGGCAACTCATAAAGTAAACTGCCTTAAACATGAAATCGGTAGATACCACTGGTTCATTCAATTAATTATCCTTTTATTATGATGTATTGAGACAAATGTAGGTTACAGTGTCTCTTTTTCACTAAAAAATTTACTTTTCACTGAAAAATACTTATAATAGCCCATAAAATGAAGTAGTTTACCGTCCACCCTCGTAGCATTGAAATGAACATGCGCGGGCGATTAGACCGTCATCTATCGACGCATCAAATGCCGCGCCGTTGATTACCGAAACCAGTCGTGGTTTTAAAATTGTGAGTTATCTTTGTGGCACTTATAACCTATCATATTTGAGAAAACACAGAATCTTGGTCGTGGATAAAGTACAGTATTCAACTCGAATTTAATGAGCGTCATTGTCTTGGGCAACTTCTGCCACTCGCTTCGCTCGTGGGCTCAAACGTTACCCTCGAAATTAACGATTCTCATTAAATGCTTGTTGTATAGGTAATATACTTTTTAAACAATGTTTTGCCCTCAATTCTGGGCTAGAACTTGATCAATAACCATATCGTTCCGAAATATCCCTAATTCTATAGATTAACACAAGAATTTTAACAATGACGAGGGTATGGGCTCCTAATACCAGAACACGTAAAAAGAATTATATGATCGAAGTGAAACACCAAAAACACTGATTTAACGTAGTTAGTAAATTAATAATTTAGGTAATAATTACATCAAGAAACTTTATACTCTATCAATATTAGTTTTAACCATGAGTTAGTTGCCAGCAGGGACTAATAGGTCGCTATCCAGCTAAGTTTATTAGAAGTTACAGGATCTGAAACTTTCCTTATGCAATGCGGTAGAAGAACCTTTTTTGAATATTTAATATAATGAGATTTAAAAAACGTTGCTAATTTTTTTCAATTCTTAATCCTTCATTCCCGTTGCATATCCAACTTTAACTAAAACATTGCGAAGCTTATGAATGCAAACAGGGAACGTTTCTGTTATAACATGTATTTTTGTAGTTCTATTGTTTAAACAAAAGGCAGGGGCCTGATAATAAATAGTGAAGAATTAAACACTCTAATTTATACGTTCTGAGAGCGCAGATATAATGGCTGAAGTTCTCGTTCCTTCAACTTTCAAGTAAACCCCAATTCAACAGTCAACTAAGAAGAATATTTTTAAATCCGAAGTTCCACCATCCAATTTTGCTTCAATTCCCCCCAATTTCGTTCGGAGTATTTCCCCTATTATGCCTGGCATCAAGCCGTCTATCAATTTTTTATTCCATACAATTCCTACAGGACTGTGCCTCCTGCTCGGCTTATTTTTAATTAAAAATCATAAAAGTCGAAGTCGCTTAAATTCAAGAAAAGTGTTAAAAATAAATCAGAATATTTAATGGCAAGAAAAAATTTAATATTACTGTTGAAGAAGGTCTTGATTAGTTCAAGAATGTAAAGAGCAGTGAATGTAAAGAGCAGTAGTTAATTAGTAGGGAACTTAAAAATTTGGCTTATAATAGGGATAAAAAGGGGCCGAAGGGAAAGTTAGGGTGAGTTCTTAGGCCAGCAAGTGTACACCAAGCCGTACAATACGAAGCACCTACCTATAGACTTAACATAATATATTCTTTGAAACTTACCATGTGTGGTATGAAATGTTCCCAAAAGTGTTTCCTATATAGAAAAGCGACTAAACTAGAAGCGCACTATTGAACACTCGCAGGGAAGTTTTGCGTTAAGCTGGATGCGTCGCGAGCGTCGGCAGAATACTGGCTAGGATCCACGAGTAGCAGGACGCTGAAACGCAGATTCCGTGCTCACTTCGGGCACAGGACGAAGCGAGATCTCCGCTTCTGGATGGGAAAGCTGTAATAGCTGTCGCAAAATCTGTACTAATAATGCATACACTTTGTGGAAATTAAGTCTCGTCAGGAGATCAGGTAGTTGCGGTTTATGATGAGATTTAATGAGGCTTAGCGTTTGGTTTCAAGTTTGAAAGCTCCTAGCCCATATCGCTCTGATTTCTTTTTCTCTTCAATATTCTTTGTTTTCAAGTTTTATTGAAATGATTTTTAACATTAGAATGCCACTTACAAAACATGTTATGGAAAATTAAAAATGTACTTAATACTTGCTAAAATATTTACTTTCTCCTTAGAGAGAAACAATCTCTCCAATCTGTTGATGTATTTCAAGTATGAAAATTTCTAGCCCTTACGCTCTGATTAGTTTTTAATATTCAATATATTTTGTTTTTAAGTTTTATATAAATGATTATTAACACTAGAAAATCAACGTGTTGTAAACAATAAAAAATATTTCTTAGTACTTTGTTATAATATTACTTTTTTCTTAGACAGAAACAGTCTCTTCCGATTGACCAGATTGAAACTCGTCAACAACTTCGCCGTAAATTGACTCCAATTCAGGCCAGTTTCCGTTAACTTTGTTTCTTTTTTAATTTAAAACAAAGCACTTTTATACTGTTTAATAAAAAAGGAAGAAAAAAGCTTAGAAACTTTTTATTGTGAAAAATTTTAAATTTACAAACTTTTCACATTATTAATGGCTTAGATTAAAAATATTTTCTGGTAAACTTTGTATATTTTTAAGAGTGATCCTAAGATTAAAAATTAATAAATTTCAGGCTGAAACAGTGTAATCTGTCTGATCCATGCAGTCATGTATCTGTCTGTTAGGCCTCCTTGTTTGTTTAACTTTCTCTCTCTAGGTCTAAGTACGTATACCTGATTGTGTTGGGTCTCGTTATCGGGATTTTCTCTGGATGTCTTTATCGGTAGCAATATTTCATTTATTAGTATTAGGGTACCTATATCAGAGCTCTGAATTCTGAAACTGGAAGATGAACGCATCATTCAGTGGCCAATTGGGATATTTCAGGCGATAAAAGAGTTGTGGGAAAACAATTTCAGTAATCACTCAATCAGAAATTTTCGTAAAGATTTTTCTTCTCTTTTTGGAAAAATGTACATATATGGTCTACGCCTTGATTTTAAGGAGGCAACGAGACCTCAGGTCCTTTTGTAGCGTCTACATTGGACAAGGGTTTGCTGTTCCATAATTCGTTGTAAATAAAACTCAAATCAAATTTAAAATTAATGTATCTACGTATATTTCCAATACTGTTAAACTCAACTGTTCGGATTCGTGTAAAACAGTTACTTATTCTATCAATCGGAATTGCTGAATAAGTTGTGCGGTATTCGGAAAAAAGGAAAGACGGGAAGTAAACGGTGGTTGCAAACGGTCGTTATTCGGTATCCAGACGGTAGTCGGTATTCAACCGGTTTGGTCCTAGTAAATCGTAAGTTGTCACTAGGTGTTACTCAGGCTATAAACTTAACTAACAGTTCTACCAGTGCACTCACCCCCAAGCCTAACCAATTGATAATACTCGAAAAAAGAAGGGAGGGATGGCATAAGTAATTCCTGACTTGACGTCAGGCGTTACCAAGTTAGGTCTGGCCAAGGAGGTGTGTCGTGTGGTAATGGTGTAATATTAATTAATTGCCAAAAGCCCCCTTAAGCGAACACTTGCTGTTGCCAGCAAATTGAGGTTATAAAATGGCTCAGATATAGCTCGGCTATAATAGGTGTGGGTGCGCCATCTGTTGCTCACAAGCTCAACAGCCTCCCAGATAAAAGGGAAACCTCAGTGAGACCAGAGCAAGGGATTGCTCTAAAATGCGAGTGGTTGTATGTAACGAGGCAAAATAAAGTCAGCCAAATTTTACCAAGTTCACAAAAATAAAAGTCGGCCAAATTTTACGAATATAAAAAGTTCACAAAAATCAAGTCTTAATAAGCAGTCGTTGTACTATGGATATTGCGGTCGTAACAGTTTTATCATATGGTCAGTTACATTAGAGATGTGGGTCTAGATGTCTCGGAGCGGCTCAGTGACAGTAGTCCTGAGTTCGCTAGATGGCCACTACGATGATATCCACAGCAGCAACAGGGAGAACTCTACAAATACTGTGCGCGTATCTAAGGAGGTGTCACAAGTAGTTGGACCAGTGCTACAGGTCGTAGAAGTTTTGGGACAGTATGCTTACGAGCCCCAAGCAAGCGTACGCGCAAGCCCACTGCAGTTCGAGCCCCTACCCAGTACCTAGGGTTATAATAAACTATACTAATCGAAAACCAGAAGAAAAAAGCAAGAGAAGAACGTGAAATACTAATAATGAAATTGCAGAAGGCACATGGCCGGAAAACTTACCTCCAAGGAGGACACAAACCATCACTAGAATTTCTCTCTAAGGTGGTCTTTCTACACCAAAATCAACTCTTTTCAGTCGGCACTCAAACACTCGCAATCAGCAAGGTGTTTCACAAGTGAAGGTGGTCAGTAAAATCCCGTGGTGAAACGGACGTAATTTCGGTCACGCAAAGATAAACTAATATTGGCTAGAAATTTTCTTCGAAAAAAAGTTGAAAAATTCTCAAGATGCCCGAGACAAAATATAAATTCAACTCTTCTTCTCTAACGACCAACCCTTCACGCCTGTAGCAAATTCCAAGACAAGAAATAGAAAAATCAGGACAGAAGCAAGAAGGCAAAAGTGCCTGTCCGTACTGTCACCATGCGTCATAGACTTACACTTACAGGGTTTTTCACTGACAGCACTAGTGCTCACTGAGTGTGTTTCTATCCTTTGTCAATTTAAGCAAATTATAGAGACGGGAATACACTCAGTGCGCCCTAGTGCAGCCAGTGAAAAGCGCTGTTAGAGACTGAAGAGAAACAACAAATGGCGACCTTTCCCCAAAAATGGTCCCGCAATTGGAAAGCGCTTATTTTGTCGCGAGAACGAGAAACGAAAGTACATCAAACTTCAGACAGTGACAGCACTGACATCGAACAGCTGCGCCGATCCAACCAAGAAACCGTCCCGGAATGGTTAAAAAATCATTCTGGTCAATTCACTAATATAAATTTTAAATTGGGAGAACTAATGTGTTTGTCCAGAGTGGTTCTGCAAGGATTTTGGTTCCTCGGCGAGTTGGAACAAACTTATAAGGTTCACTACATTGCTCCTTTAGAGTACCTAAAAATTGCTCATTTCGATTTGTAATTTTTACCAGTGTGTTGGACAGAATGATTTTCTAACGGTTTTGGAACGGTTCTCTGGCGTGTTGGAATAAACCTATTATTAACGGCAAGATGAAAATTAATTACCAAAGCAAAAAGCAAAAGGGTTCAACCTGTCTTTCAGAAATCAATCAGAGAAAAATCAATCAGCAAGCTAAAATGTACTTTGCAATAATACCCCACTAATTAACGGTAAATTTATCGAGTGTAATGAAGCCGAAAAGCAATCAAGAAGGTAAGTTTATTTTCATAATTCTAATGGCAAAACCAAACTGTTACAGTTGGTAAAGATTGTGTGCTGTATTAATCCAGAGTGGATCCAAGGGCGATTACGTGTTTGTTTATGCAAGTTACACCCTGAGTTCTAATGAAAAGAATCATTAACTGACCGAAAAAGAATTGTAAGGACCCCAATGGTAGACTACTTGTAACATGGATTTGCACCAATTTGTTTTTTATATAAAATATAGTAAAAGACAAGAACAAATTGGAACATTTATAACAAGTCGATACTCGTAGAAGCGAAAATAGCGGGTGCAGGATAGAAATAACTACTTCACATTTGTGAAAGATCCACGTTTCGACTTTTATTGAGGTCTTCCTCAGGGCTTTTTCAATAAGCGAAGTTTGTCAACTAGGAACAATATTCCACTGAATCACTAGTGTGTGTCGTCCTTTATGGTGCTCGTTTGCTTGTTTTTGTTTCGTGTGATTGGGGATGTTTTAATTTCAGTGGATTGTTGTCCCTAGTTGTCAAACTTCGCTTATTGAAAAAGCCCTGAGGACGATCTCAATAAAGGTCGAAACGCTGACTCTTTCACAAATGTAAAGTAGTTATTTCTGTCCTACACCCGCTATTTTCACTTCTATCAACCTGATATAGAGGACGGAAAACATATATGATTTATAACAAGTGCTACTTTTGGAAGGTTATGAAGATGCTGCTTGTTACTTGTTGGTACCAACAAGAAAACAATCCTTGAAAGCAATCTCTCTGCTTTCCCTGATTATTGTATCCGAAATAGTCAGTTATACCAATATTTTTGGTATTACACAGACCCAACCGAATCCAAAATAACTGACCCATGGTAACTATGCCATCCATAAAATAAAAAACCTAACCTCAAACTTCGCCCGATCCGGTTTACCGATCTAAAATTGACATTATTGACGTGAAATATATGACATAAGAGAAAAACTTACTAAAATCACGGCTGCCAACATTGAGTTTTAAAAGTAAATTGCGGTTCAGTTAACGAATGGTTAACTCCTTTCATACACCACTCTCTCCTAGATCTGTGGTTTAGATTGTGATCATTGGTTATTTGACCCTTTAGTTTACTCTCTTTTATAAAACTGGGCCTAAGCGTGAGGTAACCAGTAATGAAGATTGAGGATGACCAACAGAGTGTAACCTATGTTTATATTACTTACCTATAAGGTAACTGGTTATTGGATAGGAGTAAAAGTAAGCAGTGATTGGTATCCACTTATGGGATGACCAATATTAGAAAAGTGACCAGAGATGGAAAGTAAGTGAAGGGATGAACATCAGAGATGGTACAGCAGAGATGGATTATTAACCAGAAGAGATGTCTTTGATAAGTGGGGGTAAACTTGACCTTGTCTGCCCCATAACTCTCCTTGTACTGAGCATGTGCAACTGCTATTTATTTTTTTTTGAAAATTGACTTTTTTCTTTTGCGAGTATACATCGGAAAATTGGTGACAATGCGCCAGAAGCTGCATTCAAATTAAGATTATAGCCAAAATCGGTTAAAAATAACTCGAAGCGCGTAAAAATGCGAATTAAACTTTCTGAAAAAAATCAGGTTAGGATTAGGGCCAAAAGTGTAAAAAATTACACAGTACATGTAAAAATGCAAATGTGGATCGAAATCAGTTAACAAATAATTAATAACTCGATGTCTCGACTGCCACAATCGAAAGATCGATTATTATGCCATATTCGAAATAATTCGATTATATCATTCATAATCGCCCAACACTCATAGCAACTATAAACCGTTCGATTGCTAACTGAGAGGGAAGAAATATTATTCGATTATATTACGCAAATAGATTAAATTTATTTATTCATGTTACCTAAACGCAAAAATGAATTTTTGCTATTTAAATTAAATGAATATTATCAAAGCATTTTGTTTTTTTTTGGGAATGAACACAGGATCCGTATGGCAAAATGATTTCTGTTAGTTTAATTCGACAATATCGAATATTGCTACATTGACCATTTATACTTTGTTTTTCTGGATTGAATAGATTAAAGCCTAAAATCATGCACAAACTTATTACCATCCAGAAATATACTTTATACGGGGTGTTCATTATAAAAATTCATCTAGTTGGCTGTGAAATGTCAAAAGAAAAGGATGGAGAATCAAAAGTCCATTTATTTTGATTATGTCATCCTTTTCTGTCAAAATTTCATAGCCTGCTAGATGAAGTTTTATAATGAACACCCCGTACTTATTTAATGATTTATATGTAAGTAGTCAGAAACTCCACATGAGACATTTTCAAATAGCAAAATACATACAGGGTGATTCACGTTATTCGACACGGAAGGTTGTGGCTAAACTTTTAGATTTTAAAAAAGTATTGTATATGGAATGGATGAGGGTCTACTGGAAATACATTTTAAAGTTATTGTCATTGTATACAGGTGGTCCCAAAAGTATAAAATTGATTAAAGTTTTATTTTTTTAAATGAAATACCTAATATATTAATGTATTTTCGGTATCTACGGACAAAAGTAAAGGTAGTTTTATTAAGGTTTATGGCATCTAAATCGTACCGTTCTTCAGATATTCGTGACTTTGTGAAAATGCAGCATCAAATTTAATGTTTAAAATCTCAGCACTTGGTTTCTTTTCAACAACCGAAATTGGCTGGTGGGCTACTAGTACATTGGATTTTTTGCGGTATGTATTAAATATTAACTACTGTATACCAAATGTAAAAAAATGAACACTAAATTATTGCAAACTTCAAACAGTAATAACTCGTTTAATTTAAATTAGACACCCTGTATTTTATAGTATCAATAGTATCATTAGATGCAGAATTTAGTTTCCTATCAAAAACTATTAAACATTCCTATAGCTTGGTCGTTGCATTTTCTTGGAAAATTGATTTTTTCTGAATTTGCGCTGACATAAACGAATGTAGTAATCTAATTTACCTGTTCAGGTCTGTTCAGGTTTTACCTGATTTTGACAAAGCAAAATTTATTATCATTTCTAGTTGTCACCAGAGACAACAACGAGATGGGTACTACGTGTTAAAAAAACAGTCCGATTCTAAACTGACAAAGACAAACTGTATTGTCTGTCGCAGACACATTTTCGGTAAGTATTTGTAGGGGAAATTTCGGCGCCACTAGAGTTTCTTTTTCCCGCCTTTTTCAAAATCTTTGTCTTTGATGAGTTTTTTTTGCAAAACTGTTAAAATTGCAACTATATTTGAGAAGAATCCTTGTTCAACTTTTACATGAACGGCCTTACTTTACAAGAAATTAATAGGCCGTTGATAGTGTTTATGCTAATACATAATATATTCATAAAAAAAGATACTTTTATGAGTTCTATACCTACAAAATAAAGCTACTGTTTAGATGTTTATCCCTGAATTATAAATTATGGAAGCTTATCAGCTTTCTTATGGCTGCTTGCACCAATTTTCTTAAGGAATAGGTGGAGTTAAGTAGAACTTGAGTTCTGATGATTACATTGAATTGGCATAGTAATAACGTTATTTGGAATTATCTGATAATATTCTTCCAGATACATATACCGGTTGACACAGGCATTACTAGTGAAATAATATTAATAACAATGAATTAATAATCAAAAAGTACTGTTACTACTGAAGAATAAATACCGTAGCCCTTGTCTTAAATACATACAGATGAAAAGGATACAAATCTCTGTATATATCACTAGGAAAGAACTATAACTACGATGATACTTCTTTGAATTATCTGAATTTATCTTCTTATGGAACCTGAAGCCATCATTCTCGTTTAGCGCAAGAATTGTGCAGGTGTATGTATTACAAGCTAACTGTTCCATTATTAAACTAATAATTTTCTCAAAACGTCTATGTCCTGTGGCTTTGTCCACTCCCTATCACGCTGGTTTCCATTTAGTACATAGTTTCTTCAATTTGGTTGCATATTGTAAATCTATTATCTATACGAAGTTAAGGAATATCGCATATCACTACATATGCATAAAAGTGTTCATTTTCCTTTTTTGCTTCCTTTTCTCTCTCTTAGATTCCTTGAGTTCTTTATTTTTCTTTTTGCACCACCAAGGTATTCCAACTTTGCGTACAGCTTTGATTATTGCATCTGATACGAATTGTTTATTCTCCGTATAGCTCAGCCAACTAACGTCAATAACTCTAACTCTAAAATTGTAACTGAGTGCCCCACGGCAACGGCCAAATTTTGGCTAGGATACAACAGCCGCTGCTCTTTTTCAGACCATTCCTTGAAAGAAATAAATACATTCTGAGGATCCACTGAGTTAGCCGCTACATATGCCACTGAAAACGTACTAGCTTGACCAGTTAAGACATCGTCAGCTATTTGGGCCGCTATTTTTTCAGTGTTGTCTATAGATATCTGGGTAGTTCCAGTAGCAGTATTTGCGACCGGTGATTCCGTATCTTCTTCTCGTACATCTAAGAATGATATTAATGTAGATAAGAGGAAGTGGTCATCTTCTTCACAATTGCTATTGACGACTCTATTAGTCAAGCCATTCAAGATTTGAGTTTTTGGACTGCTAATAAACTCTTTGGAGGTTGGATTATTACTACATCTGCATCTACTTCTTAGAGCGCCGAAGCAATTTTCAATATAGTCTTGTTGCAGTGACCTAGGCCGAAGTGATATAAAATTCTTGTACGTTTTTAAATACGTCCACAGCTCCTTCATACTGTTAACCATGAGTGTTCCTTGCTCCCTTTCCTACATTGAGTGTTCTTCCTTTTGTTAAACGCCCGAAACGCCGTGACTTCACCATGTCAAACGCTTTGTCCCAGTAAGCCATGTGGGGAGAATCCTCTGATATTAGGCACTTCAATTCCTTACCAGAAGGAGCAAAGGTCCTACTTCCGTTGAAACTATCTAACAGTGTATCTATCTTCCTGAATAAAAGTGGCAATTGCGATGACTCTTTGTTCAACAGCACCTAAAATTTAATTTTTTCTATATTAAATATCCATAATTAGAAATAGATAACTTACCTGTACTGCTTAGAGAATACAAATATGCTGCAACTGTATGGCTCATTACTTGTGCAGCAACACATACTTTCATTTTGTGCTGCATGAAAGAACTTAGGCACAAAACATATGCATATTTTTAGTCCTCTTCGTAAGCCCGTCGTACGTCTCCTAATCTTGCCTCCATGACCATTTTGTTTTCTCCGACAGAAACAAACACATTGTGCTTTCGAAATAAGGAGTATATACATTTTAATAAATATGGTGGGTCGAAAAAGGTAAAAATCGTTTCTGAATTTATCTCGAAAGAGGGATGTTCGATCGATACACCTAATTGCTTCAGGCATTTTACAGTTCTAACCCCCATATCACAAACTGTAGCCACAACATCGAGGTTGGATGTTTTTGAAGATGTCTTTAACAACTCTCGAATCGGACAAATTTGAGAGTGCTTTTATATCATTGGATCTTTTCTTGGATTGCTTTTTCACTTTTCTGAGCTGAACTTTTCTTTCAATAAATTTGATCAAGGGTTGCTTTCTTGTGGACGCTGAGTGTTTGCTTAACCTCGCAATACTTCGACAGGCCTTTGTTTTTTTACTTTGACATTTCAGAAAAGCTTGGAACTGGCGAGTGGCATAAAAGAAAATATTCGAGTGGTGAAGTAGTTCCCGAAGCGCTTAGTTGGGGGCTCTGATCCAAAACAATGATGCTTACATTTTCAGAAATTGGAAGTGATAATAACAATAACGTCAGTCGCGGTCTCGACTGTAGTTGAGACTTTCATTAGTCTAGCACTAAAATAATAGTATATTTTTAATTGCTTTATAATACCTGTTTGTACTAATAGATTTTTTAAAATGCGGCAAATTTTTATAACCCAATAACTACTTCCTTACCTACTTTTACATCTTTGACAAAACATGTGGTGCTATATTCATGGGATAGATTCGACTTGATTGAACCTTCACTTCCAATTTCTTCTGCGAGAAAGGTTGCCTTATCTGAGAGAGAAATTGTCTTATCTGTTGTCTTAAAAGTAGTTGAAGCATTGGCGGTAGTCTCCATACTGATTTCCAAGACACTTTTTTCATGTTTTCCATCTTTCATTCTCATATAGTTTGCTACATTTACATACGATTCTTTACTAAGATGATTGTTGCAAAACCTGTCTGATTTCGAAGAATTTCGAACAGGTCCAAAAGCCGAATATCTTAATGCATCTTTCCATTTTTTACATCTAAAATATTATTGCTTATAAAAGTATCTACTTCTCAACTAAGACTCTCCAGACAACCTACAACTAAGACAACCAGATCTTCTAAATTGAAAAACAGAAGTCAGTTGTGGTTAAAAATAGCGCAGGTCGAGAACAAAGTTTTGAAAGAGAAGAACAGAATTTCTAATTGAAAAAATTAAGTAGGTAGTCATTAGTTATTGGCTCGACTTTGTATAGGTAAAAAATACCAGTAAAATTAAAAACATGTAGGGCATGCCATCCTATTGTTAAAATATTATGCTTATGAGTTTGATGATGATGCCGTTATTTTGTACTTATAATAAGTGTAACTTGAGTAAAAGTGAGAAACCTTAAGGGTTTACATGGAGGCGGGCGAGGAGTTGCATATCATGTCAAAAGGGGAAAACTCCCGCCCAAATCGGGAAAGTATCAGTACTGAGCATTAAACTGACTCAACATTTTACACGCTACAAATGTTTGATGGGAAAACATGTAGTCGTCATACATCATCCTCAGAGAGGCCACAAACATGGCATAACCTTCAACTCATGGCCACAATATTTCTATTCTTCGACTATATAGTCGTTGTCTCTGCTGCTTTTTGTTTTCTTGACTGACTATTAGCAAAATTAATAAAACATTTAAGAACAGAAACGAGGAAAGGAAATAATATAAATTAGCCGCGTGACAAGAGCGTGACAGGGGCCCAAAATTAACGGTTTCCTAGAGAATTCTAAACCTAACCTCTAAAATTCTGCTGTAAAATTTTGCGAGTCGCAGTTATATTGGTATCTTTATTGAACTCGACATTGAACAAGGAAACCAATTATGAACTTTGAAAAATGTCACATGACAGCATTGATATTTTTGCGGAGAAAGTAGCGCCTCTATGAAAACTTACCGAAAAGTGGAACAAAGATCGCATTATAACTGTTACTTTCTTTTAAAAATGAGACAGATAATAAAATTTTTAATAAGACAAAAATGCCTATCTTTTTACCCGTCTCGTCGTTGTCTCTGTTGTCACATATTAATTTAAAGTTAAATATTTTTTTACTGTTATAATTGGTGGTTAACAGGGAGTTTTTTATTTAATCAAAATGCTGGTTTACACAACCTATGATCGAGTCGATATGATCTTCATACTAGGAGAATGCTTGCAAAATTGTCTCTTAGCATCAAGGGTTTATGCTGAAAGGTTTCCTAATCGAACTCGACCGAATAGAGCGGTTTTTTAAAGACTGTTGGTTCAATTTAGGCAAACTGGTAGTGTTCAGTATGAAACGACTGCCAAAACGAGACCAGTTATAGAAAACCAAGAAACTGAATTAGCCGTTATTGGCTCTGTAGTTGAAAATCCCCATGTCGGACAACGAGAAATTGCACAAAACTTAAATTTTAGCCAAGCAAGCGTATCAAGGATTCGTCAAAAACATAAATATCACGATTATAAGACAGAACTACATCAAGAACTCTCCGATAACGATTTTGGCCAACGAGTGGACTTTTGTATGTGGGTGTTAGAAAAAGTTGGAGAACAAAAAGACTTTTTTGAATCAGTTCTATTTAGTGATGAGTGTACTTATCATAACGATGGTTCTTTTAACCGACTGCTCATTATCACCAAAGTCCCCTGACATAACGCCTCCCGATATCTTTTTATGGGGATATGTGAAAGGGATCGTGTATAATATGCCACCAACCACAAAAGAAAATATGAAGGAACGAATCAGAGAGGCCTTCAGAAACATAACTCCCTATATGTTACGCAATGTGAGTGAAGGATTTAAAATCAGAATACGTTTGTGTTTAGAATCAGACGGTCGTCATTTTGAAATAATTTTATAACTGTTTGTTTTTTTTTATTTTACTCTTTTGTTGACTTGTTATTTATTGTATTTCAAATTGCCAGTATTATTGCACTTATTTTTTTTGTAATAGAGATGATACATTTTATAAGAACTCTTGTAATATCATGTTTTATTGTTTTTTTTTGATATTTTATGCTAAATAAAGACACTTTAACATTCAGATGACTGCTAAATAATCTTCATGATCATAATTTTGTAACTTATAAATTAATATCCGACAAATACGTTCATTAGAAAACTTCGTCTAGTTGGTTCTGAAATGTCAAAGGAAAAGAATGGAGAAACAAAAGTCCATTTACTTTCATTATGCCATCCGTTTCTGTCAAAATTTTATAGCCTGCTAAATGAAGTTTTCTAGTGAACACCCAGTACTAATGATAATAAATTTTGCTTTCTCAAAATCAGGTATTGTAACAAGTAAAATAGATTACTTAATTCGTTTATGTCAGCTCAAATTCAGAAAAAAATCCATTTTCCAAGAAAACGCAAAGACCAAGCTATAGGAATGTTTAATAGTTTTGATAGGAAACTAAATTCTGCATCTAATGATACTATAAAATACAGGGTGTCTAATTTAAATTAAACGAGTTATTACTGTTTGAAGTTTGCAATAATTTGGTGTTCATTTATTGACATTCGGTGCACAGTAGTTAATATTTAATACACACCGCAAAAAATCCAATGTACTATTAGCCCACCAGCCAATTTTGGTGGTTGAGAAGAAACCAAGTGCTGAGATTTTAAACATTTAATTTGATGCTGCATTTTCACAAAATGACGAATATCTGAAGAACGGTACGGTTTAGATGCCATAAATCTTAATAAAACTACCTTTACTTTTAGTCCGTAGGTACCGAAAATACATTAATACACTAGGTGTCCCATTTAAAATAATACAACTTTAATCAATTTTATACTTTTGGGACCAACTGTATACAATGACAATAATTTTAAAATGTACTTCCAATAGACCCCCATCCATTCCATATACAAAACTTTTTTAAAATTTAAAAGTATAGCCATAATCTTCCGTGTCGAGTCACGTGAATCGCCCTGTATATGTTACATTTCGAGGTCATCTGGGGGCAAAAAGATGCGATGAGATTGATATTAACAAACAACCCTCCTAAATTGGTTCTATATCTACAAAATAAATCAATTGTGAACGTATACCTCGTCGCAGATATTGAGTTGTCTCAATTGCCGACAGTAAGCAAATAAGGCCAGCCACCGCGTCGGCCGTTGTGCCTGGGGCATTGTTTGTTGTTATTGTCTGTAAAAAAAGAATTGCCTATATGAAAATCTATAAAAAGTAAAGCATATGTTGATATTGAGGTTTCGGATTATTATAAAATACACATATAATAAATACAGTATAAGTAATGAAAGAGCGGTGAGATGTTGTGAATAGCAGGAGCAGGCGATATCCAATAGCGTGTTAGATCTAATACTTTATGGCAGATGACTCTCAGTTCGAGAAGCAGCCCATACCAAACGAAGTGTATTGAGTGGTCACGCTCTTCCGTAGTTTTTTCGGTTTAAAGTCGCTACGCACGTTCTCCGGCACGAAAGCAGGAACTTCAGACTGACCTCTGGATTAGTCCTGCTGAAGGTAGAGCGTGTGTTCGACAAAGTCTGGCACGAAGGCCTGATCTACAAGCTGAGTACTGTCGGTAAACATTTGCTAACTTATCAACAGTTGTAAGTTGTAAGGGTTGCCTCTAGCTCTCTGGCGGTGCCCAGAGCACTAGAGGGAGGTGTCCTCCAAGGGTCGGCATTGTCGCCACACCTGTACACAAGCAACGTTCCTAGAGCACCAAGGACTACGCTCGCACTCTATGCTGACGACACGGCTCTTTTATTCAAACGCTGGAGAAAAGGCGTTGTGCGGCAGAATCTGCAGCTAGCCTTAGACGACCTCCAGGAGTGGCTGGTCCTTTTGAGGATTAAGATTAATCCAATCAAGTGCCAGGCAATCCTGCTGCTGTAGACCATCATGCGGCAGATCCTAACATATGGAGCGGCCTCATGGGGGTGCGCGGCGGAGGCCCACCTCTCAATCGTAGAAGTTGTTAAAACATTTAACTCGGAATGGCGGTGAATGCTATACCTTACATTAGTAACGAAGAAATTCGTGCTAGTTTGCGATGGCAAACAGTGCGTGACTTCATGGGAGTCAAAGCTGAGAAGACTTTCCGACACGCAAAACCACATCTAAACGACCTGCTGCAGGATATCGTAACCTGATTATGTCGACAGGCTTTGGAATAAATGCATATCAGTCAAACTTAACGCGCCTTATTTATTGCCATCAACGAGGAAACGTACGAGATCAATATAACAATCACTTGAACAGTAGGGCTTGTATTACAATCAGGCATGTTCCATTTACCATGTACATAATAATTATATCAAGTGCGGATGTGATCAGGGTCATTAATGTGAAGTATGGTACAAGTGGGCTTCAGTTCTCCCTGAATATGTGCTAACTCCATCTGTTGCCATTAATAGACACTCATTAATACAAAGAAGCAAAACTCACTCAACGTGTAAGCAACACATGCTCACACAAGCTCTTCAGTATGTTTTTCCAAATAGTTGGCCATGGAAATTTTGACAGATTACCTCCTGTATAAAATTTGAACGGTGTCATTGTCTTTGGTTATATTCCCCAAATTTAAAGGTTAGAAATAATTTAAATTTGTTCTTACTGTTTTCAACGTTGGGTTACAGTTTTTTTACAACGTATTATCAACGTAAGTGTGTTTATTGAACTGAGCGTTCTGTAGAGCGCCCCCTGTGAGAAATTATTATTGGCATTCACTATTAACAACTTTTAATTTATTGATTAGCAATATCAGTTTATGGATAACTCGTATGTGGCATTTTCGGAGCAGTCCTTGCTATATGGTTTTCATAAAATAACCAATAACATTCATACTGTTTAAAAATCATACGTGGGGTGGGGGAACTGTCAGAATTCCAGGGCCAACTGTTTGGAAAAAACTTATGAAAAGCTTTATATGTGGAATTTTAGGCAATTTAATTGCTATCATATACAATTCTTCTTGCAACAAATCCCTATGTTTATTGCAATAAATAAGAGGTTTCTTACCATAAATGAACTGAACTCAGTTCACCAACTCGAGGAAAACAGAATAAATATATATATGAAACAGAGTGTAATCACAAAGAAATACGAACGTAATTTCCAAAAGGGCCAAAGCCTAAAGTTCTATTGCCATCTTATATTATTAAATGTGAACGCAATTTTCCGAAAAATTGGAAAGCGGTGACCCTAACAAGGAAGGGCAATGTTGTTTCCTTTTATTTATCCTTAATCCTGCACTGTAATTTTCAATATGGCCGGTGATAATAACCTCGGGTTCTAGTACGACGGGCCAGCTCTGTCTGAAAAAACATTGTTAGTGTACCTACAACTCATTCACTTATTTTTGGCGTTTTGTTACCTTTGAAACCCGACTTTTTTATACCTATCTCCTTTCAGCACATGTTGAGAAGATACGAAAAAAATGCCAAAGTAAGATTTCTAGCGCCTACTTGAGGTCAATAATAAGTGAATAATTTATACTAAAAGTTCTACTTGCGAAATGTTGTCATATATTGGCATTTCAAGATGAAGAATGACGTTGAGTGTAAGAACTGGTGCCTAGCTAGAGCTGTGAGTGGTGCTATACCTATGTATTCTTATTAACAAAACAAGGCTGAATTTCTATGACAATTCAATATTACAATAATTATCTCTAACTCCTAAATTTGAAGTTTACCATAAGAGAACCGTTTTAATTCCCTTGCTGATTTGTCCTGTCAAGCGGTGCAGACAGACGGGCACGTTTAACAAGTGAAAGTTTAGGGTTGGCAGGCAAATCCCTTTGTTTATTTGCAAATGATTAAGGCCATCCTTTGTATACTAATTTAATTCGGGAATTTTAGCTCTCGTAAAACTTGCCGTTTTGCTACAACTTGTTGTCTTAACGATTCCCATCATTAAGAATATCCAACGATTGTTACCATATTCGATGATTAAAGCGGGGCCATGGCTAACTAAAGGCAAGAAATCGCGCTTCAATTTATTCTTGTCTCGGTTAATGACTGGAATATGGAGTAACAACACAACCTAATCTCGGAGAAGTACAAAAGACTAAACTGGCTTAAACGTACTCGAGTTGTGCAAATTACAAATTTTCGTATGCATTCATCAGGATTAGTTTTGAAGTTGCATGGACCCGAATGCACGCTCTGCGGTCACTTACAATGGATTACAGTTGAAATTTATAGTATAGCAAAAAATTAAAATGGAAATATTGACTGAAGGATGTTGGTTTGTGGGCTGACGAGGGTGATAAAGCCTTTACTTGTTGGAATTTGTAAAATATGCAAATTGGTTCAGTCCCTGTTCCTATCCCAGCTAAAATTTTAATTTCAATCAAGCAACTAGTTTATAACAGATAATACACTCTATTTAATCAGACCAACCAACTTTAAAAATCAAAGTTATTATTGTTATTACAGCTACAAAGCATATCCAAATACAGTCACACGTAGAGCCTTAAGTTCATCTTACGCGCAATCAAAAAGGATACGTTTAAATAACAGCTATAACGTTTCCTTAAAAAACAATCGAAACACTCCGAGCTAATAGAAGAAAATTTAATGATCCCGTGACGTCACGAGGTTGCCCTGGAAACGGAGGCAAAGCAAGGAAGGATACGTACGAAGAGTAGGGCAGGAAGCATGCGCTGCTCCTTCGGGATCGTCACGTTGTCGATGCAATAATGGCCGACGATTATCGGCCAGTCCGGATGTGATATGTATCTGGATGGATGCATCTTTCGTCGATTTCATCCTTGATTGAGGAATATCGGCCAAGGACATGTAATCGAAGACATGAGAGTGGGCGTGGTGGTCTACGTGTACATGTGTCAGATTCTGTGGGCCAAAGCCATTTGTAAGTAGAGACATTTCAAACTAATAGAGTTTAGTTTCTGGTATACAAAGTGGTCACTTTTACAATGCTTACCATTGAAACCTTGGAATTGGTTAGGGAAAACAGGGTCAATTAAATTAGCTTACTTGAAACTATTGAAACTAAACTTTTTTTATTTTTTTTTGTTTTGAACATGTCGAAAAAAGTGAAAATATCTAAATACAAAAAAAATCTCTTCTTTGTGATTGCCGCAATCGATTCCACTGGTAACATTATTCTTTTTTCCATCGATGTCATTGCGCTCTTACCTTTCTTCTGGACAACCATCTCAATGTTAAAAAGCTAATATACAGTAAAACCGGATTCAAAATTTTTATTAACTGTTGATTAAGAATTGTGTCGTTGATGTTCATAACTTGTGTGTAGTTTTTTTGTGCCATGCTGACAATTAATCCGTTTTTCCATCCCCACAGAAAAGTAAAACAATACAAAACATTAATATATTGAAACATTCGTTCGTATTCTATAGATATGCAGATAGTATATTCCAGATCAACATATTGCAAAGGAAAATGAGAAAATTATTTTATTAATTTCAGAGAACGTTCCTGAGGCATATGAAGAAGCCAACACAAATGTTTCTTCTTCTTATGGCGCCCTCTCCTTTCGAACGTTGGTGATCCACATAGTTCACATCTTAGTTCTGGATACAGCAGCTCGAAAGATTTCAGTGGAAGTGCACCCAAACCATCTTCTCAGGTCTTTCAGCCAGAAGTTCTGACGTCTACCTATACATCTTTTCCCTTCAATTTAGTCTCAGCATTTCATAATTGTTGCCTCTCATAATGTGGCCTATATATATATAGGTTTTCTTTCTTTGATGAGGGCCATTAGTTCTTTCGGCTTCTTCATTCGTCTACGTACTTCTTCGTTCGTAATTCGTTGGACTCATGATATGCGAAGCATACAGCGATATAAGTACATTTCAAACGCCTCAATTTTCTTTTAAGTTGTAGGGTCCAGGGTCCAAAATTCACATCCGTACAGCAACACACTGAAGACATTACATCTAATCTGGAACGATTCTGGAACGAATCTCTCGTTTCGGATCACATCACTCGTTGACTATGATACCCAGATATTTAAAACACGAGACTTGTTCGACCTGATTGCCGTTAATCAAAATGTGGGAAAAAAAAGCAGTGTGTCCCTTGGAGAAGGCTAGCAGTTTGGTCTTTGATATATTCATGTCCAATACGTATTGCTCACTATATTCAGTTATTCTATTCATCATATTTTGCAGATCTGATATGTTATCGGCAAGGACTACGGTGACATCTGCGTATCTGATATTGGTCTAAGCTTCTTTGAAAATTGCTTCCGAATAAAATTCCTGAAAAATTATTTTATTGATTTCACTTGTTTAAAAATACAAACTGTGGTAAAAAATTCTTTAAACAAGTAATTATACAAAATTTGACAAAGAGAAAAAATTTTACCGATCCAAAAAGTTTGTTTCCCAATTTTTTGTTTTCTTTTTTTTCATAAGCCTTTGAAATGCATTTTCCCCTATGTAATTTGTTTTTTTTATGCTGTTTTTGATCGGAATGGGCGATTTTCATTCCATAAGAAAGTAACTAAACTGAATTCGAATAAAATTAACCCCAAAATAAAATTTGTTGAAAATGGCAAAAATGGCTATTTTAAAGTATCTAAAATTACCCATCGAAGGGGGCTATCTTCGAAATTATTGAACTACTGGGATTTCGTTTGTGGTAGGAGAAAGAGGGCATCAAGAAAAGGAAAAATTTGCATTCTTTCTAACTTCAAGGCGGTCATAGTTGAAAATTCAGAAAAAAATATGTAACATTATTAACATAAATACTTTGGGCAATTAAAAAAAAATGTGTTTTTTTTGTTTATTTTTGTTTTTTAGAGTCATTTTTTTCAAATCAATTAAAAAGAAACATTGGAAATTTTTTTTGATACTTAATTCAAAAGAAATCAGGCTTATAACTGAACTAATTAAGGATGGCAAAAAGTCGTTGATTCTAAATGAGCGTAAAATAGACAACCGAAAGGCTCTATCTCCGAATTTGTTGGACTTTTGTTTGTGGCAGGAGAAAGAAGATATCAAAAAGAACTAAAAACATTTGGAATCACACTTCTCGGTACAATTCTAAAGTTGTAAGCGGCTAAAATTAGAAATTGAGGAAAAATTACGTAATACCCCTTTTGGTCAATTTTAAAAACATTTGTGGGAAATTTTTCATACTGTTTTTGATCAGAGTGCAATAAGTTAAGAATGTAGCAAACTTAGTTCCATGAAATGAGCTAGATAAAGGAATTTTTCAAGAAAGTATAATCGAATCTAAAAATGCTTAAATATCGCCACCAGTTTATTCGAATAGTTCGAATGAAATTAGCTCAATAAGTAAATTTTTTAAGAATGCTGAAGGCGCCGATTTTAAAAGTGCACAAAAATTGACCACTGAAAAGGTATATCTCTGAAATTATGGAACTGACAAGACTTTCGTTTGTGGGACGAGTAAGACAGCGTTAGAACACAGAGAAGAAGATGCCAAAACAGATTGATTCTCATCGGTCCATTCGTTTTATATATATTTATTATATTTATATTATATATAATAAGTAAAATATGAAAATTGAGAAAATTGTTGGGAATTTTTTTGGGCTGTTTTTCGATAAGTGTTTCATAACAACATGAACTTAATTCGAATCAAAATAAGCCCATAAACGAAATTTTTATGAATCGTAAAAAATCGATTTTAAAAGTGCCTAAAATTCGAACACAGAAAAGATCCAATTATTAAATCAAAGTGACTTTCGTTTCCGGCAGGACAAAGGGGACATCAAAAAGTGGAAAAAATAGTTCGAATTACTTTATTGGGTTCACTAGTTCTAAAATTATATTCGGGCAAATTTGAAAATTGAGGGAAAAGACCTTTTTGAACTATGTAATACTTACAAGCAGAACAGAGATTAATAAACTCTTCTGCGGAAGGGCGCAAAATGTGGTTCTTTCTTCTCCTAACAATTGCTTAAATCTGGCAGTCTGTACTTAAAATTTTCAAGCAAGTTCTCGTCCAAGAGCACAGAAAATGTTATTGTATTACTATATTCAATATAACAAAATTCTTTTTTTAAATTAACACATAATTTATGTATTTATTTGAAAGTATTTTTCAGATTTTTATACTCTTTTTTTCTACTAAAAAATATCTAAAGATAGTAAAGTAAGTTGTTTTCAGACAATGAGAAAAATGTTATTTTGCTCACAAAACGTACAAAACTAAAACTGTACCGTTTTTCTAAATCAAAATGTGTGTTACCATTGCTGCCATTAATAAAATCTTTTTACGAAAAGTTTTACAACGAGTTTTACACAGCAAAAATGCAATTAAATAGTGAACAAAATTACTCTATTCTGGTTGTGGAATATTGATCCTCACAACTAGGCATGTTTTGCCAATTTAAGGCCACTTCTAGAAGTCAATCTTAAACCCTCTGCCTGAGGTCTAAACACCAGACTTGAGTTACTATGCGTTGTTTGTTTGTCAAAATCTAGCATGTGGCTTCAAACTGAAGTTTAAACCGAACTTGTAAAAGTGGTCCTTAGTGAGACAAAATTAGTCTATCTTGGTTGTGGAATATTGATCCTCACAACTAGGCATATTTTGCCGATTTGGGGTCACTTCCAGAAGTCAAGCTTAAACCCTCTGCCTGAGTTCTAAACACCAGAGTTGAGTTACTATCCATTGTTTGTTTGTCAGAATCGTTCATATGACTTTGAATTTGTAAAAATGGGCCTTTTACTCAATAAACACCAAATAACACTTTTACATATTAAAAAATTAAAAAATAATATCAGAGCTTAATGATGTTACCCAATAAGACTTTTTTTTCTTCTCTATTTCATTAGCGTACTTAATTCTAGTACGAAGGGGCGAGAAATATTAATTTTCGCAACAAAAAGTTATTTTAAGTTCTGGTTACTTCAGGTTAGTCCTGTTCTAGATTCCTGGTTAGGTTAGTTCAGGTTAGTCCAATGCTAGTTTTCCTGACGAGGTTATGTCAGTCGCACTTTTTTATATTTAGGTTAGGTTCAGTTAGTTCAGGTTAGTCCACTTCTAGTTTTCCTGATTAAGTTAGTTACATTACCACGTTTTATACATATACCCAGTCACAACGTTTGATTGGTTATATTCGTGAAAGTTATGTTTTAATAACTCTTTTAAATTTTCATAATATTAGTTATGTAACTTTCTTTTATATTTTTTTGCCGATGCGACCACCTAATTGCATTTAATGACAAACTGTCATCATGGTTATCTTAGATCAGGTTAGTTCAGTTTTACTCTTTATGATAGGGGCCCGCTTTTTAATTTTTGTATCAGGTTATCTTCGGTTAGTTCAAGTTAGGTCTGGTTACTTCAGGTTAGTCCACTTCTAGTTTTCCTGATTAGGCTAGTTCAATTACACTTTTTACCATTAGCTTTGGTTAACTCAGGTTTGTTCAGTTCTACTCTTTATGCTAAGGGTAGAGAATTATATAAAAAGCGGAGCAGTAAGGGCCTGATTTTTTTAATTTTTAAATCGGGTTAATTTGGGGTAGGTCTTATTAATTTAAGTTAATCCAGTTATAGCTTTCCTGTTGAGGTTAGTTCAGGTTAGTTCAGTAACTACTTAAGAAATTTCAAATTAGGTGACTGCAATTACTACTTTTTATGCAAATACCCAGTCAATAACTCTTTTAGATGTTTCTAATATTAGTTATGTAATTTTCTTTTATTTTGTTTGTAAATGCGATCATATAATTGTACTTAATGATGAACACCGACTTTTGACTTCGCTGTAAATATATTTATCCACGACCATACTATAATAATTATATTATTCTTGTACACTCTCAAGATTATTGCTAAACTTTATTCACTTGTAAATAATGAACCTTATTCACAAGTGAATAATGAGTTGTCAAGGAAACGAAACATGTCGCAGACAACTAGCAACTCAAAAAGTAAACCGCTCTAAACATGAAATTGCCAGTTACGACTGGTTCATTCAAATAATTATCCTTCTTTTCTTATCTTAGCCCGTATTGAGGCAAATGTATGTTACAGTGTCTCTTTTTCACTACAAAATGTACTGTTCCCTAAAATGTATCGTCCACCCTCGTAACATCGAAATGAACATGCATGGGCGACTAGACCGTCATCTGTCCGACGCATCAAACGTCGCGCCGGCGATTACCGAAACCAGTCGTGATTTTGAAATTGTGAACTATCTTTGTGACACCTACAACCTACTATATTTGAGAAAACGCGGAATTTTGGTCGTCGTAGATCAAGATTCTCGCTTCGCTCGTGGACTCAAACGCTACCCTCGAGGATAACGACTCTCACTAAATGCTTGTTGTATAATATACTAGGTGTTTTAACCCTACTCAGTCAGGTTCGAGAGTTCTTGCTTCAACTTTAATTTATTTTTCTTGTTTCTCAGTGAAAAGTGGCTCATCTAAGAATTTTTCCCTTTTAATCTGTTTTATAGACGTAAGCTACTATTGAAAAAAGAAAAAACCTTGAAAATCGACATGTCATAAACTTTACAAGCACCATTATTAGGTATAATTATATTGACAAAATTGGAAAAAAAAGTTGTTTGAAACTTTCTATCTCTTCTTTAATGTGTGCTGCATGTTTTGGGTAAACATCCTATATAACTTTATAGCTTGCTTAAAGCACGTTAGTCTTCTCTTAAGTGACATTTTGGTTATTTAGTACAATAGAAGTCAAATTTGTGATATCTACGTCGAGGCAATTGTGTGCAAAAAGTTTCCAAATATCTACAAACTATTGGGATTTGTCCTAAAATATTTAAGACAAACTTTGACCTTATTCGTTCAAAGCAGATCTCATTTCAGATACCAGTGAAACCCAGCATCGAACGAAGGCTGCGAGCGAAAAGCAACATGACCTTTGGTGTCACCGGTGCGATTCGATGGTCGACGGTGAGAAATGTCTGGACCTGTCTGGAAATTACAGCCATTTGCATCAAAAGTGTGGAAAAGAACAGAAAAAGTGCCAGGTAAGTCTAATTTTCTCTCATACGCCATCATAGTTAATTATTATGGCTTGGAACGATCTGACTCGCTACCCTGTTTTTTTTTGCTGAAAATTATTATGTAAATAACTAAGAGGGGAATGTCGGTTGCTGCAAGGGAGAAGCCGCCAATGTACGACTGTAACTGAATATTAAAAATATGTGAGCCTCAAAAGGAAAATTTATGAAAATTTAATTTCCATTTACATGAACGTATCGCCAAAGGCCTAATGTTATTTTCAATCTATTTCTTGCGGATCTTTCTTCCATATTCCATTGGAAATTAAACATACATTTCACGAGAGTAATAATATTCCCATCAAGAGGAAAAATAAAATTAGGTAATGTAAAAGAGAGTTGTTTTTATGGAAGAAATCGGCCAATTTAGATAGATAAATAATATGATCTTATTACTATAGTTCGATCTTTTCCACTGCGTCACAACAATTTGATATTATGTGTCACGTACGTGCAATATAAAAAGGTATTGTCGGGAGTTACCCAAGAACTCTTCGGAGTTTTATTTGATTACTTGTTGACCTGGATTCTTTAGAAACATGTAAATTTTTCTTGACAGTAATTGTTCAATGCATTTCTTGGCTAAACATTAACGTCACCAACTATGTCAATGCACTCCCACACGTCTCTATTCAGAATTTAAATTTGATTAATACGCAGACAAAAAGTTCAACAGCGATAAGTGAATATTATATCGCTAAGTGCAGGAATTGTTTTTCCTACATTGCGAATTTCAAAAAGTGACAATATTGCTAAAAAGCAACTAATAGTACATTAAAGATAATTCACAATTTTAAAACCACGACCACGACTGGTTTCGCTAAACGACGGCGCGAGGTTTGATGCGTCGGTAGATGACGGTCTAGTCGCCCGCGCATTTTTATTTCAATGCTACGAGGGTGGACTGGAAATTACTTCATTTTATTGCCCATTTATGGCCCCTTTTAAGTATTTTTTTGTGAAAAATACATTTTTTGGTGAAAAAGAGACACTGTATCCTACATTTGTCTCAATACATCCTAATAGAAGGATAATTATTTGAATGAACCAGTGGTAACTACCGATTTCATGTTTAGGGCGGTTTACTTTTTGAGTTGCCAGTTGCCTACGACGTGTTTCGTTTCCATCAAAACTCATTATTCACTTGTGAATAATGATTATTATTATCAAGTGAATAAAGATTAGCATTAATCTTGAGAATGTACAAAAATAATATGATTATTATAGTTTGGTCGGGGATAATAGTATATTATACAACAAGCATTTAATGAGAGACGTTATTAAATAGGATAACGATCATTAAGTGCGAGCAGAATACTATCTTTATCCACGACCAAGCTTCCGGGTTTTCTCAAATATTATAGGTTATAGGTGCATGTTTATTTCAATGCTACGAGGGTGGAAGGTAACTTACTTAATTTTACGGCCTATTTTAAGTATTTTTTAGTGAAAACTACATTTTTTAGTGAAAAAGAGAAACTGTAATCTACATTTGTCTCATTAAATCCTAATAGAAGGATAATTATTTGAATGAACCAGTGGTAACTACCGATTTCATATTTAGGGCGGTTTACTTTTTGTAGTTGCCAGTTGCCTACGACGTGTTTCGTTTCCATGACAACTCGTTATTCACTTGTGAATAATGTTCATTATTCACTAGTGAATAAAGATTAGCATTCATCTTGAGAATGTACAAGAATAATATGATTATTATAGTATGGTCGTGGATAATAGTATATTATGTAACAAGCATTTAATGAGCTATATATAACGCTCATTACTATACTTTATACTTTACTATATATACTTTACCTACTACCCAGATTCCAGGTTTTCTCAAATATGATAGGTTATAAGTGATAATTCACAAGTTGATGGTGAATTACTTCATTTTACAGCCTATTTTAAGTATTTTTCAGTAAAAAGTACATTTTTTAGTAAAAAAGAGACACTGTAAACTATATTTGAACCAGTGATAACTACAAATTTTATGTTTAGCGCAGTTTACTTTTTGAGTTGCCAGTTGCCTACGACAATTTTCGCTTCCATGACGACTCATTATTTACTTGTGAATAATGAATATTATTCACAAGCGAACAAAGATTGCTATAAGGTACTTCCACAAAACAGCTGATTAATGTAAACAAACTTTGTATAGGGCATACAGGCCGCCATTTTACAACTGTTTCTTATGGTGTTTATCTGGGTTTATCACGATTTTCTGTCATTTCTACAAGTTTACAAAAGCAAAATTAATTTATTGAGTCAAAAGAACAAAGTTTAGAAGTGAAGGGTGCCATAAGTCTCTTTTATATCTTTAAAATGAGCAACTATTATAATAAATTACATAAGGAAAATCCAGATGTAGCAGCTAGATACAAACAAAAAATAAAGAATATTAGTATAGATCCATTTCAACTTGATTATACACAATTTAGTACAGGTGCAGGAGATTTTCCACCAGTGACCAATATGAATATAGTTTGTTATTTAGTTCTCACTACAAGCAACTATAGTTCACAGCAGATGAAGGCTTATAAGAGCCTACATTCTTTGATGCTGGTTTTGTAAGCGATTGTGGAGCATTAAAAATCAATGAACACTTTGTCATCAAAGCATTATTGTATGCAATTGAATACATAGCAACTTCAAGAGCTAATTCTTCCTGTACTGACTGTCGCGTTCTCCGACACCTTGAATCAACTCGGATTTTTCGGTCTTCTTGGAATCGCCAGGAACTCGAGATAGAAGGGAATTGAAGCTGAAAGTTTGTTGAACAACAATTTGGGTTTGTGTCTGAACTCCAGAAGGTAATTTCTTTGGAGGCAATGAGCGAGATAGTTCGTCCACACGCTGGTTCAAAGAATTTACAATTTCCCATATCTCGCTATTACGAGAAGACCTAGAGATTTGAGACATGTTAAATAAAAAAAAAATAAAAAATAACCGATAGGGTAGTATCAGAGAACCGGGAGTGTTTTATTCCTAAGATAAATCAAATAAAACACTCACCAAATCTTAGGGATGCCACTGAGTTTGTAATCGAATGCCGGAAACTCAGAAACCGACGAAACGGAACTTGCACTTCCGCTGGAGTTACAATTAATAGAATTAGTAGACAAAATATATGTATGTATATATTTTTTTCTTAATCATTCAGTCAAAATTCAAACATAAATATTTACCTGTTGGATGGTTGGTTGTACTTTGATCTGGAATACAAATTACTATTGAAGGGAAGAAAATATCTAGACCGCATAGAAATTAAATTTAATAACACAATCGAATAGAAAATGATGAAAACACTACTTATGAAAGAATAGATTATGCTTGGAAATTTGGGTACCCTAATGAAAAGAAGAGTTTTATGAAATATTAAACTACTACTAACAATAGTTAACACTATAGATTCAAATTTAATTTGTTAATTCCACGGTTATATATTCGTAATTAAATAACTGTCCTTTTCTTGAATTCTCAGTCCTTCAGAGGTAGCATAAAAAACAGATAACCTGAACTATCTTCTTATTATCTAATACAATAATAGAAATCCAATGATCGATTCAATGTCCAGATCAAAGATAAAATGGTTATACCATATTAAAGTTCAACAAATTTTTTCTTTCCCCTTGGAAGGGGGGGGGTAATTAAGTGAAGCTCAAACAACAAAAAATGATTCAAGAATGACTCACCAAGTTTGTGGTTTCGTGCCCTTTATGCTTGAATGTTCACGCTTTATTCTCAAGCTCAGGTTCCGTAGGACTTTTACTATCAAAATTTCTTAACATTTAATTACCTCCTTTAGAAACACAAGTTCCTTCCCTAAGCGAGTCTTCAAACCTGCAGGCTACTATATAAGCTTCCGAGCTCACTCAGTGAGCTCACTAGAAGGGTAAGTGGGACTTGGAAGGAGATTGGGTAGGGCTCTGGACTAGAGTTCTCACAAGAGACGAACCAAACAGGAACACTGCTAATTAGGGGCGTTATTCGATAATCGTTATGTAAGATGTCGGAGACTTTTCTACCACACTTTTTTGACAAATCTCTCCCGTCATTTCTTTTTTCAACAACCTCGCCCCCAGTACCTATTTTTTTTCAACAACCTTGCCACCAGTACAGGTTTATTTGTGACATACCAGCAACACAACATGACATACGATCTATGTGGAAGGTTCCTACAGTCTCTAAAGTTGAATACATGCCAGTCAACAAAATTAATTATGGAACACCTTATGGTTATTTAGGTTCGCAAATAATTCCACCTATTTCAGATGACCAAACGACGAATCAACTGACCAATTTACTTCTGCAATAAATGAAGATGTCTGCTCTCCTGCCCTAGCTAGAGTTACTGAACCTTTTGCCAGCCACATAGCCAGTGAGTTAAAATCTGTCAGGGGTTTGCATGTTAACAACCCATATGCAAACCTTTTTAGAGAGGACCTTCAACATGAATCCATAGATAATTTGATTGGGATTGCTTCATCAATCAAAATTAACATTAGTGAAGATGAGTGCAGAAAAATTGAAGAGGCCACTGTCAAACAGCCTTCTTGCGAAGCATGGTTTTTCCCATAGAGTTGGGAGAATAACTGCCTCTAATTTTAAACAAGCAACCAGAGCATCTGTGAAAAAACCATCATTATCTCTAATTAAGCAAATATGCTACCCATTAAAAAACACATTCAGAACTGCAGCAACTGAATGGGGAAAAAACATGAAAAAGTTGCTATAGAAGCTTATAAAAATGAGAAAGACATTTGTCATGAAAACTTCCAAGTTAAAGGAGTTGGATTATGTGTACAACCGAGCTATCCATACTTTGGAGCATCTCCAGATGGATTAGTGACATGTTCATGTTGTGGTTGGGGATGTGTGAGAGTGAAATGCCCTTATGTTTTACGTAACAAATCAATTGAAGAGCAAATATCTATTAATCCCCCTTTTTTTTAAAACGCCATGAAAATGGTATTTCTTTGAATCGATTCAATAGTTACTATTATCAAATCTAACAGCAGATGGCTATTACAAAAACCATTTACTGTGAGTTGGTTGTTTGGAGCCCTTCAAATGAACTGTTTGTCGAGAGGATTATGTTTGATGAACAGTTTTGGAATTTCCACTCAAAAAGGAGTGAAGATTTTCATAAAAAGGTTATATTACCAGAGGTCTTAGGTAAATGCTTTACCCAAAATTATGGACAAGAGGCATCCATCATATACTGCATATGCAAATCTTCAGATGACAGTGTGCCAATGATTTGCTGTAATAATGAAAACTGTGAAGTGAAATGGTACCATTTTACATGCATTAATTTAAGTCAAATTCCTGAAAGTATGTGGCTTTGTCCAAAATGTTGTAAGATTTAAGAATAATACTACGCACTAAACTTTTTTAGGCATTTTGTATATAAATTTCGATATTATATAATATGAAAGTAGGTACATAAAAACTTTGACTTTTGTGACTGCTTTATAATTTTATTTATAAACTCACATAAGGTATAAGTTTCCTTATAATAGGTATACTCTCCTTCTTTATTAACTTTAATAATCATAAGTCATCTTTTTCGCGTAATCGTTCTTTTAGCTATAATTTTTGGTAATAATGAATATCTAAAAATGATATACTAGTGTGTAATACTTAAATGCTTTTAATAATATTAAACTTAAGTTCCTAAATACTATAAAACTCTTACATAAATAAATGTTAATCTGATCCATATGTTTTAAACAATATAGGTAATTACCTAATAGTTAACTATTAAAATATTATAATGGTACAACTGAAGGACATAAATTTACTAATGCACAACATACTAAAACAATTTCATCTAATAAAGCATTAGTTTCACGAGTTGCCAATGAACGAATTGGTATAGGGTTATTGAGTATTCTGTGCTTTTGACATAATAAATCAATCACCCTTTCTACATGTATAAGGACATGGGCTATAGCCCTTGTGCTTTCTAAATCAATTGGATGTAATTGATCTTTACCCCTGGTGAATGCAGGTATCTTCACTGTTGCCTGAAATAGCTCAACAAACTCTTTTATCAAAAATCCTCTGTCAGCCATGACAATATCCCCTGGGCATAATTTATTAAGAAATGTTGAATTTTGTGTTATGCTTTTGTCTGAGACTCGCCCCCCCCCCCAGCCTTCACTTATATAAGAAAGAGAACCCTGTGGTGTAATACCAATTAGATATTTAACCGTTTCACTGTGCTTGTAATTGGACCATGTTTGAGCAGCTGAAAGCAAATCGGAAGGTCTTTGGCACTTTACTTCAAAACAGTTTATAATAACAGTTATTTTGTCATGAAAACTTTCCTTAAAACATACAGGCATTGTTTTCATCAAAACTGTTCTCTCTGGCCAAATTATTAAATTTTTAAAACGCATGTACATGATATGTACAATGGTCTTGAAATAAGTTGATGTTGTGGCAGGGCTTATTCCAAATCTATATGCGAGGTCAACATAATCCAAGTTTAATCTTAACTTCATCAATGTTAATAAAATTTGGTCTTCTGGTGACAAGGCATATTTTCCATGAACTTTGATGTATGGTTTTATTGTTGAAGCAATGATATCAAAATGTCTGTATGATAGAAGCCCTGTATAATAATGTGCCTTAGCATCATTTTCTTTTATAGCTTCAGTAGATATCTGAGTTTTCAACATTTTAGTAATTAAATCTGTTTTCTTCGCTATATCCAAGTACATATTAGTCATTTGGCACATTTCGACATTTGTTTGAGTTGACTTTGATAAGTCTGTATCAAAATAGCTTATTTCAACTTCACGATGAATTCCATCAGAAGACGAAGAAGTACCAGCCACCTACATTGAAAATAAATGCATTATAATAAATTGAACTTATAATAATAATAACTGCCCAATTACTCTGAAAAAAAATGCTACGAGCAGGAGTAGCCCAACATTTATTTATCACCTGTTGAAAATTGTAAATCAATATAGGTAAAGTAAACATAAACAATAATCTGTGCACTTTTCATATTTTCATCAATTCGACTGAACATTTAACCACCCTTATTTGTTCATCCTTAAGAAGTACTTTTCGTCTTTTTTGGCGTTCATGTCTGTCAATGTTTTTTAAACTCTCTTTTAACTCCTCAGTTAACTTGGCAGACCTTCCTGGAATCCCCATAGGAATTGTATTATAACTAATACCTACTTGATGCACTTGACTCCTACCTCCTATAAAGTATTTTGAACAAACTTGTGCATATTTTAATTTAGACTCCGTTAAATCAGCTCTTCTAGTTGCTGAAATCCAACGTTGCCTCCTCAATGTTGATAGTTCAATCAAGCGTTTTGATGCTTAGAACTTAAAATTGCTGGAATTTTGAAAAACCTACATTATCACGTTTTTCCCTGCTTCCACACTTGACAACACAACAAAACGAGGGCATATTCTCGCTAAAAACTTGAAATTAAATAACATTTACAACAATGTTCCATAAAAAACATTATGGTTATTGGGTTTGTGTGCCCTATGTAAAATTCAATCAGCTGTTCATTGACATTTCATTGAAGTGCCTTATTAACCTTTAGAATGTACAGAATAATGTGATTACTGTAGTATGGTCGTGGATAATAGTATATTATAAACCAAGGTTGTGAAGTACATTATTATGACCCGAACGTCAAGTTTAAATCCCGAAGCGCGTAGCGCTAAGGGATCTAAGACGTGAGGGTCATAGGTAGTTCACAACCGCGGTGTATATACGATTTTTTCCACTACTAGACTTGATAAATCTACAACAGAAAATTGAAAAATATGATTGTTTCAAAGAAAAAAAACATATTTTAAATATTTTCTATCGCACGCAAATTTAAAGAAGTAAACTAGGGAAGGCGAAAAAGATTAAGAGAAATTGGATCGCAGGAAGAATATTGTGCCTTTCCTTTAAAGGTGGTAGACAATGATCTACTATTAAGCAAAACATCTTGGACTTCCATTGTCTTTATTGAGTCTTTTACACGACGTTTCGAGCAGTGGAATCTCTGCTCGTTTTCAAGTGAAACTGATGATGAACAAGATGTTTCGCTTAATATTGTACCTAACACGCTACGCGTCGTTCGGTCATTGCAATCAGCATGCGGTAAAGCATCACTTCTCCCACTTGTTAGGTAAATAACTATTTCTCATCATACCATATTTTCTCGACAAACAAATAAACACGTAACAGCACAAGGCATAGTAATGATAACGAGTGCGTATGCTGACTGCGGCGGTCTTGAATTCTTGGTCTGAAACAGATTTTTATTTGTCCTAAAGCAAAAACTTTGAACGTTGGTTTCCTTTTTTTCTAATCTGAACTGAAAAATGACAATAGACTGAACATTGACTTGAAATATGAAAATAAAACAAAACCACACTTAAAAAGGATTTGCCACGCCCTTTCTTCAGAATGAAGTCACGAATAAATGAGAAAGTTCTTTGGCTGCATGTTTCTCCTAAAAAGGCATCATCAGGCCTAAAATATAACATATTGAACAATTGCAACACAAGAACATCCAGAAATAAACTCACCGCAACCAAAATACATGTTAAAATTGTTAAATAGGATTATTAAAAGAATAAAATACGTTTACATTTTTACGTATTGTCGAGGACTAAACAGTTACAAATACTCGAAGGTCGGTCGTTTAGCAAAGTACTGGAACGCCGGCAAATCATTTTCGATTATTAAAAATCAGTCAGTTCCAAATTGAACACATCATTGATAAACTCCAGTATTGGGCTCTTTTTTGCTTTGGGTATTTCCATTTTTTCTAAAAGGTTAAGCTTGTTCGATTTATCACATTCAAGAAGGATTCTGAGATTACCCGGAACTGAGGCTTTATGGCAATTATCCAACAAGTGATTTGCAAAGGTCTGTTGGAGATATCGAAATCTCTATACCTATTATAAAGTTTAAAGTGTTCGTTAGCTCTAGTTATGAATCTTGTGCCAGTATGGCCTATTTAAACGGCCGGGCAATTACCACAATGCAGAGCATACACTCATGACTTCATAAGTTTGTCAGTGGGGTCCTTGTTTTTAATGATATGTCTCTGATTATTGGATTCTCGTATTTCGAGAAAGAGTCATGCAGGTACACCAGCCGGCACCCAGTTTTCCTGTTTCTGCTCCACTCATTTCTCAATAATATCAATTTTTCTTATTATAAAATGATCTACACACACTTTTCAGTGCAGTCTTGTGCTTGGGTAGTATCTAAAGATGTAAGTATCTAGTATCTAGGTATGTGTAATAATTTGGTATGGTGTTGGTGTAAAAGAATGAAAGGTAGGGGCAGCATGAGTTTGAGGTAGTTTTTGAAATGGCCCCTACAAAGGAACATTGTGTTCACAGCTGTTGACAACCCTGGCCTTGTTGTAAAGACTGTAAAGCATACATGAGTCCACAGTAAGGTTAGGGCTCATGTATGCTTTACAACTTTTCTTTTATTCAACAGCTCATAAGTATGGCACTCTCCTTTCATTTTGTTCATCACTTGTGCCATTTGCAGTAGCTAGTATGATTAAGTAGGGCTATCGGCTATCCTTACCCCTAATTTGAAATGATAAACACTGGTTGTGGTAGGCTGAAGTTAAAAATTCTCGTTTTTTAGGAAGGGTTTAGTAAGTCCTACACACTGGAGAGTATATAGAAACTTTGTTTAAAAGAGAAAAAGGATATATTTTAATCAAGTTCCAGCAGATGCTCTATTAGGCCAGTGATCCACTATCCCAGTTAATAATCTATTTATATCCTATTCATATAGAAGCAAAGTGACTCTCGTCTTGCTAGACAATTATGCTATGGGTACATCCACAGTGCAGTTAAGGTTTGTATAAAGATTTTGATACTTACATTAAAACTACTAGGACCAGAAATAGATTATGCCTATGACTCAAAAGCAAGTAGCTGGTTTGACAATTTATGCTGCATTAGCTTTTCTGCATACTTATGTCTATGTCAGCTACCTTACTAGAAATGTATTTATGAAGGTTTACAGGTGCACCATTTAATAAGAAGCATATTAGAAGGCATATTTTTGTACCAAAAAACTAACAATATAGGGATGCATCTTAGCACTTAAGTTAAATTATTACTTTTCTTTTGCAATGACTAAAGTTCAGAAGCCTGTTACTGTTAAGGTACCAAATTAATTTTTTTTTAGTGAGATATGAGGGTAAATAATTACATATTGTGTAAACCCTGTTTTTATCTCTTTTTTTACTTACCTCTTTCTTGTTTTAGGGTTTCAGAATAGTCTTGAGAAGAGGTTTTTTTTGTGGAAATGAGATGTGACAGAGTTTTTTTCCTTATGTAGTACCAACCTAGGATTCAACCATGGAAAGGCGACTTATAAATAGATAATAAAGGAAAAGATTTGTGTGTTTCAAAGAAATTCCAGGGTGCCACTAAGGTTTCAAGCATGTAAGTTAGCATCAAATTTCATACTTGATTAAACCCTCCTTTTAATCTAAACTAAGAATCAATTGAAATGATACACCTCAAATTTTGAATGAACTTTAAAACTGTCTACCTCTAAAGCCACTCAACCGATGTTCATTGGAGATGCCATTTTGGTAAGATCCGTGTATAAACTGCTTTAAGTGGTTATGTACTCGCTTATATGTTTTGCAGGTTACATAATAGAGGGTTCAACAAAACTTGATGCAGTTTTGTAAAACCTTTTTGAGCAGATAATTTTGCGGAAAAAAATTCAGAACATGTTTTGCTACGGGAGTATGTGGAGACGCGTCATACCTTGGGACATATTTGGTGTTTTTTTGGATATTTTGCCTGGTTCCATAGATATTTAGTTTTTTCTATAAACGAGGTATCATTTAACACTGGAGCTCCAATTTGCCCCATAATAAAAATATTGATAAAAATTTTATATGGAATATAAAGACTATGCACAGGGCAAGCTGGATCTTACCAAAATGGCATTTACAACGAAAATCGGTTGAGTGGCTTTAGAGAGAGACAGTTTTAAATTTCATTCAAAATTTGGGGTGTGTCGTTTCAATTGATTCTTAGTTTAGATTATAGATTGCTCACATTGTTAACACTTAACACACTCAATAATTTTCGCTCAGTTGATTCCTGAATGTAGTTCCTATTTTTTTGTCTCTTCGTCAAGTCTAGCCAACAAGCTATGAAATGTGTTGCCAGTTTACCAAAAGTCCTTTTTCCACTTGAATGATCCTTTTTTTGCGATTGTCTTACTATATGCACATATTCTGTTCACAAACTCAATTTTTTCTGTGTAATAATAATCCTGAAAATTGTGATCAAATACTTATTGGTCAATTATGGATTTGCAATACGCTTCATTAATAAAAAATGACGGTTTTGTATTTCACATATTTTATACTTTATTTTCCGTATGATGAAAAATCATGAAAAAAATGTAAAATGTTTAAGTACAAAGATAACGTGCGTTCATTAAAAAAAACCTCAAGCAGGCCATGGCATTAGATCAGTAAGTCTGAGATGACTTCATAAAAACAATTGAAAATTGGAAATGTCATAAAATGTTCAGATTTTAATATGTTTTGTAAACTTATCTTAGACAAGAGTTTTAATTTCATGGCTTGCTTCGAGGTTTTTTTTTTAGATACCCTATCCCTATAGAAATACTCTATTAAACTTTATATACATTTATATTCAGTGTAAATTAATGTGTTAAGGCCACAACCATGTTGCAGTTGAAGAACCAAATAAGTTAAACATTTACTTCATTGGGATAGATGAAGTTAGTAATTCCTCTCTATTATATATGCCTTCTACTAATTACTCCTGCTGGAAAGTAAGCAGAGGATCGAAAAATTAATAGGGAGCATATGACTTAATCAATTAATAGGCATTCAGTGATCAAATTATTACATTAATTATGATTAAGCAGTCTTTTGATCAAATGTGCTCAAAACAATTAATTTTTATATTAAATTGAGAATTTTATTGGCCAATTCAATTGTTACATATTCAACATTAGAAAAATGTATCGGTGTTTTTCTTTGTTACAGGGTTGATAAACATTGTTCTAAGTGAAGGACAAAGAAAGTCTGTCATACTGGCTTCCAATTTCCTGGGAATGAAAACGGAAGTAGTTCGGATATGGAGTTTCCATCCTGCATTGAAACCCACAGTTTAAATTTGAAGATGAATGAAATCAAGCGCGTAAAAAAGGTCGCGCCACTTCTGCTTGCTGAAGAATTGTACTGTTATGACGTCTATAAAACTCTTGGGTACCACTAGCCTATAAAAAGATACCTTTAATTGAGTAATGGTCAATGAAACAATACAACTATTTTACGGTAATCTGAAAAACAAAAAATGTGGATTTCTTCATTCAGAGGTTTAGGAAACATATGTTGAAGATATGTGATATTAAGGTTTGAAATGTTAGGTAAATTAAAAACACATATTTTATATATGCCATGTTTATTTGTGCACCAAAATCAAAATAAACGACATTGATTTTTTACTTATTTTACTTAAAAAAACGTATAAGTTATGTATACGTATATATACGTATATATATATCATGTATACTAACGTATAGATTATTGTAGTGTTATTTACAGTGTATTTCAGAAAGCAATTTTCAATAATTCTAAAGGATCCTTCGATTAAGTCTTATTTCTTTGTAAAGCTATTAAAGTCAAATAAGGCGATTACATTTATTATTAGTTGAAACTGTTTCAAAACATACAAGGCTCAAAAAATATGTAAGGTTAATTTTTTATTATTTATTTTTTTTTGTGTCAGTTATTACAAGTCTTGATAAGTATATAAGAATTATAAAAACCATACCTAAATAAAAATAAATTAAAAAGTAAAGAGCAAAATAATTTTTTAACATCCTGTATTCAATAACTGATTTTGAGATTTTTTTTTTAAATTATCTATGTTTTAACAATATGTGCTTTGAAGTAGAGCTAACATGATAATTATTATAAATTATTATTGTCATATTATATAATAAAACAATCTTTCCAGTAGATGATCTATGGATTCATTAGATAGAAATTCCTTTTTCCTGAGAACTATTAGAAGAGATCTCAAAGATTTTATTCGGGTCTTGGACCCTCTTAATTGTTTTGCCTTTGAAAATAATGTGACGCTCTTGCGACGAACATATTTTGCCTTCTGCGGTTCCTCCATGTCAATGTGTGTACACTCATCAAACTTGAATTTTGGACCTAGAGATTGACAGGAAATAAATATATTAACGGTCATACATTCCGCCAAAGCGATAAGGGCGGTCGGTTAATGAAAGCAACTATTAAGACTTAGTGACTATTAACTGTGAAAATGAAACTTAACTATGAAAATAACTATTAAGACTTATCCATGCTGGAGCAAAAAACGGACAGATATATATTATATAATTTTAAATAGAACATAAATAACTTTACTCCCTTATCTGACTGTATTGTCTGTATAAGTACCATATTTTAATTAGAAAGAGCAATGCCTTATTAAGGCACTTGCTCTTTCTAATTAAATTTAAAAATTAATTATTAATTGTTGCATATTAATTATTGAAGAGTTACAGGGAGATTCAGAATCTGATATAAAAAATACAGGACTGTATCTAAAAAAAATTGAAGTAACGTTGTTTGCATGAAAATGAAACGTCGGATTTTAAATTTGAAAATACCGCGTTAAGGAAAGCAAAAAGTGGCTATGAAGAAGTGTTAAATTGTTTTTAATTAACTCATTAAATTAAGGCTAGAAAAAATAAAAACGTTTTGTGAATATTTCCAAAACCAGCCGAAGTTTTCAAAATTTTAAAACAACTTTTATATACTTCTAATTGCGCAACTTTGCCCTAATTTAACCTTCGTTGTATCTTTTCAAATAACCAAGATCCCCATGATTAAACTCCAAACGATCACCCTGTATTTCTTCCTTTAATGTTACAAAAGTTCATACCAGGTTATAGGAAATTATATACAGGGTCAGAGTCTGGCAATAGGGACTGATAGTTTCCAAAGTCTTATGATAAGGATACCACTCAGAATGTCCTCAAAACTTGTGGAAAAAAGTTACACAGTTTGGACAAGAAAGACCATGCTGCAATGTATCTTTTGCTTCACATTGTTTTTCCAAAGTTGGTCGAAAATCTAACATTTATAAAATCCTTTTGAGTTTTGAAAAGATAAAATTCAAAGTTGAAGTGCCAAATTGCATAAATGCTCTGAAGGACACTTGTTGTCCAAACTCCATGGTGTTGTTTGTCAATATTTTCTAGTATCCTATCATCCTGTAGGTTGTGGATGTACCTAAATGTTCTAGGTATATAATATCAGTGATATTGAACCTTTAATTGTTACATAGAAGAAAAATATTGTAAGCATGACATGCTCTATAGGGTCTACAGAACAAATTACTTTGTGCTGTTTATACATCAGAATAACAATATGGCCTTAAGCATAAGAATATGGTTTTACTTAGGAATGAGCTTAGGAATAACCTACCTACATTATTATTTAAACATAAAACCATTTAAATTGAAAGATAGCTTAATCCTTAGGTAAGCATTAAGCAATAATTGTTTAATAATCACATGTCTTGATTAATGCGTAACCAACCATTATGTTATTCTTTCCGAGATTCTTTCATTCTTAAACGTTATTCTTTATTCTCATGAATAAACCCACCATTTATAGCTAAAAAAAATAAATCAATGTTTTTTTTCTCTACATATTGTGTCACTATTTCTGATCTCTATCTAAATCTCTCATCATGTTAGGCTCGGAAAACTATCAGTACCCATTGGTACCCAACAGTTAAATTTAACAGGTAGTTCTAAATTTAGAAGACAAACAAACATTAGTTTTGCATAAAGAATAATTTCTAAATACCTGGACTTAAAATACTGGGAGCAGCATATTTTCTCAACTTTTTCTTTCCCAGGTCTTCTGCCATAAAGTGCCATTCGCCTATAAAGTGGCTCCGGATGATGAAGTCAATTTCTCCTAGAAGCATACCTAGAAGCCACTGGATCCTATAGAAATCTGAAAAGATTTAAAAAAAAATTATTAGCTACCTCCAATTCTATTAAATAACTCTTATGACAAGCTTCTTGATAAGCTACTTAAATTATAATCCTCCTCATCATTTCCTGGGTTGGAATCCATTATTGGTCTTATCATGTTCAAAATATGAGTTCAAAGTTTATGGTAGTTGGTAGTATATCACCTACACCAAAATCATTTAAGTAAAAATAAAAATAGGTAGTACTTCATATCATATAAGTAGCTACCTAAATACATAACTAACTACTTTTACGATACTCATTCAACTAGATACATATGAGAGATAATTCCTTTTTCTCTCATATTTATTTTAGAAAAATAGACTTTTTAATAAAGTGGCCTTTAGTTACGCAATATTGCCAATAAAAATGTTATCCCTTAGTTATCTACATACAAATCTACAAGTATAAAAGAAAGTAAATACATACTACATCTACTCACCTCAAGAAAACCATCCACTGGAGGTTTTTCAGCATCTCACACTTCTCACACTATGCATTGTACGTTTATAATTTTGTTCTTCTTGGCATCAACGTTTTTTTATGGACATTTGGGCTTGTTAATAATTGCAAATAGAATAATGTTGAAAGGTTCCGGAATCTTAGGTTTCAAGTTTAAAGTAATCATTTAATAGCACAGAACTTAACAGAACAGCAGAAAAAAGCAAAATAGTACAGCAATAAACTGAAAGGCTATTGAAATAATTTAAATTTGAAATTAAAACAACACCAACACAAACTAAAGCTGCTAAAAAGCCAAAATTTACAACCAACATTGTATTTTTTTGGATGCTTGGATACGTCACGAAAATTATGTCGATGTTGTTTGGCTGAGAAATTCCTTTAGCCAACGTTGATTGGCTCGACGTCGGCAAAAATGAAGCTTAACTGTTTAGAGGACGCATGCGGATTAGTTAGCAACCGGGCTGATCTTCGGGTTCCAAGCTACATTTTTGAGGCCTTGATGACTACTTCTATATTCAATTGTTTTCTATTTGATTCACCCGTATCCACAATGACCAAACAAGAGCCCTTATCAGCCTTATCAGCCTTTGTTTTAGCAGCCCAACTCTATGTTACTCTTCAATGATGACAAATCACCCTTATTGTAATTTTGTTTTCAGAGTTCACATATGTTATTATCAGAGCTCTTAGGAGGACTTTTACAACTTTCAGCAAAACTTCAGTTTGAAGTTAAAACACCAGATGTGACGTACATTGCATTGTATACCTGACAGATAAACTCTGCAACGTATAATGTATATAGGTATATAGCGTATATAGTATATAACGTATATAGGTCACATCTGGTGTTTTAACTTCAAACTAAAGTTTTACTAATAGTTGTAAAAGTCACCCTAAGAATATTTGGATTTTCTATGCTTGGTGTGGTCTCTATAACGTTTTCAGGCTTAATTGCGAGTATCTCCTTTTATTTTCTGCTAATGTTATGTGTGAAGTTATATTTTATGTTCAAGTCAAGAAGTCTACTTTCCTCCGTTGTGAAATTAACGTCACTGAAATTGAGAAACCTATTATTAAACTGGAAAACAGGGGAATTTAGTAGTGCGACTTTTACAAGTTCAAGTAAAACTTCAGATTGAAGATAAAACACCAGACTTGACGTACATTGCATTGTTTACCTGACAGATAAACAATGCAATGTAGGTCATATCCGGAGTTTTATTTTCAATCTTCAAAATTTTACTTGAAGTTGTAAAAGTCGCCCTTACCCCTGGGCCAGCATCTCGTTCACTCTCGCACTTCCTTTGGTTTAATAACATTAAAAACTTATGATTGAGACTATTAAAAGTATTCCTACCGAAAAATTCCAATTCATTCCTAAGGTCACTATCCAAAACGTTAAATTCTATGTAAGACAATCTACTATTCAGCGTCAGAAACAAAAACTTCAATTTGAAGTTAACGGTGTTCAAACCCCTATAATGGTGTTTAATCTCCTCCTTTAACCGCCTTTGCCATTTCAATGCCAGTAGACGTCGAACTAGAAGTTGATTTGCTCTTCAGGCGAATGGACGGCGTTCTCATACTTTGCTCGACGACCGAACTTCAAGTAAACTAAGATTCAATTGAAACGATACACCCCAAATTTTGAATGAGTTTTAAAACTGGTTATCTCTAAATCCACTCAACCGATCATCGTTGGAGATGCCATTCTGGTAAGATCCATGCATAGACTGCTTTAAGTGGTTATGTACTCGGTTATATGTTTTGCAGGTTTCCTAATACAGAGTTCAACAAAACTTGATGCATCTTTATATCTTCTTTAGTTAAAAAAAAGTTGGTTTTTCTAAAAGGGTTACATTTCAAGACCATAAGAAAAACCAATCTCCTATTCAATGAGCATTACAACAATTTGGAATTGGACGTAGTCATCTGCGAACCAGAGCTATCCCTTATTGTATAGATGTACAGGACCAACGAAACTGATATTAATCCTCTTTTTTTTTAATCTTTACATTCTGAATTCTGACTGAATGAATCTGAACTTCGAAAATTGTTTGTATTAATAGAAACAGAGCGAGTTAGCCGATAGTCGCAATTTTTAATTTGAATATGTTCAGAAAGTACCGACGGCTAATGTGAAGAATGGCGTGTAACAAGATGTCACACGTAAAGATGAATAACATGAAAGCCTTGGAAACCCTAAAAGATATTAAGTGGAATAACTAGGAAAAGCTTAGAACAGTCTAAAGCATAACAAAATTGTTTTTAAAAACTGAAAAAATTTCAACTGCGTTCGAGAATCATTAAATAATTCCAAATCCTTGAAAACAATTCATCAAGGCTGATAGTCAAAGCAATGTCCACTCGTTTAGAGTTAGAGGTTTAATTTAAATATGTTCAGCAAGTACGGTTAATCTGAAGAAACCATACGTATAACAAGGCGTATACCAAGATGTCACACGTAAAGGTGAATAACATATGAGGGCCTTGAAAACACTAAAAGATACTTAGTTGAATAAAGAGGAAATGCTTAGATCAATCTAAAGCTTAACAAAATTGTTTTTAAAACTTTAAAACTTTAAAAATGCGTTCGAGAATCTTCGAATAATTCCAAATCCTTGAAATCAATTCATCTAGGCTGACAGTCAAAGCAATGTCCACTCTTTTAGAGGTATAGATGTAATGTCATCAAATGTCACCGATACAATTTTGATCAGAGAAAAATTATATTCAAAATAACAAAGCAACAAAATTATGTAACAGCTTTTGAAAAAAATTTTATTTTTTGTTCGCCACTGTAGATATAGCCACAAACATCTCACCATTTATGGTTCGGTGCAAGCGATATTGAATGTTTGGGAAGCCATTCCCCAACATTTTATTAGACATCTGATAGATAGTATGCCAAGCCGAGTAGATGCTGTGCTGCAAGTTTATGGTGCTGCCACAAGGTACTAAAAAATATAGAGCCACCATTGAATTAAAAGAGTCAGGAAGGAACATTGTGCTTTTCTGTTAAATTTTGATTTTTAGGTTGAACTTATAAGCTAGGTTCTTCAAGAAGGTTGCATTTCCGCTAGTCATTGGCGTGCTTGTAGAAAGTATTTGTGAACGGTCTTTCAAGATGGCGGATAAACATTTCCAATAGTCATTGGCGTACTTGTAAATATTATAAACAGTTTTGATTGTATATTTGTATATTTTTCGTTGTTGCTTGATAATTCTTTTTATTTTATGTTTTGTACATTGAAATAAATAATTTGGGCTTGCTTAGGTATCAGGATTAAGTGTCTTGATTTTCTTTAGCAATAAACATAATATTATAGGTTTGTATATAAATGTTTGTAGCGAGAATAAAACGCACTCATTTTATTTAAATTACATATTACAAATAGTTTATTAAGTCAGATATATATCCATGCATTTCTAAATTATCCATAATTAGTAAAGGACACAGTTTCACAGGCTTATTCGTCCTGCTCTAGCCTTTATGTAGTAGTTACAATACCTATATCATCCGTCAATCGTAAATAGTTAATAGTAAAGTTTGTGGAGTATGCAAGGACTTCTTCAGGTCAGTATGAACTACAAACTTTTAACGTCTCCGGTTACATCTGCTTTGTTTAGAAACTGAATCCAAATTCGTCTTCTAGCTTTCTCTAGTGGAAATCTATAATAATATAGGGACTATTGGTAAAACATGATCGCAATTATCGAAATTCCACTGACTATACTCAGCAATTTTTCACTACTTACTTACGTGGTACCTACTTAGCAAAAAAAGTTCAAATAATGTACCTACCGATGGAAAGTGGTTCCCTGCAATTTAGCGGCAGGAATAAGTAATACAAATTATTTAAAATCGATTAAGATAATGATGTTTTTGTTGTGTATGTTGAAAGGCGCGTCTCTTTACTGACAGAGTTGTCATATTAGAGGTCAGGTATGAAAATTTAAAAAGGTAATTTTAACTTAAGTAGGTTTTTCATGATGGCGGAATTTCCGTCGTAAGTCATGTTAGTGCAAGTTAAATGGAAATGTCATTTAGTGCTCCTCCCTGTTATCTTTTAATTCAATGAGAGCCACAAACACATCAGATATAATTCATCCAAAATTATCATTTAACAAAAACATGTTTTTTATTATTGTTTCCATATTTTTAATAAGCCGCTAATTTTATTGCTTTGTTATTTTGAATATAATTTTTCTCTGATTAAAATTCTATCAGTGACTATTATGCTAATACAACTATACCTCGAAACGAGTGGACATTGCTTTGACTATCAGCCTCGATGAATTGTTTTCAAGGATTTGGAATTATTTAATTATTCTCGAACGCAGTTGAAAATTTTTCAGTTTTTAAAAACAATTTTGTTAAGCTTTAGACTGTTCTAAGCTTTTCCTAGTTATTCCACTTAATATCTTTTAGGGTTTCCAAGGCTTTCATGTTATTCATCTTTACGTGTGACATCTTGTTACACGCCATTCTTCACATTAGCCGTCGGTACTTTCTGAACATATTCAAATTAAAAATTGCGACTATCGGCTAATTCGCTCTGTTTCTTTTAATACAAACAATTTTCGAAGTTCAGATTTTTTCAGTCAGAATTCAGAAAATAAAGATTACAAAAAATGAGGATTAATGTCAGTTTCGTTGCCCACCCTGTACATCTATACAATTAGGCATAGCTCTGGCTTGCAAATGACTACGTCCAACTCCAAATTATTTTAATGCTCACTGAATAGGAGATTTGTTTTTCTTTTGGTCTTGAAATATTACACTTTAAGAAAAACTTTTTTTTTAACTAAGGAAGATATAAAGAAGAACCGAAAAAGGTCCAGAAGTATCATTAGTAGTTGCGTTAATCATGCTGCGGAATTCCAAAATCTTCCATACATTTTGATTCACATCAATTAATTGTGGACATTCGATTATCACTTCGATATTTGAAAAAAATTTACTTTCTGTTCGCTACTGTAGATGCGACTAACTTTATAACCATTACGCTTGTACGTCTAGCTTGCCCTATACAAAGTCTTTATTCCATATGAAATTTTTATCAATATTTGTATTACGGGGCAAATTGGAGCCCTAGTGTTAAATGATACCTCTTTTATAAAAAAAACGAAATATCTACGAAACCAGGCAAAATATCCAAAAATCACCAAATATGTCCCGAGTTATGACGCGTCTCAATATACTCCCGTAGCAAAAAATGTTTTTTGAATTTCTTTTTCCGCAAAATTATCTGCTCAAAAGGTTTTTACAAAAATGCATCAAGTTTTGTTGAACCCTATATTAGGAAACCTGCAAAACATATAATCGAGTACATTACCACTTAGAGCAGTCTATGCATGGATCTTACCAGAATGGCAACTCCAACGAAAATCGGTTTAGTGGCTTTAGAGATAGACAGTTTTAAAATTCATTCAAAATTTGGGGTGTATCGTTTCACTTGATTCTTAGTTTATTTGCAACTGTTTAGCCCTCGACGATATGTAAAAATGTAAACGCACTTTATTCTTTCAACAATCTTTTTTAAGGTGTATTTTGGTTGCGGTGAGATTATTTCGGGATGTTCTTGTGTTGAAAATTGTTTTATATGTTATATTTTAGACCTGATGATGCCTCTTTAGGCGAAACATGTAGCCAAAGAAATAAATTTGAGAGTATTGACTTGGAATTAGCTAACTTTAAACTTGAAAGGTCTATATAGATAATAAAAAAAAAGCAAAAAGCGATAGAAAACAAGTTTATCAAAGGCCGGGATGCGAATTGTCTAGTGGCCTGGCAAATTTAAGTGTGCCCCAGCACAGATAGTTCAGAGAGTAGGGTAGGTTAGCTCCACTGAACAGCCAGGAACCTCCAAAGGTGTAATGGGAACTCGACACGAAATCAAAATATAAACTAAATAAAGATATAGGGAGATAAGACATGCAAAAAAATAGAAAACACATACACAACATATTTTTAGAAAACACTATAAGAAGTTATTTTTTTCTAGTAAGCACGTTCGCGAATCGCCACTCATTGCAAAACCGAATAATAAATGGCGCAAGAAGTAATTGTTTTATTAAAGATCTGTACCTACAAACGAAACAAAAGCGGGAAACAGGATGTTTTGACATAAAGCGGGAGCCCTCGCGCAAATTGGGACCAAAAACTTTAAAAAACGGAGAGTTAAATATGGACCGAATCCTGAATCCGCCAAAATCCAATGGCGTAGGGTAGAACTCGGAACCGCGGCTGGGGGCTGTGTCTTCCCGTCACAAGTCGGGTAGGAAAAATGAAAAATGCCACATCAAGAAGATGACGATCAATTTTAGGCCAGGTACCAGAAAGGGAGTGAGGGAAAAACTGTCACGCCTGTGTGTAGACCAAAATAAGATCACTTAGGAATCGCAAAACTCCTGCTTCCTTGCCTAACGCTAAAATCAAGGACGTTATTACTGTCAATAGTGTCGTTGTCGTTAAATATAAAACTGATAAGATAAGTTAGGTTGGGCGAATTCCGCGAATTTCAAAACTCACCAGGTCCTTTACCCGGTAGATCAGTCACCGCTTAATCCACTGAATTGCTAGATGGCCGTCACATGACCAGCCTAACCCGTAGATGACCTGGTGAGTTTTGGAAATCGCCCGCTTTGTTATTTAATCAAAATAAAAAATAATAAAATTAACAAGGGAAAGGCAAAAACAATTCAGGAGTCCTGAAAGAACAATAAAATATCCATTCAAGCCCTCAAAAACATACTCGGAACTGCAGGGCCACAACATATGTTGCAATGTAAACAGTGACCCATTAGGTAAGAAAAACGCACCCTTTATTGCATAAAACTAACAGTTTTATAAAAATCAGACAGGTCAAAACCAGACATCAGCAGCAACACAACACCGAGAAAGTTCCTTCAGTGAATGAATAGCAAGGGTAAAATGAAACAAAATTCGATAAGTACAAAACGGAAAGTGAAAGTGAGTGATTCAAATGTGTGAAGCATAAATTCAATAACGAGATATAAGCAAACAGTTAAGGTGCGTTAATTATTAAAATTAAGAAGTGACACTAATGGCAAAAAATGATCATGATAGGTTCCTTTAAAATGTTATGTTATATTGTTTATGAATTAAATCAATCTTGCTGATATAAGTATAGAAAAGACTGATAAGAAATCGATATTAAGAATTCTCCTCTATATTTCAAATTAAAATTTGAAGAATTTTGAAAGCTTTCATTTTGTTTGTAGTTTTTGAGAGCAGCCGTCCTGTCACAGTATAAGGAATAATACATTATATATATAATGTAAAAGGTAGAAGAGTGGATCCTTCCCTTGTTTTCTTCAACTGACTATATAAATACGGGGTGTTCATTATAAAACTTCTTCTAGCAGGCTATGAAATTTTGAAAGAAAAGGATGACATAATCAAAATAAATTACCTTTTGTTTCTCATCCTTTTCTTTTGATATTTTACAGCCAACTAGATGAAGTTTTATAATGAACACCCCGTACATCAAACATTGCTCGAACACGTCAACTTTAGTTTTTAGGGGAAAGAAATACATTTTTGAGTCGTTTCAACACCCTAACCTGACAGGAGAATTAAACCCAATCAAATTACTTAAATTAAAGCCTGTTAAATTTACAAATTTGCAAAATTTAACTGCCACCATTTCGGATTGGCTTAATCGAATGACCTAAAATTTGGCAAATAAACAAACCTTGATGATACTTTCAAAACGAGGTCATCACTTGACCACTCTTTTCTATTAAAATTTCGAGATCAATGCTCACTGTTACTTAGAGGTTCAGGTTAGAGGTTATTGACACTGATCAAACATTTATTCCCCCTAAAACTAAAATTGACGTGTCCGAGCGATTTTCCATGCATATATTCAATTGGAAGAAAAACAAGGGGATCCGTTTTTGATGGGCCACCTTGTATATACAATTATTGCTTTATTGCCGACTGCATGGTGAATAACGGGGAATTAGACAAAGAAAGGGCTTATTTAATCTGTACATACTTTATTAATTCAACTTAGAGGCCCCAAAATCTATTGAGGCGAGCTAGTGAAATTTGTAGCATACCCAGTTTTAGATTCCTCGATTGAAAATGTGTATTGTTTCAGTTTTAATTTAATTTAGAGAACAAGGAACAATACAGGAGACGAAAAAGGCAAAAGTATCAATTGCTCCGCAATACCGCTATTACGCTAAATCAATATTTGCCTGTTTATTTTCAATTCCCTAAACTAAACAATAATAATTCCGAAATGTAATTTCCGTAGCACGATCGTCCTGAAATCAAATAAACCCAATACGAAATCGGAGGGTTATTTGGGAGTTGGGTAATCGATTAGTTCACTTAAAGCTAATGTTTGAAAATAAAAATTGGTTTGTGTCTGGTTTTTTTTTAAACGGTTTTACTACTGGAGTCAATTTGTGTGTCATTTTTTATTATCACACATTTATTTAAATGGAATATACAGGGTGTCCCGTAAGTACATCGTCAAATGGATAGTGCGGCGTTCTTTGGTTTCTGGTTTCTGTTTTATTTTCTTTATTACATTTTTTTCCAAGAATTTTGACCATTAACAGCAACGGAAAGAGAAGTTTTCCTTGATGAAAAATTGATCCAAGTGTGTTTCCTTTTGAACTAGATTATATCGCAGTATCTTTTTAATCATGTGCTTATGGGACACCCTGTACCCTGTATAAATTACAGTAACAGTTTCAGAATAATATGTCCATAAGTATTTAGGAGAGTGAATCTGTGCATGATTTTGAGAAGAAAAGATCATATGAACAAAGGTCCGTTATAGCTCTCTATTCAAAATACAGGGTAGGTAATAAAAAGAAGTTTGATCAAATCTTAACCAAAACTGTCAAAATCTTTTATTGGTTGAAAATGCTTAAAGTTAGGAAACAAATTCAAAACATTTCAAAAATTAGTATCAGTAAGAAAATGATTTTAATTTGTGGATAAAACAGGGGCGTATCATATTTTTCATTCAAAAAATAAATCATAAATTTGCTTAAAATCAAAATTAAGAACCAAACCTCAATTTTGAACATCCTCTGGTAACTTTGATCACTGGCAATCAGTAGGTATACTTTTAGTTTTTCTTTATAAAAAGGTGAAAAGATGATTTTGAGTAACTTTGTTTTAATGTCTAATGGAAAGGAAACTTAGCTTAAGAAAATTGTCAATTTATATTTAATCAGTTATCCAGCTTCATTTTGCTATTTTTGCTCTTAATCTTAACTTTATTTACATATGTGTGTGAAAGAATTAAGATTAAAAGCAAAAATAGCAAAAGGAAGATGGATAATTGGTTAAATTGCCATTTATTTTCTTTTAGGTTTGTTAAATTCATTGGTAAGGTCGCATTTTTGTGCAAGACCCAAAATTGTTCCACATGTAGATTTTTACGAGAAATCCTAATAAGCAAAAATCTAGGCAAAAATATATAGGGTGTTCTACCTGTAATAACAAGAAATTGTTCTGCCCCGCACTTGCGCAACAACCTGTGTAGCCAAAAATATTATCGCGCAGCTGAGGCAATAATTACCAATTTATTGACAGAGTTTTAGGACGACTTTCACTAACTGTCAGTAAAACTACAGTTTGAAGTTAAAATACCAGATATGACGTACATTGCATTGCTTACCTGACAGATAAACAACGTCATGTCTAGTGTTCGAACTGAAGTTTTACTGATAGTTGTAAAAGTCGTCCTTACTTGTAGAAAAAATATTGTTCCTAACAATTGCGGAAAGGATACTCGACTTTATGGCCGAACTTCGCTAAGCGTCGTTCACGGTATTTCGGTATCACGGTTTCAAAAGTATCACTTTCCGCACTTGTTAGGAAAATAACTATTTTCTACAACCATCAAAATATTACGCGGTTCGCGCATCACTGGCAGTATGCTAACTGACACATATTTTCACGATTATCTTTCTCGCACTTCGTCCATAGCAGCGTAAAACAAAGTTAATCGTTGCCATAGAAGACGTGAAAAAAAGTCTTTCGCGCACTTTATCAATACAGGGGTAGCAGAAAAGAACTGTGAAGCTTAATCATTTATAAAATTGTTAAAGATGTCCCATATTAGTGGCAGGTGGACTTTTATATTTTCGTAGAAAAAATGTTGTTCCTAATTCTTGCGCAAAGTGTCTTTCGCGCACTTGACTGCTGCTTGCCGCCAACGGTCGCCTCGTGCGCGAAAGTAATACTTTGCGCACTTGTTAGGAAAATAACTAATTAACTGCTATCATGAGTGATAGGCCATGGAAACATCGGGGACATATTGGCCATTGTCAAAATTTGAACAGTGTCAGTTTTATTGCGTTATTGCCTATACAGGGTCTTAAGGAAATATGGTGCCAAAATAAAACTGGTTATAGATCATCGAAAAATAAGGAGAGTTTGCTTAATAAACATGTACCCTAAAATAAACTGTTGATAAGATAAAGTGTGTAAAAATAGGTATTTAAGAAACAAGTGTAATAAGTTATTTTTTATTGCGAGAGCGGCTTAGATTAAAAAACGAGTGAGGAACGAGCGAGTCTTTTTAAAAACCCTCGCCTGCGGCTCGTGACGCAAATGTCCCCCTAAGGGAATAATGGCTATCATAAAAAGCTCGTTTTTCCACTACTAGCTTTAATACGGACCGTTAAAGACCAGCAGAATTACTGTAAAGTGGGTTTTCTCGTTTTGCTTATAAAACAATTGAACATAAACGGTCTATATTGACAACGTTATGGCCGATTATTTCCCTGGTAAATAAAGCTGTGAGTTGTCAGGCGCTTTAGGCGCCGTGATACACTGCCACCTAGACCATAAGGCCGTGAAGCAGAAGCTGTGACGTCACAGTCGTGGTCCAAGGTCACTAGTGTGAGACCATTTGCATTGTATGGATTTCAAATATTTTTTTCGACTTTGCGACTAATATTATTCATTTTGTATTCATAATTTTGTTTTTATAAATTGTGCCGGACTTTAGGACATTTCTTGCAGCTAGTGCTGCATTTAGACTAACAACAAGTGCTTTAAAAGTGTTGAAAATTTCTCAAACGTGGTTGGGTGTCACGGTGCGAAATCAATGTAAACAGGTCTAGCAAATCCGTTGTTTGGTTTCAAAGGAATGAGGGTGTGAAGAAAAAATGGATGTAAGCTAATCTATATCTGAAGAAAATAGTAGGGTAAGTTAAAATACAGAGTACCTACATAGTTTCATAAAAAAAAGTTAGGTTAACCCTCAGTGACTCATCCTGATTCCTGAATTTGAAAAAGGCCAGACTAAAGTCTATAAACTAGAACAGTAAACTTGCCAGTAGGCAAGTATAGAGGGTTGCATTTAACTTTTTAATATATACCTATTAAGAATGTAGCTTTTTTTTCCCAAGAGTTATTTCACCCAGAGCAAAGAATGCAAAAAGATTTTCTAATCATTTATATTCTTTTATACAAAACCCTAGCTCCTTTATGTAACACGGTGTTACAAATTTCAAAATTTGTTACATAAACAGATTTATTTGCTCTCAACGTATTCCTATATAGACCATGTATTACATTTACTCGTTTAGGTACACTGCATGGACCAAACATTTGGTCCAAGTATCAAATGATGTCACTGTGGTGTAAACACTGGGAATCAAATATTTGGTTCAGAGTAAAGGAGGTAGATCAAACAGTCTTTTTTATGGTGTAAACACTTTAGCCCCAAATTGGATTCTGGAATTGGATTGCAGTTTCCGAAAAGGACTAAAGCTTCCATTTATAACTGAAACAGCTGTTCTTTGACAAACTTTGATTCAAGTTGATTAGGTACTCAATTTGTTCCTTGGTCTAATTTGGTCCATGTGGTGTCAATGTACTACATGACTAAGATCAAACTCAGTAAACTTCATATTTCTGTTAAAAATTTAGGAATTATCTTTAGGAATTACATTATCTTTTAACTGTTAATTTTCTTAAAGGAATGAGCAAGAGATCATCATATACCTACCATTTACACCCAAAACTTGATGTCCTGCATAGAACTTCTTTAGTGAGGTCTTCACAGTCAAAATGGTAAAAACTCAATAGTAGTTGGAAAGTGCCAGTGTCCAGAAAGTACCTACCTACTTACTTCCACAAACAGAGATGTATCGAGCCTACTTCCTCCCTACTTCGAGAGGATTTGAGTGCTAGTGTGTGTAGTAACAGCAAGGACTCAAAGTAATAAAAACTGTATGCAGTGATATGTGTTGAAAGTGCAAAATGTTTTAATCTGCAGGAAGTTGTTTTTTTTTCTATTTATAGGTAATTAAATAAGATTAAATTGCCAACAACTTTTCATTGTAGTAAATCCTGGGTTATTCAACTTATTATTAGTCATAGTCATAATCATATTCCTAATTTTCATCCATTATAACCCATAAACAAGCCTTGCCATGGATATTTTGTTTACATGGGTTGTAATGGGTGAAAATTGAGAATACAATTATTATGACTACAACTAAGAAGTTGGATAAACCCACACAAATAAAACATGTTTTGATTATTACAACATTTGGCCCTTAGCAATCAAAAATAAAACAGTTAATTCAAGAAACATACGTTTTTTATTTAGAAGGTATAGCTTATACAACAATGCATCCAAGCCACAGCAGCTTGAGACTGTAAAAGAGTGTAAAAAAGACTTAAGAAAAATATGAATGAATGTTACAGGAGACAAAACTGTTGACATCATTATCTTATTATCCTCTGCTTTTCCTAGGAATATGACTGGTATGGTACAAGTTCATTTCTCAACTCAATAAATAAAAGTATCCCTTCAAGAGATCTGTTTCATACTCAGAGATTTAATAGTTAAATGGAGACTATATAATTTATAAGCATAAGTTAAGTGTGTAATAAGTTCTTACCACAGATCAATTTTGGAATGTCCAAAGGGGCTTGCAAAGTCTGATCTGTCTCTTCATTATAAAAAATAAACTTTTTCTGTACTTCATCCTTGCGAAAATGCACCTCACATACTTAAAACACCAGTTTTCTACAAAGTTCATGGAATTCATGCTTTGTTAATAAATAATAATAACCTAACTTACCCTAAAATTCTTGTTACTTATTTATGTATAAATGTACCCTGCTATGTCCTCCAGGCACAAAATCTTCTCTTTTAAAGGCTCTAATCCATTTTTCCTCTTAAATCTTCAGCCCTGGGAAACCAAAAAACCGATTTTTTAGGTCCATTCTTTATTTTGTGTTGCACCCCGACACAACACCGGTAAGGCATTTTCACAGTTTTTAAACACTAAAATGCATAGTTCCGAATTTAGCACAAACTTTAATACGTTTCCTAAAGTCCAGTAATGTTCATAAAAACAAAATTCGCATTAAAAACAGAATAATCACAGTAAAATCACGTAAAATATACACGAAATCATTTGAAATCCATCCATTTCAAATGGTGACCTTGGACCACGACTGTGACGTCACAGACTCTGCTTCACGGCCTTATAGTCTAGGTGGCAGTGCGTGATATCGTCATACGGCGATTTTGTTTATCGGTTGCCACGGTAACGAAGCTTCCATATGGATTGAAGCACTGCCACCTAGACCATAAGGCCGAGAAGCAGAGTCTGTGACGTCACAGTCGTGGTCCAAGGTCACCATTTGAAATGAATAGATTTCAAATGATTTCGTGTATATTTTCCGTGATTTTACTGTGATTATTCGTTTTTTTTAACGTGAATTTTGTTTTTATGAACCTTAGTGGACTTTAGGAAACGCATTAAAGTTTGTGCTAAATTCGGAACTATGCAATTTAGTGTTTAAAAACTGTGAAAATGCCTTACCGGTGCTGTGTCGGGGTGCAACACAAACTTAAAGAATGGACCTAAAAAATCGGTTTCTTGGTTTCCCAGTGATGAAGATTTAAGAAAAAATGGATTAGAGCCATTAAAAGAGAAGATTTCGTGCCTGGAGAACCTAGTAGGGTACATTTATACATAAATAAGAGACAAGAATTTTAGAGAAAGTTAGGTTCTCATCCCTCAGATTTTATTTATAAACAATGCATGAATTCCATGAACTTTGTAGAAAACTGGTGTTTTAGGTATGTGAGGTGCATTTTCGCAAGGATGAAGTACAGAAAAAGTTTATTTTTTATAATGAAGAAACAGATCAGACTTTGCAAGCGATGTCAACATTTTTGTCTCCTGTAACATTCATTCATAGTTTTGTTAAGTCTTTTTTACACTCTTTTACAGTCTCAAGCTGCTGTTGCCTAGGCTGTGGATGAAGCTATTGCTACTTAATATCGTATACTTAAAATGTACTCAGCATTATTGATTGACTAATGTTGCCTTGGATACATTGTTGTATAAACTATACCTTCTAAATAAAAAAAGTATGTTTCTTGAATTAACTGTTTTATTTTTGATTGCTAAGGGCCAAATGTTGTAATAATCAAAACATGTTTTATTTGTGTGGGTTTATTCAACTTCTTAGTTGTAGTCATAATAATTGTATTCTCAATTTTCACCAATTACAACCCATGTAAACAAAATATCCATGTCAAGGCTTGTTATATGGGTTGTAATGGATGAAAATTAGGAATATGATTACAACTATGACTAATAATAAGTTGAATAACCTGGGATTTACTACAATGAAAAGTTGTTGGCAATTTAATCTTACAAAATTACCTATAAATATAAAAAAAAACAACTTCTTGCCGATTACAACATTTTGCACTTCCAACACATCACTGCATACAGTTTCTATTACTTTGAGTCCTTGCTGTTACTACACACACTAGAACTCAAATCCTCTTGGAAATAGGCTCGATACATCTCTGTTTGTGGAAGTAAGTAGGTACTTTCTGGACACTGGCACATTTTGACTGTGAAGACCTCACTAAAGAACTTCTATGCAGGACATCAAGTTTTTGGTATAAATGGTAGGTAGGTATATGATGATCTCTTGCTGATTCCTTTAAGAAAAGTAAAAGTTGAAAGATAATGTAACTCCTAAAGATAATTCTTACATTTTTAACAGAAATATGAAGTTTACTGAGTTTGATCTTAGGGTGACTTTTACAAGTTCAAGTAAAACTTCAGATTGAAGATAAAACTCCAGGTATAACCTACATTGCATTGTTTATCTGTCAGGTAAACTGGGTTTATCTGTCAGGTAAATCTGGTGTTTTATCTTCAATCTGAAGTTTTACTGGAACTGGTAAAAGTCGCCCTTAGTCATGTAGTACATTTACACCACGTGGACCAAATAAGACCAAGGAACAAATTGAGTAGGTACCTAATCAATTTGAATCAAAGTTTGTCAAAGAACAGCTGTTTTTGTTATAAATGGAAGCTTTTATAACTAATATATACCCTTTTCGGAAACTGCAATCCAATTCCAGAATCCAATTTGGGGCTAAAGTGTTTACACCACAAAAAGACCTGTTTGATCTACCTCCTTTACTCTGGACCAAATATTTGATCCCCAGTGTTTACACCATTAAGAAAGTACTAGTGACATCATTTGATACTTGGACCAAATGTTGGGTCCATGCAGTGTACCTAAACGAGTAAATGTAATACATGGTCTATATAGGAATATGTTGAGAGCAAATAAATCTGTTTATGTAACAAATTTTGAAATTTGTAACGGGGTGTTACATAAAGGAGCTAGGGTTTTGTATAAAAGAATATAAATGATTAGAAACTCTTTTTGCATCTTTGATCTGGGTGAAAAACTCTTGGGAAAAAAAGCTACATTCTTAATAGGTATATATTAAAAAGTTAAATGGAACCTTCTATTGGCAAGTTTACTGTACTAGTTCATAGACTTCAGTCTGGCCTTTTTCAAATTCAGGAATTAGGATTAGTCACTGAGGGTTAACCTAATTTTTTTTATGAATCTATGTAGGTACTCTATTTTAACTTACCTTATTATTTTCTTCAGATATAGATTACCTTACATCAATTTTTTCTTCGCTCCCTCATTCCTTTGAAACCAAAAAACGGATTTGCTAGACCTGTTTACATTGATTTCGCACCGTGACACCCAACCACGTTTGAGAAATTTGCAACACTTTTAAAGCACTTGTTGTTAGTCTAAATGCAGCACTAGCTGCAAGAAATGTCCTAAAATCCGGCACAATTTATAAAAACAAAATTATGAGTACAAAATGAACAATATTAGTCGCAAAGTCAGAAAAAATTATTGAAGTCCATACAATTCAAATGGTCTCACGCTAATGACCTTGGACCACGACTGTGACGTCACAGCTTCTGCTTCACGGCCTTATGGTCTAGGTGGCAGTGATTGAAGGCGCGCTTGTTCTTAGTAATAAAATATGCGGAGCGCTAGCTTACTAATTTAGGCAATTTTCTATTGTAGATTTATCGAGTCTAGTAGTGGAAAAAATCGTATATACACCGCGGTTGTGAACTACTTATGACCCTCACGTCTTAGATCTCTCAGCGCTACGCGCTTCGGGATTTAAACTTGACGTTCGGGTCATAATAATGTACTTCACAACCTTGGTTTATAATATACTATTAATAGTATACATATATCCACAACCATTCTATAATAATCACATTATTCGTGTTCATTTTCAAGATTAATGCTAATCTAATAATGAGTTGTCGTGGAAACGAAACATCTTGTAGGCAACTGGCAACTCTAAAAGTAATCTGCCATAAACATGAAATCGGTAGTTATCACTGGTTCATGCAAATAATGATCCTTCTATTAGGATATATTGAGACAAATGTAAGTTACAGTGTCTCTTTTTCACTAAAAAATGTACTTTCACTAAAAATACTTAAAATAGGCCATGATATAATGTAATTTACCGTCCACCCTCGTAGCATTGAAATGATCAGGCACGGGCGACTAGATCGTCGTCTGTTTGACGCATCAAACTTAGCGAAACCAGTCGTGGTTTTAAAATTGTAAATTTTCTTTGTGCCACCTTATAGCCTCTCATATCTGAAGAAAACTAGGAATCTTGGTGGTGGATAATGAGCATTATTCTCTCCTTAAGTGATTGTTGTAAAATATACTATTATTATCATGCATTTGTAAATTATGTGCAATAAAGCACTGGACATTTTGGAAAAAGAATAGGCATGTTTATGTTTCTGTTCTAGTCCTTTTCAACAGACTTGATTAAATTTTACTAGCTTGTATAGAGGGCGCTAATAACGAACATATCAAGTCATGTTTTGACAAAGACATTTTTCAACTTAAAAGGTCTCTTGTTAATAACCGCAGCACTGACTAGTTTTTAGGAAAACCAATGTAATATTAAATATTAGCATGCCACAAAGAACCAAAGGTTAGAGCCTGAATTATGACTACTTAGGTACGTTTATTTAATTATCAAACATATTTTGAACAAGCATCGACGCACTGCCAATTCTTCAATTCAAATAATAAAGTACGAATAAATCCAAAAACCAGTTTGTTTGTATGTCATTTTTCCTTTAATGATTCGCCCAAAAACCGACTTTTTGCGGAATCGACGCACAACGCATCGCATAGACGCGTTGAATTATCCTCACTATGCGGAGATTTGTAAATCCTCGCATCACGAATCGCATAAACGAATAATGAGATGCGGCATTGATGGTTCGCCGAAAAGTCGAATTGCCGCACAACGCATCGCATCGCCCCATTGCATTATCCACACTATGCGGAGATTGTCAAATCATTACATCAAATAGACGCATCGACGAACAATGAGTAGCCGGCTTTAGATAATTCATAGGATAACTCAGTCGTCAACACAAGTTTTATTTTGATTGGCAAAGTCAAAGTGACGTTAAGCTAAAGCGATTATTGAGGGCCATCAGGGTGGCCATTATAGTTGGAACCTTCAATAGTTTTGTTTGTAATTTCCAACATGGCGGTGTCTGCATGCAATTCTTATGCAGTGTGTAATGAAAAAACGGAAGGTGCAGCGTGAATAATAAATATTATTTACGTTGTTTCAGTTTAAAGGTTATAATACACCATATTATGTGTTTACAACCTGACAAATGTTGATCATATTATAGCATAGCCGTGGACAATAGTATATTATTAAACGAGCTTTTTATGAGCGATTATTCCCTTAGGGGGATGTTTGCATCACGAGCCGCAGGCAAGGGGCGCAAGTCTCCCGTGGGAATAATGGCCATAAAAAGCGAGTATAATACTAGACTTTGTCAACGGCCATTGTCTAATAATTACAAATTATAAAATCTATAGGTAGTGTAAATTAAATTATTGAAATGTCAAAGTGACTCTCGCGTTTGACGGCAAAACCGGTGCCACCAGTGCATTTTTTACGCTGCGGTATTTGATATTGCATTGTTGCCTACTCCTAATGGTTACCAAGGCAACATATATAATTTAAATGGCGAGCGAGAATAATGATATTATTCCCGCAGTTTCAACTCATATATCCCTCTGACGCTATATGAGCCCTATTTAACTTTTGTCAACAAGCTGAATGTCAGTATATTATTAAGTGGTCGTGGACAATAGTATATTATTAAACGAGCTTTTTATGATAGCCATTATTCCCTTAGGGGGATGTTTGACGGGAAGTCTCCCTTGGGAATAATGGACATAAAAAGCGAGTATAATACTATACTTTGTCCACGACCTTTGTCTAATAATTACAAATTATAAAATCTATAGGTAGTGTAAATAAAATTATTGAAATGTCAAAGTGACACTCGCGTTTGACGGCAAAACCAGTGCCACCAGTGCATTTTTTACGCTGCGGCATTTGATATTGCGTTGTTGCCTACCCCTACTGCCAAGGCAACATATATAACTTAAATGGCGATCGGGAATAATATCATTATTCCCGCTGTTTCAACTCATATATCGCTCTGACGCTATATGAGCCCTATTTAACTTTTGTCAACAAGCTGAATATCAGTATATTATGAAGTGGTCGTGGACAAAAATTACTAGTTTACCTGTGAAACGTTACTCCAATCTTCTTTTTCTAGCTGTTGTTTTACAACCACAAGTTGCACATCCCACCTCATTCTGATCATAACAAAACTCTCTCATAATGATATTATTCCCGCTCAATAACTCATATATCCCTCTGACGCTATATAAGCCCTATTTAACTTTTGTCAACAGGCTGAATATCAATATATTGTTGCGAACTCAGGGTTCGATAATTCCAGTGTAACGATTTAACATGAAAACACTATTTATTTATTTCCACAATTACACACCACTTCTAAATAACTCATTACTTAACACTTTATAGCCTTCTATTATCGCTTCGTAACTTTAGCTTACTTATAGCTCGATTAAAATACGACTACTACCTAACCGCCGCTCTATGCGCCTTTTATATACAATCCTAAAATTACAGAACAACCTAGAAAGTTCTTTATAAGAATTCTTGAATAATCTCACAAAAAAACGGTTGTAAACAACTGCCTTCTAGATTAAGCCAGACGAGCAATAAATCACTCGTGTCAGCCATGACGCAGCGCGGATAGGTCGCGAAGCTCCACCAACCAACACGCTCCCATGCGTTGCCCCGCCTCCCATGCGGCGTTGCTGCGAATCGTAATAATATTATTTTAGGTGGTCGTGGAAAAAATTCTTTATACACATCAAGAGTTATATTTTTGTGAATTTTTTTACGTAAAAGCGATGTACGGAGAGTGAGCCAGAAAGACGAAAAAGCTGTAGATTCTTTTAATTTTTTCTTTGGTAACCAGTTACTTTAAATTTTCATATAATCAATAATAGTATGGTCTCAAAGTCTTCATCAAATTTTAATAACGTAAAATTCCTACATACAGTGTGCCTCCGGATAGGTAAAACGACTCTTAGGCAGGGGTTTATCCAACTTCTTTATTCTTAATTGCTAATTCTTTATTCTTTATTGTTAATTTCTAATACGTTTTTTTAATTCTTATTTCATAATGTGGTTTACACAATTTCCTAATTCTTAAGGAATTGCAACCGACACTATTGACAGTTAACATTCCTCTGGTTCTTGTATATCCATGAGTTTTTTTTGTAAAAATATATTTTATGATACTAACACAATCAATTATTAATTAGGATTTAAAATAATTAAACAAAAACACAAATTTGAGGTTATGTCATACCCTAGACCATCTATTGGGCATGCGCAATGAAACATTTTTCTTACTTCTTAATGCTTAATTGCTAAAAGTTAAAATATCTGAACTCTTAAGGTTAAGCATTAGGAACAAAAATTAAGAATTAAGAATTAGGAACTTGTATAAACAGTGCCATTACATAACATGGTTTTAACTCCTTAAGAATTAGCAAATAACAATTAGAAATAAGGAATTAAGAATAAAGAAGTTGGGTAAACCCTGCCTTATAAAAAAAATATGAATTTATTAAGACCAATTTCTGTTATAATTTAAGTTTTAAAAAATGAGAAGGGCTTTAGAAATTGTTAGCAAACATCTTTTTTCATTAGAGTATAGTTCATGAAAACACTTTAAACACCAACAAAAAATATTTTGTCGGTGATCAAATAAGTTGCCATACAACTTTTGAAGTTTGGATTTGGTTCTTAATTTAGATTTTAAGCAATTTGTAATAATGACTTTAGGATATATCTGTCATTGCAAAGTTAAAAAAATTCAAAATTTGTTAAAAGTTGAAACCTCATAATAGGCCGAGCATTCTGAAATTAATTTGGTATATCGGCGTAATGTTTGACTCCAAGCAATTTTTCTAAAAGAGTTTCTGTCATATCTCTCATAGAAAAAAAACTTTTCTGAAAAAAAAGTTTTTTAAATTATGCCAGAAATTGATTTTTGACAATATTTCAATTAAATCTCAAAGACAAAATTTTAATTTTTTTACAAGAGGCATTTCAACTATCCGGGGACACTGCATATTGAAATAAAAAATAATGTCACTGTCAGCTTAGTCTGTCTCTATGAATAAATTTTCCAGTTCAGTTTTTTAACGTCTAATAAAAGTGTGAATTTCATTCATACTTCATGTCAGTGTCCACTTCTTTAAATTAAACTGAAGCACACTGGAAAAAAAATTACACTCGAATACTTGAGTTTGTGTTTATAAATACCTAATATCGAACTCAAAGTGCAACTCTCAGAAATAGCTTCTCTCCCCAGAAAGAAACAATTTAACTTTGAAACAAGGCTGGAAATACGTAGTGATTTAAAATGAACTTTCTCTTGAAGGTAAGGCGAATCTCGATGTCGACGAGCACTGAGGAAGTGACGGGAACTCCGAAACTGTGGCTACTGCAAAGAAACTGTTCGGAAACTTGCGAAGCGGGATGCATCGTCATTGGAGAAAGGACAAAGCTGCATTCCTGCATCACTTGTTGCGACGAGCACAACTTTTGCAATTACGGAAGTGGAGCAACTACAACTAAAATGTTTATTCAGTTAATTGTCGATGTTGTTCTTAGATTTTTCTTTAATTACACTTAGTTAGTTAGACTAAATTTAATACATTTTTAAATCAAATCAATATAAGACAAAAAAAAAGATTTACAGAAATAATTCTGCTTTTTCTTAGTTTAGCTTTACAATAATTTTTGATTGTTACTAACTACGTCTACCTAACCTAACCAAAAGCCTATCTGTTCTATACAGACGTTCGAAAAGTCGAGAAGCCATAAATTCAGTAGTAACAATTGAAAACAATTTCAACTAACTCATTTCAGTTTACAATGCCACTTAATTAGCAGTGCATCCCGTAAATTGTTGTGGCAATTAAAACACTTATCTACATCAGTTGTTGAAAGCGTCCTCTGGAGCAAACCGAAAGTTATGCAGAGGCTGACGTAGGCGCCTTTTAGTATGTTCGTGATTTGCATGTTAAGTGCCTTCTTAGTTTTCCACAAAATTGGTGAGTAATATGTAGAATAACTGCCAATATTTTTTAATTTATAACAGCATATCAGTTACGCAGTAAGTACTATCAGTATCTGCATGAATACTGAATATAGATATGTTAAGTAAGAGCCTAAACAGTTCAGCAAATACGAATTGTCTGTGCTAAATTGCATCTAGTTGCCTCTTGAGCCCTGAGCACACATTCGACACTTGAACCTTAATGGGTATACGTTGTTCAATCAAACTGGACTTGTTTGCTTGTCCTTCCCTAAACCAAGGGATTATTTGCTAAACAACAAGGAGAAGATGTTGTATTTTCGACAAAAGACAAATGTCTTTTAGATGTCCTAAAGTTTAATATTATGAATATTGCTTATTTTTCTTGATACAGTTCGGTTAGGGTTCCGTTAGGTAGAACACACTTAAATAAGATGTTAAGTAAAACTCATAAGTTGCTAAAAAGGCTTACTCACACTCAATGTAGCTATCACGTTATTGCTTAGACTTCTCAACATATCAAAACATATCAATTAATAGTTATTTAATGGCTGAAGGCAACGAGCTTAGAAAAGACGAGGGCCTCTTGTCTGATGGTTCCCAATTCGCCCGAAGGCATAAAATTATGCTACTCGATCCCAGATGAGTCATACCTTACAATTCAATAATGCTGCTTCTTAGCTGCATTAATTACATTTAAAACCTACAACAAATAATTTTATCCACGACTACTATATTATGAAGGTTTGTTTAATAATCTGTTTGGCGTGGCTTCAAGGTGTTCTAACACACTAGTGGATTAAAGGTCTTCTAACACGCTAGTGTATCAAATTATTATAGAAACGATTTCCCGACTTTCTACTTTTCAGCTCAATATCATTGTTGTAGACATAAATTTGTCAAACTTGACATTTTTCAAAACCAGGAATTTTTACCTGCTTCCCCACTCTTAATTGATTGATTTTAACCGTGGTCGTGGATAAAACGTTGCATTAAGTACGGGGATTAACAGCCTTAAATCCTACGGATCCTACGGCTTGTTAATCCCTTTATATAATAAATAACTATTCTCAATACTATAAAACATGTTCGTTTGACTTGGGCCAAATTAGTGCGTCCTGAGTGGAGCCAGTGAAAAATGCTATTATAATAGAATGAGCATGTAATGATAGTTATACACGAGGATGAAGTTTTCGACATGTGTTGCAGTGAAAGCAATTAATCGTCTGTTTTATAACAAATCTGAACAATTTAAGATTAATTATTGATCATGTCGATTGGTTATCATTATTCTTGTTTTCATAGTACGCGTTTAAAATACTAATAGACTGGAAAATTATTAGACTGTGAAGACTTTCACGGCCGCTCGGTCAAAATACAATCTAAAGTGTTTTCCGGGCTTTGAAGCCGTGATCTAGTAAAATTTCTTCTCGATGTTTCGTCTACAGCTGCGGCAGACCTTGTCAAAGACGATGAGGCAATAGACAAAGTGATCTTCCGTACTTAGCGACATTGACTGATTCGACTGTGGTAGAAAAATTGACCTGCCGCGTCGTCGTGCTGCTGTGGAGGGACTGAGGTGGGGGTAGTGGTGGTGCGGGGTTTCTGCGTACTTCCAAACAAAATATTACAGTTACTTTATTTACTAGTAAATTACCTCTTTCATGTGACTCATTTATGAGTATTATTAAAAACACTCTTTTTGCTAAATAACAGTTATATTAATTACAATGACGCAACAAGAAATATCTATGATCTTTTCAGAATATGCATCTTTGGTTCACCTAGACGCAGGCCTTACTGAGACAGAAGAGTATCAGCTACTCGTAAAGCCTAAAATATCCAGGGAATATTTTTTTGATCAAGAGGTCTTGCTTATTCAAATCGATCAGTGGTTATTAGTTTTCCAAACCGATGGTAAGCAATCGTTAATTTTTTCTGAAAGAATGAGCATTTATATTTGCTGTGAATAAACTTACCTACATGCAACCAACAGCGAAGCTACTAAATAATCATACGATTCTAAAGGAAACCTCCGGTTCGCTACAAACTTCCAAGCCGAGTGGATAAAAGCTAATGCCACAACAAAGAGCGACATAGTAAAATGCGAATTCAAAGCTGGAATTATCCAGGGCCTGGAAACTGTACGCAGAGCCGCTGTTTCCGTTTGCGAATCTTCGTTGACGGGGTTCTTTGAAATAAGGGACCAGTCTTACTTCTTTGAACCGTTTAATAGGACTAGTGGAGAGCACAAATTATATAAAACGTAAGTATGTATGTGTATTTAAAATAATAAAATGTATTATAAAAAGATAAAATAAATCTGGTTCAAACACTGTCATATGTAAAGACGATAGAGGCAAGACAATTTTTTATAAAGTGGAATTTAGTACTGAATCGAGCACCAAAAATTAGCTTAGGAGGGTGCTCTTAACTCCTAAAAAGACAAGTTGGGGTTGTTGAATAGAGTGTTATCGCGTGTCAATATTGACTTAGGCATTATCGCAAATTGAAAGAAAATACACTTACAAATCGAGGCTGTCAGCATCGGCATCGCTGGAATAAATTGGGCAGAGTGTGCTTGCATTTGCTTTCCAATACAATTCCAGGCTGGGTAATAAATTTGCATGACAATACCAGACCCGATGTTGTGGGGGACATATGCGATAAAATTTGGTTCACGTATCGGAACCTGCTGAAGCAACTTGTGTTTGGTCATGCAGGCATCAGTTGCAATTAATTATTGTAGCCATTTACAGAGTAAAAATTTGACAAAAACCGTGCGAGTAGTGGAGCTAGGGAGTTACTGCGCCATTCCTGATGGCATGTATTTTATTTCCTACAAATAATGAAATTTGTCTAGGCCGTTCAAGCAGCTGCATTTATAGTAATAACTTAAAATTTTATCTTCGTTCATTCTTTCCAAATAATATCATAAAATACAATATTTTTTTAAGCAAAAACGTTTTGTGTCATTCACAACGGAAGAAAGGATACTGGGTAGTCGTTAAAAAATTATTTCAAGTAAACTAAGATATTGATAGAATATACAACTTCAAAAAAACGGTCAGAATTTGAAAAGTTTTCCAACATATAGTAGAAAAATGAATTTTTTAAAAGTTTGGCTACACTTGCTTTTGATTTTCTACTTTTTGTTCGTATATTCTTGAGCATCATTAGGGACAAATGGCAACTTAAGACCAGCTGTAAAATAAAAAATATAAACCAAAGTAAAGGAAGTAAAAGAAGTCAATAAGCCGTATTTTAAATTCGCTTACATTCATAAATAGTTTCTAGAAATTAAAAAAAAAATTAAATCTGTTTAATCTGCCAAATAGCTTTTCTCAATAGAAAAGAGATGGGTGCTATATTCACCAACTTTAAGGATAAAGCACCACACAAATTTTAATCTAATCTTGTCTATAAGGCTCCGTGTTCAGATTGTGAGGAATGCTACATCGATCAAACTATGCGGTACTTAAAATACAGATTATCCCATCACAAATCTGCCTGCAAAGAGTCCAAGAAAAATCTTAATGAAAAGACTGCGCTTTCTAATTACTATTTTCCATGTGTCACAATTTTAGCTTCAACAAAGTGGAGATTTTTGCCTTGGAACAAAATTTTTATAGAAAAACATACTAACAATCTTTAGACTTCTGGACACAATTGAAATAGACAGACACCACTGAATGCCTCTTTTGGCTTTCTTCTTTTTTGCCCTCTATTATTTGTGCTGGTGCACTTTATAAACATAGTTATTTATGTATTAATAGCGAAAAGTACAACTTTTTTGCTCGGAGAGTAAAGTTCGCCACTCGACGCGAAGCGGAGAGCGGCAATCACTCGAGAGCAAAAAAGTTACTTTTTGCTCGTAAAGCATACAACGTCTTTTCTGCAAACGATCAATTTCAAATAATGTGAATCACAACTGAGCATAACTGAAGACCCAATCTGAAATTTTTTGGTTGAGTGGTGGTAGTTGCTATTACGGATATATACGCCAGCAAGCGAAAAAATCTTTATTTACAACCATATATGTAATGCTATCATTACCAACGTCATAGGAGGGTGGCAAATTACCTATCTCTAAATTAGACGTAGGTAATGCGTATTCATTCCCACCCAAGGGCGATAATGGCTTATTACCTACCTCTCTTTCAACCATCATTTTCCATGCTTATTTCTTGGCCCCTAAAATTTGTCTTTATAGGATTAAAAAGGTGTCCCTAGTACCATCGAACTAGATAAGATTGTTAGCTGGTAATTTTTAGAAAAGATAGTTAAAAATATTGTAAATATCTTATACGAAAAATATAAATTCATATTATGTAGGTTATAAATAAAATAGTATACACACTTCGGTAAGAAATTTCCTTACCGTCTCGAGATTTTATAGTTCATCTCGACGCTGCGCGTCTCGATAAACTATCAAATCTCTCGACAGTAATGAACGACTTCCCACCCCGATATGTAATATACTATTTCTACGAGCGTACTTATTATGTCAATTTCCCGCGCGCATTTAGTTTTCGAAAGCTTTACTTTCCCGCGCGGCGTACGTAAAAGTAAATTTGGGGTGCGGGAAAGTAAATATTTAAAGAACAACTGATTTATAATATAATTTAGACTTTATGGTCTGTCTATCTAGATAGGTGCATCTGCCTTACAGCAGTGCCAAACATTATCTGTTTTAAGGACTATTATGCTTGCCTTTATTGATGTTTGATAAAAAATATACCTATAATATACGTACTTTTATTCCAATGTCACCAGTTCATGAATGAAACATTACGTCACGCCAACAATCACACCAAGTTTTTGTCATAATAACCAATTGATTGTTGATTAATTCAGCTGTCATACTGTTGACAAAGATAACGTTCTATCATAAGGCCGATTATCTGTTTCTTTACTTAGGCTCGTAGAAAAAATATTGTTCCTAACCCGTGCGGAAAGTGTCTTTCCCGCACTCGTCAGCTGCTCGTCACTGCGTCACAACGTGCGGGAAAGTACTACTTTCCGCACTAGTCAAGAAAATAACTATTTTCGCTTGCTGTCCTGGGCAACGCGCGGAAAAGTAAACTCACATTCTGATCCTCAAAAAAGGTTAGGTTTTCGTTTGTCTAATGTAAGCGTCATTATTTGAGGTTTGTAGAAAAACACATATTTTTAAATTGTACATCCTTTGTTTCCTGTATGTGTAACGTCGTCGTTATATATTTATTTTAAACGGGTAATTAGCACAAGCATAAAGTGTAATTCCATTGAAACTACCGAATTGAAATGTAGGACCATTTTACAAGGAGAGCTGTTTTCGGTTTTGTTCAATACTTGAAAACCTAACTCTCTCCATTTATCCATTGTGTTTATCTTTAACTCTTTTCGAAGATGACTATAATCAGGATAACACAGTTTTTAATCTGTTAGATAATTCAGGGTCTAGAAATAGTTTGTTAAAAGCGGTGAAATATTATGCAAGAGCAGCCGACATCCATCACTCCATTATGTGAATAACCTATGGTGGCATACCGACCACCATGAACTTTAGTAGTCTGTTGTCTTGAAGAATTTGTCAGATAGTCAGATAAATACAGATAGCAGCTTCTGCTTATTTGAGAATCTCTGTCTTTTATAACTGTTCAGAGGGTGTCTAGACAAATTGAATGTATAAGCATAATTTGTTGCTGCATTGACGACAATTAAGATATATAAAGTCAATAAATATTTTTTTTCTAAAAACCCATTAAAAATTTAACTGTGAAGGTTTTAACGGCCGGTCAAAATACAATCGAAAGTGTTTTCCTGACTTTGAAGCCGTGGTCCAATGGAATTTCTTCCTAACCTTTTGTTTACAGCTGTGGCAGACATTATCAAAGGCTATGAAGCAATGGGCGAGGTGATCTTTCGTGCTTCCCAACGATGACTGATTCGACTCTGGTTAACTCCGTGGTATTTATTCCCCCGCCTTCTTGCTGCAGTGGAGGGACTGGGGTGGTGGGGGTAGTGCGCGGGGTTTCGGCGCACTTGAAGTAGGTCGTAGAACTCGCTTCCAGTCTTCATTTAGAAACGTAATTTCCTCCTTCCTGTTGAAATTGTTGTCGTGTTTAAAGATCTCAATGGCCTTTCGGGTTAGTCTCAGATAGAAACGTTGCGATTGATATAAGATATCCATCTCGTTGAAAAGGATGTCGTGACCTTCGGAGAGAGCGTACTGTGCTATTCCTGATTTTTGTGTTTGTCCCAGCCTGCAACCGTCCTCAACTTTCGTAGAGTTTATGTTATAACGTTTTAGATACTGGAGAGGACTGAACAAACGAAATAATTTTCTGTAAAAGCCTTAAATCGATTAATGATAAGCCCACAGCAATTCCAGCATGTGTCAAGTTTAGGCCAGAAGACTTTCATACAGATCTGTCGTAAATCTAGACAAAGTCGACTTGTGAGTGTTCCATTTTACAGCACGTTCTTATAAAAAAAAACTATTTAAGTTATTGAAGCCTAAAACCTGTGGCCATAACTGTAGAACCAGCTTCAGACAAAAAATGTTTTGTTGTTAAAGTAGATTTTCTTTTGAAGATATTTTTTTTGTTAGAATGACGGACACTAAAAAAAACAGACTTTAATTCTTTTCTGAAAGTTGAATGAACGATAATTTTTTTTTTAAACAAGAAGAGAAATAGAGCAGGGAAGTAAGACTGAGAACTTCCTGTCTGGAAGTTTTTCTGTTTGGAAGAGCTTTCTATCTGGAAGATAAAAACGTTGATAGAAACGCTTTGGAGTTGGTTAAGGTGACATGTTTGAGTTCAAATGAACAAGTTCTTCTGAACGCTGAAGTATGGCTATGTATGAATCGAGTTGAGTCCAATATTAGAAAGTATCACCAGTGGATGGAAGCTGTTTGAATGCAAAGCATAGTTGTACAAAGTTCAACTAAATCGTCTACTTTGGAAAGAAATTGGTTTGAATCTAAAGTGAACAGCAAATTCTATATGAGCTTTTATCTGGTATGGGCTTGGTTACAAAATGACATTTCAGAGTAGTTAGGTTAGTCACTTTTGAAATACTTCGGACATTACTGAAAGTGAGTAAGGATTTTCTTAATTTTAAATTTTATTTAAATTTGAAAGAACGTATTTTTAGAATAAGTTACGCTAATTACATGGAGGTTGTTTAGTTTTGTGTTATCAAGACAGAGTAATCATTTACATAAACCTAGATAGAGGACATTGGGGTGATGTGTATTTTGGTGTGAAAAAAGAACAATTTCTACCTATGGACTACGTGGTTAGTGGTAACAGAAGAATAATAATTTAAATTAAAGAAAAAGTAGGCCTTTAACCGGATTTGAACCAGCGACCTTCTGCACACCGATCGGGCAGATGCTCTGCCACCTATAAAGGCACGTCTAATTCGTTGGCTTATTGGGATACCGTTTCTTCAAATTAAATCACTTTTATTTGTTAGTACACAAAGTGGGAGGAGTTCGAAGGGAAAGGGAAACACATTTACGACCGGAGACCCGTCGAGCCTCGGTTTCTCATTCTTAAAGGATCGTCAAACATGCTTTTCACCCACAATCGGAGAACAGAAACTCTGATCTCCGGTATACAGGCCAGTGATATGATAGATAGTATGATTGCGTCCGTAGGAATGTACAAGAAATGTTTGTGGCTTCAGCGGACAGAAGAATAATAATTTAAATTAAAGTAAAAGTAGGCCTTCAACCGGATTTGGACCAGCGACCTTCTGTACACCGGGCATATGCTCTGCCAACTTCTTTAATTTAAATTATTATTCTTCTGTCCGCTCAACATTACTTGTACATTCCTACGGACGCAATCATACTATCTATTGTATTTATTTTTTAAGTACAACTGATGAATGGAAATGAGATAAGAGACGGCCAAGATGACAATAATACTGTTGCGAACTCGAGGTTCAATAATTCCAGTGTAACGATTTAACTCGAAAGCACTATTTATTTATTCCACAAATACACACGATTACTAAATAACTCGCTACTTTAACACTTTATAGCCTTCTAATATCGTTTCGTACTTTAACTTACTTATAGCTCGCTTAAAATAAGACTATCTTAACCGCCGCTCTATGCGCCTTTTATATACAATCCTAAAAGTACAGAAAAACCTAGAAAGTTCTTTATAAGAATTCTTGAATAATCTCACATAAAAAAAACGGTTGTAAACAACTGCCTTCTAGATTAAGCCAGACGAGCAATAAATCACTCGTGTCAGCCATGACGCAGCGCGGATAGGTCGCGAAGCTCCACCAACCAACACGCTCCCATGCGCTGCCCCGCCTCCCATGCGGCGTTGCTGCGATCGTAACATTGCCCTCCTCCTAAGTCTGTTCGTCCCGAACAGATAGAGTTCCATGGTATCGTGCTAATCGATCCAAATGAACGACCTTCATCATTGACCTAGGGGTCCCCTGGATCCTATACACCACATCATTAATCTTCTTTATAATTGTATATTGTATAAGGTCCTTCCCAATTTTGGCTGTTTGGGCGACTTCCCCACCTTTCGCCTCGGATTGTATAACCACACCAAATCACCATCCTGGAAGCCGCGGGAGTTAGCTAGTAAGTCATATCTTGCTTTGGCTCGATCACTGGATATCCGCAGTTTATTCCTGACTTGTTCATGAACATTGTCCAGCCTCTCCTTAAGTTCCTCCACAAAATTCTCAGAGTTGAGTGAGTCCTTTTCTGGTGTTCCATACATCAAATCTGCAGGAAGCCTCATTTCCCTTCCGAACATCACTTTCGCCGGAGTATAACCAGTGGCTTCATGCGTAGAGCCTCGATATGCCATCAACATGAGAGGTAGATGTTGGTCCCAATCACGCTGATGATCTGCCACCATTTTAGACAGGTAATGTTCCATGGTCCGATTAAATCTCTCTACCATCCCATCCGACTGTGGATGCAAAGGAGTTGTCCTGGTCTTGCGAATTCCGAGAAGTTCCATGACCTTCTGGAAAACAGCCGATTCAAAATTTCGGCCCTGATCAGAATGAAGTTCGAGAGGGACTCCAAACCTGCAGAACATTTCATTTACTAGCACCGTTGCCACAGTCGTTGCTTCTTGATTAGGCAGGGCGTATGCTTCAGGCCATTTAGTGAAGTAATCCATGGCGACCAAGATGTATTTGTTGCCCGACTCAGTCTGAGGAAATGGTCCCGCGACATCAATTGCTATCCTCTCAAATGGAGCACCTACAGTGTACTGCACCATTCGGCCGCGTGATCTTGTTCGAGGTCCTTTTGTGGCACAACAAACTTCGCACTTGCGGCACCAAGATTCGACGTCTTCATGATAATTCACCCAGTAGAACCGCTCTTTAATTTTGGCCAAGGTTTTATTGACCCCAAAATGACCTCCACTTGTTCCGTTGTGCATTTCCTGTAGTACATCTGATTTTCTGCTACCAGGAACAACCAACTGACTGACTACGGACTTGCCATCCGGACTCTCCCACGCTCTCTTCAGTAGTCCATTTTCTATTTTAAGAGAGTGCCACTGGGCCCATAGCGCCTTCAAGTTTGGACTTTTACCAGCAATTTCTTGCCATTCTGGTCTCTTGTCGTCAGTCTCTGCATAGAGGATGGGTCCAATATCTGGATCATTCATTTGTTCTTCTCGAAGGGTCTGTGTGGTCCAGCCATCGTTTATTTCCACCGACGTTCTCCGTACAGAAGGAAGTCCCTCACGCTGCTCAGTTCTTTGACAATGCCGACAATCTTCTTTACATGGCCGTCTAGACAATGCATCGGCATTTCCGTGAGACCTTCCTGGTCGATGTTCAATTTGGAAATCGTACTGCTGCAGGCGCTCTATCCATCTGGCTATTTGACCTTCAGAGTTTTTCATCTGCAATAACCATTTCAAGGCTCCATGGTCAGTTCTAATCAGGAACCTTTTTCCATATAAGTAGCGATGGTAATGTTCGACTGCTTTAACGATGGCCAACAGCTCCTTTCTAGTGACGCAATAGTTTCTTTCTGGCTTACTTAAAGTCTTACTGTAGTACTCAATGACCTTCTCTTGCCCGTTTTGTCTTTGAGAGAGTACTGCACCTAGACCACAGTTACTTGCATCCATGTCCAGAATAAACAGTCCGCCCTTTATAGGGTAAGCCAAGATTGGACTAGAACATAGGGCAGCTTTAAGCCTTGCAAACGCCTGACTGCAATCAAGGTTCCACAAGAACGGTGTTTTCTTTTCTGTTAATTTGTGCAGCGGTTTTGCGATGTCGGCGAATCCCTCTACGAAACTCCTGTAGTAAGTACATAGTCCCAAAAAGCTCCTTACTTCGTGTTTGTCTCGGGGAACTGGCCAATCTTTAATGGCAGATATTTTACTTTGGCTAGTTTTAATGCCTTGTTCTGAGATGGTATGCCCCAAGTACTCGATTTGCTTTTGGAATAGGCTGCATTTCTTGTAGTTTAACTTCAGGTGAGCATTCCGTAACTTGCTGAAGATTTCTCTTAAATTCTTCAAATGCTCGTCAAAATTACGTCCCATGACAATTATGTCATCCAAGTCTACCAGGCAAGTTTTCCAAGTCAGCCCCCTCAAAACAAGTTCCATTAGTCGCTCGAAAGTTGATGGAGCATTGCACAATCCAAAAGGCATAACAGTGAACTGGTATAGCCCAGAACCACTAGAAAATGCAGTCTTCTCTTTGTCTTCGGGAGCAATCTTTACTTGCCAATACCCACTTTTTAAAGCTAGAGTGGAAAACCACTTTGATCCCGATAAAGTTGCTAAGGTGTCGTCTATACGTGGCAATGGGTAGCTGTCCTTCTTGGTCACGTCATTAAGTTTCCTGTAGTCAACACAGAACCGCGTTGAACCATCTTTCTTCTTAACAAGAACCACAGGCGACGACCATGGACTAGATGATTCTTCTATGAGGCCCTCCTTTAACATTTCATTCAGCAAACTGTTAACTTCTTGTTGTTTAGCCAGAGGGACCCTTCGTGGGTGTTGTCGTATTGGCTGGGCATCTCCTGTGTTGATCTTATGGACAACTAAATCAGTTTTACTGTCGTTGCTCTTGAAGTTGAACATATCAGATTCATCCATAGCAAATTTTATGGCAGATTGAAGTTGTTCCTTGACAGATGACTCCAATGTCGTTTGAAAGCATCAATAACCTCTGGGGAAGCTTGGTTAGAAGATTTAACTTTGGATGTCTCTGCTTCGACACAATTGCATACCCATTGCACAGGCTCATAATTGGCAAGAACTGTTCCTTTTTTGAGCTTGATGGTCTTTTCTCCAATATTTGCAACTCGTACTGGCATAGTCTTCTTCGTGTCGGTCAAACTTCGTGCTACCATGATTTCAGTCGTCAAATCCAGGTTAGGTTCTATAAGTCCTATGGACCACCCAGGATCATTTTCAGAAGTCACTGTGATAATTTGTTCTGAATTTGGCCACATTCCCATTGGTCAATGCAAACTCCTCATCTCCAAATGTGAGAATATTCCGTTTGTGATCATAGGAGAATCCATGTTTCCTGATGAGATCCATTCCCAAAATAAACTCGTCTTTGATCCTGGCAACCAACACTTTATGCCGAACTTCGAGTCTTTCTCCAATAATGATGGTGACATCGGCTTCTCCGCCTATAGGGCAAGACTCTCCAGTGACTGATTTTAACATAATAGGATTGGGCAATGGTTGTATGGTATATCCGACAAGTTTATCTGGCCTTGCAATGGTCACATCTGCTCCTGTATCGATGGTCATCTGGATCTTCTGTCCTTTAATGCGTCCGGCCACTGTGAGACTTTTTCCACCCAAATTATTGACTTTAAAGATCCTGGGGGTCTTAACGGGTCCGGTCAATTGCCCCCTTGCATTGACCGGAATTAGTTTTCCTGGGACTTAGCGCGTTCTTGGTCGCCGCTCGGTCTTCTAAACGACGGCGACGGACTTCTTGCCCTACTACGGCAGTTACTTTTGATGTGACCCAGTCTGCCGCAGTTAAAACATTTTATGCCCCGATTGTCTGTTGATCGAGGAGTTCTTTCTAACAGGGCTTGCATACTGACTGCCATATCTTTCATCGCTTTATGTAAACTGGCCATGGATTCAGCCATAGACGTATTCTCCTCTTCACCGCAAGTTGCCATTCGTACACGTGGAGATGAACTAGATGACACTCGTGACGCCTCGAATTCCAGGGCCCGAACTAGTGCCTCGCTGATATCCTTGGGCCTTACTAGACGTAAGTGGTATCTCATGTCACTATCTCTAACTCCCTCAATGAACCTTTCGGCGGCAAATTGCATTTGAAAAGATTCAGGAGCCGATGGATATGCCAGGTGAATGAGTCTGTCTATGTCCGCCTCAAATTCTTGTAAGGATTCACCTGACTTTTGCTGTCTCATCCTCAGCTGGGCCTGGAACACGGTTTCTTTGTGTTCATTTCCAAATCGTAGTTGCAGAGTGTGTACTAAAACCGCATATTTACTTTGATCCGCTGCCGACAGAGATTGGAGTAACTCAGCCGCTTTTCCACGAAGTGCTACCACTAATGATGTAGCTTTCTGGGGCTCGGACCAACCATTAGCTTTTGCAGCTGCCTCAAATTGGGTTTTATAGATTTCCCAGGCCGTAGTACCGTCATAATCGGGAGGCTTAATTTTAGCGTTGGGTGTGCTAAAACTCTCTGTAGATACGTTGTCGTCCTCAGTTTGTTCCCGGAATTTCTTTTCTAGCTCGAGAACCCTCTGGTTGACAGCTTCGAGTCCCTTGTTGACGCCGTTAATGGATTCGTTAACGGATTCGTTAACGGATTGCATTATTCTTTCTTCCAATTGTTGCTCCCTAGCTGCGAGGTGGTTCATTAATTCTTCTTTGAATTGTGGATGACGTTGCTCCTGCACTTGATCACGTTTTTCCTGCTCTTCCTTTTGTTCTAGATAACGTCTTTCCTGCTCTTCCTTCTGTTCTAGATAACGTCGCTCCTGTACTTGATCACGTTTTTCTTGCTCTTCTTTTTGTTCTTTATAACGGCGCTCCTGAATTTGATCACGTTTTTCCTGTTCTTCCCTCTGTTGTTGCATAAGGGACAGCAGGGCGGCAAGTTGATCCTCCATTGCTTGATGCTGGCTTCTGGTCACTGGCATAAACACGTAATGTCCGGCAATGAAGCACTCACTTACAGTTCAGCAATATTAGTCCTCAAATTCCCACTGGAATCGCACTTCTGACACCAATTGTTGCGAACTCGGTGTTCAATAATTCCAGTGTAACGATTTAACTCGAAAGCACTATTTATTTATTCCACAAATACACACGATTACTAAATAACTCGCTACTTTAACACTTTATAGCCTTCTAATATCGTTTCGTACTTTAACTTACTTATAGCTCGCTTAAAATAAGACTATCTTAACCGCCGCTCTATGCGCCTTTTATATACAATCCTAAAATTACAGAAAAACCTAGAAAGTTCTTTATAAGAATTCTTGAATAATCTCACATAAAAAAAACGGTTGTAAACAACTGCCTTCTAGATTAAGCCAGACGAGCAATAAATCACTCGTGTCAGCCATGACGCAGCGCGGATAGGTCGCGAAGCTCCACCAACCAACACGCTCCCATGCGCTGCCCCGCCTCCCATGCGGCGTTGCTGCGATCGTAACAATACTAATATTAATCTGAGGGCGACCTGAGAGAACCCTCCTCTGCTGACGGGGTCAGACGTGCTTCAGGAGTTCGAGAAGTCCGAAATACACTTTTCGCCAGATTAACCGGCACAAGCAATTTTTTGTGTCATTTTTAAAGTCTGGTAATTTCCTAACGGATAAACGTTGATTTAAGTGCCACTTGCGTTATTTTGAAGCGCATCTAATTAGGTTTTTGCTGAAATCAAGCTTTAACTTTAGTGTTTACCTGTGGTGTTATACAGTGAGGGAGAGAAACGAATGCAAAAAGATTGAATTTTCTAGTTGGGGCCAATACACCAACAAACATTTTTAGGTTCGTTCTAACATGACAATGTGTAGATGAGGTTAATATATCGGGACATGTTTGGCCGATTTTCGATATACTACCTGGTTCAACACAAATATCGTTTTTTCGAAAATCCTGTGTAAAAAAATGTGTTTAATTTGGATTTATTGGTATTGTACGAAATTTACCATAAAAGGAGAATATTATTACTTGGATGGTCCGCTGCAAGCCTAACGTACATCTTGTACTCTTCTCGGCATGCTGTCCACCAAAGCTGCAAGAAGATTTCGAGGAATAGCTTCCCATTCTTCTATGGGGCAGAATCGACGAAAATGCTCGCCCCCATAGAGCAAGAATCGTTACCGATATTTTGAGGGATAAAAATATTACGCGTGTGAAGTGGCCTGCACGAAGTCCAGATATGAACGTGATAGAGCATGTATGAAGTCACATGAAACGAAAGATAAATTAAAGAATTGTAGAATTTCAAGACTTGAATGAATTGGCAAATGGGATTCGTGAAGAATGGGAAGCTATTCCTCGAAAGCTTCTTGCAGCTTTGGTGGACAGCATGCCGTGAAGAGCACAAGATGTACGTTAGGCTCGCAGCGGACCATCCAAGTAATAATATTCTCCTTTTATGGTAAATTTCGTACAATACCAGTAAATCCAATTTTAACACATATTTCTACTTAATTTTTGCAAGTGGGAAATACAGAAATGCAGGGATTACGTAAACTTTTTCCACGACGGCGACACCGACAAGCTCAGTTTTAACCAAGAACAAAAACCTGGAATTCATCGAACTTGCGTATTGACTACATTTCAAGTATTCGTACGTTTACATATGCATGCGAGTTTATTAGTGACAAGCTAGAATTCAAAAGTCAATTACAGTTGCTCATTATCTACTTCTAATAAAATTAAAAATATCTTCTACGTATGTGTTTGGTCTTATTCCGTTGTAAAATTTTTGTTCCAGCTTTCTTAGTCCCTTGGGTATTTAATTTCCTATACTTACCCAGAGTAAGAAAAGGAAAGGATTTTCTCAGGAGATCGGTCAGCTGAGAAAATCCTTTCCTTGTCGATTAACGGTCGAGAACAGCTTCAATCTTACCCAGAGTCACAATCACCGAAAATTTAAAGTCGTTTAAACTGGTTTATGAATATCCCTCAAACATTCAATTGACAGCACTCATATACCACCTATAGGGTTAATGTTTGTTAAACTAATCAAGACACGTATCCCAAATGGTTGATAATAAACACATTTTTATTAAACTGTGATAATGTGTTGAACCTCTGTATGTCATTACGGATCATAAGGCTTGATTGGCACAGATCTTAGGTTATGTAACACATAATAGTGGACACACAATGAACTCAGGATTACAAATTACAGGCTAGCCTCCGTGGTTTCATTCCTAATGGATATAGGAAAATCGGATTTTTTCGGATAAAAGGTCCATTTCTTCAGCTACAGGGCACTAATAAAAAACGCCAAACACGTCTCGAAATACTGATTTCATCTATACATTTTTAAGTTTGAAAGAACCAAAAAAAGGGTGTTTTGCGTTTTTAACACAAACTGAAAATTTTGATTTTTTTGCACTTGTTTCTTACCTACACTGTATAACGCAACTGGATCCCATTAAAGCTAAAGCTCAATATTTTATCAAAAGCTTCATTAAATAGCTTCAAAACCATGGAAATCGCAGTTAAGCTCGTTTACTCGTTCAAAATTACCAGACTTAAAAAATTACCCAAAAAATACCACGACCCAGTTGAATTGACAAAGAGTTCATTATTCAACCAGTGAAGATATTATCAAAAATCGGAAAAGGCCCCGAGAAAAGAGTATGGTCTGCGATGTCCTGAACCCCATATTCGAAAGACTGGTCTATCTTGGCGTCAAAGTCACTAATTTTCTGTTGATTTAACACGGTAAGCAAGTGGTATCAATTTGCTACTTTTCGCTCGTGACTGCATATCTAATTACCTCCCAAGCAGTATCTATACTGCATGCACAGCTCGACATAAATCTACTGCATAGACCCTTCATGGAAATTGCTATAAATTTCTCGCCCAGGCTACATATCAGCGAAAAATGTAGAAAAAAGTCTGGATTTTAGAAAGAACCATATTTCTGTTGAACCAGGTAGTATATCGAAAATCGGCCAAACATGTCCCGAGATATTAACTTTATCTACACATTGTCATGTTAAATGAACCTCAAAAATTTTATTGGCGTATTGGCGCTAAATAGAAATTTCATTTTTTTGTGCACACGTGTTTCTTTCCTACCTGTATAACACTATTGGAAAACACTAAAGTTAAAGCTCCACTTCAGCAAAAACCTAATTAAATGAGCTTCAAAACGGCGCAATGCACAGTTAAATCCGTTCGTCCGTTTGGAAATTACGAGACTTTAAAAATGAGCCAAAGACCCGTTTGTCTCGGTTGATCTGACGAGGAGTTTATTAGAGGCTGGCTCCTCGAGTCACGTTAAGTTCTTACTACTTAAAGTTAGCTATAGAAAGTTGAACAAATTTAATAGTGCTGAACTTGGGTGACGTTGGCCATTAGGTGCTGATAAGTCTTAAAGTTGAAAGCACCAGTAACTGAGCTAAATCATTTCGAAGATACAAAAATTATTAAGTGGGAACCTGAAGTCTAAGCTTTTCTAGCAAAATTGAAGGCAAAATATATCTTTTCTCTTTTAGAACTTCATGCAAATCCGTTTAATCTAAAGTCAATCAGCTAATAATGGATACAAGAAAAGATGTACATCTTTTCTTTATTATCAACTGCGACAAGTTCAGGCTGACATATAAACCAAACTTCTCTCTTAGTTTGGCTTTAATAACGAACCAACGATTATTTTAAGCTTCAAGCGAAAACTCCTGACTAATAAAAGATTTCATATCCAACTTTTCTTTGATTCTAAGCTCGTCTTGCAAACATTCATTGGTTACACAAAATCGGATTTCTCGTAACTGGCTACATAAATAGCTATTTCTTTATTAATATTTATGAAAAGCAGTTAATCTAAAGAGTTCTTCAAATAAAAAAATGTGTCTGCTTTGCTGATAAGTTTTCTAAAATTATGGGTTTCTCCAACATTAGCAACATAAAATAATAGTTGTTTATGTCTCAAGGGCATTAAATAAATGTTTATGCCCTGAGGGCGAAGAGTTTCTTGAGTGCATAATGCGCTCGAAAAATTTTCAAAAATAATTTGTGTACTTGGCATATTATAAGTGAACATTATACTCTCTGATTTGTATTAATATACTTGCATGTCTAAATGCCATGAAATGACTTCTTAAGAGTTAAATTTTGACTTATTTGCAATTTTGAAGGAAAGAAGAAAACATTTTTTTTTTATTTTTCTCTGATAGGCTAATAAAACTTTGCATTAAAACTTCTGGTACTTATAACTGTAAATTTATAAATAAAATATAAGTTTGACCTTTAAACTCTCCTGATTGTTTATACAATAATTTTTTGAGTAATGAATCTCTCTTCTGTCTTAAATATTACCTTATTCTAAAATAAATATTGAAAAAATTATCGCGCCTTGCCCTATTTTGCACGGTTTATGTTAACATTTCAAAGGGAAATATACAAATATTACTTTTCCTCAAGAACAAAGAAAAGCAGTTTCAAGACGCGACCCGCCCGGTCGGCTCAATACTTAAGTCCTGATTGGCTGTTCAATTTGACCGGAGACACAATTGACATACACGGTAACGAGAGCGACGTGGATATCGAATTTGATCATCATCATCGTCATGATCCGGACTACGACCCCCGTGACCCCGGTCGAGACGCTACCGACAAAATTTCCTTGGAGTATTTGCGAAAAGGGTCCGCTGGGGAACGCGAAGAGGACGAGGAGAATGGATATTTTTACGACACGGCATGGTCCGCCGTAATAACTGAAGGTAAATTTATATTTCATTTCCGCGTTTTTCGATTTAGGTTCTAATTTAGGTTTTTTCATTAGAGCGAAGGGCAATCTAGTTATACCTTAGAGGACTGACTAATTTGATAAAATAATTATTTTTAGACCCTTGACAAACTTAATTCCTTCTATTAGAAACTGCACCTTGTTTTATGAGTCGAATGGGATGTAATTATGGAAAAATGTAAAATACAGTGTACTGATATCGCAAAAATAGTTTTTTTCTGTGAGTGTGCGAAACATCATTTTAGCCGTACGCATGTCGTGCTTAAAAACTTCACTACACCCACTAGTGCGGTAAAGTAACAACTTGTGAACCGGATCAGCGCCATCCACCGCCGCGCCGGTACTCAATCGGACGGTATTTTGAACCATAACATTTTTTTTATTATTTGATAAAAATTAATGAGGCAGCAGCTAAAGTGTGTTTAGAACTATTACCCGCCAAGTCAAAAGAAAGGTGCGAAAAACAGTATGCTCATTTCTTAGCGTAAGAGGTGTTTTGGCTTACTATTCTGAACTCAGCAAGGTATTCAAATCAAAGACGCTTTTGTCTCGGCACTCGGTGATAAAGAGTTTACTAAAAATTAAAGAAAACATAGACATTAGCAAAACTTATAAGTTGACGAAATACTTAGAAAAGAAATGTTGGACTTTGACTGCGGAAAGCAAAGATTTTCAGTAAAGAAGACATAGAATACTTTATGTTAGCGCCAAACGAGGTATAAATTATGATCAAAGTTTTTTTTTTTGCCTTTACCGGTGCGTCTCCAAGAGTAGAGCTAACCCAGGATACACTTGACAATGTGTCAAAGTCTTGACACCTAATAGACAATGTGTCAAGTGTGTCGTCAAGTAATAAGGAAAATCGTATAAATCACAGATTCAGAGAGTCATTCTGCAAGATCCTTTGTCAATAGCGAAGAGATAAATAATGGACACTTTGCTGATGCTCTAAGGTAGTATGCAGATTTGCGGCCGCAGACTACTCAACACCGTCGTTTCTTCAAAAAATTTATGAAGGGAAAGAGCATTGTTCAGTGTGTAGGTATTAAAACTTTTTGGAAAATGCCTTCCAAGAGAGCAGCATATTGCATATTTGAGGGTCATACAGGCCACAGCTCAGGGGTTCTTCAGCAGATTCTTAGCTGGTGCGAAGAAATTACCAATATTAAACAGCTAGGAAGCAGGAACAGCAGAGAGAGCAGAAAGCAGGATCCACTTCTGTAGCTGAAAGCTACCTGGAGGAATCTAGCAATCAAAAAAGAGACTTGTGTAACAAGATTGTTTGAATTTCATACAATCTGCATCTCCTTCTGAATCCTGTGTTCGTCAAGAAAGTGTCAATAATTCAAGAGTAGGTGGTCACTAATTTGTCGATCAATCTGCATCCACCATACTAGCCATCTGCATACTAGTTTCGGGGTCTACCCCTCACCAGTACAGCTGGTCGACAAATTGAAAACCGTGAGCTAGAGGCTTAAAGCCGAAAATGTACGGACTACCGGTGAGATGATGTACAGATGAGCAGGAGCAGGTGTATTTTAGATCCAATATTGCATTGCAGATGACTCTCAGTTCGGGAAGCAGCCCATATTGCTCTGTACCTCAATGGTTATCGGCACCAAAACGAAGAATCTTTTCACTTCCTTCTTCTTCTTTCTTCTTTCTAAAATACGCTGATGGATGTCGCCTGCTCCTGCGTTTGGAGTCCTTCGAGACAGACGAAAATACAAAACAAACCCAACAGAATACAAACAACTCAATAAAATCATCAGACAAAAATGCAGAGAAGCCAAGGAAAATTGGATGTCAACAAAACGTCGAGAAATTGAATAACTGCAGGAAAAATGACGTCGAGAAACTGAACAACTGCAGACGTTTAATGTACACAAGAAAGTGAAAAAATGACAGGCATACACAAAAAGCGGCAAGTAATGATTTTAAGAAACAGTAATAAAAAAGTAATAACAAAATAATCCTGGGGACAGAAGATGTGGAAAGAGTACATACAAATACTTTTCGACCACCCACAGATAATGACATCAATAAAAAAGGTCCAGAAATAACCAAAGAAGAAGTTGTTCAGGCACGACAAAGACAAAAAAGTGGAAAAGCTATCAGTCCTGACAAAGTAACGTCGAAATACTTAAATTAATCGCAGAAAACGAAAGCAAAAGCCTAGATTTGATAACATCACTATTGAATAAATAAAAAAAAGATTGGCTAAGATCAACATTCGTAACAGTGTAATGATTACCGGATAATAAGTTTAATGTCTCATGTACTTAAAACTTTCCTCAGAATCATCTATCCATACAAGAAGTGCGAACACCAGATGGATAACACTCAGTTCGGATTGCGAAACGAACTAGGAACGCAGGAAGCTGTTTTTTTCCCTAAACGTACTGACACAACGATGCGGAGACATGAGTGTAGATGTATATACGGGGTGTTTATTATAAAACTTCATCTAGCAGGCTATGAAATTTTTCACAGAAAAGGATGACATAATCAAAATAAATGGACTTTTGTTTCTCCATCCTTTTCTTTTGACATTTCACAGCCAACTAGATGAAGTTTTATAATGAACACCCCGTACATGTCGCATAGACTACCGAAAAGCGTTCGATTGCGTTAACCATCAAAAGATGATCGAAATCCTGAGAACAACCAGAGTCGACTAACAAGACCTGCGCCTTATTTCGGGACTCTATTGGCACCAAACGGCAGCGGTCAAGGTAGGACATGCAACATCGGAAGATATATGGATTAGACGAAAAGTCCGACAGGGTTGCCTCCTTTTTAGGTCCGCTCCTGTTTAATCTATCCTCCGATTCCATATTTAGAAAAGCATTGGACGGGGCCCAAGGCGGAATCAAGATCTCTGACGGTTATAATAGCAACGCCCAAATTCTTCAAAATATAATAAATGAGATAGTTCACCATAGCGAAATGTTCGGCTATGAATATCTCCAAAACCAAAGAACTAGTTTTCTCAAAGACGTGAACAAACGTACAGCTACATGTCAATGGGCAAACAATAGAACAAGTTACATCGATAAAATACATGGGAGCTAACGTCAACCGTCAGTGTATATCGAGAAAAGGAATAATATCAAGAATTGAACAGGCGAAGAAAACACTCATGAGCATGAAAACATTTTTTATTTACATTTTTTTATATGTAATGCTATCATTACAAACGTCATAGGAGGGTGGGAAATTACCTATTACCTACTTCTAAATTAGACGTAAGTACCATCCAAGGGCGGTAATGGCTTATTACCTACCTCTCAACCCTCATTTTCCATGCTTATTTCTTTGCCCCTACAATTTAATGTCTTTATAGAATTAAAAAGGTGTCCTTAGTAGCATCGAACTAGATAAGCTAGTTAACTGGTATTTTTTAAAAAGATAGTTAAAAATATTATAAATATCTTATACGAAAAATATAAATTGATATTATGTAGGTTGTAAATAAAATAGTATACAAACCTCGGTAGGAAGTTTCCTTACCGTCTCGAGATTTTATCGTTCATCTCGACGCTGCGCGTGTTGATAAACTATCAAATCTCTCGACAGTAATGAACGACTTCCCACCCTGGTATGTAATATACTATTACAAGATCAGACCGTAGTCTAGAGCGCAGAAATCGAATGGCGAAAATGTTACGTTTTCTCTGTCTTACCCTATGGGTACGAAAGCTGGACAATGGACTCATAAACAAAGAAAAGAATAGATGCTTTTGAAATGTACATACATAGACGAATGCTACGAATTGCATGGGTACAAAGGATTACTAACGACGAAGTACTCCAACGTATGTGCAAACATGCTAACCGAACAATGCTAAAGAACTGCTAAACACCATCAAAGAGAGAAAAATTCAATACTTGGGTAATGTGTTCAGAGGAGAAAAATACTAGTTACTCAGACTCATAATAGAGGGTAAAAGGTCAGTAGGAAGACGCCATAATTCATGGCTCAAAGATCTGAGGAGATGGTTTGACCGCTCATCTACGGACATGTCGTGCTACTGCTTCCAGAGCCACAATCGCCATTTGGATCGCCAACCTTCGGAAGGAGAGGGCGCAATAAGAAGAAGAAGTCGTCCTTCTGACTTCAGGGAGATGTCGCACTGGTCGATGAATTGATCTAAAGAGAGAATGCAAGTTGCAGTTGATTTCGTTTGGAGTCCTAAGTAGGAACGTTCTCACATGTAACCTATTAAGTAAACGGATGAAGTCAATTGCATCAACGTTTATTTGGGCCCCCCGCCCAATTTATGAGTCAGATAGGTGGTATCAACGTCAAGTAGTGACTCATAAACCATTATGCCGGAACAACGTCCTGGTGTCACGTTATACGGGGTTTTCATTATAAAACTTCATTTAGTTGGCTGTGAAATGTCAAAAAAAGGATGGAGAAACAAAAGTCCATTTATCTTCATTGTGTCATCCTTTTCTGTCAAAGTTTCATAGCCTGTTAGATGAAGTTTTATAATGAAAACCCCGTATATACATGATATAATTTGTTGCCACAATATCATCGACTCAACGACGTTTAGCCTATCTCTTTCGTTGTCAAGAAACTTCGATATTTTATCTTTGCTCTGGAACCGGACCACAATAGAAAATAGTGTCACAACAGAGATAACCTTAAATAGATATCGTAATATAGAAAGAGATGGGCAGAAGAAAGTATGTTGGAGGTTTTGGAAACAGAGTCTATTCTACGACGTACAGCGTACACCCAAGTTTGTATCTACTAAAACAAATCTATTGGCCACAGAGTTATGTTCTACTTTTGGTGCAGATGTGTCAGTATATTCCCGGATTTTTTATTTAACGTCAACGTTAGCGTCTTCAGGCGTTTTTCCCCCTTAATTGTTGAGTTTATTCTCGGAGTGTCTTTCCTTAGAAGCTCTGGAGTCTGAATACCTATTAGTTCCTGAACAAACATAGTCTGCTCATTCTTAAAGTTAAAAAAGGCGACGACAAAAGTATGTCCAAAAGCAGCAGAGAGTTAGAGGCATACGGGGTGTTCATTATTAAAACTTCATCTAGATGGCTGTGAAATGTCAAAAGAAAAGGATGGAGAAACAAAAGTCCATTTATTTTGATTAGGTCATCCTTTTATGTCAAAATTTCATAGCTTGCTAAATGAAGTTTTATAATGAACACCAGCCAAAATTATAAATATTTTTAATTTGTGGCTCAAACTGACCAAAGTTCAGTTTTTTATTTTACTCCCACTTAAGGCAGTTTCTCACGGATCGGGACCAATCAAATGGTTATAATCTACGAAAATGATACTGAATTACGTGAAACGATATTGAATTAATCTGTGTCTGATGTTTAATTGGAAAATGGTGTTTCTTTACAGTGATAACAATTCTATTTCTGCACTAAAGATGTAGGGCCGTGAGAAAGTAGAAAGTGGTCTAAGGCCCACTGTTACAAGTTCAGGTCAGTTTTAGTTTATTAACTTTAGTTTGAAGATAAACGAAAGATTTTGAGAGATAAACAATGCAATGTAGGTCAAGTCTGGAGTTTATACTTCAAACTGAAGTTTAAACACCAGATATTGCGACTCATAGATTAACAATGCAATGTACGACATATCTGGTATTTAAACTTCAAACTGAAGTCTTCCTGTTAGTAGTAAAAGCATATAAATAATAAATGACATATAATTATAACGTAACATTAAAAACCTCAGCCCGAAAAAGTCCGGCTTAGTGGCAACAAAAGCGCATGCGCGGCTGGCAAGCTCCGCCCCTTAATTTTGAAAAATCGAGACGATGCCAAGCTTTATGTTTTATTAAGTTTTTGCCGAAATATAAAATATCTAATAATGTATTTTATCAATATAGAAAATACTTACAATTATTTTTAGTGTCTAAAATGTTTGAGCTGTTAGTTAACTTGGCAAATTAGCATGGTGTGATGTAAGAAAAAACTAAAAACTCATAATTTATTTAAAATAAGCTTCTGTTCTATTCCTGAATATAATTTACACATGACAATGCTGGAATGCTGTCAACGTCATTTGCTGTTAACCTAACTTTTGAGGTTTTTTTTTGGCGGGTACGCGCGTATCATTTACACATTAGTCAGTTGATATTGATAATAAAACCATAATAATAATTATAATAATGTAATATAATTTTATTAATTATAATCATAAAACCTCAAAAAGACCCAGTACTCACCATTTTCATTATCAGAAAAAGTCTAACCATTCTATAAAATATTGGCGCCTTTCCTTGTCTTGGCTTACAAGTCAGGAATCAAAAAATCAATACACAATACACTTGATAGTCTTGGTGTTATTGTAGGACAAAGTATTTGAACCTACGCGATCTTTGACGGGAACGGTCCACTTTCACTACGACCAAGCGATGTTGCAAGCTGTCCGATGAGTATTTATTACTTATTACACTAATACTAATTTGTTTTAAAATAAATACGAGCGTATAATCAAAAAAACAAATCTTCGATCTTTCGTTATTACAAATTTTCTTTACATGTCAAAAAGTACTCAGAGTTGACCTAACCTCAAACTTTTGTTCTTCTAGAGTTTTAGGTAGACGCTCTGTGCGCTGCGACATTACTACCATCCTTTGTTTTCTCATTGCGAATAGAAGGATGAGAATACTCCGAGAGCGCACTAGGGCGGCCGGCCGAAAACGCTATTTTTTCGGTAGGCGTGTCCTCTGCATATGTCTTGCGCAGAAGAATGTGCGCATTAGCAAGAAGTGAGCCTAATCTTGGTTACCATAGGTCACTAGAAGTTGCACTTTTAGTCCGTGGGGCAAGATTGACGTTCGTAGTATATTAACTAGTACGAATATGGTTCTTAGGTCACTAGTAGCTGCACTTTTAGCCCTTGAGGAAAGATTGACGTTCATAGTATATTAACTAGTACGAATATGAGTAAAAGTCGTCCTAATACGTCACGGTCGTGCGAAATTTATATACTCTGATCATTACTAATAGTCATTAGTTATTAGTACTGATGACTTATTAGTAATAGTGGACTACTGGTAGCAGCAAATATAGTTTTTATTTTAGCCCACTCATGGACTGGTTCCATTTTACCAAGTCGATGGATAGAAATAGCAATTGGCGTCGACCACACCCTAATCTCATTCCATGGCAAAGAAAAGGTGCAACAATATGTCTTAGCTCTGATGAATATTGTGAGTAATTTGTAGATTTTAATAAAACCGTCAGTGACGTCGTTAAGGTGTCAAACTGGTAATGAGTTATTTAATAACGTAAATTTTAACAAGCATTCAATTATTGTTGGCATCTAGCTACTTTTGAAATCTTCTATTTTATCATTAGTTATCTCCTTTCAGCAAATGATTAGAAGATTCGATAAAAATGTCACAGATTTTCAAAACCAACTAGATGACACTAATAAATGAAGAGTTATACCCCGTGTATTAGAAAAAGTAATCTAGAAGGCTATGAATTTTTGACAGAAAGGGATGACATAATCAAAGTAAAGAGACTTGTATTCTTCCATCTTTTTCTTGTGATATGTGCCAGCCAACTAGATGACAGTTTCAAATATGCCTAGGCTACTCCGTTTTCGACACTTTTGCCTGAGTATTGCCCTTTTGGTTTTTGAGATATTACATCAAATTGACATTTATTACTTTTCAGTGTCGTTATTAAATCTGTGATTAGCTGTCCAGTCCTAAGCTAATTAGCTACACCAAATTCGACTTACCCTAAATATTTCAGATAACATATATAGGGCCATGCATTCTAAAAAGCCTGGCCTGTATTCCTTGTAATGGTTATGGCATTGTGGCGGAACTTCATCCACCGACTCAAAGGTGGCAGCATTAGTCCAAATCCTTCATAACATTACACCGCCTTTCTTTCACCGAATTTGTCTTCAAATTCAAATTCCAACTATAAACTTTTACCTCGGCGATTAAGGCAGGGGTCTACCACGCCTTGCTGACGAGTTCGAGGTAGACCTCGGGACGAAAGCCAACACGACATACATAGGCTACAACGATCTCAGATCGTCGCAGTGGTGTTTCCCTGAATAACAAAAATGTTTTCTGGGTATACATTTCCCATCCATGGCTCACCATTCACACCAATATTGGTGACCTTCGACAAAAGCAACACGTAATCTTCCGAGCAAAAGGCCGCAACAAAGATCGCTTTAACGCCACGAGACTACCAGATCAACATCTCTCTCACATCCACCGCCCGCAGCATCAAGTAACTCTCTCTTCACTCACTGATCTCAGTTATCTTGACATACTTTCACCCTCCCGGTCTTTAAATGTATCGAAGAAGTTAAAACTTTTAGTAGATCCTGGCGTAGCTAGTTTTTTTTATTGCAAGAAATAATTTCGCCGCGATAAAACATAGGTTTCTTTAATGAGATATCCTATATATTATAAGATATCTTGGTTTTTTCTTGGGTTGAGGTGTATGGATATATTAAAACACTACGGTTTTAAATTTTTTGTGTTTGTTTTTACTTGACGTTTCGCTCAAATATTTAGAGCTTTTTCAAAAGTTGGTTGTTGTTTTTGACCGCCTACAAAGAATGCATAATAAACCTAATTACGATTATGACTAACAATTGTATTATTTGTTAAGCTATGTATTATTTCTCTTATTGGTACTCATTCAAATCATTCGCTGGCGTGCTTTCTATTTACCACTCATTTCGATGTTTATTAGAAGATGGTATTGTTGGAAGTGCGTTTTGGGTGTTAAATTGATATTTTAAAAGGCTTTTTTTTTTTTTTTTTTCTTTTTTTTTGTAGGATTGCTTTGGTCGTTTCAAGAATTATTAGTAGAGGTTCAAGCATACGTTACGATTTTATGTTGGTGTTTGTCTAAGAATTAAGTTATGATATATTTGCGATAAACCATTTGTATCTTGTTTATCATTCACAGCATTGCTTTCTCTTTTGATGGCAATCATCTCTTTAATTAATAGTTTGTTATAATTGGTGTCTCTGTTTACAATTTTAGTGTTGTTAAAATCAAATTCGTGGTTTAGTTGTTTCTCGTGTTTATGTAAAGCAGTGCTTGCGTTTTTTGTGTATTTGTGTCCATTAATTCTGTTCTCTAAGTATTGTGTAGTCATTCCAATGTATTTTTTTGGACAGTTGACACATGAAACTTCATAAAGTACATTGGATTTCTTTTTGTGGGGTGCTTTACTTTTGAGGGGAGTGTAAAATCTCGAAGAGTGTTGAATGATTTGTGGCAGACGGTTATGTTATGTTTTCTTAGAATATAAGAGAGTTTTTCGGATAAATTGTTGATGTATGGAAGTGCAATGTAGGAATTTTGGGTATCGTTGTTTTTATTAGAATTTATATATTTTTTATTTATATTGTATAAGTAAGTTGTTCTTTGTTTTATTATTTTATTAATTAGGTTTAACGGATGATGGTTTTTTGTTAATAGTTCTTTTATATGCTTTAAAGTTTTTGGTCTTAATTTTGGGGATGTTAGTCTAAGAGCTCGGTCTACTATTCCTATTATGACACTATTCTTTTGTGTTTTGGGGTGGTGAGAATTATAATTTAGGTATCGACTGGAGGCGGTCGGTTTTGAGTACCAACTAGTTAAGATTTTGTTGCTGTTGGTTTTGCGAATTATTGAGAGATCGAGGAAATTTATGGTATTATTCTGTTCAAATTCTGTGGTGAATTGAATTTTTGGGTGAAAATTGTTAAAAGATGTTAATATTTCGTTGATTTTATTTGCTGGAATTGCTGTTAAGCAATCGTCGACATACCGTTTAAAGAAACTAACATGGAAATCTAATTGTTGAATTACTGTTTCTTCCAAGTACTCCATTACGATTTGAGCCATTGTTGAGGAAATTGGGGAACCCATAACACATCCGTCTTTTTGTTCGTAAAAGTTGTCTTGAAATTGAAAATAGTTGCATTCTTGTATTAATTTTATTGCATCAATGAACGCTTTTTTTGGTAGGTTTGTGTGTTCCTTAATAAGAGTCCATTTGTCTTCAATAATTTTATATACTAGTTTATTGGGAATGTTAGTATATAAGGAGACTACATCTAGGGAAATTATTTTGTAGTTGTTAGGAATTGTTTGTTGGTCTATGAATGTTTTAAATGAAAAGGAGTCTTTTATATAAAAATTGTTTTTTCCTGTTATTTTAGCCAGGGATTGGGACACGTATTTAGAGAGTTTATAGAGTGGTGATTGAATGCAAGATATTATGGGTCTCAATGGTATGCCTTGTTTGTGGAGGTTTGGCAAGTCATATATTTTTATTGCGGTAGCATTGTGTATTGTGAGTTTAATTCCTTCAGCTTTATTTAGTATGTTTTCGTTTATTAGTTTTTTTATAAAGGAGTTATTTTTATTTTGGAAGGACTTTGTTGGATCGTATTTTAGTTTCTTGTATATGTTGGGGTTTTCTAGCATGTTTTCCATTTTTTTTGTGTAGTCTATGGTGTTCATTACTACCGTTTTGTTGCTTTTGTCAGGTTTTAGAATGGTGATTTGAGGATTTGTTTTGAGAAATTCTCGGGTTTTTTTAGTGTCTTTTTGTATATTTTTTTGGAACAGGTTTGTATTAATTTTGTTGTGTCTTGTTTTTATTTTATGGTTGGTAATTACGTTAACAACGTCACCTCGTATGTTGTCTTGGATATCATTTGTTTTGTTTTTGATATCGGCCTCAATGCTGGCTATAAGGTCATTGATAGGTAACTCTTTTTCTTGAGTAATAGGTAATGAAAAGTTGTTTCCTAAAGCTAATTTAAGATATTAGAAGAACTTATTATAAGATATTTAGAACGGCATCGACAAGAACTTTTCAAAAAGCAAAAAATGTTTTTTTTTTATTTTTGAATTGTGACTTAATTATTGTAAGGTAATCTTATGGTTTTTGAGATAAAGGATGAATTTGTAAATTAGACATTTTAAAAACTCGTTTATCTTTTTAATTTTATGAAAAGTTGAATTGCTCTCCAGCACTTTTTGTTATTTAGAATCCAGTGGCGCACTTAATTTTTATCTGTACTCATATCTTTTATCTTCGCTCATAATTTCAAAGTAAAAAATAAAGAAAATGTTTTTTTTTGTAAATAGCTATTGTCGATGGGAATCTAAATATCTAATAAATAATATACGGGGTGTCCCATTAAAAAAAACCTATTTTTGCAGTAAAAGATTTGCTATATCACTGGATTCTATGGGAAAAATTCTCCAAAAAAACGAATTAACTTCTTCGATAAATTTAAAGATAGGAAAGGTGCCTCAAAACTGATAGTTTTCAATTCCACTTCTTATCTCAAAAACCAAAAGGATTATGAAAATTGGCGCCATCTTTGATTTTACAAAAAAGTAGCATTTTTTTTTTATTATACAGGGTGATTCACGTTACTCGACAAGGAAGATTATGGCTAAACTTTTAGATTTGAAAAAAGTTTTGTATATGAAATGGATGGGGGTCTATTGGAAGTACATTTTAAAATTATTGTCATTGTATACAGGTGGTCCCAAAAGTATAAAATTGATTAAAGTTTTATTTTTTTAAATGAGACACCTAGTATATTAATGTCTTTTCGGTACCTACGGACAAAAGTAAAGGAAGTTTCATTAAGGTTTATGGCATCTAAACCGTACCGTTCTTCAGATATTCCTGATTTTGTGAAAATGCAGCATCAAATTAAATGTTTAAAATCTCAGCACTTGGTTTCTTTTCAACCACCAAAATTGGCTGGTGGGCTAATAGTATATTGGATTTTTTCCGGTATGTATTAAATATTAACTAATGTGTACCAAATGTAAAAAAATGAATACTAAATTATTGCAAACTTCAAACAGTAATAACTCGTTTAATTTAAATTAGACACCCTGTATTTTATAGTATCATTAGATGCAGAATATAGTTTCCTATCAAAAACTATTAAACATTCCTATAGTTTGATCGTTGCATTTTCTTGGAATTTTTTTTTTCTGAATTTGCGCTGACATAAACGAATGTAGTAATCTAATTTACTTGTTCAGGTCTGTTCAGGTGTTACCTGATTTTGACAAAGCAAATCATATTGTCATTTCTAGTTGTCATATATTAATTTAAAGTTAAATATTTTTTACTGTTATGATTGGTGGTTAACAGGGAGATTTTTATTTAATCAAAATGCTGGCTTACACAACAGAAGAACGAGTCGATATGTTGTTCATTATAGGAGAATGCTTGCAAAATTATCTTTTAGCATCAAGGGTTTATGCTGAAAGGTTTCCTAATCGAACTCGACCGAATAGAGCCGTTTTTGAAAGATTGTTGGTTCAATTTAGGCAAACTGGTAGTGCTCAGTATGAAACGACTGCCAAAACGAGACCAGTTACAGAAAACCAAGAAACTGAATTAGCCGTTATTGGCTCTGTAGTTGAAAATCCCCATGTCGGACAACGAGAAATTGCACAAAACTTAAATATTAGCCAAGCAAGCGTCTCAAGGATTCTTCAAAAACATAAATATCACGATTATAAGATACAACTACATCAAGAACTCTCCGATAACGATTTTGGCCAACGAGTGGACTTTTGTATGTGGGTGTTAGAAAAAGTTGGAGAACAAGAAGATTTTTTTGAATCAGTTCTATTTAGTGATGAGTGTACTTATCATAACGATGGTTCTTTTAACCGACACAATTTTCATTATAATTCTGATTTTAACCCCCATGAATTTAGAGTTATTAATAACCAACATAGTTGGTCAGTAAATGTATGGGGGGGGGGGGGGGGGTATAATGGGACAGTATGTGATTGGACCTAATTTTTTTTACGACCATTTCAACGGAATGTCGTTTTTAAATTTTTTGAGAAATCAGCTTCCAATTTTACTGGAAGAAGTTCCTCTAGATATAAGAACAACCATGTGGCTGCAAATGGATGGGGCACCTGCTCATGATCATCGTGAAGTCCAGGAGTTCTTAAATGTTCGTTTCCAAAATTGATGGATTGGAAGGAATGGAGCACAACATTGGCCACCAAGGTCCCCTGACATAACGCCTCCCGATTTCTTTTTATGGGGATATGTGAAAGGAATTGGGTATAATATGCCAACAACCACAAAAGAAAATATGAAGGAACGAATCAGAGAGGCCTTCAGAAGCATAACTCCCTCTTATGTTACGCAATGTGAGTGAAGGATTTAAAACCAAAATACGTTTGTGTTTAGAATCAGACGGTCGCCATTATGAACACATTTTATAACTGTTTGTTTCTGTTTGTTTTACTCTTATATTGACTTGTTATTTTTTGTATTTCAAATTGCCACTATTATTGCACTTAATTTTTTTGTAATAGAGATGCTAAATTTTATAAGAACTCTTGTAATATAATGTTTTATTGTTTTATTTGATATTTTATGCTAAATATAGACACTTTAACATTCAGATGACTGCTAAATAATCTTCGTGATCATAATTTTGTAACTTATAAATTAATATTTGACAAATACGGAGTTGTTCATTAGATAACTTCGTCTAGTTGGTTGTGAAATGTCAAAGGAAAAGAATGGAGAAACAAAAGTCCATTTACTTTCATTATGCCATCCTTTTCTATCAAAATTTTATAGCCTGCTAAATGAAGTTTTCTAGTGAACACCCAGTACTAATGATAATAAATTTTGCTTTCTCAAAATCAGGTATTGTAACAGGTAAAGTAGATTACTTAATTCGTTTATGTCAGCTCAAATTCGGAACAAAATCAATTTTCCAAGAAAACGCAAAGACCAAGCTATAGGAATGTTTAATAGTTTTGATAGGAAACTAAATTCTGCATCTAATGATACTATAAAATACAGGGTGTCTAATTTAAATTAAACGATTTATTACTGTTTGAAGTTTGCAATAATTTGGTGTTCATTTATTGACATTCGGTGCACAGTAGTTAATATTTAATACACACCGCAAAAAATCCAATGTACTATTAGCCCACCAGCCAATTTTGGTGGTTGAAATGAAACCAAGTGCTGAGATTTTGAACATTTAATTTGATGCTGCATTTTCACAAAATCACGAATATCTGAAGAACGGTACGGTTTAGATGCCATAAATCTTAATAAAACTACCTTTACTCTTGTTTGTAGTTACCGAAAATACATTAATATACTAGGTGTCTCATTTAAAAAAATAAAACTTTAATCAATTTTATACTTTTGGGACCACCTGTATACAATGACAATAATTTTGAAATGTACTTCCAATAGACCTTCATCCATTCCATACACAAAACTTTTTTAAAATTTAAAAGTTTAGCCATAATCTTCCGTTTCGAGTAACGTGAATCACCCTGTATATTTTAACAAATAAGAGAGTTATCAGACAAAGTGCCAAAAATTGGATACCCTGCACATACATTTTTGTGGTAATTTCCATAGGTCAACGCTATATATCAAGATGCTTCTCTGGGAGGTAACGTTAAACTCGTAATTGCGAGACTGTTGCTGTATGAGCATCGCAAGCACAGCATAGTACGACCCGGAAACGCTAGAAAATCCCTGGAAAATGTGAACATATGGAACAGAAAACTTCATAATTCTTTGAAGCCTGACCAGCCCAAACACGACGTCGCTATATGGCTAACGAGGCAAGATCTGTGTTCTTAAACTTATTATTCGATTGTCAAAAATAGAAAAAAAAATTTGTATCGAGGATGTGTGAAAATTTTCTTTGCCATACGCAGAGAAGCGCAGAAAGTTGTTACTTTCCGCACTAGGGAAGAAAAAATAAAAAAATATTGATTCTTTTCTTGTGGTAAGAATCTTTTTAGATCCCGACTGTCTCAACAGTCTTGTGCGAAAAGTGATACTTTCCGCATTTGTTAGAACTATTATTAGTATGTTCTTCAATCAGAGTTCATTTAAAATAATAAGTCTGTCGATTTGTGTGCAACCAGTGAACTTAACGATAATGCTTTACTACAATTTGGTTTGAGTTATTTTGGTTATTTAAGGACTTTTTAATTACAAGTTACAGTGACAAAATTATTATCAGTTCATTATTAGCTAGTAAATAAGATTTTATTATATTCTTATAAGGAACTATCTTGAAATTTTAGGTCAGATATTGGTGGCCCCTCTGGGTATGCTCCTGTAGGAGGCGTCTGTGATCCAAAGCGAAGTTGCTCGTTGAACAAAGACGAAGGACTCACCAGCGCCTTCATCATAGCTCATGAGTTAGCACACATGTAAGTGCATTCCCTTCTAATAGGGAGTTTTCATTTAAAAACATCATCTAGTTGGGTGTGAAATGTTAAAAGAAGAGTATGAAAGAATAAAAGTCTATTTACTTTGATGTAAAAAATTCAAGGCCTTCAAGATGACGTATTGTAGTGAACACATGATATTTTGCTAGGTTGTTTTCTAACGGTCGAGGTAATTGGAGGCATTATTTACGTATTGGAAAAATTGTTTTTTAAGAGTAAATCAGGAAAATGTGCTGGAAGATTAGCGACCTGGAAGTGTTTTAAAAGAAGCAGGTTTCCACGTGGGGTATTTCTAATTAATATTTTGCTGGTGGGGAAATTCTGGAAAACTGCGACGCGGAAAATAAGCAAATAAATATGTTACAAGCGTCTGCAATTACTTTATAGAGGATGTCCCAGATAAGAATGCACAGTACATTTAGTCGCAAACTAACAGAGATACGCATACTACAAAACTAGAAGTAAATTGCTCCTTATTAAATCTAAACCCTGTGAGACTTTATTTAATCAATCTTTTATCAATTTATTGATTTGTTTTTTATTTTTCTTAATATTATTTTAACAGATATGTGAACATCTATATCAAAATCTCATTGCAAGTTTGCTTTTTCTACAAGCCGATGCAATTATGCTTGCGATCTGACCTTTTAGCTTTTCTCGGCCCTTATCAATTAAATCTCTAATATATCTCTATCTCTAATATCACTTTACTAATCATTCTGTTGGATAAAACACAAAGAGAAATCTTCAATGATTGGTAAAACACCGCTCAGTTAGTTTTATCGATTACAAGTACATTGGGAGGATAACTCAGTTTCTGCTTAATGAAAAAAAACTAATAAAAAAGTGTAAACAATAGAAGGGACCGATTTCACGCTTGCAGTGAGACGGAAACGGCCTGAATTTGTATGCTAAGATGAAGAAGTTTGCAACAAGCTTTTCATAAATTTAAAGAAACTTTGGAAATCTTATTGTGTTTTTACCCAAAAATTAAAACATTTGGTGATTAGTTAATGCTCACGATATATTGAGTCATAACTACGTAACTGATCAATTCAATTAAATATCGCTTGGACTGCCAAAGATAAAACCTTGAGAAAGCAGAATTTAGTAACTCAGATTTAATGCTCTGAGGTTTAAGCTTGACTAAGCTCAAAAGGAACTCGGATAAAGCTGAGATACTATGGGTCTCAAACGTCATCAAATTCATCTAATTATATATATTAAACTAACCACGTTCTAAGGCATATTTGTCTAAAGTTAGAGATTAGTCTAATGACTCAGCAACTGCGTTATTTGCTGTTGATAAACTTTGATTTTGGTGGTCAATTGGCGGATAGGGACTCAAGGCAGCAATTATACAGTAATTTCATCGCCGACGTTTCGTTTAATCTACTTAAACATCTTCAGGGTTACAATGGGGAAGAAAGTTGGAACATTGTGCATATATTGAGTTTCACCATATGTTGTGCCTAGTTCAAAAGATGTGCCCACGGTATTTTCAATTTTTATGACTCGAGTAGTGTACAACAATTTTAAGGTGTATATTTGTATGGTAGTTGTGAAATAGCCTCAAGGCAAGAAGTTCATGACTGATTTTGGATAACACCACTAATCCCACAACCCAAAAATCAAAACCACAACATTTAGAATGTCCTGCCCTTAGTTTGGTCAATCTGCATGGTTTTTATTCAACGGTCATTAGTAATTTCTAGGTCAAACCCGCGAATCAACTGAGGATATGACATAGGGCAGAAGCTATGTCATTACTAAATCAGAGCCACAGAAAAATGATCTCTGGAGCCGTCTGATACTGGACAGTCACAGGCGGCAACCAAAGTATGGTTTAACCGACTGTGATACTGCGGTGCGGAAAGCAACGGAAAACTACCGCACTAGGTTGTACTTTTTCCAAGATAATCACATGGCTGAAAATACAATAGTAATGGCCGTCAGTCCGGGAAACCCTTCGGTGGGGAGACGGTGCGAAGAATCTCCCCGTCAGCCAGTCGAGGAAATCGTTTCAAAATATGTGAAAGCAAGGTCAGGCCAGCAACATGGAATGTGCGCAGCTTGTTTCAGGCAGGAAAGTTGGACAACCTTACCCAAGAAATGAAGAGATTAAATATCAACATACTAGGTCTAAGTGAGGTTCGGTGGCCAAACTCTGGAACTTGTACAACTGAGAACGGAACTCTGTACTACTCAGGGAGCTCGGATGGAAAACACTATAATGGAGTTTGAATTTCTCTAGATAGAACCGCAAGTAAATCAGTGATAAACTTCGTGCACTCCGACAGACTCATGCCGATCCAATTGCAAACAAACTACAGCAAAATGAACTTAATTGAAATGTATGCCCCTACAGCTGAAAAAAGCGACGAAGACGCAGAGATATTTTATGAAGAGCTTCAGAACATCTCTAAGCTTACAACTTCAATGCCAAGATTGGAGAGGGCAGCTGTGGAGAGTATGTTGGCCAATTTGGACTAGGCGAGAGGAACGAACGAGGAGATCGAATGCTCTGTATCGAAGAGGAATTAGTAGTCAGTAACACATTCTTCAAACTTCCTTCCAAAAAAAGAAGGCTATACACCTGGATAGCACCGGGCGACAACACAGAACGAATAATTAGAAATCAGATTGACTACATCCATGTTAACCAGAGATTCCGAAATAGCATAAAATCAGTGAAAACGTACCTTGGAGCGGACGTCGGAAGTGACCACAACCCCATGGTAATGAATATATATGTGAGGTTAAAGAGGAGACAGTCCCAAGCAGAAAACACCAGTTTAAATATCCGAAGTATACAACAACCAGAAGTCCGAACTGCTTTAACTAATAACGTAACGTAATAATAGACTGCATAAGCTCCAGGAAGAAAGTGTTGGTGATCTGGATAAAGAGGCAAAGTGGACCAAAATTAAAGAAGAAATAATAACAACACAACAAGAAAGCATTCGTTAGGGCAAGAACAGAACTAGGCAGAGATGGATGACAGAGGAAATTTTGGCACTGATGGAAGAAAGAAGGAGGGATATGAGGAATACAAAGGCAGGGATAACTCCAAGTACAAGGAGATACAGAACACAATTAGAAGTAAGGCAAGAATAGCAAAGGAGGTCTGGATGACTGAAAGGTGGAAGGAAATTGAAGAATTAGAACAGAAGTACGACAGTTTCTGCCTACATAAAAAAATAAAAGAAGTCACCGCTGTGGTGAGAGAGAAAAAAACTGGTACACTGAAAGATGAAAGGGGCGCACTGGTTGCTGACTTCGATGCCAGACTGAGACTGTGGCAGCAATACGGGTTGTTCATTATAAAACTTACTCTAGCAATCTATGAATTTTTGACAGAAAAGGATGAGATAATCAAAATAAATGGACTTTTGTTTCTCCATCCTTTTCTTTTGACATTTCACAGCCAACTAGATGAAGTTTTATAATAAACACCCCGTATCTCAACTGTTTGATGGCAAAAAAACGGAGACATATGTAGAGTATGCCATCAAAACCTCAAAATCCGGTAAAGCAGTAGGGCCAGATGAGGTGCATTGTCTTGAAACTGCTGGATGAGCGTTCAATCAGTGTCATAGTGAATCTATTCAATAGCATTTATACATCAGGAGCAATTCCCAGAGAAAGGCTGCTTTCCACCTTTGTTCCTATCCCGAAAAAATCTCGAGCGTCAAAGTGTGATGATCACGACTAATAAGTTTGATGAGTCAGGTTCTGAAGATCTTTATAAAAATTATACATACTAGAATATACAAAAAATGTGAGGCTGAAACATCAGACACATAATTTGGATTCCGCAACGGAATGGGCACGAGAGAGGCCATCTCTGGTTTGAATGTCTTGCCTCAGAGATACCTAGATGTAAACCAAGATCTCTACGTATGCTTCATAGATTATAGTAAGGCATTCGACAATGTCAAGCATTAATAGCTTCTGGATATACTCCAAAGACTTGGCATTGATTACCACGATGTCCGAATAATATCAAATCTATACTGGGGACAAACTTCTACAGTGAAATATGACAATGCTTTGACAGAACAAATTAGTATTTGGAAGGGAGTCAGACAGGGGTGTGTTCTCTGTCCTATGCTATTTAATATTTACGCGGAGTTTGTTTTTCGGGAGGCATTGGAAGGGGAGCTGGCGCGTATAGCAATCAATGGCAGAACTGTCAACAACACCAGGAACGCTGACGATACCGCTCTAATAGCAAGCTGCCTCAAAGATCTGCAGATACTGGTAGACAAAGTAACAGTAGTTAGCGAAGATTATGGACTAAATATTAATATCAATAAAACAAAAATGCTAATAATTTCCAAAAGGAATATCAGTGATCAGCTGACTATACGCAATAAGACGGTTGAGCAAGTCCATCACTTCAAATACTTAGGAACTATTATAAATGAAAATGTTACACACAAACAAGAAATCTTGTCAAGAATTGAGCGAGGACACCATTTATGAAACTGAGAAAACTGCTGACAGCCCGAGATCTATCTTTGTCTTTGAGAGTGAGAATGGTGCGGTGTTACGTCTTTCCAGTGTTACTATATGGTCTTGAAGGATGGACATTAAACAGAGAATCATCGGAAAGACTGGAATCGTTTGAGTGGTGGGTGTACCGCCGAATGTTAAAGATATCCTGAATGGACCGCATTACGAACGAACAAGTTCTGGAAAGAATGGATAAGGAAATGGAAATTCTTTTCACAATTAAGAGAAGAAAACTAGGGTTTCTTGGGCATATTATGCGTAATTCAAAATATGAAATTCTGCAGCTCATCATGCAAGCTAAGATCAAGAAGAAGGAGGTCACCTTTGGAAATGAAGCGCTTTTCTGTCTTCCTCGACGCTTTTTTCTTCGTCGGTTGACACCCTTTCGGGTTGCCTTGTTTTGAAATTTGGCAAGCATTAAGCTAGTATGGCTACTATCATATATGGCAAAAAAATTTGAAAGAGTTTGGGTTTGGGTCTGTACGGGAGAAATCCTGTCTATATAAATGCAATTCAATCCAATTAATGAAATACCAGCCCCTTATTGAGAGAGCTGAGGTTGTAGAAAGTGCTGCTAAGCGTATGTTGTCATACGGATTGTTTTTGCCCAGGCTTTGAAAGTCAATTTTTTTGTCTCTCTGTCACTGTGTCCTAAATCCACAACTGCTGGTAATGCCTGCAGCTATTTCAATTTATCAGTCGTTTCAGGATAACTTTTTTAGCTTCTTTTCCTCATTGTTGACTGCAAGCTGATTGGCCTGAAATTCTCCTGAAAGAGGTGATCCTTAAGCAAGTTTGATGATGAAATGACGTCAGCTACTTCTACTTAGAAGAAAAGTGTCTTGCTTTTATCATTGCGTTTATAATATTGACCAAGACCGCCATTCCTAGACTGGTAGCTTTCGGAGTGTTCTGTTTCTCATACCATATTCCATATTATCCTGGTGCCTTCTTAAGGTCTAGGGTTTGCAAAATGTCCCGAACTTCTTTGGATTTAATGTGTCTGATGGGCTCTGCGATCAGCATTTTGCCCAGTCTTCTATACTTCTTCTCTGTCCCTTCTCCTTACTCGTTCAACATTTACTCGTCTTCTTCATCGTTATCGATAAAGTTTTCCTGAAACTGACCTTTGTCCAATCTAGGTATCTTCCCGTTTGGACAATCTCATTCTGTCTATGGAGGGGCGGTATTGGTCTCATTTTCTGTCGCATTACCTTAGCTGTTTTCTATAGAGCATAGCCTTCGGTCTTGAGTGTTAGGAATGGCAGGTTTTTCTGCCACTGCTCATCCCAGACTTTTGACAGCCCAGCTTTAACCTGCCTGTTAAGGTGGTTTTGTTTGTGCCTTCCGCCGATATATTCTTTTGACCTTTTACCTTTTCTGAAGGAGGGCCTTGGTTTCATTTGAAATGCTTGTTAAAAAATTATTAAAAAGTGGCTTTGCTGTGTATTAGTGGGTTAATGGCCCCTAATATTAATATTGTCCTTTTCCGGTGCTGCAATCGCTTGTTAAACCCCATCTGCGTCTTCTATTCTAGGAAGCTCCAACAAATCTTCCAAAAGCTTTCCATGCTTTGCAAAAATATTGCATACTGTCGCCAGTTAGTGTTTCTGTAGTTAATAGTGGCTTTAAGTGATTTATCTCTTCTAGATATAGCACCAGTAGATTGTGGTGGAAGAAACTCCAAGTCAAGGGCGACTTGGGGTTCACTTCTCATATACATTTCTCTGTTGAGATTATGTCTAAAACACCCAGAAAACAAAACAGTTAGATGAGTAGGTATAATGCCATAAATCCTCTGTAAGTAAGTAACTTCTTCTAGACCTTTGGGGTCAATTTTTTGATGTGGTTGGTAGGAGCTGGAAATTTTAAGTTTGATAGGAGTAGGAATTTGAAACTGTATTGTGTGTATTGGCGGTAGCTGCAGATAATATGGCACGCTGTATACTAGATATCCTTACAGAGTGAATTCATAGCAGCTCTGAGGCGACAGGTCTACAAGTCTTTCTAAGAGTTTGCAGGGGGTGGATTCTTGGTATTTGTCTTTTAATGGGTGAATATACATTTTTTTTCCAAACTGCTTATATATGTTAAGCTTTAAAGATATCGATGTTGTTTGGCATGTTTATAAGTAAATTGCACAAAACACTCTCATGTGCATAGTATATGAATGAGTAGTTCTAGTAGCTCAATTGTCTGGAATCTATTGCGATTTACATTCCATGACCTTATCTGCACGGATGCGGATATAAAAAGATGCAGGCCAAACTAAAATAGTTGTTTTCCTAACAAGTGCGCAAAGTAACACTTTCGCGCACGCGGCTGCCCCCCCCCCCCCCCAGCAGTCAAGTGCGCGAAAGATACTTTGCGCAAGAATTAGGAACAACATTATTTCTACAACGGTATAAAAGTCCAGCTGCCACTAATATGGAACGTCTTTAACGATTTTATAAATGATTAAGCTTCACAGATTTTTTCTGGTACCCCTGTATTGACGGCGTGCGCGAAAGACTTTATCGCACGTGTCCTATGGCAACCAGTAACTTTTTTTTACGCTGCTATGGGCGACGTGCGAGAAAGATAACAATGAAAATATGTGTCAGTTTGCATACTGTCAGTAATGCGCGAACCGTGTCATATTTTGACGGTTGTAGAAAAATTAGATTATTCATATCCTTAGCTAAATACTTACGTAACAGGTCGATAACCACTCATATTGATTTTCATGAGAACCTCAGACTGCGAATTGAAATGGAAGTTTTTGAGCCTAACACTGTGACTGCATTATGCAGTTGCAGCTTTTAAATTTGTTTGGTTGGTTCAAAAATGTCCAATTTCACCAATTATTGTAAGATTGCACAATTTTCTATGGCACTAGCATTAAGAAATGGTTCTCTCATTCTTATATACAACCTCCCCAATCTTTGAGACTGCTTCCTCAGGAAACCAACGGATGTGTCTATGCTTGAGTTGCTGAGTTATCAGCGTTTTGAAGCTAAAGAATAAACGTATTCGCTACCGAGTAAACTGTTTAGAGAGGGGTTATAAATCAAAACTGGAAGTGGAACATCAAAGGCATGTTATAATATCTACTTAAATCCATGGTACAAACTCAGTTTCTTTGTGGTTCGCAACGAGTTTTGCTGTAAGATAATATACTGAACCAACATCAACAAAGATTAGAACTTCATAATTATCTGTGAAACTCTATATTGGTAAAGATACTGATTGGAGATATTTAATGTTAGTCCCAATATCGGACCTGAGCATTAGGGCAAATATTTTACATTATTGTGATATTTGAAAGTGGATAACCTTCTCTTTTTAGCTAATAATAACAATAAAATTCAGATTTAAATAACACCAACCCAACTTTGCAGCAGTTGAGTTAAAGCTAAGCTTTTTAACAGTTGTATAGTTATTTTTTGAAGGTATTTTGTGCTCTTTGTAGCTCGATTTCTTCTAAGTAAGGACCATTTCATTAAGGGTCAAACGATATCTAATACAGTGAACATATTTTCTTTAGGCGAAGAGGAAGAATCTTTTGACACCTAACTCTATGATATTTTCTAGGCTTGGACTGACTCATGACGGAGATACGAAATCCAAAAACAATTGCAGCCAAGATGCTTTTGAAGGAAGTGTAATGGCATCGATGGTTTCGGCTACTTTCAGCAAGTTTTCTTGGTCTTCTTGCTCCAAACGTGAATACACAGAGAAAGTTGGGTAAGACTAATATATGAATTATGCAATTTTCCCCAGACTTAAAAACTGAAGTCTGACGTAAAAACAAAATTTGGCTTTAGTCCCAATGCTGTAATATGTTTTTTCTAATTTTGACCTATAAAGTGGCACTTTTCAATACTGATGACAGTGACGTAACGTCCTACTTTTCGTAACTAGTTACGAAAAGTAAAATCTTTCGTAACTAGTGATGAAAAGTTGGTGTCACCACCAGTTGCAGGTTTCGGCTGTGGCACACCGTTGCTATAGTTTTACGGTATTAAGTAGATACTAAGTGGTTTAAAAGTAAATATTGATGTTTAATAATAATAATTCTCTCTCTAAGTAGGTATTTGTAGTCAAAATTAGAAAAAATCTTGTATGAAACACGTGACGAAAACCTTTTTTGTGTATCTCATTCAAATTGCGGAAACTCGCTGCGCTCGTCCCGCAAACATTTATTCGTTGCACAAAATCGGACTTTTCGTAACTGGTTACATAAATAGCTATTATACCTAACTACGACAAATTGTTGTTTTATTCATCTTATGTTCCTGAGATACATGAGAGATTTGCAGATTTGCGAATTGTTGACGTCAAACTACAAGTCTGGTGAAAACTGTTTGAACTGGCCACATGTTTCTCAGTTCTATAGGGTTTATGTAAATGTAACAGTCTAGCAACGTAACAAAATTTATTTACAAAATGTAAACAGTACAATACAACCAAAGAAGTGTACGTGAAAGTAATAGTCTACTTACTAATACTAGTATGTATTTAGGGTGACTTTTACAACTATCAGTAAAACTTCAGTTTGAAGTAAAAACACCATTAAATGACATCATTAAGTCCTTTACTGGTGTTTTACCAGTAAATGACTTCACACCAGTCATATCTGGTGTTTTAACTTCAAACTGAAGTTTTACTGATGTTCCAGGAGTTTGGAACTTAATTGTTGGGGAATTTGAGTGATAAGTAAAATTGAACTTTTGTTTATAGTGTCCTCTTTTTGGTTTCACCTGCTAGCTCAGATCCCAAAGTACCATGTGATTTAAAAAGGCAACCTTTCGTTGAGGCAGCCGAGCGTCTTTGGCATAAAGGTCGAAGCCAGGCGGTCCCTTATTGGTAGTCATTTACTCAGGATGCTTAAAACTTTATAATTTTGCTTAAAGCGAGCTCGGATGCACTGTTCATTATTTGATTTGATTTTGAGGGGAACGTTTCGACTATAATTATTACCCACTGTTGACATTCATATTGTTTGTTTCAGCAATTGGACTTGTTTATCAAACCCGCCACGTTTTAAAGAGGAGATTCAGTTAAACGCCACGCTACAAACGGCTTTCAGCATGGACGAGCAATGTCGAATGGAGTTTGGGGATGGGTAAATTCGCACACATATTACGTTTTGTTGCCGGATAATCTGTTTTAACGGTTATCAAAGCGTTACTCTCTTTTCGCGAGCACCAGTGGCTAATTGGATAATAATCATATTTTTGTTTAATACACCATTCTGTTTGATTGGTTTACCAGAAAGGGTTCAACGCCAACGTCGGCTTTTAGGTATTTAATGTGCAGAGCGTTCGACATCATCGAGCCCTGTTCCCACCTTTGGTGCGGCCATGTGGACTATCCTATGGTTTGCAAGACCAAGAAAGGGCCTCCACTTGAGGGAACAGAATGCGGATTTGGAAAGGTGTATTGTTATCTAAATATTAGTTTAGCTATAATAAAACTATTTCCATATATTATTAGTGGTGCCTAAATGGTTACTGCAGCGACATTCCCCAAAGGTCCGACAGGATCCCCATAGCTCTTAATCCGCAGCATGGAGGCTGGAGCGAATGGACTATGTGGGGACCTTGTTCGAGGACCTGCGGTATTGGTGTTCAATACAGATATCGTTCTTGCGACAACCCTAAGTAAAACTATTGTAATAAGGATAAAATGTTCTGGCTATTTTGCTGTGCTTATTGCAGGCCCTCTTACGGAGGTAGTAATTGTGTTGGCCCCAGTGAGGATTTTCAGATTTGCAATAAAACAGTTTGCAAAGACCACTTTGTGGACTTGAGAGCTCAACAGTGCAAAATGTTGCCTAAGATTATTAATATGACGGGGGTTAGAACAGAGGACACTTGGTTGCCTTACGAAAACTCTGAAGGTCATCCACTTACAGCATAATATTCCTACATTTTATTTCATACTGCGTGTATTTTTTAGACGACAAAAAATGCAAGTTTTCTTGCGTCAGTGAGGAGCGGAAAGAGGTTCTTTTAACCGATGAGGACCTGCCTGATGGCACCCCTTGCTCATATGATAATGAGGACAAAATATGCATCAAGGTACCTATGCCTTTAATGAAAACTAACATTCCGTTGACACCATTACGTTCTAGGGATCTTGTAGTTTGATTGGCTGCGATGGACATCTAAACTCCATCTTAAGGCGAGACAGATGTGGTATTTGCGGAGGGGATGGGTCTGGTTGTATTACCAAAGACGTAGTTTTAAGAAAAACTTTTAAAAGAGGTTGTTGCTTATTATTTTTTCAAAAGTATATATTCAGCAATGAAAATTTTAGAAATAAAAAAAGTGGCAGTCCTACCGCGGATGGCTCGGCACATAAACCTGCAAACAAACGTCTCTCTTCACAACTCTAGCGACTTCCCTAATATATCGTTTGTTCTGAAAAATAGGGGAAAAAAGGGCTACACAGTCACCATACCAAATACAGCGGTACATTCGAAGATAGTCGAGGGCACAAACTTTTTTTATAGGAAAGTTGGAAATTACCACAATATCTGGGGAAGTGGGCCAATTTTGTCGGAATTGGTTGTAATGGTATGTATGGGAAGACAGTTTCAATATTGTAATGTGCATAAATTAGCTTTCCTATACAATTTTGGACAAACATTTTTTCCTTTATTGAGGAGTGCAATATTTAGTCTTTTTCAGGGGTAAAACCCGACAAGAAAGAAAAACATGAGACTTACTTATTTACATAGCAGAAAGGACACTGGTATAAGAAATTAAAACTTTCAGCTACATCACGCCCAATCCGATATTTTACAGAGATATCTCCACAGAACAGCACACACTCTTGCTATGAGATAAAACCGAGCTGTGTATCATTGTTGTCGCATTTTCATGGGTGTACAGTTGAATTTTAACAACACTACACAACACCTAAAATAAATAAAATAAAGTGCACTATAAGGCCGCGCGGGCATAAAACTTTACGTTTATCTATTTGGTAACTAAGCAATAAAAATACAATAATCAACTGGTAGGAGCAATAAAAACACAATATTTACCTGGTAGGACCTAAATATCTACTTAATGCCCCAGGTACATAAATAAGTATTATGAACCTAAAACTCTTTTGGCATCTTTCTGCGTTTTTTTATATTCTCAGAAAATGGTTTTGATTAGCATTAAGAGTTCGCGCAGCTGCTCCAAAATTCGCTTTAAAATTGAGATTTTCCTGGCGTTTCTATCGTAGATTTAGAATTTAATTAGAGGAAATATGATATCGGTGCACTTTAGCTATAAAAACTCGAGAAAAATCAATTCAGTGATTTGTTGAGGAACGCTGATTAGCTATAAGGGTGTTAATTCGTTTATTTCTTCATTCCCGTTTTGCTAATCACATTAACGAGTCTGTCCACTCTCTCACAACTTTCACCAGAAATTCTCTTCAAGTTGAGTGGTGCGGAATTTTTTAATATTCAATTGAATATAAATTATTATTCGCTGTCGGTGCATGTACCAAGTTCCATCTGTTTTAAATGTATAGTCATGCCTAGAAAATTCTTTGACAAGGAAAAATTCCATTATCTCCTAGACTATTAAAAAATATTTTGATATTACGTACCTTCACAGATTGGTATTTTCAAAAGTTTGTATTGACAAACATTTTTATGCTAGTCTAGAAATATATTCTATTCTAGAAATTTATGATAGTCAGATAATTTTTCCTTTACGTGAGTACCTTAAGGCTACAAATATCTCATTTTCTTCATAAAGGAAAAAAAAAGGGAGTGACTATTTTTAAGATTAATTTTTGATAATTTTAATTTAAGCTCCAAATAATGGGCACCTATACAATATATAGTAAATAGGTTTTTAATCACTTTTCTTAGAGGTTCTTTAGGCTGTCGATTTTTTGTGGTACCACGTAGAACGAGTAGTTTAGAACACACGTTCTAATAAGTATTGACGATTTAATAACTGGGTAGTTAGATAGTGTCCATAAGGTCACACAGCCAACTGCCAGTGAATTGAGTAGGCTCAATAGTCTTGATATATTTATACTAGTAATTTACTAAATAAGATGCTTACATGTATTATATGAGTAAATAACATTATTGTTATGTACAGAGTAGACGAAATTGGCGGAATTGGGACAAGACAGCCAAAAATACAACTACCTCTTCGTCTAAGTTTTGTTGAATTGTACTTAAACATCATCAGTACTGTGGTGGGTTAAAAGTAAAACATGAACAATTGAAAACACACTACGATGAAGTACAAACCTCGAGATAATACCGTAAATGCTCCAGTAATAATTGGATAAAGAAACACATTAGTTCTCTTAAACATGAAACACATTAAGCTTTTTAAACATTAGAAAACTGTACAATTAAAATTGAAATTAACATATAACAGTTGTAATTTATTAAACAGCAACGGCCGTGGATATACACATAGTTGTATATCCACGTTAACTCTACATAACTACAAGTTTTTTCAGTTAAAACCATGAATATGAGTTATTTACATTATAAGTCCGATAAATATAGTTTTACAGTAGGAGTAAGATGTTTCGAAACGATTACTGTAACACGTTACCGGACGTATGATGTACAAATATATTGGCCACGCATAAAACTTTTTTTTCCTGTTTTTAATAAGTATGAAGTAAAATGTTTAATAAGTTACAAGTGAAAAATATTTCAATGCGTTGAAAATTTTAAACCTGAACTAATATATAGAAAAGGGCGATTTTTCTCCACCAAAATATCAAGAAATTGAAAGACAGGGCATCCAATATAAAGAAAGGAGGAAAGTCCTCCTTACAATAATGTCAAGAAAGTTAAGGAGATAACGTCCCCTAAAGCATTCAGAAAAAGGCAGTCTGTTCAGTCGCCATCCTATAAAGAAGGTGAAAAAAAAATTTATTAATAATTTATTGCCCCAGAGCTAAAATAGTATATTGTTTAACGAGTGACGAAAATAGCATTTTTTCTCGCAAGAGGACAGTTTACCAACTGAGGCGAAGCCGAGTTTGGTACTGTTCTCGAGAGATAAAAAATGCTTTTTTGACGAGTAAAACACTATACTTTTTCTTCGACCATGCTAACATTAAGCTTCATTAACTTTAAAAACAATCTCTATAGAGTATTTATTTAAAAAATTAAAGCGCGTCATTGTCAACATGACACCTCGATTGTCAGTTTGGTCAAATTTCAACACTTTGATTCACTTTTCTGAAGCACGGGCAGGCAAAATATACATGTTTTTGTATGATATCACCATTTTCCATGGTGTTTTATAAGATTAGAACAGTTAAATCACATTTAATTGGCGATATGTATGCGAAATTACAACAACTTACTTTCGTCACTACAGACGAAAGTTAACGTTATGGGATTTTCTCTCACTAGAGACGAAAGTTACGTTTTCGGCTAGGGCAAGATATGATCAAAGGTTTTTTTTTATTACATGGTCATAATTTTTGGTAATATAGAGTAATTTTAGCATTTAGGCTAATTCTTCATACAACTCGAAAACATTACAGACTACATGGAAGGGCAATGAAATGTAGAATATATATTGTATCCTATATCATGGTGATGATGAATACCTATATCAAATTCCACTTTGAAACAATCTTAAAGGGAATTGTTTCCAAACAATATTAAAGATGACTCAGACAAGGCTTTCCGTGATTTCAATAAAGGTTTAGCCCTGGCCAAAAAATTTGACTTCTAGACTAAACATGTTGAAAAAAAAATTACAATGTTTGTCTCTTGTAGGTAATAGTAGAATATATATTGTATCCTATATCACGCTGATGATGAGTACCTGTTCAAATCCCACTTTGAAACAATCTTAATGGGAATTGTTTCCAAACAATGGTAAAGATGACTAAGACAAAGCTTTCAGTGTTTTCAATAAAGGTTTAGCCCTGGCCAACAAATTTGACTTCTAGACTAAACATGTTGAAAAAAAAAGTTACAATGTATGTCTCTTGTAGGTAAATGGGCTTTTGAGAGAAAAATTTTCACAAAGCGTACCCAGAACTGTCAAAAATCGTAACAGAACAACGCCTGATAGATCAGAATAGAGTAATCTTGAGAAACAATAGACTTACTGCTATGGAACTTGAACTAATAAAAAGGGAAGTGGCTTGCGAGCTCAGTGGCAACCGCAGAGACACAGAAGTGGAAACTGGCATACAAGGAATAACTGATAGCGAAAACACACATACGCCCTTACGACCCAAATCTAATCACACTAAGGAGACCGCTGACGAAAAACCAGAAAAGGAACAACCATCTAGATCGCCTCTACACTCATTAATGGACGAAAACTCACGACTGGAAGATGAAATGACAACGCACTCTCATATTGGCAGGGAACGAACCCAAAACTAAGAAGTCCTATTCCAAGAATAACAATTAAACCTGATACCTCTCAAATTATCAAAAAGACAAAAAACACATCTAGAACACAACAGCACATTGGAAGACATTCACACAATCATATACACCATAGCAATCACAATAATCAAACACAACGGCCAAAAAATCCCACAGCAAAGAGGGAAAATTAGGAAAAATTCTAATCCGAATTGGCAAATCAGAATAGAAAATAGAATAAAAACCTAAGGAGAGATATAGGACACATGACCCAACACAAAAATGGCAACAAATCTAAAAAGATAATGAATTCTATAACGAAAATAATGAAAAACCACCCGACATAAACCGAGGTAGAAACCCTGGACACAATCAAACAAAACCTTGCTGTCTACGCCGGCAGACTCCGAAGATACAAAGAGTCCAAGGAAAGAAAAGATGCCAACTTAGCCTTCAACAGAAATGAAAAGCAATTCTATAAAACCACATCATCAAAAGAAAGTAACCCTATAAAAGAAACACCTACTAAACAAGAACAGATTATTGGAGAAATATATGGTCAATACCCCTAAAACACAATGACAGTCATAACTAGACTAAAACATAAACAGAAAGTTGAAGTCACATACAAACACAGATAACCAAATCACACAGGAAGAACTTTCAGAGACCATCAAATACACTCACAACTGGAAATGCCCAGGAGCAGATAACATACAGAATTTTTGGTATAAACAGCTCACATCTACAAAAGAGGCACTCTCCAGAGAGATAAACAAAATGATCTGTGACCCAAAAATATTTTCTTAAAATTACTGACACAGATAATTACATATGCTAAAATAAGAAATGCAGACAAAAAGAATCCAGCTAACTAAACCCAATAACATGCCTCCCTACATTATACAAAATAACAACAGCCGCCATATGTAAAAAGATAGACAAACTCTTAACAAAACATAATATAATCACGGAAGAACAAAAAGCAGAAAATTGAGTCAAGGATGCAAGGAACAGGTAATAATAGATCGTCCTGAATCAGAACAAAAAAGAAGGCAGAAACCATCATTCGTGCTACATGGATTATAAAAAGGCCTTCAACTCCCAACCACATAGCTGGTTTGCAGACATTTTAGACATCTACTAGATAAATACAAAAATAAGACAATTCCTTACGGAAATAATGGAAACATGGAGAACGAAAATTACCCTAACATCAGAGTCAGTACAGACAGACTGATGAACTACACATCCGACGAGGCATCTTCCAGGGTCATGCTCTAAGTCCTTTATGGTTCTGCATGTGCCTAAATCCACTCTCAAACGCATTAAATAACTCCCACTACGCTTTAGAATAAAGTATAGAAAAACAGCACAACATAAAATCAACCACCTGTATATGGACCATATAAAAATCTACGCCTCAACACCAACATAAATAAACATTTACAACAGACACACAAATGGGATTCGGTCTAACTAAGTGCAAAGCACTACATACCGAAAAGCGTAAATGGAAGGAAGGCGAATACAGGAAAACCATAAACAATGAAATTTTAGACAACATGAATAAAGACGAAGTCTACAAATACCTCGGATTCCAACAGAACACTAAGTTGGACCACACGGAAATAAAAACGCAATTAAAGAAACAATACAAACAACGATTGCTGGCCATATTAAGAACCCGACTCTATTCCTGTAATTTTTTTAAAACCATTAACACGTTTGCGATCGCAGCACTCACATACTCGTTTGGGACAATTAAATGGACCCAATCAGACCTCGATAGTATCTATACCCTGACTGTGAGATCAGAACTCACCAAACATAGAAAACGCCACCCTAATTCATGTAAAGAAAAAGTTATAATAAACAGAAGAGAAGGAGGAAGAGGTATGATTGATATCAGAGCATTACACACAATCTAGATCCAACAACTTCGGAAATTCTTCCTTAGTAAACAAACACCTCTTCACCAGGCAGACTGTAAGGCTGACAAAAATTATACACCTTTTGATCTATCACACACCATAGTCAACCACCCATTGGAAGCTTGTAGCTCAAAACATATAAGAAAAACTTCAGGCACGGACAACAAAGCAGCTGTATGGAAAGCATAGATACAACAGACAGCACGACTACGTATCACAAAGTCTCACTTGAGCCATTTATAGGCTCAAGGATGGAAGATTGTTTCCTGAGACGGAGGGATTTATCCTTGCAATCTAGGATCAGGTTGACAGCAACACGAAACTACCTAAAATACATAATGAAAGACGCTAACGTGCATACCGATACATGCAGAAAATGCCACCAATTTAAAGAAACCATAGACCATATCACAGGTGCACGCAACATCTTAGTAGGCACAGAATATACCGACAGACACAACATGTCAGGAAAAATTATCTATCAGGCGTTCGCAATGACCTATAGGCTCACCACAGAGGAGATACCGTACTAGAAGTACCCTCCAACGACAATCATAGACACAAGGGAATACAAACTATACTGGGACGTAGAAATCCAAACAGATAAAACAATAGCATGCAATAGATCAGACATCGTTTTCCAAAATAAAAAAGAACAAATCACGTATTTCATAGATATATCCACACCTATTCATTTAACTGTAACTTTTTAAGCAATTAATTGTTTTAAATACAATTTGCACGGTCGGAAACCTCATTTCCTCTAGATTAATTAAGCGGATAATTTTGAAAAAAAACAACATTATCTTTATTATAGAGGGTGTGAAACAAAGTGATGCAAAAATTTCAAAATTTTGATGTTCTGCCATTTCGCAATATGCTATTTTTTCCTTATCGTTTTCAGGTCAGGAGTAAGCCAACATCCATAAGCACTCTGAATTTTTATACAGAACGAAACGTAAAATGTGTGAAATTCTTGTTGCTAATAATTTTAAATCGTCGTAGTTCGGAAAAGCGGTAAAGAATATTTCTGTGTTTTCCCTCATTTGTTGACTTATTATCTGCGGGTTGTTACTCATTAAAAAAATTTATAAATAAGTGACGTGTTTTTCTAGTATAGGAGCTGTCAAAAAATATAGTGGCATTATTGTTAGCAAACTCGTGACTTATAATAGCAATATTAAATAAAACACATAACCTTTCTAGAGGTTAAAAGAAGTTGAGTGATGCCGTCGCAGATAGCTGTATCAATATCTCTAGACGCTGTTGTCATTTTTGGGTTTTAATACATTAGAACCTATACAGAGGGAATCAAATTATTCTTGAACATTTCGTTAGTAGTTTTTTCAAATCGTCGTAATTTGCGGACAAGTTGAAGGATTATTATTATTATTATTATTCTTTGGATCGACAGCATTATTTGCAAATTGCTTTTCATCAAAAGAGTTTTCCCAACGTGATTACTGAATTACAGGTACGGACTTGACAAAATTAGTATACGGGGTGATTCATAATGGGTGGTTGAAAATGAAATCTCATATTCTTTGGTCGACTTTAAGGACTGTCTGTCATACAATTGTGTTACCTATCGAGCTTCGTTAAAACGTTACAGGGTGTTGAAATTAGAATTTCAAAATCCGTATGTATTGATTATTCCGAAAGCGTAAGAGATATTTGATTGAAATTTTGTACGTTTTGACTGCTATAGAAGGCGCACTTTTTGCAATAAATAATTATTTTTATTTCCGCCAGTGGCGCGCTTACGAATAGGTAACACAATTGCCTGAGAGACCCCCCTTAAAATCGACCAAAGAATATGATATTTTATTTTCGACCATCCATTATGATTCACCCCTTATACTAATTGTGTCAAGTCCGTACCTGAAATTCAGTAATCACTTTGGGAAAACTCCCTTGATGAGAAAAAATCTGTAGATAATGCTGTCGATTTAAAGAATAAAAATAATAATCCGTCAACTTGTCCGCGAATTATGACGATTTAAAAAAAATACTAATGAAATGTTCTAATACTTTTCTTAATCTCTAAAATTTCTAAAAAAGTTCTAATACCTTAGAAACAAAAAATGACAAAAATTTCTAGAGGTATTAATGTTGGCTATCTGCGACGCATCACTCAATTTCCCTTTACCTCCAGAAAGGTTATTTTATGTAATATTGCTATTGTGGGTCACGAGTATCAACAATAATGGTATCATACTTTTCGAATACTAGTATACTAGAAAAAACGGCACATATTTTAAAATTTTTTGAATGAGTAACAATCCGCAGACAATATGTCAACAAATGAGGGAAAGCACAGTTAGATTCTTCACCGCTTTTCCGAACTACGACGATTTAAAAATATCAGCAACAAGAATTTCACACATTTTACGTTTCGCTCTGTATAAAAATTTAGAGTGCTTTAATAAAAAATCTGGCGAAAATGTCCCGAGATATGGACGTTGGCTTACTCCTTACCTGAAAACGATAAGGAAAAAAGAACTTATTGGGAAATTGCTGAACATCAAAGTTTTGAATTTTTTGCATCACTTTGTTTCACACCCTATGTAACAAAGATAATGTCAGTTTTTTTTTTCAAAATTATTCGCTTTTTTAATCTAGAGGAAATGAGGTTTCAGACCGTGCAAATTGTATTTAAAACAATTTATTGCTTAAGAAGTTACAGCTGATTGAAAATTACACGAAAAATTGTTTGTGGCGAACTTTAAGTTGAGCAGTTTATATGAAATTCATTTTTATTAAGAAATATTGCAGGTAGCGACTTTCAACAAGAATACCTTTTTATGTAGCAATCTTTAGATTTACCACTTAAAGGCTGGACAAATGTGTTCTTGTATAATCAGTTTGCAGAAAAAGCATATAAATTTGTGGTAACATACCACCCCTCGTTGATCAATCTCCACGTTTTGTAAATATTGATTAAAAACCATTTACAAAATCTATCTTTTTATACCCTGTATGTGGTAAACAAAGCAGTTTTTTTCGCTACAAGTTAACATAAATAAACGTCTTGTGTATAAAGTCTTAATTTTACAACTTTGGCCTGACGTCAAAAGGTATGAAAATTACAACGGAGCGGAGTTTAACATACCTATTATAACATAACTAACATCAGACGAATGCTCTATTAAGCTTGCGTCGCAAATACCTATCTTTTGTCAAGTCTAAAAATCGAAGTTAATTTCTATACCTTTTCCGCTTTGATCTGCAAAAGTAGCGTTTTAGGGTGTACGAACTTTAAGATGAGTAAGATTCTATTAGAATTATATATGGTATCTACGTAAGAAAGTAAATTGAAAAAGAAAAAATATATAACTGCAACTTTTTAATGTCTTTCGTAATTTCAGAATTATGGATGATCAAATTTACCTACTTTAATATAATAATGTAAAAAGCCATCTTTTGCGGTCATGCGATTATCGCATGAGTTTTATAAATTCCTCTTGAATCGAAGAGAAATCTTAGCTAATTAATTAATATACGTACACGTTTACTTAACTTATAGTACAAAATTCTGACTCTATAATAAACTCGTCTCAGGCAATCCTACCGGGTTTATCGGCGTGAATATTATATTAAAATGAATTATGAAATTAATGTAAGTAACTAACTCTCTATTTATATTTAAATAAAATGATTTATATTTATATTTAAACTAAACTTATAGTCATATATTTTTTACAAACTAATTCAATTAGATCCTTAAAGGTGGAGAAGATTCAAGCAAGCAATGGGGACTTCCAGTTGTGGTGGAAGGTCGAACGTCTATACTAACGTGCTATACAAACAGCCCCAACAACTGCCTTGAAAATTGGGATAAAGCTACATTGAAACGAATTAAAAAAAGTGATACTAAAACGGACGGAATACCTATTTGGATAACAAAGTTATGAAGCAAAAATTAAATAAGACCAAAATATCCGATTTTATGAAGAAGAAAATTTGAGACATTATGTAAGTTATGTTTGCAATGAACATAATTTCGTTAAGTGTTTGACGGATTAGTTATTAAATTAAAAAGTAAAAGAAATGATAAGGAAATAATTGAAATTGCAAGTAGATCTAAGGTAGGTAAACAAAATACTCTATACTAAATCTCTTCTTCCTCCGAGTCATCCTCCGCAGTATCAAACTTGGGATCGGAATCATCGGAATAGTAAGCAACATCCGAGCATTCAATAGTTTTCATTGCCTCCCATACTTCTTTGATGACTTTGATCATATGCTCAACATATTTTCTCCAATTGTCCCCTGTGACTTGTCCTATGACATTGCTCCACGTAACCAGCACTACAGTCCCTCTTGAATGTTCAATTTGTTGATCATAAATCCTTTTACATTGCGACTATACCATTTCTATACCGTTATACTGACAATGGTAAGGCGGTAAACGTAGTATTTTATGTCTAAAAGGTTTCACATACTCGTCCAATTTAAATTTCTTTTGTGGTAGCGATTTAGCGGTAACAATATCGCAAATTTCGTCTTTCATAGCTTGTTCCGGAAAATCGAAGTTTTTGGACTTGAGTCAGTCAATTAACTGGTTTATAATCTGTTCAAGATTTGTTTGGAATTTCCTCATAAAGGCCGGAGTGGTAAGAAGCGTTATCCATAAAAATTAAAGATCTTGGAGGTAAGTTTGGAATTAACTGGGTTTTAAACCATTTTTTGACTGTGTTCATAGAATCACGGCAGTCACCCTTCTTGGAATTACTTTTAAAAATCAAACTGGCCCCTTTAATAAAGCCGTGTAAAATAATGTCTCGAACTTTGTTAAAAAATTGATTATTTTGGTTTTATTTACTTTTTGCTTCATTGTATTGTTAGCCAAATAATCCTTGTCCATCTGAACACCATGTCTTTCATTCGTTTTAAGGTAGTTTTTCCAATTTTCAACGAATTTGAGGCTCTTTGTAACACGTTCCCACAATCGATTGGAACACCATTTGTTACTTGAATCGTCTCCATCTTACAAAGGCGTAGAAGGGCCAACAAGATTTTTTTTCTTAAATTCCGAGTTTAAGTCGGAATTTAGTTAAATTCCGAGTTTAAAAGTCGGAATTTAGTTAAATTCCGAGTTCATAGTCGGAATTTAGTTAAATTCCGAATGTGATTCCGAATATGATTCACAAATCAGTGGCGTAGACGCAAGATTATTAAAACGTTTGTATTCCATGTTGTACAAGAACGGCAAAAAAAATTTTAAAAGACGGATCAATATTTTGTTAACTACCACGTCATGGTAGCTGTCCTAACTTTAAGATTCCTCTAGTGATTACATTTAAGAGCTGTGATCGATATCTCGGGACGTTTTTTGCGTTTTTTTTTGTCGACAAGAAGAGTTACGGGACGTTTACAAAAAGTTTTGCACCTTTCTATAAGTTACAGTGTTTTGCGGGAATACCCGCGCCAATAAAACTAATAGACTTTAAAAGTTCGTTGATTTGAAAATTATTGGCGTATATTGCCAGTTAATAATGGCAAACAAATAAAATTGTAGAGATAATAAAATAAAAAAGTAAACTGCTAACAAAAAGATCCATACGACCTAATTTTTGGTAATTTTCAAGACGTTTTATCTCAGAAATCATTTATGATAAATTCATAGTTTAAAAAGGCTCTGAAAGAACTTTTCTTCTAGAACTAACTACCTGAACCAATCTTTAACTAAACCAGTTTTATCATTGTGATACGGCGCAAAAATGTAAAATTTGAACTCACTACATTAATTGATATCTACGGTAAATCTTAACTTTTCAACTTTGTCATGTCATTTTATAGGCTTGGTAGGTATCTCGGGACATGTTCGGCGGTTTTTGTTTTTATGCTCGAGAAAAAGTTACAGGGTATTTTCAGAAAGTTTGGAGTATTTTTATTTTTTGCTCTGTATAGCAGTGCATAGGTCACCTGACCTATACACCTTTAATGATATAAACTAACTTTAAAAGCTCATTAAGTACACAATCAGTGACGTAGAACTCTGGATCATAAAGATTGCTTCGGATGTTTTCGCAAAACTTTAATATTACTTCTGTGACCTCATCACTGTTAATGATTTCCCAGCTCCTTTGCTGTAACTTCAAAAGTGTACTATTAACTTAAGTGAAGTGTTATTTAATAGGTTTGATAAATATCCGAACGGTTTTGGGGATGTTTGTTTTTTGGTCTCGAATAAGATACCAGTGCGATCTTCAAAAATTTAATGAGGTAAACTAAATCTATGAATTTATGTACTTAATAATGTGTGGGCCCACCGAAAACTCGCATTATCTCAGCCGCCTTCTTGGCATGGTCTCCGCCAAATTTCTGATAAACTCCTGGGGAATGGCTTCCCATTCCTCCCTAAGTGCCACTGCCAATTCATCCAAGTTTTGAAATTCTTGCTTTCTTTCAGTTTTAGTTTCATTCTGCTCCACACTTTATAACATTCATATCGGGCGACCTAGCAGGCCAATTCATGCCCTCGATGCCATTCTCCCTCAGAACTTCATTAACAATTTGAGCCCGGTGTGGACATACATTATCGTCAACTAAGATAAAACCATCTCCAAAGTTCTGAGCGAAGGGAATAACAATTTCATTCATACACAAATATCGATATCTAATTGCGTTCAGGTTAGTTCAGGTTAAAATTAAAACCATTCAAAACCACTAAGTCAGTCTTTCCATTTCCCATTACGCCTCCCCATACGCTGACATTTTCATCCCTAAATGGCACTCTGGGTTCTATATTTTCTTGCAGGTTTCGTTCATTCCGGCCTCTCAACACTAAAATGCGTCCATCTGATGCATAAAATAAAAACCACATTCATTTATAAAAATGCAATTATTGTTCCACTCTGCCATTCCCCAGTGCAAATGTTCTTCTGCCCAACGACAATCAAATGGAGTGAGTTCAATTTTAAAGTTTTACACCGTATCACATTGATAAAACTGGTTTACTTAAAGATTGCCCAAGGTATTTAGTTCTAGAAGAAACGTTCTTTCAGAGCTTTTTTAAACTATGAATTTATCATAAGTGTTTTCTGAGATAAAACGCTTTCAAAATTACGAAAAATTATGTCGTATCGACTTTTATGTTAGCAGTTTTCTTTTTTATTTTAATATCTCCACAATTTTATTTTTTTTTTTCATTATTAACTATCAATATACGCCAATTTTAAAATCAGTGAACTTTTAAAGCCTATGTTATTTAAACCTTTTATTGGCGCGGGTTTTCCCGGAAAACACGTCCCGAGATATCGATCATAACTCTTAAAAGTAATCGCAATAGGAGTCTTAAAGAGGACGTCGTAGTTAGCAAAATATTGATCCATTTCACAAAGAATATTTTGCCGTTCTTGTACAACATGGAATAGAAATGTTTTATTAACCTTGCGTCTACGCCACTGATTTGTCAATCATATACTCGGAATTTAACTAAATTCCGATTTTAAGCTCGGAATTTAACTAAATTCTGACTTTGAACTCGGAGTTTAGCTAAATTCCGACTTTAAACTCGGAATTTACCTAAATTACGACTTTGAACTCGGAATTTATCTATATTCCGATTTTAAACTCGGAATTTAACTAACTTCCGACTTTAAACTCGGAACTTAACTAAATTCCGACCTTAAACTCTTTAGGAATTTAAGAAAAAAAAATCTTGTTGGCCCTTCTACGCCTCCGTACCATCTTAAAACACCATTTAGAATTAATAGCTATGCTAGCTGATTGTAGCGTTATGGAGCCATATTGATAGTATGGTTTTCAACGTTTTTGAATGAAAACGCTATTGAATGAAAACGTTGAAAATGAAATAAGAGACTGGTACACTTGAGGGAAGTCGTTATTCCCCATTTTTTTCAAAAATTTTCTTTAGGAATTAATAAAATGGACAAAATAGAAAATTATAGGTCGTGGTAGAACTTATAAATATTTATAATAATATCAATTTTTAGAATAATATAATTATAAATTTCGCTTACCTGAAACAAACTATACAATGGAAGTTGACGATTGAAGATAATCGATCAGGTAAAAGGTACAGAAATTTATTTGAGACCTGCCTTTAATTACTTTATTTTCTCCGTTCATCCATTTTACTTACGTCTATGATAAACTAACCAAGAAAAAAAAAGTTAGTAAAAATTAAGACTCCATTTGATTTTTTTTAGTTTGCAAGCTTATTTTTCTAGCTTATAACATCGGCAAAACAGGCTAAACAAGGCGTGCACTTATCATCAAACACACAGTATTCCATTCACGAAAAGTACCTGGCACCTTCCAAACGTTATCTCTGGATCATTGGTGGGTGGGGACCGTGCTCGGCGAGTTGTGGAGGAGGAAGAAGGCAAAAAACTGTAGCCTGCTGGGATGATGAAGCCAAGAAGTTAGTAAAGCGTAAATTTTGCTCTTTACTAGAAAAACCTGCCACTGAGTCTGAGTCTTGCAACAAATTTAGGTATGTTTAGGTTCAGTTGTATACGTTGATTTTAAATACAGGAGCTCCTCTTAAATCACAAATTGGCGTAATGATCGTTGTATAAGTTCATTTTAAACGTAAATTAGGCTTTAACTTTATCTTAAGATATGATGTGGATGAAGCAGGACTTAAGCTTTAGAGGTCGGTTTTAATTTAAGAAAATTAACAGTTTTGTCACTTTAAATGTTTGTGTTAGTGTTAAAAATTGAAATGATTATTTTTGGAAATATAGAGATAGCTGCTTGTACAGCTTTCCTCATAAAATTGATATAAGGTGGACCCTAAAATGATCCATACGGAATACATCGCTGTCAAGCGATCTGTCACTTACCAATTTTTTGGCAGCATACATTTTATATGGAAAATTTTAAGGTTTACCTTCTTAGCTGAAGACTTGGCAAAAGTGTGCAAATGACACATAATTAAGACGACGGACGACGAGGATAATGTAGATATATTTCTTACAAACAACAAATTCGATATCCATCTTTTCTTTAATTTAAGCTCTACTTATACAACGTACATCCACATGGATCAGAAATTTCGATGTTTAAATTTAGTTTCAAATCGAATTTTAAAACGAAATTTAAATCTGTATTTAAAATTAACCTATACAATTGACCCTTAGAGAATAAAACAATTAATACTATTTTCAACAAAACCACGATTTGGTTTGTGTCTGACACAGTTGTCAGTTCACGTGGTTACCAGGCGATTGGGAGCCCTGCAGCGCCACTTGTGGTTCCTCTGGAATGCAGGAAAGGGAAATTTATTGTGTATCAAATTCGGTGACTCAATCGGTGGACCTCCAGTACAATATAAACGAAAACGTGTGGAAATACATGGTGAACCCAACCAAATGTACTGGAAAGATGCCGAGCAGCACTAAAGCTTGTAACAGGGTTCCGTGTTTTCACAACTGGGAATATAGTCCATGGTCAGAGGTAGGTCAAAAATAGTTTATGTATTGCTTAGTGTGTGCCTTAAGCCCAAATAGCACATTATAGTATTTTTGATCTGTATTCAGATATGTCCATGATTTTTTTACATCCTTCTATTCATGTTGTTTGTAGATTTATTCACGTCTACTTAAGCATATATTAAAAACAAACAGTTGAACACAAAGTTCAAATATTAAAAATTCTTTAACTTATTTTTTTAAATCTTATAACAAAAGAGAAAACAACAGGATGAATATATAGTGGCTAGTAAGCCATTAAGCGGCTTAAAAAACATTTTTAAATTGTATATTGTATATTATCCAGTCAAGAGTAGGTATGGATAATTGAGTCAACAGATGGGTGTAGAGGAAATTAAAAGATCTTGATTTTTTATTTAAACTTTAATTTTTCTTCTTTTATTTTTGTTCATTGACACATCACAAAATGCAGTTTTTATAAGAAATGCAAAGGTTTAGAAAAAATAAAAAAAATAAACATGTGTATGAATTTTTTAATAAGCTATAAAACACGAATCGTAATTTCAAATAGGTTAAAAAAATGCCAAACGTTTTTAAATGAGACCCACTTCTAAATTACCCCTTTTTACTCCTCTATTTTATGTCATGATCTGGTCTATTACACAAAAGTATAAAGTGCTGCTATTAAAAATGTGATAGATTATGCGGGAACAGGATCACGAAATGACGAAGACAACTATTTGAATTGGTCTACGTTTCGCAGATATATTTCTGCATCTTCAGGGCGCTAAAATTATATGTGAGTGATTTACAAAAAGGGGGCTCCTAAATGGCTCTACAACAGTAAACATTGTTAATCGACTTACAATTCGGTTTTGTCTTCCTTGGTCTTAAATTTACACAGCACTTTCGTACAGCAGAATCTGGAGTAACCATAATCTGGAGTAGGCAAGCAAGAACCGAGGAGCGATTGCTCCAAAAATGTATGTTCAACCGAAAATACACAAAAACAATACACCACTCAGACCAATAGTATCTTTTTTGGGTTCTCCATTGCGCAACCTTACCAAACACATATCTAACATCTTGAAGAACGCATTTATAGTTGATGACAAACATATTAAAGACTCTTTTGAATTTGCCAACTATATCAGACAACAAAAAGTACCAAAGGGTTTTGAAATAATATCCTTGGACGTCAAATCTCTGTTTACTAATATACCTACAGATATAATTTTAGAACTAATTGCAAAAAAGTGGCATTTTCTGAGGGACAGCGCTGGTATTCCCATGACTGAGTTTCTAGACCTTGTTAAATTTGTTTTCGATATCAACTACTTCCAACACAACAAAACATTCTTGTCGCCAGTGTTTGCAGACCTGGTAATGCAAGACTTACAAGAGAAATGCATTGCCGGGTTGCCGCTTGAAGTGCCATTTTTTAAAAGATATGTCGACGACATACTCACTGCTATCCCAATAAATCAAGGACAATTAACAATTGCAACATTCACTGCATATCATAGTAAATTAAATTTTACAATTGAAAAAGAAGTTAATAACAGAATACCCTTTTTGGATACTCTAGTGGTTAAATTCGATGATGGCACAATAGAAACAGATTGGTACCACAGACCTACTTTCTCGGAAAGATTTCTTAATTTTAACTCAGAGAACCCCATCAATCAAAAGCTCAATATTATACATTGCTTGAAAAGGAGAGCACTAGATATTTCATCTCCAAATTACCATCAAAAAAATCTTAGGTATATAGAAGAAATAAGGATTTCTAATAATTATTCGATATCAATAATTACAACAATAATAACCCCGTAAATAAACAAGATACTAAGAATGATACTATATTTTTTAAAGTTCCATACATTGATGCCCTATCAGGCAAAATTAAACCAATTTTACAACGTTATCTAACACAAGAAAATAAAAAAATAAAAATTACCGAAAAAAAGTCAAAATACAATCAAAACAAAATTTTGAACTGGACAATAACTTAAATTCAACGTAATTTATAATATTCCCTGTAGTGATTATCTCACTAAAAACAACCCGACCGCTCTGGTGGAACACAAAATTGATACAGGACACAAATTTAATTACGAAAATGTAAAAATACTGGACACTAAACCTAACTATAAAAAAAGACTTATGTCAGAAATGATCAATATACAGAAGCAAAGTAATAGTGTTAGTAAAAGAACAGATACAGACAATCTGCACACCGCATATTTCAACATAATTAGCAAATTAGAAGTTGACCACTAGCAGAATACTTAATAACGAATTCTGTTTCAAGGTTTTGTGTTTTTTTTTCTTCTTTGCCAATGTAGAACCCTTAAGATGAGCTGAACTCAATACATAACTTATGCATACGCCAAGAATTTGCAAGAAGACCTCCCACTTTAAAGGAACTCGATATGCCTATCAATATGGGCCCCCATTTTATTTTTTTGTTTTTTCGTTGCACTCTGGCTGATAGCGGTTGGTATTTCATTCTAATTTCAAGGATCGATCGACCTATATTGTTAGCGTTGTCTGTCTGTTTGTGTGTGAAATTAACTGTATGGTCTCACTATTTTAAACAAAATTTTAAAGTGTTTGTGGTTGTCACTTTTCGGTTCTTGCTTGCATACTCCAGAACATGGTTACTCCAGATTCTGCTGTACGAAAGTGCCGTGTAAATTTAAGAACAAGGAAGACAAAACCGAATTGTAAGTCGATTAACAATGTTTACTGATATAGAGCCATTTAGGAAACCACTTTTTTGTAAATTGCTCACATATAATTTTACCGTCCTGAGGATGCAGAAATATATCTGCGAAACGTACACCAATTCAAATAGTTGTCTTCGTCATTTCGTGATCCTTTATTCCCGCATAACCCATCATATTCTTAAACTTGAGGATCGATAACAACTATCAAATCTGCGATTAAAATTGGAAAACATTCCACCTAAACAACAACGGAGAGTAGCAGAAATTGAATCACTGGAATAAAGTCAAATTACATTTAAGTAAATTATCCTAAATTTCAACGTCAGCATCATTTTTGTAGGAAAATTAGCTGAAATTGGGTGTAAACTCGAAGGATTTATGTACGAAAACAGCAAATTTAGTAAAGTCAATTATCTCATAAAAGATTACAGTAATCAATTCTTAGCATGTTCACATAAATAAATTTTGTTTAAAACACAACAATTTTAAAATTAAGTTTTTAAGCAAAAATTTAATATAATAGTATTTTGTGGCCAATCTTGATAAAAAAAACTTGAATTTATTTAAGACTCGCTAAAAAAATTCTAGAAATCATCAAATCTGTTTAATGGTTAAAGCTATCTTGATCATCATTTTTCTAAAAGAAAAAACAAAAAAAAATTTCCGAAATTGAGTATATACTCGAAGGGTTTATGTGCGAAAATAATAAAGCTATAGCTATTTCATAAACGGTTGGAATGTCTTCTTTTGTCAAAATTAGCTTAGGTCGAAAACAGAATAATAGAACAATGGTGTACCGAGACGGGACTGTCAGGCAACCCTGGCAAGACAGAGCTTGTGCCCTACACCAAAAGAAGGAAAACTAAGGAATTCCGCTCAACCTACGCTGTACGGTGAACCTCTGCTATTAAGGCCCGAGGCTAAATACCGCGGGGTGACCATCGACAGCAGGCTGACCTGGAAAAGGTATGCAATAAGGCAACAGCACTGACATGGCAACTACGCAGGGCAGTGAGTAGGAAGTGGGGTCTAAAGCCACACGTCCTGCACTGGTTCTACACTGCGGTAATCAGACCGAAGATAACCAATCTGGGTTAAAAGGGAGGCGTTGGCCTCCTGCAGGAGAATGGATTGCTGCGGCTAGTGGAATGGGAACAGCTATGGGAACGGGTCACAGATCGCCGGCTTCATTCAGCGGGACATCCCGGTTGTTCTGTCGAGGATGGGCGCCCACGCAAAGCTGAGATTGAAACAGCCGTTTGGAATAAATATCCCAACAAGGGACGAATTCTCAGAGCTGCTTCAGCAACCTTCTGAGAATAATCAGGTATGGTATACAGACGGATCAAGAATGACTAATACGCAGTGGTCAGGAACCGGATTTTACAAAGCAGGCCATGTAGAGGGCGAGGGCTTCCCCTTGGGAAGCCACACGATGATTTTCCAGGCGGTGGTGTTTTGCAATACTCGAGGTGGCCAAACGAACAGAAGTAAGATAGGGAGCAGAGCAGGACATCTACATCTACTCCGACAGTCCGGCGGCTTTGCGAGCCATCTGCAGGAATGAGTTCAAAGCTCGTTCAAAATTGCAGGTTTACTATAGAGTCACTGGCATAAACAAAAAGGGTAACTCTGGGATGAGTTCCTGGACATAGGGGCATCAAGGGGAACGAGCGTGCCTACGAATCGGCCAAGCGGGGTTCCCAGACATGCTTTACTGGACCAGAGCCATGTCTATGAATAAGTAAAAGGTATGTCTCTTACACTCTGAATGAGTGGGCATGGGAGAGTACAAGGACAAACTGACAGGACACAGTCAGGAATATGTAGGCAGACCATTGACAATGGAGTAAATAAATAGACGCCGGGAGTTAATCATAAATTGGCACTTGTTTACTTAGCATAATATACAAACCGCATACTTGGAGGCTTGGAGGGTTGTTCGGGTAGAGGGGAAGCAGAAAATTGCTGACATTGCTAAAAACAACATGGCGTAATTTGACTAAACCTAAGTAAAACCTAAGACTAAACCTAAGTTAAAAGGGAGTCAAACTCCCTTTTAACGCAAAGCATGCAGCATACGCTGAGTAGCAGGCAACGCTGCGCGCATTGACATGTGCTCATATATAATGCGGCTTGCCCAAGGATTGTTTATTATTTTACAAAGAGAGGTTGTGTTGTCGTTGTGTTCTAATTTCTTTTTTCTTTTAACTTTCATTTGTAGTTGCTTTTGACGTTACCGTGTTTTCGCGTGATTTCGACGATCTCCCTCCTTCATTTCCACTTTCACCTAGTCGGGACTAGGCGAAATCAATTCTCACCCGTTTATAGGCAAACCCGCAGCACAAAAATTCTCACTTTCACTTTCTCTCTTTCCGATAGAATAAGCGTCCAGATGACATAAGCCGAGTTTGCCGAGTAACAACATAACCACAAAACACAAATGCGCTTACCCCAAGTTTTACACACAAAACATTATGGCTAACACCATGGCTAACATCATGACTAACACCATTGCTAACAAATAAATTAAAACACAGAAACGATTGCTAAAAGCGAAAAAGTCCACGGAAAACTACTAAAACATTCGGGAAACCAGAAAAAAATTCCACGAAAAAATTCTCGAAAACTGACTGCAATGTTGCCCATTGTGACCAGTTGGCCACCTCAAACGTATTTTTTTTCTTATATCGTCATAAGTGTTCTATTAATCATCGTTCAAAAATTATTTGAACAGCAATAGATATTACAGTACTCCCGTGGTGTAAAGATTCACAAGATATCATCCAAAAAAAATGTGCCAATTTACTAGCAAAGTAATTCTGGCAACACTGTATGGAGGGTTTGTTTATCACGCCAGTATTGAAAAACGTAAATAAAGACCTCTACCTTGATAAATCCTCTATGAGGCAGACCAAGAAAATTTACACCCACAAAGCCTTGTGGCTTCTTGGGAGAAGCCGACAGTGCCTGGGATACCTTATAGGAGTCCTTACTGGATACTGCAAACTAAACAGGCTCATGATCCTCCTATAGGAACGGCGGGCAGTGCACTCTGCACCTACTGTGGGGGAGGAGAAGAGTCGTTATACCACTTTCTGGGAGTATGCCATAGGTGGGAGCGACTGCGCCATAGGACACTCCGGGTCGCTTTTTTTCATCGGGAGAAGCTTTCGACTCTGAAATGGTACGGGATACTTTCCTTCATTAGAGGGACGGGTCGACTCGTGGAGGGAATGAGGCCTTGGTGGAGTAGGGATGGGTGGACCGGGGGGACTGTAAAAAGGGCGTCTAACGCCTAGTCGCAAGGCTTCGGCCCCCCCATTGTTTACTACTACTACCACTAGGTCGAAAACTACAATTTATCTGCCTAGATCGCCTCTAAAAAAAGATTTTAGAAATATAATGTAATAAAAAAAATAATAAAAACGTCAAGTTTTCAAAAGGAATGGAAGTTACTGTTCTAACTCTAATGTATTTTGAAAAAATATATTGAGATAAATAAAGTAACAAGTAACATCAAACGAGAACAATCTAAATTCAGCGTAAAAACTTACCAAGACTTACCATAAAAACGAGTGGTAAGTCCTAGTAAGTTTAACTCATGGTAAAAAACTTACCACAAAACTGTTATGGAAAGTTTTTCGTTGTACGTTTTGACCAACAATTTCCTTATGGTTTCGTATTTTGCATTTTTGAAAATTTATTTGTTATGTACATTAGTGTTCATGATGTCCAGAAATTTCTATGCCAAATTTTAGGATATGATTTCACATTTAAAAATAAGGTAAAAATTTTGTATAAACCTGTGTTTGGAAATGCCTCTATAATGCGGGAGAGCTCTTCCTAGAAAGGACTTCAAAAATTTTTTTTTAATTTTTATCCTAAAGAAAGGTAATTGAAATTTTGGTCGAATTTTATTCCTGGTGAAATAGATTGTTGTTTTCCTATTATTTTCTTATTGGAGCTCTACAGTTATTATGACATAAAGTAACATCTTGACTGATAAAACCAACTCTTCTGTCGCTCAAAATGCAAAACTGTACTTGATTTTTAAACTACGATGCAAAAACAATCTGTAAATTAATTACCAATATTATCAAAAAATTTCGAAGCATAAAAAGCAATTTTCTTGCCTTTCAATTAACCGATAAGTTCGCAGGAATTTTTTCGAAAATTTCGGAGTTAAAACTGCAAAAAAGGATATAAGAGTACCTTTCCCTTCTTTTGAGGACTCTACTTTGGCACATTGATCCTACATTGACTTTACCATTCAGACATTAATTCCCTGGTTTACTATAGTATACCAGAATATTTTTTTAATGAAACCCTATTGTTTTGTTTGGGTCTATTCTTCATGACGACATCTAAACGCAGTTTACTCAAGTCTAGTATAAAAATGCTCTATTAGTTTTTAAATGAGCTAGATAGAGTTTGTAACAAACGAATAGAAACAACAAAGAAGAATATGAATATAAAACATGTTACATGAGTTATATTCTTCTGGTACATGAGATAATGCACTATTTACATTTTGTACATACGTTTTTTATTTAATAAAACACCTTCAGTATGTAATTATTTTACACAATTTTCCTCTAAAGGCTGATGAAAAAATACAGATTTTTGCACCTGCCAGTTTCATCATTAATTTATAAAGAAATGTTAGTGCTTTCACAGACTTTTAAATTTGATGGTTTAGTGAGTAACTTCACAATTTGTACTCAAAAGTCTTAATTTACTTTTGTTTTTTAAAACTCGCTCAGACAAAGGCTTTCTTACGTGTTAATATACAACAATTTTAATATACAGTCTATGTTGGGTCATTTTATTCGAATGATTTAGAGACAAACATACACAGTAAATTTTGGAATAATACAAAATTTGTTTTTCCTTCTCATACTTTTTATTACAATTTTTAGGTGACAACTATTTCTTTGTTGGAAAATATTGTCCTCTATCCCTCCAATTTTTTTTTCATCTCGCCGGACGCTTTTTTCCCCATAACTTTTATTCTCAAACTTCAAATAACAAAACGTGACACGACCCTAACTGAATTAAATTCCTTTTCATTTTCTTTGTGAACTCTACACTTAAAAATAACGTGAAAACAATAATACACGGTTACTCCATTTTGAGTATTTTTAGTGTTCAGTGAGCTGTGGGACTGGTATTTCGTCCAGAACCACGTACTGCCCGGCCTTGGACGGGGGCACCTGTGGCGAACCACCAGCTGCCCAACGAAGAACTTGCCACCAGACCAACAAGCTGTGCAAAGGAAGAAAGTTGAGGGAGTGTAAGAAGGACGAGTCCAAATACTGCGGCTTTCATATGCTGCAGAGATACTGCCAGCTGAAGGGGTTTAGGAGATTGTGTTGCCAGTCATGTGCCGCTTATACAGCCAAGCACAATCACCACGTACCAGCCATTTCCTATTGAATTATTAGTATACTCGAGGTAGTATTAGTATTAGTATACTCCACCTCTAAGGTACAATAAAACACTTAAACATGAACAAATCACTTCCGTCTGCTTTTAGTCATAAGGAAAATAGAGATAAAAATATTTATTATTTTCAATGGTCTTTTACGATTCCAGCTAGCTTCAATTAATGGAAAGAGTTACACAGAGACGGTGATAGGCACCCATAATATTTTTGGTATATTACAATCAGCATTCATCAAAATAAGAATCTACGCCTAAACTACCGGTAGTATTATTATCCGAGCTACCCAAATTTATTACCACTGGATTAACCTATGCATTTGTAAGCTTTTCTTTGTTCCAATCGTTGTAGTATAACAAACACATTCTGACCAATTACCGGTTGTTTTGCAAATATTCATAATAGCTTGATCATCTTTTGATCTAAGCTCAAACCAATTCTAGCGTTGAAAATACAATGGTATCTCAATACTTTGTGACCCATTTTCGAAACAAGCTCTTCGACAAAGTACGGTAGTTGTATTTTCTTACTGTTTGCAATAATTCAGGTTTTAAAGGCAAACTCGTGGTTTTTTCTTCTTAGCCAGGCAATTATATCAGCTTTTTTCGTTGCAGCTTAAAAAAGGTAACCAAATTTTAGTCAGCATTTATAGGCCACCGAATGGTAACTTTGTTGAATTTTTGAGAAGCTTTGACAACCTTTTAGCGACTTGTTTTCGCGAACGAAAGACAGTTGTGATCGCTGGAGATTTTAATATAGACCTGTTGACACATAATGAGATGTCAGATGATTTCAAGTCATTGATCTATTCATATAATTTTAAGGCTGTAGTTCAAGAGAACACCAGGATAAGCTGTAATACAAAAAAATGTATAGATAATATTATTACTAAGTTCCAGGGTGCATTTAGGATAGATATATTAGAGTACCACATATCGGATCATACTGCACAGAAATAGTCGTTTACAATAATCATTGATAAAACAAACAAAATGACGTATTCTGAGAGACGGTCATTTAATGAACATAACAAGAAACTATTTAAGGAATTATTAATTAATCAGAACTTTGAAAGGCTTTACGACATAGCCTATAACATTGTTGATGCCCAATGGGATGCTTTTATAAACATAGTGCTGGAATATTTTGAGCAATGCTTTCCATTGAGGAAGGTACCAGTAAGAAACTTTAGAAAAGCAAAATATATGCAGAATGATCCTTATGTGGCGGCCTGTAAAAAGAAGCTAGACTTTCTCTATGTCCTGAAGGATAATGATAATATGTATAAGATGAGGTATGCGGAAAAGAGGAAACAGTACGATGCACTTCTGAGGGAGAAAAAAAGGTCTTATTACAATGATAAGATTAAGTCCTCTAATAACAGATCTAAGACATGCTGGTGGGCGGTGAGCGAAATATTAGGCAAATCTGAAAAATACGATCAGCAAGAATTAAACGAGGAGGAGAATACAGAAAGGGCGAATGCATTTAATGATTTTCTACTTTATGCTCCATCAGAGTTACTCAATAGCCTGTCTGATATTCCGTTTTCAGCACCCACTAAAGGGGGTTGCCGGGAGATCATCTCGCTGGAACCTGTCGATGACAGGGAAATAATAAACACTGTCACTTGCCTTAAAAATAAGTATAGTTGTGGTCATGATGATCTAGCGTGTTACTTAAGTATATAATAGAACCTATTGTTGAGCCCCTCGTGCATATTATTAATAACTCATTAAGATATGGAATTTTTCCAAATCACCTAAAATTAGCTATCATTGTGCCAATACGCAAAAAGGGCAACACACAACAAGTAGAGAATTTTAGACCAATTAGCTTGCTCACCAGTTTTTCAAAAATATTTGAAAGGATTATGACTGATAGACTGAGTGATTTTCTTTTATCGAGTGGGTTGCTCAATGAGTTTCAGCATGGATACATCAAGGGTAGATCTACACAAACGGCTGTCTTTCAATTTGTTCATACAATATTGACATCTCTGGAAAAAAAATAAATACAAGTAGGTATATTCTTAGACCTGTCAAAAGCGTGTGATACTGTAAATCACCATATCTTGTTGGAAAAACTTAATTATCTGGGCATTCAAGGAGTAGCCCAAACTTGGCTCAAATCCTACCTTACAGATAGGCAACAACAGGTATCAATAGGTAAGGGAGCGTTTAGGGGTGTCTCGAACAGGGCAGATATTTCAATGGAAATTCCGCAGGAAAGCATACTAGGCCCCTTACTATTCGTGATATATATAAACGATATTACGGAACTATTGCAGGGAGCTGACGAAAAACTTCACATTACAAACTAGGCGGACGACACCAGTTTGCTATTGACTGGCCCTAATATTAATTTAGTGTTATCACTGTCTAATGAAATCATGCGAAAAACACACCATTGGTTTTCGAAGAATGGGTTGAGCTTAAATAATACGAAAACAAAAGTAATGTTCTTTAAAACGCAAAGATGTGCCGGAGGTGATCACCTTGAACGGCTAGAGAATAAATATAGAACAAACTTCACAGTTTCTGGGAATGGTCCTAGACGCCACCCTCTCCTGGTAGCCCCATATAAGCCGAGTTGTGAGCAAGCTGCAAAATGTTTGCAAAAAAGATTCGTGTTTTGACAGGTTATCTGACGATGCAAACAAGAAAAATTATTTATCATGCGAACTTTGAATCCCACATTAGCTATGGTATTGTTTTTTATGGACAGAACAGTGATGTTAATAGAATATTCGTTTGTCAGAAGAGGGTACTAAGAATTATGTTAGAGATGAAAGCACTTGAGATATGCAGAGGGAAATTCAGGGCCAACAAATTACTAACGGTTTACGCCATTTATATACAAGAATGCTTATTGTATTTTTTTAAGAATAAGGCTTTGTTTTATCCACATAAGCCACAAAATAATTATGTAACCCGAACCTTTGACTATTCTCTTCCAAGACATAGGCTGTCACTATATGAAAATGGACCATACTATAATGCAATAAGGTGCTTTAACAAGCTCCCAAAATCTATTAAGCTACTGACACAGCTAAAGTCATTTAAGCACGCAGTATTTAAACTACTATCAAATCTAGAACCATATTCGATCAATGATTATTTTGATGCACATTGATTAGATAAAATGTGTAGGTACTTTGTGTTGTGTGGTGACGTTATTTCATTTTATGTGTTGTCATAATTTTGAAATAAAGATGTTTATTATTATTATGGAACGTGTTCAAATTGGTCTGCAGTTTTCAATGTCGTGGTAACAGCTGCTCTTCTAACCCTTCCTCAAACATTTCAGAATTCTTACTATCATGATGTCGACGCTTTTGTTTGTAGTTGAAAAAATTAGTTCTGCTCCAGCTGTAGTCCATCTCTGTTTCCTGCGTGTACTGTTAGGTATCCTTTTCGATTACTACTCTTTTGGTTAAGAACAGATTTAATATTCTTGTCGTGCCAAGTTGTAGTGTCTCTATCGTGTTGAAAAATCCACGTTTTGTCAATAAAAACCTCATCCAGGGGAGAATCAGAAATAAGTCTTTCTTCATATAAGTTCTTAAAAAAGATATCCTCTTCGAAGCTATATGTTCCATTAAATATCGCTTTCCATTATTAATTTCAAATTTAAAACCCAACATTTTCAAAACCAGTACTTAAAATAGATTTGCTGAGGTGCCAGATTTGTCGTTTGGGTAGGTCCAGAATGTTTTTTGGGTTCCCGTCATATTCCTGCTTTTCGTGTCAATTGTGTTGGTATGCATGTGAAATACAGAAACAAAAATTTTTAAATTTTAATATAAAGGAGAATTTATGAAGTAGTATATAATCTAGAAAATGTAAATCAATTACACTGGAATTATCCGAACTCCGAGTTTGCAACAATACAATGAGGTTATGTACCTGTTTTTACTTAAGAATATGAGAGGAAGCTGGTAATAAATGGAGTGTGCATTTCGCTTTAAGGGCAGACCCTATGCCAAATTGTATTGCCTCGACTATAGTGTTAATTTACTATCATCTTGTATTTGAGAAAAAACGCAATTTTGTATATAACATTTATCATTTTACGGCAATAAACAGTTTTTCTAGTAAGTAAAGAAAATATACATTTAAGCTAAATATTGAGCGAGTTCCAGTGTAATAAATGTATGCACTTTCGCAGTTGTTCTATTTATTTTTGTTTGCTTTTGCAGAGCTAATGCATTAAGGGCCACTTGCTTAAACTTAAAATATTGAGTCATAGGAAAAAGAGTTATTCCTCATATGGTTATATATCTATCTTTAAGTTCAAATTACGAACTGCTGTTAACTTTAACATCCATCAACTAATTTCCGTCCGAGGAATATCGAAAAAACGGAGCCCAACCGGTACTATTTGTGGTTTAACGTGGCTTAATGTCATTATTGACAGTATATGGTTTAACAATTTGAGCCCTAGGTAAACTATTAAAACGGAACTTCTTATCTACAGTAACGCGGCTTTAGGTACTCAATATTACTACATATCATCGGGCAATTTCTGTCGACTTATACCCTATCAATACACTGCATATCCTGGAAAACCTCGCCAAATCGTCCCGCAATGTGTGCCAGAGAGTTATCCAGGTCGGATCTTCGCGTATCCCAGTCGAGCGGCGAAAGCTTTTATCATTTATTAACGTTCGGTAAACCGCTAAAGTAGCGTGTTGATCCTCCTTTGTATATTTAACTTTGCAGAAACCAAATATGAGTGTCATAAAACCATTTTATTTAGATAATTAATCCTAAAAATAAGTCGTAGAGACGCTAATTAAGTGCGTGAAACACCTTTTCTGAACTCCCAGGTGAAGAGCGCGTCCGTTTTGTACATCATATCCTTTGACGTGTTGATTAGATTAGGTATTAAAAATTAATCCGCAATAAATACGTATCAGGTTTCATGTAAAACGCTTGATAAGGAGTTCATTCAGTGATTTGGTAGGTGGAAAATAATACTAGCCTAATCCAGAATAGTGACAATACGAAAAAATGCGGTGGATGGCGCTTTGGAAGAGAGTGTTTGTGAGTTTTGTCATAATATGCTTTTATGAAACTGTAAGTATTTAATTATTGTTAAATCACATACATTTTACAATCGTTATTGCGTATTTTAAGAAATAAACAAATAAGCCAAATATAAGCGTAATTATAGAGATTAACTTGAAATATCTGGTATTTTAAGTGGGATAAACGTGTAGACGCCTGTATTGAGTAGCACAATAAATCCGTCTAATCTATCTAGATTTACAAAGATTAAACATTTAAATGCGATACTTTAGTTGACACAGTGTATTATTCTGGTAAAAGTGGATCCCTGTACCCGGATAAAGAACGTTAAAATGTTTAAGTATCTCATAAATATTGTCTGAATCTATAAACCCGTCGTTAACTATTAATTAACTCCATTATCCGAGAAATTCATTTCTTCCCCATTTTATTATGGTAATAATACAGTTCTTACTTGATATATTAGCAAACCATAAATAAAACACAAATGAATCGCCAGTAATTGGCTGATGGATTACTAATATGGAACCTTTTTTGATCAAGTACGGAATAACTGGAACAAATGAAAAATCACCCAAATCTCTTTATTTCTTAACCACTTTTAAGCGGAGAGCTATAGTAATATTAACGTCGTAAAGTTGTTTAATGTGACTGAGAATAATGTTAAGAACAATGGCAGTGAAATTAAAATTAATTTGCCGATAATGTCGCTAAGTTCTCATACATCCGTTTCATCCAGTGCAGTAAAAAATAGACGCAGAGGAAACAGTATATATAATTGTTCTGGGTTGTTCACATTAGTCCGTAGCAGTGGTTGTTTTTCATGTCATTTTTTTCGAATTTGACACTGACTATAATATTTTCTAAATTCCACAAAATTCTAATAGTATCATATTTATACCTTAAAGTTTTGAAAGGAAGAGAGTAAGCGCAGATTTTGGTTATTAGGTAAGAGATTAAAACCTGAACGGTGATAAACCACTTACCGTTCAGTTAGTTAATGAAAGACCTATGAAGGTATGGAGTACTATTTATTAATAGTAAAATTATTATTAAATATACAATTGTTCCTTTTGAAAAAGACGGTAACAAAACCTTTTTCCTGCAAACGGTTCCTTTGTTGGCACAATTTCTGTAAAATCTTATACATATTCGACTTTTGGCCTTCTAAAGCCTTCCGGCCTTCCTATTATTGCGGAGCATCTGATGGCTTTTCACGATAACTCTATATCGCAGTTTTGATCTTCCGAGTTACTCATCATCTGGGCCTCTCCAAACACTTGTACAGGGTGAGTCAACGATTGCGCGGAGTAAGTTTAATCCTTGAAGATAGAATTTGTGAAGAGTTTCCAATTTTTAAAGCTCCATAAAAACTAAACTGTTGAATTTAAATAGAAACGAATTCCACATTCCTGTTTTAGTTAGCTGTTTAATGTCTGTTACAGGAATTTCCGCCGCCCTTGCTGGCTTCTAGTGCCGTAGTTAAACACTGGACGCTTCTTTTGGGTTGCCTGTTTTGAAATAAAACAAATATAATATAGCATCTTTAAATTGCTATATCTTTTTAACACTTCAGGTGGGGTTGAGTTGATAGGGGAGGTAACCTCACCGTGGTGAGTGAGAGAATTGTGTATAAAGAGCTGGCTAGCACCAGTTATCGACGGTGGGTAAAACCCGGGCTTTGAGATATAAATTCTTGTTGCCTGGGGAACGGCTGTGGTGGGAAATTTGTCTCACTTCTTTTGGACGTCTGGCTTCTGTGGGATCTGAAACAGAGACAAAAAAATTATACTTTTCCTACCTCAAATTTAGCAAAAATGCGCTCATTGCAAAGAGCATTTCCTGCATTGGCTGTCCCGCTAGAGTGAGGTCCGGTGACAGAAAGGTGTTTCCTGCTGGGACCTTTAGCTGGCTGCTACTTGCTTTTGCGGAGGCTGCGTAGATTTTATTGGGGACTTTTTGGCTGTTCTGTTGTCTTGAGGAGCCTTTCCTGGCTCCTTCGTAGCGGGGGTTTCTTTGCAGCCTCCATAGCTTGCTGGGTGAGGGCCACCGCTGCAATTTTTACACTTAGCTGGAGTCTCCCTGCTTTTCCTGCATTCTCCTATGAGCTGACTTTCTCCGCATTTCACGCACTTTGCCACAGCTGTGCAATGCCTTTGCACGTGCCCGTACAGCTGGCATCGGTGGCATATTTGGGGGCTGTTTTGCATTCTTTCGAGCTCAGCTTCAGCATAGCCTCTTTCAAGTCTTTTTTCACTTGCACAAGCGTTAAGGGCAAGGGCTTCTTGCACTGAAAGTGTGACTATGAGCTTTAAACTGTCAGGTCCTGTTCGACGTCTTTGGGCACTGTTGGTACGCCTTTTATCACCAGTTATTCGGTTTTGTCCTGGTTTAAAATGAGGACAAAAAATGGTACTAATTTATTTGTTTCAGACAACACCTTGGTGAGCTGCCTGAAGTCTATCGACGATACTGTTGTTATAGCAAGTCCGCTGAGGGTCATTTGTGTGGTCCTTGTTGTATTTTCTATTCGTCTTTCCCAGACGTTTGCAGACCAGTTGTATAGGCCAGGCATTTTGTTGGCGACAGTTTTTTGGCGTTTCTCAACACCATAGGTGGGACCTTTGGTGTTGTTTCTTCTGCCAGTTTTTTTAGTGCGGTCTTCGTTCTTTCCTTTTGCCTTTTGGATATTACTAGTTCCAGCAATTTCCATTTCTTGATCTGGTGTTTCTTCAAACATGTCCTCGATCATTCTCTCTTCCTAGAACATTGCTCCGCCGGTTTTTTCCTCATCTTGTCGCCTTGCTTGGTCATACTTTTTTGAATGCCTTCTTGCATTTTTGTCTGTCTGGCCACATGCCATTCCATGCTTCAATTTTTTTTGCATTTTGATGTTTTGTTCTATGACCTGTGCGTTTTCTTTTTGAAATCCACGCCAGCGTTTGGTGTCATCGTTTTCTTTTTCGTCTTCTCCGTTTAGATTTTTTAATAGGTATCTTATCTAGGTACCGTTGCGTCGTCCAACTTGAACCCTTCTCTGCTGGCACTCTCTGCCACTGAACATCTCTCACAAAATTCTTTTTAGCCATGATAATGGTTGAAATAGTAATGAAAATTGCCTAGGTTTTGGCGCTAAAAAGCACCGCAACCTGAGCGCACACACACACTATTTACAACACTACGAAACGGCACTCCACTACTCCGCTGCCGAACCGCACCGATGGACAAACTAGATTCTAGAATGATAAAAACTATCCTCACTATTCTTAATACTTAATATACTACTATAATATAATATGACTTCTACTATATTTTACAAAACCGAGAACCAAACATTACAACAAACAACCGAGATGAAACCGATGAAAGAAAGAAGAAGGGAGAAGAAGAAGAAAGATCCGTCCACTGCGACGAGTAGAGAGTGAATCAACCTTGTACGTCGCTGTCATTTATTTCCGCCTTTCTTACAATTTGAAGGTAGCCAATCAATTTGCTCCTTGGTCGCACTGCACTGGATGAGACGGATGTATGAGAACTATACGTCGCTGTCATTTCTTTCCCGCCATTTTTTACAATTTAAATGTAGTCAATCAATTTGCTCCTTGGTCGCACCGCACTGGATGAGACGGATGTATGAGAACTTAGCTTAAGATTTCGTCCAATATGTTGACATTAGATCACATAACGTCAAATCTAGCATTGGGGTAGCAAAGAAAATACACAACAAGACGTCTTCTAGGAAGTTTGACAAAATTATTCGATGAATCAGAAAAAAAATCCAACCAGAAGGTGGGAACGAGATAGTAAATTATCCGTTATGATTAGAGTTTTCACTTCTATGTACCAACTTCCACAAGGCCTTTGAAATAACAAACTCCAATCTAAAGAATTTCAAACTGATTTTGGTAAATTACGAAGAAATATATGCTTTCTGTTTGCTGCTGGTAGGTAGTAGTATCAGTAGTAGTAGTAAACATTGGGAGTGAAGCCTTGCGACTAAGCTTTAAAGGCCCTTTTCGCAGTCACCCGATCCACTAATCCCTACTCCACCTGGGCCCTCATTCCCTCCACGGGTCGACCCGTCCCTCTAATGACGGAGAGTATCCCGTCCCATCTCACACCCGGAAGCTACTCTCCTCGATGGTCGAAAGCAGCTCCCAGTGTCCTGTGGCGCAGTCACGCCCACCTATAGCACACTCCCAGAAAGTGGTATGACGACTCTTCCCCTGCTTCACAGTAGATGCAAAGTGGACTGTCAACCATTCTTAGGAGGTGCATGTTTAGTCTGCAGTGGCCAATGAGGATTCCTATAAGGTCTCCCAGGCACTGTCGACTTCTCCCAAGTAGCCACGAGGCCTTGGATCTATCCGGGATAAGGTAGATTTCCTTGGTATGTCTACATATTCCTGACTGTGTTTAATTTGTCCTTGCACTCTCCCATGGCCACTCATTCAGATTGTGAGACGTACCTATTGCTTACTCCTAGACATGACTCTGGTCCAGTAAAACATATCTGGGAACCACGCTTGACCTTTTCATCGGCGCGCTCGTTTCCCTAGGTCTAGGAACCCATCTCAGAGTTACCCTTTTTGTTTCTGCCAGTGACTCTAGAGCATCCCTGCAGTCCTGAGCGAGCTCTGAACTCGTTCTGTTCATGCGGATGGCTCGCAGGGCCGCCTGACTCTTGAAGTAGATGAAGATGTTCTGTTCTGCTCCTTGTTTAACTTGTGGTCGTTTGGCTACTTCGAGTATTGCAAACACCTGCGCCTGGATAACCGTATTCCAGCCTTTGCCATTCTTGATCCGTCTGTATACCATTATTATACCTGATTATTCTCAGAAGGTCTTGTTGCAAATGGCTGTTTAGTCTCAGCCGATCGCAAGGGCGCTCCTCCTGCGTCAGGACAATTGGAATGTCCCGCTGGATGAGGCTGGCGATCTGCGTGTGACGGCGTTCCATGGCTGTTTCCTTCCACTAGTCGCAGCAATTCATTCTCCTATATTCCCCTATATACATTTCCTATCTAGAGAACTATAGCTTCTAGCCCTTAGCTGCGACCTATTATATTATATTGTATTCAATGTGAATGGATTTGTACAGTCCTCCACCGCGACCTGCGGTCTATTTTAGCTCATTCGAAATGTTGCCAGCAAGGTTTTTCCCTACTTGCTCCACTAAGGCCAGATTGTACAAGTCACCCTCAAAGTCGGGTTCAGCTAAACTCGAGTGTTACTTGAACCTACCCATAAGAATCGCATTGCTGTCAAATTAATTTCATTTGTGACACTTGCTGACAGCAATGCATTTCTTATGGGCGAGTTCAAGTACCAGTAGAGTTTAGCTGAACCCGTCTTTGAGGGTGACTTGTACAATCAAGCCTAATTGTCACCCGTTATGCCCAGACCCTCAACGAATCTGATATGTCTCTCGAGTTAATAAGCACTCTGAAGTTCTTTTAAACACGCTTTATTACGAAATATAGGTTTTAATGTAGGTGTACGAACTTTCAACTTTAGAAAACAGAAAAGGTGATCGAAATTAGGACGTGCCTAGGTAATGATTGAGCACGTCTTCGATCTAATGAGATAGTATGCCCACAAAGGTGCGTCCATGCAATGACAGTTCTTTAATTAATGTTTGTCCGCAACTAGAATTCCCAAGGCGTATAAAGGGAAAAAGTTAAAGCTCCTTAAAACTTGTGTACCACACTTCTTCTCAAAACTTGTTTCTTTGATAACTACAATATTTCAATATTTTTGCAATAAGAAAATGCTATACATAATTTTGCAGTATTGTATATATAAGGTATTTGAAATTTCTTTAAAAGATAATAACACATGACTAGATTCTTAAAGAGCTAGTTTATGATAATTCTTGGAAAGTAGAGCAGTAAAATGATGTATAGAGGAGTATATCAAACCTAAAGCTACACGTACGACTCGTGTATTTAATTAGATCAAAGATGATAATATTTGCTCGTATATAATATCCGGTCCCTGTTTATGAATTAGTCCAAATTTATCTTATTTTATAGCATCTTGTCCGGAGATTCATACCGTGCAGACGATATTAATTGAAATATCCAGTTTTAGATGAGGGAAAGCTTAAGCGAGCATAGCTCGGTTCAAGGCTCACCTCGGGGATTTGAAATTTTTACGACGAGATGAGATATTTACCGCTGTTTTGGGATTTTTAACTACTAAAAGGTGTGTTTTTCTTCGGAAACCTGGTAGTGACTAATTTTTCATTAGAGGAGTAAATATTATCGTAACAAATTACAATACACACCTAGACTAGCGTTAATTTTTAAAAATACATCTAAACCGTGAGTCGATTTAATTTAAAAGTATATCCAACAATTTATATAAGGCCCAGCTATTTTTAAAGTACCTGCAATTCTTTGTAATTAATCCAGTTTCATCGCAATTTACAAATAGTTATTATTCACAGTTTGCCGAATGACAAGAATTGTATAAACCCTATCAACAAGCCATCATTTATAAAGAGCAATTCCTTTACGCGTTTGTTTCTCCGTTTTAACTAAACGAAAGACCTCCACAAAAATCATGTCTAGAATAAACTAAATTAGTGGCTCCTGATACTTATCTGAGGAAAAAAGGCGCTTGTTAAATGATTTTCTCGAAGAATTTGTTCTTACTCGTTACTGCATTTAAATAAATCTGAAACCTTGATATCAGGAAAACAAACGTGTAAAGCAAAAACACAACTTTACATATAAATTTTAATTTAGAAACTTGAATCAAATTTTGACTAAGTTAGTTGTCCTGATACTTATTTGAGGTAGAAAGCTGAAAGCGCTTGTTATGTGGTTTTCTCAGAGACTCACTTTTTTCGTGTTCTATTTGAAAAAACTATAATGGAAACTGACAAAAAAATTGATACAAAGAGAATAGAAGTGCGTTTTCTACAAATATTTTGTGAAACTTTGAGTAAAAGAAAACAAAAACTCTCATTCCGTCGTTTTCTTCAAATATCAGTTATTATTTTTTTATCCACGACAATACTATAATAATCACATTATTCTTGTAGACTCTCAAGATTAACGCTAATCTTTATTCACTTGCCAATAATGAACATTATTCACAAGTGAATAATGAGTTGTCATAGAAACGAAACATGTCGTATGCAACTGGCAACTCAAAAAGTAAACTGCCCTAAACATGAAATCGGTAGTTAGCACTGGTTTATTCAAATAATTAGCCTTCTATTAGGATGTATTGAGACAATTGTAGGTTACAGTGTCTTTTTTCACTAAAAGATGTACTTTTCACTAAAGAATACTTAAAATAGGCCATAAAATAAAGTAATTTTGCATCCGCCCTCGTAGCATTCAAATGAACATACACGACTAGACCGTCATCTATCTGACGCATCAAACGTCGCGCCGTCGATTAGCGAAACCAGTCGTGGTTTTAAAATTGTGAATTAGCTATAACCTATCATATTTGAGAAAACCTGGATCTTGGTCATGGGTAAGGTATAGTCTTCAACTCGCATTTAATGAGCGTTATCCTCTCGGGCTACTTGTGCCACTCGCTTCACTCGTGGGCTCAAACGTTATTCTCGAGAATAACGAATTTCATGAAATAGTTGTTGTATAATATACTATTATTCTATTCCTAAGCCAAATTATTGATAACCGATAAGTTGTTTTAAGGAGAATAGAAGCTAGACTCATAGATTTTAATTTTTCAAAAGTTATGTTAAATTTGTTGCTGAATGAGTGGCCTTTTATAGTCATTTGAGGTAGAAAGGTCAAACTTCTTTTTTCGACTCTGTTTATCCAAGAATTAGTCCAAACTCCTGAGCATATTTCCAAACAAAAATAATGAAATATGTATTAAATTTGATATCAGCATAGTAATAGTCATCTGTTAATCAAAAATTATATTAAATTTCAATTAAATGCATGTCCTCTGTTATTTCTTTCAGTTCAAAACCTTCGTTCCGTCTTTTTCACAAAGAATCCATCCAAACATCCTCTTTCACCCCCGAGCAAAAATATTACCTTGGGAAAATCTGATATCAAAACTGATATCAAAACTGATAGTAGACACTTATTGGGATTACAAAGGCCAAAGCCAATAGATATCTTGATATCCTTATCTTTTATTCAAGGTTTCTCAGCTTCACAAGGAATCTATTCTTACTTTTTATTCTAGTTCTTATTCTATGTCTGAATAAAAATATTGAAGACTGGAACATTGATATCAGGAAAATAAAAGTTTAAAATATAACTTCGGTCACCAAAATTTATGTCAAAGTTAAACCAAAATTAGTAGCTCTTGACACTTATGTCAGTTAAAAACTTGAAAGTCATCGTCAGTTATTTTCAAAAAGAATCTATTTTTACCCCTTTTTTTATTTCCCTACAGAAATAATGAAATCTGCTTCCTTAATATCAGAATGTATCCTTATTCTTTATGCAAGGTTTCGTATTTTTTATAAAGAATCCATACTTTTTATTCCATTCCTGAACACAAATAATGAAATCTAGAATCTCCTTGATATCAGAAAGTAAAAGAGAAGTCTTTCCGGTCACAAAAATTAGGTCAAATTTTAACTAAATTATGAACCCCTGGTACTCGTTTGGGTTCAGAAAGCCAACAGATTTCTTCTAATTCATCCTTACTCCTTATTCTATTTTTAAACGAAAGTTTAGGATCAGGAAACAGAAGTGTAAACATGAATTTCGGTCTTCAAAAATTGTGTAAAATATTTACGAAATTAGTAGCTTCTAAAATTTCTATCAGTTAATAAATTAAGGTGTAATTTTCACAAAGTAATCATCCTTACTCTTTAGTCTACTACTTCACTTATTTTTGGCATCTCGTTACCTTTGAAACCCTAATTTTTTTACACACGTTGAGAAGATAACATAAAAATGTCAATGTCAGATTTCCAACGCCTACGCAATAATAAGTGAATGGTATATAAATAACAGGACTAGCAAAGTTAAACTTTTCCGGCATTAAATATTAAGTAAAAATTTTAATTGAGGTAGAAGCTCGCTTTTCTAAAAAATACTTACTTTTTCTTTATCCTACTTCTCCACAAAAGTAACGTAAAATGGAAACTTAATATATAAAAAAAAAACAGAAGAGCAATTTACTTGCCAAAAATTGTATAAAATTTCAGAGAAAGTGTAAGCTTCTGATAGTCATATTAATTAAAAAATTCAAGGCTTTTCAAAGAATTCGTTTTTACTACTTATTCTAGTTCTAAGCAGAAATAATAAGATCTGTAGTAATGCTGTTATGTTCAGAAAGTGGTAAATGAAATTTGTTCCTACTCACAAATTAGTAGTTTTAACTAATTTAAAAATTACAATCTAAAGTGTTTTATGGGCTTTGAAGCCGCGGTCCAATGGAATTTCTTCATGACGTTTCGTCTAGAGCTGCACCATATATTATTAAAGGTGATGAGGCAATGAACGAAGTGATCTCCCGTGCTTCCCGACGTTAACTGATTCGACTGTGGTGAGCTCCGTGGTATTTATTCCTCCGTCGCGTCGCACCGCTGCGTCGCATTGCAGTGGAGGGACTGAAGTGGGGGTAGTAGTGGCGCGGGGTTTCGGCCCACTTGAAGTATGACGTAGAACTCGCTTCCAGTCTGCATTTAGAAGCGTAATTTCCTCCTTCCTGTTGAAATTTTTGTCGTGTTTAAAGAAGATCTGAATGGCCTCTCTCGTTAGTCTCGGATAGAAACGCTGCGATTCATATAAGATATCCACCTTGTTGAAAAGGATGTAATGAATTGTGAGAGAGCGTACTCTGCTACTGCTGACTTTTAGGTTTGTCCCAGCCTGCAACTCCTCTTGTGCTCCGTAATCCTTGTGTTGATACTGCATTTTGTGGTGCCAATGTATGCCGAACCACAGTTGCATGGAACTCGGTAAATTCCGGGTGCTGAGAGGGGATTTCTGTGGGTTTAAAGATTACGAGTGGGTTTAAAGACAGTTTTAACATTGTGATCTCCCGTGCTTCCCGACGCTGACTGATTCGACTGTGACGAGCTCCGTGGTATTTATTCCCTGCCGTCGCGCTGCAGTAGAGAGACTGGGGTGGGGATAGTGGTGGCGAGGGATTTCGGCGCACTTGAAGTATGTCGTAGAACTCGCTTCCACTCTCTGTCTGTGAATGCCAAGAGAATTTATGAGCCGGCTCAATTGGAACGGGAAATGAAGCATCTGGAAAGAGCCTGTGATTGGAAGAGATTTTCGATAGGGCCGTTCGTTCAAGGATTGTAGAACGCCAGGAAAGAACAACGGGAGATGAGGAAAAGCGCGGATGGACTAGCCTACCATACATCCAAAAAGTAGCGGACAAGCTCGGCAGGCCATTGGAAAACCACAATGTTAAAACTGCCTTTAAATCCACTCGTCCAATACAACAGAGCTTGAAATCGACCAAAGATCGCAGAGACCCCCTATCGACATCCGGAATTTACCGAGTTCCATGCAGCTGTGGCTCGGTATACATTGGCACCATAAAACGCAGTGTCAACACGAGGATTACGAAACACAAGAGGAGTTGAAGTCTGACACAAGCACAAAAATCAGCAGTAGCAGACCACGCTCTCTCGGAAGGTCACGACATGCTTTTCAACGAGGTGGATATCTTATATCAATCGCAGCGTTCCTATCCGGAACTAACGATAAAGCTCATTGAGAACTTTAAACATGGCAACAATTTGAACATGAAGGAGGAAATTACGTTTGTAAATGCAGATTGGAAGCGAGTTTTACAATATCTTTCAAATGCGCCGAAATCCCGCGTCACCACTACCCCCAACCCAGTGCCCCCGCTGCAGCGCGAGCGCTCGGTTTGGAATAAATACCACGGAGCTCACCACAGTGGAATCAGACAACGTCCAGAAGCACGGGAGAGCACTTCGCCCATTGCCTCGTCGCCTTTGATAATGTCTGTCGCAGCCGTCAGGAAGAAATTCAATTGGACGACGGCTTCAAAACCCAAAAAACTCTTTAGATTGTCCTTCACAGTCTTATAAATTAATAATGTTTAGTTTATTTTCTGATTTATCTCATAGCAAAAATCTTGTATAAAACACGTTAGAAAACTAAAATTTTGTACTACTTGCATTTTTTACTGGAATTCGGTCTGCTTGTCCTTTGAGAAAATTTGATAAAATTTAATATATAGCACCTATGAGGAACTGAACCAAACATTCAACACTACTTAATTGCAAAGGGTTTAATTATTCTTAACCGATTGATAACAAAATATCTTAGTGTGATTTTCTAGGACTGTGAACTCAAGATCTTTCTTTCCTTGACCTATTAGGACTACTCCATCTATTGCAAGGAAAGCTGTTGATCGTGAGTCCACCATGTAAACGGAGACTAATATAAGTTTTTCTAATTTTGATGTACATATAAAGAAAACATTTTCCAGTTTCAAAAAGTTTTAATTCAACAAATTGGATCAGAGCACTGAAGGCATTGGACCATAAACTAAACGATGCGTGATTTAAAGTCACATCATAATGCAATCTAAAGTGTTTTCCGGGCTTTGAAACCGTGATCCAATGGATGCATGTTTCTTCCTGACGTTTCGCCTACAGCTGCGGCAGACATTATCAAAGGCGATGAAGCAATGGGCGAAGTGATCTCCCGTGCTTTCCGACGTTGACTGATTCGACTGTGATGAGCTCCGTTGTATTTAATCCCCCTCCATCGCGCTGCAGTGGAGGGACTGGGGTGGGGGTAGTGGTGGCGCGGGGTTTCGGCGCACTTGAAGTATGTCGTAGAACTCGCTACCAGTGTGCATTTAGAAACGTAATTTCCTCCTTTCTGTTGTAATTGTCGTGTTTAAAGATCTCAATGGCCTTTCGAGTTAGTCTCGAATAGAAACGCTGCGATTGATATAAGATAACCACTTCGTTGAAAAGAATGTCTTGACCTTAGGAGGGAGCGTGCTCTGCTACTACTGAATTTTGTGTTTGCTACTACAACACCTCTTGTGTTCCGTAATCCTCGTGTTGACACTGCGTCTTGTGGTGCCAATGTATACCGAGCCACAGCCTCATGGAAGTCGGTAAACTCCGGGTACCGAAGGGGTCTCTGCGGTCTCAAGCCTTGTAGTATTATACGGGTGGGTTTAAAGACACTTTTAACATTGTGCTTTTCCAGTAGCCTGCCGATCATGTCAGTTACCTTGTAGATGTATGGTAGACTAGTCTATCCGCGTTTTTCTTCATCTTCTCCCGTTGATCTTTCCTGGCGCTCTACATTTCCTAATCCTAATATCCTAATAAAATAAAGCCCTCGACCTCATGTTTGCTGTATCCATTCCGACCAAAAGCTCTTCCCAGACTCTTAATTTCCCGTTCCAATTCAGATGGCTCACAAATTCTTTTGTCTCTCACAGTCAGAGTCTTTATGACTCCCCTTTTCTGCCTGGGTTGTTCAATAACGGACCAAATTATCATCCCAGACAGAAAAGGGAGGCGTAAACCAAGAGCCAAGGGAATTTATTTGTGAGCAGGCTGACTTGGAACGGGAAATGAAGCATCTGGAAAGAGCCTTTGGTTGGAATGGACATAGCAAATACGAGTTCGATAGAGCAGTACAATGTTAAATCAATTCAATTGGACCACGGCTTCAAAGCCCGTAAAACACTTTAGATTGTAATTTGACTGGCCGTGAACCCCTCCACAGTCGTATAACTTCATAATGTTTATATTTTCTTTCTGATTTCTTTCATTAGAAAAAAAACTTGTATGAAACACGTTTAAAAACTACAATTTTGTACAACTTGCATTTTTACGAAAACTCGCTCTGCTTTTCCTATGAGAAAATTTTAAAATCAACACCTAAAAACTGAACACAGAATATCTTGGTGTATGATTTTCCAGGACGTTAAGTTTCAAATGTTTCTTACATTGGGTGACATGAACTGATTATTAAGAGTATAACTTTCTTTCAGAGCGCATTGCCGAACACTCCCAACCAAGAGTTCTGCTTAAATGAAGACGCATATGTGAGTTCTAGTGGCATCAAATTTTAATAAAATTCCGTGCGTTCTTTACAACATATTCAGTTTTAGAACTCGTCCAAGCTTTGTCTTTTAAGACAAAGTTACATAAACCAAACTTATTGGAACCATTATGCCGGCTTCTGGTGCTACTATTACACCAACACAGCAAGATTCATCCAAAAGTACCACAATAGTACTTTTAACTTCACTTGTGATGGTAGAATTTTAAGGCTTCCCGTAGCAATGGTAAGTATTTTGCTGGGTATCTATAATAACTCACTGCGGTTTGTCGATTATGAGATAAAAAGTGACATTAAGAAGTAATTTTAGACACGAGTTGCGGTATTCAGGCAGTGTTATTTTAGCATAGCTCGCTAATAGCGGGCTTTGTATACATTACTGCTCTATTTCAAAATTTGTTTTCTTGTTTTCTTTAGAAAACCAAGGTTGTGGTTGCAGAACATACTATGGATATATTTCAATAAACAACAGCTTCTTTTGTGTATTTTTTCCAGGTGTAATAAAATTAATTTTGTTTTCTATTATTACGCACACGGATGCTCCAGTTCGAAAGATCATAAAATCAATTTACGATACATTATTGCCTTAGTACATTAAATACAATTAGCAAACACGAGACCGTTTATGCTTTTAGGTTGATGAAAACACTATTGCTCTGTTTGATTACACATATACCGAAGAGGCGAAAATTTTACGAAGATCCTTCAAGTCTGACGAAATGTTTGATAATTACTTGAAATGCTGCAAAGAGGCCGAAGACTGTTGTTCCAAATTCATGACCGATGATAACATCCACAATAGTACGTATCTGCTTGAAATTAAAACATAGGATAACAATATTTAATTTTTTAATGAATCAATGCAAGTCACCAAATTGTATGCTTTTAGCTCCTGATGAATGTCCTGTGGTGTGGGATGCTTGGTCATGTTTTCCAAATACAGCAGTCAATACTACCAAGAATCTACCGTGTAGCAGCCAAGCTTACGAATCTCCAGATAAAGTTTGCACTTGTAAGTTTCTCAGCACTAATTTACAATCAAGAAAGCACTGCTACTAAAGTAATACTACAACGAATTTGCAGTAGAAAGCGAAAAAGAATGTTATTGGAACCAAACTCTCGAACTGGCGGAATGGAACATATACACCAGCTACACTCCCTGTGCTATAGCTCCTGTCTACCTAAGAAGATACAATTTCAACGTGGTTGCACTTATGGTCTCTGTGGCTTGTTCCCTCCCTGCCATTGTCATTTTCTTGTCCATATCCACCTTGAGGGATACAAAAAGAGTGATCTTCCACAGGAATCTTCTAATCGCCATTGTGGTTAGGAATGTCCTTAACATCTTAGTAAAGTACTTGATATTTATTGACGAGTTGAAGGCGTCGACAAAAAGCTGGCATGTGATGCAGAACAATTCGGTGTGGTGCAGAGCGTTGTCATTTTTTTCGAGCTCTGCTATGAATGGCATATACGCTTGTATGCTCGTGGACGGGTATTATCTGCATAAAGTGATAGTTAGGACCTTTGCCAAGGAACCTCAGATGGTCATTATATACATAATAATAGCAGGTTAGTGAACTGAGGTACATTGTACAGTTAGAACTCTAAGAGCGACTTTCACAAGTGCAGTTTAAACTTTTAAGTTCAGTCTTTTAAACTTAGACCCACTGATACAAGTTTAGTTTAAACTTTAGTTTGAAGATAAACCATAGATTTTGAGAGATAAACAATGCAATGTACGTTAAATCTGGAGCTTGAACTTTAAACTGCAGTTTTACTGATAAATGTAAAAGTCGTCCGAAGTCAGGTTCAGCTAAACTTCACTGACACCTAAGATAGCAACGTTATTTTTATGGTATGGATTTTCAGTTCCAGTAAGCTTTATGTAAACCTGACTTTAAGCTTTAATTATACAACTGAACCTCAAAGTAAAATACTGAGTTTACATCGCTGCTTGATTTCAGTTCTAACTTTCTTGCCTTCGCTCATTTGGGCCGCAGTGCTGGGATCCCACCACAGAGTGTCTTGTTGGCAAATAGACACTAACGGCGAACAATGGTCCCAAGACAGTTTCAGATTGGTAATATTGATTATCAATACGATTTTGCTGCTCGACATTATCCGCATCATGCTTTCCAAGATGAAGCAAGGGAGTGTAACGCAACAAACTAAGTATGTAATTCTAGATGATGGTACATATAACTCATCATTCATTTATTTTTGCCATTTCGTTACCTTTGAAATATTTTTTTATATCTATCTCCTTCCACCACATGTTGGGAAGGGTACTATAAAAATGTCAATGTTAGATTTCCAAGCGTTGGACTTGATGTCAATAATAAGTGAATGGTCTATAATTACTTAAACTAGCAATTTCTCAACGTTTGGATCATCTTTACAGACCCACTTTTCAACATTCAGAGAATATAACTTTTGATGTTTGCTAAAATTATTCTATCTGTACAATACGACCTCGATCACTTCTTTCGATTTCCCAAGTGCTCATCTCTCTGTCTCTGCCTGTCTTTAGTATAAATCATTTCCACGTTTTTCCAAGTAGTGTGCCATGGGAATTTGACAATATGAACACTGTATAATTTTTAAACAGTGTCAATGATATTTCTCTTGTTGTAAAAACGGTAAAATAAGGATTCAGAAAAAAACAATTTCGCTAAATACAAATTATCCATAAACTGATTTGACACAAATGTGATGACAGGACTCTATCCAATAAATTAAATGCAAGTTATTGTAAATGCCAATAATAATTTAACATAATAGGAGATACGGCAGTTTTATTGAGTTTCACTTTAATTTCTCCCATCAACATCCTCGTTATTTTTGGGTCAAGGGCATGAAGTAAACGTTTAGGCCTCCGACCGATTACGTAATTCTAATTCATATTTCTCCAAAGGGCTATAATTGGTTTTAGAAGCCCTTTAAATTTGTTTTGCATTAATAATGACCTGATTTTTTTCACAAACACCAAATTTGCGTTTTCTAATACTATGAGTGATTCTTAACCGATTTTACCGCTAATTCTTACTTGAGTTTTCTCCAAAAGCCTCAAATTTGCATTGTTAGATGATTTGAGTCATTTTAACTGATTTTATAAGGCCGGTCAAAATACAATCTTAATTATTTTCCGGGCTTTAAAGCCGTGGTCCAAATGAAATTCTTCCTGACGTTTCGTCCACAGCTGCGGCAGACATTATCAAAGGCGATGAGACTGTGGTGAGCTCCGTGGTTTTATTCCCTCGCCGCACATAGGGGTATTTAAGCTCCATTTATCTTCCTTAAATGTGTTCATTCATCGCGAAAGTTCTGCTAAAGCATCTAAAGAATGTATATAATGTATAAAAAGTCGAATTAAATTGATACGATACCAAATAAAACAAGAAAAATTGAGTTAAACCTAGGCATGGCCATCAGCTATCTAGCTCGTATTATAGGCATTCAAGTTTACCTTAAACTTTAAGATATTACGAAGTAGTTGACATAGAGTAATTCTGCAGTATTTGTGTAGGATGTTATTGCTACGATCGTAGTGTTACGAGCATTTCTCGACTTTGATCGGTTTTTACTTAAGATTAGCTAGCTATATTACGCCTTGTTTTGCGGGGCTTTCTGTACTTGAATTTTTTAAAAAAGATTATGTTACTTATAATTTTCTAGTACATTTTCAAGGAATATCAAATTCTGATTTTAATTATAAATTAAAGTTTGAAGTATCCATTTCAATGTCCCATTTAAAAAAGTTGCGGATATTTGCGGTTTTCCTATGGCAAGCAAGCTAAAGTTGCGTCCACAATATCCAGATATAGAGCGTAACTTTACTAAACTCAGACTAAATAATTACTTTGTGCTTTTTTAAGCATTAATTTAGTCCTCAATGTTTTGCTTTCTCTCAGGGTGTGTGTCTTATAAATAATCATGAACTCAAATTTGATCATACCATGTGTTCATTATAAAACTTCATCTAGTTGGCTGCAAAATGTGAGAATATCATGTCAAAAAAATAGGATGGAGCAACAAAGGTCCATCTATTTTTTTGTAACTAATTACCACTTGTTATTACTATTTAAGTAAATCAGTAATTAGGGAGTAATGCAAAAAAACGATGTGAAACCTTAATTTTATATAATTATTTTGAAGTCGTTATTTTTGGGTCAAGGGCATGAAGTAAACGTTTAGGCCTCCGACCGATTACGTAATTCTAATTCGTATTTCTCCAAAGGGCTAAAATTGGTTTTAGAAGCCCTTTAAATTTATTTTGCATTAATAATGACCTGATTTTTTTCACAAACACCAAATTTGCGTTTTCTAATACTATGAGTGATTTTTAACCGATTTTGCCGCTAATTCTTACTTGAGTTTTCTCCAAAAGCCTCAAATTTGCATTGTTAGATGATTTGAGTCATTTTAACTGATTTTATAAGGCCGGTCAAAATACAATCTTAAGTATTTTCCGGGCTTTGAAGCCGTGGTCCAAACGAATTTCTTCCAGATGTTTTGTCTACAGCTGCGGCAGACATTATCAAAAGCGATGAGACAATGGGCGAAATAATATTCCGTGCTTTCCGACGTTGCTTGATTCGACTGTGGTGAGCTCCCTGGTTTTATTCCCTCTCCGGCGCCGTCGCGCTGCAGTGGAGGAACTGAGGTGGGGGTAGTGGTGGCGCGGGGTTTCTGTTCACTTGAAGTATATCGTAGAACTCGCTTGCAGTCTGCATTTAGAAACGTTATTTCCTCTTTCTGTTGAAATTGTTGTCGTGTTTAGAGATCTCAATGGCCTCTCTCGTTAGTCTCCGATAGAAACGCTGCGTTTGATATAAGATATCCACATCGCTGAAAAGGATATCATGACTTTCGGACAGGGCTCTGCTACTGCTGACCTTTGTATTGGTCCCGGCCTGCAACTCCTCTTGTGTTCCGTAATCCTCTTGTGAACCCCGCGATTTGCCCGATCTCAGGTTCTGTTGTATTGTACGAGTGGGTTTAAGGCAGTTTTAAAATTGTGCCTTTCCAGTAGCCTGCGGATCCTCCAGGAGAAATTCTCGTTAGCTTCTATGTTGTTTCGCTCTTCACGATGGTACCCATTAAGGAAGCCATGAAACATATTAACCAGGAATTTCCACAAGATATTGCCAAGTTGTTCAACACTACCTAACCACTACATATTTTCAATGGAAGGAAGATTTCTGCAAACAAACTGATGGTGTAGCTATTGGCAGCCCCATTTGTCCAGTAATAGCAAACTATTTTATGGGAATTTTCGAGGCCAAGACGTTGGCAATGGCAATTAAGAGGACAAAGTACTGGTTCCGATTCGTGGACGACATTTTTGTTATTTGGAGCCATGGCGAGGGCGAACTTCAAAACTTCCTCTTAGACGTCAGCTCTATTTACCCAAAAATTCAATTCACTATAGAGATAGAAAAGGAAGGACGCCTACCATTTTTGGACGTTTTGGTATCAAGGAAGCCGAATGGCAAGCTTCCGCACACTGTTGATAGAAATCCACCACATACTGGCTGATACCTCAATAGCGGATCAAATCATCATCCCAGACAGAAGAGGAGAGTTGTCAAGACCGTGTCTGTGAAAGTCAAGAGAATTTGTGAGCCTGCTGAATTGGCACAAATTAGATGGGGCCGTCCGTTCAAGGTAGTAGAGCACCAGGAAGGAATAACGGGAGAAAATTAAGAAAAGCGCGGATGGAGTAGTCTACCCTACATCAACAAAGTAATGGACAAGATCGGCTGTCTACTGGAAAAGCACGATGTTAAAACTGTCTTTAGACCCACTCGTACAATACAACACAACTTGAGATCGACTAAAGACCGAGTTCCCCTATCGGAACCGGGAGTTTACAGAGTTCTATACAGCTGTGGTTCGGTATACATTAGCACCACAAAATGAAGTGTCAACACGAGTAGTACGGATCACAAGTAGGACGGATCGCAAGAGGAGTTGCAGGCTGGGACAAAGACAAAAGTCAGCAGTAGCAGAGTACGCTCGCTCCGACGGTCAGTGGTCACTTTTCAACGAGGTGAATATCTTATATCAATCGCATCGTTTCTATCCGAGACTAACCCGAGAGACTCCGGGAGAGGCCATTGAGATTTTTAACCAAGGGCAACAATTTTAACAGGAAGAAAGAAATTATATTTCTAAATGCAGACTGGAAGCGAGTTCTACGACATACTTCAAGTTCGCCAAAACCCCGCGCTACCACCTCGTCCACCGCAGTCCCTCCACTGCAGCGCGTCGGCGGAGGAATAAATACGAGGGAATCAGTCAACGTCGGGAAGCACGGGAGGTCACTTCGCCCATTACCTCATAGCCTTTGGTAATGTCTGCAGGAGCTGTAGACGATACGTCCAGTTCCATTGAATCACGGCTTTAAAGCCCGAAAAACACTTTAGATTGTTTAACTGAATTTGTTCCTAACCTGCATTTCACTAAAAATTCCAAATTTGTATTTTTAGACCCGTTAATTATTTTTGAACTGACTTTTCTAATGATCCTAATCTGAATTTTTCCAAAAACTTTTAATCGTAAATGTTCTGGCTGATTTTTAGCTTAACAAGTAATTTTCAGTCGATTTTGGCCTTGGACCTGAATGTCTCCATTCCTGACCCAACCTGACTTTTTCGAAAAACACCAAATTTTGCATTTTGAAGTATTTTGAATACATCTTTACTTGTTTTGGTCGGAAAAATAGTTTTTTCAAAAGCTTTTCCGTTCTCTTGTAGTTAATTTTGTCCACAAAATCGATTTTGAGATCCAAATGCCTGCAGATCCAACAAAACTGGTAAATGTCGGACTGAAAATGTTTCTGAAAAGTTGTTCCATTACATAATGCATAAACAAGACTGCGTAGTAAATTTTTTACCACATAAAAATGAAATTTAGTTTATAAGCATTTTGAAAATGTTCATATTCACTTTAGCAAGCCATTGTCCCCCCTTTTTACAGCAGTGAGAGGTCGATCAGGGTTACCTAACGACAGTATGCACCTACTTCTCAGAAAGTTAGAGACTTGATCAATGGTGTTTTTATAAAAATTGCTATTTTTTTTGATGGATAAGAAACGATCAAGCGAAACTACTGTTATTTTCAACGATTGATTTAGATATTTTGTAATTTTGTCTGAATTAACTTTTTTTAGAGCTGCATTCCGAGCCACTTTATTCCTAATACCCCTGTTCGGACTACAGTTCTTCATAACTGCGAAAAAAACAGTGATTAACGACACGTGTTTCGCTGAAGATTTATACGAATACTTCCGCTACACCATGGAAGCTGCCCAGGGGGTGTTCGTGGCGATTCTGTTCTGTTATGCAAACACTGAGGTTGTCCACGTCACGTATTTTACATTTTATAATGATAATTTACTTATAATTATTGCAGGTTCATAATGAATTGAAAAATATCTACAGAAAGTTGATCATTCACTTGCATCAGAGGTATGGGTGGAAAATTGGAGGAAAAGCTGCCAGTCGACGCAGAACTACAACCGCTACCTATGTTGGCGCCAGGGATTCAAATAACCAATTTTAGATAGACCTTTTTACATCTTTCTTACACACTTTAATACAGGGAGCTTATTTAATAAATGGTTTGGTGGCGATCCCCACCAATGAAAATCTGTCCAATGTAGATTTTAGTAAAAGTGAGTTTCATCTGAGGTTATCACATCATGTATCTTAGTAAAACCATTATCATTATCGATATCAACAACATAAACATCAAAAACTTTTTTGTTATTTTTATCATCCATAATAACGTTTTTCTTTCCTAACATTTTTATATATTTAGTACCAGTAGCCTCAACTTAGTGGAACTGACAACAGTTAATGCAACCTGTTTTGTAAAGTGATATTATTAAACATTTTTAAGACGTTAGAATAAGCGGCATTTTCATCTTAAAGTTAAGCGCCTTTTTCTCAATAAAATGTATTATTTTGCATATAATTTATTCACGTCATGTTCAACGTCATATCATTGCATTTTATTTTACTACTGAAGCCTAGAGACGTATGCTCTTGTTACTAGGATTAAAAATAACAAGACTACAGCAGAGAGAAGAGGTACAAACAAAATATTGTTCGAAGTGCAGAAGTATAGGCTCCAGTGCTAGGTGCAGCAGAACCGCCGACTCCTCCTGGCGCACGTAATATTTTTATTCGTTAAGAGAGAAAAAAAAACGCATTTAAATATACTTAACACTTATATGTAATACAAACTTTCGCGGGTTTGATTGTACGCAAAATCGCCTTAAATATTATATAAATAGCTCTAGAATTAGATATACAATACTTAAATGGAATGGCAAGTTTAGGGTCTTATTCAACGCATGGACAGAACTAAGCTGCATTTATCTCTATATAGTGAAGAAGTCAACTGAATATACTTACTTCTAAGAGGAAATAAATCTGTAACTTTTTTATACATTGTAATACTGTTATGATAAATTTATTGCTCGTCAACCCTTATTTGTTTTATGCCATTTAGTCAAATTGCTCATTTCTATTAAATAAAGAAGCTTTTTCGTGATAAATGCTTTGGAGGCAGGGCCTTGATTATTATTTTCAAAAGTACAATAAGGGTACCAATTTTACGCAACATAGAATTCATTTCATAGAATCATAAAAATATTGCAAATTTTTAGTTAAACATTTACGGTCGATTTTAGTTCCATAAACTGGAAAGGAACATGCAGTGTCTGGTTTTTGTGCTCGACTATCAGGTGTCCCCTTCTTTGCGACGCTCCCACCACCAAGACCGTTTCTCCTTTGTAGCAAACTGGCCCTTCGCCGGACGCGTCTTCTGGGTATGTCATTTTCATTACTCTTGTTTGTGGGTAACCTAAAATTAAAACCATTTTTAAATAAAGTTTTTTTTTCTAATTCGGTTAGCTCGATATTCAAGCACTGAAAACAATGCGTTTACAGCCTCATAAACGCATTGCTATGGTTATTTATTTCATACTGTCCGGTATATACGTCCTACATTCATCGATTTGAGTCCGGTAAATGGAGCTTTACCGGACAAGTCCGGTAAAGGTTGCTAAGCAACCGATGCTAGAGAGCTACCGTCTCCATATAAAATATAACGTTACTTAAATTTGATTAAGATTTAGATAGCAGTCTAACTTACTTTAGCTTGTTATAGTGTTGGGAGTTGGTATGAGTCCGGTGCGCGGACATAAACACCGAATACAGCATATTTACAAGCTATCAAAAAAGCAACATTTTGAAATTGATAGCTGTCAAGAAAACGTAAATCCATCGAGCATAAATTCAATATTGTTTTTGCATATTGCTTTTGAAATTTAAATTTATTAGTAAATTCAAGTTTGAAATTAGTCAACTCTAGTCAACAGTCTCAAGTTTATTATGTTGTAGGCTACGTGTGTCGCCTAAAAAGGCATCATCAGGCCTAAAATATAATTATAAACAATTGCAACGCAAGAACAACCAGAATTAAACTCACAACAATTACAACACACGTTAAAATAGTTAAAAACTGTGATGATTGTGGTGAGTTTAATTCTGGTTGTTCTTGCGTTGCAATTGTTTATAATTATATTTTAGGCCTGATGGTGCCTTTTTAGGCGAAACATGCAGCCGTACAACATAATAAACGTGAGACTGTTGACTTAGAGTTGACTGATTTGAAATTTGAATTTCTACCAGTCTCTTAGAGGAAAAAAATTGATTTTTTCTATTAGTAAATAGTTTCATTATGTTAAATTTAAAATCATACAACAATTGTGTAACCTGCCACCAATTTAGTGATGTTGCATAATAGCACAAATGTTTGACGTACCTATCCAAAATATTGTGGACTTTAAGTTTGCAAGAAAAAACATCATTTCCTGATATTCCAAAGGAGCTTCTAAGTTATTCAGTGAAATTCAAAAATATCCCCAGTGCCCAGCAGAACCGACTTATTTCAAAGTACTACATATATTTGAGGAAACGCAAGCACATTGTTGATGATTTAATTTTGGAAATTTAATCCTCAAACCTGACAGAAAAATAAGTTTGAAGGGCAATTGGATTAGCAAGAGTTAGATCCAATTGCCGTTCAAACTTATTTTTCTGTCAGGTTTGTGGTATACCATACTGATGAGCTCTAATAAGAGCGAAACCGGTCTATGGTTCCTCTGCCTGATAGAGAAATGAGTTTCATACTCTGCTAAACGTCGCCCCCAGACAATATAGGTACGAAATCTCAGCCATTTGTCTGTGGGAATTGACAATATTGCAGAAAACTGGTTTTTGAAAATGAAATGGGGCAACACCAATGCGTTGTCGAAAGTAACCCTGGTCCAGTGTAATAGTGTTTCGTGATCTTCGAATACATGATCTAACTGACCCTTAAACGAAAGAGTGTGAAACTCCGAAAAATTTCAATCACCTCACTTCCCACCTTAAACAGTACATTACTAAGAATTACTGAATCATGCACATTTATATTACCAATCATCTCACGTCACTTCGCACCTTAAACAGCACATTACTAAAAATTACTGAATCATGTACATTTCTATTACCAATCATCATAAGTCTTGACTTTTTAGCGTTTAACTTTAAAAAATTGCAGTTAAACCATACCTTCAAGTGACTCAGATCAAACTCTCCTGGTCTTTATAGTGATAATATATAAGTATATCGTGTGCGAATATACGAATTTAATAATTTATAATTACCAAACTGATCCCTTATGTATGTTAAGGAAAGAGTTCCATAGTATTTTCCCTGCCATTAACGATCTCTGATTATAGTTACTCGTCGATTTTTGTCAACTGCAGTTGTTAAAAGCTAACGCACCATCATCCACACATCCCCTAAACTTTTCAATCAACCTATCTACAGTCCCAAAAGCTCGTTTTAAGTCCAGAAAAACAACACCATCACCAAAGAATCGCTTCATCAATTCCCAAGATATGTCAGGCAGTAAAAGCAAAAGCCGTCGATATATGTTTTGCTAAGACGAGAAGAAGGTAACATCAGAATTTTTTTGGAACAAACTTTCGATAGAAGATTCCAGAAAGCAAAAAGATTAAAGAAAAAGACAGTTTATTTCCTGATTTCAGAGGTTAATAGAGCAAGTAAGTGGAAGCAGGGAAACTAAGAAAGCCAACGCTATTTCCTTTTCAAGTGCCATGGTTACACCAGGCTACATTGTAGAAAAAAGGGTGCATATGAATCAAAGGACAACAATGTTGGTGATATAATTTTTGTTTAAAACAATGATAGAGAGGACATAACAAAAATGAGCTTTGAATCAGGAGCTCCAGAAGTGAAATTTAGCATAGATAGTGGTGCAACCAATCACCTTATATGTGAAAAAATTGAGGAACATAAAGACTAAAATGAATCAAAAGACAACAGTGATGGTGCTATAGCTTTTGCTTGAATCAATGACAGTGAGGAGACAGCAAAAATGAGCTTTGGATAAGGAACCCAATAAGTGAAATTTATCATAGACAGTAGTGCAACCAATCACCTCATATGTCAAGAAATGGAGGAAAATAAGGATGCAGATGAATGAAAAGACAACAGTGGTGGTGATATAGTTTTTGTTTGAATCAATGACAGTGAAGACAAAGCAAAAATAAGCTTTGAATCAAGAACACAAGAAGTTAAATTCATCATAGACAGTGGTGCAACCAATCATTTTTGGTAAGAGATTGGTAAGAGAAAATCTTCTAAATTTAGCCAACTTGGAAAGTTGAGTATAAAAAGCGATAATGTGTGGTTATGCAAAGAACTTTTTCACAATTTTTTGTCATTTAAAAAACTTGGAGAAGCAGGCACTACAGTGTTGCTCAAAGACAAGAAAATACAAGTTTTGAAAAACAATATTGTCAGACTAAATAGAGAGCTGTGGGGGCAGGTAATCACTCTTAGACAAAAATTCAATGTTTGTCTCTCAGCTCATTATAATAGTAGATATATTAGATCATAGAAGAAGAGATCACTAAAGGCGCTGTCCTATTCCAGGGATGAGCAAAACCTAAGTGAAAATGAAATAGAGCAGACTACGTTTCCTTACCATACTAAATACAAGAAAAGCTACAAGAATATTAGAAGTGGTATCGACCTATAAATTTTCCCACTCACGTTAGCTGTAGATACTAGGTAAGTTTTATAGATCGCTGCTCACTTTTTAGAATAAGCTTTTTAATCAAAAACAAAAAAGAAGTTCTTACTAAGTATGAGGAATGTTTGAACCATGTTTAGGCCAAGTTTGGAACTCGAAATTAGTATGACTAAGGTGTGACAATGAGGGGTAAATTGGTACTCCTCAGCTGCACGAAATGGCATTATCTGTCAGCATAGTGCGCCAAAGAACCCAGAGCAGAATGGTATGGCCGAAAGGTACAAATATGCTGTAAAGTAGGAGGCACGATGTTTAATTTTTGACTCAAAATAGGAAAGTCTCCTTAGGGTCCACAGATCCGAAACAAGTAAATGAGTAAACATATACTGTAATATTTAGATTAGTTCACAAATGTTTTTTGTTTAAGGTGCATTCCCGCATTGAAAATGATGTGTTTGGTAATATTTAGTCAGTAATCTCACCCAATTTGGTATTTCCAGTCACCGTGTAGGACCTGCTTGGTGGCACCGGCGGCGGCCTTTCCAAGTCTAACCCAAACAAATTACAGGTCTGCTGAATAATCTTGGCATCGCACTTTTCGGCCAGGTCAGGTGGAGGGGTTCCAGCAATCGGCTGGGGACGAGGTCTGGTACTCGGAGGCACACCCGTTCTGGGTGGTACCACTTTTGCCGCAGCATTATTTTCGATGGGCGGTTTATCTCTACGCAACGTGGCCCAGCGGTATCTGGGAATTTCGAAGCAGTTATTTCACGAATTAAAGCGTGTTTGTTACATTCTTACCTACACCTCCACCCTCTCCAAGTTGCTTGAATCAGCGTTGCAGCTTTGCGTCGCCTCTCATTGCGAAGCCTCTCCAGAAGCTGCCGAATGCCCTCGCTTAGGAAAATGTGCCGTTTTCCCATCGCCCAGTTGGTGGATACAGCACTTATCTCCTAAAAAGTAAACATGAAAGTTAAACAATTTGCTTGTTACCACAAGCCAGCCGCCTACCTCTCTTTTGGCTAACAGATCAGTGGCATACTGTAGAATAATTTTGCAGTCTTCAGTTATTTTTTCTTCAGATCTGCTCAGTTCACAGAAAGGAGCTAAAAGCCGATAACGGGAATTGAAGGCTTTGTATCGCGTTCGATGAGGGAAACCTGTAAATTAAGAAAATTTACTTGATGACTGCTGAAAGTAGACATCTCATTGTAGAAGACCACAGAGTAAATTGAAAAAAGAAGTAAATAGCTTTGAAAATATTAGAACAAGTCGAAATGGCCCATTGAAATAAAATTCATAATTACATACGCAGTTTGCATTCATTACGATTTGAAGAAAATCTTATAATGTTTATCTACTTGTTACTAAATGTTACCTCCTGCCATAAGGTTGACTGTCTCCAGGACTTGCAGGGATCTTATTTGTCTGACGACAATCCCGCGATCAAACGTGTTGGTGGCTTCCTGATTATTACTGCAAATGCACCTGACGAAATGTGGCCTCGCATGGACCAAAGTGCGCAGCAAGTTATCCAGACGCGTGTGGAAGTCCTGAGTTAATGTGGAAACCGGCTCATCGCCATTTAGTAAATCTGTATGAGAAGTCGGAGAAATCCTGCGAAATTTAAAATCAGCGGTAACACTATAGAAATTTGCAAATTTAATAATATGTATTATATAATAAATAAAAATTATAAAAGAAGTATTGTCAATGCAATAAATGGTACCTGAAACTAACACCCCGCGGTACAGTCTCAATGGAATACAAGGCCTTGAGCTCACTGCCAAACAAATGGGTGGCGAACCCGAAATTACAGGACTGCTTGTAAAACACCGCGACCAGATCATCGGGAACTACGTCCTTATTCGTGTCTAAGAAGTCGGCAGCATCGTAGATCACCCGTCCTGCAAAGTGCTGAATCCCAAACAGTCGAGGATCCATTGATTTCTGGTCGAACAGTCGCTTGTTGTTTTTATGCTGCACCTTTTTTTGCAAAGAAGTTATAGTACTATACATGAGTTGTACTACTAAAAGATTACTTTGATTTTGGCGACATAAGACTCGGCAGTGCCTCTAATCGACCCTTCCACGTCCAACATGCTCAAAAGTCCTGTGCGCAGGGAAGATATTAAATCTATACAAGGGACGTTATCCACGTAGTCCACTTCTACCTCGCAGCACACCCCTTCATCCCTGAAGCATAAGTACTCCGCGTTAATAACCAACTCGTTTTTCAAACTAATGGCGAAAACTACCTGCAGGACTCAATGCTGGATTTAAATATATGAGTATTATAAAAATGCTGCATGGTTTCCGCGCAGAGATTAATGCAAAGATGCTCAAGTTGAGCGGGCTTGGGGTCTTCAAACCCAAACATATCCAGTATCCCTATAAACCCATCAGTAGTCGCGTGCCTCACCGCATTATTTAGCGCCACCATTGACTTGTTTCCTGCGGAATTGCTGCTGGTTCCTACCGTTGATGCATGTTGGCTAGTAACCTTTAAGTCACAAAAAAAATGCAGATAACAATAATTATTGGGACATATAAGTAAGCACCTCCGCTTGATTATGAACCGACTCATTAGAATCGGAGCTCAAGGTGCCCAGAGTGGAGCCCAGTCTCTTTAAGCTGTTGGCCCTCCGAACAATGGTAGCTACAGTTCTGCAGTACAAGGCTTTCGCCAAACAGTCTCGCGTCATATTGGACATATTTGCGTCACAAACCTAATAAGACGTTAAAAAATTAACCAAAACTAAACTGCTAATGGAACAGATCGATACAGCAGAATTTTTCTGTATATCAAAAATGCGTATCGATCAATTCCTATTAGCAGTTACTTCTATTAGCAGTTTAGTTTACGAAACTTGAATAGGTCACTTCTCTTGACTAATTTCTAACAGTGAATACCTCATCTCCTTTTAAAAACCTAACTTGCCGGTCACCTAGTTTAAAAGAGACGTTGTGAAATAGACCCATTCGATTTTCCATTATTGGCCTACAATATTAATTTATATTTACCGATTTAACCAGTTGTCCTCGGGCATTGTGGGTCCTCGACGTTAAGCCTCTGAAAAGGGAAGCACCAGAGACGCCCAACAAAGCTGCCACTGAGTTTAGTTCAGTCTCACCTCTCACGTCCACTTCTATACCTGAATAATATGTCTTTAAATTAGCAATTATTTTTAGAAGATATTCTTGTAATTACAGATGAGTTACAATTTTTTGGTAATTATAGTAATGAATTGACTCTAAGCAATCAATATTCTCCATATTTGATGTGATATAAGCATGGCAGATGGGTTGATCGACAAATGGGTGACCACCTATACTTTACACTTCGTTCGTTCTAGTTCCGATAACATGCGAGAGCCATCTGCCATGGAGTATTAGATCTAATACGCTGGTGGATGTCGCCTGCTCCTGCTCTGTAACATCTAACCGCTCTTCCAAAGCTTTTTGGCTTTAAGCCGCGAACTCACGGTCTTGCGACCGGTCAAGCTATGGCTGATTAGAAATAGACCCCGAAACTAGTATGCAGATAGGTTGATCGACAAATTGCTGACCACCTACTTATTCTCGGTATACTTTGTGTATTAAAAATAATATATTCCTCTTTTCAACATTTTCAGTGGCTTTTTATTCTTCTCCTCCATTAAAAAAAAAGATTTCGAACTTCAAAATGAAACCTTTAAAATTTGAGTTTGTGAGAATGTGGTATGTTTTAAACCAATGTAGTGTGTTTTTAGGTCCAAATAATACATGGAATAAACAAAATGCGTTTGTGAGAGTGAAGTTTTCTTACATCACTTCTATGAACTCTAAGGGTGACTTTTACAAGTTCAAGTAAAACTTCAGATCGAAGATAAAACTTCACATATAACCTACATTGCATTGTTTATCAGTCAGTTAAACAATGCAATGTACCTCAAGTCTGGTGTTTTATCTTCAATCTGAAGTTTACTTGAATTTGTAAAAGTCGCCATAAGTACCTTTGCCGTCCGAAAATTGCACATTTCCCAGCAGCAAGACAGCAGCCAAAACTCTTACTACGTCCATAAACGGAATACCCAGAACTCCTAGGCACGTTTTCCAAGCCTGAAACCTATTTTTCTCCACTAATAAAATAACTCGACACTTCATTATTATTGAGGTATACCTTGAGGAGTCTTCAACGACGTCTTGCCTAACGTCTCCATGGTGAAGATATTTCAAAGTTGAGGGCTTATGCCCGTCCAAGTTCAATTTGGTCCGTTCTTCCGCCGAAAGTCCAGCAAGCATTTGGTAAAAGATGTGGTAATTCTTTTCACCTGGTAACGGTCGTATTACTCTGGTTTGGTCCAGGAAATAGCAATGGATTTTAGTGCGGTAAAGCGCCCCATCGGTTACCTGAACTTCGATAAATTGACCCTAAAAGTTAAAAATACCTTTAAAAACAACCCTCCGAATTGATACAGTAGGTTTTAGGAAATAGGTTTTACTGTACAAACTCACTATTCTGCTGGACTCCGAGTTGGTCAAAGTTTTAGCGGATCCCAGTGACCTCAACACCGTAAACGCTGCTGCCAGATGCTTGAAAGCGTCAGTCTCGGGGCCTCCTCCAGCTACCGCGAAGAGCTGCCTCAGGAGCAGCATTGAAGTATGGCTCTTTCCAGACCCGCTGGTTCCTATAAGAATCCCCTATATGATGTAAAAGTTTCGGATAGATCGTACTGTTTACTTACCAGATAAGATGATGGCTTGTGGATAACCAGTTTCAGACTGTTGTCTGACGGCTTCCTGGACAACTTTGTTCAGCTGCGGACTTAAGGATAAACTTCTTGTACTATTTAAGGTGAGGGGGTTTCCGACGTCTCTGTAGGGGTTTAGGCACAGGATTATGGGCCCGACGTTCGTCTGGAAACAATCAAAATTAAAAATAAAAAAAACATCAGGAAAGGTGGATATTTGGCAGCAATTTGACAAAAAATAGATTTTTTTAAGATGATAGCATGTTGAATTATTGTGCAAAAGCATAGAAGGGCATTAAAAAAATTTCAATGTTTTTCACAAAATATGACTTAGATTTTTGAAAATTTTACTACTACATACTGCCTATTAAAATGTCGCCTCAAGCTACATTTGCGGTTGAAGCTTCAAGTTACAACCGCAGGTATCACCTCGACTATGGTGTCTGTTAATGGGCGGCCTTTTGGAGAGACTGCAGACCGAGGGGTTCAGAACGCAGATTGGTCATGATACCAGGAAAGTTCGTCGGGAGCGTTTATGATCGAATGCAAAGGACATGCAGGATAATAGAACAATGGTGTACCGAGACGGAACTGTCAGTCAATCCCTGCAAGACAGGGCTTGTGCTGTACACCAAAAGGAGGAAAATTACAGGATTCCGGTCACTCACGCTGTTCGCGGAACCTCTGCTGCTAAAGCTTGAGGCTAAGTACCTGGGGGTGACCTGTAAAAGTCACGTAGAAAAGGCATGCAAACAGGCAACAACACTGGTATGATAACTGCGCAAGGCAGTGGGCAGGAGTTGGGGACTAAAGCCACACGTCCTGCACTGGCTCTATACACTGCGGTAATCAGATCGAGTATATCCTATGGGTCCGTGGTCTGCACAGAACCTGCAGCAGAACAGTCTGCCTAGTCATAACGAGTGTGGTTAGAACAATACCGGGAGCAGCTCTCAACGCCTTACTGGGTCTGCCACAGCTTCTAATCTGGATGAAGAGGGAGGCGATGGCTTCCTGCAGGAGGATGGATTGCTGCGACCAGTGGAAGAAAACAATCATGGGAAGCAGTCACACGCAGATCGCCAAGCTCATCCAGCGGGACATCCCAATTGTCTTGTCGCAAGAAGGGCACCTTTGCGATTGGCCTAAAACAGCAATTTAGGATAAACATCCCAACAAGAGAAGATTTGAAAGAAGTGCTGCTTCAGAAACCTTCTGAGAAAAATCAGGTATGGTATACAGACGGAACAAGAATGGCTGATTCACAGTCGTCAGGATCCGGAACATGCAAAGCAGGCTATGAAGAGTGCGAGTGCTTTCCTTTGGAAAGGCACACCTGGGTTTTCCAGGCAGTCCTGCGAGCTATCTGCAGGATCAGGATGAGTTCAAAGCTCGTTCAAAACTTCAGGCATGCTCTAGAGTCACTGGCAGAAACTAAAAGATTTTTCAGGCGGAGGTGTTTGCAATACTCGAAGTGGCAACACCACCAGAAGTCAAATAAGAAGCAGAACAGAACATCTTCCTCTACTCCGACAGTTAGGCAGCCCTGCGAGCCATCTGCAGGAACAGGACGAGTTAAAAGCTCGTTCATGACTGCAGGCATGTTCTAACCAGTCACTGGCAAAGAAACTAAAAGGGTAACTCTGGGATGAGTTCCTGGACGTAGAGGCATTGAAGAAAACGAGCGCGCCGATGAATCGGCCAAGTACTTTACTGGACCGGAGCCATATCTAGGAGTAAGCAATAGGTACGTCTCTCACACTCTGAGTAAATGGGCATAGGAGAATACAAAGACAAACTGGACACAGTCAGGAATATGTAGCCAGACCATGGAAATCTACCCTAACCCGGATAGATCCAAGGCCCCGCAGCTAGTTGGGAGAAGTCGGCAGAGCCTGGGAGAATCCTCACTGCAGCCGCTGCAGAGTAAACAGACACATACATGCACCTCTTAGGAATGGTGGACAGTCCACTCTGCACCCATTGAGGAGCAGGGGAAGAGTCGTCATACCACTTTATGGGAGTGTGTTATAGATGGGCGCGACTGCGCCACAGGACACTGGGAGCACGTGTCGAGAGAAGCTTCCGACCTTCAGACGAGTGGGATACTCTCCTTCACTCCCAATGAGGGCCCGGATGGGGACTGTGAAAAGGACCTTTAAGGCCTAATTGCAAGTATTCGCCCCCCCCCCCCTCCAAGTCTACTACTACTACTACTACTACAAGCGTAGGTTCAAGTTACAATGGCAACAACACTGGTATGATAACTGCGCAAGGCAGTGGGCAGGAGTTGGGGACTAAAGCCACACGTCCTGCACTGGCTCTATACACTGCGGTAATCAGATCGAGTATATCCTATGGGTCCGTGGTCTGCACAGAACCTGCAGCAGAACAGTCTGCCTAGTCATAACGAGTGTGGTTAGAACAATACCGGGAGCAGCTCTCAACGCCTTACTGGGTCTGCCACAGCTTCTAATCTGGATGAAGAGGGAGGCGATGGCTTCCTGCAGGAGGATGGATTGCTGCGACCAGTGGAAGAAAACAATCATGGGAAGCAGTCACACGCAGATCGCCAAGCTCATCCAGCGGGACATCCCAATTGTCTTGTCGCAAGAAGGGCACCTTTGCGATTGGCCTAAAACAGCAATTTAGGATAAACATCCCAACAAGAGAAGATTTGAAAGAAGTGCTGCTTCAGAAACCTTCTGAGAAAAATCAGGTATGGTATACAGACGGAACAAGAATGGCTGATTCACAGTCGTCAGGATCCGGAACATGCAAAGCAGGCTATGAAGAGTGCGAGTGCTTTCCTTTGGAAAGGCACACCTGGGTTTTCCAGGCAGTCCTGCGAGCTATCTGCAGGATCAGGATGAGTTCAAAGCTCGTTCAAAACTGCAGGCATGCTCTAGAGTCACTGGCAGAAACTAAAAGATTTTTCAGGCGGAGGTGTTTGCAATACTCGAAGTGGCAACACCACCAGAAGTCAAATAAGAAGCAGAACAGAACATATTCCTCTACTCCGACAGTTAGGCAGCCCTGCGAGCCATCTGCAGGAACAGGACGAGTTAAAAGCTCGTTCATGACTGCAGGCATGTTCTAACCAGTCACTGGCAAAGAAACTAAAAGGGTAACTCTGGGATGAGTTCCTGGACGTAGAGGCATTGAAGAAAACGAGCGCGCCGATGAATCGGCCAAGTACTTTACTGGACCGGAGCCATATCTAGGAGTAAGCAATAGGTACGTCTCTCACACTCTGAGTAAATGGGCATAGGAGAATACAAAGACAAACTGGACACAGTCAGGAATATGTAGCCAGACCATGGAAATCTACCCTAACCCGGATAGATCCAAGGCCCCGCAGCTAGTTGGGAGAAGTCGGCAGAGCCTGGGAGAATCCTCACTGCAGCCGCTGCAGAGTAAACAGACACATACATGCACCTCTTAGGAATGGTGGACAGTCCACTCTGCACCCATTGAGGAGCAGGGGAAGAGTCGTCATACCACTTTATGGGAGTGTGTTATAGATGGGCGCGACTGCGCCACAGGACACTGGGAGCACGTGTCGAGAGAAGCTTCCGACCTTCAGACGAGTGGGATACTCTCCTTCACTCCCAATGAGGGCCCGGATGGGGACTGTGAAAAGGACCTTTAAGGCCTAATTGCAAGTATTCGCCCCCCCCCCCCTCCAAGTCTACTACTACTACTACTACTACAAGCGTAGGTTCAAGTTACAATATTTGTAGGTTGAATTTACAACAATTATTGTAGGTTCAAGTTACAAATGTAAGTTCACATTGTAACTTCGCTCTAGAATAAAATTGCAAGAATAATCTACAATTTTAACTTCAGTCTATTGTTACTTAAACCTGCAATTTTAACTTCAACATAATAGAGTTTGGGTAACAAAATTGCATCCAAAGTCATATTTCTTTAGTTAAAAATTCTGAATTTTGGTTGACTTTAATGAATTTTAATAATGAATGAAAATTTGGCCTTTGCGCGTAAAGAGCAGAAAGATAATAACTGATTAATTTTAAAGTTAGCAGGAACTTTATCTATGAAGGGTAGAATCAACCAACTTAAGACAATGTAAGTGTTTTTCTCAAACTGTTGCGAAATGGCGAATTTCTGACCGTATTTCGAAATAAAAGTCGAAACGTTTGCTAAAAGAAGTTTATTGATCACGTTTCATCCCGTTTTTTTGTCGATTACTGCTATTCCTTGCATTTTTTTTTAGTTTCTGACTGATTTGTTGATATAGAAAAATTTGGTTTAGGTTGGCGTTTTTAAGATACCTTTATCTGTAACACTGTTTCAAAAATTTACAATGTATGCAATTTTGTGCGAATTTTTATATTTCCTACTGCGTTTTTATATTCTCTTCCTATTCATTTTATCGGGAAAGTATCAAGTTGTTAATTTTTGTATTTTAGCACATTTTTAAGCCTTCGCTTGATTCATTTTTCGATTGATTGCGCACCCATGTGGTGTTTTTTCTTCCGACTTCTTAACTTTGGCCTGTGCATTTTTTTTTGTCTTTTGTTAGATGATACACGTATCTCATTTTTTTAACTAAATTTACGTCTTCTGCAATTTTTTGTCTTTTGCTTTTTAATATTTTTTTCTTAAAAAAGTGTGATCAAGTTTTAAACTTAAGTTTTTTCTTTACTTTCAATTTTTCCCATTTCCTTTTTTTTCTGGCTTCTTTACCTTTTCTACTTCGATATCAGTCATATTATTGTGTCGATTTTTTACCACATCGTTTTTAATTCTTTCTTCCCGTATAATCCTAATATTTTGTTATTTTTCTTGATTCGTTTATTTCTCCTAACCATCTTTTTTCCCTATGTTATCTTTTATCTTATTATTTCTCTGTCTTTTAATCTATTCGTTATCAACATATTATCTTCTCAATATATGTATTACACATTTTACGTAATTCTCAAATTGTTTTGTCGTATTTCTTTTTGTGTTTAATTTACTATTATATATTTTTTAGTAGGTCTTTTTGTTGATAAAACGTATTTGTTTTGTGTTCGCTTTATCAGGGCCTCTTTGCGTTATAAAACCTTCGCAGCTCCTCCGCTCCATTTTTTTACATACTTGGTTCCTTTTGTTTGTATTTTGTTTTGTTTGATATTCTTTGAATCGGTTTATTGACCCACATGTAAGTATGAACATACAGAACAAAGTTGTTCGTCTTGACCAGTATATGACAGGCTTAACAAAAGGCAATTTCATGATTAATAAAATCTGCGTGGCATATACCAAAACAACATTCTCTAATGTTAAGAAACTATCTGGGTAATCGTAATCCCAATCATTCTGATTTTTTATATTTTTCGTATTTTTTTTTTCGATTTTATGTACTATCTTCCTCATCTTATATCGAACATTATTCGGTATTTGCAATTTCTTTACTTTTAGTTTTCCTCTACTTTTCTTTTTTTTCTTCATTTGCTAATTTTTATTTATTTTATAAATCTATCTTGCTTCATACACTTTGCAAATTGAAGTCAGTTTGTTCGTTTGGTGCTTTACTCTTTTTTCTTCACTTTAGCGATCCTGCTTTTATCTGGTTTTCCAGATATTCAATCTTTATTTATTCTATTTGAGGTACCTTCCTGGAGATTCCTATTATCCCCTACACTTTAATGTATTTTAATTTTCTTTCTGTTTTTATAGTTTGCAAAATTAGAGAGTGTTTTCTGTTTTAATATTTTTTTCCCTGCTTCTTCAAGATTTGTATTAAATTCCTATTTTTGTGTCATAGTGTTCAAATTGCATTGTTTTTGATCTAGACTGGCTACGTCCGTTCTGTATTTTTTTTGCATTTTAGACTTCTTTTTTATGAGATCTTGTTGGTTACATTTATAGTTGGTGAAATTAAGTAGCTTCCTCGTTATTTTGTTAAGTTCCAAGCATTTTTGTCCCTTTGGAAATAGTTTTCCCCTCTTTGTAATTTCCGCTCAAATTTTGTTGATATTTTTTTATATTTGTTATTTTTTTTGCTTATTTTTGTATTCCTTGAATTTTCGTGTTTGCGTAATTAATTTGGCAACTTTCGCTTATTTTTTTTATGAAGACTATTTTGTCATCAACACTTCTGACTGTAGTTTGTCGTTTCCTCTTGTTCTTTTCTCGACCAACCCTAATATTTTCTCAAAATCAGTGACTCAGTTTGCTTAGACTTGTCCATTAATACCAAGTGCTATTCATTAGGTTACTTTATTCTTTTATTATTTGTTTTTACTGTAAACTTTTTCTATCCATTTTTTCTTACTACTTTATGAATACAATATACGCGTAAGGGAGTTTAGTGATGCTATAGAGGATCACAAATTTTAACTTGCTTGATATGGCTCCTGATTTACGTGGTTAGCTAAAGTATTTTCAAGGGGCATACAATGTTACTTAAAACGATGTTCAACAAATTGATAAACGAATTCAAGATAGAGGCACGAAAACGTGTTCTTAAAATACTTTCAAGTCTTGGTAACAGTATATTTGGTTTTTTCTATTTTTTGAAGAAATAGCGTTTCTAAAACCTATTTTATATATATACCATAATACAAATATAAATATACCACATAAACCCAAAATACTAGCGTGTGATAAAAGATTGTCAAGGAAGTTTTATACTTTTTCGAATTTGGGATAACAATTAGAACGTGGCGTCACTAACACTGAACTGTGAAACCATCCTCGTAAGTTACTTCCTTACTTTGCTAACATAAATTGCGCAAACCTCAATAGAGCAATAAAGTGGAAAACTTAATCTCCTTTACGTTAACGCAACCAATTACTGAATGATTAATGTGATTGCACTTTAATATAGAGAACATTAAAGCCATTTACTTGCTATGGCTTAACAATTATGTAAAGAACCTATTAACGGCTTTTTAGAACAGATTCTCTATAGTTGCTTCTTGGCCTGGTACAAAAAAACTGCATCTGTAATGTAAAGACTTACGTAAAACTGATTGGCTGCAAACCTGGCCTGCAGACATTTCATTACAGCGTCCTCAGTTAGCGGACCAGGAAGATGAATGAGGTCCTCGACGGCTGCCGAGGCGCTATTCTTCGAGGGCTGAATAACGGCCGGAGGAACCGGTTTTTGGCTCGAAGCCTACTCAAAAAACATTTATAGCAACCTTTAGGTGGTCGATGTCAAAAGGGGAAACCTTACCAAAGTTGGCACTTGAGAATTGAACTGGCCACTTCGCGGGGGAACGTGCGGTTGCCTCCCATTGGTGCTGCTTATCTTTCCTGAGTTTTGGCTCGATGTGTTACCGGTGGTGCTTCCTTTAAGTGGGGGAGCCCCTTGAACATGAAGCCTGTTTCGAAGGGTAACCAGTTCGGTGCTTAAGCTGCGCAACCGCTGCTGAAGGTGTACCGCTTCATTTGAAGATGAAGCATCTGAAATGTTTTTAATATTGCAATTATGATAAAAATAAGATAAAAACTAATTTATTTTGGTATGTCCCATTTCATCGTAAATCATTTCCCAGATGCACTCTTTGTATAGAAATTCTCGCAGTACATGCAGATTCAACAATTAAAGCTGAATATTAAAGATAACTGGAAATGTCGTTAAAGACCCAAACCTGATTTGCTGTGGTAGGTCTCCTGACGTATACAAATTAACCATCGGGCCGAAAGGTATTTCTGAACGAAAATTTACGTATATTTCGTCTTAATCGGTAGGTATTGGCACTTCAATAATTGGTATACGCTAAACAAAAGAAAGTAGCCTAACTACTTTAAAACTTGAACTGGGTTAGGCAATACTTTTGTCATGTTAACTTTAGCTGCAAGTTTTTCCCATAAATACACGTAGGTACCAGATTTCATCAGTTCAACCTTACACACGTGCCACTGAAATTTAAGAACCTACGTGGTTCAACGCATTGCTTCGGCAAGCGAGGCTATCTTTATCAAAGAACCTGCTCCGGTATATGGTAAAATAACGGTTAGTGTAAGTCAAGAGATAACCCAAGGTTTCGACAGAAGTCTTCTTACCCGGACAAAACTAATGGTTCGTCAGACCATTTTAGCTAGTGCCGATGTCCTTATTTAAAAAGAGACCTTCGGTCAGAAGAATTTGTCCTTACTTTTGACACCACAGTTTTCTTTAATTTTATTGACCGCACTGATTGGTCTTTGCGTGTGTGGTAGTTTAATACGTAGTTTTGGTTATTCATACCTTTTTGGTACATAAGTATATTTATTTAAGATTTAAATCTTGTACCCTTTGTAGAATACAAAAACAGGTTTCGCTTTCCTTTTTTTTAGCTACTTTAAGCTTTTATTGTATCTTTCAAATATTCACCTATCTACTGAAAGTTCTACTTCATGGACTGTCTTATTTTGCTTGCAAGGCCACTGCTTATGGACTGTATGTATTGTTTTTGATACGAATGAAGATTTAGGAATGAGGACAAAATTAAGACTGAAAATAGCTGTCCCATCGGTTTGTGGAAACAGTAGAACTGTCAACCATTGGGACTTGACGAGCATTACACGTTCATTTGTTTTTAGGATTCATTGAAACTCTCTGAGGCAAGTTATTTTTTGTTTAAAATAAGAAGAAAACACAGATTTTTTTTTTCAAATAATAATTGCTAACTTTGTGTCAGTGAATCTTCAGCTGCAGCCTCAGTAAATAACACAGCCATCTCGTGGTCCATTCATAAAAGTCTTTAGCATTATTAAAATATTTGGAATACCAGGTAGCCTCGGTCAATTTACATTCTTTCCTGCGGAATTCTCGCAACGGTCAGTCAGCCGCAGGTATGTTGAATCGACCGAAGATTTTCTATAACACTGACGATATTGCAATGAAGGCCAATCAGTATTATTTTTTTTTGAAAAATAACACATACAAAGGGTTAGACGCACAAAACATATTTATACAGTTATTTAGTTGTTTTACGAGGAAGCAATAATTTTCTTACACAACATGAGCTTTACTGAGTTTTACTGAGTATACCAAACTCTTCTCTTACAGAATCAAAACTTTGACAAAAAATTCGCCTTGGCAAATTTTAAAAATCGATAAGTTCTTTCCGAAAAAGTCCGAAAGATTCTATTGCAATGTAAAGCTCGCTTAATATTATGTAACATCATTTCACATCCATCTTACCATTTCAACAAGAAGTAAGAGCGAGTTGATCCAATTCTTTGTGTAATTTTTTTCTGTAATAAAATATGGCAATAACAAATTTCCTAGAGATTCATTGACAGCACCACCAAACTTAGAACCTCTGCTTCTATCGGGTCCAAAAAGAACATTTTCAAGGGTCTACACTGTTAGCAGAAACTCTGTTGTTGAAAATTTGCTAAATAAATTTGTAGATATAATAACTTCACCGATAGGCCCAGCTTCCAAACAAAATGACCAAAGTCACATTCTAGAAAAAGGTCTACCAATTACAGAAGATTAACACCAGAGAAACTAAAAGTTCTCAAAGCAACTTTTAGTTTCTAACTAAACGTTGAAGTTTTTGCTGTTCTTTCAGTACTCCATTGTATCTGGCATCTAAAAAGGAGACTACAGAAGACTTACAAGCAACACAGTATCAGATAAGAATCCACTTATATAAAGAAACAGTCACTCATATCAAAAATTTTGCCCACAGACTAATTGGCTGCAAAATATTATCAACATTGGACCCAATGAGGGCCTGCCATCAGATTCCTCTTCCTCCTGATGATCGGCCAAAAAGTACTATTACTACACGATTTGAGACTGTTTGAGTTCAACTTAATACATAACCAACCAGTAAACCTTCCAGCGATTTATGAATGGGATTTGGATTTTCTATTTTGTTACAAAGACGATATATTGAAAGCATCAACAAGTGAATATTTGCACCAACTAAAGTAAGTTTCACAACGCTTGCGTGACCATGGTCACGCAAGCGCCTTGAGGGTCACGTCATGACGTGACCCTCAAGGGCGCAAAGTTGAAGGTGACGTTGCAAACTTCACTTTAACTTTCACTTTAACTTTAACTTACCTGATTATAATAAAATGGGAACCCACCTACTTCCAGATCGAGTTGAAGCAATCCAGACTTCAACAAACCCAAAACTATTTCTGACCTAACAAGATTTTTGAGTATAATGAATTTTTCTATGCGTTTTGTTAAAAAAAAACAGCTTTAGAATGCATACTTTCTCGTAGATTATTTCACTCATCCATATTATTGCTATGGAGCAAAACAGGTATTAATAAGCGGTAATTCGATAATTTTCTAAAAAATTACAGCGGTAATTTCACGTTGTCATGGAATCAAATATTAATCACTGTCGTTGTCGGACTGACTTATTTAACGTCCGAATATTCTAACACTACTTATTTATTTCTTAATAGTATTTTTGATTCGAGAAATAATCTCACTAAATACCACTGGAGCTTTAAAATTAACCAGATAATTTTTCACTCTGGCATGTTTTCCTTGCAAATTTCACTCGTCCTAAAGGACTCGTGAAATTATGGAGAACATGCAATCGTGAAAAATTATCGGTAATTTTAAGGCTCTCGTGGTATTACCCCCGATAATTTAAAACAAGTGGACCAGATGATTACACCAAAGTTACACACACAATTAGTGATAAATATTTTTATACAAATTCTGACTGAAAACTGCCCGGAAATTTGTTTTCTATAATTATGACATTATATTTTTTTTTCTGAATTTTTAAACGATTTTTATCAACACTGTCCTACAGAAATAATTTCTAAGGCCACCAAATACGTATCTATCAATCAATCAGAGATACAATCTAAAGTGTATTCCAGGCTCTGAAGCCGCGATCCAATGGAATTTCTTCCTGACGTTTCGTCTACAGCTGCGGCAGCATCAAAGGTGATAAGGCAATGGGCGAAGTGATCTCCCGGTCTTCCCGATGTTGACTGATTCGGCTGTGGTGAGTTCCGTGGTATATATTCTTCCGCCGTCGCGCTGCAGTGGAGGGACTGGGGTGGGGGTAATGGTGGCGCGGAGTTTCGGCGCACTTGAAGTATGTCGCAGAACTCGCTTCCAGTCTGCATTTAGCAGCGTAATTTCCTCCTTCCTGTTGAAATGGTTGTCATGTTTAAAGATCTCAATGGTCTCTCTCGTTAGTCTCGAATAGAACGCTGCAATTGATATATGATATCCACCTCGTTGAAAAGAAGCGTGTTCTCTCACTCAGGTTCAACTTGCTGGAGCAAAGAAAAGAACGAACATTTCATTGCATGGACTTCAGAATTGAGCGATTATTTGATCATTGCCAGAAACAACTGGCATAAGCGCCACTCATTGCTTATCCGAAGGAAAATTCACCATTGCATACTATATACATACTTTATTCACTATTACATACTATATACAGATGCATCAGACCAACCTGTCGGTGCAATCCTGGAACAATTCACAAATGGAAAATGGGATACAATCTGATTATTTTCAAAAAAGCTAAGTAGAACAGAGTAAAATTACCCCACATACGATCGTGAATTTTGGCCTATTGCAGCATAAAATGTTTTCGCTTTATGGTTGAAAGCAGATAAAGCTTCACCTCGTCAGTTGAGAAATTTAGTTTTTATTAGTCAAATGACAACCACAATAGTTCATGTTTCAGGAACTGAAAACTTCAAAGCAGATCGATTTTCCAAAGTAGAAAAAAACGAATAACCCAGTAATCTATTCCACAGTAAATCACTGGTTATTGTGATAAATGAGCTAAGACAATACGTCTTTGTGTTTCTGTCTCTTTCAGAAAGCGTGTTTTGAGAACCTACACAATCTTTCACATCCAAGTGGAAGAGCAACACGAAAGATGATTTTGTCTGGCCAAGGATGAACAATTGGGCAAGAATTTGTATACCTTGCCGTTGTGATTAGTGTCTTTTATAGTCAATGGTTATCATGTTTTTCATGTTGCTAAACTACATACCTACACTACCAAAGACAAAATTGTTGCTTAAGGCTAATTTTAACTCAACGCGTTCATGAAAAGTACCAAACAAAGTTAGCTGGAAGATTTTCGACTCGGTAAACTTGTCGGCGAACCTGAAAGATTAAACAAAATCTAATTTAAATTGAAACAAAAATTAATAAACCCTTGCGGTGTAAAGTCCAAAAAATCTATTCAATTTTAGATTTAGTTTGAGTTTTATCACCTAAAGCTTAAAACAAGCAAATTAAGCCAAACAATCGTAAGATTACGCAATTTTATAACCATAAATTTTTGATAAATCAAAAAAGAATAGTCCACAGTCCATAGAACAGATGTTCAGGATTTAGGAGTTCCTGCCACACTCACCACAGATGGAAGATGACACTTTAAATCTAAATTTTTTGAGGCTCTTGTCAGTTTAGGTTCAACAAGAATTCATACAACAGCGTATCACCCAGCTTCTAGGGTCTCCTCTTTGGTTTTTGTGTCACCTTGCGCTTTCTGAAGATTGCCAAGCTTACCTTGGATGGTCTTTTCAAGCGCTTTCTGGAGACTGGCACACTCCGATGGGTTTTTCCTCCCGTCACAGTATCTTCTCCTTCTCATCCATTTGCCTTCTTTTGCCCATGTTGTAAAGTCCGGTCGTGTTAGCTCCGTTAAAGAGTCTTCTTTGTCGAGCCAGTTTTCCAACTCAGGTTCAAGGTTCACCATACAAATGTCTTTCAAAGAGATACTGTATAGTGGACCAGCTCAGAGGTTCACCATACAGTATCTCTTTGGACTTTCCTATGGAATGGTTCAGTGGAGCGTTAGCATAATTTGCTAAAAAGCCTTTAACATGTGTTGTGAGAGCGACGAAGGGGTTGGTGTTCTATCTACTGTTCTCTTGGGATTCAGAACAAACTTTAAGAAAGAACTAAAAGCAACAGTTGCGGAGATGATGTATGGAAACACGTTGCGAATTCCTGGTGAATTCTCCGCAGATGTCGGAATGTTTCCTGATCTGGAATCATTACTAGAAAAATTCAGGCATCATAAGCAGTCAATTCGTTCAATTCTTGCAGCTTACCATTATATTTCTGGATTCACCGTATAGTTGTTACCATGTTTATTTTTGGGTTGAGGCCATTGAGAGGCCACTGCAGCTCTTTATGCCCCTACGAAATCATCGAGCACATATCCGACTTGGTCTTCAAGATCAAGGTCAATCGACTACACTCTCAACCGAGCGACTCAAGTCTAACGGTAATATTTCGTCTAACGATACCAAGCCAACGTTCATATGAACAGCATTCTCCACAAAGAGGTAACACCTCTTCTCCTTAGTCGCCAAAACCAACACACCTGGAGGGCGGAATAACCTTGGGACTACATGCGATCCATGCAGACCGATCTGCATACCAGAACCCTTCTGATACCTAAAAACCTGTGCTCTATAGATCTAAGGTCTGAGAACCAGAAATTTGCAAGTTGCAAGTCGCCTGGATGAATGTCAGCTATTTAGAATCATTAGCAAGAGACAACAAAACTTTGAAAAGAGCCTACAGTTTACAACTTCTTTACATCGTGTTTAAAAAATCCTGAATTTACTCCATTATTTCCACTAAATTTGTTTCTAATTATCTCATTATATATATCAAGGACAAAAACTCACAGTGTCTTTGAGGGATTTTGGTATTGTCGAAAACACCAGCATAACTGTTGGGGTAGTTTGCATCACGACATTTAACACTCTTTTCTATAATAAGGATAGTCCATTTTGTGATATGAAAATTACTTAATTTATTATCAAAAATACCTTAGTTAAAAAAAATAAATCATAAATATGAATAAAACTGTGTTTGATGACTAAAATCGTAAACTTAACCACTTTTAATTTCAAATCATACTAATGGCATTCTTGTTAAACATCGATGATATATACGGCAAAGCCAATTTCTGAGCGGCATTCCGGAGGAGCAAAAAGCGTTTGAGACAAATTGAAGATACTAGATGGACCTGATGGTCGTGCTGAATGGGTTTTACAGCGCGGGCCCTGGTAGAGTAGTCTCATCTATTTCCGTTCTTGTTACTAAAAGCCGTAAAAGGTCGAGAATTCAAAACGGAATATGACAGAAATGGTGCTGTCCTTCCGCGTATCCACTAGTATATAGGTACATGAGTGCATAAATAATATATTGTAGTTTAATCGCCCGATTTGCACAACAGAAGAATGGTTCAGCAACTTTCACAAACCGCATTTACGTCGATAGAAAAATTAACGTCTCGGGTATCTAATCCCGAATAAAAGGCGTTTCCCACGGTTCGTTAAGGTAATTGAAATAAACGAACCTTTCCGTACTGTAATAGTTTATTGTAAATAGAACTTAACGTGTAGAACAACATGTAATTAGATGATTAATTGAATACGAAATTAGAATATTATTGATTTGCACCGATTTATCGTGAAAAGGCAATATAGAGAGTTTTCTTTGATGCTCAGTGCAGATATAGGAAACAAGAAGTGTTTTGGTTGAGGTGAAATATGTTGAGTTGAGGTCAAATATGGAATTTAATCCCTATACTCTGTTCAGCGAGGGTTAAATATTACGTCATAAATTGTGACGTCATACAAAAAAACACGTCTGTCTCTGATAAAATGTCAGTTGAACAAAATCTCAAGTTAGTTATGTTTGTAGACACGGGCAGGTATTATTTTAGCCTTTTGTGCAAACATTCCAAAGTTTTCCTATTTCGGGTATTAATTCAGACGGAATATCCGCAGCAGCTTTACCATAGACACCCGCTATGACTCACCCGGCCATGGATGTAGATCAAAAGATATGGACAAAATCGGCCCAAGATATTCTGAGTATTTTTGTGTGCTTTATTTTATATTTTATTTGTGAGTGCTCACAACTTGCGTTGTAAAACCAACAAGGAGAGACATTTGTCGTCGAGTCGCCAAACATATTTTTCCTTTTTTCGTTCGAATGCCCTCTTTTCTGCGGAATAGTTCAATACGTGTCCGCATGAATTCAATTGTTTGATAAAAAAAAACTGTTAGGCATTTATTGTATATTCAATTCTTGAAATTTTTCTTAGAATTTAATTAATGCAACATGTGATAATAAGACATGCAACATAATTAACTTAAATTGAGTACATAATCTAACCGCGTTTTTGCTTTTATCTGTGCATCGTTCTTCCACATTTTTTCTTTAGTTCATTCAGTCAAACACCTCGTTAATTTTGATTAAAATTTTATTCATTTCCACAGAAGCAGATCTAGCCTTTAGGTGACACCGGGGGAAGATATTTTTTTGGACCAGTAGGTGGTTGTTCAGGAATAGGGGCTTCTATTCAACAATTGATAGTGCCTTCGGGACGTATGTTGATGGAATATCTTCCGCCGCTTCGTCGATTGTAACTCCTTGTTTCTCCACTATCTTGGAAATTTTCTCCGGTTGTTCTTCACACAGTGGCTTCTTCTACATGATCCCTTAAAAGCGGTTCTTTCGTTTCTATATTTAGTTCTACAAAAGCTGGACTCGGACTTCTAAATTTTGACGACATTTTGACATTAAGCGTCAAACTGACTTTAGCTGGTGGTTTTATTATTAATAAGAACTAATAATACGGCTGTTTTTTTGCTCTTTTTCTAATGAAATGAGACACTACCACCTAGACCATAAGGCCGTGAAGCAGAAGCTGTGACGTCACAGTCGTGGTCCAAGGTCACTAGTGTGGGACCATTTGAATTGTATGGATTTCAAATATTTTTTCCGACTTTACGACTAATATTATTCATTTTGTACTCATAATTTTGTTTTTTTTAAATTGTGCCGGACTTTAGGACATTTCTTGCAGCTAGTGCTGCATTTAGACTAACAACAAGTGCTTTAAAAGTGTTGAAAAGTTCTGAAACGGGGTTGGGTGTGACGGTGCGAAATCAATGTAAACAGGTCCAGCAAATCCCTTGTTTGGTTTCAAAGGAATGAGGGTGTGAAGAAAAAATGGATGTAGGCTAATCTATATCTGAAGAAAATAGTAGGGTAAGTTAAAATACAGAGTACCTATACATAGTTTCATAAAAAAAGTTAGGTTAACCCTCAGTGACTAATCTTGATTCCTGAATATGAAAAAGGCCAGACTGAAGTCTATAAACTAGAACAGTAAACTGGCCAGTAGGCAAGTATTGTAGGTGTCATTTAACTTTTTAATACATAACCATTAAGAATGTAGCTTTTTTCTCCAAGAGAACCAACCCAGAGCAAAGAATGCAAAAAGAGTTTCTAATCATTTATATTCTTTTATACAAAACCCTAGCTCCTTTATGTAACACCCTTTTACAAATTTCAAAATTTGTTACATAAACAGATTTATTTGCTCTCAATGTATTCCTATATAGATGTATTACATTTACTCGTTTAGGTACACTGCATGAACCAAACATTTGGTCCAAGTATCAAATGATGTCACTATGACGTAAACACTGGGGACCAAATATTTAGTCCAGAGTAAAGGAGGTAGATCAAACAGTCTTTTTTATGGTGTAAACACTTTAGCCCCAAATTGGATTCTGGAATTGGATTGCAGTTTCCAAAAAGGGCTAAAGCTTCCATTTATAACTAAAACAGCTGTTCATTGACAAACTTTGATTCAAGTTGATTAGGTACTTAATTTGTTCCATGGTCTAATTTGGTGCACATGGTGTAAATGTACTACATGACTAAGATCAAACTCAGTAAACTTCATATTTCTGTTAAAAATTTAGGAATTACCTTTAGGAATTACATTATCTTTTAACTTTTAATTTTCTTAAAGGAATAAGCAAGAGATCATCATATACCTACCATTTATACCAAAAACTTGATGTCCTGCATAGAACTTCTTTAGTGGGGTCTTTACAGTCAAAATGGTAGAAACTCAATAGTAGTTGGAAAGTGCCAGTGTCCAGAAAGTACCTACCTACTTACTTCCACAAACAGATGTATCGAGCCTACTCCTCCCTACTTCGAGAGGATTTGAGTGCTAGTGTGTGTAGTAACAGCAAGGACTCAACGTAATAAAAACTTGTTGAAAGTGCAAAATGTTGTAATCTGCAGGAAGTTGTTTTTTTTCTATTTATAGGTAATTATGTAAGATTAAATTGCCAACAACTTTTCATTGTAGTAAATCCCAGGTTATTCAACTTATTATTAGTCATAGTCATAATCATATTCCTAATTTTCATCTATTACAACTCATAAAGAAGCTTTGCCATGGATATTTTGTTTACATGGGTTGTAATGGGTGAAAATTGAGAATACAATTATTATGACTACAACTAAGAAGTTGGACAAACCCACACAAATAATACATGTTTTGATTATTGCAACATTTGGCCCTTAGCAATCAAAAATAAAACAGATAATTCAAGAAACATATGTTTTTTATTTAGAAGGTATAGCTTATATAACAACGCATCCAAGCCACATCAGCTTGAGACTGTAAAAGAGTGTAAAAAGACTTACCTAACAAAAATATGAATGAATGTTACAGGAGACAAAAATGTTGACATCATTATTTTATTATCCTCTGCTTTTCCTAGGAATATGACCGGTATGATACAAGTTCATTTCTCAACTCAATAAATAAAAGTATCCCTTCAAGGGATCTGTTTCATACTCAGAGATTTAATAGTTAAATGGAGACTATATAATTTATAAGCATAAGTTAAGTGTGTAGTAAGTTCTTACCACAGATCCATTTTGGAATATCCCAAGAGGCTTGCAAAGTCTGATCTGTTTCTTCATTATAAAAAATAAACTTTTTCTGTACTTCATCCTTGCGAAAATGCACCTCACATACCTAAAACACCAGTTTTCTACAAAGTTCATGGAATTCATGCTTTGTTTATAAACGAAATCTGAGGGATAACCTAACTTTCTCTAAAATTCTTGTTACTTATTTATGTATAAATGTACCCTACTATGTTCTCCAGGCACGAACTCTTCTCTTTTAAAGGCTCTAATATATTTTTCTCTTAACACTTCATCCCTGGGAAACCAAAAAACCGATTTTTTAAGTCCATTCTTTAAGTTTGTGTTGCACCCCGACACAACACCGGTAAGGCATTTTCACAGTTTTTAAACACTAAAATGCATAGTTCCGAATTTAGCACAAACTTTAATACGTTTCCTAAAGTCCAGTAATGTTCATAAAAACAAAATTCGCATTAAAAAACAGAATAATCACAGTAAAATCACGGAAAATATACACGAAATCAATTGAAATCCATCAATTTCAAATGGTGACCTTGGACCACGACTGTGACGTCACAAATTCTGCTTCACGGCCTTATAGTCTAGGTGGCAGTGAATGAGATGAGTAATGTGACGTCATATTAAACCCTCGCTGAACAGAGTATAGGTAAAGTCTGAATAATCATGTTGTGGAATTCGTCATACCTTTTCCATTCTCACTAACGCAAGCTTACTGAATGAAATAGAAAAATTACGTCATAAACGTACGTCGCCTACCACCAGCCACTTAACAATGCCGCAAAAAAATCATCAATTCATTGTCAGTTTTGATTGACACATTATTTCTTTATCGTTTAAAATGAAAACTCCTCGGATTTCTGAAGGGGAAGAGAAGTTTTTTTTAAATCTGATGTACTTTACCAGGGAGAAAGATGCAGGAAGACCCCTTTTACCTCTAACTTTAGTGCACAAAGTAAGTATGTAATTACTCGTTCTACGTATTTTCCACGTTTAAGTTTAAAATTACTACATTTACTAATGCCTCTATAAGTAGAAAGCTGCTTATTTTGAAGAAGGCTTATTACACTTAGTTTTAATACTTTCTATCAAAATTTAAATTTCTTATTATAGTTCTTATTAACTATTGCAAAAATTGCACAGAACGATTCTGAAATGATGAAGTAACCTGAAATTTTATTATTGAGAGGGACATCTACAAGACGAAGCAATCAGGAGAGGTTCTAATCAGTGCATGGACTGATGGAGAATGTCCACTACAGACACACATAACGCCAATCGCTAAGAAAATGATGTTAGCCAAACAGTAGAACGCAAAAGAAATTAATGCTGGTGATAGCTCTATCGAAGATTTAAACATGAGAAAATACAAAAGACTCGCTGAAAGAAGTAAATGCGAACAAATACAAACTTTCTTTTTCTTTTTCTGCATGCTGGATTTGAACGTTAAAGATATTTGGAAAAACGCGATCTAATTTAAGTTCTTCTTAGGTTTCTTCTAACTCTAGGCAGCCAATGTTGCGTCATATATTATATTCTTTTCCTTAAAAAAAGTTGTTTCAAATCTTGTAACCTTAAACAATTCAGCCAACAAGAAGTATAATATAACCTTTAGTATTATTCCATAATTTAAGTTTAATTTTAGAGGCTTTTACAAGTTTGTTTCATAAGAAAGATTGGTAAAATAATATACGCACATATACATAACAAATAAATCCAATTGTTGAAAGGTTTATATAGTTTTTTTGAGATTGAGATCTAATATATATATATCGAAACGTTAATGTAATTTTATAATATTTTTATAATCTAATACGTACAAACGTTAACAATAAAAAGGACCAAATTGGTAGTTAACGCTAATTTTAACGAAAAACAAGCTATTCAAGAACATTATAAAACAAATATAGCTGAAAGTTTTTCGGCCCGGTGCGGGCGATCATGAGCGATTAAACAAAATCTAACTTAAATTGGAATAAATATTAATAAACCTTTGCAGGTGTAAAGTCTAAAAATCTCTTCGATTTAGTTTTAGTAATATCACATAAAGATTGAACAAGCAGTGTAAGTCAAACTATCGTATTGGATTAGACAATTTTATGGCCATAAATTGTGGATAAAATAAAGTCGAATAGTCTTTAGTCCAACAGATAGTCAGGATCTAGGAAAATTGGAACGTTGAATCAGCTGATGTTCATTGTAACAGAAATCAAATTGAAGCCTCAAAGTGGAACGTTCAAAGAGAAATATCATTGTCCATGGAAAAGAGAGTCTTCTTCAGGGTTAATTTTTTCTTCCACCGTTCAAAAGAGAGGTTGATGGGTTAAGGCAGCGAGGCGGAAGAGACAATCTTCAAGAATACATAAACAATCCTCAAGAATACTCGCCTCTACTGTCACATCAACGTAGCTTTTTAATTTTTCTTTGAAACTTACCATTGCAACATATTTTTTAAAAACTTTTTTAACCCCACTTTCCCAGAAAGACCTCAAATACCAAACAGCAAAATGATGATAAAAATTGTGATATAAGAATATGAAGTCTTTCACGGTCGGCCAAAATACAATCTAAACTGTTTTCAGGGCTTTGAAGCCATGGTCCAATGGAATTTCTTCCTGACGTTTCATCTACAGCTGCGGCAAACATTATCAAAGGCGATGAGGCAATGGGCGAAGTGATATGCCGTGCTTCCTGACGTTGACTGATTCGAATGTGGTGAGCTCCGTGGTATTTATTCCCTCGCCGGCGCCGCGCCGTCGCGCTGCACGGAGGGACGCACTGGATGTCGTAGAACTCGCTTCCGGTCTACATTTAGAAATGCAATTTCCTCTTTCCTGTTTAAATTGTCGTGTTTAAAGATCTCAATAGGCACTCTCGTTAGTATCGGATAGAAACGCTGTGATTGATATAAGATATCCACGTCGTTGAAAAGGAGGTCGTAACCTTCGGAGAAAGCGTGCTCTGCTACTGCTGACTTTAGTGTTTGTCCCAACCTGCAACTCCTCTTGTGTTCCGTAATCCTCGTGTTGACACAGCGTTTTGTGGTGCCAATGAATACCGAGCCACAGTTGCATGAAACTCGGTAAACTCCGGGTGCCGATAGGGAATCTTTGCGGTCTTTGGCCGATCTCAAGCTCTCTTCTATGGTACGAATGGTTTTAAAGACAGTATAAACATTGTTTTTACATGTATGGTCGACTAGTCCATCCGCTCTTTTCTTTATCTTCTCCCGGTGCTGCTTTCTGGCGCTCTACATTCCTTGGACGTAAGGCCCTATCGAACTCGTGCTTCTCTCACAGAGTCTTTATGACTCCCCTTTGCTGCCTGGGATGATGGTTTGATCCCTTATTAAGGTATCGGTCAGTATGTTGGTTTCCTATGAACGCAGCTATGGCTCGGTATACATCGGCACCACCAAAACAACATGAGGATTACGGAACATAAAAGGAGAAGCAGGCTGGGACAAACACACAAGTCATCAGTAGCAGACCACGCTCTCTCCGAAGATCACGACATCCTTTTCAAAGAGGTGGATATGTTATATCAATTGCAGCGTTTCTATCCGAGACTAACGAGAAAGGCCATTGAGATCTTTAAACACGACAATAATTTCAAAAAGAAGGAGGAAATTACGTTTCAAAAATGCAGACTGGAAGCGAGTTCTACGACATACTGCAAGTGCGCCGAAATCCTGCACCATCACTACCCCCACCCCAGTCCCTACACTGCAGCGCGACGGCGGGGGAATAAATACCACTGACCACGGTCGAATCAGTCAACGTCGGGAAGCGCGGGAGATCACTTCGCCCATTGTCTCATCGCCTTTGATGATGTCTGCCGCTGTTGTAAACGAAGCGTCAGTAAGAATGTCCATTAGACCACAGCTTCAAAGCCCGGAAAACACTTTATATGGTAAAATTGGGATAGTGTGGCATGCGTCCCTAAAGGACATACGTCAGATGACACAATCTCTAGGATTATTTTTGATAATCTGCTTTCGCTGAAAGATTCACATGGCAATCGGATTTGTTTGCTGTCAATACATATTTTACAACTTCCTGGTTTTCTGTTAAGAAATTGGATTTCTAAACTTGTTCTTGCAGACATTTCTTCTCTTTTGAACTTAATAAAGTACAAATTGTCACTCAATTTATTTTCACATACTTTAAAACGAGTATCTTTTGTCCTTGGAAACGCTGGAGTAAAATTGTTTTCTTGCAATTTTCTAACAGAAAGAAAATTATAAGTTGGTCTTTTACATACCCAAGTGTTTTGTCATCTGCCTACCAGTATATGTATATGAATCGGCCAAGCGTGGCTCCCACATGTGCTTTACTGGACCGGAGCCACGTCTAGGAGTAAGCAATAGGTACGTCTCTCACACTTTAAATGAGCAGGTGGGAGAGTACAAGAACAAACTGGACACAGTCACGAATATGTAGGCAGACCACGAAAATCTACCCTAAGTATCTATATCTAAGGCCTCGTGGCTACTTAGGAGAAGTCGCCAGTGCTACTGGGACTAAACGGCACGTGCACCTCCTAGGAATGGTGGACAGTCCACTCTGCACCCACTCTGGAGCAGGGGAAGAGTCGTCATACCACTTTCTGGGAGTGGTACTATAGGTGGGCGCGACTGCTCCACAGGATAATATGAGCCGCCTTCCTCCATCGAGAGGAGCTTCCGACTTTGAGATGGGACGGGATACTCTCATTCATTAGAGGGACGGGTCGACTCGTGGAAGGAATGAGGAGCTAGGCAGAGTAGGGATGGGATATCGGGGGACTGTGAAATGGGCCTTTAAGGTTTAGTCGCAAGACTTCGGCCTCCCCAATGTCTACTACTACTACTACTAACACTATACAAGGTGTAGGTATACAAAGGCCAAAATAACTTGTGTCATATAAAAAATTTTCCTGAAGAGCTTCCTAGTGGAGATACAGGGTGCTAAAGGGTTACTCAGCGATTTAGTTTTTTGGCTCTAACTTTTGATTCGTGTTGTATAAATTATTAAAATTATGATATTTTATGTGGCGCATAAAGCGTCATAAAACCATACTACAGTACATATTTTACGCCCTCAGGGTAGTTAGGAATGGACTTGCCGCCACACTCGTTGGGCCAAAATTTTGACAGATGTCATTTTACAGACCTAAAACCTTAATATTTAGATAACTTGGACATTTCTCTCTAAAAAAGGTGCACTTAATTTGTTTCGATAAAGTTAGCCGTTTTCGAAAAAAAAATAGATTTGTCGTATATCAGGTTATTGCAATAGAAAATTAAAATACTTACGGCTATAAAACACCAGTAGCTTTTATTCCGTCGACAATGTGTTTTTGGGTACGTTTCCGGAAAGTGTGTCAGCGGCAACTTATTATTTATATCCATTGTCAAAAGTTTTTGAATATTGTCTGATTGAGTATGCAAAACTAAAATAATGGAGTATGACATTGCTGAAAATCACTCCAATAGTGTAAGAAAGCTGTCGGTGCAAGTTCATGCGACAAACTGGGCAGTTCTTGAGTCTTCGAGAACAACTGCTACATCTTTATCACGTTCAAAAAGTACGTGGCATATCTCCTTCGGATTAACCTGCAAGAATGAATTACGCAAATTGTTTTTTGCAAAAATAGGCAAACTCCAACTTTTACTAGTATTGTTATGTTCACGGACAAAGCCCGTTTCACCCAAAACGGAGTAATAAATTATCATAATTTACATATCTGACACGAAGAAAATCCGCATGCGATAGTGCAGACAAAGCGTCAACGAAGGTTCATGGTTAACGTGTGAGTGGGAATTATTGGAAATCATGTCATTGGACCGTTCTTTTTTGAATAAATATCGAACAGTGCCAGATATTTGCACTTCTTGCAACAAAATTTAGACAATTTGATTCAAAATGTGCCTTTAGAAATTAGAAATCAGGTGTGGTTTATGCATGACGGCGCATCGCCTCATTTTAGCGTTTTGGCTCGTCAGCAACTATCGAACACTTTTGGTAATCCATGGATAGCTCGAGGTGGGTCTATTCTAAGGCCGCCAGAATCGCCTCACATGAACTCATTGGATTTCTTTCTATAGGGAAATTTAAAAAGACTTGTACATTTGACACCAGTTAACACTAGAGATAACCTGATAGAAAGAATAACACATCACTTCACCGAAATTCGGTGGATCAGAAAATGAATAGAGGTCCAAGGCGCCCATTTCGAAAATTTGCCCAAGTAAACGAGAAGAAATACATCTTTGGCATTCCTATCATTCTTGCGTTTAAATGATTTTTGAAATGTCGAAACGGTTCAGTTTTTAGTACTTTTAGTGATTTAACCTGTTTTCTTTATCATGTTGTTTTTTATCGCTTTTACCTGTTTCTCATAAGCTACGATCGACCATCTCAAGTTCTTCGATGCGGAAAACGTCGATTTGGAAATGTATCAGGATTAAATCTTCGGGTATTTACACATTTACCGAGTGCCTGTCCGAAGTTTAATATGAATGTGGACATTAATAAGATATCACAATGACATTACTTATTATTAGTTATTATCTAGTCTAAGTCTAACTAATTTTAATAAAGTTGTTTATTAATTGAATTTTGAAAGTCAATGCTTAAAAATGTCCCGAAAGAGCCTATTTTATTTGGAGAACGGCTAATTTTATCGAAACAAATGAAGAGTACCTTTTTTAGAGAGAAATGTCCAAGGTATTTAAATATTCGGTTTTTAGCTCTGCAAAATGACACTCGTCAAAATTTTGGAACCACCGAGAGAGGCGGCAAGTCCGTCCCTGACTACCCTGAGGGCGTAAAACATGTACTGTAGTATGGTTTTATGAGATTGTATGCTCTACATGATTTGTAAAAATGTTATTAATTTATACAGGACGATTCAAAAGTTAGAGCGAAAAAACTAAATCGCTGGGTGCCCCTTTAGCACCCTGTATCTCCGTTAGGGAGCACTTGGAAATTTATGACAAACTAGGGTTATTTTGGCCTCTCCTATACGTTCCCGAAATTATGCCACATTGATCTTCGGCTTCCAATGTAAAAAAAAAAAAATAAAAATTGGAAGGAAAGATTTTGCCACAAATAAAGACAGATCAATCTAGTCCAAATTATTAATCTAAATGCTTAAAACAAATTAATACAGGAAAGTGAGAGAAAAAGCAAATAAGAAGAGATATTTATAATAACAGAATCCATAAGAATAAAGATTGACCAGATTATGTTAAGATGTGTAATGGATTTGCTTGCACTAGGGCCTACTGAGTGTAAATGTTACTCTGCTTAATATGAAAGGTAATAAATGTAATCGAGGTGGTACGAACGTAAAAACTAATACTGAGGCAAAAATAAATTTAATAAGAAAACAAATTTAATAAAAAAATATTTTCTTAAGCCGAATATATGAAACGAAACACTAAGAATCGACTGAGCAAACAATTTTAAATATTTAAAGTTTAATTAAATTAAAAGAAATAACACAAATTAGCCTCTTCCCAACTAGGAGCATCTGGTGAGTGCAGATTTTTTTTTAAACATTATCTTCGATTATTCTTGCAATAATATAATATTAGGTACATACTAAATTAATTTATTAAACAGCTATATCCTCGAGTCCACGTTCCACTTAACAGTAATGATACTGCAAAATGGAAGATTAAATTCGCAGCTCCAATTTAGACACAACACATTTATTGAGATGACCAGCCCAACCTAGTTGGGAAATGGTACCTACCTCTGCCTTTCTCGAGAGACAAACACTACACTTTATTAAGAACGTTGATGGGTACCGTTAGGAGACCTAGCAGAAAACCAACACCTGTAAGCCAGTAAGGCTTGGCAACTAATCTCTAGGGATTTCCTCCTAGCTGCATGGATATAAGATAATTGCTCTTAACAAGAGAATGCGACGCAGATGGACAGTAGGGACGTCGACAGGCAAAAAGTAAAACTTGATAATCAACAAGACTTGAACACGTGTTAGTAAGTAAAATGGTTAGATAATCTGATAAACGAGGAGGTATTAAGTAAAGCCTGTTATACAATGTTTATGTATTAATTGGTTTATCTGTAATTGAATGCGAATTAGAAGTCGTACCACGCATCCACGCATCGGTGCAGCCATATCGAGATGCTTAATGGCAGCGTGAACAAGAGTAAAAAAAGTAAATGAAAACCTGACAACTAAGAGGCAACACATAACATTAAAGTTTGTACCGACCAATTGGCGCAAATTAGTACCAATGTGGGAATACGTCGTAATCTCATACAGCCAATTGTTTTTATATATGCACGTTTGATTTATAGTAAGTAATACTATTGTGCAACATACTATAGCAAGAGCGGTACCTGGTGGAGGTTTTTAACAAACCTACGCTATTGGTCGTTTTATGGCTATTCAGGTTACGTCGAGCTAAATTAACAGGCCATATTCTTGGAACCCAATACGATTAATGAATATCGTGTACATAATTAGATATGGGTTTTAATGTTTATATTTTAGATCGGTACCTACACAATGAAATGAGTACAGTCAAGAAAATACATTTCTCCCTATTCAGTCAAGAACGAAAAACGATTTGGGCTGGTCGTTGGTACTCGTTTCAAAATTCTACGTTTAATTCTTAATCACAAGAGGTGAAAAGCATAAAATTTTAGCCACCTGCCAAAAGCGCAACAATCACTAACAGCTTATTTCGAAAATGATAGTTTCTGAAATAGTAATAATGAAAACTACAAGACTGTGAAGGCTTTCACGGCCGGTCAAAATACAATCTAAAGTTTTTTTGGGCTTTGAAGCAGTGTTTCAATGGAATTTCTTCCTGACGTTTCGTCTACAGCTGCGGCAGACATTATCAAAGACGATGAGGCAATGGGCGAGGTGATCTCCCGTGCTTCCCAATGTTGAATGATTCGACTATGGTGAGCTCAGTGGTATTTGTTCCCCCGCCGTTGCGCTGCAGTAGAGGGGATGTGGTGGGGGTATTGGTGGGACGGGGTTTCGGCGCCCTTGAAGTGCGCTCCAGTAGAACTCGCTTCCAGTCTGCATTTAGAAACGTACTTTCCCCCTTCCTGTTGAAATTCTTGTCGTGTTTAAAGATCTCAATGGCCTCTCTAGTTAGTGTCGGATAGAAACGCTGCGATTGATATAATACATCCACCTCGTTGAAAAGTGTGTGGTAACCTACTGCTGACTTTTGTGTTTGTCCCAGCCTGCACTCCTCTTGTGTTCCGTAATCCTCGTGTTGACACTGCGTTTTGTGGTGCCAAAGTATACCGAGCCACAGGTGCATGGAACTCGGTAAACTCCGGGTGCCGATAGGGGATCTCTGCGGTCTTTGGCTGATCTCAAGCTCGGTTGTATTGTGCAAGAGGGTTTAAATACAGTTTTAACATTGTGCTTTTCCAGTAACGTGCCGATCCTATCCGTTACTTTGTGGATGTATGGTGGACTCGTCCATCCGGGCTTTTCTTTATGTCCTCCCGTTATTCCGTCCTTGCCCTTCTTTTCCTGCTTCGTCACGACATCCTTTTCAACGAGGTGGATATCTTATATCAATCGCGGCGGTTTTATTCGAGAGTAACGAGAGAGACCACTGAGATCTTTAAACACGACAACAATTTCAACAGGAAGGAGGAAATTACGTTTCTAAATGCAGACTGGAAGCGAGTTCTACGACATAAGCAAGTTCACCGAAACCCAGCGCTACCTCTACCCCCACCTCAGTCCCTCCACTGGAGCGCGACGGCGGGGGAATAAATACCACGGAGCTCACCACAGTCGAATCAGTCAACGTCGGGAAGCACAGGAGATCACTTCGCCCATTGCCTCATCGTCTTTGATAATGTCTGCCGCAGCTCTAGACGAAACGCCCACTGCTTCAAAGCCCGGAAAACACTTCAGATTGTATTTTGACTGGCCGTGGAAGCCTTCACAGTCTCATAAAAATCACATTTCCACAATTCAGACTAAGACTCAAGCAGTATGTACTTTTTTATTCGGTCCATATGAAAAAGTAAAGTTGATGATATTTTCAGGATTAGAAAGAGCATGTCAAAATAATTAAACAAAAACCAAAACTCATAAAATTGCTTTTTTTCAAGTATCTAGATTATGAAAATATGTCTGAGGTATTCCCCTTACGCTTCTTCATTCTAAATGAATGGATTTCGTGTCTGTTAATGTTTTGAAGATTCTCTCTTGAAGAAATATATAACATTGAATCATAGAAAGCAAATCAAAAAAGCGAGCACGAAGAAACTGTAAAAGCTATTTAGGTTGTTAGAACTTGAACACTAAAACAAAACTGAAATACATTTGTTCTTGTAGCGTTGAGTCGTTTTTTAAAGTAATTTTTCATATTGCAAACATTAGAAAATTATTCAAATGTCTAATTAAATATAAAGATTTATCTTCAAAGATCTTTACATACCAATCTGAAAGAGCAGTTGAAGTACTTTGAAGTACTTCAAAATTTATATTCAAATACTAGATAAAGATTAAAACTTTTTTTAAAGTTCTGCATGCCTGGTTTTATTCTGATGGTGGCTGCTTTTAAGGATTGCTTTAGCCAGTATTTCCTGGTTTTTTATAATTGAATAGAAAAACAACAATGAACAATTTTATTTTCAAATAGCACTGTATATTGTCACTGGCATGGTTTGTACAGTTTACCATGAATATTTCTAATGTATATCATCCCACAGCTATCTTAAGCTATTTTTGTTAGCTTAAGATAGATGTTTAAGTTTGTAAGTTTTCAACGCTTTTCATCTCTGATTTTTCAATTTAATACTTATTAAGATATTTAATGGTTTTTGAATTATTGGGAAAGTTGGAAAGATCAGACACCGGTTTGTTATATTTTTCTGCATAGCTCACCCTGTAGATTATCACTGGCATGGTTTCTACAGATTATCGTGAATTTGAGTGGTTAGTTTAAGTAAATTAAAAGAAACGTCATTTTGCAGTCAAATTAAATTCCTGGGACGCAATTTCTGATTTTATTTATTATGAATTTTTTGCTCATTTGCCAAATTTTTCTGTTGGATACCACGTATTGACTAGTTGCTCTTAAGCTACAGTGTCTCACTGATTTTTCAATTTAACAATTATTAAGATATTTAACAAAACTAAAGGAAGTGCGTTTTTCCTTATAAACTAAGCTCCAAACACAAAAAAAATATATTAACCCAAAGATTTTTCTCTAGAGGTCTGTGTACATAGTCTCAATAGTAGGTATAGTAGTAACGACGGTTTTAGACAATATTTTTGGACGTATCATAAAATTTATTATTTTCAATGAAACAAAATTTGTTATTTTCAATGAAACAACCCTAAACTGTAGTATGCGGTTGGAAAAAGTGAACACGAATAAGAGATATAGGTTATTTTTGTTCAATTTTCATAATTCAAATACCGTGACAAACTGAATTAATTTAGTTTTTTCTAGAAATGAGAGATGTTGTAAACCAATTTATTATATTTAAAAGGCTAAAACATATACAAGGAGTTGTTTTTATATTCATATACAAATAGTATACAAAGAATTTTTTTGTAAAGTAAAAATAATGGAGAGGGTCAGTAACTCCAAGCAAAAAAGCTTGGAGTTAATTGTATGATGATATTTTATAAAAAAAACATTTGATAAACTTATCACAAAATTCTCTCCATAAACCATAAACTTTTTTGGTTATGTAGGAACAATAACTTTCTAGATACAAAAAGCTTATTGAAAGTATAAAACAAAATTATATGATGATATTTTATCAAAAAGAAAATGATAATTTGATAAACTTATCAAAAAAACACTCTTATAAACCAAAACATTTTTGGTTATCTAGAGAAATTTATTTCCTAGATAAAAATGTAAATCGAAAATAAAAAAAAAGTTTAAAAGCCAATTTTGAATTGCAATATTTTGGATATGTCAAAAATTTTTTGGGCATATGAACATTAGACTTGATTAAGATGATTTGTACCTAAGCCAGAAAAACTACATTGAATAAAATCTTTACTGTCACTCGTAATAAAACGAGTAAAACTCAAAAGCAAAGTGAGTTACGGAATAATAATAATAAGAGATAAAATAATGTATTTTGAGCTGCTTAATACGAAAAAAAAAGTTAGTGACGTACTTTTTTTTAAGTTACTTCCTTTTTGTCTTTTTCTGTAATACATTCTCTAATAAGTTGTGTTTTTTCTCTAAGTTTGCATCTAAATCTCGTGGATTTATTTTAAGTGTGATTAATTACCTTTTGGTTCAAAGGTTATTATTTTTTTAATATCTTTTTCTCAGTTTCCTTTCTTAAATGCTATTCTTCTCCTCAACTGTTAGAGTTCTGATAAGTGTCATGTAAGGTCACTAATTATATTTATTTTGGTCTTGAAAGTAACTTTCTTCTTTAATTTTTCTTTAACAGATTCTCTGATAAAATGCTCCTTTTTATTTTTTAAATTTTGCATCTAAATCGCGTGGTTTTAGTTTAAGTTTGATTAATTACCTTGTGGTTCAGAAACAAAATTTTTTAATTTCTTTTTCTCAGTTACTTTTTTAAATGTTTTTCTTCTCTACTACTGTTGGAATTTCACTTGTAACTTCACGAATTTCTAATTTTTCTGGTAACTGTCATTCAAGATCAGGTCACAAATTATATTTTTTCTTATTGTATGTTACTTCCTTCTTTAATTTTTCTTTAATATATTCTATAATAGTTCCTTCTTTCATATTTTTTTAAATTTGCATCTAAATTGCGCGGTTTTAGTTTAAGATTTATTAGTTGTTTATTTATTAGTTAAGATTAGCTTTTGGTTCAGATAACAATTTTTTTAATTTCTTTTTCTTAATTACTTTCTTTTTTTCTTCTCTACAACTTTTGGGGTTTTAGTTGGGACTTGACGATATTCCATTCTGTCTGATAAGTTCAATATCTTTTGGAAATTTAGTATACGGGTTTCCTTTGGGGAAAAAATTCAAATATGATGATCGGTTTTGATGCAATTTGTAAGACATTAAGTAGAACATCAAAACAATAATTTCGAGAATATTTTGAATAACAGTTCGCTTTGATGAAATGAGCATTGAAATCTTATCTTTAATTGCCTAGATCTTAAAAACGTTTGTCTGAGAGCTTCTACCAAAGGACATATTTTTTGCTTGTATTCGAAAAAGGAATCTACAAGCTGATGGGTGTAAGAAGTCAAAATTCTGATGCTGGGGATACAGGAAAGTTAGGGCAGATTTAACCCAAGGACATTATTCCAGGTGGCACTTCCTACAAATTGCCGCAAAACCGAAATTATATTTGAATTTCTCGTTCCCATAAAATATAATATACTAAATTTCACAGAGTGATAATTGAACTTAGACAGAAAAATATTTATGAAGAACGGGGAAAACGTTAAGTCTAAAAGGAAGCTAAATAGGACATACGCTTTTCAACACTTTTTTATATGAAATGTGTCAAAAACCCAAAAACTGTTCGCTAATACTTCTGCAAACCATTTTCTCCCTTTTCTTTTGCTAGAGGTTTGATGTAGATATAATCAGCACTATCCCGCATAATACCTAAGGAACAATAGATACTTTTGGATTTTCTGCCAAAACTTGTGATTATTATCACTTGACTGCCAAGTATTTTACGCTCTCTACCTAGCCCATACAGTCTTAATATCTTAAATTATAGTCTTACTATAAAAAGAAGATGGTATGAACTCTCAAGACTATTATTAATCTATTTCCTCCACCACTGCCACACCAGCCTGTACATTCCGGAGATCGATACCTTGCAGCTTCTTCTCAGTCTCCCAGAACTTCTGCAGCTCAGTGAAGTATTTGTCCAAAATGAAGACCTTGCTGAGTCCTAAAGTGGCCATGCCTTTCTATTTAAGCGAGGAGACGTTCACTGTCCATTTTTTTAGGGCACTCTGTGTCATTTTTCAGTTAAAAACAACGTAATAACCACTAAAAAAGCACACATTCGGTCGTTAATCTCGGACAGAGATCGCTCGTTCTTCGGGCCCGCGGATCGTACCTTCAGGACCACTGCCTTTTCTTCGGACCGGTTGACTCTCTTGACCGCCTTCTACCTGTAAAGCTTGATTGCCGTGTTGCCAGGTTTCCAAAACAAAGAGGTGTTTTATTTCGCATTAAAATTGTTTTCTCGTGGTCGTCTTTTTTTCTAACGTAATAGAAAGTCGTTAATCTTGAATGTAGGTACTGGATGATGCATGCTACATGTGGGTACAGTAAGACGAGGCACGAGAGAAAGAGAGGAAATACATTTCATGGTCTTAAATAATCAATTAAAAGTTATGTTTTTCGCCCAATGGACAAAGAGACGGCTGGTCTGAACCAAGCAGGTAGGTTTTAAGGCTGGCGTACCGAAACAAGGAGTCGAGGACTATTCAAATTAATTCTTATTCTAAAAGATTGTGACTATACATGTGTTCTATTATATTTAAATTAACCAGAGTGTTTTTACATGACGCGAATTGGAAAGTATTAGGAAGTGTAATAACGAGAAAAGTTGCAAAAATTTTATCTTAACGAAAAGCAATTATTGTATCTTCTCATGTATTGGGTTTTTGATTAATTTGACTTTTTTTTTGCACAAAAACTTAGCAGGTATAATGATAATAAATTAGCAGTACCAGGTTACATCAATGAAGGCATCTTCGATATGCCCCTGTGTTCGAAAACAAAGCAGCATGGTTCTTTTAGGAACCGCGGCTGGTTCTGCGGTTTTAACGTTTAAAAGACAAGGTTGCCACACTTTCAGTACCTGACTATGAATTAGATATACACAAATCTAGCAATAGTAGTAAATATAACACAAGGTCTTAAACGGCAATGAAATCCACAAATAAATCGTTGTGAGAAACTAGCTTTCAATTTTGAACTGTAAACTAATATCAAAAAATTTCCTAATTTCTTCTTTGAACGAGTGTCTTAAAGAATATGTATTCCCACAAATGAAGAAAATGGAAAGAAATAAAAAAAGTCCCAGAACGTATTATATTCCCATTTGCCCCATTGACTCTAGAGGAAGCTCTATAATACTCCTCTGAACTATTTACATCATACGAAAGCGCAAGAATACACCAGCTTTTAATTCAGTATCAGGGAAAAAAATAGAGCCAGAGCTGGAAGAAGAAGTAGTCCATAAACATAAATCAAAACATAAATAAACAAAAATAAAAATTCCATCGTGTATAAATCAACATAGTAGGCACATGCTCTGATCAAGGGTATTCCCTAAACGTGGATGTCAAAAAGACAATCAAAATAGCTTCGTCCACTCTTCCGCGATGTATGGGATAAGGAGAATCTGAAGAAGATCTTCCGTCATTCGTTGATGTTTGATGGTTTGTACCGTTGTGGATTAGCGATTTAATTGCGAATTCACCAGTGAATTTAATTACATCTCTTCGTGTAGCGGTCCAGCGATGACCACTTGTACAGAAGCGTGGTAATCCGTAGCTACATCGGTGGTTGAGTTGCAAATCCGCCATCCTGATCGAAATGGGGATTTTGGGGACTTGTCAATTGAAGATAATTCATGAGGGGTCGGGGGTAAACCGTGCATCCAGGAGGATATCGAAGAGACAACGCAGGGCACAGACGTGGGGAAGTCGATCCGCGGCCGTAAAATCGACGGTTGTCCATAGATAGAGAAAGAGATTCAAATACAAGAGTCACCGGGTGTACCCCTAAACATTCATAGACATTTTGATCGAGCAAGAAGAAGAATATACCTTTGTGACTGTGCTGAATTCTTTTCCCTTTTATAAAACTTTTTGCCTCTTCCAGCATTCCTTTTCAGTTATTATCACTTTTACCATGAACAAGTGTATGTGGAAACCAAAAAATCCTGTAGCTCAGGGAACTTAAAAATAACGTGTGGAGCACCTAGAATTAGATTGCAGCAGATATCTGTCCTCAGGGGCGGCATGTAGAGTCTAGATAAGTAGAAACCGTGACAAGATTTATTAGTAATAATAATAATAATAATAAAATATAAATCTTTATTGCCACCAAAATCGACACAGTCAACAAAGCAACGTCAAAAGCAAACAAGAGAAAAAAATACACTTTATAAATTGTTTCTGGAATGCAGCCACTCCCAGAATCACACAACACTGTAGTTTTGATTTGAAAATCCATATAATCAGCTACAAGGCTCATATAAAGCTAAAGCTATAGCAGCACTTGTCTAGCAGGAAATCAGTGGTGTCGATGTGTCGAAGGCCCTTGAGAGATCAAAGAACAACCCAGCAACCTTTTTCTCCCTGTCAACATTTTCAATTATGTATGTAATAAAGTCAAATATTGCTAAGAGACCTATTGGGCATAAACCCATACTGGTGGCTGACTATCACCTCATGATGTTGTAGGAAGTTCATAAGCCTACTGTATATGGCCCTCTCAAAGATCTTCGACACAGAAGAGAGAAGGGAGATGGGTCTATACTTGTTGATGTCGGTTCTCTTTCCCTTTTTATGAGCGGGAATAACCTTAGCTCTCTTCAAGATGTCTGGAAATATCCCAGCACCAAAACAGTCATTCATGATATAGGCCAGTGGCGTTTGGCTACCCTTTTGATTATTACTATCGGAAACTCGTCTAACCCCGCGGAATATTTATTGGGCAGAGCCATTATAATTCTAAATACTTCCATATCATCCACCGTCCTCAAGAAAGCCGTACCGGGGTTGCCAATAACATTCTCCACAACACCATCTTGCAGGCGAGCTACAGACGGGGTGTCGAACTTTCTCAGAAATAAATCTGCCACCATGGAAGGATCTCCCGCTGACACTCCATCAAAGTCAAGAACTATACTATTTTGACTACTGTTTGAAGTGAGATTCGTATAGATGCCCTAAGCCGTTTTTGTTTTGTTGTTTGAGTTATTAATCTGATTTTCATTAAGCGCTGTTTGATACTGCGAAATAAACTTTCTATAATTTTTTCTTTCATTCTTGTAGATATCCAAGTTAATCCGGCTTCCAGTGATCTTATACTACACATATAAGTCCTTTACATATTGCCCATATTCTTTAAACTCCTTGCTAATCCAAGAAGGTCTTTCGGCCTGTAACATACCTGAGCTAAGAGGAAATGCCAAGTTGAAATAATAATATAGAATGTTATGAAATATATTATAGCTTTCATTGGGATCTTGCACAGCATAGATATCTTCCCAAGTTTCGTTTGCAAGGCAATCTATAAAGGACTCTATGTTGGTGTCAGTAAAAAAGCGTTTTTTAATGCATTTGGCCCTAGTGGCTTGATTTTTTGAGACTAGAATTCTCACTATCTGGCCATAGTGATAAGACACATTAGTTAAGTATATATTTTCATTTATCAATTCGTTCGGAATATTACTGAAGATATTATCCACTTGTGCCCCATCGCCTCTCCCACCCCTAGTAACACCATGTATGCTAGAGGAAAGACCAAAACTCCCAAGTAATTGATTCGCTAGGTCTGAGTCAGCGTTATCTCTGTGGAAATTCACATTGAAGTCCCCACAGACTATGAGATACCTATTCCTATTAGGATTATACACTTCATGCAACAGGTCATATAGGTTAGTCACAAAAGTATCTAAACAGTCAGATGGCGAGCGATATAGAGTGACAGTTGTACAAAAATATCCACTTTCGGTTGTAAGATTAGCAACACAAAATTCAAAATGTCTTTCAATAGGTAGTTTTTGTACAGATACCTGTTCCATTGGGATATCCTTTTTGCAAAAAATGGCAGTTCTTCCTCCCCTTAGCCCTGTTCTTGATGAGTAGCTCACCATGCTGTACCCACTCAGTTGTAAGTATTGTAAGTCTGCATTTTGAAGCCAATGCTCTGTTATACAAAAGATGTCAGGCTCAACTTCCGACAGCGCAACGGAAACTTCTTGGGTTTTGTTGTTCAGGCTTTGCACATTCCAATGTAACAGGATCAGCCTCTGTGATTTTGTCATAGTTGCGCTTCGGGTGTTTTGCTGCTTCACGTAGTCATATTCATGTTTATGGGATGGTGGATCACTTAGGTGAATGCTTCCGCCGCTGCGATTGCGAGTGTCATCCTTTTCTAGCCAATTTCTATTATTGGTTTTGTTTGGTCTAAAAAATTCCGGCCTAGTCCAAAGTTGAACCGAAGATCACACCTTTAGGCCAGAAATCTGGACTGTCTATTAATTCTTTATGTTCAAAAGGAACACCAATCAAGTAGAACCGCTTGGTTTCTTTTTGTATTTTTGGTTGACACTCTTTAACGGAAATGCTTTCTGCTGTGACATCAGCATGCTTTAGAACATATTTGGTGATATTAGCTTTGGTAACATGTACACCAAGTTGTTTTAGAAAGACCCAGGCTTTTTTGTCTTTTTTCGTGTCTTCTGCAAGAAGGTGAGATTCGGATTCAGATTATTTTATATTTTATATCTCCAGTTCGCTATCACTGGCACCTCCAGGAATGGAATTGAGGTTATGTTCATCATCCATACTGTGCTCCTTGCATTTTAACTTCGAACCAGCTATAATAGTCACTTTATCTATCGGCCCAATCTCTTGCTACACAGGATCTGTGAAAGACCCTGCCACAAATAACACAGAACTGTGCACTAAAAGGTTTAGTTTTGCAACAGAAATAGTAACACTTTTCGCCACATGAATTTTTCCGCATCCTCTCAGTTAACGCCATTTTCAAAAAACTGTGTAATGTCTCCCTAGCACAAGTCGTAGTAATCGATCAGTGGCAGATCTGATTCGAGGAGTCGAGGAAAAGGTAAGGTTATAGAAGCCTTGAAAATCCTAATCATTCTCGAAATTAGAGCTGTAGCGTCTCGCTGAGCCTATACAGTGTGGTCCAAATTGGTGATGCATGCATGGGGATTTTACTTATCTTAATAGATACGGGATCGGTTAAATAGGAAAAGTTGTAGAGAATTTAATGAGAAACTCGTACCCGGTTTCCAAATTGGAGTACCTCTTACTGTTCTCTGGAAAAATGGAAAAATGTGCAACACTGCATTTTTAACTGTGCCCTATGGTTTCTAAACCAAGATAAAGGTAGTCTTGAAAATAAAAATTATTAAGGTACTTTTTTACGTACAATACAATGACGTATTCAGAAAAAAATCTATCGTCAACTGATCTCGAGTTATATTTAATAACTTCGTTAATTCTGATGGACGCCATCTTGTTTTTTTGCATCATAGGAAAGGGCTTTAAAATTCCTTTTCAACGATGTATCCGTTGATGCCACTAACATGTTTCTTTATTTCTCCACAAAGTAGGCCTTGGAAGGTTTCGTCGCAATTACGAAAAACAACTAATTGCCAACTTCTGTAATTGCAGGAAGAATTAAATTTCTTAGCATATTCAAATATCTCTCGCCGCTCAGGGATTGTTGATAAAAAAATGGACCTATTAACGTATTCCCTAAAAAACAAAATAACATCAATGCAAATTTCAGCCTCAGTCAATAGGAAACGAAAAGCCTGCGCGTGTAAATGAAAATGTAGGTATTGAGAAAAAAAATTTACCATAAATTCCACACTAAACATTAGTGCCAAATCGTGTCTGCAACCTGCGCTGGGCACGTAACATAGGATTTTCGGTAGCCCAGTAGTGATAATTGTGCTTTTAAATGCTATTAACTGCACCGCAGCTGCTTACAAATGTTTCATCGGTCCATATGATTTTATCGCTGAAGCTCTCATCTTCTCGACATTTGGCAATCTACAATTGCTTAATTCACCTCTTCTTGGAAAATCACCTTCGTGAAGCCCTTGCACAATAGTTGCCTTATATGGATGATATTTTTGACTTCTTAACGTCCTTAAGACGCTGGTTCTAGGAACATCGACCTCACGGCTGCATTTTCGTGTGGAAGATTTCGGGAATGGAAAAGGACCATGTAAACCATTTTCACGTCGCGTCGGGAAGCTTCAAAACTGTCACGCATACGTATATTTGTAAAAAGTTTGGAGAAGTACCTTTTTGGTCTCCCTTCTGGATAATTTTCATAATAAGTATGTACGGCAAGATCAGGATTTCGGTTACTTTGAATAAAGCATTCTAACATGTCAAACGTTTCCATATTGTCGTAGTTTACAGCCATCTTTTGTAAGATTAAAATGAAATACGATGCAATAAAAAATGTGTTATATTTAATAGCGCGTAGTGCATCAGTTTGACTTTGACGCGTAGCGCTACCATTATCTTTTGTTTTTCATGAGGGCGACGAAACTTCCCAAGGCCTACTTTGCGAAGAAATAAAAAACTCAATTTTTAGACCTAGGAATATGTTAATCATATCAATAGATTGGCGTCCATAAGAATCTACGAAGTTATTATACTTAACTCGAAAACAGATCACGATAGATTTTTTCTGAATACGTCATTATATTGTACGTGAAAAAGTACCTTAATAATGTTTTATTTGCAAAACTACCTTTGGCTCGGTTTAGAAACTACAGGGCAAAGTTAAAAATGCAGTGTTGCACATTTTCGCATTTTTACGGAAAACGGTAAGAGATACTCCAATGTGGAAACCGGGTGCGAGTTTCTCATTAAATTCTCTACAACTTTCCCCATTTAACCGAACCCGTATCTGTAAAGATAAGCAAAATCCCCATACATGCATCACCAATTTGGACCCCACTGTATGTATAAGGGGCAGCAAGATCAGAGCGTTTGTAAACTTAGTTACAATAATTTAACACAGCATGGTGTTCATTGTACGAGTGGCTGAAGTGATGTTTATATCACTTTTGGTGATATAAACATCAAAAAATTTTGGAAAACCAAAATGGTGCATTTTTAAAAACCTGTTATAAATCCAAATTAAGGATAATGATAAGGTAATCCAAATTTGTGAAAACATTTCTGAAACAACTTTTTGGGCACCTGTAAAGCCAAAATTTCGATACAACGTTTCGGTTTTCTATAACCATCATCAACTTCTCTTTTCCTTGACGGCCATATTGGATTTTTACACTTGTTTACAGGGGACAAGAAATGCGTTTTAATAATGTATATCAACTCTAGTAAGTTTTTATAGTATTTTAAAAAATCAAGAAAATTGTAGTTTTTACTAGTAGGCCATGGATTGAACTTGACAGTAATATGTGGTTATTATGGCGAATGCTTAAAAACAATATCACAATGGCTGTAGAGGTCACAGAGAAATATTTGTTGAATGAAGAGTTGTTAAAAATTAAATTGAAACAGCTGGAAATTACTTAAAGGGAGGGAAATTTTGACATGCTGGAATTTCATTTCCAAGAAAACAGAAATGTTTGAACTTCTAAAACTGACTACGAAGGAAAATATGCGGAACGAGGAACGACTTCAGCATGGTTTAAAACGCTGTGTGCCCTCTACAGCCATTGTGATATTGCTTTTAAGCATTCGCGATAATAACCACATATTACTGTCAAGTTCAATCCATTGCCTACTAGTAAAAACTATATTTTTCTGAATTTTTTTAAATACTATAAAATCTTACTAGGGTTGTTATACATTATTGAAACGCATTTCCTGTTCCCTGTAAACAGGTGTAATAATCCAATATGGCCGTCATAAGAAAAACAGAAGTTGGCGAAGGTTCCAGAAAACCGAAATGTATCGAAATTTTACCTCTACAGGTATATTACATTCAAAAAGTTGCTGCAGAAATGTTTTTACAAATTTCGATTATCTTTTAAAATAAAGGATTTATAACAGTTTTTTAAAAATGCACCATTTTGGTTTTCCCAAAATTTCTAAAAAATTCGATTGGTTACAGCCACTTCGTTTTTGTCATTACATTACTAACATAATTATCTAGAACTTTCCGCATGTAACTGACTTCGTAGCTCCTATAGTTTCCGAGATCCCAATACATGGAAGACCAATTTGGGACACACTGTAGTTCGAGTGACGCCACACAATGTAACCTAACCTCCTCTGATATCCTTTCCTTTTTACCTCATAGGTGCTCATTCTCCTCATGCTACTGGCTTGATATAATAAGGACTAGCTGTTAACAATCGCGCCTGCTTAGGAGTTCGACCAGGTCTCACCAGAATACAGGCTTTCTAGCTGAAGAAAAGTGCCCAACGCCGTTTAGTCGGTTAGACGGAGGGGAAAGGAAGGTAGAGCAAACAACTTGCTCAATACCTAGAAAGGGAGATGGAGTAACTAGACTGGTTGGATGAACCCCCTTAATTGTAAATGGATACTTTACGGATACTTATGTAGAATGCTTAATTGGACTGTAACAATACACAGGCTGGCACGTGCCACCGACGAATCTGTGGATCCGTAAAAAACCAAGACTCTGAGTTTTAAGGCGACAGTCTTTTAAATTCTCCGTCTGAGAGCGTCTCAAGGCAAAATATGGGAATCAAGTGCTAAATAATACAAAAAGGCATCATATCTAAAGTAAACCAACTCAATTATGTCCTAACTTACGCGTTAACGCAGATGCTAAATATCAAAGTCAACAAAGAGGAACGCTGAAAAAAACGAAGTGGAAGGAGCTGAAGATAGGAAAGAAGTTTAATCGTTGACAATCTAGCTATGTGGGCATCCAAGACGGTCAATGTGTCTAGAAATAGTTTGTTTAAACTACAACTTTGATACAAAAACTTAGTCCAACGAGAATAAAACAAGACGTTCAATGACTAAGTTGCTTGATGTAGCGTCCCCAATAGTGGTTAACGAAAACAGGATCAAATACATCTACACGAATTACGTAGAAAATGCCAACGGTTCCACCTTTATTGTCATCTTCCCCAAGACTTTTTGCTCCGGCATTAAAGAAGGAAAAACTTCCTGTTTCTTAGATAAGCCAGCTTTGTATTTAAATTAATTGCTCCATCCAACTCTTTAGACATTACGTCAGCAGCATTTACGGGGGGAGACCGCAATGTAATATGAATTCATAATATGAAGACTGAAAATATGCCCAGACCTATAAAAGGGGATATACAGGGTAATTCACGTTACTCGACAAGGAAGATTACGGCTAAACTTTTAGATTTTAAAAAAGTTTTGTATATGGAATGGATGGGGGTCTATTGGAAGTACATTTTAAAATTATTGTCATTGTATACAAGTGGACCCAAAAGTATAAAATTGATTAAAGTTTTTTTTTAATGAGACACCTAGTATACTAATGTACTTTCGAATTTAAAATCGAGAATAGTATTTCGACTTTAATCATCATTACCATCACATCATTTAAAGAGCTTGCCAATAAGGGCCATGCAACAGGTATACAGGGTTATTCGAATTCGCCGCTCATCATTGTGATCTCGTAGACCGTAAGAGATATGATATTGATTGAATTGGGGCAAAGTTGCGCACTTGGGTGCAGATCGTAATGGCCTTTTAAAATTTCGAAAATTTGGAAAACTTCCGAAGACATTCGAAAAAAACTGAAAATTGCGAAATCTGTTTTTTTCCTGAACTTGTTTGAAGCGACATGAAAAAATAAATTACACATTCTCATGGGCACCTTTTCTACTCTACAAGAAAGTGTTATTCAATCTTCAGTCCGACGTTTCGACTTTTCTGGGGCATCATCAACTTCAGTTTTTTTAATACGGCGCTTAAATTTGAATGTCGAAGATTAAAAGCCCTTTTCATTACAAATTCAACGATATGTAACACTTAATAATTTCGTTAGAGTTTATGTCTTTTGTAATAATTTATTTGCTTTTTACAAAGAGTACTGCTGTAAATAATGGTAACAAGAAAACAAACGCACTAGAAATATTTCTTAAAAAATGTTCGTATCTTCTTCCTCTATGCAAAAATTAATACGTCAGTGGATATTTCAGAGGGCACGCCTGTTGTCGCGCGGTCTCAATGTAGCAAACGCATTGATAATCCTCGCATGCGAGTCCACTAAATTATCTATGGGTTCAACATAAATTTTATTTTTTAGTGTACCCCATAAATAAAAATCTAAAGGCGAGAGGTCAGGAGACCTTGCAGGCCATTCCACTACCCCTCCATTATCAATCCATTGTTTAGGAAACTCCTCGTGTGGAAAGTCTCGCACCGCTCTTAAATTGTGAAGAGGTACTCCATCTTGCTCAAACCAGAGTTCTCCAAGTCGTGCGATAGGCCAATTTTCTAAATAATTTGTTTAGGAATTTTGCAGAATATTTAAATAATCCGATCCATTTAAATTATTTTCAAAAATAAACGGCCATATTATCTCACCGTTTAAAATCCCGGCCCACACATTCAAACCAAAGTGAATTTGGTTTCTTATTTGTCTATTTTCTTTCGGGCTCTTTGCAGCCCAGACATGTTCATTATTTCTATTGAACATTCCACAATTTGTGAATTTACATTCGTCTGTCCAAATTATAAAATTGTCAAATTCTCTTAAATTAGTTTGCTGCTGTAACCAGTTGCAATTCGAAATCTCCAGGTAGCAAGTTGTGTGACAGTTGTGACACATGAATTTTGTATCGCTTGTAGTTGTTTTTTTTTTTTTATATTTTCCATACCTTACTTTGTGGTAAATGTAACTCAAATGCAATTTCATTGGTTGATTTCTTCGGCGTTAATCTGTAACATGTTTAAATTCGTAAACACCACGGATAAAAGTATTTGAAGTAAACCTGTTCTAGAACTCTATTAACATCCGCTTTGTCAATCCTAACCCCATATTTTTGTCGTACTTTTTGAAATGAACAAACAGCGAAATGAGAGTAAAGAGGTTGACGCCTTTCGGGAAATTCTTGAAGATAGACTTTACTGGAACGAGTGGAATTTCTGAGGTTTGTGAAATAAATCCTTAGCATATCACGGTTTTCTTCATTTGTGTAGCTCATTTTTATGATTATAAACTAGGAAGCTAAAGAAACCTAGTTTTACATGTCATTATCTATCAAATAAATGACAGAAAAGCATATTTGTTTTGTTTGTTTTGTGTTTTTATTTGTCTCCTAGGCCTAGACGACATTCTAAAAAATAATAATAATTGCGAAAGCAGTGAGATAAAAGTCTGACTTTTGCAATAATTCTTTTTGGTTAAATAGCCAACAAATCGGCTTCGAGTTTGTCGATCACCCAAAGCTCTACTTATAAGGGGTAGATACACAAAACTAGTATGCAGGTTGGTTGGTTAGCAAATTGCTGACCAACACTAATGCTTAAAAAATTATTATTAATAACTCATGTCATATTAAATTGTAGTTTTCCGTTTCCGATATTTCAATGATGAGCGACGAATTTCAATAACCTGTACCTATACGTTGTATAAAAGTGAATAACTCGTTAAAAATGGCATAAAATCTAACGAAAATAAGTGTTACATATCGTTAAATTTGTAATGAAAAGGGCTTTTAATTTTCGACGTTCAATTTTAAGCGGCACATTTACAAAAGCGAAGTTGATGCTGCCCCAGAAAAGTCGAAATGTCGGACTGAAGATCGAATGACACCCTCTTGTAGAGCAGAAAAAGTGAACACGAAGATGTGTAATTTATTTTTTAATAATGTTGCTTCAAACAAGTTCAGGAAAAAATAAAAACGATTTTTGTAAATTTCAGTTTTTTCAAATATCTTTAAAATTTTAAAATGCCATTACGATCTGTGCGCAACTTTGGCCCCAGTCAATCGAATTCGTATCTCTTACGGTTTACGAGATCCCTATGCTGTTGAAGATGTAAATGTCAAATCTTTTGGTTGTTATTTAGTTGAATAAAACTTACTAGAAACAAGTTACCTTAACAAAAAAATTGGCTGTGTATATGTGTTTTTTTTTTAATTCGCCTAACATGTATGAATGTTTGTTGAGAAAAGCAGCTCTAGAGGAACGGAAATCTTTCATCTGCACAGAAAAAAAAACGGAGATCCAGATCAAAAAATCCATTTAAATCAAACACAAAACTTTGAATCTAATAAAGGTCATCATTGTTCAAGAGAAAATAGCACACCACACCGAAATGAATTTTGAGAAAATTTTGAATTTCAGTGTCTGAAGAGTCAAAAATTACTATGGGCCTCAGGAACTAGTGGACGCATAGAACAGACATATCAAGAAATAACGAACAGACAAAAAAGGATATCAAAAAAACACCACACAACCACAAAAAGAAAAAAATCCTCGAATCCATAAGATCCAAGACAAGAAACTAAAAAGAATCAGAAAAAAATAACAAATTTCAAAGGACAAAAACAATGCAAATGGTAGGTAATTTCTAGGAGTTATTTACAAAAATAAAACAAAACGTACATCGGGGCATACCTGGGCAAAGAAATATGCACAGGAAGCACCAAATAAAAAAACTGCAGAATTAAAAAAAAATAAATAAGTAAAAGAGTGAAAAAAATTGACACTAGTGAAAAAATTATACACAACCAGAAAATCAAACGATGATAAATGAAATTGTTGAAACGTTAGGAACTATATACATCTAGTATTGTAATTGTGCGTATATAATTCCTTGACTGACTGGCTTAACTTAAATTGGAGAAAAGTCCATTGCAATAGAAAGTAAGCAAGTATCAAAGTTGAAAGACGTCAAAAAAACGGACGTCAACTATATACGGTGGTGTTCATTTGTAAACGTCTAGTTGGCTGTGAAATGTCAAAAGGAAAGGATGAAAGAATAAAAGAAACTAAAAATAATCAGAAAAAAATAACAAATTTCAAAGGACAACAACAATGCAAATGGTAGGTAATTTCTAGGAGTTATTTACAAAAATAAAACAAAACGTACATCGGGGCGTACCTGGACAAAGAAATATGCACAGAAAGCACCAAATAAAAAAACTGCAGAATTAAAAAAAAATAAATGAGTAAAAGAGTGAAAAAAATTGACACTAGTGAAAAAACTATACACAACCAGAAAATCAAACGATGATAAATGAAATTGTTGAAACGTTAGGAACTATGTACATCTAGTATTATAATTGTGCGTATATAATTCTTTGACTAACTGGCTTGACTTAAATTAGAGAAAACGTCCATTACAATAGAAAGGAAGCAAGTATCAAAGTTGAAAGACGTCAAAAAAAAGGGACGTCAACTATATACGGTGGTGTTCATTTGTAAACGTCTAGTTGGCTGTGAAATGTCGAAGGAAACGGATGAAAGAATAAAAAAAACAAAAAAGAATCAGAAAAAAATAACAAATTTCAAAGGACAAAAACAATGCAAATGGTAGGTAATTTCTAGGAGTTATTTACAAAAATAAAACAAAACGTACATCGGGGCGTACCTGGGCAAAGAAATATGCACAGAAAGCACCAAATAAAAAAAGTGCAGAATTAAAAAAAAAAAATGATAGTAGAAGAGTGAAAAAAAATTGACACTAGTGAAAAAACTATACACAATCAGAAAATCAAACAATGATAAATGAAATTGTTGAAACGTTAGGAACTATATAAATCGAGTATTGTAATTGTGCGTATATAATTCGTTGACTAACTGGCTTGACTTAAATTGGAGAAAAAGTCCATTACAATAGAAAGCAAGCAAGTATCAAAGTTGAAAGGCGTCAAAAAAAAGGGACGTTAACTATATACGGTGGTGTTCATTTGTAAACGTCTAGTTGGCTGTGAAATGTCAAATGAAAAGTATGAAAGAATAAAAGAAAATAAAAAGAATCAGAAAAAAATAACAAATTTCAAAGGACAAAAACAATGCAAATGGTAGGTAATTTCTAGGAGTTATTTACAAAAATAAAACAAAACGTACATCGGGGCGTACCTGGGCAAAGAAATATGCACAAAAAGCACCAAATAAAAAAAGTGCAGAATAAAAAAAAATAAATGATAGTAAAAGAGTGAAAAAAAATTGACACTAGTGAAAAAACTATACACAATCAGAAAATTAAACAATGATAAATGAAATTGTTGAAACGTTAGGAACTATATAAATCTAGTATTGTAATTGTGCGTATATAATTCTTTGACTAACTGGCTTGACTTAAATTGGAGAAAAAGTCCATTACAATAGAAAGCAAGCAAGTATCAAAGTTGAAAGACGTCAAAAAAAGGGACGTTAACTATATACGGTGGTGGTCATTTGTAAACGTCTAGTTGGCTATGAAATGTCAAAAGAAAAGGATGACAGAATAAAAAAAAACTAAAAAGAATCAGAAAAAAATAACAAATTTCAAAGGACAAAAACAATGCAAATGGTAGGTAATTTCTAGGAGTTATTTACAAAAATAAAACAAAACGTACATCGGGGCGAAAATAATTTATTTAAGCCCCTTTAATTTATTTAAAAATAACATATTTAAAAGACAAAAACAATGCAAATGGTAGGTAATTTCTAGGAGTTATTTACAAAAATAAAACAAAACGTACATCGGGGCACACCTGGGCAAAGAAATATGCACAGGAAGTACCAACTAAAAAAACTGCAGAATTAAAAAAAAATAAATGAGCAAAAGAGTGGAAGAAAATTGACACTAGTGAAAAAATTATACACAACCAGAAAATCAAACGATGATAAATGAAATTGTTGAAACGTTAGGAACTATATACATCTAGAATTGTAATTGTGCGTATATAATTCTTTGACTAACTGGCTTGACTTAAATTGGAGAAAAAGTCCATTACAATAGAAAGCAAGCAAGTATCAAAGTTGAAAGGCGTCAAAAAAAGGGACGTTAACTATATACGGTGGTGTTCATTTGTAAACGTCTAGTTGGCTGTGAAATGTCAAATGAAAAGTATGAAAGAATAAAAGAAAATAAAAAGAATCAGAAAAAAATAACAAATTTCAAAGGACAAAAACAATGCAAATGGTAGGCAATTTCTAGGAGTTATTTACAAAAATAAAACAAAACGTACATCGGGGCGTACCTGGGCAAAGAAATATGCACAAAAAGCACCAAATAAAAAAAGTGCAGAATAAAAAAAAATAAATGATAGTAAAAGAGTGAAAAAAAATTGACACTAGTGAAAAAACTATACACAATGAGAAAATCAAACAATGATAAATGAAATTGTTGAAACGTTAGGAACTATATACATTTAGTATTGTAATTGTGCGTATAAAATTCTTTGACTAACTGGCTTGACTTAAATTGGAGAAAAAGTCCATTACAATATAAATTAAGCAAGTATCAAAGTTGAAAGACGTCAAAAGAAGGGACGTCAACTATATACGGTGGTGTTCATTTGTAAACGTCTAGTTGGCTGTGAAATGTCAAAAGAAAAGGATGAAAGAAATAAAAGTCTATTAGCTTTGATTATGTCAACCTTTTCTGTCAAAACTTTATATCCTTCTAGATGGCTTTTTCTAATGAACATTGGGTATGTGTCAGTTTATCAATATGCAATATTATTTTGAGGTTTTAAAAAACTGCGCTTTAGTTGACTAAGACTTCACTGTAAAAATTAAAGTTCTGCTGTAATAGTTTTTAACTCGAAGGAGGAGTTTGGTTGATGGAAATGAGATAAACTTTAGACATTAAAGGTATGAGTGACTTGCTATTGATTGATATATTCATCTTTTAACCGAAGGTGCATCTGCGAAATTACGTAACGATCGATTCACAAAAGTGTTAAGAAGAGTTCACATAACCAGTCAAAAAAAGCTATTTTGATTGAGATTTGAATGGGATCTTGTATAATTTTTTTTTGCTACTCAAAATTGTGTATACTTAAAAAAACTAATAATAAAAAAAATCACATTTAATTGCATTTTACAAGAAATGTATGAGTAGAATTTATAGAAATAAAACCAAAACTTCCTTTTATTGCTTATTAATTACAATCAAAGCATATAGCAAAATTGCCGGTTTTTGTCACAAAACTACTTATATATAGAATAGCATAACCTAACCTCATAAATCAAAACTTGTGTACCATTTAGGATTTTATAAAATTTTAATAAAACCAAACTTTTTAAAAGAATTTAAAATATGTATCGTAGGTAATGTAATTAGATGGAAATACAACTTAAGCACCCAAGCCCGCCTTGATCTCTTGATAATATGGTGGATAGAACATTTCGCTTAGAAGAGTGAAGCTTGTCATTTTTATAAATACTTTCTACCCATTTAAAGTTCCTTTTGATAAAAAAAAAACATTATACGAGCATTAAAAAGAAATTGCATCTTTAGGTTTTCCCTTTCAATATTTATTTCCACACTCTAAGACTCTACCATACCTACACAATTTTACTTTTCGTGAAATTTTGGCGAATGTACTCTGTCGCGTTCACGACTGATCGATTCTCGATTAAAGACTAAAGAACACTCAGTCTATTTGATAGGTGTTGAGCTCGTTTTTCAATACAGAAACTGATAAAAAATAAATTGTTGAAATATGGAATGGCAATGGAAATAACCATACAAATCTTGTTAACGATCTAAATTATGAGAGATGTTTCTAGATGCTGACTGAGCAAAGGATCCAATTGACAGAAAGTTATCTTTTAGCGGTTTAAAATGAAATTTAAGTTCATGTGCTGGGCTTGTCGAAAGCTTTAACCATTTAACATCGAAAGAGCCGTTTACCTAAAACTAATTAAAAAAAAAAACAAGAACAAAAATATTTTTTAAATATATTTTAGAACACTAAAGGACTCATATGAATCTGGCAACCTGACGTAGAAATTTAACAGTGGCAAGTTTCTTTTTATTTCTATCAAAATTACCTTCTTGCCAAAGATGTCAACAAGACATTGGCCGTATTAATTTTATTACGGTCGGTTAATCTGTGTACCCCCCATAAGAAAACTATCCCAATGATAAAAACAAATACATGCATCCAATCCAAACATAGAAAATTCCCAATATCTAAAAAAAACTAAACAGTAGCAATGATACATTGCATCACTGTCAGTGTCAGTACAAAAAAGGGCATTGCACCTCACCGATGCAAATTTTTCTTATTTGCTTCGTAAAAGTCAGTTTAACCGGAATAAAACTGGTATACCTATACATATAGCTAGTTACCTACAATTGCATACGAGACATTTAAATATCACGAATTCTTCGACGTGTATGTGAAGGCGATGCCGATGGGATCGAGTGAAGCCTGAATGTCAGACATTTAAATCTATCAATCGTGATGGATGTGTTTATAGAGGAAGAAAACCGCTATAAGTACCGATCAATAAAACTTTTTGATGATACAAACTAACTTCAGTGACGTAGCTGAAAATCGTGTTTCACTCCCCTCCCCCTCTTCTCCCCTTCCGCTCCATTCTACACAGGGCCAATTTTAATTTAGTTTTGGTGTATGCAATATAAATATAATCGTATGCAAAACGGAAAATTAATTATAAAACAAAAAGTGATTTTTGTGCACATATTTTCCATTGAAAATTGTCAAAGGACTGTATGATATCCAAAGCCACTCGAAATTTGAAATTTCTGCGAAAATTAATATTTGAGAGGTTTTCTCAATTTTTTCAGTGCTGTAAAGCTCCCAAAGTGAAAGTGTAAGTTTTTAAAAAAAAACTAGAATTGTTGACGGGATAATGTGAAAATGTGAAATACTAAAATATTTAAAAAGATAGGAGTTAAGTGGAAAACAAACGACGATTGTTCCCAAATAGGAATTTCAGACTCGGATAGTGTAATTGTCCAAACAATTTTAAAGTCAGGAGAGTTCTACAGTAGTTTGAAAAATTGGCTGTTCTGTATTTATAAACAAAAAAGTTTTTTGTAGTTACATTTGCAATACTAAAAAAATTTTTGGAGTACATCCAGTACCAGTATACCTATATTGATTTAGCAGATTTAAAAAGTTTCTTAACTCGATTAGTTCGGTATTCAATCTTGTCAATTTCCAAAACATTATTTTTATTTCTATGTTTAAGCATATATAGATGTCTGAAATTTAATCAACTATCTATCATTCCTAAGTACTTATGGATTAAGTTGTGATTTTGAAGAATTCAGACATTTAACATAATTAGTGGGGATACTTCTTAAGATCGACATTGAAGCAAAACTATTTTTCTATTGTCTGGTTATGCTCGCTTCCTGTTTATGGTAATTAATTTCTCGAGTGATTGTAATGTTTCCTCTCATTAAATATTCCGGATGCGTTGAAAAATGTTCCATCTACAGCTCAAAAATGCCGGTAATTTAATCAGGTAAAACACTCTAACGAGTCGCGATGCCACCCCAGGGGCTCAATTCTTGACTTTGTGGAACAAAGTTCTCTCGGGCAGTGACGTCAGCCTAATGACAGAGATGGCTCAAAGTGAAGACCAACAAATATAAGTCAAGTTTGCGTCCTTCTCAAAGAAAACTTCACCCCCCCAGATTCAAGAATCTTCTTTTATCAACTTGTGATAGACTGAATCGAAGTGCTGTGCCAAGACATACCCCGTTACTGTTGTTAACATTAATCGCCAATTAACAATAATACGAGTGACACCTTGATTTAAATGTAGAGAGACATTAAGACATAAGCCTGCAACTTATTATTTGTTTTTGCGGCGAGAAACAAACTCTTATTGGTCACGGAGACGGTCACCGTGGTAACCGTGCTGTCAAGCCGTATCAAGGGTTATTAAATAGCCGTGCTTCTAGGGTTGTTCTACAGAATGCACGACTATCTTAGACAAACAAGGAATACGCTTAATATCCTCCAAGTCCTAGATTGACATGACAAATTATTACAATAAACACATAAATGATATAGAGAAAACAGCAAGTATAAGATCTTTATAAGAAAGGAGGGCAAGATTGGAAGGAGCCTAAGACCCAACACATTAATGTCTTGGCAACTCCAAAAAAGCGTAATTTATATCGAAAACATGCTGCTCGTTTTCATTTCTTCTCCTCTCTCACACTCATTCATAACAACACTCCTTCCATAATATTTGAAATCATTTTCAATGTTTTCAATTTTCACTTTAAAAATAATAAAATCTGACACACGATTGATTGGAACGATAGATGTAGACCATTGGCCAGTTTTTTGATTTCCATTGAAATTATATTTCTTCTAAAATCACCGAAACTTTGATCTATAGTGGGCTCAAGAAAGTAAATATTCTCTGTTCAGCGAGGGTTCAATATGACATCACATTCCTCATCTCATTTCATTAGAAAAAGATCGCCAAAAACCAAGCGTATTATTAGTTCTTATTAATAATAAAACCACCAGCTAAAGTCAGTTTGACACTTAATATCAAAATGTCGTCAAAATTTAGAAATTCTGGATTAATCATCACCGGCAAAAGAGTGTGAAATGGTTACAAAATGCCTTGGCTCTACGGTGAAAAGGAACAAATTTTGATATTAAGACCCATTGACTACTTTCAGCAAGAAAAAGTGGCACGAAAAACATTATTACCAGTAGATGAAATGTTCAAGGTAAGTTTCTATTTTATGTATTTTTGAAGACTAAATACCATATTTTTTACCAGTTCAACTGACATTTTATCAGAGACAGACGTTTTTTTTTTGTATGACGTTACAATTTATGACGTAATATTTAACCCTCGCTGAACAGAGTATATATACTCTGTTCAGCGAGGGTTCAATATGACGTCACATTGCTCATCTCATTTCATTAGAAAAAGATCGCAAAAAAACAGGCGTATTATTAGTTCTTATTAATAATAAAACCACCAGATAAAGTCAGTTTGACGCTTAATATCAAAATGTCGTCAAAATTTAGAAATCCGCGTCCAGCTTTTGTAGAACTAAATATAGAAACCAAAGAACCGCTTTTAAGGGATCATGTAGAAGAAGCAACTGTGTGAAGAAAAACCGGAGAAAATATCCAAAATAGAGGAGAAACAAGGAGTTACAATTGACAAAGCGGCGAAAGAAATTCCATCAACATACGTCCCGAAGGAACTATCAATTGTTGAAAAGAAGCCCCTGTTCCTGAACAACCACCTACTGGTCCACAAAAATATCTTCCTTTGATGTCACCTAAAGGCTAGATCCGTTTCTGTGGAAATGAATAAAACTTTAATCAAAATTAGCGAGGTGCTTGTGGAATCAACTAAAGAAAAAATGTGGAAGAATATATAACACAGATAACAGCAAAACCGCGGTTAGGTGCCTTAAAAACTTACTCAATTTAAATTATTTATGTTGCATGTCTTATTATCACATATTTCATTAATTAGTTTCTAAGAAAAATTTCAAGAGTTGATTGTATAAATTCCTCACAGTTTTTTTTTAATCAAATCAATGAATTCATGCGGACACGTATTGAACTATTCTGCAGAAAAGGGTGCATTCGAACGAAAAAAGGAAAAATATGTGTGGCGATCCGCCGAAAAGTGTTTTTGCTTATTGGTTTTACTTTCGCAAGTTTGGAGCACTACTAGGTATTGTATGCACACAAAAATACTCAGAATATCTTGGGCCGATTTTGTCCATATCTTATGATCTACATCCATGGCCGGTTGAATCATAGCAGGTGTCTATGGTAAAGCTGCTGCGGATATTCCTTCTGAATTAATACCCGAATTGGAAAAACTTTGGAATATTTGCACAAAAGGCTAAACTGATACCCTGCCCGTGTCTATAAACATAACTTGACATTTTGTTCAATTGACATTTTATCAGGGACAGACGTGTTTTTTTGTATGACGTTACAATTTATGACGTAATATTTAACCCTCGCTGAACAGAGTATATACTCTGTTCAGTGTTCAATTCAATAGTTCAATACGTGTCCGCATGAATTCATTCATTTGATAAAAAAAACTGTTAGGCATTTATTGTATATTCAATTCTTGAAATTTTTCTTAGAATTTAATTAATGCAATACGTGATAATAAGACATGCAACATAAATAACTTAAATTGAGTACATAATCTAACTAAGTGTGGGCCATTTTTTTAAGACACCTAACCCCAGCTTTGCTTTTATCTGTGTCGCAGCACCCTTCTTCCACATGTTTTCTTTAGTTGTTCAGGTACCTGCTAATTTTGATTAATGTTTTATTCATTTCCACAGAAGCGGATCTAGCTAGGTGACACCAGGGGAAGATATTTTTGTGGACCAGTAGGTGGTTGTCCAGGAACAGGGGCTTCTTTTCAACAATTCATAGTTCCTTCGGGACGGACGTATGTTGATGGAATTTCTTCAGCCGCTTCATCGATTGTAACTCCTTGTTTCTTGACTATCTTGGAAATTTTGTCCGGTTTTTCTTCACACAGTGGCTTTTTCTACATGATCCCTTAAAAGCGGTTCTTTCGTTTCTATATTTAGTTCTATAAAAGCTGGACTCGGATTTCTAAATTTTGACGACATTTTGACGTTAAGCGTCAAACTGACTTTAGCTGGTGGTTTTATTTTTAATAAGAACTAATAATACGCCTGTTTTTTGCGATCTTTTTCTAATGAAATGAGATGAGTAATGTGACGTCATATTGAACCCTCGATGAACAGAGTATAATTGCTGTAACTCACTATTAACCTTTAAGGAGAATGGTATTTCTATTAGCTGCGCAGTCTGTATAGTGTTATTATTGTGATGGGAGATTTCAATGCCAAAATTGGTCAAGGACAACGCACCGATATAGTTGGTAGTTTTGGGCTTGGTAGCTTCAACGAGAGAGGTGTCCTACGAGTTTTGTCAGGACTCAGGGATGATAATTGCAAACACGTTTTTCGATCTATCCAAACGAAGACTTTATACTTGGCAAGCTCCATGCAGTGATCTAAATAACTCAACACCAATTAGAAATCAGATCGACTACCTACTGATTAATAGGCGTTTTATAAGTATAATAAAAATGGCAAAACTTAGCCTGGGGCTGGCATTCGCTCTGACCACAATCCCCTTGTGGCTAAACTGTCGTTAAACTTAAAAGCTAAAAAGCAAACACACCCAGCTAGGGCAGTTGAGGTAACGAGACTAAATAACCCTTTAAGTCAGACATATTATAGCCGAAGAAATGAATAGAAGGTTAACAAGTTTACAGGAAAACCAGTACCAAGGTTATAGAGACTCTTTGGAATAACATCAAGAATATCATTGTGGACACGTGTAAGATATATCTCCTCGAGACATTTAAACCCCAAAACAAGTGGATGACCGATCACATTCTAACCGTCATGGAGCAGCGAAGACTGGCGAAGAACAAACCTGATATATAAAAAAATACAAAAGCTCATAAGAAGGGAGATCAAAGAAGCCACGCAGGGAGGGATGGAAAGGGAAGGTGTAGAAATGGAAGACCTCTGCTCCAAACATGATACTTTGAATATGCACAGAAAAGTAAAGGAAGTAGGTGGAGCCTACAAAAAGAGAACGACTGTGTCACTTACAAATGATCGTAACCAGTTAGTTTTGGAGGAGCAAGAATTAAAAAACACATGGACCAGTTATATAAAGGCCATCTTTAAAGATCATAGAGTTGATGCGGGGTATACGTGAATGAGCGCATGGGACCAACTATTCTTAAATCCGAGGTGATACATGCATTCTCTATAGCAAATAATAGGAAAGCATCGGGCCCTGACGAGATTCCGACCGAGGCTCTAAAGCTCATTTCAGAGGAAAATATTGGCTTGGTAGTTAAAATAATTAATAGTATCTGTGAGACAGGTGAAATACCATCTGACTGGTTATCACTAACCTTTATTGCTCTACCTAAAAAACAACAGCCAAAACAATGTACCTAGTGATTATGGCTTAATCAGCCTCATGTCCTACGGCTCAAAGCTTCCCGGTCCTAACTCAAAGCATTCCTACGGATCATTCATGCTCGCATCAGACGTAGGTATCAGGAAGATCTTGATGATCCTCAATTCGGCTTCAGAAACGCTTTCGGAACGCGTGAAGTACTTTTCGGAATGAACCTTCTCCTCCAATAATGCCGTGATCAGCGAAACGATGTTTTCGCATGCTTTATCAATTACGAAAAAACCGTTGACCGCATACAGCACGATACACTTTTTGACGCAACTGGAGGCATTCGAATCTACACAGAAGAGTGTTTCGTATTCCGTGGACACAACATGTTACAAACGGGAATTTACTACGAAGAACAAACATCGAAAGGCAACTATTGACGACCGTAGAATGCCGAAAGACATCATATCTTGGGCATATTTTGAGAGGTGATAAATATCGTCTATTACAGCTCATACTAAAGGGCAAGATTCTGGGGCGTCATGGAGTTGGAAGAAAGCAACAGTCGTGGCTCAGAAATATTCGGAATTGGACCGGCATTAAGAAGGGCTGGTGAACTTTTGCGCTTGGCAGAAGACCGGACAGCTTTTGTCATGGTGATTGCCAACGTCAGCGAGACCGGACCAGGCACATGAAAAAGGAACGCAGTCGGTCACTTTGGTAATCGTGCTGTCAAGGTTTATTAAACCACTATTTTTGCAGGGTGGTTCTATCGAACTCACAACTACTTTAAGCCAACGAGAGAACATCATTAGTATGCCCAAATTGTGTTTAAACATTTTGGTGATATATGATCATGACAGAGAAGAGTATTTATCGAAAAATATAAATTTTGGTATTAACCCCCTTTATTGCTTCTACTCATCATATACATTCAGCAATCATATAGTGACGTCATTAAAGTCAAAGCTGAGAAGACTTTTCGATAAGCGAAAGCACATCCCGATCCATAGCTGACTTATTAACTATCCCAGAACTAACTGATCTCTCGAGAGTAATGAAACACTTCCCATCTCGGTTTGTAATATACTAGGAAATGTTCATTAGAAAACGTCATCCAGGAAGCTACGAAATGGCAGGAAAAGAGTAACGTCATCAAAGTAAATGAACTTTTGTTGCTTAATCCTTTTCTTTTGACTAGTCAACTATAGGTCGTACATTATAACTTTACGTGCGCAGGCAGCCTTGATATCTTTCCATTAGATTGGCACTTCTGAATTGTTAGCTCTTGTTTGCCACCCTGCTTCTTTAAGCCGAGTCCATAACCACAGAAAAACAAGCCGAGTCCAGAAAACAAGCCCAGTCCAGAACCATAACGAGGTGCGAAATCAAATTCTTCCTATAAAATTGATTTTTGACAACATTCAACCAATCGTCTTCAACAAGGAATCTGTTTACCTACAAAATTAGCTTAATGTCAGTGTCAAAGGGGCCACCAGCAATCGCTTTTTAAATATTGGACGTTGTCTAATTTTTCTTGCTCTTTTCAAGACTGCCTGTTTCTATATAAATCATACTAATTTGAAGATCTACCGTAAAGTATTCACTTCTGTTTGGTTACCTGGCTAACCTAAACTGGGAAGACCTGGAAGGAAGATCTAATAAGCCCGATCAGTTCAGAATTATGTACCATCAAGTGTATTATTCATACTGAGCAAATCGTTAATGTGTGGCATGAGAAGTAAATAGTGTCCAACTGGCAAGAAAATCAACTACTAATAATATAGGTAAACTACAAAACTGATTCCTCTGACCCAAACTGGTAACTAGGCAAGAGGTAGGTGCAATTTTCCAGAAAATTATGAATTTTACAGTTTTAGCTAGTAACTAGATTAGCATGGGCTTGGAGACTGAAACTTAAGTGAAAAATACGCTAAATTTATTTACTGCAGAGCCAGGTCCTAATCCAGATAGAATTTCTACATATTAACGTATTGAAACACCTAGAGCAGTCGACGGAAATAACCCGATAATAATATGAGAAACCAGAAGGAGTAAATGTTAGGAAATTACAACCAGAATACTCTATGTCTACCTTCTCGTAGAATGATAAGGTCAATCAATACTAAATTTGTTATAAATTATAATTATTATTTAACAATAAAAATCAATTTTCTTTAAAATGCATATTTTATAAAACGAAATAAAAAAATATTGTTAATCAGATGGTTTACATTCATTTAAATCGGCCTGGCAACCATGGAACCAAAAGTTATAACCACCGAAATACCAAAAAGAATGGCTGAAATCTGTATTCGTAATAATTCCCAAAAAACAACAAGCCAGGAGGTGCAACGATCACAGGCTAATAAGCCTGATGAGTCACACAGTAAAGGTGTTCCTTAACATTATACACGCTCGAATAAGAAACAAATCCGAAAGTGATTTAGACGAGACCAATACTAGAGAAGCAATGTTTGCTCTGAATGTTCTTCTCCAAAAATGTCGAGCCCAACGTAAGGATGTTTTCGTGTGATTTATTGATTAGTAAAAGGCCTTCGACAGAGTGCAACACGAAAACCTTATAAATATATTAAGAGATACTGGTGTTGATGGAAAGGATATACCTTTATTTTTAAGAACCTGTACCGGCTACAGAAGGCAGTCGTTCGAGTCAATGGAAGATTGACAGACGAGCCTCAAATCCAACGAGGCGTTCGACAAGGATGTGTCCTGTCTCCACTGTTGTTCAATCTATATTCTGACAAAGTTTTTAAAGAGACTTTATATGAAAAAGAATTCGGGGTCCAAATCAACGGCTAGCTGATTAACACTATTCGCTATGCTGACGATACGGCTATTTTATGTGATGACCTTCAGGGTCTCCAAAGCATCATAAATTCTGTTAGTGCAGTGGGACAGGAAATGCGACTGAATACAAATGTTGCTAAGACAAAGTTTATGCTCATTAGTCGTCAGCCATACCTCAACGCGAGTCACTACAGATAAATGGACAGAACGTTGAGAGAGTATCCAATTCCATCCAAATCACCGAGCAACTCGACCCGGATAGGGAAATAAGATGTAGGATTGAAACAGCCCGTACAACGTTACGGAAGATGAGATCACTATTTTGTAATGACAGCCTGAACCTAAAGCTGAGACAAATAATGATTAAATGTTACATTTGGTCTGTGCTGTTGTACGGAGCTGAAGTCTGGACACTGAAAGCTACCACAATCAACCGTCCAGAAGCATTTGAAATGTGGTTACACAGACGGATGCTAAGAATACCATGGGTGGCTTTGCAAAGAAATGAAGCAGTCTTAGACAGGGCAAATCCAGTTCGTGAACTGTTGACAACAATTAAAGGCCAAAAACTGGGATACCTCGGCCATGTTCTCAGAGCAAATCGCTACCGGATCCTACAGCTTATAATGAAGAGCAAAATAGAAGGCCGAAGGGGCGTAGGCGTAGGAAGAAATAAAGAAAACAAATCCCCTGGTTAAAGAACATCCGGGAATGGACAGGCATACATAGCGTCGAACAATTGTTTTGTTTGGAGTGGTTGAAGACAGGGATCACCTCGCCATCGTGGCTGCCAACGTCAGGGGGACCTGACAGAGCACAATGAGAAGAAGAAGAACTACGCTACGCTAGTGGGCGCAAACGACCTTTGGGGATGATGGCCTACATTATATGGTATATTTTGGATAATATTCTATTGTTTCAAATCTGCATCCACTTTGACCACATATTTGCTTCTTTTCAAAGACTGCTTCAAACTAGAAACTTTTACATTTCTATTATTCCTTTCTATTTCTTCCTATAAGTACCTTTGTTTCAAACAACCGAAAAGGTCCAATTACTAACATTCGAAACCTTGGCAGATCTCCAACAATCAGGTGTTTTAATAATTAATTAAAAAATATAATTGTAATCCTTTCGTGGCAGTAAAGTGTCTTAAAGAAATACCAAATTGATCATCCAAGAATTACGTCATATGACATGATTACCCCCAAAGCAATATGGCGGACCAACCTATAGGTATATCAGACGGAATCTAAAACTTGTTCTTCATCATCATGTTTGATTTGAGATATATTTACAGTATATTCCTAAGTTGTCTCTCTTAGGCAAAAGCTCCAAGGCAAAAGGTGTAGTTTTTGCATTTTGCATTTTGCATTTTGCAACAAATATGCTCTTCAAAATTAAAGACCTGGCTGCAGTGTTGCCATTCTTATTATTTTTTTATACTTTAATTTAGTTATGTGTGATTATAGATTATATATAAAGATAAAGATAATGCTATAAAATGCAAATAACAACAGAAAAATATTGTTTTACTGAATATATATCATCTTAAAAAAACATACGACATTGAATTGTCGATTCTTAATCACCATTTCGGTATAAACACAGAAAATTCGATATCTTTAACAACACTGTTTGTATGCCCCTCAAAGTTTGTCAAAATCAGCTGTTCTGGAAGGGTCAACTAACTAAACAATTGTCACAAATAGCAGAATATAAGGTGTCAACAACAGTGCCAAAGCTACGCTGGTCAGAATTGAGTTTATTTTTTTTTTTTAATTTGGATATTTGGAGTGATCCTGTTGTCCAGTTGATGTTTGGCAATAAAAATTATCATGAAACGTATGGCGAGATAAAATAAAGTAGATAGTACTTTTGCTGCCCCATTCTTTCCTCTCAACAACTCAGCCGACTTACTAATTTTCATGACTGAACGCCCCAACAGTTTAAGACGTGCAAATCTTCTTACTCACCTACCAATAAGAGCTCCACTTTCTACTGTCGAAAGTGCAACAGAAAACAGAAGTATGCTACTCACCATTTAATGCGTCTGAGACGATTTGGTTCTGCAATTTCTGCACAAAAGCGTTCAGATTTTTCCTGATGATTTCTCTCTCTTTGTACCTAAAATGATAAATTAAGTGAGAGTGAGTGTTTTAAAGTAGATTACCGACTTTGTCTGATTACTGAATTGGACTAACAAATTAAAGCTTACTTGCAAAAGAAATCTGGTTTGATTCGGTAGGACGCCAAAAAGTGGTCGTAGGCTTCCAGCAGCCTTAAGTTTGAAATTATCCACGCCCAGGGGGTTAAGACATCTTGTTCGTAGGTCTCATCCGGCTGAATCATTGCAGGTGGTCATGGTAATGTCTTCGAAAGTAGTGCATATGTGAGTGGATCCGCGAATGGATAAAAAATATCAGAAATCCAAGAGATCTCAAGACTAAAACAAATGTTAAATTGAAAAATCTGAGCGAATTGTTCAAATTCAAAGTCTTGTTGAAATTCGCTAACCAGCGTGGATTAAATGTAACCCATTTATTGAGTCAAGAGGAATTCGAGTTACGGAAAACCTAATGAAAAGCTATATATTTATTACCATATACAAACGCTCCCTGTGTACCTACAGATCTTTATCAGATAGATGAGCTCGTGCCAAACGTATGCAAGATGTAAATTTCGACGTCTTGGCCTTGATAGGTACCAAAGGCAAAGACTTACTCCTCACGATCTAAATTTTTTATATATGCATATCGCATATCTTATCTCGGCCAGCACGAAGACATTCATCTCCTCCTAAGGCCACAACACCCGGTATATCATTCTGATTTATATGCTCACGTAAATATTATAAATAATAACATGGGCGTTAAGGTAACGGGTCTTCCTCTCTTCAAACGTACCAAATTTCTTTGTAGCTCCGTGTTTTAATTTTGTTTTTCCTACAAGCCGAAAACGTGTCTGGTGATTAATGGGTATATTAACATCGCACTGAATTATTTTCTTAGAAAAATTCTTAATCCAGCGTAAGAGAATACGTATATAACACCAGGTTTATCTGGTTTTGACATCGTGTATTATCCTCAGTATAATTATACATAAATACCTCCCTTGTGTGTGTACTGCGAATATTTCACCTTCACTTCGAACGTGCTCTTCGTCCAATTATCCACGGCCCATCTTGGTCGTAATCATCGCTAAAAACCACGTGTACTCGCCGAATGAAAAGCCGGACTCCCACAATTTGTTGTGGGAAACGGGCTTTAATCATGGGATTGTGCTGGACCATGGGCGCATTGAGCATTCGATTGTTTTTCATATAGGTAGAAGGCGAAATATCATCCGATCAAAAGATTAGGATTTTATGCTTTTTTTGTTCATTCCGGAAATATTTTTTCAACCTAAAGAAAATTAGCAGACAGAAAATTTCTGGAGAAAACTAATGAAGGAGAAGCATTTACCTAAAAAACTTAATACTTAATATTATTATGTGTTAATGCGTATGGATAAAAGAATGAAAAAGTACGCAATTAAGATTTCTCAAAAAATTAATTATTTGCATATAACAACGTATCAATTACTATATTCATCTAACGTTCGGTAACTACTAGTGGTTGGAAAAAACAAAACGTCTTATTGAAAACGAACATTATACAATTTTTTTCAGAACTAATTCGATAACAATTATACCACAAAATTACACTTATAATTGGTAAGGAGTTGAGTAAGTTTTGAAAAACGCGGATATGACGAGAATTATTTACGTAATTATTGGCCTGACGGAGAGCTAGGACGTCGAAACGTCGAAAAAGATATATGCATATGAGGTACCGATATCCAACAAATATACTCTGCCTTGAATGTTTATAGCCTTCTTAAATATTTATTTTGTTGATAAATTAAAATATTTAAATATGTATAAAAAAATTAGTCCCTTTGAGCAAATACTGCCAAAAATGCGACAACAATTATTCATTGTAAAAATAATCTACTTTCATACTTAGGTAACATATTATAAATAATTATGAAAGTTAAAAGAAAGTTATTTTCTGCAAAATATGTTAGTGAACAAAATTTTTAGCTTTTTCGCAGGAAACTCTAGTTTAGAATATGCAAAAAGGCAATACTTACTAATTGGAAATTGAAAACTTATCTGCTTTCAATATTTCCAAAAATATTGCAGCGTTTAAGAAGGAAACAAACAGAAACAACTACTCCGAGGGCTAATAACCCTACCGGCATTGAATTACACTGTTTGTTTCAAAACTCATTTTATAAAGCAAAAACAAATATTAAAATTAATTAATGAAGTAATAAAAAATCAATGCTAAAAAGCCAAAAAAAAAATATTAAGCTTTTTGCAATGAATATAGAACCAGAGTTTAATTAATATATGCGAAAATGCCCATGCATAATTACAATTTGGAAATTTGAAAACTTGTCTGCATTCGGCATTTTCAAAACCTTGTAGTTATACATAAAGAAGGAAACAAATAGAAACAACTACTTTGAGGGCTAATACCTAATAAATAAATAATTACATCGACTTAATGAAAATTCAAAAAAAAACTAGTCAAAAAAAAACACCAAACACGTACCGAAGTGACAGTGACCCAGGAAAATTTTCACACTAGTCTACTAATAACAACAATTACCGAGCCAACTTAGTATTTTAATCCTTCCACATTTGAACCCACACAAAAAAAGTTTCTTCTTCTCTTTTGAATCAAATCACCAAGTACCGCGCGCACCGGATTAAAACCGACAATCGAAAGGCGTGCTCGCTGAAGAGCCGCAAAGACGTTGAAGAAACAAATGCTTTAAAAATATTGTCTTCTTCTTCGGTGCTTCACGAGGCTATATTGCCAAATCGGTAAGAATTTCATCGGAAACATACCCGCAACATGCTAGGGTTCAAATGCAAAGTGCAGCACGTAGAGTCAAAAGTTTTGCACAACCCTTTGACGTTTTTCAAAACAATTATTTCGACTTTTCCGAATTACCGCCAACCATTTTCATATATAAATACGTATGTGGTAATAAAATTTGTAAATATTTTTTTAAACAAATTATTTTTTAATAACAGTAGAACTTTTACTTCATACAGTATCATTTAGGACACTTTTACGTAGTTGATTTTAATCCGGTAAAGAGCTTTTTACAGGATTGGATATCGTAATAGTATTTTACGTAATAAGGGTTGTAATATAATTGGGGTTGTAATAAGCTTATTAAGCTAGTATTACACTGACAATTTCTTCGCGAAGTTTTACCGTTCTACATTGGTGTTCTCCCCACTCCTGCTTTTGTGAAGTGTCATGTCAAAACTGTCACTTTTTAATCGTGCCGCCAATCGCAGGGATAAAAATTACAGTGTTTGTTTCAAGACAAGTTTAAAATCCGGCACATCCTGTGTCGATATTCAATAAATCCATTGTATCTATTGTACCGTACGGGTACCTGTACAGGTACGGGTACAGGATACCGCAATGAAACTATACCGGATTTTAATAAGTATGAAGTAAAATGTTGTACATCATACGTCCGGTAACGTGTTAAAGTAGGTAGTCGTTTCGAAATTCCAGACTCGGCTAGCGCCTCGTCCGGAAACATCTCACTCCTACTGTAAAACGATATTTACCGGACTTATAACGTAAATAACTATTACACCCTAGACATTTACTTGAGGGTATCCCTAATTTGCTGACCCATAAGAATTGTATTTATTACAGAACATTTTGCTGAACCGTTAGAAGTTCTTGCTGACGTACCGGTATACAGGGTGATAGCTGACACAGTGCTACACACTATGTGTGAATTTTGTAAACATCGGACAGAAAATAACTGAGTTACAGCCCTGTAAAATCTTTAAGAGTGAGATTTGGCATGCAGACCGGTAAATGCATCATCTATCACCCTTAATACCGGTCAGGAAAATAATCTCACTTTTAAAGATTTTACAGGATCGTAACTAAGTTATTTTCTGCCCGATTTTTACAAATTTCACCCAAAATACCTGTGTAAGTACACAGGCTGACCGATCACCTTGTGTACCGGTCTGTATATATATATACAGGGTGAGTCATAATGGGAGGACGAAAATGAAATCTCATATTCTTTGGTCGATTTTAAGGGGGGCTTGTGATACATGTGTGTTACCTATCGAGCTTCGTTAAAAAGTTACAGGGTGATGAAGTTAGAATTTTAAAGTGCATATATCTTGATTATTCCGAAAGGTTAAGAGATATTTTAATGAAGTTTGGTATGTTTGGACTACTATGAAAGGCGCACACTTTGCAATAAAAAAATTATTTTTATTTCCTCCAGTGGCGTGCGTACCAGCCCGTTGACACATATTATTTGAAGAGAAAAGGGTACGCCACTGGTTTTTCGAAAAACGAAGTTTAATTTTTCAATCCTCAACCATCTCTGAAGAAATAACCCCTCATCAGATTTTTTAGTACGACGCAGGGTATATGAGTAAATTAATAAAAATCATTGCTGTACCGCCATTTTAAGTAGTCTGATAACAGCATTAAAGTTTGATGAGATGTACGCCCCTTGCTTCAGAAAAATAAAATCTAATTTTTCAATTCGCCATTAATCTCTAAATAAAAATGGCCTCTTTAAGTTTTTGAATTCTCATGAATTAAAATCTTATCTTAGTTTGTCTTATCTTATCCGCCACTACAATTCTGAAGCAAAACTTAACTTTTTTTCGTAGAACTGTATTTGAGTAAATAAGTAAGAAGCAATGCGATATAGCCATTTTAAGCAGTATGGCAATAGTCGCGCAGTTTATGGGTTGAATCATATTGCATATCAACAGATTTTAATATTCAAGCCATAAGAAATGGAATTTTGATATTTTAGATTTTTTATCAATCTTAAATGCGTTGGGCGAGACTAGGCTACATTACAATGGTTTTTATTTATTTACTCAGAAACGGTTCGTCGTACTGAAAAACCTAAAGCGGACATTTTTATTCTGAGATGAATGGAGAAGTGAAAAATTAAATTTTATTTTTCTAAAACCAGTGGCGTACCAATTTTCCTTCAAGTAATATGTGTCGAGGTGCTGGTACCCGCGTCACTGGCAAAAATAAAAATATTTTTTTATTGCAAATTATACGCCTTCCCCAGATGTCGAAACATACCAAATTTCATTAAAATATCTCTTAACCTTTTGAAATAATCAAGATATATGCATTTTGAAATTCTAATTTGAACACCCCGTAACTTTTTAAGGAAGCTCGTTATGTAACACAAATGTATGACAAACCCCCCTTAAAATCGACCAAAGAATATGAGATTTCATTTTCGTCCTCCCATTATGACTCACCCTGTATAATAATTGTGTTGTTTACAATGGTGGGATGTGCAGTTTACGGTTTTAAAAGCAGCGGCTATAGAAACGAGCCTGGAGTTACGTTTCACAGGTATACAGATAACGGCGTTTTTCAGCAACAATTAAATTATTTTAAATAACTCTAAAACCAGTTATTTTACATCCAAATCTTCGAAATATGATTTAGTATATACCGCAGTGAAGTCAAGGCAATATTTTTCTAATCCTGTAACTTGTAGACAGTTTTTTTATTTAAATTTTTGGGCAGTTTTTCTAGGGGCGCAGGAGATGTAATCCCAGGGTTATCAACGACTATTAATTCACAATTATTTTTATTTATTTAATAGTAAGTCGATATTTGCTAATAATATTATGTATAATATTACTAATTTTACAAATAGTAATTTAGTTCCATTATTATTTTTAATAAAATATTTTCTTATGTCCTACAATACTAGAGTGCCTGTAATGAAAGTGTGGCCATAAGGTGGTATCGTTTTCTATTGGTGCCGCCATGTTTTTTCCAAAGTCAGAAGTCAATGGTCAGATTCACATATACTACGCCCTGGGAATATACCCGTCCTTTGTTTCCTCAATATGAATTTAAGCACAAGAATACTCTAAGAGCAATTTGGAATTCCGTCGGCTGTCAGTACGCAGTACGTCAACTCGATGATGGATAAACGTCATCTAAAAGTGGCGGGATATTCAAAAATTACCTGTACTTAAAATGGTTGATGTGGGAATTCTTCAACAATTCTCAATTGCTCATAATGTATCTTGAACTAAAGCGTTTACTTATTAGTAGGAAGGAAGAATTATAGTTCATCGTTTGTCTGAAAAAAATCATTTGAAGGCTTTCGCCCATAAGAACAATGTTAATTTTGGAAAAAACATGGCGGACAAGTCCTTATGGCCACACTCTCATTACAGGCACTCTGTACAATACCAATGCTACGTCACTGGCATTTTCACACTTGACAGATTGGAGCAAACTGGTAACAGACGCCGGCGTCGTATCCTACTTCCTCTGGTTTACATTTTCTAAGGATATAGCCTAGCGAGAAGTTTTTTAGGGTTGTGATCTTCATTGTACCTGGTGCATATGATTGTACCGGGTGCGGTGTTTATGAACGGTGCATATTGTGTTTGCACCCGGTGCATTCCGAATATGTCAGATAAATGTCGATCTGTCAAATGTCATCAGACAACAAATGTCATCTGTCAAGTTATAAAACAAAATAATTTTAGTTTCTGTGGCGCAGTGTCCCCCCCCCTCCCCCGCTAATAATGATAATCCGTAATCCGTTTAATCGGTGGTTGCGTGGGGGCGGCTGTGTTCGCGGCTGCTGCCGTGTTGCCGCCGTGTCTGCGGAGGAGATTCGACTACGTGGATGTTCTAACTCCAACGTATCTTCTTGCGCCAAATCTCTTTTACCACGCTGCAAGGGGGATCCAACTCTTGGAAAGGATCTATAACTAATTGAATAGTAATCAAGAAGAAAAAAAAATAAAAAGACAATTCTTAGTTTTCTCAGGAATCTGAAATAAAATAGCTTCGGACGTGAACTTTTCGCGATAAGCTCAGTGGTCCCCAGAAACGTGCTTGGCGGGTACACGATTTCTTACTAAATTAAATAAACACAACAAAGAAAACTACAACAAACGACGCAGTGTAGAAGAGAAAAGACTTCTGCCAACTCGCTGGGAATCTCTATATTATGGTGAGCAAAATACTACTATAATATACTAAATGATTCAACTTCTACAACTACTCTACAAATACTTAATTGCCGGTAGTCTCCTGCGTCTGCAAAGTATCCGCTATCTGCAAGAAAATGGCCTATTCAAGAAAAGGGCAGAGGTGGGTTGACACTATATGGCACAACCGAAAAACACTCCACGAAACTTTTCGTAGGCGAGCAATAACCGAATTAAGTGTTTTGGCACTAATTAAAAATACAAATAATTAGCGCGGCGGACGAAAACGGGATTCAAAAAGGGAAAAAAAACACGAATTGGCGATAATCAGAACGGCGGAGACAAGGACTTTTCTCGCGATAAAATTCGAAATTTTCCGTCTTCCCGGTTGGATCGACGTTTTTAGATCGTAACTCTATCGAGTTCAAAACGCGTCTTTATCTTTCGAGCGTCGAAGATCTTCTCCTTTCGCCACCCCCTCGGTACATCTCATCCCCGAAAGGGTACTGCCGAAAAAATCGATACCACCCTGACCAGTGGCGATTATATGGCGCTTCGGACAGTGCGGGCATTAATTCAGAGAATGAGCATTTCTGGAAAATGTGCTGGAAAAAGTAAATTGAAAATGTGATGAATGGACAGAAGAAATGATGCTCTTCAAAATGACACCTCATATGACATAGTTTAATTGACCATTAAAGCTTTTTATTGAAATTAAATGTTAATTTCCTGGCTCAGTCAATTAAGACATTAATTGTTCGAATTTACAATCAAAGGATCAGAAATTAAAAGCTCTATTTCCTGAGAGAATAAGATTTTAATTTCAATTAACGATATTCGCAAAATCGCCTTAATTACTAAACTATTGTTCGGGTCACGTACAGGTCTGAAATTCTTTCAAGGGCCATAAACCATTAAAAGGGCGCCTTTTGCCGGGTAAAGAAGAAGGGCAATTGTAGGGTATCATGTTTTATGGCCGGAATTCCCAAGAAATTGTGAAAGTGCTGTCCAACACTAACAAAAGAAATGCTCTTGACGAAAATAAAAATTATTGCAAACATATGTGCATTTAGGGCATCGTGGGGCTGGTTTATTTAGAAAACCGAAAAATAGAAAAAACTTCCATAAGATTAAAGCTTAAAAGCCTCGAAAAATGGCTTACAGGGTTGCCATGCTTCCACACATAAACTCATATGCAAACCGAGAGGTCAGCTTGCATAACAATTCTTATTTTTGTTTACTTCAAAGACATGAATATGTTTTTTGTTTTCAACTAACTGACACTGATGTATTTCTCCGTCCTCATCCAAATAAAGGTATTTGATCCAAAGTCCAAACTATAGTTATTTTTGTTATGATTATGTTCATTAAATTTTGTTTAACTCTCAACTCCAATATCATACTCAAGATAGAAAGAAAAACTCAGCAATTAAAGCCATATTTTATCCTTTTTCTTCTTATGATATTCTTACAATTTAAAATAGAGATTTTTTTAATAAAATCAGGCGGTTAAAAATTTTATAAAAGTTTATTTCAGTTTCTGAGCGGTAAAATAAATAATAAAAATTAAAAATACTCATTTACGTGACATGTAGATTGTAGTTAACGTAGAAAATGAAAAAATACATAATATGAAATTTGACATTTAAGAGTATCGCAACGAGGTAACTTAAGTTGAAAAGGCAACGCCGCGAATTGAATGCACCGGGTGCAATAAGGGTGCATGTTCTCCAAATGTGGGTGTAAACAAATGCACCCGGTGAAATCACATCCCTAAAGTTTTTCAATAGACGTGTGTCAATGACATAGAAAATATGGACACAGCCAACAAATGCCGATATTTCCCGAAAAATGGTCCCGTTTTTTGGCCGGATGTCTGGCACTCTCGCACTCTTAAGGTTCTCATGACGTAATGTTGTCGCACGTGATACAAGCGTCATAGCAACTTAAATTAAAGACCGGAGATTGATAGGGTTGATTGTTTTTGTTTTTTGTTAGGTTCAGTGCATTCGAGCAAAAGCGATCCATTTCAGAGCATTTCATACTTGATGTGAGCGAAGCGGAAGCTTTGAATTGATGCGATGATTTTTCGAGAATCCTCTGTATTTAGAGTAATGCGAACGAAGGGACTACAATGTCAAATGATAACATTGACGTTTGACGTTCTTTAGTGCTTTATTGCCAGTGACTTTGTTTGTACTACTAGACCCAGGCAGTGCGACACCACTTGTTTATTTTTTTTCTTCGATCTTTTTGTGTTCAGTTCATTTAATTTGGTTTCATTTTGCAACTTTTTATGTTTGTTGCTTTAATTTATTTTGCCGTCATAGTTTGTAGTGTCGGAGTTATTTTTTTCTTAAATTATCTTTCTCACAGCTTTGCGCAACTAAAAGTCCATAAAAATGACGTTTTCAAATTTCGAAAATTTCAACTGGTTGCAGAAATATTCGCAAAATATTAATATTTTGAAAATAAAGTTTTTCTTCTTTCTGGTCTTTATTTAAAGAGATAATTAAAAATAAATGACACATACAGCCATTTTTTGGGCTATTCAATGTGTTATTTTCCTATTTAAAATCCGAGTTTTTGCTTTTGTGGAAACATTATCAATTCCAAATTCTGATTGCGAAATGCATGCTGAATTGAAATGAAGAATTACAAGAAAATTCAAAATACAATATAAAAAATCCTAGACCTTCTGTGCTGTTTTCGGTATGTGAATGAGGGTAACAAACAAACAAAAATACCATTGAATTGCGGTATTTGAAAGAAAAAAATAAGAAAAGAAAAACACGTTGGACTCACTCCAATCGGTCTCTTAATTGTCGAACTTATAGATGTTCTTTGTTACAAATCGCTATATAGAAAAGAAAATAGGTACCCCGTTTTGGTCAACTTCTAGAAAATGTTGATTTTTGTTTTATGCAGTTTTCCATCTAAATGAGATGATTTCAATCCGCTCGGAACGTAGGAAACCGAACTTAAGTGAAAGTTGTAGCATAAATTAGTTTTCTGAAAATGTGTTTTTAAAACTGGTTTTAAAAAGGTTCGAAAACCGACCATCTAAAGAGTGTGTCTCCGAAACTACCTAACTAATCGGACTGCTGTTTGCTGGCAGAAAGAGAATAATAAAAAGAGAAAAAAACCGTTGGATTCACTCCAATCTGTCTATCAATTCCGGAGTTACAAAGGTTCAAGTTTGGAAGTGGCTAAGAAAGAAGGAATAACTTGCTTTGAATTTATTTATGCTGCTTTCCAATCTAATTGAAACGATTTCAGTTTCTCCTGTACGTAGCAAACCTAATTTTTGTGAAGGTCGTACCATAAGATAGTTTTCTAACAATGTGTTTTTATAGCTTCTTTTAAAGGTAAAGGCTCTCAGATCTTCTTTATGGAAACTACAAATCTAGAAATCAAACCCAAACCGTTTTTTAATTTAAACGAAAAAATAAGAATTAGGTAGAACCCAAAACCTTATTTACACTTTTTAATAAACCAAGCAGTACTGGAGTCCATAAGCCAAAAAGGTTCCAGGTTCCAGTCCCAGTCCCTGCCCTGCCTCCTGTCTGCTGAAAAAGATTGACACTTAATTTTCTGAACAAACTAATTTCTGAACGATGCTCCGGGTCATCCACCGGGTCATCTACCGGTTGAGCTGGTCATGTGATGGCCTTGTAGCAATTTAATGGATTAAGCAGGTGACTGATCTACCCCGTAGATAATCTGGTGAGTTGTGGATGGAATTCGCCCTATCTTTGCCAGCTCCCTGATAGCTTTCTCGCTTGTCATCTGTAGAGTGCTTTTAAGAGTTCTCCTATCCTTCCATTCATATTGACACAAGACAAGGGAACAAAGGATAGACTAGAGATGGGTTTTCACCCGGTTTTTTCATTTTTGAGGGTTTATTCCCTGTACACATCCGGGAAAATTCCGGGTTTATTCCATTATAACCTCTAAATTTAACTTTTTCAATATGCTTAACTCCTACCAATTAAGCAATAATTAGTTGGCTTGTGCAGCTTGAAGCTTATAATCAATTGACCAGCGTTTAGTTTATCAAAAATCAAACCAGAATCTGGATTTATTGAATTCTAATCTAAAATCTAACCTTAAATCTTGAAACTGCCGGGTGCTTTCAAGTAAAGATGGGAAAAAAACCCGGGTAAAAACCCTAAATTGGGTTTAAAGGTTTTTTGGAAATTTTCGCTTCGCCCATCTATAGGATAAACGTAGCCTCAGAGCGCCCCGGGGCCACCACCCGAAAACGCTGTAATGAAGTCAAAACATAACCTTAAAAATTTGTTTTGTTTTTGTTTTGTGAAAGTGGTTTTGAGATATCTTTAAAGTTTTTTCTAGTTTATCTTTACTTTATTCAAAATCTTATTATTTTGGCATTCCCTTTCAGCAAGGAAATTGAAGTGCATAGTAATTTGTATTTGGAATAAGGAAAGTAAGTAACTTCTTTGAGTAAATAACTTTTGTCCAGACAACCCCCCATCCCAGGCTTTGCAAAAGTTTACACAGGAATATATGCATATATTACCCATTCAGTTATTATTGTCATCTAGTTACCTTTGAAACCTGTATTTTTTTAAAACTCATCTTTTTTTAGCACATGTTGAGAAGATACAATAAAAATGTCAGTCAAATTTCCAAGGCATACTTGACGAAAGTAATAAGTGAATGGCTTCTAGTACTAATTTTTTTATGGTACCTTAATTCAAGTTTAAAAGGCCCATCTTTAAATTCACTTTTACTAAGCATATCAGTGATAGCTGCAATAATCAGACAGCCAACTTCAAAAATTGGTGCTGGTCAGTATTAAGCTCTAAGTACAGAATGTTGAGATTTTTTAATTTTCTACCACTTCACTCTGATGCCCTCAATAAAGAGGGCATCAAAGTAATTAGTTTAAAGCAAAAAAATTTGCAGAATATAAAAAAAATACAAAAAAAAATTATTATTTACATTTTAATGCCCCAAGGCAAATTCATAATTAAGTTCAATTTATTTACCTACTTCATGTTAGCTGTTGCTGTCATGTAATAGACCAGCTAGGTTGCCAGTTCCTCTCTCAATACCCAGAATCAAGACAGTTTTACTTTGCTTTTGGTTAGCTTAGTTCAGTTATGTTTTTTTTTTAGTTTGGTTAGTTCAGTAAAACCTGCCTTTTACCGCAGCCCATGAGGGGCGCTCCTGGACCTGTTGGTTAAGTTAGTTCAGTTTTACTTTGCCTTTGGTTAGGTTCATTTAGTTATGATTTGGCCTTTAGTTTGGTCAGTCCAGTTGCACTTGACTTTTAAGGCAGTCTATCCTGCACCTTGACGCAGCAGCCCTTAGGGCCACTATGGTGCTTGTTGATTGCTGCACATAAGTGTGAGTTCTGTAGGTTAGGTTAGTTCAGTTTTAATTCGCGTTTGGTTTGGTTAGTTCAGGTTTACTTGTCCTTTACGGTAGCCCTTGGGCCACATCTGGGCCTTGTCACAGTTAGTTTAGTTTTATTTTGTCTTCAGTTTAGTTAGATTATTTCAGGTTAATTCAGTTCTGTCCCAATGTGTATACACCTTGATATACACCAAATATCAACAGTGATTTATCCCTTGATTTTCCTGTAGCGGAAGTTGTCCTGATTTTTTATTTTACAAAATTAGGTGTGTGTGAAAAGTTTCCACAAAAATGGGTCAAGTTTTATTGAACCCTATATTAGCAAATTTGTAAAACCTATAACTCAGTATGTACCTTAAACTTGCTCTTAGAGCAATTTATAGATGGGCCTTTTGGAAATGGCATTTCTAATGAAAATTAATTACTTAAGTGGTAGAGATACCTATGCACTTTAAAATTGCATTTGGAATTTGGGGTGTGTATTTTCAATTGATGCTCAGTTTATTTATAACTACTATTTACATAACTAACTTCAAGGGTGATTCTGTGGAAGACCTCATGCAATTTTTTTCTGAACTGGCACATTATGTCTTTCATTAATTATTTCTTTTAGGAAAAAAAAACATGCCTCTTCCTCCAGCCTTGGCCGCTAAATTAGCTAAACGAGGATTAATAGCTTGTAAGTTTTCAATCTCTATACCCATATTCTTCACTCAAACTCACAATGCCACTTATTTTCAGCAAAGAACAAACAAACTACAGAACCAGGAAAAAGAACTGATTATAAAGGCTTGTCAACTTGCCCAAACAAAAGCAACATTTTTCATGAGTGCACAGTTTGGTGTGAGACTCATTGGCTGGGTGTGCCAACGCCTGATCCAAGATATGTTAGGAATATTCAGAAATTGCTTGTAAAGTACCCCCTTCCTAACACCTGGACGGAGGTGTATGACAAAGGATTGTAAGTTTTGAGACATTGAGTATGATTTGATAATACTTATTTACACTTTAGACTATTCCTTAACGGTTTGGGAGTCAAAAATTACTTATTTGTTCATGATATAGGTATCAATTTTCTTGAATATTATGCTTTTGATAAAAAAATGGACTGAAGCGTACGCGTTACCCTCATTATTATACCTATGTCATTGAGAGATTAAATAAAAAATGATGAGGTCAGGAAGATGTAATAAGGAACTACTAAAAGTTATTGATGGCTATTGGGTTATCAGTTGAGGGCAGCAGAATAAAACTAAACTATTTACCTTTCTAATTGACTGTGTCTATAAATTATTGTATGTGTATTTTATTATACTTATATAAAGTGCTTCTCACCAGCCAAAACAACATGGCTCAACAAATTCTTAAAAATCGGTTTTAAACTCTGGGGATCTTGCCTTTAATGCTACCATAATATTCTGTCCATCATGCTTAGTCTAGAATGCATGTCATTACTGTTTAAAGAGTTATAAAGCGAGTGGCACAATTTACCTGGGGAATGATGCCTATTATATCCAAATTGAAAAGTAGGCTTTTCCATTTGGACATGGCGTTGACCATGGCTTAACTTAAAATTTTACAAATGACTTCATGATGCCAACGATCGATCTTCTTAAAAGTTCCTACCCTTTTTTTTAAAAGAGAATGAGAAAAGATTTATAAACTCACCATACTTCAAATTTATCTACCAATCAAGAATATACCCACCATTTATGAAAAAATGAACATGCTGTGTTTTAATAATAATAAACAAATAAAATAAAAATAATAAACAATAAATTTAATAAACAAATAAAAAAAATCAAATAATAAAAAAATAAACTTAAATTTATAATTATATTCAAATATCTACTAGATAGGTTGATATAATTGATACCGGTTGATATAATTTGCAGGGGAAGGTATTATTATTGGAACATGGAAAGCGACACTGTATCTTGGCTACCACCCAAACATCCTAAAGCTGTTTTGACAAAGAGCGCCGCCAAATTAAGGGAAAAACGGATCAACGAACTAAGAGACAAAAAACTAAAAGAGAGGGAGGAGGCAACCAAGCAGCGAGATAGAGTTGAAAAAGATGGCGACAGGGGTATTGATAAAGACAGAGATTCGGATGAAGACGACAGAGGTCACAGATCAAAGTATTTAGACCGCCGTGAGAGAGAGCGAGAAAGGGATAGAGACAGGTAGGCGAAAACATAGTGTCGGACTATTATTTTCATTATCATTTTTTTACTGCTTTAATTTGATGTGTGTGATGTCTCCATTTGAGGTAAATGGGGTAAACAATGTTTAACTGTAACTACAAGTTGGGACAGCTTTGTTTTTGTTAATAACAAAAAAACCATAGTGATCTGATATTCCTTATTTTTAATAATTGAATTAAAAATCATGTTGACATGTTAGCGGTGCAGTTGGTGAAGATTTGCTTAAATTCATAATATGTTCAAATATTGAGATTGCTCAGACTAAATGAGCACACTCAGAAAACTAAGTTAACTATTGAAAATGGTGATTATATCCATGATTTAAATAGTAGATGATTTATCACTTAAACATGAGTATTGAAACGCAAAAGTAAACAACAGTGAAGTTTAAGTAGCCATCATCGCAATTCAAGAAACCATCCATCACAAATGGTAAAGTACTTGTGACGTCACAGGACTTTAAAGTCATAATTGTTGTCCACTACTAGCTTTAATACGGACCGTTAAAGGTCAGCAGAATGACGGTAAAGTGGGTTTTCTCGTTTTGCTTGTAAATCAATTGAACATAAGCGGTCTATAATGACAACGTTATGGCCAATTATTTCCCTGGTAAATAAAGCTGTCAGGTGTCAGGCGCATTAGACCAACGCCACCTAGACAATATAATGCCTGGAAGCGACCGAGCCGGAGAGCGCTGACGTCATCATATATGGTACGAAAATTCGACGACCTATTCAACGTTCAAAACCCGAAGATTTTGGAAAGCTTTTTGGGTGAATACTTTGGTAATTGGGGTTTAGATGGACAAAAATAAAACCACTAGTAATATATATAAACAATACAAACATAAATAAATAAACAATTTAACTATACCAGGACGCTTATTCTTAAGGCAGAAGTGAAAGTGAAAGTGAGAATCGCTGGAATTCGTCAATAGAATTTTTGACCGATCAAGGTTGTAAAAATTCTCACTTTCACTTTCACTTCTTCCTTAAGAATAAGCGTCCAGGGTACACTTAAATTAATATAATACTGTATATTATTATTATACAGTGTAGTGGTTTACTAACAATAATTTTTAATACTTCTGTAGAATAAGTATACTATTTTTTCTTTTTGCCTGAATTTGTTATATACAGGGGATTCTGAAATTAGTGTGCAATAATACTTAGGTATTTTAGAATATAAAAAAAAAATGATAACTTTATATATAAACACAGGTTTTCAAACGTTTCGTTACAAAGATACAGGGTATAACTTTTTAAATTAAATTCTTCTTCTTCTTTCTTCATATATAGCTCGTCCAGTTTCGAAGATAATCACTTCAAAATTGAAATGTGATAACTTGAATCATTTATGCTCTACATAGTCTATAGCTCGACATACTATATACTTAATATCTGATTTTCAAAGGTGCCTGCTTTGGTAATAGGGATTTAGATGGAAAAAGTAAAAACATTTGATCATTAAAAAACATGCTACGAGTGTTTGGCGTCCCAATAAACTAAGTAGTAGGTGGATTAGCGGGATGGGGACAAATAACGACAATTCAGCTTTTATCAATTGCTAACGTTTTCGACCTTGATAAAGACCACAATATATGGTCGAAACGTTGGCAATTGATAAAAGCTGAATTGTCGTTATTTGTCCCCATCCCGCTAATCCACCTACTAATTAAAAAACATTATAATATAAAATAAAAAAAAACAAATATACATGTAACAAAATACACCGCAGAAAACACTATTTGATTTACTGCACACACTACACACTTTGTCTTGCACTAGAGGAATTCCTTCTTTTGCAAACAGGAATTGGTTGATTTGATTCTCGATTTGATTACAACTAGGCCTAGGAAACAAATATAAAAATCTTTGGTGGATTTGGATAAGATATTTGCAACAAACTATAGTACCAACCCTACACAACAAAATGTAAAAAAAAGGTCCTTCCTGGAATTAATCTTGGGATAGTAGGGCTTTTAAGGACTGGCCAGATCTTTCACACATGTAAGTAGGTATGTTACTTTCCTCTGAAATTCATGTGAATGAAAATGTCACTCGCATACCTAAAATAAAAAACCCAATAAATTAGGCTGATTTCTTGAATATGAGAGGTTTTTTTTTCGAATATATTCCTATACTTATGTTTATGTAGTGTTGTATGAGGTTATGTTGGGTAGACTCACCCTGCTATGTCTATTTGGTATAAAATTATCCCTTCTAATACCGTGAACCCACCTTTCTTTTAAAATAACATCCTCTGGAAATCTAAACACTGAATTTCGCGGACCATTCTTGTAATTACTTTTGCATCCCTCTACACAGCAACCGTGAGGCATGGCGAAGGTTTGCTAACTTTTCGAACTTTAATTCCAAGCTAATTCAGCTAATACTAAAATGCACGTTTTTAGAAAAGACACATAACTGTTAATTATACAAATGTAGGCAAAAAACAACTTGAATATGCACGAAAAATGCAAAACTAGGAGCTAAATACTACTAAAGTTCTTATGGAACAGCTGACCCGTCATACGGCGATTTTGTTTATCGGTTGCCACGGTAACGAAGCCGGATTGAAGACGCACCTGTTCTTAGTAATAAAATATGCGGAGCGCCATCTTACTAATTTAGGCAATTTTCTGTTGTAGATTTATCGAGTCTAATAGTGGAAAAAATTGAATATACACCGCGGTTGTGAACTGCTTATGACCCTGACGGCTTAGATCCCTCAGCGCTACGCGCTTCGGGATTTAAACTTGACGTTCGGGACATAATAATAAACTTCACAACTTTGGTTATAATATACTATTATGCAATTCGGTTCGTCTAGCTCGCTGTTAAAACACTGACAGCGATAGGTTTACAGACTTATTAAAGCATTGTTATAGTTATTTTAGCTCTGTTTAAGTGGTAATGGTAAAATTTGACGTTAAGTAGCAGCGGTTTATGGAAATCTCAAATAATATTCAGTCAAAATTAACGTCAATGTCATGCGGCAAACTTAACTTTAAAGACGAATATTACTAGAAGTTTGAAATAATGACTTATTTTTAGTTATTATTCTTTTTAATCTATCTTATTACATAAAATAGTATAAGATACACGTTCCATAACGCCATTCTCGGTCGAGTTTTGCAAACTTGGATTCGGGGGCCAATGCGCTGTGTTATGAAACTTGTATCTTAATATACTATTTTCTAATTTAAGTATAGTAACATTACATTGAAACCGTTAATGCCTTCTTATACGTCATCAATATATTTTCAAATACTAACCAAAATCTTTTAAGAAAAATCTGTTCTTTCCTATTTCTTTATTAAGGCAAAATTCATTCATAATTATAAATGTAGGTAAAGTAAGGAAGTATGATTAGTCCAACCGTTTATAGGGACGACAAGCGAAGCAAACGAGACAGAGAAAGAGAAGACAGGCACCGAAGAGATAGGGATAAACGCAAACGGGAAGACCAACTGGATCCGATGGATCCGGCTGCCTATTCTGACATTCCCCAGGGAACGTGGAGTGATGGCTTGGAAACCAATAAAACCAGGGCCGATAATACGGCATCCGGAGTCTTGTTCCAGCAAAGACCTTATCCAGCTCCTGGTGCAGTATTGGCGGCGAATCGCGAAAAAGAGGACAAAGAACGAAGAAAGTAGTTTATAAAATAATTATTTATTGCATGAATAAAAAAAGGTTTGATTCAACCTTCCAGGGCAACCATAGTAAATCCTTTTAGAGCGCGTATTGTTTTAAATTCGAAAGGAATAATAATGCCTTGTTCTGAGAGGAGTTTTAAAGCAATTCAATTTTTTTTGGTGGTTGCAACAAACCTATAATGAATGTGTCGAATCGCGTTGAACGAAGAGGGCGCGCGTCGCGGGTTGAATGATAAAATGGCCGCCGAGTCGGGTAATCGGTGAAAACATGATACATGCACTTACCTGTTATACGAAAGATTTCTGACCCACTTTTATAACTAGAAGTCTTACATATGCCACAATATCTCACCATAATGATAAAATCTTTAATAAAACACACAAAAATTGCCCGAAACGTTCGCAAGCACTGTCTCTTCAACTTCAAACACAAAGGAAACACGTTTTGATGTTTTGTGGTTGACATCATTTCAATGAGGTTGACACACACATTGAATTTCGATTAAAATAATACTACTCGCTAACCGCGGCGTTATTCGCCTTTTATACACCATCCTAAAATTACAGAAAAACCTGAAACCTCGTGATAAATAATTCTTGAATAATCTCACATAAAAAAAAAACTGTAAACAACTGCATTGTAGATAAACAGAGTAATAAATCACTCGTGTCACAGCGCGGATAGGTCGCGAAGCGGACCAACCACACGCGTTGCCCCGCCTCCGGTGCGGCGTCGCTGCGAACCGTAACAATATAAACATATGGGTTGTGTAGTTGGACCCTGAGAGCGGGCAACATCGCACCGAACCTTTAAAAATGATGCCAGACAAAATTTTGTAAATAAAGGACTCTACTTAATTCTTCCTCTGTGACTCCAACCGTTACACTCGTTCGAAAGTTATCGGCCTTCAAAGTTGGAATTTGAGGAAAAAGAAATTTTTGAATAAGACTGTGAAGGCTTTCACGGTCGGTCAAAATACAATCTAAAATGTTTCCTTTCTTTGAAGCCGTGGTCCAATGGAATTTCTTCCTGACGTTTCGTCTACAGCGAAGTGTTCTCCCGTGCTTCTCGACGTTGACTGATTCGTCTGTGGTGAGTGTTGTAGTATTACCTGGGTTTGGTTGTATTGCCTTTAGTTGTTGAAGATGAAATCAATTGAATGTCAGATAGTTTTAGAAATTGTCATTAAATCGTTATAATATCTTTATTTCAATTATTTATTATTGAACTCAATAACGCATCAATCAGCTCCGTGGTATTTAGTCCCCCGCCGTCGCGCTGCAGTGGAGAGACTGTGGTGGGGGTAGACTGTGTTTCGGCGCACTTGAAGTATGTTCTAGAATTCGCTTCCAGTCTGAATTTAGAAACGTAATTTCCTCCTTCCTGTTGGATTTTCAACATTTTTTGCTCGTTGGAATTTCAACAGGAAGAAGGAAATTACTTTTCTAGTAGTAGACTGGAAGCGAATTGTGCTGTTGTTTTTTACTTTTGCGCAATGTATCTTTTTCTACGGCTGCCTCGAAAATGAACAAATGCGCACTACTAACTACCGTTGAAAATCAGGTATTGCAAACAGCGTGCGCAAAGTGCACATTGCGCACGCTCTCATACGGAAGCGTGTGCCAAGTCCACTTTGCACACGCTTCTGATTGTTCTGCAGATGCCATTGCATATATTTTATAATACGAATGATCATTTATGAAGCAAAATCACACTTCACACTGTTGTGAAGTTGTATCACTCGCCTACGGCTCGTGTCCAAACCGTCACACTGATTGAAAATCTCACCCCTTTTCGAATTTCACGAATTCGACACCACGTCCACCTGCATGGTGGTTAGTTTTTGTCAATAATTTTGATTACTGTCATTACTGAAGTTAAAAGTGGAGAAGTTGCGAAAAAAGTCTATAATAGAAACAACGAGTACGAACAATTACGTATGCAGCAAAACAGACATCAAAACCCAAGCGAAGATTTCAAATGTACAGACACAGGCACCATAAAGGGCGTAATGCCTTTTTTGTTAGACATGCATCCTGAGGATATAAAAAATGGGGTGAGAACCTAGCTTTTGCGAGTTAAGATAGTTTCCTATAACATTCTCCTCTCATTACACGTCATAAATACTAATTTTTTGTACTGTTTCCACACCTTTTTTATTGAAAAAATAACTAAGTTCTAGCCGTAGTGGAACTAAACAAGATGATTGAAAGTTCTGAGTAACTACTTTTATAGCGTGTTTTTGGGATCTGCGATCTCTGAAAGATCGCTATCTATTAAAACAAATTGTGACTACAGCCAAAGACCATACACACACGCGCGTGTGTGTCTATCGTCTTCGCTACAGGATTTAAACAAGAAAATAAAATTAAGACGATTTTTAGGAAATAAACTCTCATTTCTTTTGCCGTGACTTTCTTGCGAACAATTACCTTCATAGTTTATTCATATAAGGAAATAAAGAACAAAAAGTGAAAATTTAAATTTTGATTCTTTGATCATATTTTCGAATTCAATTTCTCAGTGTAAACATAAAGTTTTTTCTAAAAAGACTGTACATAAACATTTTCCAGCCCTCTAAAGTAGGTTTGTAATATTTTTTAAACAAATAATTGGTAGAGTAAATGAAATCGAATTAATATTTCTGGCACATCTATAGCTGGAGATGTATTTTGGAATATAATTCATGTTTGGTACATAAAAAAAACGAAGTTGTTTTTTTCACTTGATGCGCCACACCATTTTACCAGGTGTTTAATAATAAAATAGCCATAAAGCTATGACCATAATTTCTTCAGACAAAAAAGTTCCTCCAAACGAGGATTAAAATAACTATCCCTACCTTCATTTCCGTAGATATAAACGGGGTATTTTAAAATGCTCGGAAAGTTCACTTTCGAAGTGAAAAACAATGATAATTGAACTGTGTTGAATATGGAAGTACGAAATTTTTAGTTCAAACACTTGACAATCTGAAGAAATAATAAAATACATTTCCGAAAGCCCGCCATCTTAAACATTTCAGTCTTTATTTTGTTCTCACGTCATTTTACTATTCCTCCTCTAGATGGTTCTGCTTCAATTATCTGTATAGATACCTATACGATAACACTTACGCATTGCGAAACAGATTAAGTAAGGCCCCATCGGATAATTTCTTCATCAGGGCTGACCGGGGCCAATTCGTTTCAGTCTAAACCCCAATTTTTTCATGTTTTGTGTTTAAGCCTGGAAGCCGATTTTGACTGAGAAAACATCTTAGAGCCAACTATGAGTTTGTATGGAAATAGTAAAATTAATACAGATGGAGAAGTGTAATCGAAAAAAATCAAGTTTCTAGAAGGACAGTTTGCGCTTATGTTCTAACCAATATTTTATAGGTGAAACCATCCAAAATGCTTGCAGCTCTCATGCTCAGCACAGAAGAGTGCCTCGCAAAATTACAGTCTCCTTTAAGAAAGTATAAAGTTGGAACTAAAAAAGATGCTTTCATAAGGTGTCCGGAAGCCATTATTTTTCAGAATTTTAAAGCAGGAACTATTTACAAAACCACTCTAACGGTGACGAATCAGCGTTCGGTAAGCAGACGTCACCCAAGAACTTTTTTATGTGGAACTATGAATTCCACCATTTCAACAATTTTTGGTTTCAATTTAAAATTCACCTGTGAGATTGCTAAGCTTCCTTGTTTTTAGATACCTCAAAACTTGAAACTATATTTTGAAACTTCAAGATTTTTCACCATAACCACGGACAAAGACCAAAATATTTCAACAAAATTCGCACCAGGAATGTCGAACGTTTATACAATATCTTTCGCGCCCAGCGATTCTCACAGAGATTTTTTCCATGGCATTAGTTTCTTTAGCGAAGATTCAGAATTTTACGTGCCAATATTTGGTAGCATCATTCTTTTCAATGAAACTGATTGATAAACTAACAGTAGATTTTAGCTTTAGGCCCGCGACCAATTACATACATGCCTGATAAAGTAAAGCTGCCCCCGACATTGGTAAAAGTTGAATCATCGAAGAGCATCATTCTCAAGAACAGCGGAGAAATGTCTCTCGATTTCACTCAGATTGTTCAGGACCCATTTTCGACCAGCATTTCTAGGGGAATTTTGTTTCCCGATGGCATTTTGGAAGTAAAATACTCCTGTTATCCCCTCGAGCCTGGATATACTGTAGGAAAAGTCAAGGCGTACTTTAGAGACGACTTTTGTATAGCTGTAGATTTAGAGTGTGATGTACGTAATAGTATATTGTGCAACTAGTGTCGAAAATTGCACTTTTCACACGAGTGTGACGGTTTGGACACGAGCCGTAGGCGAGTGATACAACGTTACAAAAGTGTACGTGTAGTTTCGTACGTGTTGCACACTATACTTTTCCTACGACTGCGATTTTGCTTCATAAATGATCATTTGTGTTATAAAATATATGCAAGGCGGGTGCAAAGCAATCAGAAGCGTGTGCAAAGCGTGCGCAATGTGCACTTTGCGCTCGCTGTTTGCAATATGCGATTTTTAACGGTAGTTAATAGTGCACATTTGTTTATTTTCGAGGCAGTCGTAGAAAAAAAGGTATTTAATAACAACTAATTAAATATTCAGTTACTTATTTAGGTCAAAAGCATTAAGGTTCAGTTGGATACAAACTTACTATCTTTCGAAGATGTTTATATGGGTCTTTATGGTAGAAAAACGTTAACTTTAGTTAACACAAGTGACCATTGTCTAAATTTTGCTTGGAAAATGAACCCAATGGAAGATGAAAATAGAAAGTTAACGAAGCTGGTGAATTTGATGGAGAACATGAAGGAGTACGAGCAGGCACGATACGAGAAATTAGAATTTATGGACATAGTTAGTAAGGAAGGCCACGCAAGCATATACGAAAGGATATTCAAAGATGAAAAAGAAGAGTTACTGAGAAGTCACGCTTTATTGTACAAATCTGATTTTTTTGAGATCATACCAATAGTGGGCAAAGTGCTACCCAACTCGCGTTTTGAGTTTTACGTGATTTTTGGCCCCAAACAGAACATATTTTACTACTCTAGCGCGTATTTGGATATAGAAGGCTCGGAAATGCGAACTAGGCTTTGCCTTCAAGGCAACGGGGTCGGTCCTCCAGTGGAACTTCGTGTAAAAAATCTAGACGCGGGTCAAATATATTTAACTGACAAGCATCAGTATGAAGTATCTGTTACCAACAAAGGTATTATGGTAAAGATTTAGCATCATTTGAATAATTAGTTTTTTCTAATATAGGAGTGACAACAGCCACAGTGACGTATCAACCGAAAGAAACTGACTGGGGAGGAGTGATAAGCTGTATTCCCGACTCGCAGTCGCTGGAAGGAAATTGCACCAAAGGGTTTGTCATTGTCTTTTCATCGAAAGTCCAAGGAGAGTTCCTTGAAACCCTGGACTTTGTAGTGGTGGAATCAGGGGAGCGTCTGCAGTGTATCTTTACGTAAACGCGCCTTAATCTGCGTCTTCTCATATTGCATATGTTTTGTGTTTTAGAGGGAACGTAATTTGCCCGCTTCTGAAGTGCATTCCAGAAGCAATAGATTTCGGTATTGTGTCTGTAGGTGAGAGGCGCATAACTAATGTGTACTGTACTAAAAGTCAGTACAAAAACTGAACAAAAATAATTGTTTATAGGCTCTAGCACTACCAAGGAATTGCAATTGAAGAATGATTCCCGCGTGGCCATAACTTTTCAGTTTGAATTTGATGATGATCGCTCGATGCAATCTGAAAGTGAAGACGTTATGGAAATCGTTCCTGTGATAGGAAAAGTTCCTGCTTTGGGTAGCGTGGTGGCTAAGGTACTGAGTGAGAAACTTTCAGTGCAATCACTTTCGGCTGAGAAGCAGTCGTTTTTAAAATGAACGACACACAGCTACTTACACCCTGTATACATTTCTATGTATTAGTTCTTTTAAACATCTAATTCTTCGTTATCGCTTCTTTCCATTTTCGGACACATTACTTTTTTTTGCCCCTTAATAATTTATTGGTATTATTACTGTTTAAATCAAACTATCATACTCAGTCAACCATCTTATAGGCCTTGCATCTCTGTGTCTTCTCTCATTTATCTCACTTGAAAAACTTGTGCTTAATTTATTTTAGTTTACTTTTACTGTTTGGGTATCGGGGTTTTCGCTACCTCCCCCAAATGATCCTGTGCTGATTTTAAAACAAAAGAATGCATTTTAAGCCAGTGGGGGCTAGAGGTAGAAATAGAAGAAGATGGTCTAAGTAAACTTCTATATTTTCTGAGGCTTTAAAATGAACCTAATCTAGCAAATCGGGACAATTACAGAAAAAAATAAAGATAGATCTTATCGATTTTTTTTGGTAGAGTGGGACAAATAAAAGGGTTTTTACTTTGAAACTAACTTCAATAATTTTACTGGTGACCTTCGATGGAGATCGTTCGTCCTTCCGGCGTAACGATACCTCCAACGCCACTCTTCCGCGACTTTTCGCGACCTCCCGTTTCTGTCTTCAAAACGTTCGCGCTAACTTTCTCAATCGTTAGAAATGTTTTCCCAATCGATTGCCACCTTCTTTTCATGACGTCAATGAGTCGTTCGATGTATCCACATGTTGAACAAATTTTCGAGGTATAGTTTTTTAAATTTATGTCAACTAGTACCTGGTCACTAAACCGGTTATCCGCCGAGCATCTCTAAGAATGCTGCAATTTTTATGTCTTTTTGCTCCTTTGTAACACTATAACTCTTTATATCATCACTATATCCAACAAGCATACCCTGTTCACTCTTTGACTCTCACTAACGTTTTTTTCCCTTCGGTTGAGATCTAAATTTTCTTAACAGACGAATATCAAACAAACATTTTTTTTATTAGATTTTTTAGAGCTCTACTAATGGTTATTATTTTACTATTACTCGTTCACATATTTTGCTATCTCATTATATTTGAAATCTTCATTGTTTTACATCTCCTTTCCGCACCTGTTGAGAATTTACGATTAAAATGTCAAAGTCAGCTTTTCAAAGCCTACTGGATGTCCATAATAAGTGAATGGCTTATAGATAATGCTGCTATTGTGCGGCCTAGTCGAAGTCGTTCTTTTTGAATAATTAATTCGATGCCTATGTTTGCAGATTACGTTTGCTTCCAAGAAAGTTTTAGAATGGAACACAGACATTCTTGTCGTCATGTGGAAATCCAGCGCCTATACGGTTAAGGTTCCAGTGAGAGCGATTTGCGCCTGTCCACAGATAAGCTGCGACCCCAGAACTATTAATATCAAATTTTGCTTTTTGAACTGTGAGTACATAAGGACCATTGTGCTGAAGAACGAAGGCGAATGCAAGGGATATTTGGAGTACGTGCAACCGAAGGTACGTACTCCGAAATGAAAACAGCAAATTTTAGAAATTTGTCTTATCAATATGGTATAAATCGCCTTATCCAAAAATGATTTGTAAGTGATATAGGCGGTGGTGTTTTAATATTGGTTTGAAAAAACGATTTAGAAAACTAATTTTGAACAAATTTTGGAATAAAAGGTAGCAAAGAGAGTGACATCTATTGGCACATATATCCGCTGGAAGTGACATTTCGGAGACGCCATGACGTCTTACGTCAAATTATTGCTAAACAGTTGTCACTGTCATAATTATTATTATTTCTTATTTCCAAACCAATCGAATATTCCTCTCCTAGCTAGAGCGCTAAGGATCCTAGCCCTTAGCTGATCTAGCTCCAAGATTTTCTAAAACTCAACTTCCTAGCTAACAAAAACCAAAAGCAATCGATACAATCAATGACTTTGTACACTAGACCCAGGCTCGGCGACACCATGCCTGGGCGACACCACTTGTTGTAAATATAGCATGGACGTGTTTATATAAGCCTGTCTCTTTCGTCGTAACAAAACTCCTAATATTTTGTAATTGGCGTGGAACCGGCACAATTAGTGACACGGTGTCTTATGAAGTTAAAAATTGACTATTCCCATCCTTTGGTTTCTTAATAAGAATGTAGGATAGCAATACTCTCAGAGCGTCTCCCAAAAACGCTATTTATTATAATAAAGAAAAGTCAGAAAATCAGGAAACGTCATGTCGTCGGTGCTTGGATCGTTGTTTCGACAATAAAGGGTGCCACAAGAGAGATAAGTTTAACGCAGATACCGTAATGTAGAACGAGATGATCAGAAAAAAGTATGTTGGAGATCTTGAACAGCGTGTATTTCGGCGACGTATACTTGGGTCTAGTAGCACAAATTTACTGAAGAAAACTGTTTGCACCTTCGGTAATATTTTATTACTTTTTTGGCCAAGCGATTGTTTTAATTTAATAATAGAGTTTTTAGTCATGCGAAGAAATATTCTATTTTCAAAGAGACTTGAATCATACAAATCTGAGGGTTTCAATCAGTGTCAAAGTCTCAACAAGTAATTGGTATTATGGTCCATTTCAAATAGATATTTATCAGTTTACTAGCTTACTAGATGAATATATGTCTATTTGAAATGGAATCTAACAATTCACTTATTTTTGTCATCTAGTTACCTTTGAAGCTTTAATTTTTTTATACCCATCTCATTTTAGCACATAGATACGATAAAAATGTCAGTTTTCCAAAAAGTTCAGTTTTCCAACGCCTACTTGACGACAATAATAAATGAATGGCTTATACAGTACGTGACTGGAGTTTTCACTGTGAGGCATCATCAGACGTCTAGTCAGTTGGCTGCGTTAAAACCACGGCACAAACGATCATATCTAAAGGTTTTTAGATTATAGATGTGATCGTTTGTGCCGTGGTTTTAACAAGCTTTGAAATCTCTGGCGCTCACAACAACGTCAAAGTCAAACTTCCAAGGCTAACGACGAGATGTATATACCGGGTGTCCAGCAGAACCCTGGACATAGGAAATTAACATGGGAAATGAGTTTTTAATTTTTTGCGCCTGTACGGTAGATTTGATTGAAAAACTTTTAAGAGTAAAGTTGTAGAGCTTATGGTCAGCTATCATCCTGTAATTTTTTCAATACCCCAGTTTTGGCCGTTTTCACCCCCGCCATGAATGTGCAGTGCCGCCAACATATTTTCAATGCATAATCACGTTAATTACGACATGATAGTCCTTCTAAAGAAATAAGAAAGGAATATCGGCTCTAACTCTGACATAAGAAATTATTATGTTGGCGACACTGCACATGCACGGCGGGGGTGACGCGCCAAATTCAAATTCTTGCACTTTTCGAGGCGTTTTACAAAAAAACGGCCAAAACTGAGGTATTGAAAAAATTACAGGATGATAGCTGACCATAAGCTCTACAACTTTACTCTTAAAAGTTTTTCAATCAAATCAACCGTACAAAAAAATAAAAACCGATTTCCCATGTTAATCTGCTATGTCCAGGGTTCTGCTGGACACCCGGTATATACGAGATGTATGTATATATAGTTTGTATAGATGGTTTTTGTGATACCTGTTACCGGCTACCGGGTATAGTTTCGATTGCTTTCTTTGGTATCGTTTCGAATGTCTTAACATCAGCAATAGTTATTTAACGAATTAGTGTATATTAATGAAGACGATTAATAATCGAGATGGTTTAACTCGCGAACGCAGTGAGCACGATATTAGAGTTAAGATTATTAATCGCCCATTAATATACGAGTTGATTACAATACTTTTGAGTCGGCTGCAACTTGGTCATTGTTCTTAAAGAAAATGTATTTTGGATTAAAATATTATATAATAAATTCAAGTTGAAAGAAAAATTTAGTGACACTGCCGCGTGGACGCACCCCACCATACATGGAAGTATATGCCGTCTCAAATTATTATGGACTGGGGTGTGCCATGGAAAACAGATGTTTTGCCCCTGTATAAATTTTTGACAATGACATTGAGTGAATTTGGCAAGTAAATGAGGTTACATATTTGACAAATTATTTGTAAAACGTTGCCAAATTAATCAAAAATTAAGTATCAATCATTCAAAATACTGAGCCTGCCTTAAGTAGGCAGTAGGTGTAGTAGAAAGAAGCAAAATCATGAAATGGGTAGGGGAGGTAAAAAACCCAGGATATTATAATTGATAATTAGTTCATGACATTTTTTAATTTTTGTAAATAAAGGAGTACTGATATAAACTCGATCATCCGAACACCATCATATTTTGGTGCTAACGTAATAGACAATTAAAGAAATATGCAGAAGCACCTCTTTCTTAAGAAGATATAAGTAATAAGGTAGACATATTAATATCTTTCTATTCCTAATGAATGATCGAGAGTGAGAAATCACAACAATTCGCGGAATTTGAACGATTGGGGTAATGTCAGCTTGATGTATGGTAATAAAGTTAAATACATCTTCAGATTATATATTAGTTATTATGAGTATTATGTGAAAAAATATTTATTATTTCATTCTTCTTCTTCTCACACATCATGGAATACATGTCAAAATATCATCTAGGGATAGGTAAAAAAAAGGAAGCTCAAAATCAAGTTTATCAATCACGACGGTGAGCAACTTGTTCATGCACAAGTTAGCCAAGAAAGGTGACAAAGGGTGTCCCATAACACTTGCGAATAAAAATCATTCTCGTAGGCAAAATAGTTGCAGTTGAATATGAACGATATTATTCCCAAAAACCGTTGTTTGTTGATATTGGTGTGCACAGAAATATCATCCCAGTGCTTTGCCAAAGTATCTAATACGAGTTCTTTAAGAATGTTGGCAAAAAGAGATTTAACATCTAGAGAGATAAGTTTGTAACCTTGTGGCACTTTAATTCTATCAACAAACGTAAATGAATTTTTTACCGAGAAAGTAAATTTAGTATTCAGGTTGGAAAGTATTTTATCAACATATTTGGAGATCTTGTAAAGCGGCGACTGTATACAGGATACGACAGGTCTAAGAGGTGCCTATCATCTTATATCTATATGTGCTTTATAGGTGCCTATCATCTTATGATGTTGGCGATCACTTTGGCCCATCTTATCCTATTCACTGCAGCTCGGAATAAGTCGGATGATGCTAGGCCAGTCCATTTTCTAAGGTTGGCCAGCCAGGATATACGCTTGCGTTTAGGGCCTCGCTTGCCCTCAATCTGGCCTTGTAGGATTAATTGTAGAAGTCGGTACTAACATTACATATAATGTGGCCAAAGTAGGTCAGTTTTCTGTTCTTTACTGAGCCTCTCGAGAATCGTGATGTTAGTTGTATGGTATGTGTATGAAATCCGTAGCATGCGTCGGTAGCACCACATTTCGAATGCTTCTAAGTGTTTGGTGGCAGCCTTAGTAAGACTCCAGCTTTCTACTCCATAGAGGAGAACACTAAAGACGTAGCATCTGAGAATTCTTATGCGCATATTGATATTAAGAGACAGGTTACAAACAAGTTTCTTAAGGCGGTTAAAAGCGCTTCTGGATTTTTCAATTTGAGTTCTTATTTCTTAACTATGATCCCATGTATCACTGACATTGCAGCCCAGGTAGCATATTTTCTCTACTCTTTCCAATGGTGTATCGTTTACCGTAAAAGGAGCGTTTATGTTGATGTTCTTATTGCTAATTATTTAATTTACTGTTTTCTAACAGTATTTACACCAGCTATTTATTATTGTTTCCTGATACCCAACTACCTAGTTTTATGATTAGACTCATAACATCTATGCTTATAACAAGCCTTTTATTTTATTTTGTATAATTTAATACATCTTTTCATAACATTAATCTGGCAACATTTCATGAATGAACTAGACATTTGTCAAATTTGTAACCCCATTTACTTGCCAAATTCACTTAATGTCATTGTCAAAAATGTATACAAGGGCAAAACATCTGTTTTCCATGGCACACCCCAGTCCATAATAATTTGAGACGGCAAATATTGTTGAATATTTAAAATTCGTCTACCTGTATGTCAAATACGATGAGATTGATAGAATCAATCCAAAACGACAGATGTCAGATATTTTCTATCCAATGCCTATCAATCCGTAAAAAGATAAAAATTGAGTTTGTTTATCTCTCTCTGTCGAGTAAATGTCAAGTAAGACGACAATATTCACGGTCCTGGTATTTACTCAGCAATGAACTCAGTGTTTTGTTGATTTTGCATACAGAGAAATAGAATTGACCTTGACATAACCGCTTTTTAAAGTGACAGAACCGATCATTAATGGGAGTCATTAATGAACGATTTTGGCAAAAATCTCGTACCTTAACCAAACATGTTATTAGTCAGTCGACGGAAATAGTTATTTTCCTAACAAGTGCGCAAAGAAACATTTTCGCACACGCGACTGCTGTTGCCCGAACGACGCGAAGCGGAGTTCTGGTGGCAGTCAAGTGCGAGAAAGACACTTGGCGCAAGAATTAGGAAAACATTTTTTCTACAACGGTATAAAAGTCCTGCTGCCACTAATATGGAACATTTTTAACGATTTTATAAATGATTAAGTTTCACAGCTCTTTTCTGCTACCCCTGTATTAACGGCGTGCGCGAAAGATTTTGTCACTATGTCCTATGGCAACCAGTAACTTTTTTTACGCTGCTATGGGCGACGTGCGAGAAAGATAACAATCAAAATATGTGTCAGTTTGCATACTGTCAGTAATCTCCCTTATCTATGGTCAGTAATGCGCGAACCGTGTCATATTTTGATGATTGTAGAAAAAATAATATTAAGAAACGAAATAATTAACTACTTTTAGGACTCTGATGAGAGTTCAATACACTGCACTCCAAGCCAAACCAAGGTGTGTTTTGAAGGTTTTCAGTCGCACCAATTAGAAGTGAAAATTGTGGTCACCAAGTTGGGCCCTCACGAGCTGCCATTGAAGTATGACCGCTCAATCATTATCGTCGCCACTTAATACATCTCCATTTGCAGCTTCGCAATAGTGGGTGGTGGTGTTCAAACATTGTGTAACATTAGCTGCAATGGACAAGGGCCCGTAGTGTCTTATCATCCAGATGAAATTGATTTCGGAACCATCGAAGTTTTAAATCAATGTGAGCACAAACTGAAACTCGTCAATGATTCACCTATTGCAGCCAGTATTAGAGTTTACATTGTAATCTAACATTTTTTTGGTGTTATTAAGATGATTTCATTCAGCAACACTTACATTTTAGAAGGGAAACACTTCCTTTTATATAGCTGAAGGCGATGAGACTCTAGACGTTTCACCCGAGGAGGAGCGTGAGATAACGGTTTTAGCACTGTTTAACAACCCTGGAAGGCACAAAGACATGATTTATTTGGAGATCCAACAAGGCGATCTTTCCGGTATTAAAGTTTATGGCGAAGGATTTGGTACCTCCATACTATGTGAACCTAAATTATCTCCTTCGGTCAATTTTGGTACTTTACTCACTTACAAGCCGTTTAATAAAGTAGTACAGCTAACCAATAAAGGAAATTATCGTCACAAGCTTCTATTCACTAAGAGGAATCCCATAAGGAGCCTCAAAGAAACCGAGGATGATTTGCTCCCGTACGATTCAAATACAATGTTTATATGACGATATCAGTTAGTTTATGGTTTTTTAGGGGAATTTTTGAAATTGAGCCTCGCTACTTAGAACTAGACCCACAGATGTCGGCCTCTATCACGATAAAAGCTTCCGTTAAGAAACCGAAGTTGGCTGTGGAAGAATACTTTTGCCATGCTCTAATAGGCAAATCAGCAGTTATACAAACGATAATTCATTTCTTCTTAGAGGCGGACTTTGTCGATCCAAAATTTAGCTTCTCCACATTCGAAATGGACTTTAAGTTGAACATTACGGGGAGCCATTCCGAAGGCAAAGTCGAAGGTGAATAATTGCACTATAGTCCATTAAGTTATTTCTGTCGTCAAGGAGGCGTTGGAAATCTGGCATATTTCACCCGGTATAACATGATTGACAGTGACAGTGATTAAAAATCATTTTGAGGTTAAGGCTATTGTTTACTGTTTTGCTCACATAGTTGCCAGATGGCTTCATTAGTTCAAATTTTTAATATATTGATGTGTTGAATAATAATCACTAACCTAGAATCTGGTAAAAAATGGGCCGGGGCGTTACGTTAGCAAAAATATTATATTTTATTAATGCATTTAAAATTAATGCATTTAAAAATGTATCATTTACAACGATAATAGTTGAGGTTAATAAGTTTATAGTGTGAATGTGGTTCTGATGATATGTATAAGAAATTTGCTTTTTGGACTAAAATAAAGGCGGACTACAGTTAGGGAAGAACAGGAAACATGATATGCCTCTGTCAGCGGCAAATGAAAACAAGCAGAGTTAATGCTTACCCCAAAAATAATCGAAACTTTAGTCAGGTCATAGAGGGCGATTCTTGGGGGAGGTCTGCTCTAAATTGGAGGTAGCATTTTTAAATGCAAATTCACATTTTCGCGTTAATTACCTTGGATATTTTTTCTTAAGAATTCGTTTTTTAATAACAAATTAGCTTACAAAATGCACGCTTAAGTGTACAAAAAGTCGGCAACAGCGAAATTTTAATGACGCATCTTGACAAATTTGTCTTGGCGACAAAAACAATCGCCGTCGATTTTATATTGGTGAAATTCCATGGCATGGGTTGATGCCAAAAATAACTGAATGGATTATAGGTCGCAAGTGTATAGGCACCAGATTTTTTTCAGATGAACTTCGTGTTGAGAATAAAACTGGAATACCACTTAATGTGTTCTTTACCATGGACGACGCCGCAGATAACTTTACAATAGTCAGAGCCGATCATAAAGCGGACAAAAACCGACAGTCTTCTTTGGTGGCGGTGAAGTACAATCCTCATATAAGTGAGAAGAGGAGAACGTCTCAGAAAGCGCGGCTTATTGTGGAATATGAAGATCATCCTAAAACGGTAAAAGATGACAAACATATTTGGATGATAGATGGGGTTTAAGGAAGATAATTCTTCTGTGACACAGGCTAGATGTGTTGTGTCATTCTCATGTATATATTAGGGCCAAGAACCAGAAATCAATTTTTGATTTCAAGCTTCATTTGACAAAATTGTAATATTAAAGCCTCTTTATGAAGAATTTCACGAAGAAATTGTCAGTGCAATACGAGTTTAACATTTACTTGTTCTAAAGAGAGACCTTTTTTTTGTATAAATTGTTGCCAGTTTTGATAATTGTGGGCGTCCAAAATAGATTTGCACATGGGCAGGCCATAGTTTAGGATTGCCCCTGCTTAAAATATCCCTACAAAAATAAGTCTAGAGGTCAGATCAGAAGATCGGGCAGGTCCCTCTAGAGGTTTTCTTGTGAGATCCATAATTAATCCAGTTTCTGTTTTTTTTTTTCTAGGATATCATAGACCTACACGGAGAACTAATGTTTCCCACTGTAAAGATGTATCCGAATGAAATCGATTTTCAGTGCGTGCCTTTAGGGTCAACTTCTAGCAAGACGATTATAATCCAAAATGTGAGCGCCATGATGGTGTCCTTTAAGTGGTTTTGGTTGGAGCAGAGTGTAAAGATAACTGATCTGGCCCCAGCAAAAGTAATTACTTTTTCCTCTTCAAGTCAGAAAAACTGGTGCTCATTTTAATGGAGGTTTATGTAGGAATCTGTTAAACCGAGCGCTACTTTCAAAGCTATCAAGGTGTGCTCTGATATAGAGCATACGCCAGACTTCATGGATTATATCGACGCTAAAGCGTCTACACAGGGACAGCCTTCAGATAACCTGCTAAAGAAGTCGTTTATTAGCGATAGATCGGCGTCACTCAGTAGTCGGTCGTTGAAATTAACCTACGAAAGCACTAGATATTTGGAAGATATGAGAAATGTGTTATATTCCGTCCTCTCTCCGTATATTCCTGCGAAAACTGAGCTACTACATGCAAGCACCCTAATTCAGCCAAAAGAAAACTCGGTCACAAAGATGCTATCGCTGGAACCTAGCCAAGGTCAGTTTAGTGAACGAAGTTTTTAGCTTTTTCGCAGGAAACTCTAGTTTAAAATATGCAAAAAGGCAATATTTACTAATTGGAAATTGAAAACTTATCTGCTTTCAATATTTCCAAAAATATTGCAGCGTTTAAGAAGGAAACAAACATAAACAACTACTCCGAGGGTTAATACCCCTACCGGCATTGAATTACACTGTCTGTTTCAAAGCAAAAATATATATATATTAAGCTTTTTGCAAAGAATATAGAACCAGAGTTTAATTAAGATATGCGAAAATGCACATGTATAATTACAATTTGGAAATTTGAAAACTTGTCTGCTTTCGGCATTTCCAAAACCTTGTAGTTATACATAAAGAAGCAAACAAATAGAAACAACTACTTCGAGGGCTAATACCCCTACCGACATTGAATTATACTATTTGTTTCAAAGCGTAAATATTATAGAAAACATACATAAAAGCAAAGATGAAATACAAGACAGTGCTCTAGAATAAAACCAAAAAAATAATAACATAAAAGTTAAATTAAAGTTTCTTTTTGATTTTTATTACTTTATTAACTAATGTTACTATTTTTATTTTTTTTTTGCTTTATAAAATGAGCTTTGAAACAAACAGTGTAATTCAATGCCGGTAGGGGTATTAGCCCTCGGAGTAGTTGTTTCTGTTTGTTTCCTTCTTAAACGCTCCAATATTTTTGGAAATATTGAAAGCAGATAAGTTTTCAATTTCCAATTAGTAAATATTGCCTTTTTGCATATTTTAAACTAGAGTTTCCTGCGAAAAAGCTAAAAACTTCGTTCACTAACATATTTCGCAGAAAATAACTTTCTTTTAACTTTCACAAGGTCAGTTTATCGACTCTAAGACTCAACACCTTTAACTCGACTTTGAAACTCAATAAAAATGTGCCTCAACAATGTCAAATCTTTTCAAGGTATTTTAAAACCCAACGAGTATTCAATTGTCACAATTGGTTTCACACCTCCACCAAACACAGAAGTAAAAGCTACAGCAATTTGCAAAGTCCAATTCGGAGAGGAGGAACCGTTGGTTATTACCGGAAAGTCGTCAAAGCTGTCTTACGAATTGGACAAGAGCTGTGTGAACTTTGGCACTCAGGTAAGCAATATACAGGGTGGCTCCTCGAAAAGGATCAACCCCGTTTTTCTTATAACTAACTAAATTCATAAAAAATCGTTCGAATACGTTAACTTCAGTTTTTAGCCATTTCAACCCCGTAACATGTCAGGAGAATGAAAACCAAACCAAATTACTTAAAGCTTGTTAAATTTTCAAATTGACAACGTTTTTCTTAATTTTTTCATAGCAATAAGTTGTTTTTTCATTATTTTGCAGAGGCTTCTTGATATTTTGAATAATATATATAAAGATATAAAATTTTGAAATCTACCTACACTGTCTGGTGACTCCAGAAAAGGTCTTAGTTTCGATATCGTGAGTAGCTGTAAGGTTTAGTACATCATTTCTGTTTCTTCGGTCAAAATGGTGGGACATTCCTCATAATTTCTATAGAAAACAAGAAGTTAGCCCTTAAGGTACAGAGAATCTTTAAGAAAAATGCACTCGGATCGACTGGCGGATTAACGAAATTGAAGGAGGAAGATCTTTGTAAAAATTGCCATAGTGTTTTCAGAAATTTGTGAAATGTATCGAAATTTTGTGCCACATATAGTATCGTGAATGCGAGCTCCGCCACGACAAAGATCAAACCACTGTTTGACGAGGAAGCAAAGCAACACTATGCAGCTTAACAGAATAGCAAAGCAGCTATATCTACGAGGAAACAAAGCAACTATAACGTTTAAGCAGAAGCGTTTAAGCAGTTGGTGGGCAGGAGCCATCGTCCGTTTGGAAAGGAATAATTTGACTCTTAGAGTGTGAAAGGAATTGTCCTAGGAACAAGGCCGTTTCAAATATATCAAAGATTTAAGAAAAGTAGAGAATACTTTTGTGGATGATGCAGATTCTACTATTGCGGCATCACCACAAAAAAAAACGAATGAGATTAACGTCTGGATGCTCCTCGCAGTCATGCATTCTCTTTTCGTGAAACAGAAAATGGTGGCTCTTTTTTATTTGTATTATTTTTCCTTCTTACTGCAAAATTCGCCTGGTGAGGTCGACTCAAGGGCGTCGTGGACCGGTTGTATATGAAGTGAAACAAAATTGAAAATCACCATGACAACGTAGGCTCTAATTTTGATCAGGAAGAGCTTTTAGGTGTTTTGCGAGATGGGAACTAGACATCTCACCTTGCACAACACAGGATTGTGCACCATAGACTTTAAAGTCGGCTTAGAGGAACCTTTGAGTATCCAAGCCGATGTGATGCACGTCAATCCCAAAAGTGGCAGCGTCGCTCCCGGAGGCAGATTTAGCATTAAAGTTGACTATTTTCCCGGAATTCCTGGAATTTTTAATAAGTTTTTCACACTTGAGGTGAGTTTTTTCTATTTCCTCTCATACATAACAGATGTATTATCAGGGTAAATGTACTTATTGCAGCTGGGCTATTTGGAACCGGTTACAATAGAAGTTAGCGGATACTCGGTACTCAATCAAGTACACTTGCAATTACCCAGAGGTCCGATGAACTTAGATCTAGAAGATGCTTACAAAGCAGTCACGTGGATTACTTCAGAGTACCTTGATTTGACAAGCAATGAGGGAAGCGGAGAATTCTACGACAATCCCAATGATCCGCGTCACTTTCTGGAAGAGAACGATTGGGTTTATGTTTCTTACAACGTAAGTACCTATTTTATCCTTAGCATATGTAGAAAAATGGTTTGATCCTTTTGGAGATTAAAACTTCAAATTATAAATTTATTTTCCTATTATTGCAAACTTTTCTTCACAGGACTGTTACCCCACAGTTGTGGATATTGACATGGCTATGGAGAGAGTAGGAACGTACAATTTAATTTGCAAAAACCCAAAACTTTTAAAAGAATCAAACTTGATAAAAAGAGTACAGAATCTCCCCCAGTTTGTTGCGGCCCCTTACGCTATTGACTTCGGCTTCGTAATCCGAGATATACCGGTCTGCTACACAGTACTCATCTTTAATTACGGACCTGCAGCCACTGAACTTAAGCTGCTCGAAGACAATAGAACCGCTTTACTTGAGAAGGAAATCAAAATCGAATTTAAGAGTCGAGAATTAGCTGTCGGAGATTCGATGCCTCTCTACGTTATTTTTGCTCCCACAAAGAGGAGGTACTTGGAATTGAACAAGAAAATTGAAGACGAATTCCGTTTCAGCGTCAAACAGGGAGTTATTATCACTGTTCAGGTTAAAGCCGAAGTCACTCTGCCGGTGGTGAGCTTGCAGCACGAAGAGTTGCATTTTGACAAAGTCTACTGCGGGGACGTGTTGAGGAAATCAGTTGTATTGTTTAATCGGTACGTGTTTACCTTAACAGTAGGTGCATCTTAAAAAAAATCAATTTTTTCAACTATCATCAAAAATAAAATGATGCTGGCCAGGATTTACTCTATTGAGAAAGGTCTATTGTGACTCCTCAATACCGATAACAAGCAAAAACCTTAGCACTTTCAATTAGTCAAAAGTAAAAAAAATAATTTTTGGTAACTAGAAAGGTCCTCAGTTGATAAGCATGCAAGAGTAAAAGAATAAATAATTCTGATCATTTTTTGTGTAGGTTGTTTACTTCAGGCCCTTTCTCACAGCGATCACAAGTCGTATTCCAAGTGAATCTGATTTCTGATTGCTGTGAGAATAGATCTTACATAATATATGTATTAGCTCAAAAATATGTACATTTGTGATTTCAGGGGAAACGTGACCAGCAAATGGTTTGCCTCAATCAACAAGCCTTCTAGAAAAGAACAGTCGAAAGGGTTTTTTGTCATCCCAAGCCAAGGTGAACTTGAGCCAGGAAGACAAACTCTTCTCGACATATATTTCACGCCTTTTGACGAAAATAAGATACGAAGAACCCTCCGAATTGATGTAGCATCCAACTCGGATCCAGTCATCCTGAAGCTTCGTGGCGAGGGTTTGGAGGCGTCTCTGATGATAGTACCTTACGAGCTGAAATTCGGGCCGACTCTCAGTTACTTCGAACAGACTCTAAATTTTGCCGTGCAAAATATGGCGGAAATTCCTGTGGAATTTTATTTTCCAACACTAGACGAGTATGAAGCCTGATTGTTGGTTATTTGGAGCTAAAGTTTTGATTATCTAACAGGGATAGCGAGAACGAAAGGAGGCTTATCGATGTCTATCTGAAATACAAGAACTTGAAGTCCGTCTTCGTTCCCTTGAGAAATGCCGGACATGCACTGCCTGATTTCTTTGCTAAGGTTTACGGCGATTTGGTTGGTAAACTGAGAGCCAAAATGATTGCCGCTAAAGAGTCGTCTCACGACAGCAAATCTAAGGTGTCTTCTTCTGAGGGAACCGAGACAAAACATGGGCAAAAGAGGTATTTTTTAGCAGCGGCCATTTTGTATAGTGTCGAATAGAAGCTATTTGCTAAGTGTTTGAGTTGAGAAATTTTACCACAAATTGACATCCGTTGATCGAACTATGGATTGACCTTAGAGAAAAGTGCAACGGTGATGTGAAAGGTCATACGATATTTTCTGAGAAGAGAGAATTCTCTTCATGTAAAGTTATGCAGCAGCTGCATTGCTATCTTCAAACATAACTTAATATGCTCTTTTTCTCGTATTTCTTAAAAAGTTTCTCAAGCCTTTGATAGAATTGTTTCCGTCATTTATGGGCTACACGGGTCCTTTCTCTTTCTTACATAAAATAAAACTAATAATTTTGGCCACCGAATTGTCCGCATTTGATCTGTTAAAGTAATCGGGTGATTGGATACTTTTTCTGGAACCCAATAGTTTACATACTTATTCTATAATTAGTAATTTCAGCGTAACGAAAATCGACGAGCCCCTTGCTAAGTATTCCGCAAAAGAGTTGCACGCGCTTTTGATGGGTAAGTCTTAGCTTAAAACTCAGTTAATATTTACTATAAAACTTGTGAAAATTCATGAAAACTTCACACAATAGACAAATAGAACAGGCACCACATACTGAGGTATGCAATCATTCATTAGTGTCGCGAGACATAATAATAATAATAATGATAAAACAAGTTATCTACTGGCCGTCAAGTTCTCCATACTATCACTACTTTGGGGGTTTGACACCTCAATGGTACTGTATTGTCGCGATCACTAGTTGTACCTAGTAGTGGTCGATTTTAGGATTTTGGACATTCTGGTTTTTGTGACTTAGCGCTGAGAAAAATTATCAACTCTATCAAAGCCAAATGAAAAAATCAACCAAAATACTCTCTCCTGACTTTCCGACAGACTTAGCTCTGTCCCGTTTATGGGAAAAACTCACTAGCAAGAGGATACAATCGAAATTATTTGCCATCCCCCATGATCACTCTTTCCTCAATACTCTTCTTTTGTTTTCTTTGGATTGCACAGAAACTTTCGGGCTCTATTTCTCCATGCTCCGCTGGTTGTCATTTTTTAATACAACTTTTATAGTTTTGGGAGTTTCTTCTTCTGTTCATCATCGATAGTGGAAACAAAATCTATTTCATTGCCTGGTTTTGTAATATTTCTTTGTAATTTTTTGACTCAGCGATTTTATTTAACTCTTCTTTTATGAGGGTTTACCAGTTACTTTAAGCTCAGTTTCCCTCTGGTCTAGGTTTTCAAGAAGTTTTATTCGTAACTTCTATTTGGGTCTCCTCTTACCGAGCCTTTGGTACATCCTTTCTCATGGTTATTTCCTTGGTTTCGAATATTTGTTTCTCTGGGTTTTCTGTCTTTCGTTTCTTCTTTTTCTTCTTTACAGGTTTTTCCTCGTCACGTTCCTCAAGACTTGTGGGTTTATCTGTCTCATTTTCGGCCTCTGGACGAGGTAAGTCAGATGAGACTGAACTGAAGATGACTTTCCTGTATTTCTTGTATTTTCCTGTTCTTTCAGCAGTCTAGATTTTTTGCTGAGAAAAATTTGTAGTCTAGTCAACAAAAATCATCAACATGTCGATGCTGATGGTAATCTTGGCTAATCGTTCCAAAGGTCAAGTTTCTGTTTCACACTACCATCACTAATAATTATATAAGACCGTAAAATGATGATTTTTTCCCTTTTTACATACCTTCTCATTAAACAAAGACATGGGAAATGGTGTCAGTTCGTACGAGAGGTAGTCCTGCAAATCACCTTCTGATTGTGTCACCATGCATTATCGGTTCAACAGTGTGAGTGGGCCAACACGTAGCGTCTTTTCGCCCACCTTCATTGGGTTTGTATCAAACATAATCATGTCACTCATAATCACTTTAAATTCGAAAGGAATTTTCAATAAAGGTTTCGCCAACATTAATATTGATGATTAGATCAGTTTGGGAAAGGTTGGGTGTTTGGAAACAAAATCAAGTGGAATACTCACATCATAAGCATTCCAGCAGGCTTCATTTGCAGGTGATACATAGGAGGTTGATGTCATGTTAGTGTACTTTTTTATTTCCTGAGCAATACTCTGTGGAAATATCTCATATTTTCTGTCACTAGTTTTCTGCCTTTCAAGCTATGTCAATATCTGAGATCAACACTCACGATTTTTTGTCGTTCTATCTTCATTACTTACCTTATTCCATCTGATTTATTTACTGACATCATGGTAGGCGGTATCCGTGCAACTTTGACGTTTCCAGTTTAAATACCTCTAACTGATCTTATGCCCGTATTTATAGTCGTGACTTAGATCCGAGTAAGCCTCAAGTCTGACTTTGATATTTAGTCTCCATTACTCCATAAAATACATGGAGTTACGTCAATAATTTTTGATTAAGCACGTGCTTGTGCTCATGTTGCGACTATAAATACGGGCATTAATCTTTATTACTCAAATTCTGAGTTACTGACTTTTTGTTTAATCCACCTTTCTTATGACCTCGGGTATATTAACATTACCCTAGAAACAGCTATTATCTCACTTATCTGGTCTTGGGTTAAACTTGATGTCAACGGTACGGAAAAACTTCTTTTTTTAACCCTTCCTGAACTAACCTGATCCAGCGCTTTTACCAACTGCTATCACCCATGTCCAAGTTACCAAAAACTCTTGCAAATTGAGTATGTGTAGAGGTAATCTCGAGACAGTAAGGAAACTTTCTATACTGTTTTATTTAGAATCAAACACTACTCTCCAAAATATTGCACATGACAGTAAACAATGCGTTTCCTCATTTCTGCATTTTTTTATAATTATTATATTTGCTCTTCATTTATTTAATTCTTATAAATTAGACTACATAAATGCTGAGGGGTTCGAAACTGATGTAACCTCCAACACTACCACCTACCGCATGGAAGACTCGGCAGAAAGAATCGAAATTGTCGGACCGCCTTCAAAATCTTTTGCTGAAGATTCAGAAAGGAAAGCTGCATTCTTTATCTTCCATGGAGCTCCTAATACTGGTTTGTTTGTGTGCTATTTAGCGACTTGTGTGATTACAAATCTCCTGTAGATTATTATCGTGGAGCAAACCAAGTGGAGATTGCCCTGTCGTTGCCACTCTACAGTATCGACCGGTTAATAATAGAAGCTCTGGTAGAAAACGTTCATCCCGTGGCTGCAGACATATTGACAACCATAGAACATGCTTTTTCCTCTATTTCCAATTTCAAATCAGTGGCCCTTATTGCGAGTTTAGATGACGAAGGTGAGTCAATCACAGAACAACAATGTAAAAAAATGTTTGATTCAGTACCTACACCACCCATAGAATTAGTATCTGTTCTAAGAAGAATTATTGTTAATGTCTCACTATCATAGTTTCGGTGTTAGCCTTTATCACTTTATATGTCTATGGCTTCATTTTTATGATAAACCCAATGAAAAACAAGCTGGTCTGATGATTTTTTTTCAGTGTCCGTAGGTGTCCGTAGGTGTCCTTTCTTAGACCATATTTTTAAATATAAATAACCTATTAGGTTATTTATAGTATATTAAGTATTAAGAACAGTAATGAAGTTTTTCCGGTCGAAGACAAAGTTTGGAAGCTGAGCAAAGCGAAGCCTCCAATTTGCCTGAGACCGGTAAAACTATTACGTTTGTGATGCTTATACTATTTTTTGTACGACCAGTTTTGCGTAATCATAATACTTTTTTTTAAGTAACGGAACTTTGAAAAATACACGACAATATTATTCAGATCGACATAACCAGCAACAGACGCGTGGCCATATGTGTGCCCATTATTTGGTTGCTAAGGATATGAATGATCCTTCTCATCTATGTCCTTCTCTTTATTGATGTCAAAATATTAATCAATTTGCGTCAACTTCTGAATTACAAACTATTAATCTCGTGTGTTCTGGTTGAAACTGCAATCCTTGTGTGACGAGATGTCTGAATCGGAAGAATCAGATATTGCAAATGCATGGCAAGAAGGACGTTTAAAAGCCTTTAAAATATCGGATTAACCCCACATTTTACTTACCGTTCTAGAACCGTTTTGTTAGCCTTAGCAACTGGGAACTTGTCCTTACTGTTTCGACAGCAGGTACGGTAAACATGCCAGAATAGACAGGTCGTACAAAAAAATATAAAAAAAATTTTTTCAATTTTTATTATTTTAAAATCACCCTGTATATGCTGCATTTTTGTTACCTTACGCCACCGTTCATTTTAGGCCAAAAACGTCAGATTATTAAAGAAAAAGCGACAGTTAAATGAATATTCTGGTTCCACCTTTCCCTGAATTATATAAGAAATAAAGATGCTTCCTCAGTAACATACTTTCTTAGTATATCGGTAGATGTATAGCAGCAGTTTGGGCACATTCTCAGTAATTTTGCAATGAAAATTCCCATAAATTTAGTCTTATTTTGCAGAAAACCATACCAAAGTTATAACAAACAGAGTTCTGAAACGTGAGTGGTAAAGTTCACTCCTACTGGCCTCGGCCAAGTTAAGATCTTCCCATGTGCACCGGTAAAAATTCATCTCTAGTGGTTCATGGTTCATCCTGCTTGTCCCATTCCTGCTGGTCATCATCTATACTATATATTACTCCATGGCCATCTTTGCTGTCACATCCCTATCACTCCCCATCGCTAATGGGTCAGCCCCCATCACTGGTCGTTTCCAATACTGGTCATTCTATTACTGTTTATCAATTACTGGTTAGCACTTAAATGATCATCTCATAAGACGTCATTCCATTCATAGTCGCTGAGACTTTTTAAAAAAGGCTAACGTCCAGCTTCGGACTTGAAATATCCGCATTATTAAACGGAAATTGTCACCTATAGCACACGCCCAGAAAGTGGTATGACAACTTTTCCCCTGTACAACAGTGGGTGCAGAATGGACTGATTCCTGGGAGAGGCATGTGTCTGTTTAGCATGCAGTGACAAGTGAGGAATCCTATAAGTTATCCCAGGCACTGCCGACTTCTCTCAAGTAGCCACGAGGCTTCTCCCAGTCTTTTGTGGCCCAGTCTCGCCCACCTACAGCACACGCCCAGAAAGTGGTATGACGACTCTTCCCCTGTAGAACAGTGGGTGCAGAGAGGACTGTCCACTATTCCTGGGAGGGGCATGTGTCTGTTTAGTCGGCAGTGGCCAGTGAGAATTCCTATAAGGTCTCCCAGGCCCTGCCGACTTCTCCCAAGTAGCCACGAGGCCTTGGATCTATCCGGGTTAGAGTAGATTTCCTTGGTCTGTCTACATATTCCTGACTGTGTTCAGTTTGTCCTTGTACTCTCTGATGCCCACTCATTTGAGTGTGATAGACGTACCTATTGCTTACTCCTAGATGTGGCTCCGGTCGAGTAAAGCACGTCTGCGAATCATGCTAGGCATATTCATCGACGCGCTCGTTTTCCTCAATGCCGCAATGTTCAGGAACCCATCCCACAGTTACCCTTTTTATTTTTGCCAATGAGTGTAGAGCATCCCTGCAGCGAGCTTTGAACCTGTCCTGGTCCTGCAGATTGCTCGCAGGGCCGCCTGACTGTCGGAGTAGGTGAAGATGTTCTGTTTGGCTTCTTGTTTGATTTCTGGTCGTGTAGCTACTTCGAGTCTTCGAGTCTCTCGAGTAACTTAACACAAAAGAAACAGTGGAGAAGAGATAAAAAATAGTATGTAGCATTAGCGAATCACACATAGCTCTTTCTTTTCAATAAGAATTCAGGGATAGAAATTTATTAATTAACCATGGAGGTTAACGCAGAGATAGTAATCCGTTGTCTTATGACGTAATATCACCATCAGAGCATATCAGTTGGTGAATAGCGCTTTCGAATTATTTGACGGAAAGCGTCAAGTGACGTCACTTCCTGCCGTTTTTGCCACCATTTCTGTGTAACCCACTACTAAAAAGGGCCAAAACTGTAAAATACGAAGGTTTCTCCATATTACATATCAACTCGTTGATTGAAATCCTTTAGGTCTATGCAAAAATTAAATTAAGAATAGTTAAATTTTACTCAAAGAGGCTATATATTTTATCGGATTGCATTTAGTTTTACCGTCCAGCAAAGACAGTTTATTCTAAAATCCAATCTGTGTTTGCAGACAGTGAATACGACAAGATATTGGACAAAATCGAATCGATTCTCGCGGTCAAACCGAAAAAAGGCGGGAAGAGTCCGGGCAAAGATAAAGACAGCAAAGCGTCCTCGGACAAAGGTCAAGTGAAAAACAAGAGCAACGGGGGCTGCTTCTTGGACATTTCTCTGGATTCGTTCGTCGATTTACTAAGGTCAAAACTGGAAAGCTTTTCGCACCTTATAGTGGAAAGTCTGAACAGCACGTTTATACGATCGCCGGTCCAGGCTTTGTATGCTTTGCTCCGAGCCGCCGGTACCGTGGGGTATATCAATTTGACTATAATGTCATCGACGGTAAGAGATTCACAATAATGAAATTAATCCTGCAGGTACACATAATAACTATTTATAGTGTTTGCTTATTGATGCGAATTATTTAATTAAACGATGTAAACTTTTAGATTAATGACTATGTTAAACTCGAAGAAAGCAAACTTCAGAGGGAAACCATTATTGAAGCTACTCCAGTCGTTTTGAATGTCGCAAAATCCACATCGGTTCCTGGAACGAAATCCTCCCGCGGAAAATCAAACGCTTCTAAGGCCAATTCTGATAAAATGTCGAAGGCCAGTCGGAAGAAATCGCCGGACATCACGAAAAGTACGTTAACTCGAAGTCAAAACTGTTTGATTCGTGTCAAAAATTGGAGAATTTTTTAGAAGTTTTACAAGGTCTCAATAAGACCACGAAAGCACAATTGGAAGAATTTGAGAACGGCTACCGTGAAATTTGGCATGTAGCCCAATTCTGGGATAAGAAAACCGTCTCGCTACGCAAAGTAATGTGAATCATTTCATATTATTTATTATTGTCTTAGCTAATTCATTTAGCCATACACGGGGGGAATCAAGAAAGATCTCACCCCTAAGGACTCTACTCGTACCATGAAAACCTCGATGAAAAGACTCACTTCTACCATTAATCTGGATGAAACGTCAGAGTGCGGTAAGTTAAATGAAAAATGCACCGTGTCTCCTTTATATTGATTTGTTATTTTCTAAGAAAGATACATATACATTTACAAGGTGGTCATACTCATAGCCTTCTAGATGACGTTTTCTAATATACACACCATATCTCAGATACTGTTAATCGTAAACTTTGGCAATCGCTTTGAATACTACTAAGGACATACAAGTCAAAAGTTCAACTAAATTCATTGAAAATTGAATCTTCTGTAGCATAGCTACAGAAGTTAAATATACTTTTTTTTTCTGACAAATTCAAACCACTTTACCGTCTAATCAATTATATATAGAATATACAAAAAGTTACTAAAAACTGGGGGAGTGTCAACTTTGGTAATTGGAGATAAATTCATTTACATATTTACACCATTTAGTAACTTCTAGACTTCTCAGGTTTAACCACTTGGCTGCTACTGAACTGCTCCAAAGACAGAGGGATAGATTATCCCCAAATGATTCGAAACTGTATCAGCCAAGACCAAGAGCTTCAGTGCGTTTTGAGAGATATTGGGGATAGTTGCATTCCAAAGTATGAAGAGTGTGACGCCGTATTTACGGCCATATCCAGGCCGGAAATGCGAAAGAACGAGCCGCCCCTAGAATTTATCATCAAGAATGCCCAAGGCAGCGAGAATAATATGTATCCTGTAAGGGTAAGCTTACAGTTTATTTTGATGTTAAAACACAGTAAACATTATTGATTGAACATACGTAAATTTCAGCCTCAAAGCAAGTCAGGGTCTTCGCTAAAAGTGAGACGCAGACGCAGCTCAAAGGGTTCCAGAAAAAGCTCCGATTCTAGAACTATTCCTGAACCTACATTAACATTTGCCAAGGGTTTGTCAGCTCTCATAGTTTCAGTTTTGCGGTTAGTTGAACCTAGCTATTTTTGAGTAGTAGAAAACGATATGGATTTTTCGTCAAAAATCGTTCTGCAATCCGGAGACCTCATCAAATATCAAGTGACGTTTTGTCCCCGCAAATGTGGTGGTTACAAGAACTCTTACACAATCGAAACCACAAAGAACCGAGTGCCTTATCGGATAACGTGCACCGCCCTTTGCGAATATCCACGCGTGGATATGACCCCCGAGATCATGTTTCCTAGAACCCTGGAAAACTATCGAGAAAAGGCGTCTTACGACCATTTCGTTTTTATTAAAGATCAAAGGATATTCGACTTTGGTTCGGTTATTGGTAAAGTGCTACTAAAAGCTATCAGAAGCAGCAAGCTGACTTTTTAATTTCAGCTAATGCAGTTCTTGAAAAATCTCTCTTATACGCTTCAACCATTCTGCTGCGAAACATTTCTTCTTCAATATGCGACGTTACTGTCAGTCTGGACAATGAACTATTTACCATAGAACCGTCGAGTTTTGTGATTCCTCCTGGTGGAGAAGATATCGTGAAAGTATCCACTAGAGCCATAAAAACTGGAACATTTACCACGCAGTTGTATTTGTCAGTCAAGAACAACCCAAAAGTTGAGCAGTTTACTTTAGCTTGCTCACCTTGCAAGTTAGACTTTAGCGTTCATCCCAAGTCTGTGGCGTTCGATAAGGCTGGAACATTTCATATTTGATAAACAACTTTTACTAACTTTTCTTTTTAGGTGCCTCTTAATTATACAGCTAAACGTATAGTAAGATTGACCAACACGTCGCCAGTAAATCTTCGCTGGGAGTTTGTGGATGCATCATGGGTTACTGATATTTTGGATTTGTCACAACTAAATGGCTTTGTCGGTCTCTATTCCATCTGTGACGTGGTATTTCGATTCCGCCCGACTTCAGAACTAAACCTTCCTAAGCGATATCTTCAAATTAAAGTAATAATTTCAATATCCTTTTGTGTATGCATGAAAATTGTGTCCCAGAGTCAATTGAAGGTGTAGGGAAAATAGGCGGAATTGGGACAGGAGTTGTAATTTTTGCTGCCTTAATCCAATTTCGCAGATTTTTCCTACATCCTATTTTTCTGTATAGTTACAATAACATTTGTTTAGGTGTTTGACGTAAACAGTATAACTGCCGAACCTTGCTTTACTGAAAACTTATCAGTGCATGCCGATTCGGTAGAATATGAACTGGAGGTAGACAGTCACATTGACTTTGCTGATATTAAAGGGGGGGTAGATCAGAGGAGGTTTTTTCCAATTTACAACAAAGGCAAATGTGAGGTTATTGTCAAGTAAGAGTCATAATTTACATCGCATTAGCTTTTACAGCGTTAGTTTTTACTCTAGAATTGAAATGATAAACAATCCACTAGAAAGCCACAATTTTGTAAGGGAATTTTTAAAAATTACCCCTCTGGTGTTGGCAATCGGAGCCCAAAAGACCGAGAACCTTTCAATTCTATTTCATCCAAAGAGCAGCTTTACTGTACAAAATCTGCTGGTTTTCGTCATCAGCATGGTCGAAAGCATTCAAACCGGTCACGTGGTGAAATCCTATAGGATAACAATGGGTGCCACCTGCTTTATGCCCAAGTAAGCTAAAGGTCGTTATTGGCGCACAAAAAAATACTTTCATCTGCACCATGTATGAGCGATATTGAGATTTTCACAATTGTTTTGTAGATACCAGTTATGCCCACAGTCCCGTCTAAGCTTCGGGTATGTGCCTTTAGAGACCACAAAAAAGTTAACTATCGAAATGACTAACAAGGGCAAGTTTCCGTTTGGATTTGCCGTGCTTAACTATGCTAAGTTTCTTGAGGCTCAAAAGAAAGGTAACTATTAGACTGCAGCAGAGATGAGAATTAATTTGGTTGGTCCTAGGCGAAGTCTTGAAAAAAGGAGGTAAATCGAACAAGAGTGAAACTTCAGGTGGAAAGAGTGACAGGTCTAGCAACAAGACGCCTGATAGTGCCAAGCAGGATCAAGGAGTGAAGAAAGAAAAAGGTGCCAAAAAATCTAAGAAAACCAAATCTGATGCGACCAACACTAGCAAGGGAAAAGATAGTAAAATTACCTCTGCTAAAGGGTAAGTACTTTTTTTTCTCAATCGGAGGAAAGAACAATTCTTTCTTTTAGAAGGATTTCTCACACATAATTGCCATAGACTAGAGAAATGTTCAGTAATGTGATGTGAGAGGCATTAAACCGGCTATAAGTTTTTCGATGGGAAAAAATGTTGTGATGAAAATAGATTGTGCAGATCCTTTTCTATCAAGACCTTGTAGCCAACTTTTAGACTTTTATTACATTGAATACCTTCTTCCTATAGAATTGCTTTTCAATACATTAAACAAATAGCCGATATAGAAAGTTTCCACAATACAAATCAACAATATGGGGAGTTATTCGCATTTCAGGTTTATTTAGTAGCCTAGTAAAATTAGGCGGGCTCGACGAATCATTTACAGTTTCACTACTTGGCGCTGAGATCGTAATTTGAGTAGAGAATCGATTAAGACTTTCGTAACATTTTTGCAATCCGGCAACCACATAAAGAGGAGGATTGTCTTTGATTCTGTTGCAATTGAATCTGTAATGTCAAATTTAAATTACTGTACGTTTATTATCTCTAGTGGGACTAAATGGCATGTTGTGCTCATTTTTCAACCACCATATACGTATAGCCTGTTCTTTCAATACATGGAATTTCTTACTTTCATTTTCTCATTTTAGTTTTCTTTCTGTCTCTTTTTGCACACTTGGATAACCTAAAGAACAGAGTATCTTAGGTTATCCAAGGTATTATCTTAGGTATCTTAGGTTATCCAAGATCTTACCCATCTTCCGTATCCTGCCCATCTATCCTGTCATTCAACCAACATCTATTTACTTAGCCCGTTTTTGCTCTCTTTTTTCAATTGGTTTATCCATTCCTTCTCACACAGCGCAGCGATTTGTTCCAAAGTGTTTGAAATAGCCTACGCTTATAGAGGTACCTTGAGGTAACCCCACTTTTTTTTCTAGCCAGTATGTCTAGATCATCCTGAAGATGTAGTCCGCAGGTTCTTTTTTGCGCATTGCAGGCACGATTCTTCATGGTGCTAAGTTGAATGCATTTTGTACATCAATCGTTCCAACTCATTTAGCCAAATTTCTTATTTGGTATGCCTCTTTTGTAATTCGTGCGTTGAAAGCCTGCTAAGGTGCAATTGCGTCTACGGGTTATCCTTTCTTCGTGGAAAATAAATTGATTTTTATTGAGCCCATTTTCAGAGTCTAGTCGTAGTATAAGTTGTAATAAAATTTCTAGAGGTTTTGCCATTGAGTCTAGAGCCTTGTTCTCTACGGTTTTTCCGCTGTTGCTCTACTAAACTTTCTCTATGAGAACTAGTTCCTAGTTCTCATAGAGATGAGCAGCACCGTTTTTAGGTCTCCTATTATTGTTTTTTTTTATCTTTTCCTTTTTGGCCTCTCATTATTTATTTCCTCTTCTTCCACATTATACCACTTGCCTCTACGCCTGGTCAGTTTTTTTGTCTATTTGCTACAATGAGTTTTTTGTTCTGAAATTTTGTGGATGTGTTATCCCTTTATTATGATTTTCAGGTTAGCTTTGTATATTTCTGTTATTCTGATCACAATTTGTTCTGATATTACATGTGTAGCTTTTGTAAATATATTTTGCATTCTGAGGCCAACTCTGAGGGTGTGGTGATCCAATCGTGACGGGTTGGAAATGCTTTAACAATCACTGCTCTTAATTGTGGTCTGACATCAAAATTTATTGTTCATTTACCACATTTAACTTATTTTCCGCTCTATCCACATCTCTAGAAGACCACCGCCACTAGCCTTGTGCCATATTGACCTTATTAAGGGTCTTGGTATTTAGGTGCAGTCCCATTAATACACCTTTGCCAAAAGTTTCTATTTTGCCTTTCAAATCCATCTGCAGTCTTTCGAACTTAACCAAATTGATATTGAGTTACAAATAGAATGATTCATTCAACTACGATATTCTTTAGTTCCATCAGGACAAAACTCGGGGCTGCACATGTACTTATAACTGGGATGTATTCGGAAATTTTAAGAATTCACTTGAACTAACTTCACTCGTACACAAAACTTGGTCCTCTCCAAAATAACTTTGGCAGGGCTCTAAAAAGATACAAATGTTGAGTATATGGTTAACTAAATTGCCAAAAGTACGTTAAAATTTAAAAATGTCAAGGAAATATGGAACAATCCCACCACAAAAACTAATTGTACAACGCGATTTGTCCTTAAGAGCACTTGGATAATCTTTTGATTGGTTGCCTGCTATTTGCCTCAACCAATGACCTAAACTATTACTTTTTCTTAAAGTGAAAAGAAGAAGCCAATGAAAACGACGAAGCTCGATATAGGAGGATTTACGATAAGTCCTTCCACCGGGATTGTGTCCCCCAATGAAAAGCTGGTTATTGACGTCGAAATTACACCCAGTGAAACCAAGGAGTACAAAGAGCAAATTATGCTTAAAATCACGGAAATCGAGGACCCAAAAAAGAACCGATCCATCACTTTAACAGCTGTCGGTTGCGAGCCCCGCCTGAACTTTAAAGACCTGGAGAGCATCTTCATGGAACAAACTATAGTGCCCAACGTGGAGGATTTTATAGTTCCCAAAAACGTATTTTGAACGCTACGCTCATTAAGTAATATTGTCCATGGTTTTTTTTTGTAGGTTGACGGATGTTGCATATTTTCAACCAATCAAGGAGTGCTGCATTTCAAGAGGGTCTGCATTAATACCTCTCTGGAGGCACGTCTTAATCTGAAGAATATTGGATATGTTTCCTCCAATTTGACTGCTAAAATTGAGGATTTTGGCAGAAACGCTTTTTCGGTCACTCCTCCAAATCAGATCGTAGAGCCTTATTCTTCGCGAACTGTGGTAATAACGTTTCGTCCCAATGTGTTAGAGGTAAGTAGGGTTAATAGTGTAATGTACTTGTCAAATTTACTAGTGGGGCACTAGCTGGCTTACCATTTTTTGGGTAAAATTTTGAGTACTCTACATATAGCTTAAAGCTTCCTCTTTTGTAGCCAATAACTGGAATTCTCTATTTATCATACAATTCTTCCACGGAGAACAAATTAGCAATTCCTTTAAGCGGTGAAACATGCTTGCCTCAAATCCGCCTTCTGGAGCCCGCCTCGGACAATCTGGATGCCTCCCTCGCTTTTGGTCCTTTGTGCGTCGGTTTCACAACCACCCAAAAGCTTTCTTTTAAAAACATAAGCCCAATAAAGTGCAAAGTGTTAGTAGAAATGGCTGCTTGCGATGACGTCTTGAGCATCGTTCCTGTGGGCGATGAAACGCTTGAGCAGTTAAACATTAAAGACGAGGATTGTGAGCGAATCCACCATCAACTGCTAGATGGTGTCTTTTAGTGCTACCTGTTTTTAGGTATTTCTGATATGAGGCACGATTTAATGGTAAATCTTTTGCCAGAAAAAGTTGCAATGTTTGAGGTGGTGTTCAAACCTTTGAGACATGAAAGCACCACAACGGTGCTTAGTTTACATACTTTATACAATCCATTTGAAACCATTAAGGTAAGTTCTCTGAGGAGTAGCCTACGAAGTTTTATCGTTCAACTGAGTTTAAAGGTAAACTCGCATCAATAAGCACTATATAAGTTCAATCACTTATTTTTTTAATTCAGATTTACTCTGTTATATTATAGATTAATGTAAGTACCGACAGTTACGATGACGACATCATCTTTGAGGGCTTGACACCACTTAAACTAACTATAACACCCCCTTCTGATCCATGTTTGATAGCTAAAAACGCTATCGGTTATTTATTAGACTTGGGTTACTTGCAACTTAATAAGTTGAATGTAAAGTCGTTTTTGATAAGAAACCGATCAGAGTCGGACACTTATAAGTTCCGGTTCTATTGCTCCTCAGTCGTGTTGAGTCCCGAAGTCGGCCACCTGAAACCTGGAGGTTACAAAGAGGTCCTTGTTGTGTTTAAATCTATAGTTCCTATGGTTGTGCAACGGGTGAGTTGACCCACTCTACCTGTTTTTTTCTAATTAATAAATATCTGGTTTAAGGAGGAAATTACTTGTAACCTCACTAAAATCCAGTATGTGAATCCGAGCGAGAATTTGTTGTCCTGGGATGATAGGCAGAAGTTTATCTACTGGATGGCAGACAGCGAACACGTCAGCCCTAGTCTGGAAAGCTCATTCGCTTCAATGCAAACCGATAAAAGTGCGACTGGAAATTCTAATGTGTTGGCCAAAAGTTCCGTGTCTGTGGGTGAAAACAAGAAGTCGTTTTTTAGCACCGGCACCATGTGAGTACTGTTTCTAGGATTTTTCATGTGTCTTTATTTGTTTTAATTATTTATTGCTTATTTCTTCGGTGGGATGGTTGAGAAATGAAGCAAAAACATTTTCTATGAAGGACACCATGGAATCGACTATATTTTAGCCGCTCAGCCCAATTCAATGTGACAATTTTCCCTATTTATCGCCATCTCCTTCAACAAGTATTAAAAAATTTGATATGCGTTGATCATTATAAAAAATGATGGTCATTATAAAAAATAATGACTTAGAACGAACATAACGTTGGCTTACTGTATAACTAAAAGTGCCGCCATCTTGAAAATGTTTCAGGTGAATTGACCCTACTCTTTTTGTACATAATCAAGTTTGCATATTTTTAGTACAAATGGTATAAGCAGTTTTTCCTTAATCGACCGATGCAATTCTCTTTATCTGTTCCCGAGATTTTCGACCAAAATAATTTTTTTCGTTATTGCCTTGTCTTTAGATACCTCAACGTTTTTCTGTTTTATTCCTTTTTTATTCCAGTGCTTTCGTTGCTTTACATGTTTTTCTTTACACTGTTTCTTCAGTATTTTGCCAGCTACTTGTTGTGTTTTGGTAAAGTTTACATTAGCTAAATTATACAATTTTGCTTATACAATTTTGCTAACCGCAGGCTTTCTTTGGTACTGCTCTTTACAAATTCTTTTTTTGGCTCTATTTATTTTGAGCATCTAAAACTTTCTTTTCGTTTGGGTCTTTATTATTTTTTAGTTCTGGTTTCTATTTTTCGGGAATATTCTTTTCTTTTAGTTAATTTTCGTATTTTCTTGCCAGTTTACATTTTTTTATTTTCCTAACCAATACTGTTAGTTCTCTTCATTCTTCTTACCCTTTTCTTATTTCTTACCATTTGCGGTTATTGTGTTCCCCAAAGATTTTTCCTTTCCTCAACTTTTCATAACTTTAGATTGCTTTTCCGATTTTTTGTATTTGTTTCGCTACCTTCAATTATTTTTTAAACTTTTTTCGATTGAATTTCTGTGTATTAACTATTAATATTTTTACATTTCCTTTCATTTTCTGATCAATCTTTATTTTTCAATACTTCGAAGAGTACTTTCAATATTTTCGTCTCAGTTTTTCGTTTTATTGTTTTGCGCGAATTCTTTTCTGCCGGTTTCAAGTTTGAGTATGCCACTGTTTTTAGAGTTTATTTAAAATAGATATTTATCTAGTTGGGCGAGAAATTGACATATAAATGACGTTTACATGGATGGAATAGGACACATTTCTCAATTTGTAAGCAATAGGTGACTATGTATTTGAAATAGAAACAATTTAAATTAGGAAAATATGATATTTTTTACATCCCAATTTTTTTACTTGCCTATTAATAGCATCTAATTATTTCCTAAAGCAGTTTCTGTTTTTTTCCCACACACCCCAATTTTTTATTATATTATTCTTTTTCTAAATATTACTTCTCTCAATTTTTCCTTAAACCTTTACTTCGGTTTAATTTTAATTATTGCCTTTACTAGGTAATAGTTCTTTTCTGTCATTTTTAGCTTTTCGGTAGTCGAGTTTTTAGCGTCTATAGTTTTCTTCTGCTGTACATGCATAGTCCTTCGATTTAGTTTAGTCCTTTTTTTATCGTTTTTTTTTCATGTAGTCTTATTTTCCTGCTTATTGTCCTTATCGCACTAATCTTATTTTGAAAATATTTCAATCTATATGCTTTTTTTCCATCAAAAATAATTCTACTGTAGACCTAGTACCTAGGTCCACACTCGAATTATTTTCGTTACCGTTTTGTTAATCAATCCTTCACTCTGTTTGCTGACTCGAAAAGTATGGTAGTTAATTTTTCATCGGCGCTCGTTTTCTCTTTAGTTTCTCTTTTCAGATATGTTGAAAAGTTGGAAACTAAATATATGTTTTAGCCTCTCCCTCTTTGGAAACTTTGTCGTATTTGTATTTACTTGACTTGGGTCCCTTAAAGTAAGATTTTTTTCTGATCATTTACTAATATATTTCCATTGAAGGAAACCTGACGATCGGGACACTAGATCTACCATTAAGTCAAAGGTAATCATGGAAGGTGTCGAGCCCGAGATTGTCACATTGCCCGATTCTTTTGACATCGTATCCGTGTATCTCAAAGTGGCAGCCGACTACGCCAAGTATGAATGCTCTGTGACTAACCTAGACTTTCCCGATACTTATCTAAAGAAGGTTAGTTAGACATAACAGAATTTCTGACACAAATACTGAGGCTTTAACGTTTAGCAAAGCGTTCAGACCCTCGCAATAAAAAACGTGGGAAATGTTCAACTAAACCTTAGTTGGGATTTGGTCGGTGATCCGAAATCCGTTTCTATCAAAAAGTCAGCTTCCGAATCAAGCATCAGCTTGCAAAAACTCCTCGATGGTAATTCGGGTGCAATCAGAAACTGCTGATAAAAATACTGATATTAACATTGCAGATACATCACTAAAAAGCGCCAGCACTACGAGTCTAATATCGTCTACTGGCTCGAATCACATTCAGTTGGACTATTCACCAATTTTCATAACTCCGTCAAAAGCGGCAATTATCCCCGGAGACACAGGCGAGTTTCTGTTACACTTTCAGCCGACTCAAGTTGGGGAGTTTAAAAGTACCCTTATATCCAACATTGAAGCTCTGGATCCCCAATTAGAGAACATTAGTATTGCGGTAAGAGCTGTAGCATCGCCAATCCCGTTCTATTTTGAATTGGAAGATGGTAGCACCAGTAACGGTGATGTCACCATCAGTTTTGAAAATATCGGTGTAGCTACAGAATCTGTGAAGTAATTTGTATGGATTTATTCTAGCAAAAATGTAATTTTTACTTAAAATTTCAGAAAATTGTTTTTGGTGAACCCTACTGAAGAAAATGTTACATTTGAAATAACCCCAATGGAAAAGAAGGAATTTTCTTATTTTGTCTGCAATCTAATTAAAGGGCAGATAAGAAAAGGCAAAAAATGTCTTACTACATTTAGTTTCCGTCCACCAATATTAGGTAGCTTTAGTGAACACTACCACCTGAATGTGCCGGAAAAGGATGTAAGGAAAACCATCAGCCTGCAAGGTCTTTGCCGAGAGCCGGTAGTGTATTTCAGCGAAAATAACATTACCCTGAAGCCCACTGTACCGAACGTAAAGACCACGAAGTCAATCAAAATCAGAAGCGATGAGTCATTTCCTTTGTCATTTAAATTCATCAAAAAGACCTTCTTTTCCGAAGACCAAAAAGAACAGCTTCAGCTCTTTCCTGTAGTTGGCCAACTGAAACCGCTCAGTGATTTAGACATAAAGTACTGATGTAATGAAAAATATGTTAATAAATAACATATATATATATTTATAATTAAGGTTGGCCTTTACAAGCTCAATGGTTGTAGCTACCAACTTCAACGTAAAGTGTTTTGTATCAAAGCTGAAATCACCTCTGAACCTTCATGTGGATGTCAGTTCCATTAAAGTTGATCCAAGTGTGACTTATATTAACCAATTGGGTGAAGTTACTTACTTAAAAGAGGACAGGGATAACGTGATTGATGCTGCTCCGGTAAGTGGGTCTTTTTTATGTAATGGTAACCCACATAAAGCTAGTAAATTTTGCCAACGTTTCGCTCTTTATTGAGGTTTTCCATAGGGCTCTTTCTATAAGCGAATTTTGTCGCAGCTCTGGAATAATATTCAACTTCCACAAACGAGCTAAAGACCCGTGAAAGCACACTAGACGGGGACTCAGCTTCTTTTTTTTTTTTTTTTTTTTTTTTGATAGAGTGGAATTTTATTCCAAACATGTGAAAAACTTTGCCTGAAAGAGCCCCGAGGAAGATCTCACTAAAGGTCGAAACGTTGCCAACTTCATAAACCTGAAGTGTTGTTTATGTGCTACACCCGCTATTCACCTCTTCTTAACTTGGTAAAAAAGATCAAATTGACGTATATGAGGTAAACCACATTTTTTGTTTTAGACCTTCAAAGGCAGGAGGGATATTATCCAGTTTGAAGTAGCTAATCACGGTCAATCCGGTATCTCGTACAGATGGGAGTTTGATGACAGGCACGTCAGTCATATGTTCAAAATAACTGTTGACAGGGAAAAAGAGTTTTTAAAAAGTGGATGCTCGTCAGTTGTCAATCTGGTCTTGGAACCTTTGCGTACAGGCACTCTTAAGCTCTTCAAAATCACGCTCACTGTGAGTAGGCTATTGCCAAAATAGTAGTAGCAATCAGCAGCCAAAGGACTAACCTGCTTTTTAGATAATGTATGGTCCCATTTACACAATGTACCTAAATGCCATTTCTGAGAAGCCCCACTACTCGTTTTCGTTTAATGAATATAATTTCGGTTGCTGTTTAGTGCAGATAGCTGAGACCAGTTATTATAGCACGGTCCTCTCTTTTAAAAACTTAGATTGCAAGAAAATGCTGTAAGATTTATCACTATTGTCTACTCTCGGACTTTCAAGGTACTAAAAATTTCTAGGCTTCAGAATACATTCGAAAAGACTGCTAACCTAGCAGTAGATTTTTCTTCGAGCCTAGTTTTCCCAGGCGATGTCAGAAATATACCCATTAAGTTTCATCCTAGGAAAGTTGGAACGTACAAGGAGGATGTGTTATTTTATGTCAGCGGTGGCAAACATGTGATTCCTATCAGTGGGGAAGGGGTAGAAGTGAAATTGGAGCTGTGCAATCTTAAAGACAAGTTCATTAATTTCGGCCAAATCATGGCGAATACCGTGAAGAAGTACAGAGTGGCAGTGTACAATAAGTCTGCTGCCAGAATCGATGTTCATTTCGATTTGTTCGATAATTTGATGGTACATGGGAGGGACAGTAAACGTTTAGAGAAGCACCTTATGAAAATGCCTGTTCTGCCACCGCCACCCAAGGAGTAAGTATGGCATTTTTTTACGGTACTGATAGTAGTTTGTTCTTAATATTGAAGAGTTGAAGGTATTAAAACAATAAGTTTCTTTTACTGCAAGTCATTTAAAACGTTATAAAAACTGTTGGTTACCTATTGTTAGGAAGTACGAAACTTAGAAACATTTCGGACTTTACTCTCGACGAAAACGAGCACCTCGAATTCCATGGAGTGAACTGGACTCGTTTGGAAAGGTTTGGACTATGTATTTGTTGCTAAAAGTTAGCGATACGACTGATAAAAGGAAGGCTGGCGGCCGATGCAATGCAACGAATGGCCAGAAATGCAGTTGCTCCTGTACTATAGGTACTGTGGAAAGTTCATAAACCTCGATAGACCCATCTACAGAATCACGCTACATTCGTTTCAATGAATTTTGGTTCGGATTTACAAGGCACCCCTGTACATTTTCTCTATGTCAGTCACAATCGTATACTTATGCTCTCTAGAGTGCAACTTGGTGATTATTGAATGAGTGTCTCGAAGAAGATGGACGGGAAACATCGAACACGTCTCTCAGCTTGGTGGTTAGATTACTAGATTTCAAGGCTCCGTTATGTGGGATATAATAACAATTTCGAAGGATCATCAAACTCTACCTTTGCTATCTATGTACCCCAACGAATTATACTCATTAATAGAATCAAAGTTCTGAACTGGAAAAGACCATTTACTTTGATTATGTCACATTTTTCTGTCAACAATCCATAGCTTTCTAGATGAAGTTTTCTAAAAATTTCTCGACAAATTTATTAATATTGTACAGTTAGTTGTCCAGTTGGAAAACTGAGTTTGACATTTGTTTCGTATCTTGAGATTTCTGAGGTAACTGGATAAACAGAGTTGTAGAAACAAATAGTTGTGTTTTGATCAGTGTCAACCAATTTTTTTGGCAGTCAAACTGACCAGATTCACTGCTCAGTGTCAAGTTGACTCTGAAGTTAAGAGTCAGAGAAAATAAGAGGAAAAGAATTTCCAGCAAGAAGAGGAACGGAGACGAAAGAAAAACAAGAGGGAGAAGGCCGAAGGCGACAATATAAAAAGAACCAACATAATGAGGCTACACTACTGCTTGCTTTGGAGTAACTGCTGGCCAATGTGAGGCGGATTACGTCGTGTTGTGATAAAAGAGAAGAACACCTGTCTGAGATGTCTGAGGATAACCTGGCGAGATTAACACGAATCAAGAAAACTGAACTAAATTAGAATGAAGAGGCGAACACTGAGGGAATTCTTCATAACTTCCAGGATATTTTCTCTTTTTTTAAGCTTTTTGCAGTTTCAATGAGGACCAGTCAAAATCGCTATTCATCGAGCTAATCTGAAGACCCTCTCATGTTTTACAGTTTTGGTCCCTTTTTTAGCAGTGGACACCTTTAAACTGGTGACGATATCCGCCAGAAGTTACCTCGGTAACGTCATGACCAAGAAAACAGTTGTCACTGTCACTATTTTTATTATTTCTTATTTTCAATCCAATTAAATATCAAACTTATATGCAGCCTCTAGCTAGAGAGTTTCTAGCCTATCTGACCTAGCTCCTTAGCTACAAGGTTTTCTAAAACTTAACTTCCAACTTAGCAAAAACCAAAAACCATTTTTAGAGAATTATCGGCATTTGTTGGCTCTGTCCCTATCTTCTAGGTCATTATCGCTATTTCTTAGTGTTTAACGTCACTGCAAAACGTCTCTTTTACTCCATGATAAAATATAAAATCTACTTTACTTCTGTCAGTTTTGGCGTTTAAACTAAGGCTTCTTTCATAACTATTCACTTTAGTTTCTCTGCTCGCACTGTCAGTTAATTTGAGTAGGTATAGGTATCAAATGTTTGAAAACACATAAACAGATAAAATAATATACATAACAACGAGATTTTATCTCTGTAGGTTTTTATTTTCAAATTATTTTCAAAAAATCATCTCGCGCATCCCTTTTTATAGCAAAAAACTATCTCTATCACTTTCAACGTTCATGAAACGTTAATAAGACTGTAAAAAAATATCCCGTGTAAAAGCTTTAAAATAGAATTTCTATCAATACCGAGATTTAAGTTTAATTTAGGTTTACATAAACTGTTTTGTTTTAAGATCCAAGAAGGATAAGTTAGCGAAGAAAGCAGAACAGAAGACAGAAGAGAAATCAAAGGAGACCAAACCAAAAGCGGAGAAGAAAAGCGAAAAGGGAAAAAGTAAGAAGGACATTGAGAAGGAAGAAGAGTAAGTATGAATTTCGCAATTATTAAAAATGCTGATGTCTCTATTTCATATCAGGGATATTTTAGTTAGTTCGTTCTTGTTCTTTCTGGTTTTGGTTGTTCTTCTGGTTTTTTCATAAAAGTTAACATCCCGGATCTTCGTAACGACTTTCTTAAGGTCTTCGTTTATTCGAAATTTTCTTTTTAAAATAATACTAGCAATGACTTTTTGAAATTACTCAAAGTGTTTTTTTATCACTCTGTACATTAATATTTTCATTAAGTGTTTATTAACTGTTTTCCTTGGTCATACTTAGTAAGAAGTTTTTGGTTTCAAACTGCTATCAATTGTAGTTTCTGAGATACACATGAATACACCGACCAATTGTTTTATCAGTTGCCTACCGTTTAGACTAATAAAAAAGTTAAAACAGATTCTAAAACTTTGAATGTTTAAATCTAAAAATTGATAAAACTTTTAAATCCTCAGAGTTTTGCCTTCAGATAAATGTTTGTTATATCATAAGACATAAATGTCTTCAGACAAAATATGTATAACTTTGCCGTAGTTTTGAATTTTTTTTTGTGTTTATGTATTTTAAATGCTTTTAGAGATCGACAGGCAGCCGCAGAATTGCTAAAGAAACAAGCAGCTGATCGTCAAGAATACTTGAAATCATTTACAATTTTACCAAACATGTACATCAATATACCTCCAAGAGGAAACGGATATTTCGATATAGTTGTTCAACCGACAAAAAGAATGAACTTTGAGGAAAAGGTAAGACAGGTTATTTACTTGCAAAAAATCGATGAATATTTATCTAAGAAGTGTAGCAGAAGAAAACTAAAATGAAGCCCGTACAGTAGCTCAGAACATGCCGAAGTTTCAACTTTTATTTTGCGTTTTTGCCAAAGCTCAAATATATGTACATACAAATAGTATAAGACTTCTAAACAAGGTAACCAACAAAATGGTTGGCTGAGAAATAATATATGTTTGAGAAAAGAAAAGACTTTGTAAACATTTTAATGTTACCCTTTATGTCAAACCGGTTTCAACTGTTTTCAGCTATTTATCAAGGTTAGTGGTCACTAAAGCAAAGAGAGCAGTGCATAGTCTACAGGCCCTAATTCCAGTCTGTAGAGAGTTGTGAAGATCTCAGCGACCAAATGGCTTTGGTAAAATGGGTGAAACTTTGGCCTAAAAGGATAACATTCAAATTTGCATGAAGTATATACGTTTTTTTTTCTACAACGATCTGTTTATTACTATCACGAATCACCAGTTTCAGGGTTGGTTTAGTGCCCGTTCATAATTTCTTGAAATTCAAGATATTTACACGGGTTATCAAATTATTGCAAAATTAATAAATCGAAACGAATAAACTTCTAATTTAAAATGTGAAAATGATATATCTCATGTCACTAAAAACGCATCAGTGAAAAGAGAATTGACAGAACTTTCAAACAACGAGTCAAACCAGTTTTCATTTAATATTTTAGGGGTCAATAGCACCCTGACCAAGGGGTTAAAGATAGAGGTTTCAAACAAATTAGGTGCTGGGGCTTCAGACCGTTCTTGGCTCTTTTCCAAGAACAGGACCAAAAAGGTCGGTTTTAAAGTCTCGTCGGCTCATTTTGAAGGTCTCATCAACGGGGATATTCACTTGCCAAATTTCGTGTTATTTGGTCAAACCAATCGAAAATGGTTCAGTTAAAGTTTAAAAATTTTTAAATTTTACAAACTTTAATTTAAGAAGTTTAAGGAGTTAGAGGGTTGAATCTTGAAACTGTTAAAAAAATTGCTTGTTCTCGCTATAAACTAAAATTGACGTGTTTGAGCGTTCTTTAGGGTATATAGGTACTCGAATGCAGAAAAACCGAGTGCATCTTTTTCGATGGACCACCCTGTATTTATACCAGAAAATTGAATTTTCTGTTAAAGTTTGTAAAATCATCTTCTCTATACCTACTTCTTAATTATTCTCTCTTTTTAGATCTATTACGAAGTTCAAGACTTCTTTGAACCGTTCTGCGTCATTAAGGGCTCCAGTATTGTACCTGAGTTCTCTCTCGATAAATCAGAAGTAGTATTTTCTGGCGTTATTGTGGGTTGCAAAAGTTACCAACTGGTCACCTTACGAAACACAGGGGATGTCACTGGAAGGTAAATTGCGTGGTTCTATTAATAATTTAAATCTTTTGTCACACGTAAAATAGCATCCACGTAAGTCGTCAAAATGCCAAAGTTGCAATTTAAAAATAACTTAAGCAAAATTTTAACAAAAAAACATAATTTCACATTAGTTTGAATCAGAACCTCACGCATACGCCAACAGCACAACGTTCTCTTTGTTGCTATATTAAATAGAAAAGATGGCGTCCGAGATTCACCGAATTAAGACACAAGCCTGACAGTATTAACAGTAGATTTAATAAAGGGCGTTGCAGATCAATGATGCTTTCTTACGTTTCTTTATTTTACTGTCTTAATCGTTCATTGTCGCTGAGATTTTTAATTCTCTTTGACGAAAAAAAGCTAAAAAATTGCGTCTCTAAAATCTGTTGCTTCGTCATATTAAAATTAAGAAAATAAAACGATAATTTCATATTTATCCTTTCTCAATACAGTCTGTATTTCTTCGTCTTATCCTCAACTTGCAGCGCCATTTTCTGATTTCAGTTTCAGCTGGTTGTTTGAAAGTAAGCAAAATATATTTACCTTGGAGCCCAAGCAGGGATTTGTTCTACCAAATGGTGAGATAAAGATCAAAATTACATTTTCACCAAAACAACTCAAGTGCGAATTCAGATGTAAGGTAAGTGTAATATAGAGTTTTTTAAGTACAGAGTAGGTCAGAAAAAACTGTACAAAATTTGTACGCCCATATCTTCTTAAGTTATTACGATTTTTAAACTTTCATTGTGTGATTGAAAATTCCAATTTTAATGAGGCACTTCGGTTTTCAAAAACTTTAGTAACTCAATAGGCATAAAAAAAAATCCCGTTTTAAAAGAATTATTGTCAAATCTACAGGGACAGTACGCAATTTATGGCCACCCTGCAGTCCAGGCTTGAACCCAATAGATTACTTCATTTTGAGTTAGTTGGAGAACAGGTTTTCAATCGAATACGAATTCGTGGTATTAATCACTTAAAAGAACCTAATGCAGTTAAATGCAGAAGTTAAAAGCCTAATGCAACTAGAGAACACATACAACCTTAATAAATTTTATTTTTTGTTCAAATGTTTTGAAAAAATAAGTGGCAAAGAAATAGGTATGAAACGAGAATTGGCACATCGTTTTTTCCAAAAATTGAGTTTTTTTTTCAGTTAATAAAAGTTTAAAAAAACCTAATAACTCACAATCATATGAGCGAACAAAAGTTGTACCGTTTTTCATTGCCCACTATGTAGTGGGCCATACACATAAGTTGTATCTTCCGACGTTGTACCAACGCCAATGAATCTCAATATTTAGTTAACGCGTTTTTGACTATTTTTTACTACTAACACAGATGTCTGCCCAATGGTCATGCAGTTGTAGCCACAAGGAAGGGTCCCAAAGTAGGGTGTCAATTAAGTATGTGCCATGCATGACAAGTTGTTTTCCTAGAATTTGTCCTACTAGTACTCCTAAAGAAGTATAGTATGAGTTTTCTTAGTCAAACTCTCGTCCCTCAAACGAGGAATTCGTTTAAGCACTTTGAGAATACCTTAAAATTTAGCTTATCCTTTTAATATTCGCAATCAATTAATTACTCTTCAGGTTAATACTGTTATCAATAAAGTAAACTTTATAAGTCGGAATATCATATCTTTGTATTGGTGATAGTTGAATAGCACATATTCAAAAAGAAAGATACGCAATCTCATACGGCTCCTACAAAACCAAGTTACTTCACTTTTAGATTTTTTTCTTTTGTTTTGTAGTCTCTTGTAGACTTTCATTTTAAAATCATCATTACGTACTAATCTCTGTTACTAGGTGGACTAAAGTGTCACGTTGAAAAAGTCCGAAATCTGCTCGGGCCAAAAAGATCGTGACCTGACTTTCAACAAATTTTAACAATCGCAAAATCAGCAAAATCTGTCCTAAAAGTGAATAGAATTATTAACTGTTGCATACCACCGAAGGCAGTTGATGATGGTTGCACTAAAACAAAACGTCGGATTTCAAATTTCAAAATACCACGTTGAAGAGAGTAAATGGTGGCTGTAAAGAGGTGTCAATTATTTATAATTATTTCTTTAAAATAAGACTGAAAAAAAAATAAAAACATTTTTTGAAAATTTCGATTTTTTGGGAATATTTCGTCATTTTTATAGACTTTTAATTGCGCAGCTTTGCCTGATTCTTCGTTCTCTTCAAATAACCGATATCCCGTGTATAGTAAATTTGCTCGTATGTCATTGTGTTCCCGATAAGTTTTTACGTCGATTACCTGTTATTCTTTTCAGCTGAAAACAAATTGTTCATACTTGTAGGTGAAATGCATCGTCAAAGAGTTTAAAAGCCCTTTAAAACTTCTCCTAAAGGGAAACTCCGCGGAAATGCCAGAACCCACTGGAACCGTTACTCTGACGTGCTGCGTCAGGGACAAAATTACAGATAACTCTGTAATAATAGCGAACAAGTAGCTGATATTTCAGTCTTGTTAACTCTATTATTAACATAGCGCTTTTCTAGCACCTCAGAACCGTGGTTGCTTGCATTAGAAATTACCAATCAAACATTTTCAGCTCCCAAAGAAATGACAGTTACAGCTTCGGGGGCTGTTCCGATACCCGTCACTTATTTCCCGAAGAAAATGACCACCTCAAAGTTGGATGAGGTAGCTTGACTGAGTACTGACTAAATTCTTCTTAGAGATAATGTAAAAATGATTTTAGGGAAGATTGTTTATAAAACTACCTGATGGTAGCGGAATAATTTATAACCTGATCGGGAAGGCCGAGCCTCCGGTTATCAAGAAGAGGATCGAAAGAGACATTCGATGTAAACAAAACGTCTACGAAACCCTACACATTCAGAACTGGCTGACCATAAGGCAGACCTTCAGGGTCCAAACCGAGCTCCTCTCTCCACTGACGTCGAAGACTTTGTATAAAATATTCGGTTTTAAAGTTATCGAACTCAATGGACTAGAGAAATGCGACTATAAATGGGGCATTTATGTAGTCCACGAGGGGCTCATAGATTTTAGGGTGACCTTCAAAAACACCGAAACTGGAGAATACGAATTTTTTGAAATCAGCTATAAGGTCGGCAGTAGTTTGTCGATTGAAACGTTTTACTTTAAAGCACGTGTTCGGGAACAGATAACTAAATTCTTAAATTTAGAAAACCCCATTGACATTCCTGTCACTTTTACATTGGAAGGTGCTGAGAAGTATGTGACTTTTCCTAAGACGATTACTGTAGATCCTTACACCACTGTAAGGGTTTCCCAGTACATTTTCTATATGTTGGTTAACTAAAGCATTTTTTTAGGTAAGAGTGCCTCTGGTATATTGCTCCTTGCATGGGGACTGTGTGAATACGTTTCTAACGGCCAAGTGCGAAGAATTGGGGTCTTATCGGTATGCCTTAAAAATGAGCGCTTCTCCGCCCCCTGAGGAGGATTGTATTAAAGTGGTGTGCCCGCTTGGATCTAAGACCACCAAATGCATATTGTTTAAGAATTACTCAGATAAAACCGCAGATTTCACATTTATAGTAAGTACTTACTAGTCATGATTTGGGAGTTCTCCAAAACTTAGGTATCTACACATTTCTTAAATGTGTCTTAGTTTGAAAATGACGAGTTTTACTTGGACCGCTATGCCCCAACACCCCCTGGCGAGACTTCAAAAATCTCGTTTTGGTTTGAGCCCTCCGGCATTGGCACCATTAGGAGCTTCGTCAGTATGAGTTCCCCTCAAATAGGCGAATACATGTGAGTATATTTCTTACGATTAACTGAATACTCTACCTTTTTGAGAATTTTTTTAATTAAGTTTTGTTAGAGATAAATACCCTCATTGACACAGTAAAATCGATGGACTCGTGAATTAAAAGGCAAATTATTATAACTTTTTAATGTTTTGATTGCTATTATGAAACTTTATCAAGGCTATTTACCAGGGGGGAGTTTTACTGTAATGACGAACAAAATTTGAAGATTTGTATGTATTATTGAGACGTGCTATTGAGAAGTTTAGATATAACTAAAATAAAACTAAATTCGGATGACGTCTCAACCGCATTGCGTCACAGCAGCATTTACATTGTTGTTAGTTTGTCGAAGAATTGCGCATTTCCTTATGTATTTAAACGAAACGATTTGATTGGCTAGGATTCTTTCCCCGTTCTTGACGGAACATTAACCATCAAATTTTTTATTTACTGTGGATCTTATGCTAAGAAGGAAGTGAAGCGCAAATATTATTGAGAATATATAAAAAGAAAGGTGAAAAGAAGGGAAATAGATCTACAGAAAGGAATGAATACCCTTAACAAGGGGTAAACATGTTATTTTGTCCACGACCAGTTAGTAATATCCTGATATTCAGCTTGTTGACAAAAGTTAAATAGGGCTCATATAGCGTCACAGGGATATATGAGTTGAAACAGCGGGAATAATATCATTATTCCCGCTCGCCATTTAAATTATATATGTTGCCTTGGCAACCAGCAGGAGTAGGCAACAACGCAATATCAAATGCCGCAGCGTAAAAAATGCACTGGTGGCAGCGGTTTTGCCGTCAAACGCGAGTGTCACTTGACATTTCAATAATTTCATTTACACTACCTATAGATTTTATAATTTGTAATTGTTAGACAATGGCCGTGGACAAAGTATAGTATTACACTCGCTTTTTTATGGCCATTATTCCCACGGGAGACTTGCGCCCCTCGCCCCGCTATTCCCCCTAAGGGAATAATGGCTTTCATAAAAAGCTCGATTAATAATATACTATTACTGTTTAAAGCTCCAGGGGGCAAATCTGAAAACATATGTATTTGAATTCTTGCATCATTTCTATTTTCAAGAAAAGAGTTATATAACTAAAGAAATTAATGATAATCAATTTAAGAGGTTGTAGAAGAAAATACTAGTTCTGCTCTCCCAATGAATCCATCTTCAGCATGCAATATAATGTACCTAAAATGAATGCCAGAAATAAACCGAAACATATTTTTTATTTAATGGAAAAAAGGCATAAAATATATAGATTAAAGTTCTACAAACCTTTCACCACCAATTTTGAGTTTCTTCACAGTGATGTGCAATTTGTCAGCTCAATCTCAGTGGGATTAAGGACAAGTCTGGCATGTGCCATGCCCGGCCTCCCGAATTTTTTTCAAAATTTTAGATACTTAAAAGGTTTCGGTAGAGATAAAACTCTGACTTATTCTCTTGCACATCCAGTTGTCTGTTGTTGGAACTTCTCCCCAGCCAGAGTATAACCGTCTCTTTCACGATTGGGGATCTAAATGCGCAGCTCTGTACCCTATGTCGATTTTCGACGGTCACTCCGGACGCGGTCTGACTTCCCAATCCCTTAGTGCGTCTTTTACAAGTTCAAGTAAAACTTCAGATTGAAGATAAAACTCCAGCTATGACCTACATTGTATTATTTATCTGTCAGGTAAATAATGGAATGTACATCAAGTCTGGTGTTTTATCTTCAATCTGAAGTTTTACTTGAACTTGTAAAAGTCGCCCTTAGGAATCACCTCCAACCGACGAAAAGTCCCCTAAAACGTTACTGAAAAGCTAGATCTCCCACTTCACCGAATTTGCCCTATAGCCGCCCGCGAAACATGTGGTAACTGAACGGTTAGGCGATGTTAAACTTTCAGTGACTAAACAGGAAGTGTGGATCGCGTTTTAGTTATCTTTGGTGTAGTTGAATCCAATTTTGCCCAAGACTCTGCACAATGACGCAGAGTTAACAGAACCACTAAATAAATTCTTATTGAGCACTCGCAACAGACTGTTCAGTATGACGTTCGCTTTTATAAATTTCATCTGTCTTTTCTATTAATATGGGGTGTTCATTTGAAAAATAGCACCAATATCCAATGTAACACGCTTATTGAACTTGTGTTCTTTTTTCATTATTTTTCACTGTTTGAGAAGTAGAACAAACTGTATTGATGCTTATTTTCATGGCACCTGCTACTGTCTACCAAAGGCATAAATATTTTGATATAAAAATGTTTTGGTATATTTCTCATAAGCTTCTTTAGTTTTCGTACAGTAGTAATAAGAAGCAATATAGAGCCATTCCCTAAGCGATCTTGTGCAAAACACTCTAAAAGATTGGCTACAAGTTCGCTACATCGCCTATTAAGCTGCTGTCTGGGCAGACTGAATTTTTAAAAGTCTTTCTTGATGAAAATGACTACCACAAACGGGTTTATGCATACCCTATAAGCGTCTGGTCGTTAAAAATTAAAATGCAGTTAAAAATATACAACAAAGAGGGCATCAAATTAACTAGTTAAAAGTAAACAAAATTGCGGAATAGTGCATATTTGTATCAAAAAACCTTTTTGTTCTCAAAAAAACCAAGTATGAGATGACATTTATGACAATGCCAGATCGTTATTGACCATTCCGGAATTACGTTATTTGACATGTTTGTCCTCCAAGGCAATATAACGGACCAACCTATTTAAATATCAGACTGAACTCAAAATTCGATCTTGATCATCATGTTTGATGTTTGATTTGAGATATATTTGTAGTATATTCCTCAATTGTGTCTTTTAGGCAAAAGCTCCAAGGCAGAGTCTATAGTTGAAGTGCTGAAGAATATCCTAAAATATCAAAACAAATATGCTCCTCACAATAAATAAACTGGCTGCGTTGTTGCCGTTTTTACTATTTTTTGTATACTTTAATTTATTTTTGTATGATTATGTCATATAAGGGTAAATACAATGCGAATAACAACAGAAAAATTATTGTTTTAAAGAAGATATATTATCTTAAAAGAACAAACGACATTGAATTGTTGATTCTTATTCCCCATTTCCGTATATAAACACAGAAAATTCGGTATGTTTAACTACAGTGTTTTGATTGTGCTTACCCCTCAAAAAAGTTTGTAAAAATCAGCTGTTCTGGAATGGTCAATCGAGTGCACCTGCCGCTATGTAACGTTGCCAAATTTCGTAAAAAAATTAGAAAATAAAGAAATAACCAACTTCACTAAAAGTCTGGAACTAACCTGAACTAACATAAACAATCTTGAATTAACCTAATCAAAAGAAAACTAAAATTGAACTAACCGCAACTAACCAAAACAACGAGAAAACATAACTAAACTTAACCTAACTCAGGGAAAGTCAGAACTGAACTAACTTGAAATAATATCACTAAAGGCAAGGTAAAACTGAACCAACCTAAGCAACAGAGGCAACACATGTGCAGCAATCACCAGGCCCTTTAGCGACAAGGTCCATTGACGTCCCTAATGGGCCGCTGTGAAAGAAAACTGAAACTGAACTAACCAAACGAAAGGAAAAGCAGAAGTGAACTAACCAAAGGCAAAGAAAAACTGAACTAAACTCACCAACAAGACTCACCTATTGCTATAAGCCTCAACTGAACTAGAGTTTTACTTTACTTTTGAGCCGCCTGAATTTTAAGGCTCTTGAAGGATTCGATACATACTTAACTGTTCCCGAAAAGGCCTAGTTTCTAGATATTGATAGAGGAACTGGCAACCTAGCTGGCCTGATAGGTGACACTGACAGCTAACGCAATCTAAATACATTTAACTAATGATAGTGTTTTGTTTTCCTTGTTAGAGGACATCCTATCATACAAGGTGTTTTTTTTAACTTAATCAGAAGTCCATTGTACAGAAGGGTCTAAACTAAGAATCAATTGAAACGATACACCCAAAATTTTGAATAAACTTTAAAACTGTCTATCTCTAAAGCCACTCAACCGATTTTCGTTGGAGAGGCCATTTTGGTAAGATCCATGAATAGACTGCTTTAAATGGTTATGTGCTCGGTTATATGTTTTGCCGGTTTCCTAATACAGGGTTCAACAAAACTTGATGCATTTTTGTAAAAACTTTTTGAGGAGATAATTTTGCGGAAAAAAATTCAGAACATTTTTTACAGGAGTATGTGGAGACGCATAATACCTCGGGACATGTTTGGTGTTTTTTGGATACTTTGCCTGGTTCCATAGATATTTAGTTTTTTCTATAAAAGAGGTATCACTTAACACTGGGGCTCCATCTTGCCCCATATTACAAATATTGATAAAAATTTCATATGGAATATAAAGACTATGTACAGGGCAAGCTAGGCGTATAGGCGTAATGGCTATAAAGAGACACATCCACGGTGGCGAACAGAAAGTAATATTTTTTCAAATATCCAAGTGGTAATGGAGTGTTCACAATTAGGTAATGTGGAACAAAATGTATGGACGATTTTGGAATTCTGCTGCCTGATTATTACAGCTGTTAATGATACCTCGGGACCGTTTTCTGTCCTTTATATCTTCATTAGTTTAAAAAAAATTTAGGTTTATCTAAAAGTGTACCATTTCAAGACAATAAGAAAAACAAATCTCCTATTCAATGAGAATTACAACAATTTGGAATTGGACGTAGTCATCTGCGAACCAGAGCTATGCCTAATTGTTTAGATGTACAGGGTGAGCCACGAAACTGACATTAATTCTCATTTTTTTAATCTTTACATTCTGAATTCTGACTGAATGAAACTGAACTTCGAAAATTGTTTGTATTAATAGAAACACTGCCAATTAACCTATAGTCGCAATTTTTAATTTAAATATTGATCAGGAAGTGTGGCTTATCTGAAGAATGGCGTATAAGATGTCACACGTAAAGATGAATAACATGAGGGCCTTGAAAACACTAAAAAATACTAAGTTGAATAAATAGGAAAAGCTTAGAACAATCTAAAGCTTAACAAAATTGTTTTTAAGAAGTAAAATCTTTCAACTGCGTTCGAGAATATTTGAATAATTCCAAATCCTTAAAAACAATTCATCTAGGCTGACAGTCAAAGCAATGTCCACTTTTTTAGAAACTCTCAATTATTTGTATGATAGTACATAGTTGTACTATCATAAACAGTCACTGATAAAATTTCATATATGATGATGTGTTTGTGGCTATAAAGTTACAGACATGTACAGAGGCGAAAAAAAATTAAACTTTTTTCAAACATTTTTTGATTTGGTGCAAGCGATATTGAATGCTTGGGCCATTCCCCAAGATTTTATTAGAAATCTGATAGATAGTATGTCAAGACGCGTAAGAGCAGTGCTGCAAGTTCATGGTGCAGCAACCAGGTACTAAAAAATATAGAGCCAGAAAAACATCAGATCATCATTCATCCAAAATTACGATTTAGCAAAAACATGTTTTTATTATTGTTTCCATCATTTTAATAAGCTGTTAATTTTATTGCTTTGATATTTTTAACATAATTTTTCTCTGATTAAAATTTTAACAGTCACTTTTTATGATATTACAACTATACCTCTAAATGAGAGAATACATTGCTTTGACTGTCAGCCTAGATGAATTGTTTTCAAGGATTTGGAATTATTCAAAGATTCTCGAACGCAGTTGAAAGTTTTAAGTCCTTAAAAACAATTTTGCTAAGCTTTAGATTGTTCTAATCTTTTCCTATTTATTCAACTTAGTATCTTTTAGAGTTTTCAAGGCCCTCATCTTTACGTGTGACATTTTGTTATACGCCATTCTTCAAATTAACCGTACTTAGTGAACATATTCAAATTAAAAATTGCGACTGGCGGTTAATTCGCTCTGTTTCTATTAATACAAACAATTTTCGAAGTTCAGTTTCATTCAGTCAGAATTCAGAATGTAAAGCTTCAAAGAATGAGCATTAATATCAGTTTCGTGGCTAACCCTGTACATTTAAACAATTAGGCATATCTCTGGTTCGCAGATGACTACGTCCAATTCCAAATTGCTGTAATGTTCTTAGAATAGGAGATTTATTTTTCTTATGGTCTTGAAATGTTACACTTCTAGAAAAATGAAGTTTTTTTTTAAACTAATGAAAATATAAAGAAAGATAGAAAAAGGTCAGGCAGCGGAATTCCAAAATCATCCATACATTTTATTCCACATCACTTAATTTTGGATATTCGACTATCACTTCGATATTTGAAAAAATGTTTACTTTCTGTTCGCCACTGTACATGTGTCTAACTTTATAGCCATCACGCCTATACGTCTAGCTTGCCATAGGCACAGTCTTTATATTCCATATGAAATTTTTATCAATACTTGTATTATGGGGCAAGATTGAGCCCCAGTGTTAAGTGATACCTCTTTTATAGAAAAAAGTAAATATCTATGGAACCAGGCAAAATATCCAAAAAAGACCAAATATAACCCGAGGTATGATGCGCCTCCACATACTCCTGTTCAATTCCAATGTTCTGATTTTTTTTCCGCAAAACTATCTGCTCAAAAAGTTTTTACAAAAATGCATCAAGTTTTGTTGAACCCTGTATTAGGAAACCTACAAGACATATAACCGAGTACATAACCACTTAGGGTCACTTTTACAACTATCAGTAAAACTTCAGTTTGAGGATAAAACACCAGTAATGACTTGAAATGCATTGTTACCAACAATGCAATCTACTTCATTACTGGTATTTTATCTTCAAACTGAAGTTTTACTGAGAGTTGTAAAAGTCTCCCTTAGGGCGACTTTTACTAGTTTGAGTAAAACTTCAGATTGAAGATAAAACACCAGACTTGATGTACATTGTATTGTTTACCTGACAGATAAACAATGCAATGTAGGTTATATCTGGAGTTTTATCTTCAATGTGCAGTTTTACTTGAACTTGTAGAAGTCACCCTTAAAGCAGTCTATACATGGATCATACCAAAGTGGCATCTCCAACGAAAATCGGTTGAGTGGCTTTAGAGATAGACAGTTTTAAAGTTCATTCAAAATTTGGAGTGTATCGTCTTAATTGATTCTTAGTTTATTGCAAGGTTTGACGTCTGGTCCACCCGGTATACGTAAAAATATATGTCTAAAATAGGCTCTTCTGTACAATAAAGGCCAGATATCTGGCTGGTCTCAAGTTAAAAAGACCAGTGTACCCAAATTTTGCCTTAAACTACTTAATTTGATGCCCTCTTCACTGTAATATTCAAAAAACCGCGAAGTTCCGTAACCCTAATAGTCACTTTTAGGGTGACTTTTACAAGTTCAAGTAAAACTTCAGATTGAAGATAAAACTCCAGATATAACCTACATTGCATTGTTTATCTGTCAGGTAAACAATGCAATGTGCATCAAGTCTGGTGTTTTATCTTCAATCTGAAGTTTTACTTGAACTTGTAAAAGTCGCCCTTTAACAATCAGTAAAACTTCAGTTTGAAGTTTAAACTCCAGATTTAACCTATATTGCATTGTTTATCTATCAGAATCTTTCGTTTTCCTTCAAACTAAAGTTTAAACGAAACTTGTAACAGTGGACCTTAATAGGGACCAGTACCCGGTGGAATATTTAACTTTTAAAAAGACTTTTTGGAACAAACTTTTTTATTATAAAGTTCGAAAACGTAAACAAGCCAAATTTTTGAACAAGTTTGACAGAAAAACAACATGGCGCCTGGTGCTTCCTAATAAAAATGTATCTATTTAGATTTCAGCCACACTCCTGGAGATAATTCTCAGTGCTGTGAAAGGAACATCCATCATATCTACTTGATTTTTACGCAAATTTTTTTTTTTTTTTTTCGTTTATGTTGGCACAAAATTTCAAAACTTTTGGCGCCATCCCAATTTATTTTGATTTTAGGATCGGTACCAATTGTATGCTAGTTTTTGGAAGCTATAGCCTCCCCATAGACGCTTAGAAAAGCTTAAAATATTTACTATTTGCCTCGCCGTTTCAATACAACTTTTGTGTAGTACATTCCGCGTGCTTATCAGCAATTTATGGTTTTCAGTTATGGATTAGAAGGTGTTGGAACCTCACCAACTCCAAAAGGGCCCGTTGCTATTCGGCAGTCCTATCCCACAGCCATCGATTTCAAAAATCCCTTCACGCAAGATACGCGCTTCAAGTACACATTGCAACCCAATTTATTCAAGTGCGAGTTCAATGAGGAGGAGGAGGTCAAAGCCAAGAAGGTCGTTCGGTTTGCTGTACAGGTGAGGTCTGGAGTGGAGTTTGAGACGTCATGCCCAACCACCGGCAGTCTGGTTATTTTCCCAGCTGATCAACCTGAGATACAGTGGAAGTATTACTTAGAATATAATCCATTAACTTCAGTGTGAATCTTTAGGCGTACTAAGGTAATGTTAATAAAAAGAAGCTAAATAAGTAGTGGAGTTAAATATAAAAAAAAACCTCTATTTTAAGGATAACAGCTAATCTCTGGCAGTGAAAAAGAAAAGTTACAAACTGGGCTAAACGCTTTTGGGTAGTGGTAATGAAATTTTTATACCCAAGTTGCCCTTAGGTCGAGCGGATAAATTAAAAGGCCCTCTCTTGCTTTCGTAAGGCCATGTTTTCTAATTAAAAGAAGTTAAGAACAAGTAGCCATAATTTTTAATTAGCTTGACGATGTATCCGAGATAATTACAGAAAGTAATACTTCATAATTCTCCTTTGAAAGCTACTTTTGCTCCCTTCATGAAATACTAACAGAGTTATAAGTGCAATAAAACATACCGATTAAGTCAACATAAATTATCATGTATATTATTGAAAATATCATTTGATAAAGAAAACGACACTTTGGCATCGCAAGAGTCTAGACTTATTTTTCCGAGTCATTTCACAAAAGTACAATCTATGTTATACGTATCTATATCTTACAATAAAGGAAGATTGGCGTGGAACGTGGAATTTTTAAGAGAGGTTTAGAAAGTCCAATTAGAGTCCACATTTAGGGGATTAAACTTAATTAAAAATCATGATCATCGTAACTGTCTCTACGTTCTTTAATATAATTTAGGGATGGCGTACGAATGACGAATGACGACTCTGTAGCAGGTGTTATCAACGGCGTTCCCGTGAGGCTTATGGCCAGGGGCAGCGCCGAGGGGGTGCACAGGTTCGTGGCTCCTCGATGCTCTGTTACTGATCGGTACCTCACGGGTCTTGATAACCTGTAAAATCACATTTACATATTACTGTAAGTCCTTATAAGCATTAAAGAAAAATGTTTTCATAATGCTTTTAGTTCAGTTATATTGTTAGTGATTAGGTAAATTAAAACTAAAAAAAAACTTCTCTTTAAGCTTTTTTTTATCACCATAACTTCTGCTTGCTACAACAATTGAGAGTTTTAAGTAGATGCATGTCTTTTTTTTGGCAGTTATGTAGGTATTTTGCGTATTTTATTGTCTCGATATTTGCTTAGGAAAGAAGTAGAGAGCACTCTTGATCCAGTAAGTTAAGAGTGAGGAGAGAGTTGGAGCCGGATAAACTCATTAGCTACCAAGCTTTCGATACTATTTCATATCGTCTTCCTCTTCTGTTTTTAATATGTTTGTTTCCGTTCCATGTAATATTTACGAAATTTTAAATGTTTCCAGTTTCACAGGTTTCTTTTTTCTTTCTAAGGATATTTGGGCCTTCATCCCAAAACCAGTTAGCCGTAAGAATATCATTACAAAGATTTTGTAATTCTCATTCCTATAGGGTCATAATATTTGTGCAGCCCTGAAGCTTGGACCTGAAGGGTTTTATTTTTAACTGCTCAGACCGAATATTCTAAAGACTGAAAACTCAAAATCAAGTTAAGGTAAAAACACTCTTAACTTAAATTTGATTTAAGGTTCAAAATCTAAATAAGTTTTCCAATAATGATATGCATTTTTGAGGAAAGTCCAGACTCTACTCTAAAACTTTTAATAGCTTAATATTATTTGCTTCCGAAGCGACCACCGTTCAAAAATAAGGTCAATATTGCAGTCGAGGCAGAACAGGGATAAGCCGAACAGAACAGAACAGATTTATTGCAGCTTTTATTGGTGTCCGAATTTTAATGAAGTAACCTAAAGGAAAAATTGAATGGAACAAGTCAGAATTTGGATTTGCTTTATATCTAGGTGTGTAGCGCTCGTTTTCGCTTGGATTCATAAATATGAAAATCAAGTGTTTCAAGGTCCTTTTAGATGGTTATAGCAGTCGTCAGTTTAGTTCAACACTGAATGGGAAGTTTAACCTAAGACTGACAACTGATGGGCGGCACAACCTAATTGTTACATTTAATTTCTTAGAATTCCTAAGATTAAACAATTGCATTATGATTTAATTCGTTCACTGAGGCCAATTATCGTAAAATTCTGACACAGTGCACATATACATGTCCAAAAGTAATTTTTTTTCGACAGGCTTATTGAAATATACAGGGTCGCTGATAAGTCTGGAAACGGTCGATTATCTGGAAAAATTTACAAGGTATGGAAAAAAGTTTTATGAGTTTTAGAATTTTTCAATGTCTACTAGGCAGCAATAATTTTAATTATACAGGGTTAGTCGTAAAGGCGGGATACACTAAAATTGCATATTTTTTTAATGGAACACCCTGTATATTATTTTATATTTCGATTTTTATCTCAATTTAAAAAAAAGTTGTAAAAAGCATAATATACTTAAACCAACCAGGCTGCCAACCAGGCAACCGGAAACCAGGTTTCCGGGTTTTCAAATTCTGAAAATAAACGATAATGTTTAATAAATATAACGATAATGTTTAATAATAAAATCTATTGAATAAATAACAGTAATTAATGAAATGACGAATTTATTTTCTTTTATTTCTCATCTTATAAAATATTATTTTATAAAATACTCAAAGTGTTGACCATTGACCTCTTGACAATAATGAATTCGCTGAACAAAATTTTGCACTACATTTAGATGAGTATTTTGAGGAATATTATTAATTCCATGCACTATCGTTGCAACTCTTCGATATTTTGTGGTTTATTATTGTATTGTGCATATTGCAGGATCTAGCTGGCCAATCAATAATCCCCCTGCGCCTTATCCATCAGCCAGGAAAGGTTTGATTGAGATATCCCCGTACCTAAATTCCAAAATGAGGGGATGCCCCATCCGGCTGAGACCATATTTCTTGGCTGGTAGATTTGGATTGTTATTGTTTAGAAATAATCGGCCAACGTCTGGAATTGATTTGATTCTTTTAAAAGTTCCAAATACCGAACAGAGTTTAAATTTCCGTTTATAAAATATGGTCCTACGATATGTCAACCAATAATACCAGACCAAAGGTTTACTTTTTGTCATCGTTGGGTGTGAATTTGTTCCATCCAATGTGGGTTTTCGTCTGACCAGTATCTACAGTTTTGGTTCACTTCAAAGTTAAGGTTTTTGTGCAACTTCACCACAATAACTTCACAGAACTCGATTCTGCGATCAAGCTCTTTTTCATTCAGTTCTTGCAATAGATGAATTTTATATAGACAAAATTTTTCCTACTTTGCAACTTTTTTCAATTGAATGTCGACTCATATGTCATTTAAAACCATTTGTTGTGTCGAATTTGTCGGATTCTCCACCACATCAAATATTACATTCAAAGAATTTTCTTCATTTGTGACGGTTACTGGCCTTCCAGTTCTAGGTCTATCCTTGACACCGCCAGTTCCGTGAAACGATGCAAAGTTTCCGAAACTTGTTTTGAAGATCGACTCCTATTCAGTATGCAACTCATTGAACATAGTCACCTCTTGAGCAAAGCTTCGTGTTCTATCACCATACCCTATCAACATTAAAATTTTGATACATTCGGTTTCACTTAAACTTGGCATTTTGAGCAAAAACTGTTGACACTAAATGAGTGTTTGACATTCGTTGGTATGACATTTTAAAACAAAAAAACAATGCTGCGTTTCGAAGGTTCCTTGATGAACTACCTATAGAAGTTCGTTAACTTTACCTGATGATTCAAAAATTTAATGGAGATAATCATGATTTCAGAGCTAGGATCATGAATGAGCTTAAGATTTCAGTCATGACATAAATTTCAAAACTCGAATACCCGGAAACGATTATATATAGGAACAATATTTTCTTCGGCTACTGGAAAAGTACAATGTTAAAACTGTCTTTAAACCCACTCGTACAAAACAACAGAGCTTGAGGTCGGTCAAAGACCGCAGAAATCCCCTATCGGCATGCGGAGTTTACCGAGTTCATGCAGCTGTGGCTCGGTATACATTGGCACCACAAAACGCAGAGTCAACACGAGGATTACGGAACACAAGAGGACTTGCAGGCTGAGACAAACACAAAAGTCAGCAGTAGCAGAGCACGTTCTCTCGGAAGGTCACGACATCCTTTTCAACGAGGTGGATATCTTATATCAATCGCAGCGTTTCTATCCGAAACTAACGATAGAGGCCATTGATGAGATCTTTAAATACGATAATAATTTCAACAGGAAGGAGGAAATTACGTTTCTAAATGGAGACTGGAAGCGAGTTCTACGACATACTTCAAGTGCGCCGAAACCCCGCGCCACCACTACCCCTATCCCAGGCCCTCCACTGCAGCGCAATGGCCCCGGCGGGGGAATACAATTACCTCTTCCACAAAGAAGTACTTGTTTTGGTGATTTGTCCCAATTATGCTGATTCCTAAAAGAAAATTAGGACGACTTTTGCAACTATCAGTAAAACTTCAGTTTGAAGTTAAAACACCAGACCTGACGTACATTGCATTGTTTATCTGACAGATAGTGACACAGTTCGTCATATGTGGTATTTTAACTTCAAACTGAAGTTTTACGGATAGTTGTAAAAGTCACCTTTAGTAGTGGTATTTTAACTTCAAACTGAAGTTTTACGGATAGTTGTAAAAGTCACTTTTAGTAGTGGCTTTATCGCGGTAGAACCTACTTTAAGCCAATTTTGGGTTTCTTTATCAAACTGACGGAATTAAGTGGCAAACATGAAACCTTGCCGGAATCAGCTTAGAAAGGCACAATAAACCTGTGATGATTTTATGTAAAGGAAAGAAAAGTCAACTAATTTTTCTTTTTTACATTTACCTATCAAGAGGAATATTGCACTAAACGTTAGCTGTAGCTGGATTATCGAGACAATAACTGGATTTTGCCTATTACCTTTACATGCGCTTCAGCTTGTATGGGGACATGCATTCAGCCTTGAATATTAAATTACAGCTTAATGACAGGCTGAAATAGGTTTTAATAAAATGACACTGATGACAATAAAAGTTTGTCTCTGGATCTCAGATTTATTCTGATTCTGAGACACAGTTCATTAACTTATTTTTTCTATTTGCTTTATCCGCACTAAACTCCTCGTATTTGAATATATAGCTACAGGTGGCTATAGCTGGTCTTTGTTGCGACCTGAAATTTTAGCTCATGAAATGTGGATCACCTTGTCGAGACCACAATTGGCAACTGCTGTCTCTGAGTTCTTCTGTTATTTTGTTATTCTTTTTCCTCAGGTTACACTCGCTTAAGTTTCTCGTTGTGTGTATTGGTTCGTGTAGACGATCTGGTATACATACAAAGCGACCTGCCTGATGAAGCCAATAAGCAGAAACATGTCTCGCTGGATTATCACCCTTTTCTTATTTGGTTCATTCTATGTTACACAAAAACCTTATTATTCGTATTTACTTAAGCCGCACTAACTAAACGTCCTTTTGCTATTTGCATCCTTGGGACAGTACTTATTGCTACAGGTGGCCATACCTATATTTTTCGTTGCGACGTGAGATTGTTGCCCATGAAATGGAGGTCATCTTGTATCAGAAGCATGTTAGTGATAATGATTTTTTTTTTGCTCAAGTTAGACCCGTATATTGTTTGCCCCCGCTAATGGTTCCTCTAGATTAGACAAACCACTATCTTATTAATTCGTACTAGACGATCTAATGAGCTATTGGTTCGTCAAGTACTAGACGATCTAATAAGCTAATGGTTCGTCTACGAGATTCGTTTATCAATGAGATTAGTTCGTCTAGTACTAGACGATCTAGTAGACATCTGAGGTTGTATTGTCAGTTGCTACTCTTTTTTGCTATTTGCATTAATGAAAACCCCTTTTACCAATGGAGGTTAGAGATAAAAACTGATGTCGGTTGATCTGAAGCTCATATTTGAAGAAAAAAATGATGTTAATCAAAACCATGTATAGAACAAAGAAGAAGGAAGGCTTCTGCGTTTTTGTGAGAAATTATGTCGACGTTTCCACGTGAATTTGACGTCTTTCTCAAGACTTCAATAAAGGAGACAATGAATTAACCGCCGTCTCGCAAATAACATTAAACAACTAAAACATTTTAATATAATTAAAAATTCTTACATGCACTAAAATAGAGATTAGATAAAACTGATAAATAACACATCACAAACTTTCAAAACAATAAAATTTCAGAAACACACAAAACGCCACATAAGGTCGGTACATCTGAATTCCTACTTTTTCTTTACGTACATTCAATTTAATTGAGCTGTCTATCTATTCTATAGGTTTGCATTATAAAGGGTTTTGAGTTAAAATATTATCTAGGGGGCTATGAATTGTCAAAAAAAATGACGAAGGAACAAATGATTGTGTTGATTATATCATCCTTTTAAATAAAAAATTCATAGCCTTCTAAATGACGTTTTTTCTAAGTTTTGTGATGTATTAATTAAAATTAAAACTAAAATCTACCAGCTGTTAAGCTTTTTTTAGGTAAAAATTTCATTAAAATACCTCTAATATTTTAATTCTAACTTCAACACCTTTCCCCCCCAAGTTTTTAACGGAGCTCGATAGGTAACACAATTGTAGGATAGACCCACCCTAAAATCGAACAAAGAATATGAGACTTCGTTTTCGACTGCCCTTTATGGCCCATACTGCTCACCCTGTATTTTAAGTATTTTTTAGTATGTGTTGAAAACTACACACATCGCCAAAATTCTTGGACCTCCTGATAAATTTTAAAACGAAATATTTATCATGGCTGCTTTTTGGCACATTTAATCTTTATTTATGTCACCGTTACATATACAAACATCACAATACAAATATCCGAATAGTGCGTTTGTACCAGGAAACTAACAGCAATGACTGAAGACGTCGAACTTCAAGAGAAGATAGGTATGTAGCAGGTTATGTACGTCGGAATCGAAGCATAACAATCTCAGCTGTCCGAACTCATTGTAGAAGAACATTATTATGTTCTGGTCGATTAGTTTCCAGTACTACAGATACGGAGACTTGCTGGAGCCAATTTGCGATCTAGGAGACCATTAAGAGTAACTAGGTTATTTCCCAGACATATACCTAGCCGCTCGTTTACAGTGGGCACAGGAGCACAGAGACTGGCTTTTAGCTCAGTGGCGAAATGTCCTTTTTTCGGACGAAACCAGATTTGGTTTAGTTAGTGATAGTCGGCGACAAACAGTTTGGAGAGGGTCAGAAGATTATCTTTTGCAAAAGAAGTCATTCCATACCACGGAGGAACAGTAATATTTTGGAGAGGCATAATGCATGGTCGTCGTACGCAATTTATTCCCATTCCGATCACTATGATAGGGGATAGATATGTTCGAAACATTATTGAAAACGTTATTTATCCTCTTCGAAATGAGGATAAATAACGTTTTGCTGGCAACGGAGCCTATTGCTTTTTCATGAATGACAATGCCCCACGGCACGAGAAGAGTAAAAAATGCACTAAAGATTCAGAATATTCAAAGATTACCGTGACCAGCAAATTCGCCAGATGTGACTCCCATTGAGCGGGGATTTCGTTGGACGAGCAATCTCAAGCAGAAATAATCTTCCTATCACCTTCCAGGAACTCACACTCGCGGCTGAAGAAGAATGGAACAACCTCCCAATAGATACCATTAACGCCCTTATTGTTTCCATGCACAGGCAAGTTAACACCTTACTACGGAACAGCGAAGGACACACCGAATATTAATGCAATTTTGATATCGCTCTAAAGTGGTTTTCTTCTAGATTTCAAATTTTGGTATCCGTTTTATTATGCAATATTTCTCGTTTGCATTTTTTTTTTGATCAGTTGCAATTTAATTCAGCCAATTTGCATTGTAGCGCAATAATAGTGTCTCATTTTGACAAACATAAGGGGGTCCAAGAATTTTGGCGATGTGTGTAGTTCAAAATACTTATACCTACCATATAGTAGTTTTCACTGATTTCTTTGAATTTGTTGGTTATTATTTTTCAATTTGTTTTGTTATGAAATTCTTCTTCATCAACGCATTTGCTCATTTAACGCTAAACGAAGACGAGAAACGCTGAAACTTTTGTGCTTTGTTGCAAGCGGCGACAAAGGGCTACAGTGGCCGAGTTTACGTGCCCTAATTTCAACTCCGACATTTCCCCCGGTTAATAACAAAGACCCAAGAAGTTCCAATTAAATTTAAATTTATTGTCGGTGTCTAGTTGTAAATTTGATACGACATAAATCAACGTTTACCCATTGAGTATTTTTCCCAAATATATCCATGAAACGGGCCTTCGCCTCTTGGCGTCCCATTAACTCCCGACATCAAGAAACGACCTGCATCCCGTAGTGGAAGTTCCATTAGATGCATAATTAACTTTTAAACCGCTTGTGCGACGTAGGGGTAATTGCAAATGGCGTACGCGACATTATGTCGGATAGCTAATGTATCAAAATGTAACGGTAATTCGATCAAGGGACGTTGATGAGGTATTAACCTGTTCTGCAATTGAGCGTCGGCGTAATCCATCGGTAGTTAACAAACTGTATGTCCAGCAGTAAGACCATAAATTATCTTTGCAGTTTTTAAAATTAAGAGTTACTACTTACGTAAAAGCGTGATCGTAATTGGTGATGCTTTCCAGAGCATGCCTCTGCATTCTTTATAGTTATTACACTGGATTAGGGCTAAGACCCTTGTCCCTAAGTGTTAGGATAAGATTATGCTCAGATATTACAAGTTTCATGGCCCCGGACCCGAGTAATTAATTTCGAAACTAGGAAGCTGCAAATATCTGCCAAGACGTTCTAATGGCACCGTCTTTTAATTCGTACACATCCGATATAACAAGGGTACACGATAAATTTATGATACAATCGTCTAAATCAAATTTATCAGAGAAAAAGTCAGCGAAATTATTTCTTGTTAATTAAGTTTTCGCTTGTCCAGCCAAGACATTTATGTGGGTTTCCTCAAAGGCGGTAATTGAAAAATGTTCAACGAAAATTTACAGTACTATAATAAGGCCTATATAAGAGGTGTGCAGGTGAAAACGTCATCTAGTGGGCTATGAAATTCAAAAGAAAATAATGAAAGAACAAAGGTCTATTTACTTTGATTGTGTCTTGCTATTCTATTAAAATTTCATAGCATTTTAGGCGTTTTCTAATGGACACACCTAAGTATAAGCAGTTAACTTAATATTGACATCAAGTAGGTCTTGGAAATAGTCATTTGAATTTTTTATCGGATTTTCTCAACATGTCACCTGTCAATCTTCCATTTTAATTTCATCTCTTTTGATATTCGTAGACAAATTTTGTGAGTGCTGGCTCTGTTTTCAAAATTATATAATTCCTTTAGAAATCTCAAAAAGTCGAATATTAAGGGGCATAACGTAGTAAAGAATAAATTTGTCAAATATTGCAGAAAAATTGAAAGTTGAAAAATTGAAAACTTGAAAAAAAAAGTGAAAAAAAACGACTATAAACTATATCATGATACTTCGCGTCCTTATAGATATATGTGTAGAAAGTATTGCGAGTGTAGGACTTGCAAAATGCACTTCACACTTTCGAAATTACCAACGTTTTGCTCCTTTATTGGAACTTCATCAGGGCTAAAACATTACAAATTAGTTACATTACAACTAATCGGGTAGCCGACTGACAAATTTGGAAGCTAACACAAGCCCCTTGGGGCGATTTAAACGACCCAATAGGGAAAATTAAGAGCTTTCCAAAAAAGTGGTCAGACCAACCGTGCTAAAATCCACAATTATGGCTTTTCAACCATACAAATCCCCTGGAGAGGATGAGTTTCCCGGCACTTTTACAACAGGGCCTGGAACAACTCGCACCCCCACTAATAAAGCTCTTTAGAGCGAGCCTTGCATGGAACTTTATTCCAAACTGTTGGTCTATGGTGAGGGTCGTATACATACCAAAGATGGGATGTAGAAGAAAAGATCCTAAATCGCTCAGCCCAATCAGTCGAACCTCGTTCCTACTGAAAAGCTTGGAAAAGCTGCTGGACCTGTACTTGAGGGAGGGGGGGAAAAAATCCAAGATACCCTGGATACAAAGGGCAAGGCAACAAGAGTAGAATCAACATCCAGACTGATCACTACATCATTAAACGATGATGCTGTCAGATTCACATCAGCGGGAGGTTGCCCAGAGGTCAGAGTCCTTTCACCACTCCTGTGGTCTCTACTAGTGGATCTGCTAGTTACTCTGGAACTATGGAGAGTCGAGGTCCAAGTCGAGTCCATTATCCTCATAAGAAACCACCCAGAACAACAAATCTCCAGCACGTTGCCAGAGGTGCTGGATGTGGTACACAGCTAGTACTCAAAAGAAAACCTAGCAATAAATCCTGGGAAAACTCTGATTGTGCCATTTACCCGAAGGAAAAGGCTGGACTTTCTGAAACCGCCATCTTTGTTCGGGACGACAATCCCGTTTACCAATGAAGTGAACTATCTAGGAGTTATCCTGAACAAATCACTCACATGGACCCCACATGTGAAACAAACCGGGGGAATTGCTCTCCCTATGGACGTGTAAGAACCTGTGCGGTAAATCGTGGGGGATGGGACCCCAACAAATTATGTGGCTATACGTGACGGTGATAAGACCGATAATCACGTATGGGGCCATAGTTTGGTATCGGAAGAGCAGAGAGAGCTCCATAAGGGCCAAACTGCTTTCTCAATATGTCTCGGCATCTCGGGGGCAATGAGAACGACGCCCACGGCAGCCATGGAGCGGATGATTGATGCTTCCTGCTTCCGCTTCCAATACTCTTGGAACGAGAGGAAATGAAGGCGACGTACCGGTTGCAACAGGTTGCACACATAACGCCGCAGCCATTCAATGGGGGAGCCAACAATGCTCAGGCCGACTTGGAAGGCGTTAGGGTATTGGAAATGGTCTCCGACCTAATGGCATCATAACGCTTAACCGACACTCGCTACGTCGTCTGGATTCCCTCACGGGAAGACTGAGACGAACTAGGCGAAGATTTGCAAATGGCAGGTAGTACCTGGTACACCGACGGATCCAAGACCGATGTATCGGTCTGGCACCGGAGTATACGGGAGTTCGGATAGCAGGGAGCCTAGGCCAACTCAGCACAGTATTTCAGGCAGAAATACACGCCACTGAACTTTGTGCCCGACACCTATTAGAGAAAGGAGGACATAATGGATCAATAAAGACTTGATCGGACAGTCGGGCAGCACTCCAAAACAGTTTGGAGCTGCAGCAGCACTTTGAACATTCTATGGAGGGAGAACAACATCACACTGGTATGGATCCCAGGGCATCGAGGGCACCCATCCCAAGGCAATGAGAGGGCCGACTCCTTAGTCAGGAGGGCGACGGACTCGGCATTTGTACGCCCGGAAGCGGGGCTGAGGGTCCCATACTTCCTGGTCAAGGCTGAACTCCAGAAATGGGCCAATGCCGAGTCCCAGGAATGGTGGGAGAGCCTACCCGGGCTAACACACTCCAAAAAATTTATCATAGGAACAGGGAGGGCAAAAGCCCAAATATTCCTCAGACTAAATAGGAAACAAATCAGAGTCGCTACTGCACTCTACACGGGCCATAGCCATCTAAGACTCCACATGTACAGACTCGGACTGTCCGAGGAAACGGAGTGCCGGCTGTGCTTGGAGGAAGATGAAACAGTCGAGCACGTTCTATGCGAATTCCCGGCTATTGCCGGATCGAGATACTCACTGTTCGGTAACACGATCATTGAGCCTCAAGATGCAAACGAAGTGTCGCCCGAAAAACTCATCAGATTCGTTGAGGATCTGGGCTTAACAGGTGACAATTAGTGGGGAAAGCAGGGGTAAACCTTGCTGGCAACACTTCGGGTGAACCACAATAGACCCCAGGTCGCGGCGGAGGACTTTACCTACGTCCACTTATACAATCTAATACTTATACCATCTATACAATCTAACACAATACAAAACAATACACTACAATACCATACATCCTCAAAGTAACGGATGGGATCGGCAGGTTACTGGAAAAGCCCAATGTTAAAACCGTCTTTAAGCTGGAATTCCACATTGCAAAACTTACCCGCGTAACTGTTTCGCGATACAAGTCTAGGCTTGCTGCTGTTTGGCGTATCCATTTACATGTTGCGAAACATTTCGCGGTATATCGTCGAAACAAGGCGAGCAGACAGAGGTTGGCGCGAAGCAGTTATGTCACTAGTACTTCTGAATGCAGCATCAACGTTTACAATCATGGACTACAAACAAAGAAGATACTGATGGTGGATGAGGAAAATGTTTCATCTCAATGCGAAAACCAACATTTTAGAGAATATGGTAGCAGATCCCTCTGATCACGTTTAAACTATGCGAAGCAAGTCAGCTCGAGTCACTTTGAAGCGCGCTCAAAAATCGACCGCGAGTTTGCTCACCCCGAAACAACCTCGCGCTGAAAGCTTCACTGTAAAAGTATCCACAAGCCGAAACTTGTTTCGCGAAGCAGTTGCGCGAGTAAATTTCGCAATATGGAATCTCAGCTTTAAACACACTCGCACAATACAACAGAGCTTCCATCGGCCAAAAACCACAGAGATCCTCTATCGGCACCCGGAGTTTACCGAGTTCCATGCAGCTGTGGCTCGGTATACATTGTCATCACAAAACGCATTATCAACACGACGATTACGGAACACAAGAGGAGTTCCAGACTGGTACAAACACAAAAGTCAACAGTAGCAGATCACGTACTTTCCGAAGGTCACGATATCCAACGAGATGTATATCTTATGTCAATCGCATCGTTTCTAGCGGAGACGAACGAGAGAGGCCATTGAGATCTTTAAACATGACAACAATTTCAACAAGAAGGAGGAAATTACGTTTCTAAATGCAGACTGGAAGCGAGTTCTACATCATACTTAAGTGCGGCGAAACCCCGCGCCACCGCTACCCCCAGTGCAGCCCCTCCACTGCAGCTCGACGGCGGGGGAATAAATACCACGGAGCTCACCACAGTCGAATCAGTCAATTTCGGGAAGCACGGGAGACGGGACACTTCGACCACAGCTTCAAAGCCCGGAAAGCCCTTTAAATTGTATTAAATATAATTTCTTGTTAAATTATCATTTCATCTCCTAGGATATTCAAAGACAAATTTTAGGAACCTGAAAAAAAAGTCAAAATTTTGCAAGAAAATCAGATTCTGCCCAACTCGATTAATTATGTAAACTTATACACATCAAAATGTTGACAAAACTATAAAAAAAACAACTTTAGCTCTTGATGGTTCTGGGTATCCTAGATCCCGAACTACAAGATAACCACAATTTTTTAGTTTTCTTTATTTTTTAACCTAGAAAAGTACAATTGCGACGATGTGGAACATTTTTTATAAAATTATCATTTTAAAGGCGATGTCTATGGTTGAGAAATTTAAATAATTTTCTTTTTAAGAATCTCACCAAAACGAATTTGAAGATACCTACTATTGTAGGCAAATATCTGTCACCATCTTGCAGAAAAGTCATATTTTGATGGTACTTATTCCTCTATTTCCAGAGGAAAATTTGCAAAATTTAGATTCTGCGTAACCTTAACCATTGTGGAAATGTTTACACAACAATACATAGAGTCTTAAGCATTGTTTCTTTTAACCATCTTAAAATTAGCGTTTTATTCAGCTTGCATCGTGGTGCCAAAAAAAGGATACAAAAATTACGAAAATGTGATATTGTCCATTGGACTGGTTTTGATTGGTGGCCGACCAAGACTTCAATTAATGATTATAATTTTTTTGGGGTTAAAAGAAAACCCCTGCCAAGTCTCTTGTTTTCACTCATTACTTGAAGAGGTATTTCTGCAAGCAGATGTACGGCTGGATTTTAGTATCAGTTAGTTTGTAAATGATGCGTAAACTACTCGCTTTAATCTGTTAAATATGCGAAAGCATTTGTAGAATCATCAAAAACTTACTGTGTGTGTGTGTACTGTACAATTTTCCCCAAGTTATCACGACACCGAGGTGCAGCTTTTAGAGCGCATCACGTGACTGACGTACCTTTGACATCTACACAGCAAGAGCCGAATAAAGGCCGCCCTGAAGGTCTTATTAAATATCGTGTAGATGATGGGGTTTATGGTCGAGCTGACGTATCCCAACCAGAGGCAGGTGACCACCACGTGTTGGGGCACGTCGCAGTCTGGACAGGCGGCAAAGATGATGTTGAGAATGAAGAATGGCGACCAGCACAGGACGAATGTGAAAAAGACCAATCCCAGGACTTTGGAGGCCTTTTGCTCGGTGACTACTGAGTTGGAGGCGAATGTTTTTCTTTTCACTTTTCCGGCCAATAACCTGAAAACAATTTAGTCATAATTAGTGAAAATATTGATCTAGAACCACCACATTGATCCCTACAGCTGACTTTCATTCAATCGCGTTTATCTGAGTGATCAACTCGATCTGGTAAGCGGTTTCCAGAAAGTACTAATGTCAAGGCTAATGTAAATATTCAGGATCGATATCTGGGCCTAAATTACGATTTAGGTATATACGACGGTTAACGGCAAGAAAGGGAAATATTGCAATAATTAATTTCAGAGAGGGCATCTCAACCCTTGATGACAGTGTTGCCGTCTCTAATATATTACCCCCCCCCCCAAGTCGAAAATTGGTTAAAACAACGGAAACCAGCTTGCTCGCTTGCTGAAACCGAAGGCAATTAGAAGCTGAAAGGACAGAAAAGTATACGACAAGTGTTCCATTATACGAGATTTATTATATTATTATAATAGGAAAAATTGTATCACTATTGTGAGTGCGTTTAATTTTTTGTATGTTGAAAAGGATTACCTTATAATAGAAGTTATCAGGTAAAAGTTTTTAATTTGCACAGACATAAAGGCATCATTATTCCAGGGACTCATCGATGTCGACATTGCTTTATTAGGTCTTCCTGAAAGTTCTTATTGAGCTTTCAAGTCGCAATCCTTTGATATTTTTAACAAGCTCCTTTAACGTCGAGGCATCCAGGATGCGAGAAAAGTACCGTAAACATAGAAAGTTTATTTTATGGGGCAATTTTCCTCGTTGACTTTATGCGAGGTCTAGCATGATTACCTGACTTTTAAAGCCTACCAGCAAATTGAGAGTCGATTGGAAAAGTTTTGTGATATAAATTATGTACATTAAGAAAAGCATGGAAAGTTTCTTTTTACTATATGGAGAGTACATTATTAAGAAATACATGTGACGGTTTTCATATATACAGGGTATTATAAAGGGAAGTGTTAAATGACTTCACATACAACATGTTTGTGTTTTTTTTTCACAATTGTCTCTTACCGATAGGTGGCAACTCTGGATAAATTTCGTGTTGTCCGGTTGATAAATTTGTCATGGACAAATATTGAAGAATCTGATATGTCAAAGTTTATTACAACCAGTCACTGCAACTCCCTATCTAGGCCATTATGGTTGAGGTAAAATGGATTGTGATTTATGTGCAAAAGTTCATAAATCGGAAACGGTTATAGTTAAGTATGATAAAGTATTCAACAATTTATCCTAAATTAATTAACATTCTTTGCAAAGCAAAATACACACACAATTTTTTTTTGCAATATTTTACTTCTGAAGAATAAATCTAATTGTGGACCTGCTCTGTACCACCCTGTAGGTTTTCGTCCCTACCTGCCCATGTGGTATTCAGGCACATTATTTTGGTTAACGAAGTCTCTGCCCTCATATAGTCAAATCTCTTGAGTCCTGCGAATTCAATTATTATTTAGAGTCGTGTTTTGATTACGAAAAAAAAATTAAACTATTGAATATCTGCAAAACGGTGTGAGATAAGTACAGGAATGGAGTGTAGGTGGTCACCAATTTGTCGATCAACCCATCTGCACACTAGTTTCGGGGTCTAACCCTCATCAGTACAGCTTTGACTGGTCGACAAATTGATGACCGTGATACGGCTAATTGAAGCCGGAAACGTACAGAGTACCGGTGAGATTATCCCGGTTATCATTGGTGACCACCTACACTCTTTTCACTTCGTTCTGGATCCGATAACCAGCGGGGTACAGAGCAATATGGGCTGCTTCTCGAACTGAGAGCCATCTGCCATGCAGAGTTGGATCTAAAACACGCTGGTGGATGTCGCCTGCTTCTGGTCTGTACAACATCTCACCGGTACTCTGTACGTTTCCGGCTTTAAATTAGCCGAATAATGGTTCATCAATTTGTCGACCAGCCAAAGCTGTACTGATGAGGGGTAGACCCCGAAACTAGTGTGCAGATGGGTTGATCGACAAATTGGTGACCACCTACACTCTTTTCACTTCGTTCTGGTTCCGATAACCATCGAGGTACAGAGCAATACAGGCTTCAGACGAAGCGACCTAGCCAAGGACTCGGGCTCTATCTTACCATCGCCCTTACATTTTGGCGGATTTAGGACCCGGTTCATGTATAACTGTTTATGGCTTTCAATCTGAATTTTTTTTTGTATTTCTACGTTGCCTGTAACAAAACAGTTTATCTGCTCCGGCAGGATTTAGTGGCTGACAAAACTCTTGTCTCGTTCGGGATTGAAGCACCAGCGGCTATACCTGCCCCCGGTACCACCTCTATGGTTGAGCCCCATAGGAGGAAAAACTTAATAAAAAAAACCTTCAGTGAGGGTTTTTTTTGGGTTTAATTAAGCATAACCTGTACCTAACATCGAGCCACCTACTCTCACTGCTATAGGAAGACAACCAGCATCGAAGACCATAATATGAAAGCTAACACCTATTTTAATACACAGCAACTAGCAAACTAATTACCAAGTGGATTTTTTTTGTCCTTACATATTGGTTTACGATGGAACAGCAGATAGCGGGTGTAGGACAATTAAACAGCTACTTCACAGATAGCTGACACTCCTGATACTGGACCTACCCCATTCTCCTAATTATGTGAGCTGGGGCATTCTAATATGGCAGGCCACTAGACAACTCACACCCCTTTAGTAAACTTACTTTTCATTCGTAAATAAACATTTCCCTATAAGCAGGACTTAATCCTGTTGCATAGCTTTTAAAATATTTTCTCTACCCCTGCTCGTTAATAATTTTACACATTCACTGCTAATTAACTTCAAGACAATAGTAATCCCGGTCACAGATTTTTGCTGATATTAAATTTAATTTGAAGTTATATAAAAAAATTGTAAATTGTCTAAACTACTGTGACCTTCGCATTGAATGTCTAACATTGTTAAATAGTTCACACAATAGTTATTTATATATCAAGAGCATAAAGTAGATGTTTATGTCCTTAGGGCGACGAGCTTAGGAAAGTAAGTGGCCCGAAGGCTCATTTTTACTGATGTAATACCAACAGCAGAAGTAACTTATAAAGGGGGCTTGTGGCCTCAGCTCTGCTACATATCTTAATGTCTTCAAAGACAAAATGTCTAACGATCTCAGCTTAAAGATTTTATTTTCTGGCATCATCTACCAATCCAAATATTATCAGTGACTCTCTAACATTAAGATAACTGAACCATTCATTAAACTTCATTAGTCAAGATTGAATCTTAGATTAGGTAATGGAGAAAAGTTGAGGTTTCGGTCCCATCTGCTCATTTCGGTTCTATGATGGACCCTATTAATAAAAAATATGCATTCAATGAAAAAAATTTATTATGTAAGGGTTGAACTCTTGAGTCTTGTGAAGTCTTCAACTCTTATATTGTAGACGTATACGTAGCCTATTTTATTTTCGTTTTTGATTTAAAAAAAAATGTGTAAACAAATTTCCAATTTCAATCTTAAATAATCATCTCTACGTCTCTTGTAGCATGTTGAAGAAAGATGGATGTAATCCCTGCAAAATACTTAAAATTCTCAGCAAAATACTTAAAAAGGCATGAGTGATTATTGCAATATTCTATAAAGTTTCTGACCTAGCGGACGAATTGAATGTGCCTCAGATTTTGCCTGAGGATAGGGAACATAATTAGAATCTCATCTGCCATTTAATTGTTTAACGTGGGTCGAAAATACTCGATAACGTTACCAAACTCGGTTCCGCCTCGTTTGTTAAATTATTCTCTTGCGAGAAAAAATGCTTTTTTGACGCTTTAAACACTATACATTTTCTTCGATCATGCTAATATTAAGTCCTCATTAACTTTAAAAATAATCTCTGTAGAGTATTTCTTTCGAAAATTAGTGAGCGTTATTAACTTACTTCAGTTTGGTCAACATTTCAACACTTTGATTTGGCTGGTGAGGCCCATATACATGTTTTTATGTTATATTATCATTTTAACGCTATGGGACTTTCTCTTCCTAGAGGCGAATACTACGTTTTCGGGTAGGGCAACAAGATAAAGGAAAGTTGTGAATTTTCTGCATGGTCTAGAAAAAGGGTAGAAAGTTATTATTATAACAAATTAGTTTTTAAAACCACAGAAAATAAACCAAACTTCAGTTAATAATATCAAAGATGAAACTTGCTCGATCGTTAATCTTTGAACCTTGTAGGAAATAGTCAGTTCAAAACCTATTTAACCAAATAGAGAATTTCAACTTTTGATGTACAAACTGAAGACGCCTTGGGGTAAAACTCTAAACAGGTTTAAGGCCAAGTGCCTAAAATATATTTAAATTATAGCTACCATGTTTTACAATCCTAGGTATGTGGGCAAATTTTCTAAAGTTTAACCGTCATAGTAGTATTTACCTGAAGTTTGTCAAGTTCGAAGTTGTGTGATTCAATTGCAACTTGAGCGACTTGAGCCGGCAATTCCTCGCTTCCCGAGCGATATTCTCGGGAGTTTGTGTGCCCTGGTCCCTCCTTGTCGAAGCCAGGTTTCCGTTTCCTCCGTTTACAAAAGACAGCTGACTGTGCGAGTTTCCCAGCCTCATATTCGATGACCTATAAGTAACAAAGTTTACATTTACTTATTTGGGAACCCATTAGGTATTTGGCGCTCAATTATGCAGCTCTATATTGTTATTAGTTTATGCATATTGAGTGTGTGCGGGTAGTTTCGATAGAGCTAATAGACTGCCGATAACGCGTGGTTGTGGTAATAATTATAATTTGATTGATGGACTTGCAGTACTCGTGCCCCTGATCGCTTTGTAAATGGTGATATTATCTCCATTGCGGGAAAGCTTAGAAGGAATTACAATATGATAACTTAGATCCTGTAGTAATTGTTATATGATGGCTTTATAGTTATTTATTATATAAGGCGATTAACCAGCTTTTAATCCAGGAGAAATAATGTACACTCGAGGCGTAGCCGGGAGTTACATTTTTGCGAGAGGATTTAAGGCTGTTAATCCCCAAGTTTAATTCAACGTTTTATCCACGACAACGGCTAAAACCAATCAATTAGCAGTGGGGAAGCAGGTGAAAATTCCTGGTTTTGAAAAATGTCAAGTTTGACAAATTTATTTTTACAACAATGATATTTAGCCGAAAAGTACAAAGACTGGAAATTGTTGTTATAACCAGCGTTTGTTTTTTAATAGACTAGTATGTTAGAAGACCTTTAACCCACTAGTGTGTTAGAAGGCCTTTATTCCACGCCAAACAGGCATATAAACCTTCATAATATAGTGGTCGCGGATAAAAGTATATATAAGAACTAGAGTTTGGGATTGGGCACAAGAGTAACTACTAAACCAAACCAGAAATAACCTGTTTTAATAGATTTTTTTTCTTTGATATTTAGCTGACATTTTGCCGTATCGAAACTACAAATTTAGTTTTCTAATACCAACCGCATTATTCTCTAATTAATAAAAGCTAATGGATGCATAAACAAAGTTTAATAGGCCACGAGTCCGGAAACCATTGAAGTGTCATTTTATATAAGACAAAGCAGCTTAAATCTTTAGTTTAGGAATACAAAAGTTTGTTAAGGATCATTAAAATTTTGTAGTTTAAAACACTCGACCAAATTGATTTATGTGTTCTACAATGTGTTTAAAAAAGATGATCTTTAGGGTTTATAGAGAGCCCCTAGTCATACAATTTTTTTGTATAAACTCCTATTCGCAAACTTACTGTTTTTAGTGTTACAAGTGTTACAATGTAAAATTAATGGCAATAAATGTACCGTTTTATCAATGAAAAAACTAGAGTGAAACTAAAAAATATACATTCGAAAATTTTCAGAAATGTAACTAAAAATTGTTCGAAAACTCGCACTTCGTAGCAACCTCTGAACAATTCTAATTGGTGCCTTAAGACGGTGTTACTGTGTCTTTCTTTAAATGTTACTACTAATTACCATTGTATCCAACTATCATAGGACAATTGTTTCCCGTTCAGGACTTTTTGCGCCTCAGTTACCTCGAAAGTTTTTTTTCTTTATACATCTCTCTTTTGCTCATGCCAAAAAGATTGGCATCACAGGCAAATTTCTAGGGCTAACGAAATGTTAAACTTTTGTGAATAAGCAATAGGTGACGATTTCTTTAAAATAGTTTTAATGCGGAAGAAGTTTACTGTTCGTCGTATTATTATATTTATTAGAAATATCTTGCACCCTAGAGTCGTAAGAGATAGACAATATTTAGTTGAGAACCTCTGATGTGCTCGTTTAGATGTGTTGTGGGCCAACGGAAGCTGACTGTTTTGAGAGTCAACCAGATGACGACCGAATTGATTCGGAGAAACAAAGAAGACCTAAAGTCAGACAATATTCTACAGGATAAAAACTAAGTGAAACAGGGCATTTTTGCTATGCAAATATACTACTCACGAGCAAAGCAAAGCAATATCTAACAATGGATGTGCTGTGAGTACGCTTGAGCAAACTTGTCTTTTACTTAATTGTCGGTATTACGCGTGTTGTACGACACTTGGCTTGGTTTAGAGCAAGAATTGTAGAAAAAAAGTTCTACAAAAACAAAATTGCAACTCTATTTGCATAAAACGTTGTCAAAAAAAAGATAAATCCTGAATCAAGAATATTTTCCATTGCTTTATAGCAACCATTAAATAAAGTTTTTTTTTATGAATTGAAAGATTTTAAAAATGTGCTAATATAGATAATAAATAATAAATTTCAAGAATTTTTTGCATGTACTCGCCAAATTTTGCATTTTTAATAATTTTCTTAATTATAGTGGTTATAATTATATCTTTAGGCATGTGTCATTTGATTATTATGAATTATGAGTAACGTATCTCACAGGTAATAAGTGATATTTTCTATTAAATGCTAGTGAGTATTAGGCATACTATTAAACAGTCAAAGAAAATAATTATTATTTTAAATAATAACAAATCTGTTAATGACAATATTCCTTCCACATACTTATATACATAGAATTACCCCATAGATTTGCGAGTCGTAAGTAGCCCTCTACCGCACTAGAAATGTAAAAATGTTTTTCTACAAACGTGTTAAAAATAGGAACCTTTTGTTAAAAATGACGTTTTAAAGCATTAATTATATAAATGATACTTTCAAGAACTAGTGCCTTTAAATCAAATGTCAAAATTTGAAAGAATTGTTATAAGTTTTCGATAAAAACTCGAAATAATACATTAATTAATTTATCAGTCAGTATCGCTTTTTTTTGTGCATGAGTAATTTAGTTGTAATTGCGTCTTACGGCGCAACGGCAGGTGTCGGATGCAAGAATCCAATCTTCTTTTCATTGACTGGCAAACTCTCTCAAAAATACCACACAAGTTGCACTCAGCAACGATTCGCTTTCTTAAGTCATTTATTCTTTACTGGAGTACTGTACATCAAGAAGTTCAAATGACCGTGCAGGAATAAATCAGGGGGGTTTAAGTTTCGGGATCACGGAGGCCACAAGTGAGGTCTACTTCGGGAAAACCGGCGATCTCCGTATGCTTCTGTTAAGAAGTCCCAAGCAACGTGACTAAAATGAGCTGGTGCGCCATGGTGCATATATCACATTGCATCTACTAATGCTAATGGTAAGCCCTCCAGATATCCAGGGACGGTGTTCTCCAAAAAATGGCGATACACCTTACCGATAAGTGTCTTACCTGATAGAAATACCGGTCCAATGAGACAATCGCAATCCAAATATTTTAACAGAATTAATATTGAAAATGATCTTCACATATTTTATATGGATTTTCGTCATACCATTAAAGGATATTAATAATAAAAGTTCCTTATTACAATCCTTGAAAAATCGCTTCATAGATAAACAGAATCAGTGAGAGATTGAATGATGTGTGTGAAGGATTTGTAGAACGTGGAAGAAACCAACACGTGGAGGAAAATCGACAGGAACAAGTGCTTAAACAAATTGTGTGTGGAATGGAAACAACAACTTTTCTTCAAGAACGTGCCAGACATCTAAAGTATGAGCGAATTTGTGAGTAGAAGTACTTGGATCTTCTTCGATCATGTTCAGCACATCCTCTTCCAACTCTACCGTTCTTGCTATTTTTGGTTTCCCTGCACCTGTTTCGTCCACTTTCGTCTCAATGTCCTGTCGCCTGTTTCAGAAAGGCGTCGATGAGTTTATTCCAAACTTTGTCTTTCAGGAATTATGCGGTTAGGATATCTTTCTGCATACAATCGCCTGACTTCTAATGATTAAATTCATGATGAGACACTTCAACAAATTTGACGGATATAGAATTATTAATCACGAAACGCATTCAAACAACATTGACCTTCTTGATTTTTAAATCTAGTGAATAAAACAGGTATGTTTAGTAGAATTGTTCACAAATATCCCTGGAATAATCAAAAAGGTTTTTGTATGATGAATGGACATGTATTTAAATGGTTTTTTTTTTACTGAAAATGAGTTCGTGGTACGATAAAATTTCAAGAGAGGTTTTTTTTTCACCATTAAACAGGGAATTGAAAACAATCTATATTTAAAGAAACCAGAGGCGTCCTATTTGTGTCATTAAAAATAACCAGCGACGTAACAATACGCGTGCCACTGGTGGTGATTATAAAGAAAACGTTATCTCGATTTTCGCCTTAATTTTGATATCATTAGAAAGCTTGTTAACATTAGCCAACTTAAGTAAAACAATTCTTGTATGGTCGAGTTTTGTAAGAAAAAAATAGAAAAATGAAAGTATGGAAATACATTACTCATACAGGTTTGAAATTAGTTAACTCTAAGTCAACAGTCTCAAGTTTATTATGTTGTAGTTATACGGCGCTACATGTTTCGCCTAAAAAGGCATCATCAGGCCACAATCACAACACACGTTAAAATAGTTGAAAATTCTAAAACGTGTTCTGAGCCAATTTTCTTTTAATTTTTAGAACAGGTTACCTTTCGGTTAGTTCAGGTTAAGTCTGGTTAGTTCAGGTTAGTTCTGTTCCAGTTTTCCTAGTTAGGTTAGTTCAGTTACACTTTTTACTTTTAGCTTAGGTTGGCTCAGGTTAGTTCAGTTCTACTATATTGCTGCAGAAAGGTACGAGAAATTGCACTCAAAGATCTTAGTTCTGTGCTGGGGTACTGTGATGTAGTTTCGATTAAGTATATTTATCTCATGCGCATCACCTTTTTATTGGATCTTTTCCCACAGATATGCAGACTCTCTAGTAATAGCAATAGTGTATATGCCTTTTCTGCGGTATATTACAATGATATGTGTTACACTTTTTTTTTTGTATAATAATTTAGTCTCACTTTTATGTTATGGTTCACATAAAAATCGTACAATTATTTTATTTAAACGTTTACTATCCTTCAAATCTCATTCGCCATTTTGTTTGTTTGTTTATTCATTTCAAAAGTTATAGAGCTTCAGGGCACCTTATTGTCCTTTAACCTACAGTCTACAGTCAACTCACTTTCAAAGGTCATAAATATGACCTCTTTATTTATCACGAGACACGATCAATGAGAAACCAGGGTTCAAGATGAAAAGTTAGTATAATTGGCATGCCTTCACCTTTTGGTCTCTAATCCATTTTTTTACTTTACTAACTAATTGCTTAAACTAATGGCAAATTACTACCTCCTCATTATATGTGGTTTGTGGACCTCTTAGTCAGGAGACTGACTTTTTTGCGAGGAAGGATAAGCATCAATTAGCAATTATTTTCTGGATTCAAAATACCCTTGTGACAGAGCTAGCACATGGCATTTCTTTTCAAGGTCATACACCAGCCCTAAGTACGTAAAGCTTTATTATCGACTGTACTAACTTTGAAACTCATGGTATTAATAGTCTCACCACCAAATCAATGCCCGCTCCTCATTTTGGTATTCTCTTGTAAGCCGTCTTCTATTCTTCTATTTTACTTTTCAACCTTTCACTTCACCTTACTTGCCATCTACTGATATAACTAGCTGCCCTCTTGCGTTATACCACTGGGAACTACTACTCACTCATCATCATCAGCACTAAACCTGCGAGCACACCTCACCACAGCACACACTTCAACACACGTGTACACACCAAACCCTGAGGCATAAGCTGCAACCAATGGTCTGGAAGTTTCAAGGTGGGTTTGTTCCATTTTTATTCTTTCTGTTCGGAGATGACTGACTAACTGCCTGTTCAAGCACTTTTGGGTGCCTATATGGGTACCAATTAATGATAAAAACCAAATAATAAACAGTTGTTTTGAATTACATCAACGCCCTCAAATGTGTAACTGAGGCGAATAACAAATAGTAGCAAATTAAGTGCAATAAGCTATTCTGATTAATTAACATTACCTTATGGGAATAATTGTGAACCAGACATATATATATATATGACCTTTTGGTGTCACATTTCAGTCTCTTTTGGTGTCACATTTCAGCTTATACACTCTGTTAGTTTTGTGCACTCTTGGCAGATATAACTCCACATAATACTTATAGTTATATATGCTTGCACTGGGTGATATACCTGTGGCATTATTTGCCACATCCATTACACCTACCAGGTATTTAAACAGAGTCTTAGCATCCAACTCTTGATGGGTTAAAAATAGCAAACCGCTGATCTTGAAGTTATCGATTTTTGAAACAATTGAGACCTCCCTGAAAGTTGTACCCATAAAAAGTAATTGTACGATTCATTTCATGGTAACCGTTATTTATTGTTAATACAAATCCCTTCATTCATGAATCGATTGCAAGTTATTTCACCTACGACCACCTCCACTGAATGTAGCCGAGCTAATTAACACGTAATTCAATCTGGTTTTCGTAAAACTCGTTTTGTTATCCGCCATTCTCACCCTTAAGATAAAAATGATAGAGTTTGGCGTAACATATATATTCCTGATAGGTTCATTTACATGATCTCTACAACATAAATTATTAACATATCTAACACAGCAATTCTGTAATTTTTGAATGCGATACTTGTTACAACAATTAAGAAAAGGCCCATCTCAAAATAAATTGGAATCGAGAGGACCAAGGTTAGGTACAGTTAAAATTCTTTAACTTTAGCTTGTGGTAGGACCTGCGGCACACATTGCTAAAATGTCCATTAAAAGTTAATTTTGTATCAATTAAAAGTGCTCAAGATTAAGATAAGACAATATTCAGCTCTGAAGTATCAATGTCTGTTTTTCAAAACAGAATGGCCTGAGTCTTGTTTGGATTTATGAGTAGTGAGTTGCCACTGGCCCAGGTACAGACAGCATTGAAATTTCTCATAATAAAAAAAGAACTAACTGGTGTAGGTCACTAACAGAGGAGGGGAGACTTGCAGATCATCTGCATACATATGATATTTTGCGAATTTAATATGTTTCACGAGATCTGAGACAAAGGTTGTGAACAGTAGAGGTCCAAGGACTGATCCGTGGGGGAATCTCATCTATCAAGAGCTTGACAGCCTTCCTCCTCTCTCGGACATAACTGCCAAACCAGCCACTATTATTTATTTTTAAATGCTGCAATTTTTCCAACAGCAAACGGGTATCCAGACTGTCAAATGCTCTTGTCATGTCAATCATGACTGAGGAGCAGACACGTCCTCGATCAAAGGCCGTTGCAATATCAGTTGTAATCTTCTAGGAGGACTGTTGTGCAACCATTCCCAGCTCTAAAACCAGACTGGAACTTAGGAATAATATTATTGACACTAAGATGCTCTACCAGCTGAGACCTAACCACCGACTCAAGAATCTTTGAAGCCGCCGGCAAGATGCTAATTTGTCTAACATCATTAAGTCTTTCTGGACTATCAACTTTGCAGAGCGGCACCACCAACGCAGCTTTGAAAGCAGTGCCCGTTTAAAGTGAACAATTTATAATGTGCATTAGTGGCCCCAAGCCCCTTAAACTGCAAAGCAAGTGAAATTGCCTCCGCAATAAATAAAACGGTCAATGTATTCAAATTGGTCAAGTTACATCTTTTCTGTTGTCAAATCATAACCAAGTTGATAAAATTATTACTGAACGCTCCTTACATAAAAAATGCGAATGCAAGGACTGCACCCTTTCACATGTAGTTTAGAAAGTATCATTTGTATTTTAGAAAACGTCACTTGGATTTCAGATATGTCAATTGTATTCCAGAAATCATCACTTGTATTTCAGAATAGTCAGTTGAATTTTAGAAAGTATCATTTGAAATTTAGACGCGTCACATGTATTTTAGAAACCATCAGTTGGAATTTAGATTAGTCATTAGTATTTCAGAAAAGTTCAGAAGTATTTCAGAATTCGTCATTTAAATTTCAGAAAATTAATGAATTACATACTGTCTTCATAATCGGATTGAAAAAGCATGCGATGCAGCTACAACAGAGTTTCCTTTTTTTTATATTGTATAAATTATATTTGATTTATGAATGTGAAAATGATGTAGAGGAGAAGATTTAGTTAAGGTCTTATAGGACCATTCTTCTTATGATAATTCATAACTCTAACTCTAAAGGTCATAAACCTAAGGTATTTCCGAGAGAAAATAATAATAATTACTATACTCAATTAAACACAATAACATAAACGGGATACCATTATAATGCTCTGCAGTAATTAGGGTAATGGAATTATGTAGGGTCTCCTGCTGGCCTGACAAGAGTGGTGATTGACAATTAAAGTTTTGCGCCATCAATAAAATGTCATTGTATTGGTGCGCTAAAACTGCAGGGTTATTAGCGGAGGCGTTAATGTGATAACTGAATTTAGTAATAAATGGTTCTGTAATAGGTTTTTCATTGAGACCATTAAGCCGAATCAGGTTTTATGGCGAAAATTTCCGATGTCGTAATTTATTACGTTACAGATTTAGTTGGTTGTAAATAACTTTTTTTCTATACTGTTTTTTTTTAAGATAGCAAAAGGGCTGGAAAGCTCGTAAAGCTAATCCTGCTTACTGTGGCGACGATCAGCTATTCTTGCTGGAAAGCGTGTTAGTTAGTTAACGATCTCTAGATTAAAACAGTTTAATGAGATAACATAATAGCGAAGTACGAATTATGTTCTGAAAATGATATTTTATTACTTCGTACACGACTCGCGTCGAAATGAGCGCGTTTATTCACACAATGCAAAACTGCCGTTTCAGCAGGAGAATCGTGTTTGCAATTAGCATACGCGATGCAAATGAGATAATTCGCAACACTCGCCAACTTTGTTTTGCGGCCAGGGGAGCATAACTAGTTACTTTAACCTGTTTATGTATATATTTTTTTGGCGCCGGTTTCTTGGTTTTACGTCATTTGTAAATTAAACGTTTTAGACTCAGCTAAAACATGTTTATTTTGTAACATAAGGCTAAACACACCTAAACAAAATGAGGAGCAGAGCACATATTATACAGAGTGTCCCACACGTCGATGGTAGTTACGCTAAACTATTCAGTTTAGCTTTCACTACTGTTTTTTTACCACTTTCACAGCTGTCAGAAAAATAATAACAGCAAAAAACAGTTGAAGTTGCTCCATTCGGTAGCAGTCAAAATTGAAAAATCAAGAAAAAGCTCACAATACTATTAAAAATTAAAAAAAATCGATTTTTTTTTTGTTGCTTTTCATCGGAATCTGTCTTTTACAATCCCCGAGGAAACTAACAGACTTAATTCGAAAGCATCTTTGATAATATATTCAAAACTCAAATAAACAGTCGATCAAATAAAAGAGATCGAAAATTTTGTAACACTTTAATTTCACTAAAGGTATCTTAGAATATTCAAAAAGTGTCCAGGGAAACTATCAGGTTATGAACTAAAAGTGCTTAAAAATCGGCCCGTAAAGTGAGTTCGGGGCGCCACCAATTTTAACCAATTAAATTGGAAAAATCCTACGCTGTTAAGTAGCTGACCAGTGCCCCTTAGCCTCTTCCAAAATACCCATAGTACTTGCAAACAAAAATAAAACAAAGCAAGTTTGAAAAAAAGAAAGAAATAAACGTTGTAGTTGTAGTTGAGTGAAAGGTTTCCCTTAATTCACTTATCCAGCGGATCCTAGGATCCAGCGGACCCCCAGGTCAAGGACGAAGGTTGTTAATCTGGATCGATTAGCACGATATCATGCAACTCTATCTGCTCGAGACGAACAGCATTGGAGCAGGAGGAGGGCAGTGTTACGGTGAGCGGGCGCCGGGAAGCGGAGCGACAATGGAGGTTGGATCTTCGCGTCTCGCGGCCTCTCCGGGCGCTGCGACATGGAACTGACACGAGTAATTTATTGCTCTGTATATTAAAAACGCAGTTATTTACGAACCTTTTTTGTGTGAGTTTTAGCAAGAATGTTCTAGGCTTTTCGGTATTTTTAAGATTTTGTATAAAAGGCGAATAGCGCCGCCGTTAGTAGTAGTCTTATTTTAATCGAGCTATAGGTCAGCTAAAGAACCAAATAATAGAAGGCTAAGTAGTGAGTTATTTAGTAGTCGAATTTGACTTGTATTTGTGGATAAATAAACAGTGTTTTCGTGTTAAATCGCTACACTGGAATTATTGAACTCTGAGTTCGCAACAATTGGTGTCAGAAGTGCGATTCCTGTAGGAATTTGAGGACTAATATTGCTGAACTGTAAGTGAGTGCTTCTTTGCCGGACATTGTGTGTTTATGCCAGGGATTAGAAGCCAGCACCAAGCTATGGAGGATCAACTTGCCACCTTGCTCTCCCTTATGCAACAACAGAGGAAAGAGTAGGAAAAACGTTATAATGAACAAAAAGAGGAGCAGGAAAAACCTTATAAGGAACAAAAAGAGGAGCAAGAAAGACGTGATCAAGTACAGGAGCTATGTTATCAACAACAGAAGGGAGAGCAGAAAAAACATTATCTACATAGAACAAAAGGAAGAGCAGAAACAGAAACGGTTCAAAGAAGAATTAGTCGCATCTCGCAGCTAGGGAGCAACAATTGGAAGAAAGGATAATGCAATCCGTCAACCAGAAGGTTCTCAAACTAGAAAAGAAATTCCTGAAAGAACTTGAAGACGACAATGTGTCCACAGAGAGTTTTAGCACACCCAAAGCTAAAATTAAGCCTCCCGCTTATGGCGGCACTGGGAAATTTATAAAATCCAATTTGAGGCAGCTGCTAATGGCTAGTCCGAGCCCCAGAAAGTGTGCTACATTATTAGTGGTAGCACTTTGTGGAAGAGCGGCTGAACTACTCCATTTTCTATCGGCAGCTGATCAAAGTAATTATGCAACTTTAGTAAAGTCTGAATAATCATCTTGTGAAAATTCGTCATAATTTTCCATTCTCACTAACGCACGTTTACTGAATGAAATAGAAAAATTGCGTCATAAATATACGTCGCGTGCCATCTGCCACTTAACAATGCCGATAAAAATGTTTGACATTGCTTCATTATCAGTTTGACACATTATTTTATTATAGTTTAAAATGAAACTACTCGATTTTCTGAACGAAAACAGAACTTTATTTTAAATTTGATAGATTTCTTTACGAAAGAGAAAGATGCAGGAAGACTCCTTTTACCTCTGACTTCAGTGCTCCAAGTAAGTACCTTCTTTTCATACATATTTTCTATGTTTATATTTAAAATTACTACATTTAATTTCTACATAAATAAAAAGCTTAAGGATGCCTTCATATTTTATATAACTTATTTTAAACTATCGAAACATTAGCACAAAGATATCGTTCGGCCATAACTCAGAAGTTCGTATACTCTATTCAGCGAGGGTTCAATATGACGTCACATTCATCATCTCATTTCATTAGAAAAAGATCGCAAAAAAACAGGCGTATTATTAGTTCTTATTAATAATAAAACCACCAGCTAAAGTCAGTTTGACGCTTAATGTCAAAATGTCGTCAAAATTTAGAAATCCGAGTCCAGCTTTTGTAGTACTAAATTTAGAAACGAAAGAACCGCTTTTAAGGGATCATGTAGAAACAGTACACTGTGTGAAGAAAAACCGGAGAAAATTTCCAAGATAGTTGAGAAACAAGGAGTTACAATCGATGAAGCGGCGGAAGAAATTGCATCAACATATGTCCCGAAGGAACTATGAATTGTTGAAAAGAAACCCCTGTTCCTGAACAACCACCTACTGGTCCACAAAAATATCTTTCCCTGGTGTCACCTAAACGCTAGATCCGCTTCTGTGGAAATGAATAAAACATTAATCAAAATTAGCAAGTATCTGAATCAACTAAAGAAAAAAATTTGGAAGAACGGTGCTGCGACACAGATAAAAGCAAAACTAGGTGTCTTAAAAAAATTGCCCACACTTAGATTATTTACGCAATTTAAGTTATTTATGTTGCTTGTTTTATTATCACATGTTGCATTCATTAAATTGTAAGAAAAATTTCAAGAATTGAATATACAATAAATGCCTAACAGATTTTTTATCAAATGAATGAATTCATGCGGACACGTATTGAACTATTCCGCAGAAAAGGGTGCATTCGAACGAAAAAATATGTTTGGCGACCCGACGACAAGTGTTTCTGCTTATTGGTTTTACAACGCAACGGTTTTACATCACAACGCAACGGCAAGTTAGCACTACTAGGTATAGTAAGCACACAAAAATACTCGAATATCTTGGGTCAATTTTGTCCATATCTCATGATATACATCCATGGCCGGGTGAATCATAGCAGGTGTCTGTGGTAAAGCTGCGGCGGATATTCCTTCTGAATTAATACCCGAAATGCGAAAAGTTTGGAATGTTTGCACAAAAGGCTAAACTGTTACCTGCCCCGTGTCAACTTGACATTTTGTTTAACTGACATTTTATCAGAGACAGACGTGTTTTTTTGTATGACGTCACAATTTGTGACGCAATATTGAACCCTCGCTGAACAGAGTATACGTATACCTACGACTAATTACACATTACACAAGTTTTCTTCAAAGCAATCGTAATAACTTCAAATAAGCTTTGTGCAAGAGCAAAACGTAATCATATTATTTTTATACCCAATATATGTTAACCTGAACTATAATGCAAAAATATGCTATAAATCATATTCTAAATCATATCCTGCCAGAAATAAGCTGTTGGTATTTAGAGAAAGCTTTTCATACTATTACAAAACATCCAATATTATTATGGTTATCAGTAACAATAATAATATTAACATAAGCTTAATTTTTAGAGAGTGGCTGATGTATTAGATGTGTCCAAGTCCCTTGTGTACATGATTAAGTCAAGGAGAGTTATCACAATTGATCGTTTATCTCCAGCAGAAACAAATAACTTTTGGAGAGAATTTAATGAGCGACGAATTATGGAAAATTGTGAAACAAAATTTACTTGCTACAAGATACAAGTAAGTATTCTTAAATTTTTTTAAGAAAAATTATATTCTATAATAATAATAATAATAAACTTTTTTTCAAATCAGGCCTTAGAAAATAAATCCCCAGCCCAAAGGAAATAGCGTTAATGGGTCGAGAGTTTTAGGTTACACCCGAAAAATGGAGAGTTTACTGCAAGCACACGAATGAGATTATATATATAGAGAGGCTAATTGATGCCAGGGTTGGCAAATATCGTGATATTTATATAAATAACAAAATATCATAATATCGGAGATATATTTGATATATATCAAGTGTATCTTTAATAATACCGTAGGCCTATAAGATAAAAAAAAATGGGTTACAAAACCACATTGCTACATTTTATAGATTTTACTAGTTAGTGGACTTTTACTCAAACATTGGAGAAAAGCAGTAAAACTTTTACATCTAAAAAATTTACATTTTAAAATACCGTTATATTGCAATAGTGATGTATGTATAATGTTAGTATTTTATCTTATTGTTTGTTTTTTAATTGGGCAAGTAGTATGTTGTAATCATCTTCGCTGTCCTGGTTGGCCAGTGGAAGTTCTGCCGCTTTATTTAACCAGACCCATTCCAAGTTACTTGCTTTGTTTTTTTTTGGGAAGTCTGGTTCAGAAATTTAAAAATGAAAACTAGTTTACTGGCTTTTTCATTGCTAATCTATTTCTTATATTAGACTGGATTAGCCCAAAACTGGAAAATATCCCCTATATTCCAGCTGTTGCAGATACTGCTGAACTGTTGATATATATCATGATATACCGGGTGTCCAGCACAACCTTAGACATAGGAGATTAACATGGGAAGTCGTTTTTTAATTTTTTGCGCCTGTACGGTTGAATTGATTGAAAAACGTTTAAGAGTAAAGTTGTAGAGCCTATGGTCAGCTATCATCCTGCAATTTTTTCAATACCCCAGTTTTGGCCGTTTTTTGGAAAAACGCCTCGAAATGAGGCTTCCTGCGGATTTGATGTATGGAACACCACAAAAAGAGTCGCTCAACTCTGAGAATTTTCGATCGATCTGGGATCGAGCCAAAGCAATATATGACCTACTGGCTAACTCCCGCAGCTTCCAGGATGGTGATTTGGTGTGGCTGCACAATCCGCGGCGAAAGGTAGGGAAGCCGCCCAAACTTAGCCAAAATTGGGAAGAGCCTTATACAATCATTTTAAGAAGATTAACGATGTGGTGTATAGGATCCAGCGGACCTCCAGGTCAAGGATGAAGGTTGTTCATCTGGATCGATTAGGACGATGCCATAGAACTCTATCTGTTCTGGACGAACAGCCTTAGGAGGAGAGCAATGTTACTGTGGGCGGGCGCCGGGAGGCGGAGCGACAATGGAGGTTCGAACTTCGCGTCTCGCGGCCTATCCGGGCGCTGCGGCATGGAACTGACAAGAGTGATTTATTGCTCTCTTTATTTAGAACGCAGTTATTTACGACCTTTTTTTTATGTGAGTCTTATCAAGAATGTTCTAGGCTTTTCTGTATTTTTAAGATTTTGTATAAAAGACGAATAGCGCCGCCGTTAGTAGTAGTCTTATTTTAATCGAGCTATAGGTAAGCGAAAGAACCAAACGATAATAGAAGGTTAAGTAGTGAGTTATTTAGTAATCGAATTGTACAGGTTATCCCATTTTTGGCACTTTTGCGCGGTCCCTTATTTTTAATGATAGGAGTTTGCGGTTTTCGCGACAGTGTGCTCGTTTTTTGTGAAACTAAAGATGGCGCCAGCCGAATTTTTATAGCCCTTTTGATTTTTGAGATACAGGGTGGAATTGAAAAGTATCGCTATTGAGGCACCCCCCGTATCACAGTTATCTTTAAAATTCTCGAAGAAGTTAAAACGCATTCCGAAACAATTTTTTCCGTAGAATCCAGTGTCCTAGTCAGTTCTTTTCTAGCAACTTCAGTTTGCAACGAAGCATATATATGTTTTTTTTTTAAATGGATTATCCTATATATTATTTTTTTTTAGTATATTAGTCATAATGTGGGCTTTCCAAAAATATGTAATTGTATGCAATAATTTTCAAAACGAAGCTCAGAATTTAAGATTTTCTTAAATTTTCAATTTTGTCCAATTCGTAGGTAGTAGGCTATGGCTAAAATTTATTGAAAACAAAATCCATGTAAGTAATAATTATTCTAATTTATAACACCTTCAAATTTAATTCAAAAGATCTGTTTTAAATTTCAGTTAATAGTTATATTATTATTACAGCATTTTAACGTAATTAAGTAAACAGTTTTTAAAGGTGGTTTTCAAAATGACGGCCATTTTCCTGTATGCAAAATTGGCATATTTTTGTTATTCTTCTAATCGCGTTAAAAAGAATCATAAGCCTTCTTTGCAAATTTTGGAAAGTTAAATTGATTGCTGCAAGAAGCTCCGCTCGAGACTGATATTGTGTTTTATAGATTTCATTTTGCATGAAACCCCATAAAAAAATCCAAAATTGAAAGATCGGCAGATCGAGGGGGGTCATCTTACAGGTCCGTAGGTACTAATCAACCTTTGAGGAAAGTTATCGTCTAAAAATTCCCTTAAAAGGGCAGCATTATAAAGGGTGTAAACGTTGAACTATATGGAATTTATAGGGGTGATACTTATATTTTTTCAAAATTCTTTGAGCATCAGACTTGGATACACCAGTTGCTTCCTCTATATGCTTTCAAGAAGATGAAGGCGTTGCTTCTACATAACCCAATACGTCTATTTCTTTTCTCTCTCTATCTTGTTTGGAGTATGAATTAGGCCTGGGCTGGATAAATGATCCGTGCTCTACTAGATTTGATTTAATTCGGGCAAATATGCCTGGGATGGGATGCCTTCTCTCTGGATATCTAATAATAGCAAAAACGACCCCTAAGATGTTATCCTAACGATGGCGCGCAAAATACTTTACCTTTGGAAATATACTACCGAAGCTTCTTGGGGATTTTCATTAGATTGTATAAAACAAACCAACATATCATACTTCTCATAATTTTCGTAAACCGCCACTATTGTAACAAAATTAATTTAATTAGCAGCTAAATAGTAAAATAGAAACACCAAAACAACATGCATATTACTAGTAATCAAAAAGTGACAAAACCACAAAGTTTTTGATATATTGCCTTTTGATCCAAATAAGCTAGCCATAGCCTACCACCTACGAATTGGACAAAAATGAAAATTTAAGAAAATCTTTAGCTTTGAGCTTCGTGTTGAAAATAATTGCATACAATTATATATTTTTGGAAAGCCCACATTATGACTAATAAATTAAAAAAAATATACACAGGGTGTTAAATTAAAAAAAAACATATATTTGATTCGTAACTCAAAAACTGAAGTTCCTAGGAAAGAACTGACTACGCCACTGGACTCTACGGAAAAAAATGTTTAAAAATGAGTTTTAACTTCTTCAATAAGTTTAAAGGTAACTGTGATACGGGGGGTGTCTCAAAAGCGATACTTTTCAATTCCACCCATTATCTCAAAACCAAAAGGGCTATAAAAATTCTGCTAGCGCCATCTTTAGTTTCACAAAAAAGTAGCACACTGTCGCGAAAACCGCAACCCTCTATCTTTAAAAATTAGGGAGATACCCCGCAAAAGTTCCGAAAATGGGATACCTTGACTTGTGTGAATTTATGGATAAATAAATAGTGTTTTCCTGTTAAATCGCTACACTGGAATTATTGAACCCTGAGCTCGCAACACTATGTTGCAGATGATCGGAAAAGCTAGACGCCTTAAGTCCACAACAACGTAAAAAGTGGTGGCTATTGGCCCTTCAAAAATGGTAGTGGCCCCCCTCGGAAACTATAGTTGTGCTGCCCCTTGAAAAAAAATCCAAGATGGTTTTCACCCCTTGGAAGCAATGGTGGTGATTTTCACCTCTTGGAAACACCCTAGAAAGGACATTATTTACTAAGATGCCTTTGGCCTAGTTCATTTTTTATTTTAATTTATAATTCGTGAATCGATTACACTATTAGTTAACTAATAATCTGACAGGAAAATTTACTCGTGAAATTCTTTACATCAAGTTGACTTTGTAAATTTTAAACAATAAATAAAATAGTAAGTCAATAATCGAATCAAATCCACCAAGAAAATTTGACCTTACACTGGCCCTAAATTGGATTGGAAAAATCCAACAATAGAAAAAATCATAAAAATCTAAATAAGATAAGTTAATGAATAATTACCTCGTACCATGAGGGTTCCCAAAATCAGAACAAAAAAAAAACACGTGACGTGGCTGCTCTCAGCTCTCACATCAACCTCGCTGTAGTACAGTGGCTTATGTAGTCTTGGATCGAAATATAGGTTGACAAATACTTTTCTTATAGACCCAACTCTGATGGAAAGGAAATACAAAGAAAGGGCTCAGTGGAAGGAAAAGAAAAACCCCTCAACCAAAAAGATGACCGACGTGACTTACCTCCTGCTGCACAATCCCGAAATTCGCTCAACTTTCCTCACCCCAAAAAATGTCCCAAAAACTGGCCGAGTGACCACAAAACTAACACTAACTAAGGGAAGATGAAATACTACTGCAAATCGACTAAATCCCTCGTGGCGGTTTACACTTTTATGTCGAAGTGAGTAGCAGCGAGGAGATGAGTGCTGTCTTCCACGTGTCTTGATCCATAAAGAAAGATCTTCTCCACATTCCTATTTTCAATTGACAAAAGGTGCAGGTGGGGACAAGATACTGGTCGAGAGCGCCGGGGTGCGACGAATAATTGACGAATGAAAATTTTCATTGTTGCCGAAAGGCGTTTTTGGACGACACTCAAAATACTTGCTCTCGCTACCCCCTTTACTCCACAGAAAATCATTCAAGTTTGTTCCACATGACTCCCATTTCATCCGATAATATTATCATAAAATAACGTTTGACCACTTGGGCTATTAGGCACTCACCTCTATATCTACACAAATTCACCCACCGCCAATCCATCAGACAATAAAACCGACGTTTGAAATAAGACAGTTGTTTATTTATTTCCAAGTTTTCGGGTTATAATTTTGTGAACTTACTAAAATCCGTAGCCTGCTTTATTAAAACGATTAGATCAAAAACTGCAGTTTAAAAATAAGATATTTCCCAACCATCTAAAAAGAGGAAGTTAGTGAGGAGCTCAAAACTGATTAGAAAAATAATCATTACAAAAAACTGCAAAAACATAGGCATATTGCATGTTTGAAATTCCATAAAACAAAAAGAAGCAAATAATTCAAGAATGAAAAAGTAACAAAGTGATGGTAAAGTGAACGATAAAAAAATTGATTATTAAAGTGTCGAAAAATAAACCACCGAAAGTGTCTATCTCCAAAAATATTGCACCTCCGAAACCTCCGTTGGCGGTTAACTTGTAATAAAGTTAGAGGCGGACAAACTTAAAAGTTGAGAAAAACACCGTAATATCCTCACTTTGGCCAATTTTGTTTAAAAATGGAATCATTTCTTTCGGATAAAATCAGCTCCAAAATATAATTTTTCAATACCAAAGGATCTATCATCGAAAATATTGCACCTACAGAAATTTCGTTGGTAATAGCTAGAAGAAGTAATCAAGAAGAGTAAAAAGCAGTTGGACTCGCTTCAATGGGTCCACTGGTTGTTAAGTTATAGGCGGCAAAAGTTAAAAATTGAAAAAATACTTAATACTACTATGGAAAATTTTAAAAACAATCGCAATTTTGTTTTGCAGTTTTTCATTCGATTGTTACGTTTGCAACCCTTTAGGAACGTATCAGGCTTAATTCGATTGAAATTAGCCCCAAAGGGTTTTTTTTAATAATGGCAAAAACTTGATTTAAAAGGGTTTAAAATCAACAATCGAAGGTGTCGATCTCCCAAAATATTGCATCTACGAAACCTCCGTTGGTAGGAGGCGAAAGAGGACAAGGAAAGTAGTAAAAAACAGTTGACTCGCTCCAATAAACGGCCTACTAGTACAAGTACAAGCGGCCAAACTTTAAAATTGTGAAAAAGACGCATTATCGTCATATAACGCTATTTCCTTTGGGCTGGGGATTTATTTTCTAAAGCCTGATTTGAAATAAAGTTTATTATTATTATTCATTGTTGCAATTAGCGTCCTTAAGTTGTACGTTGTTGGTGAAGTTAGCAGGATTGGGACAAATAATGCACCTCTTCTTTATTCAAAAATGGCCGACGTTTCGACTAATTATTTAGTCTTCATCAGGGCTATTCTCATTAAGAGAGGGCAGTCAGTTAAAAATCTATTCAAGATGGTTAAAATAGCAAACTCCATTCGATTGCTCGGTGACCCTGGTATCTTAGGCTCGACAAACTACACGCCCGCTGCATAAGGTACAAAATTTGCGACTAACTTTATTCGCAAATTTGAAGACTAAATAAATAGTCGAAACGTCGGCCATTTTCGAATAAAGAATAGGTGCATTATTTGTCCCAATCCTGCTAACTTCACCAATTATTATTATTATTATCCCCTCTTTCGTCTCAAAAAAATAAAATAAAACATTTAACGTTTTCAATCTTTGAAGAACAACTGACTTTTAAGTACAACTACCAGACTATTCGATTGAAATTAGTGCCAAAAATATATTTTTTTAAACTTTAAAAAAAACTTCATTTTAAAAGTACTTAGAAGTCGAAAATCGAAGGGATTTACCTTCTAAACTATTACGCCTACAGAACTTTTGTTAATATTAGGTGAAAGTGCATATCAAGAAAAGCAAAAATACTGTTTGTTTTGCTCCAATCGGTCCTTACGTTCTAAACAGGTGGTTACACTTAAAAATTGAGAAAAAGACGTAGGTAATGCCTTCATTTTGATCAATTAAAAAAATTGGAATACTGTGTATACTCTGCTTACTGTGTAGCTGAATGGTCCTCTCTTCTCGTTGTTCGAACATCATAATAAAAAATGAGAACGTCTCGCATGTCTGTTGAGCCTGACACACGGGAGATGGCTTGTGTTGTATTGTCCTGAGGATCGCACTAATTTAGTGCCGAAACGTCGACATTATACAACGTTTCTACACTCTGTAGTTTCATTGATTCACACCAAACAATCATCAGTAAAAAAAAATGGAATAATTTTTTTTGCTTAATTCGAATGTATGTAGTTCCAAATATAATTTTTAAAACATGGCAATACACTCTATTCTAAACTTGCCCAAAAATAGACCATCGAGAGGGCTACCTTCGAAAATATTGCACTTACGGAACCTTCATTGGTGGATAGTAAAAAAGGACATCAAGAAGAGCAAAAACTGTGGAACAAACACTGGCTCTAAAGTTACACGCGCTCACACTTGAAAACTGAGAGAAAAAAAAACGAAATAAAGTATAATTCTTCTATGGTAAATTTTAAGCAAATTTTGGAATTTCTTTTTGCTCTTTTTCATTGCAATGTGACATTTGCAATCCCCTAAGAACGTAGGAACTTATTTGAATAAAATAAGCCCTAAAACTGTTTTATTTTTTGATAAAAAAACTCGATTCTAAAAGTATAAAAAAGTGCTGTTTGGGAAGGGACCAATAAAGTTTTTACAAATTAAGCAAAAACTGTCGACATTGTGACGTTTTGACATTACGTCATAAAAATTGAAAATAACTTCCATCATCACCATCAGGAGGAAAAATCGAATCGGAGTAAACATGTGGTTTGAAGCCAATTTGAGAATATTTGTTGGGATGTAATAAAATATACCATCATCCATTTGTGGCTACAGAAAATTCTTCTTTAACGAACATCCCCGGCAAAATCCATGTTCAAGTATTGAGCGCCTATCGCAATATTTTATGTCACCGGGGAATATCTTATCACGAAGTTACACTATACAAAGGCCAAATTTAGTTTCAAATTTGTGCCTAAGAAAACTCGACAAAAGCGGGATTTGCTTGGATAAGATTGAATAATCAATGGTTCATCGAATCTTGTTGGGAAGTAAATTTTCTTGGGAACATCTATATGAGGGTATAGAGAGAAGGATTTATGACGATATTTCATTTTTCTCCTAGGGGAGGGCAATATTGCGGAATTATGGCAAAGGATAGAAACTGAAAGGTTGGAAATCATATTTTCTTTTTTTATAAAATGAATACAATAATAGACCAAAAAAGTATAAAACCACTATCAAGCCTAGTTGTGTACAGCAGAACAAAAGCACTCTTATCTTAATTCGACATTCAGTGGGGTTGCATTGTTATCCGTATTTTTGACCAGTATTGCGTGACATAACTCGTTCTAGTGGAGTTTGCAATAAAGCCTCTGTTACGCCTCAGTAAAATCCACAGAAATTCACCAAACAGCAAGCTGCTGACGACGAAAATTTACATTTTCTCAAGTATTTTTCTCAATGTTTTAAAACCATAACGGTTGTCTTGCGTTAATTAAACTTACCTAGAGCACAGTACTTGCTTTGTAATTTCAAGGCTCTGAATTCAAGAACTTGAATATTTGTTGCCAGAGTCAAACTATGAGTTAAAAAACCAAGGTATTATCTTGATAATTTATTACCAATAATTTTCTTAATTTAACCTTTGGGTTTTCATTTTTAGAGTTTTTAGTTTTAGATTGTGCAGCCAAAGATGACGTGGAGAGATTACGGAAATCTAGTTTTGAACATTTGAATCGTAAGCTGCAGCACATTATTGATACCACATGATACCACGTCGTTGACTATTGGCTGAAAATGGGTGAGTGTTGTTTGCCCGTCCATAAGCGTTGAATGAATCTTTCGGGACTTACCTTTACGCAACATGAAGAATCCTTATTGCTTCTTAATTTAAATAGTAGATTATGTCACTAGGAGTACAAGTGGGTTTTTTCGTGCTAAGCCCAGAGATTGACGGCCGAAGCGAAGCTGAGGCCTGCAACTGGGCGAAGCACAAAAAGACCTTTTACTCCGAGTTGCATATACCATTTTTTTTTCAAGCATGCAGGAAAGTCTATTTTAGAGTGATTCAGTTTTGCAATATTCTCTCATCCTCTTTAAGCGGGCCTAGGTACTTACCCGATTAGTGGTGTATATAAATAGAATGCTTTAGAATGGTGATTTTCAATGTTCAATGGTTTTAATGATATTAAATCATAACCAATGGTTTAGCTGGTTTAGATAAATTATGGTAAACTAAAAATTTGTAGCATTATTATCAATACTAAATTAATAAAAATTACATAGGCAGATAAATGATGACACGCATGACAACCAACGACATTTAACAGAATTCGAGAACCTATGCGATTTCGACTAAAAACGGTTTCAGGTGATGCTCTCGAGCGCTCTGAGAGTATTCCTATCCTTTGTTTTTTCAACAAGAATGTAAAGATGGCAATAAGATGGTTTATATATGCGCCACCATGACAGCAGCGGTGACTTTTGACTTTACTTTTACTGCCTAGGACTTTTTTGCTACTTTTTTGGTCTCAGGATTAGAAAGCCTACTTTAGGTGTGCGTATGGAGAAAACAAATGACGTACTTTTAGTCCGCTTGAAAAAAAATATCATTTTTCAAACGAGGTTCATAGAAAGAACAAGAAAACGCTCACGGTCGCGGCTGTAAGTACCATAGAAACCGTATTTGCTCCGACCTAAGATGATTACTTTTCTTAATGCAACAAGTCATCACAATAAAATTGATGGATTCAACTTTAACAGGTCACATCTTTTCTCACTCAAACGAAAGATAAAAACTGATTTTCTTTGTACCCAATGCACCCGCGCACTCCCCTTCTGTACAGCTTGCCTATGGTACACAAAGCTGGATACCCTGTTCGACCTGTGGCGTCATTTGTGAATTCACCATGTTACTACCTTTCTTCTTGCTCTGCTGCAAAGACTCGCTTGCAAAAGCTTTGTTGAGTTCGCCAATTCCGTTGGGGCCTACTTCTTCCTCAGAACGCTATTTTAGCCTCTCTGGATGTCAATTAACTATCAACGACCCCTTAGTTCTCCCAAGAACTACTTTAGACCCGAACTTTTTTCAGTTCATTGGTAAATTTTTTCGTCAGAAGTCGGGTTTAATGATGAGGTCGCTCTTGTCTCCTTTCTTAAGCAAGATTTTCATGCATAACTTGGAAAAGGAAATGGTAAATGGGAGTTTTGTGAGGTATTTATTGTGTTACAAAAGATATCTTGATGAAATCTTTATAATTTGGACGGGTGGTGAACAGTTGTTGAACGAGTTTCTTAATTATATTAAATCGCTCCACCACAGAATTACTTTCACTTTATTTCGAAATGTATCCATCATCAGACAGTTGGCCTCTTCGAATGGTTTTCCCTTAAATTCACTAATGTCATCCAGGAAAGAGTGAATAAGAACAATTTTAGATGTTTCACGTTCTTTGGAGACATATTTTTACAATTGTCCAAGTTCCTCAAGAACTGAAATATTTCTATAGGTTTCAGAGTGGCTAATACGCTTAAAAGCCATTTGGTTAGGTTAAAAGATCCAACTGACATATTCAGCAAATCCGGAGTGTATGAGCTTTCGTGCCAAGATTATTCAAGCGTTTATGTGAGTTATTGAGTGAGAGTATAACGAACATATCAAAGAATTCAATAAATATAAAGATTCAGAAATCACCGAATCAAAATCTGCCTTTGCGACATACTTCTTGACTGAAAGCCACAATTTTACTTTCCCTGACAATGCCAAGGTTCTTCGTGATTGGATTTGAAACTAAATTGATACAAAAATTGAATATAATTTTTAATTTTTAATTTGTTAAGTGATATGTGTTTGAGTATTTTTTTGGCGTCTTCGTTATTGTGTTTTTTAATTTTTTTTAGCCTTGAGAAAGACGTAAAATAAACGTCGAAACGTCGGCAATTTCTGCGGAAGTTTTATTTTGGGTCCTTCTCCCGCTACTTTTCTCCTGATTAGAATTTATTTTTAACAATATCAAGTAAATTCCCGGATCTTGATCGCTATCTCTATATATCCAATATCCGTGTCATTCCAATTTGTTTATTTACTTTTACCAGTAGCCCTTCGTCCTTTCATTGGGAAGTATCGAAGGAAAATTTTAAAATGCGTGGCGTGTTTCCCGTGAAGTTTTTGAGTTTTGTCGTTGTATATTAGGTTTTAATTATTTGTTATTTTAGTGAAAAATTATTGGTAATTTTAAAGCTCTCGTGGTATTACCCCCGATAATATTTGCTAATATCGATGACCATTTAGTAGAAAAAGCATCTGACAAAAAAATCACTTCAGAATAATAGTTTGGCCAGTATTTTGACAATATTTTACCAACGAGTAGTAGGTTTTATGACTTTAGAAATTAATATTCGGCGAGATAGTTTTTTTTTAATCAACTGCACCACATATTAGTGTACAAATTTTAGAAGAAGGATAGTAATATTAACTGCCACCGAAATTACCTATGTTGTACATTCTGCACGAAATACAAAAAAAATCAGTCGGTTATTAGCGAATCCAAATTTGAAGACTCAGATAGGCATTTTGTTTCCAGGTCTGTGCTAAATTATTCCGCTTAGAGAATCACTCATCTGCTGACACCAAGCCGTTGCATCTTTACACAAAGCGTATTGGGTGAAAGTAACTAGTAATTTTCAAGACATGCAATCTAAACTGTTTTCTGGGCTTTGAAGCCGTGGTCCAATGGAATTTCTTCCTGACATTTCGTCTGCGGCAGTCATAATCAAAGGCGAAGAGGCAATGGGCGAACTGATCTCCCGACGTTGACTGATTCGACTGTGGTGGGTTCTGTGGTATTTATTCCCTGCAGTGTCAAACTTCTTAATAATGTCAAATCGTTAAGTACCATAAAAAATATGTGGATGCCACTGGTATTCGCCAAAGATAGCAAAGAGAGTACTTGCTATTGTTGGTGATAGCATTCATTACGAGTGTATATGTTTATCCTTTGCTTACTCAAACGAAATTTAGAGGATAGAAGTAAACTAATGGAGCCAGTAAAAAAAAATAATGTAAAATAGGAGGTGAACTATTCAATGAACTTAACCTGTGTTTTTGGTCAACCTTATACAGTGCCATCTAGTGTACAACGATTATATTATTTTTAACAAATCTTGGTAAATAATTATTATCTCTCCCATAAGAATCGGAGACAAAGAATCAAGTGTCATCCCACTCATGGTTTTTATAAGACAGACATTCCTTATTTGTCAATGTTAAGCCAAGTGCAGACGATGCAACTTATTGCGGGGGCAAAGTTGCAGCAATTTTAATCCCCGCGTTTTCTTGCATTTGCGTTCAGACAGTGCAACTTTTTTTATGCAATTTTTTAGGAACTTTACTAGACTGCTACCAACTTATCAAAAAAAATCCATTCTGCCTTATTATTTTTGTAAACTATCTCTATGCCTAAAAGTTGATGGGTGAGGCCCTGGGTGTTAAAAAGAGATTTTGGGGGGGGCCTTTTGATTAATTAATGAGGAGTTTGAAAAAGCTGATGATTCAAAGTATTCACCTAACCACACTTTTTTGTTCAACCTAAAATTTTAAGTTTTCGCTGGAAAGGCACTAGAAACGTAACCAAATCCCCGCGACAAATCGCATGGAAAATAGAACAATTTCTATTGCTATGCAATTAATTGCAGCAACTAAAATGCACCGTCTGAACGAAAAAATCCCTGCAACTTTTGTCGCAGGGATGAAATCCCCGCGATAAATTGCATCGTCTGCACTGGGCTTTAGAGATAATAGCACAAACGTTACATGTTTTTACAAGTCAGCATGAGAAGTTTTATCTAACGAATAAATAACATACATAGTGTCCAGTTAAAAAAAATACAGCATTCTTAAGCACGCCTCTTGCAACGTGCCTAAGAAATGCTACAACTTTTCCCCTAAAGTGCAGTTTTTTTCTATCTACAACTATAAAGAAAATAAGGATATGGGACTTTTTAATGGGACACCCGATACAAGTTTTGAAGTAGGTAAAAGGTTTAACAAAGGTAGTCAGATTTTAAAATATGTTACTATGTCAATTCTGTGAACTGAAGAAGCCTCAAAATACCATTTTGTAAAAAAAAAAATTGTAACAGTTCCATAAAGATGCGTTACTGAAATTTGCTATTTTATCAACTTTTATGAATTTAGTAGGTCCCAAGACATAATATTATTTGAAAATAATCCCGCGCCCTCTTTAACTTAATCTAAAAATTTTAAATTTAGGTTTAAAAAATGAAGATTTTTATGGAAATTTTACTCCTCTTGTAAATGTTTTATAAAGGTCCGTCACTGAAGTTTGTAAATTTGTCGAATCATATGATGGACGAAATTTCATAACTTGATATTAGAAAAAAAATTTCAGTGCTCTTTACAAATAAGCCCAATGTTTTATATATAACCGATTCACCAAAGCCTAGCTTCCTCTTGCGGAACACGCATTTGTATCTTTTTAACACCAATAGTGCCAGTCTAACTTTGGAATACATAATTGAGCTAAACTGCACTGATTAGAGATAACTAACCTGAACTAACCTGACCTAACAATTGTGTTGACCTAATAAACCGTATGGGTCCAGTTTTTGCACTAGCACAAACTAATGTGTAGCGAGAATGCAAATAACTTTAACTAGTCATAAAAGATACAGTTGGACCGCTAAAAGAATGTCGGTGTGACGTCAATACAAGGTTATAAATTTCATATGAATCAAATCAAAGTTTTCTGTTTAGATTCTATCAAAAAATTTGGTCTTGTCTAGTTTGTGTGGGTTATAATAGTATTCGTACATCTTCCTGGTTTTAAAGCACTGTTCTAGGTGGAAAATTTTTATTGGGTGTGCTCTAGGCACGCGCTTCGGTCGGTCTTCTCTTGTTATCGCATATGAAGTGAAAGGGTTTTAGATCTGCTACCTGGTACTATAGCAATGGGTAATGTCCGCGGTTATTGACATCGCCGTTAGCAGGTAATGCATTTTGGGCCTAGGTTCATGGGCTTGATTCGTTCTGGTACCATCTGCCTCCATGGATATCTGTATTTCACAATCGTCAATATCAACAGTTTCTTTTACCTTTATTTTCTCAATTCTTCATTCCCACTTAGATTAGTTTTGGGCCCTCCTTATTTAGATATCGCTATTTTCGTAATTCCGAGGGTCTCAAACCGAGGGTTCTTCCTTTTGACGAAACAGCTAGATGATGTTCTTTTCCTATCTTGGTTGCATACACCATTATTCTGTAGTTCCTAGACAGCTGCACTCTAGAATAAGTATTCATTAATAATTAATGAAAAGCAGCATGAAAAATTGCAGATGTTCCCTGTAAGGAGAACGTCGGTGGAAATAAACAATGGCTGGACCACACAGACGCTTCGAGACGAACAAATGAATGATCCAGATATTGGACCCATACTCTTGGCAAAGACTGACGACAAGAGACCAGAGTGGCAAGAAATTGCTGCTAAAAGTCCAAACCTGAAGGCGCTATGATTAGCTGTCCTGCTGTCAGTCATCAATCTGGTTGGATGAAAAACAGCTGTACAGATCCAGGTTTACCATTTCCAAAAATTCCTACTGTATCTATACTAATAGGAATATGAGTGAAAAAATTTGAGTCACAGACTTTGTCACAATAGGACTTTTCGGAAATATTGATCCTGGTCCAGACTGATCCTTACAGGTGATTTTCAGGAAACCAGATTGATGACAATTTGAATCTGACTTCCACTCAATATGAATGATAGAAACTCAGCTGATAGTTATCAACTTGATCCGAATTACAGCTTTTGAAAAGAACTTGTGTCTTTTATTGGTATATGGAAAATTGACATATGGGTTCAATGGTATATGTGCTTAATGTGTTCGATAAGACCTGTGATAAAGCTAATCATATTTTGTTAATTTATTTTGACATTTTTATTGAGTTTTGGGAAGTCATGTTTCTATTCACTTATCAACTGTTTAACAATAAATTGATCTTAGTTATTAAACATATTTTATAAATGTGTAAAAATAGAAGTAAGTGGAATAAATATTTGATGTATATATTGATATAATCGGCAACTCAAATAAGAAAAATTAAATGAAATTAATGAAGAATTTTATGTAAAATACTTTCTCCAAGTCCTAGCAAATCCAGTAATTTATATAGGTATTCAGTTGGTAATACTTGAAGTGTCCTACTGATCTGCCACCTTTTTAAATTAATTCATGGGGGTGCTTTCACTACTCCAAGTTTGGCAAGTTCACATAACCACTTAACTCAAACCATGCCTCGTCACTAAATACGGATTTTTAGAAAATGTTCTGGTTATTATCCCTATCAATACACCAATTGCAAAATTGCAGTCTTCCGGGAAAGTCAGCTTCATGCAATTCTCGCAGTTCTGTGAAGCGATATGGGTACACTTGCAGATCTTGTGTAAAATTGCATGGGTCCCTACAGAAAGGCCTATTTGATGGTGTAGCTGTTGAATAGAAGTACCAGGTGTATTTTGCATTATTTCTTGTGCCTGTGTAACCACTTCATCCGTATGTTTCTTGTGAGATTCACTGCCTGGTCTTTTTTGTAGACTACCTGCTTCTGAAAACAATTCTAGAAAATGTTCCAAAGTTTTCATGAACTGCATATAGACCACAGCAAAGTTTGGAAATTAGGTCTGTCATGGTCCAATCCTCCATGTAGTTTCGAATCGCATAAACCCATTCGCCATCCATTTTGATTTCAGTTCGATAGTAGCTCTTCAGCATAAAAACTGAATGTTCTAAGGCGAAAGCCATATTATCCAAATACAAAACAGATTTTATAGAAATAAAAATTACCGTTTTTAGCAAAAATTTTCAACAATAAACAACAACAATAAAAATGTGGGAAACGGGAAAGTTTACCAACAAGGATAAAGACAAGACAAGATGGCCGCTAATAACGTTGACGCACTGCTGATTGGACAGTAGTAATGACAAATTTGTTTTGATGGCGAGTCAAGTTACGACGTATTTTTATTTCTCTTTCTTTCTGTCAAAAAATCATAGCTGGCTAGATGAAATTTTATAATGAACACCCCGTACTACTCCATTAGTATTCGGCACAAAGAGACTGGATTTGACGATAGGAATACATTATTCCGGAACTATTTTTCCCAATTGAATTTGCTATAAAATGAATCAGTCGCTAGGTTCGATTATTTCATTTTAGTCCTCGGGATTAGGATGAGGAGCATATCTCACTCTTTTTGTTCGCTGAAAAGTTTCTGTCCCCCCTCTCACTCATCGAGCTAATTTCGAGAACTCCGAGGCCTCGCAGCGCAGATGAATACCGAACTCCATTAGTAGATCACACACTGTAATCTTGATCTATTCCTCTTAAGGTACGGACAGGAATAGGAGTCTCTCTAGGATGTACTAGGTGTCGTCAGTTTTCTGTGGGTAGCAAAGTAAGAAAGAAGCCCTTACAACATTCTCAGTAAGGGAAGCTTGTGAGAACCCAAACCGCTCTATAATTTACAGGTTTTCTGAAGTGTCTAAACCTGCTTTAAACTTTCTTAATTTATACTTTCTAATAACAATTTCTAAGTCTCTACACCACATTCAAATGAAATCTGCTTCCCTCTAATTTCAAATAGCACCGCGTTCATTTTTCGACTATTACAACTTTTGAATATTCAAACAAACTTTACGGATGTCATCAATCAGAACCGATCGTGACCACTGTCAAGAATTTCTGTCATTTTTATGTCAACCAGGACCAGAATCAGGACGCTTATTCTATTGGCGATTAAAAAATTCTAGACGCCACCTGGGGGCAAAAATGTAAAACTAGTTAGGAAGTAATCCTCTTTACTTTTCTGCTAATTTTTATTTATACGTATTTTCGTCCTTGCTTCGGGAGTTGTATTCTAATATTCTTAGTTGCATCAACAAAGTTTGATTTATTTTTAAATTTTCCTGCATTTTCCGAAATTGTCTACATTTTGTATAGTTTTTTTTACTTCATGTATCACGGTGCCTAATATTTAGTTTTGTGGTCCAAATTGTTATGTGATTTATAAAAATGTTCCGTACAAAAAAAGCAGAAAAAAACTATCCATAATACAAATTGCTGCGTATTCAATTGCAATTCCCGCAAAAATACCAACAGAAGTATTTCCAAAGACGAGTTTGGCGTGGATGAGTTTGTGGAAAGGAGAAAAGCCTGGATCAAAGTCCTATCAATAACAAAACTAGTTGGCAAACATATGAGAGTTTGTTCTTTGCACTTTAAGCATCATTATTGCAATAGAGGTACTTAGAAATATTTTTCAATTAAGTGTTTTTTCTTTAACATTTTTGGGTAATAATTTTTCAGGAAAACTAGCATCAAACTTGTTGAGACCTAAGTTAAAAGCTTTTGCGGGACCATCAAGAAATCTTTTTCCAGTCAAATTTTATCAGACAATGATTTCTCTATCCCAGACTTTAGTAGTGTTTGTGACAGTTGTAATAAAGAACCTATGACTTTAAGTTCTGAACCTAGTGAGGAAAAGTTGTTACGATTGAGTGATCTAGCACCTAAGGAGCAATTGGTAGTAAATGCTTTGGTGGATATGAAGACATCGGTGCACCAAGAAGCACCACAGTTTAAGTTTTTGGATAAAAGTGTCCAAGTGACAAGTGGTGATTGTTTCGAAACAGCTTTCGCAAAGATGATTCTACTCCTCTTTGTGTATACAGTAAGATTTTTTTAACTTTGAACATATAACGCTATTTCCCCTATGTTCAATTAAAAAAAAACCATCTCAATGCATTGCTGTCAGATCTTAATTTCTAGGTTCAGATATCTGTACAGGTAACTTTAGCAGCTCGAAAACTTCAAACTTTATTTTTTATAACGCTGCTTTTAGTAAACTTTTTGCTGAATATTTTTCATAGACTTTAGATAATGTATTCTAAACAGGAAAAATAGAATTGTTTAATCTTTACAAAAATGAAAATAGCGTTAGGAGAGTGCGGGATTTATTTGCAACGAGTCATCCAGACAGGCCCTTTCCTTCTATTGGAACGATACATAATATCGTCAAGATGTTTAATTCAGAAGGATGCGTAGTTAAATCTCATAGGAAGAGGAGTAAACAACCGCATGTTCTTACAGAGGAATTAAAACTGGAAATTTTATCTTTTATGGAAGAAAATCTTGGATCCACCTTAAAACAAGTGGCTGATTATTTCCAAATTTCAAAACTTTCTGTGCGAAGGACCCTAAAAGAATTCAAGTTCAAATCCTACAAATACTCTAATCATCAAGTGCTCTATGACGACGACAAATACAGACAAACAGATTTCTGTGAAAGATTCCTAAATTTACTCCATAGGAATGGCAACATTTTGCGAAAAATTGTATTTGCAGATGATTGACTTTTCATTAAATGGTTGTGTAAATTCCCAAAATTATAGGTAAATAACTTTTTTAGCAATCGCCTGAATTCTGTTTTTTAATATCCTAATTACCTAGTGTTTTTAGATACTGGTCTCAAACAAATCAGCATTTACAAAATTTAACTCACTCCCAATATAATGCAAGAGTCAACGTGTGGATAGGCATAATTGGAGATACACTTATAGGACCATTCTTTATTGAAGGGAACTTTAATTCGGCTAAATTTTTAAACTTGCTCCGTGACCAAATTATGCCAGAAATTGAAAACTTGAATATTGAAAATCCGTGGTTTCAAATGGATGGCACTCCTGCTCATTCCACGAACGAAGTTAGAAATGTCCTCAATCAAGAATTTCCTGACAGGTGGATAGGAAGGTTTGGGCCTATTTCATGGCCATCAAGGTCCCCTGACTTCTTCCCAAACGACTTCTTTTTATGGGGCTATCTAAAGTCGAAAAATTATAACAATGTTGAAATTGAGAATGCGGACGTTTTAAAACAACGTATCCGAACAGCCTGCAACGAATTTAATCAAAATTTCTTAAGAAACACAGTTCGTGCCTTTCAAGATCGACTTGCATATTGTTTAGAACGCGAAGGGGGAAAATTTTGAGATTTTGTTATAAACTTTTAATTTTCTAGTGCTTTTAATAAATGTTTTCTTGTTATAAAAATATTATTTAATTGGTGGATATCATTGGCGGATTAGACCAAAGCAGCAAATTACACAACTATCTCTGTGCCTGTGCCTCTCTGCTGAGAGATGGTTTTGTAATTTGCTGCCTTGTCCCAATCCGACAACCATATCAGCCAATTACTTTTCTAGGATTGTATACCTTTTTATCAATGTTATTTAATGTTTAAAAGCGATGTCTAAATTGAAATAATTAAAGAAATAAATTTGGAGGCTTTTTTGACTTTTTACCTTTACCTAAACATCAACGTCTGACACCAATGCTTTGAGATGATTTTTTTTAAATTGAACATAGGGAAAATTACTTGTATATATGTTGAGAGATAAAAAAACCTCACTGTATAGTTAGGTTAATTGTTGCGTTGTCATAGATATGATTGATTGATATAAAATAAAAAAAAACTTGTCATAATTTTTTCTCCAATCTGTCCCAAGCAAAGAAGGATGAACTACAAATTTATACCCCTCAAGAAAACTCTACAAGATTTAGCTGTTGGTAGACGCCCCCTTTAACTCTGAAGTCCCACCCACCTCGACCTTTTAGCAATCCCTACTGTGATACTACAAGTAACAAGGTACAGGTCTAGCTGATTATCTTCAGAAATTACCATTTGCAAGTCACTCAACATTGGAATATATATCGAGAAAGATTGAAGGTAGGCGAAGTAAATGCAACACAGTTGGACCTAAAGGTCGATGCATTTGGTTTTGTCACTCCTTGTATACCTGTTTGTCCAAAATTATTAGTATTTTGACTCAAAACTACTGTCAAAAGCAAGAGTACATATTGAGAGAATTAATTAGAGAATAAAAATATTTGATATATTGAAAAGTCTTTTATATACCTAGGAATTTATTTGGCAATATTGATGAAATTATTACTGTAATATGTGCAGTTGTAAATTTAGTGTCTCCAGTATTACAAGGTGACAAGTTTTAATTTAAAAAATACCTATAAAATGTGTCACAAAGTACATTATTCCTAGACAACCAGTTCAAACTTTAATGACCTCTTTTTTATAACGTAATTGTTTGGATCAATCTCACTAAAGTCAGAAACTGTTACTAAAGTGTACTTTACATTATTGGATTTTCCCATTCGACTTTTAATTTATCGAATGATACGCCGAAATATTTGATTTTACATCATTCGATTTTACATTGGACTGGTTAGGTTCGATCTATCTCTCGACTTTCTCATTCGATTTTAAGGAATGGGACGGAATCTATTTGGATTCGATTTTTATTTTGGATTTTTCTTTGAGGATACGTCTGGAACTGTTAAAGCTGGAAACCTAACCTAGCTTTTTATTATTTGTTTTTAAATTATTTACACCAAATCGAAATGAGGAATCGAATAGATTTAAAGATACTTCTACAGTGCCTCAAAATGGAATCCAACGAAAATATCGAAATGAAGAATCGATCCTAAATATCTAATAATGTAAGATGTTCTTTACATTATTGGATTTTTTCATTCGATGTGTAATTTATCGAACCAACCGATGGAATTTCTATGCTTACACCGTTCGATTTCAATATTGGACTTGTTGTGTTTGACCTTACTTTCGATATTTCCGTTGGAGTTTCTGGAATAGCGCGGTAGCTATTTTCAATTCGATTTTTATTTTGAAATCTCCTTTGGGCATGCGCGAGTGGTGGCTAAAGTGTTAATATTGTCAAATATTACTGTCACGGTTCTATTTCTTTCGGCAATCTAAATTGGCGAAATTTTGCAAATTATGGACATCGATGGTGACCAGCATTCCTATGAAACATTGTGTGTACCAGGAAAAAGAACTAGTAAAGTAAGAAATAGCAATGCTAGCCATATATATAAACGTACTTAATTAATGAACTCCTTATTTTAGAACCCAGCCTGGACTAAAGACACCTTAATCAGGTTTTTTGAAGTATTTGAGGCCTATCCATGTTTATACGACACAAAGGCAAAATTTTACTCTAACAAACACGCAAGGTCAGAAGCTTTAAGCAAAATGTGCAGCTCATTGCAAATTCCAGGGCTAACGGTAGATGAAATGAAGCAAAAAATTAATAATGTCAGAACACAAAAATCACATGAATTAAAAAAAATTAAAGTTGAACATAGTGGAGATGGCATCGAAGATAAATATGAACCAATTTGGTGGTTTGATTTGGCCCAGTTTTTACTTCCATTTGTGAAAAGCCGAAAGGCACATGATTCTCTTGTGGAAAGTAATGTAAGTAATTTTTATGGTTTTAAAAAATCAATGATCTAATGTTTGTTAATACTAAAAGGGTATTCAAGAAAGTGGACCTGCTTCGGTTACCTCAACAGATGATGAAGGTACTGTAAAGAACAACAAAGATCAAAACTTGTTTCGTAACAAATCAAAAATTTGTTACGAAAAGAGTTGATGACAGTGAAGTGGCTTATCATACCACTTTGCAGACGCTTCAAAATTTAACTGCTAGCCTTGCAACTCAAAATGCCACCACCAATTATAAGGAACGTGACTTTGCTACTTTTATCATGAAGGAATTATCAGAAATAGATGATGTAGAATTACTAATAGAAGCTAAACATGAAATCATTGACATAGTATTTAGAGCAAAGAAACAGTGTATATCATGTTTTATGTTATATAAATAATCATATGTAATAAATAGACTTAAAAATAAAATTTAGATATAGCATTTTCTTGTCAAAGAACAGCACCTACCCCATTGAAATAGGTAGTAAATTTATCTCTTATGTCTAATGTTCTCTTCTCCATTCACCTTCCATTATTGATACATCAGTAACACTTTCAACATCAACGCCAATTAAGTATTTTTTGCCATCCCTGCTTTTAACAAAGTTATGCAAGCAACAACATGCTTTTGTAATTCTTTCAACTGTTGCAACAGGCAGATTTATTTCTGATTGTAGCACTTGAAATTTGTTACCTAGGATGCCAAACGCATTTTCTACAATTCGGCGAGCCCTACTGAGCCCGTAATTAAATAGTTCTTTCTGATTTGAAGTTCTTTGTCCCCAAGGTTTCATTAAAACTCGTGTTGCCTTAAAAGCTTCATCAGCGACTATTACATAGGGCACTTTGTCATGTGTCCCAGGTAAAAACTCGTCTTCAGGAAAATTAAGTGTATTGTTTTCCATAGCTTTGCTAAGTCCTTAGTTACTGTAAACACTAACTGCGATTACATATATGAAATTGTATTCAGCATCGACTAGAGCCAATAGTGCAATACTATTAAAGCCCTAACTAAAAACAAAAATTATCCTTCTGATTTTTTAGGCCTAAAAGCAATATGTTTGCCGTCAAGGGCGCCCAGGCATAAAGGAAAGTTCCACAGTTTTAAAAACTTCTCAGCAACTTTTTTCCATTGCTCTGCTGACGAAGGTGTCTGTGATAAAAATAAAAACTGTGATATATTATATATTTTGTTATAATAATAAAATTAATAAGTACCTGTAAATAATCTTTATTTAATGTTACATATATTGCTGATACTGTTTCTGGTACTATGCATGAGAAGGCTGTATGTGTGATATGTGATATTCGAAAGCTGTGACTTAAACTTGTGAATTTTTCTCCAGTTGCAAGAAATCGTAGAGTAACAAGCAATCTAAAATAAGTACTTGTATATATCATCTCATAGATCTACTTAATAGCTCTTTCTTACCTAGCATCAGCAGAAATAGATTCTCGAAATGAAGTGTAATTTTTTTTATATGTGGAGCAACTTTGGCGAGTAATGCTTCAAATGATGAGGTACTCATTCATGTAAAATTCTTGAAACCAACTGGATCTTCAATCCGCAGTTCATCAAAAACCAAGCGAGCTGCACCTCGATCTTCATTTCTACGCAACAACCATTTTCTAGAACCTAAGGATCTGGTTCTTCGTTTTCGAAGGAGTCTTTGCTTTCTATTTCCTAACTGTAATGTTAGAAGTAATAATGTGCTACACAATTGCAATCCAAGCTCAGGATTGGACTCCATATTGCATCCAAATATATCAACAATATGAACGAGATTTAAACATTTTCAAAAACTTAAAAATGTATTAGCAAAAGGGACTTCTCTTTATTAATTTTTTTTGTAATTTAATATATGTTTTTATCTAATATTTACAGGTTACACTGACGTTGATTACATGACAGATGATACCTAATGGAAAATAGCTGACAGTAAATCGAATTGAAAAATTGGATTCATGTATTCATAATTATATATCCTTAAATTTGGTCGAATGAAAATGTCAAAGAGAAAAATCGAAAGTAATTATCTAATAATTTAAAGTGCACTTTATACATAACATAAGTAAAGTTGAGACTAAAGTATCTCATCTTTATAAAGATTACTGGTTAATAAACTGGCAAGTAAAACAATCTACCTTGCACAAAGTTACTTACTTACACTTGAAATTTTAGTTATTAGGCAGTTTATTTTCAAAGGATTTATATTTAATTTTGTATTGGTAATAAGAAATTGTTCATACTTAGGTAGTGATGTAATAGGTAAACAAGGACAGGTACTACCTGATTCTCTTGGAACCTTTAGGCCGCACATGAAAGCCCGTACTTCAACCGAGGACCGAGGGGTAAACCACTGTGGCATTATGGTATACAAAATTTAAAGCAATGGTTTACCTCTCAACTTCAACATTGCTTGACAAAATAAGAACTCAAGTTGTTATTATCCCAGGTTTCAAAATAAAACAATTAATTAAAATCCTTTTATCTATATTATTGGATTTAAATTTTAAAAACACTTTGGTGACAACACATTTACTTTACTATAGTTTTTTACTATGTACCTACTTAAATAGCTTCCAGATGCACCTACTTTACAGCTGCATTTAAAGTTTAAAATTTTGTAACTTGATGCATGGATCATCACGGCTCCAGACACCTCATGGGGTTTGCCATTCAGCAGAGCACTTGTCTGAAAGCACAATGCTACGATATTTATCACTTCACCTTCCAGTGTTGGTAGATTTCCATAATGGCCACACAAAATTAAGTGTTTGGAATTTAATATGTTTTCTCCTTCCACAACACATCTACTGGTTACAGCCAGGTTTCTAAGTACTGGAAGAGTGTAGCCAGTTTTAGGTGTGCTTCAGGTTCAGCCATACCTGAATTAAAAAAAATCACAATTATGGAATAGAATCGAAAAAAGGTACACTTTGCATGGAAACTTACTTTTTCAAGCAATTTTTGCTTCACAGGAAATTATGCCCACAAAATATTTCACAAAAAAACACTTCCAAATAATCACAGAAACCACTGTTGAACTATAAATATATCATTAGCACGTAATTTAAACAGTAATTTTCTAAAAACGGTGTTCACACAATAAGTATACCTTGAAGATAGAAGAAAAAAAGTCGTTTCAACCACAAAAACTTCTTAAAATTTAACAAACGTCACTTTTCGATTACCGCCTAAGTCGCCATATTTCGCCTAAGTCGCCATATTTCGTTACATTCGCAGCGCCCCCTTCGGTAGTTTTAATCGCCAATAGGAAAGAGTGAAAGTGAAAGTGAGAATATTGACAACCTTGATTGGTCAAAAAATTCTCTTGACGAATTCCACTGGCCAGCAATTCTCACTTCCACTTTCACTCTTTCCTACAGAATAAGCGTCCTGTAGTGAAACGAAAACGACTTTGAAGTGGTAGATAAAGTGGTATCCATAGTTTCTGGTGTTGTTATTGTTGTGTTGCCTCGTAGCATAGCTGCAATCTTTTTTTATTTAAAACTGAATCGGCATATAGGTCTCAGCGACTATTGAATACTTCCCGCCTCTGTGTTGTTTTAAGGTTAACAAATCACCACCATTTTCTGCCAAAATAGTAGCTGAGGTTCTTCTAAATGTAGGCCTGTGTAATTTTCAATATTTGGCAAATTTAGAAACTTGGCAATTCGGCTAGGCATCTTGCTTATTGTATTGTCACCGATATGTTGCCTGGTTTCCGGAATTGTTATTCCGGAAACTAACTAGGAGTTTTGGAACATCAGGTATGGGCCGGTTTATACATATTTTCCTAATTACTGCAATCCAGGCACTATTAAGACAAACTTTCTCGATTGGCCACTTTTTACTCCTTGAAATCGTTATAATTATTGTTATCCCTAAAATCAATATTCTTTTTCATTAGGTTACATAACTCATCAGGTCTACAAGCCCAACAACAAGCACAACTTGTAATTATTAATATTAGTGTTAGCGGTAAAAAAAAATCTTCTGGCGCTTTAATTATAAACCGTTCCACATCTTGTTTAGTGAAAACTAGGGAATTCTTAGCTTTCTAATGAGTGTTTTGCAGTTTCAAAAAAGCAACCACTTCAAAATACGAAGTTTTCGTTATAAAATTTCATATAGCAGGCTATGAAATTTTGACAGAAAAGGATGACATAATCAACACTTTGAAATATCTATGTTTTCGCGTAACGCAATAGTCGACTTTAACATTGAAAATGTAGCCCACAAACTTGAAGTTTTTTTTGTCACCGCTTGTTCTTGAAAATACATCACCAATAAAGAATTTTCCGAAATACTTTCTACCTTCTGTTGGATACACCACTTTTTGAGTAATGAATATGTATTGTATTCAAATATAGTGATTTTGATTTTTGGGGCAATAAATTCTAATATATCTTTTGTGCCTTCTATATTATTTCTGAAGGACTGCATTGTATAGTCATAAGATTTTCTTATGACTGACGTTAATAATACGAGTATACTATTATTATAACCCGTTTTAAAACTCTAATAATATAAATCGATAAACATACAAATTTCAGTGACGGATCTTTATAGAATATTAACTAGGGGGTTAAGTTTCACAGAAGTCATTCACTTTTTTCAGCCTAAATGCAAAATTTTCATTTTAAATTAAAGAGAGCCTGCTCTACTCATATCAATTGCTAAAACCACATTTTTACGCGATGGACGTTTATGGAACTTTTGTCAAACATTTTGTTAATAAGCATGGTATTATGAAAGAAATTTCTAGCGCTGTTTATAAATAATGGTAACATTTAAATTTATTTTTCTTTAAACTAAAGCTGGTATAGATTTATTTTACTCATATTTTGTAAACTATTCACGTCTTCTGACAGTGTTTCCAACCTCTGTTTCCTTCATCGGATTTTTTCAAGGCTATGATTTCTCTGAGATCGTGCTCTAGCCATAAATCGAAAACTAAATATCCCTGCCTAAAACGGTTCTCTAAGGATAAATTTCCCATTCTCGAAAAATTATTTAAGGATAACTTATGTAAAATGACGCTTTTACTGTGATATTCGCAGTATTTTATTGAAACTTTGGCTTAAGAGCTACTTAAATTGTGCCAAAAAATAGCCTGAGAGCGAATTCGCTGCCCAGCCCTAAAACTCCTGTATAAAACTGCTGTGATTAAATAAGAAGACATAAATTCCTCGGATATTTTACTGGGCCCTAGTAAACAAGCCATATAATATTCCAAACATGTTTAATGCTGACCCATATTTGTAGTAAAGGATAACACGCGTCTCGCCTTAAAGTGCTTATTCGCTATTTCTTTTCAAATATACGACACGAACATTCATACTTTCCCTAACTAGGGGGATCAGGCTCAGATTATATGCGTGGGACGTTTCTTGGAGCTGGAGGGTGATCGAGATATTGGGGATTTGCTCAATTACAGCTAATGTTGTCTCTTCCAGAGCTCCTGGATATGTAATTTCTGATTTTGTCATACGTGTTGATCGTTAATTAGAAACTAAATAAAACTCTGTTCAATAGTACTTACTATAAGTAACTATTCCTGTTAAGTGCTGAGCCTTCAAAATAAGTTAAGTTCCGCCATTATTCCAAATCAGAGGAAACAAGAACCGATAGAGCCTTCGAGTTCATGTCTTTGTCACATTACAATTAAAGCCTAATGAAAGGGAAGCGTCGTCTTCGGCAATCATTTAATCCCGCAGATTAGAACTTCAAATTTGATTGATTATCTTTACTAATTTTGCGGGAAATGCGACTGATTGAGGAAGTTTCGATAGTTGCTGACGCTGTGCGGGGAAACGCCTTTTCCTTGTCGTCTGTTTAATTCGTAATTTTGACTAATGCAGCTCGCATTCTTCACAAAAAAAGACAAGAGATTATTCCTTATAGCAGAAAGAGGATGTAATGACTGCATTGTTCAGAGTGATGAGGGCAAAGAGTTTTTGAATATATGTTTGAAGTTTCAGGTTTCTAAAACCACTATGTATTTCATTATTTTATTAGTTTTTTTAATTATGTTGAATTTACTTTACTTTTTTCGTAAGTTTCATACACAGCCTCCTAATTATCTTTAAAAATAAATAATATTACGAATTATCTGCAAGAGTTTGGCATAGGCCTGCACTATAAGATATTCATAAGCTCCAAAATTAGAACTTAAACGTACACTAGAATTAGTACTTACCGGAGAAGCCTCCAAGGGTCAAGATTTTGCGTTAATTTACTTTCTAATACCAGGCACTCAAGGAAATGCGCAGGCGCTTCAAAACAGACGACACAAAGAAAATAAAGACATAGCCTCAGGAATCAAGATTAGAACACACAATACTTTAATACTACGGTTTAGTAGCTTTGAATAACTTTTTTCGGTTTAGTAGATTAAGTTTCAATAATAACTGAAAAAATAATATAAATTATTGGAGATATTTTCGTCTGTGACTATAAAGACTGAGTGTGTTATTTTAGGTATGTCCCAAATCAATATAAACAGCGTCGTGAGACGAGAGTTTTCTAATTTTGTTTTACTCCATTTTTTCAACAACGAATGTGCACAATGTTTGTCATTTTTTATTTTAATTTTGTTAGACATTTTACTTGCTACTAATTAGATTTATGGGCGTAATGCTAATATTTTCTTAAAAAAAAACCGTTTTGTATTATCTAAAAAGCCACAAAAAGTGCGAATTCTCTACTAGATTCAGTTCTGAAAACTGAGTTTTCCACGTTTCAGGTTATCACTGGTTTTATGAACGTCAATGATAGTACTGGACTATACATGGGAATATGTGTCTAACGAGCCGCTATGAGATGATTACACATAGTGAGCAAAAAAAATAGTCCAAATTTTCCTTATTAATCTACATATTTTTATCAAATGTGTTAAAAATTTAAAGTGGTGAATAAGTTCTTGATAAATGAAGAAAAATGCGTGGAAAAAAAATATAAAATGAGTTTAAAAATAATCCTTATTTAAATAGTTTGGCACAAAATGTTTAAAATACAGAATAAAGCGAATGCTATGCTAAGATTGTTGTAAATTTGAAACTGTGGTCCAATGAAATTTCTTCCTGACGTTTCGCCTACAGCTGCGGCAGACATTATCAAAGGCGAAGAGGCAATGGGCGAAGTGATCTCCCGTGCTTCCCGACGTTGACTGATTCGACCATGGTGAGCTCCGTCGTATTTATTTCCCCGCCGTCGCGCTGCAGTAGAGGGTCTGGGGTGGGGGTAGTGGTGGTGCGAGGTTTCGGCCCACTTGAAGTATGTCGTAGAACTCGGCGCCAGTCTGCATTTAGAAACGTAACTTCCTCCTTCCTGTTGAAATTGTTGCCGTGTTTAAAGATCTCTATGGCCCCTCTCGTTAGTCTCGCATAGAAACGCTGGGATTGATTAAGATATCCACCTCGTCGAAAATGATGTCGTGCCCTTCGGAGAGAGCGTGCCTTTTGTGTTTGTCCTAGCCTGCCGCTCCTCTTTTGTTCCATAATCCTCGTGTTGACACTGCGTTTTGTGGAGATCTGCATGGAAAATTCGGGAAATGCCGATAGGGGATCTCTGCGGTTTTCGCCGATCTCAAGCTTTGTTCAGCATCCTGTTCGTTATTTTTTGGATATATGGTAAACTATTCCATCCATGCTTTTCTTCATCTTCTCCCGTTCGAATCGAACTCGTGTGTTTGCTGTATCCATTCCAACGCAAGGCTCTTTTCAGATGCTTCATTTTTCGTTCCAATTCAGCCGGCTTACAAATTATCTTGGCGATCACAGACAGAGTCTTTATAACTCCTCTTTTCTGTCTGAGATGATGATTTGATCCGTTATTGAGGTATCAGTCCATGTGTTGGTTTTTATAAACGGTGTGCACAAGCTTCCCATTCGGCCTTTTTGATACTAAAACATCCAAAAACGGTAGGCGTCATTCCTTTTTTATCTCCATAGTGAATCAAATTTTTGTGTTTATAGAGTTGAGGTGTAAGAGGAGGTTTTGAAGTTCGCCCACCTCATGGCTCCAAATAACAAAGGTGTCGCCTACGTATCAGAATCAGCACTTTGGCCTCCTATTTGCCGTTGCCAACGCCTTACGCTCGAAAATTTCCCGATGATACCGATTTTCAAGTTATAATATATAAAGTTAGATTTTTTTAAATGGGACATCCTATATATTATTAGTTTCTTTTTTAACTGTTTCGAATGGTGTCAAGTTGTATGGCTTTATCTTCAGTGGTTTTCGAATAACTAATAAAAAAAAAATTCCAAAAGGAGTGTTATGTTAGAAAGAGCCAGCACACCCAAGGCTAATGAAACAAAATGAGATCAGCTGTCTCTTTCTAACACATTCTTCGTTAGGAAAAAATTTAGTTTTTAAGTACTTCTTCAGCTTAAAAAAGGTTATCAAACGTGCAATAAATTATAATAATAAAAAATTCACAACTAAATCTCTAAATTATGTATGAAAAACTCTGAAACATATCTATTTCACTTTTTGTTCTATTCCCATAATACCTGATATACAGCGCCATGCTAATAATGCAGTTATTTCAAAAATATCGTGTATACAGAAAACGAATGAACCTGACCGGGAACTGAATGATACTGTTGGAATATGGGGAATCTTAAATAAAAATGCAGCGTTTTGCTTATTGGACGCTCGAGTGTATATTACTCACACTAGCTAGATTCTTAAAAAGGAATCTTATCGCTTCGCCTTGGAAGCACAACAAAAAAGGGTTTGCTTTTGTATACAAACTATCTACGTGGGTTTACTTATTTTACTGAATAAGCAAATATAAGAGGAAGTTCTGTCGTTTCATTTTTGTTCATTAAATATAAGGAAAATTCAATATTCCCACACAAAAATTACAATCGACAGTATCAACTAGATGAGTACATTTAGTATGTACATATATGAATAATAATTTAACTATTTAATTAATTACCAAAAGAGAAACAAATAATAATTAATGAAATTTTTTATTATTTTAAACGTATAGTAGAACTAATGCCCCTTAAACATTAGTCCTAGAGCAGATACCGTCTTTGTAAAAATATCTGCTAACTGGTCTCGTTTGGACAAATAAATAACTGCTATGTAGCCTTTTTGTATGATGTCTCTGACAAAATAATATTTAATGTCAAAATGCTTTGACCTTTTGTGGTGATCTGTGGTATTCATTGCAATACTGTTTAATAACGAACCACAGAACTTCCTTTACACCTTCAAACAGAGCTACATACTCAACTTCGGTGTAGGAAGTTGCGACAGTGTCTTGTCGATGAGTATTCCAAGTTATTGTGTGCAATTATCAAAAATGCGAAATAAATAGCCACTTGTGCTTTTTCGATCAAGTTCATTATTGCCCCAATCTGCACCCACATAGCCAATTAAGACCTTTTTATATTCGGTTTTCGAATATACAAGTTTTAACTCTAAAGTCCCTTTGACGTATCTTAATACTCTTTTTTAAAGTTTCCACGATTCCTGTGAGCCTTTATTTCGAAATCTAAGTATTGATTGAAAAACATAGATCAGGTCTTGTAGACAACATTGTATACATGTGACACTCAAGCAAATTTCGGCAAGGCAAATCACAAGGCTTATCTGAGTTTAATGAATTGTAATCTATTTTAAAGGTAAAGGGATATCTATAGTCTTTCAATCAGCCATATTAAACTTGTGTAAAACATTTTTTAAATGAGCCGTTTGACTAAGTGTTATAGAACCATTAAATTTTTGAACTGATATTCCTAGAAAAATTTTGACTTCGTTCATGTCTGTCATTTTAAAACAACTATGTAAATAGTGTTTAAAATGAAACAAAGTTTCGTCAACACGTGTTGCTATTAGAATATCATCTACATGTAAAAGTAAATACATATTTTTTTTCCAAGCGGACTAAAAGTACGTCATTTGTTTTCTCCATGCGCACACCTAAAGTGGGCTTTCAAATCCTGAGACCAAAAAGGTAGCAAAAAAGTCCTAGGCAGTAAAAGTAAAGTCAAAAGTCACCGCTACTGTCGTGGTGACGCAGTTGTACATAAACGATTGTAAATATGGCAATTTACGAAAAGTTTTAAGCACTAGATACTAGATGGCACCACAGCAGTGGAATAAAAAGAGTAATCAGAACTCTTGGTGCGAAGGTGCATACATCCTATGTTTCAGTTTTTGACGCAATTTTTAATTGATTTCGCGGATTTCGACTGGTTAGTAGTAGCCCAAATTGGTATATTTTTTCAACTTCTACTGATAATAAAGTTTGACAAGCTTAGAGTTAAACTATTAGATTACAGTACTAAACGCGATCGATGCCATCCGAAATTACCTTTGGTGCCGTATTGTCATTCACATCACCTGTCATATTATGTCAAGCAGGCGCGACGTCATAATTATAATATTTATTTATTGTATTTATAATCATAAACATACAATCCTAAAGCGGTTGAGTTGACTATTATTCAAGATAAATATTATTAAGGTAAGTACCTAGGCCGGCCTCAATTAAAGGATGCATGAAAATTGCAGAAAGAAATCAATAAGAAGTAGGTAGATTTCTTAATTTCTTGTTTTTTTTAGCAATGTCAGATTCACTACCATGTCCATGTACACCGCCGGAACTGGCCGAAGTAGCATCCAATGCTATGTTACATTTTCTTCCTGCAAAATCTCGTAAAGTTTACGATTTTGCTTACGATCGATTTATGAAATGGGCAAAAGAACACAATGTGTCGACTTATTCTAAAAATGTGGTGATATTTTATTTTATTCATTTATCATCCACACTAAATCCTGCCTCACTCTGGTCCCAATATTCAATGTTAAAAGCAGAACTCAACATTAAGCATAATATAAAACTTGGATCCTATACTAAATTACTGGCGTTTTTGAAGAGGAAAAGTGATGGATATACACCCAAGAAATCAAAAGTCCTATCGAAAGAAGAGGTGGATTCTTTTCTATGCAATGCGTCTGATTAAAAAATATTTGGCCGCAAAGGTAGCTAACTAATGACTATAATAAATAGACATATGTAGGAGGTATGCATGTATTTAAATGTTGCAAATATTTTAGGTTATATTGATATCAGGAGCATGCAGATGTGATGAGTTGACAAATATTACTCTACAGGATATCTCAGATTTAGGCTCAGCAATCCTTGTGAAAATTCCTAATACCAAAACCTACAAATCCCGATCATTTACCATTTTGGGTAATTTCTATTTAAGTATATGTAGAAAGTATATGGATCTTCGCAAGAACATTTATATAAACAGATTTTTGGTAAAATACCAAAATGGCAAATGCCAAAAAGGAGTAAATGGTAAACATAAAATTGCATATGTTCCGCAAGAAGTTGCTTCCTTTTTGAAATTACCAAATGCCAAAATGTATACAGGGCATTGCCTACGTAGAACATCAGCTACTTTATTGATAGATAATAGAGGCGATATGTCAGCTTTAAAAAGACATGGGGGCTGGCGCTATACAAATGTCGCAGAAGGATATATCGAGGATTCGATGACTAACAAAGAACAAACAGCAAAAAAATACTTGCACCACTTACTAATCTTAATGTGAGTAATAATAATGTGAGTCAATCTCTGGTTCAAGGTAGTATAAGCAATGTAACAAATAACATTCAAACAAACGTTGTGAGCCAAGATTTAGATTTAAAAGGCGGTAGTAATGATAAATTATTTGAAAACTGTACCTTTCAGAATTGTTCGATTTCAGTACATATTAACAAATAAATAGTTCAATTAGTTTATATCATTGTGACACGTTTGAACATGTTATGGGCAAAAGAGTTCTATTTGTGTAATGTATAAGATATTTGTGTGTGATTCTCACAACAATCAAAATAAAAATGTTGTTTTTCACTATTATGTTTTAACTTTTACTGATGAAGATGCTAAACATCATTGAACTACTACATTTTTTAAATTAAAGAAAGAAAATTGTTTCTTTTTCCCAACATACCAAGGGACCAAAATCCAAGAATTCACCTCATAACAAAGAAAAAACTTAACTTGGGTCTGCCATGGTTATACAGGGTGGTCCATTTAACTTGAGAAAGCTATATATTTTGAAAACAGTGCATTGTAGGAAAAAATGTTTCAAACAGAAATTACTCAGTGTCGGGGGCAAACGAAATGCTATAGTTGTTTAACCTTGCCCTTGTTTTAAAGTTCATACTAGGTTAAGTTTGGATTTTCAAATGGAAAGCTATACTTTTTTCTCCTGAAATTGAGAGTAAAAAACTAATAACTTTTATATGAAACTTTGTAACTATATTGACGATATTATAATAAATCCAAATATGAACTGACAAACCACATTATTTGTTTGAATATTGAAAATAGATAACAAGGCGTTAAAAAAAAACAAAAACTTTTGTTAGGCCAGTTGACAAGACTAATTGAAGGTAGTGGATGTCATTTTGAGCATTTATAGAAAACTTTATGTAAAACTTCATATTAATTTTCTTTGATATTTTAAAAAAGTAAGAGTTGAAAAAATTTTTATTAAAGTTACTAGTTATTATTTCTTGTTAATTAAGTTAACTCCTTATTAAGTTTAGGAAAGAAAAAGTATAGCTTTCCATTTGAAAATCCAAAGTTAACCTCATTATGACCTTGAAAGCAAAGTCAAAGCCAAACAACTGCAATACCATTTTATTGGCTCCTCGGCACTGAGTAATTTCTATTTGACATATTTTTCACAGAAGGCACCGTTTTTAAAATATATAGCTTTCTCAAGTTAAATGGGTCACTCTGTATATTACACACTGCACATATTGACAAAAATCCATATCTATTTCTAAATAATTCTATAAAACCCTATATAACTTGCATTGAACATATTTATCCTAAATGATAAATAAAAAAATCAAAGTATGATAACATACTGATGAGTCACCCTGCAGACTTGTAATTTAAATAGCTTGAAAAAAAATAGTATATGTTACTCGGAGTAAAAGGTCTTTTTGTGAAGGTCGAATCTCTGGGCTCAGCACAAAAAGACCCACTTTTACTCCTAGTGACATAATCTACTATAACTTCATACAGTATCATTTAGGACACTATTACGTACTTGACCTTAATCCGGTAATAGTTATTTACGCTATAAGTCCGGTAAATATAGTTTTACAGTAGGAGTAAGATGTTTTCGGACGAGGCGCTAGCCGAGTCTGGAATTTCGAAACGACTACTGTAACACGTTACCGGACGTATGTTGTACAACATTTTACTTCATACTTATTAAAAACAGGAAAAAAATAATTTTATGCGTGGCGAATATATTTTTGACAAATCCGCCAATTTGACAAATAGTTTCATTACGGTATCCTGTACCGGTACCGGTTTCTAGGTTACTATGGATACAATGGATTTATTGAAGATGTGCCGGTACTCAATACTGTAAAATTTCTTTACGATATCCAATCCTGTAAAAAGCTATTTACCGGATTAAAATCAAGTACGTAAAAGTGTCCTAAATGATACAGTATGAAGTAAATAGCTTTTTACAGGACTGGATATCGTAATAGTATATTACAATACGAGATGGGGGAAGTCTTTTGTTACTGTCCAAGATTATGTTATGTACCGAGACGCGTAGCGTCGAGATAAATAAAATCTCGAGACAGTAATGAAACTTCCCATCGAGTATATGTATACTATTTTATTCTGAATAACATCAAAAAATGTTCTTGAATATTATTTATTCATATAATATTCTGGCTCAAATCTTCACTTAGGAGACGGAATTTTGCTGGTGGCTATGGTTTAGACTAGTTTAGAGCAAAATCAACTATCAGGGTTTACTGGCAAAAACAATAATCCCATTACTGGTAACTGATACTAAACGGGAAGTAACTACTGATACTAGGTAATGGAATTACTTCACGTCCTAGACCAGTAATGAGATATTTCAAAGATTTTAAAAAGACAGAAATGTCATCATTACATACGTGGTTGAAAATAAAGAAATTTTACAGTATTGACTTTTTCAGTATTCAATAAATCCATCGTATACATGGTATCCTGTACCGGTACCGGTATAGGACACCGTAATGAAACTATACCGGATTTCTCAAAAATATATTTGCCGTGCATAAAATTAATTTTTTCTAGTTTTTAATAAGCATAAAGTAAAATTTTGTACATCATGGAAACAGCTTACTCCTACTGTAAAACTATATTTACCGGACTAATAACGTAAATAACTATTACTTACACCATCTTTGTTTAGATAATATAAACAATAATCAGATGAAGAATTTTTAAAACCCCTGTCCTTTATTATTTGATCAAAACTGTCGTACCAACAACGGGATAATTGTTTTAATCCATATAGCGACCATATTTAGTCTACACACCTGTCCATTGGTAACATTAACACCCTCGGAAATTTCCAAATATTTCCTCTTTCAATTTTCCGTTAAAAAAAGCCGTTCTTACATCCATTTAATAGATTTATAGATCAAATTGATTTGCAAAAGCCAACATAAAAAGGAATGTTGAAATTTTAGCTACGGGTGCAAATACTTAGCAATAGTCGACAAGGTACTTTTGACAGAAACCTTTTGCTAATAAACGGGCCTTGTATCTTATGGGATTTCCTAGTTCATCGTTCTTCAAGGTAAATACCCATTTGTAACTATTGTAACTATATTATGGTTACTGGGTCTTGGAACATTTGTCGATGTATCATTTCTAACAAGGGAATTAAGCTCTTTCTTTACAGCTTGCTCCCACTGCTTCTTGGAAATTAAATTTTTAGGAACTGTATAAACCGTCTTTAGTGCACATGCTACATATGAATTGAACGTAATATCTTGTTCTTCATTATAGCAATAGCAGGGCTTTGAAAGGTTCTTAATTCTTTCACTTCGCCTGAGACTACTTTGAATTGGAGGCAAAAAAAAAGGTTTGCATTTGTATACAAACTATCTACGTGTGTTTACACATTTTACTGAATAAGCAAATGTAGGAGGAAGTTTCTGTCGTTTGATTTCTGTTAAATAATAAATAATTTCATTAAATATAAGAAAATTCCATATACCATTAAATTAGTCATGAAAGTCGGAGTTGAAAATACGTAAACAGATTTTTATCTATCAATTACGGTTATATACCTCTTAAATCCAGCATAAGGGCGCCATCCTGTATATTATACTATGCTTATGTTTTATTAAAACACATGTTTGACACTTTTATGGCTAAATTATTAAAATCAGTTAATCATGTCATAAATGCATTGTATAATATTATATTGAAAAAAATAGAATAAAGTTTTAATTTTTTACCACTTTTACTAGATTTATTAGGAAAACAATGAAGTATCGCCTAAACTAAATACCCTTTGCATTCAAAAAAATTATTCCTCGGTCTTCCTATACAGAAATCCTTCTATCTTCCAAATTTGAAAAGTGTAAAAGTACGTATGTTGCAGCATACTGTGGACATTTTTTTGGCCCACCGTGTAAATTTAAGGTAAAAGGAGCTGGGACTTTTATTTTCATCGCTTTAAAATTTTAAATCAATTTCTCCACTTGACGTTGATTAGTTTTAATGGATTATCTAATTCACTGTTTATCTAGAGGGTCTGGACGCTAGCTTTTATATAATATCAAATATCGTCACAAAACAGCAGATTTTTTATTTAGGACTAGCTTGTATTAACCACATAGTTTAATACTAATCTAAACCAACCTGTATTAACCTGAATTCCCCTAAATTTAAATTAGAAAATTGCGCACAAAAAAAAGAAGACATTGAAACGGAGCTTTAGCCAAAAAAAAGCACTTACCGATCGCCACTTCCGGCCGTCCTCCACAAGGCATTATCTCCGAGGGTGGCGGCGGTCCGGTCCTGCTTGGCGGCGAATCTGCCGCCCAATCGTCGTAGCTGATCTGCGTCGGGGTGTTCGGCCGCAAATCTCGCCTTTTTTCGCAACAGCTGCACCGTCAGAGCGTAACTGACCATCATTACGGTCATGGGAATGTAAAAGGTTATCAGACTTCCGAACACGAAAAACGCCCGGTTGTTAATCACGCACTTTTTCGGATCGGGCATGATGTTCTCGTGATTTATTATGCCTGGAAAAAAAGCAGAGTATCATTCAATGTACGCGGCTCGGCCGTGAATTATTGCCTCGGCATTAAATAAGCATTAAGGGAAACAAGGGAGCGAAGATTGCCCATGATATGTGGGCTAATTTTGGTCAGTTTCGAGGTCTCTTTCTGGCTTCAATATTATGTATCTTCTGACATAGGTTTCTTTTCGCAAAAACCTATTTTTTGTTATTCGTTGAAGTCAATTGTTTTTGTCCGTTCTTTGTTGTTGTCTCTTGCTCTTTGTCAGAGAGTGTCTCGTATGCTAAGGAAACGTATGCAAACTGTCTTATCCAGTGGACCTGGAAGGCTAAAGTTAAAACAGTGGACCTTAGGGCACGCGACCTTTGACAAAAACGGTGCATGGTCGGAAATGGAAAGTGTCCTGTGTTGTCCCAGAGGATTCGGTTCTTTTGGCCGACGATGATGATCTAAAAGTGGAAATCGAGGACGGAGTTATGCTGATTGCTTACGCAGATGATTTTGCTATCAAGGATAGAGCACATAACAACCTGTAAGACAAATACTCATATGCTATCTCAAGAGTGTTTGACAAACTGATGGAGGTGGGCCCAAGAGTGGCAGTTCAGAAGACGGAAGTAATCTTGATGCTCACTAGGAGAAACTTCATCAATGTCAGTGTTGGCGAGTCTGTGATGACAGCAAAGCTCTTCGCCAACTATTTAGGAGTTAACTTAGATAGGGGCTTAAGTATGTTAATTCATGTAGAACGAACCGTAGAGAAGACGCTTAAAACCATGAGCGCATTATCTATAATATATTAATGTGGGAATCCATATTTTCGGTCCTCGGAACTGCAAGCTTTCAATGTTATTTTTTCTTATCGTTCGAGTTCGAGATCAACTTCTAAGGTAGGAGATAAACTTTATTTTTGTTGGCTTGCCGAGACCAATTACTAAAAAGCGGAATTCTTTATGCTGGGGTACCTGAATTACCTAGGTATAAACAGTGAGTGTGTCCAATAATTAGTTAAGGCGTGTGTTTTTTTATTTTACTTATTTATTTAAGAAATCAAATGAATTAGGTTAGGTACATATTGTATAGTTAATTATTTTATTGATTAATTTTCGAGGGGGCTGAATGCATGGCATCTCGAATAACAATATTTTTTTTTACGTTGCTTTGACGAATGATGGTTAAACATTGAGTAATTACTATAAGTTGTCACTAAACATAAAGCAGATGTTGCGCTGATTGGAGTATTATCAGACGTTCATATTTTATTCTAGTTGAAAATCGGCATTTTCTTTTAATTTTGTTATTCTTCCGTTGGCTAAAATTGTGTCAAACAAAATGTCTACATTGGGTACTATTTCAAATATGGACTACAGCATAACACATGCTAAGTTATCTGCGATTAAGGTACTTCATTTTATTTGTTTTGGGAAAGAGGGTGAATCTAGAAAGCAGCGTAGGGCTTTACGTGAATTTATGGGTTTCCCATTTGACCAAAAGTCGGACGAATATAAAGTGAAGTTTGATTCAGTGAAAAGTTGTGTGGAACTATCTGATTTAGTAGCTGTTTGTGGAGTGTTAGATTTAGATTATAGTGGTAGCTTTGAAGAAGTGTTTAACAGAATTCTTTTGTTTTTAAATACCTTTGAGAATAATAGTATTAACCAAGACGAAGAAGACGATGACGAAGAAAGTGACAAGGAAGAGGACGATGATATTAGTGATAACGATCAGACATCTATTCACGAACGTGAAAGTGACAAGGAAGGGGCATCTATTCAAGGAAAAGCCAGCTTAAAGAGAGAAAGTTTTTCTCTAACTTTCAAAGACGTGGAGCAAAGCATACGACCGTTTGACGGTAAAGACGTATACCCAATAAAACGATGGATTGATGACTTTGAGGAGACAGCCAATCTTTTAAAATAGAATGATCTTCAAAAGTTGATTTTCGCGAAAAGATCTTTGACGGGTTTGGCAAAACTCTACATCCAATCAGAGCGTGGTATTACTACATGAAAAATGTTGAGACAGAAATTGATAGAAGAATTTGAAGTTAAAGTAAGTAGTGCCCAAATCCATAAGATTTTGATGAACAGAAAGAAGGCGAATGAAGGCGTACAGGAGTATGTCATAACAATGAGAGAAATAGGGTCTCGAGGAAATATTGAACCAGAAGTGGTGATTAACTATATCGTAGATGGTATTCAGGACGCGTCCGCTAATAAAGTGATTTTATATGGAGCCAAGACTTTTAAGGATTTGAAAGAAAAGGTCAAGCTTTATGAGAGCATTATTAAGAAAAACGACCTTTTGATGAATAATCCTTTTAGATCAGGTCAAAGAGGTGACAAAGCTGATAAAAACCCAGGAAATATAGTGGGGCCGGCGAAAAGTGGCGTGAGAAGTCAAACATATATAAAAGAGAAATCCCCAAATTGTTTCAATTGTGGATCAAAACGTCACAAATCAATAGATTGTCCTGACAAACGCCGGGGAACTAAATGTTTCAAATGCAATGAGTTCGGACATGTTTCAAAAAATTGTCCCAAGGCAAGTTTAGCGGAACAGGAAAACAAATTTTCTAATCAAGTACTTTCAGACGTCAGCAAAGTTAAGGATTATGGCAAAAGATATTTGACCTTGCATTTTGCTGAGAATGATGTCGCAGCTCTATTTGATACTGGAAGCGACATAAGTATTATCCGAGATGTTTATAGAAGACATTTCAGAAGTTATCCTCTAACTACACAGTCCATCACTGTCAGTGGTATAGGATGTTCACAAGTACAAACGCTAGGATCTTTTAATTCTGACATTACAATTGAAGATGATAGATTTAATTTGCTGTTCCATGTATTACCAATGGAGGCGTGCAATTTTGAAGCTATTATTGGAAATAACTTATTGGGATTAGCTGACATTTTCATTAAAGATGGAAATATCACCGTGACTAAGAAGACGGATGTTCCTGACGTGACAAATTTTTTAATGGAAATTTCCATAAATGAACAGAGTATATCTACCGATGAACCAGATGTTTCACATATAAAAGTACCAGTTATCAGGAATACCGTAAGAGAGTTAATTAAGAGTTATGTACCCACCAAAACCAAGTCTACTGATATAAAGATGAAGTTAATTCTGAAAATTGAAGAACCAGTTTACCAGCGACCAAGGCGCTTATCAGTTTTGGAACAAAAAGAAGTCGACCGTCAAATAAATGAATGGTTAAGAGACGGCATCATCAGGGACAGCTCCTCAGAATTCACAAGTCCCATCGTTTTGGTTTCTAAAAAAGATGGAGGTATGCGCATGTGCTGTGATTACAGAAGACTGATCCAAAATATTGTAAAGGACAGATTTCCAATGCCTCTTATTGAAGATGTTTTGGATAAACTGGACGGTGCAAAGTTTTTCACGACACTTGATTTGAAAAACGGATTTTTTCATGTCGACATGGACGAAGATAGTGTAAAGTATACTTCGTTTGTAACACTCACCGCACAGTATGAATTTTTAAAGTGCCCGTTCGGTCTGTGCAATAGTCCTAGTGTATTTCAGAGATTTATTAATCACATTTTTAGACCGTTAATTTTGAATAATGTTGTTATTTATTATATGGATGACCTAATCATTCCAAGTCAAACCTGCGAAGAAGGTTTAGAAAAGCTTAAGTTAGTACTAAATCTTGCACGAGAGTATGGGTTGGAATTTAAGAAAAGTAAATGTCATTTTTTGAAGGAAAGAGTGAATTTTTTAGGTTACGTCATTAAAGAAGGGACTATCCAACCATCAGATAAGAAAACCAAAGCTATTAAGAACTTTGCGGAACCTACTACATTCAAGCAACTTCAGTCATTCTTGGGATTGACTGGATATTTTCGTAAATTCATTGAAGGATATTCGATTATTGCAAAACCTCTCAGTGATAAGTTAAAAAAGAATTCAGATTTTGAATTGGGAGACGATGAACGATTAGCTTTTCAAAAACTAAAAGATCTTCTTATTTGATATCCAGTGCTATATATATTTCAGAGGAATGTCCCGACGGAACTGCATACTGATGCAAGCAAATATGGCTACGGAGCTTGTCTATTGCTAATGAGTAGTGAAGACTCAAAATTACATCCTGTTTACTTTTATAGCAAAAAGACCACGCCGGCTGAGGAGAAGTATACTTCATATGAATTGGAAGTGCTGGCTGTGATAAATGCTGTAAAAAAGTTTAGGACTTATCTGCTGGGATCAAAATTTAAGATAGTTACCGATTGTGCTGCATTTCAAAAGACCATGTCTAAACGTGATCTGACAACTAGAGTAGCTCGATGGGCTTTACTATTGGAAGAATACGAATACGAGATTCAGCATCGATCGGGAAGTAGACTACCACATGTTGACGCCCTCAGTAGATATCCGACGATTGCTGATTTATTGGAAGAAAATGGATTTTTGAAGAGGATTAAGGCAGCCCAACAAACTGACGAACAAGTTAAGACCATCCATAAGTTATTATAGGCTGGTCAGGAGCACGATCATTATTTATTAAAACATGACATTCTATACAAATATGTCAATGGCAACGAACTCCTTGTAGTGCCAAAAGAAATGCAACAAGATGTTATAAAAAGAACACATGAGAATGGGCATTTTGCCGAAAAAAAGACGCAAGAAGTGATTAAGAAAGGGTTTTTCATTCCGAAGATGGCAGAGAAAATAATAAATGTAATAGCTAATTGTATACCATGCATTCTAGGAAGCCGAAAAGAAGGTAAAAAAGAAGGGTTTCTACATCCTATTCCTAAACAGGAAGGACCCTTACATACATATCATGCTGATCACGTAGGATCTATCCCATCTACCAATAAAAATTATCAGTATATCCTTGCTATAATAGACGACTTTACAAAGTTTACATGGCTTTACCCTACAAAGAACACTACTGCTAAAGAGACCATCAATTGTTTTGTTAAGCAGCAAAAGACTTTTGGAAATCCTCATAGGATAATCACTGATAAGAAAACAGCGTTTACAGCAAAAGAGTTTAGTGATTATTGCCAAGAGGAGCAAATACAACATGTGACAATTACTACGGGTGTTCCCCGCGGTAACGGGCAAGTGGAGCGAATCCATAGAACGGTGATTCCAGCCTTGACGAAACTTAGTGTTGATGAACCTGCAAAATGGTATAAATATTTGGACCGGGTTCAGAGAGCATTAAACTCCACTTATCAACGTAGCGTCAACACGACTCCATTTGAAGTGTTGACCGGAGTACGAATGAAGTGTAAAGAGGATCTTCTCTTGAGAGAGATAATAGAAGAAGAAGCTCAAATACAATTTAGTGAAGAAAGAGAGATGCTGAGGAAACGATGTAGAGAACAGTTGATAAAAGTTCAAGAAGAGAACAAGAAGGGATATAATTTGAGACGAAAAAAACCAAAGAAGTATAAAGTCGGTGATCTTGTAGCTGTTAAAAGAACTCAATTTGGTGCCGGGCTTAAAGTGTGTAGGAAATTTTTGGGACCATATGAAGTGGTTAATGTTAAAAACCATGAACGGTATGATGTCGTGAAGATAGGATTTCATGAAGGACCGAACAAAACGTCGACGTGCTCAGAGTTTATGAAACCATGGTTGTCGAGTGATGACGAATCCAGGTCGGATACGTAGTCGGATGGCCGAATCCATATTTTCGGTCCTCGGAACTGCAAGCTTTCAATGTTATTTTTTCTTATCCGTAGAACTATTAAATCATTATAGGTATCGCATTATTCGACAAAAGAGAATGCCGCTTCGGTTATGAACTTTGAAAGAGCTTTTTGTTTTAGCAGCTTGAGCGTCAGCATAACGCCTTGTTTCTATCGAGTTCTTATATTCGGAGAATAGAGTATTCAAGTTTAAGCAATGTTTAAGCTTTTCGGTTTATAAAAAAATCAGATCACAACGACGAGTAGACGACGAAAGACGGGGCTTAATTTGCAGTTCGAGACGCGACGCATTTTTGCCCAAATACGTATAAAGCCGATAAGACGATTCATTTGTTGTATTCTCATATTTAATTACCATCCGTACTTTATTCATTTCTTCAGTGTATTTTCTTTGTGTTCAATAAATCCTTACATCAAGTTATATCAATATCGCCGGACCGGAAGTGTTTTATTCCCTAGACAACATAAAAAATGCCTACATTAATGTATATTAAAAGGCGGCTATTAGTGAGTCCTGTCCACAGTGCTGTATGCATCTCCAACCTGGAATGAAGCCCTCAGATACCAAAAATATCAAAAAAAATGTGTCAAGAAGACGGTCAATACTGACTACAAGAGCAAATCGCACAGTGTATACCACTGCAGTCCAGGTGCTGGTGTATATTTCACCCATAACTTTGCTGGTGTGGGAAAGAGTGGAGGCTTAAGTACGTAAGAACAACAATAAAACTTCCTCAAATAGAGAACTCACTGAGGTTTGGTAGGATATGTGGAATGAATACGAAGGTTGGACGAAGGTGTTTATCAAGGACATAAAGCTCTGGAATGGCAGAAAGTGGGGTGAAATGGATTACTTCACATGTCAAGCCTTGACAGGGCAAGGAATATTCAATTCATACCTAAATAGAATTGGAAAGACAAAATCTGGAAAATGCTGGTATTGCGACAAAGAGGATGCGCCAAGACATACTATATTAGAGTGTGATTACTTTACTGAAATTCGACATTCTACCAGATTAAAGTGTAAAACCTATAACACGATTGAAAGTAGATCGAAACTGATTCTGCAAAGTGAAAACACGTGTGGGACAGTAATAGATATGCTGACCAAAATCATCAAGATTAAATTTGAAGATGAAAGCACCAGAGGCTGATGTCAATGACGCCTTGGGAAAAATTCCCTCCTCCCTTGAAGTGATTCCTGTCGGCGGTTCCGCGGGGTGGGGGGAAGCAGGGTGAAGAGAGAGAGAGAGAGAGAGAGAGAGAGAGAGGGTTTTTACTGGTCTCACACTCCCAGACCTACCAAGATCTTTCAGCCAACGGTCTGGAGTGTAGTGCGTAAAAGTATTTTCCTTAACCCTCTATAATAATATAAAAAAATGAGCACAGGAGACCCTTTCGGAAGTAAAGGATGACATACACCATAAGTTCGTCAGTACACCAAGCCGTTTCGCTAGAGATATGAAGCACCCTGTTTAATTAATATTGTCGCCTTTGGAGAATACCGAAATAATAATACAAAATTATTATTTCGGTGTTCGGCCATTCAGTTACACTGTAATATATACAGAATGGAATAGAGCAGAGAGAAGAATTTGTCTTCTTCACTGTTATGTCTATAATTTTTAGCAAAAATTGGTTAGCGTCGTTGGTAACTGGAGTTGGAGAGCACATCTAGCGAAAGGTCCTTTGGGTGAATTAGAGACAGGAGCCACTGCAAAGGTTGGCTGTAGGTAACCACAACCAAGTGAAATATACTATTTTGTTTTTTTCTCATTTGGGGTGACGCTATTTTAAATTATCATTTAGAACTTGGTTTTATCAAGCATTTCATTTTAATAGCACTGTTATGACGTCTAATAGTGTCGAAATAAAGATCTTTTCGACGCACGTTTTGGTTTTTGTAATGTTGGTAGCAGCAACCAACCAAAAGTCATCTTTAACATGAATTCATATTTTTTTAATTGATTTGAAAAACTGATATTTGTTCCTCCAATCTTTTATTTTGAGATTTCATAGCCAACTAGACGATGTTTTTAAATGAACACCCCCTTTATACTATTAGTATGTGCGTGGTGCTTATTAGAAAACGTATAAGAAAGCTATGAATTTTTGACAGAAAAGACATAATCAAAATGATTGAACTTTGTCCCTTTAACCTCTCCTTTTGACATTTCACAGCCAACTAGATGATGTTTTTTCACCACAACCAACCATGAGTATTAAAGCCTTTTCTAGGTAGCCACGAAATTTGTAGACTGCCTAAGTAGATTCGTTCGTCTTGAATCAACAGATACCAGGCAAATTCCAGATGAACCGCTTGCTGGGGCTCCTCTTAGAGTAGAGCTGCTTCAAGTGATTAAGCACTGGAATTGATTCGTAATGTGAATGGCGCTTAAACTATTTAGGTCTCAGATCATGAAAAGTAATACTTTTAAAATCGACCGCGTCCACTTAGCCTTCTTTCGGGTTAGTTGTTTAAGGACGATGAAAAACTTGTGGACAAACTTCTGATACCAACTACACGATTGGAGAATCATTCATCAACTGTTGTATGTAGGATGGCCGATATTTTGTCCTTGTCCCAAGGTATTCCCGTAAATTTTTCCAAAGTACTAAAAAAGTCAATTCCAAAACATCCCCACATTCGACTACCATAAGAGTCTAATTCCGAAATATATTATCTACGAAAACACTGGGACTTCCGTTGGTAGCAACTGGAAGAGAACTTGGATACGAAACTGGTGGAATCACTCCTGGAATTTGAGAAAGAAATGTATATAATTACCATCTTTTGTTTTTTTTTTCAAAGAATGTTTGACTTTTTTTATATAATGTTGTTTTTGATCGAATTAGGACAGATTCAATCCCTTAAGAACGTAACAAATTTAACACGAGACAGAGCGGCCCCTTAAGTGAATATTTTTAAAAGTAATAAAAGTATCGATTATAAAAGTGCCAAAAATCAAAAACCTCTACAATTATGGAACCAATGAGATTCCGTTGGTGGTAGCTGAAGGAAGACATGGAGAATAACAAAAAAACTGTACTATTCAATCTAATAACTCCAATCTTTCTAAAGTTACAGGCCGTCAAATTTGGAATTTGAGAAAAAAAAATCTATACCCTCATTTGGCTATTTTCAAAAAATCAAAAATTGGTTTTTCCTGTTTTTAATCGAAATGGGACAGACAAGTTACAGGCCGTTAAATCTGGAATTTTTGAAAATATATATATTGTCACAAAGAAGCAAAAAGACATAAAATTGCAGCGTCCTTAGAAATGGTCGGCCGATGACCGGTTTAGTAACCAAGGAATAGTTGACCCAAATTTATAAATCATAGATCGTAAATTTGTTCAACAACTGGGTCCTTCAAACCGCTGATTGACGTCATCGAAAAGAACGTTGCAATGTATTGGAAAAAGGTGCTGACGAAAAGAGAAGTAAGCTCGAGGATTTTTGGGCTAGCGATGGGGACTTGCTCGGTGGCTTGCACGTAGGCAAGACTCCAAGATTCTTTTGAAGTTCGGGTTGATCCTTTTGGAGGCGTTACGTCAGATAGACGAACGACCACCCGTCGATGAGTAATTAAGTGTTTTCCAAAATTTGTTATCGTCCGAGTACAAGGAAGAAAGTTGCCCTAGAAGTCCTTGTTGTCCTAAGAGAAGCCACGGGTACGCATAGGAGTACCCCTGAAGTACGTTAAATTGGTTGGCACGATACGGTCCTCCTCTACACTTGACCTAGGTAAGACCCTTTTGTTATAACGGTGTTTGTTTTCATATTAGTCATTTCAGTTAAGTAGTTAGGGTAATTTTAAGGCACAGAAAATAGAAGTTTACTTGAATCTCCTCTTCTTATTTTAAATATAAACCCCCCATATTTTTGAAAGCCCCCATTCAGTGAGAAAATCAGCATAGGACCCTTCGGGGGAGGTAACGACGACCCGGTACCCATTTAAAGATTAGAGATTTAAAGCGTAAATTAACGCCCAGTCGAAATATAGTAATTTTTACACAATAAATAGTTCCCACCTATATCATTTCAAATATTAATCGCCCAGTTTACAATTATACTTCGTGACAATATGAGTAAAATTTGGAAATTATATACGCCATTTGGTTGTTTTCGAAAAATGTTAGAACTTCTTTTCAATGTTTTTATTCAAAATAGAGCGATTTTAATCCCCTATGAAGGTAACAAATTTAACACGAGTGAAACCAGTTACAACTGTCGTCAAAAAAGTAGATCAATCAAAGATTGCAGGGGTCTATCTCCGAAATTATGAAACCAATGGGACTTCCGTTGAAGCAAGCTCAAAGAAGACATGGAGAAGAAAAAAAACTGTTGGATCTACTCCATTCGTTCCAATCGTTCTAAAGTTACAGGCCGTCAAAGTTGGAATTAAAAAAATATATATATAAACCTTACTGTGGTTACTTTTTTGATGCTCTTTTTGATCGAAATGACACAGCTTTGATCGTCTATGAACGTAACAAATTTAATACGAGACAGAGTTTAGTAAATTTTCATAAAGTAGTAACAAACTTGGTTCTAAGAGTGCCCCAAGAATATAAAATCGATAACCCAAGGGGTGTATTTTTCCTTCGATTTGGAATGTTAACTGAACTAACCTGAACTAATGAGACTTTCGTTTATGGGGGCCACTTTTATTAAAGAGGACATCGAGAGGTTCAAAAATCTGTTGGATTCACTCCATCCACAACATCCAAGGCTTTAGTGGCCGGTCAAAATACAATCTAAAGTGTTTTCCGGGCTTCGAAGCCGTGTACCAATGGAATTTCTTCCTGACGTTTTGTCAAGTATTTTATGGGCAGCCCCCTTAGTCAAGTAATAGCCAACTATTTTATGGAAACGTTTGAGGCCAAGGCATTGGCAACGGCAAATAAGAACCCAAAGTGCTGGTTTCGACATGTGGACAACACCTTTGTTATTTGGAACCATTGCGAGGGCAAACTTCAAATCTTCCTGTTACACCTCAACTCTATCAACCCAAAAGGTCGTCAATTCACTACGGAGATTGAATAAGAAACACGCCTACCGTTTTTGGTTGTCTTAGTATCAAGGAGGCCGAATGGGAAGCTTGCGCACGCCTCTTATAGAAAACCAACACACACTGACCGATACCTCATCAACGGATCAAACCATCATCCCAGACAGAAAAGGGGAGTCATAAGACTGTCTGTGAGAGCCAAAAGAATTTGTGAACCAGCTGATTTGGAACGGGAAATGAAGCAACTCCGTCCAAGAAATGTAGAGCGCCAGGAAGGAACAACGGGATAAGATGAAGAAAAGCGCGGATGAACTAATCTACCACACATCCACAAAGTAACGGACAGGATCTGCAGGCTACTGGAAAAGCACAGTATTAAAACTGTCTTTAAGCCCACTCGTACAATACATCGGTTGTACGAGTGGGCTTGAAATCGAGCTTGAGATCGGCCAAAAATCGCAGAGATCCTCTAGCGGGACCCGGAATTTACCGAGTCTCATGCAGCTCTGCCTCGGAAAACATTGGCACCACAGAACGCAGTGTCAACACGAGGATTACGGAGCGCAAGAGGAGTTGCATGTTGAGACAAACACAAAAGTCAGCACTAGCAGAGAACGCTCTCTCCGAAGGTCACAACATCCTTTTCAACGAGGTGGATATCTTATATTAATGGCAGCGTTTCTATCCGAGACTAACGAGAGAGGCCATTGAGATCTTTAAACACGACAACAATTTCAACAGGAAGGAGGAAATTGCGTTTCTAAATGCAGATTGGAAGCGAGTTCTACGACAGACTTCAAGTGCGCGGAAACCCCGCGCCACCACTAACCCCGCCCCGGTCCCTCTACATTAGCGCGACGGCGCCGGCGGGGGCATAAATACCACGGAGCTCACCACGGTCGAATCAGTCAACGCCGGGAAGCACGGAAGATCACTTCGTCCATTGCCTCATCGCCTTTGGTAATGTCTGCCGTAGTTGTAGACGAGATGCCCTGAAGAGATTCTGTTGGATCACGGCTTCAAAGCCCGGAAAACACTTTAGATTGTAATTAACAGTAGTTATGATAGATGACGCATGTATTCACTTATTATTGCCGTGAAGTAGGCGTTGGACATTTTTATCGTATCTTCTCAGCATGTGCCGATAAGCGATAGGTCTAAAAAAATAAGTATTTCAAAGGTAATAACATGCCAAAAAGAAGTGAATGAGGTATATTTGCAAGTACTGAGTAGATCTTAGGAAGAAGACATTCAGTGGTTATAGATTTACAGATTCAGTAGTTTTTTTTAAGATAAAGTTAGTATATTATACAGGGTGCCCCGAATTTATTAAGTTCAAATTTGGTGCATATGAAACACATTACGATTTACTTAGGTTTACTTGTAAAATAGTGGTTATAATCTACAGGGTGTCGGGTTTCCTATTTTCGCCGCACATTTTTTTATAGAGCAATGATTATTCTTTTTTTGAAATTTATAGTCTGACCAAAAAGTACTTTTTGCATTGCCTTCGTAATTCCAAAAGTTTTTAAATTACTAGCAAGACTATAAGTAAAAATACATAATTTGCGGTTACTAAATTAGTATCGAACTGAAGAATTTGAGAAAAAGTTTTTTCAATTTGAACACTTTATTAGTCATTGTATATTTAGTTTGTGCTCCCTGTTAAATTCGTTTCCATAGACATATTGCTATCTATCCTCTGCATGAACACTCGAAATGTAAAAAAAAAGAATAGAAAAAGGGTTCCGAGTGCATGTTAATCCACAAAAAGTCGATATTTTGGAAGGGGGCCACAGGGAGTCATACAGAACAATTATCAACCAAAAAAAAAGTTTTTAAAAGAAATCAATTTTGCTGGTTAAGGCAATTTTAGGCATACCTTCCCTTGTAACGTTCAATTGTTTACGTTACAAGGGAAGTTTACGTTAGATAACACGTTAGTATTACGTTAGATAACACAATTTTCGAATTAAAGTAATTTGAACTAACCAAAGACTTACTTAAATTAAATTAAATTAACTTAAACTTAAATTGAAAAAATAGCAAATTTAACAATTTTGCTAGATTTTCTAATAGCTTAACAAATGAGGTAGCGATGCTCGAAGTATTATCATGTCAAAATTCAATAGAGACAATCGAAATTACAAAATTTTTATCTACTTCTTTCTATTAGTTTTAACTCAATTTCCACACGAAATTAATTTTGGGGGATTAAATTAATTAAAGGAGTTTATTGTAAGAAACATACCCTAAAAGAGGAAGTTAATTTCTTCTCTTGCTACAACTCACCTAATACTGTAATGGAACTGGACACCACCATCGATAACAACCACGCGAGGCCTATCCTAAGTACCACTGTTCTTGTAGTGGTGCTGTGTCTGGTTTTCAGGGGATTCCGTATTCCCAGGTACCGTCCCAGGCTGATAAAACACATGTGCATTATGGAGGCCGAACAAGCAAGAACGTCACACGTTGCGTACACGTTGCACCATGTTAGGCCAAAGGGCCATTCGCCTAAAACAAACGAAAATGTCCTATTAAATTTTTGACCTGTGGCACCTAATTTCGTATTAAAAAATAGGGAGAAATAACAGTCAGTCTTTAAAAAAACTTCCAGTAAACAACCTCAAGTTTTCAACAATTGCGACAGTGGAAACGGTGGGGAATTGAAAGCGTTATTATGGTAAAGAAGTTCTTGTGAAAGCGCCATTCAAGACAATCTATCAGCTGAGAAAACTTAAGAGTTTCGAGAGAACAAGCGAAAAGGAACTACGAAACATGTTGCGCGTAACGAAACAAAGGAACAGCATTAGATGGTTAATAGATGTTCGTTTTTGCATTATGTGGATATTTTCTTTTTCAGGGAAAAACATTGGTTAGGTCAGTCAACATCTTTAAACATATACCAGAACAACTCAATTTGTTCTATTATTAAACAGCTGATTCTCAACTGCTTGCTAATAACTTAATCCAAATGGATAATTTAATCAGTTCACTACCGAATCTAATCCCATTTGAGAAACCAATAATATTCGGACCAATAGTGTGGCTTGCATTTGACAATATCAATATGTCCATTATAGCTGCAAGTTGGAAACCGGCTTAACATCTAAAGGGATTTCAATTTTCATCGTCGAGAACGGTTTACACTTCAGATTCACGTGACGAGCCGAGAACGGCCCTTTTCACAATCATAAAGGGATTCGAGATAAGCACTACACGCTCTCTGACTACGGTGAATCTATTCACTCGGCCGAAAATGCATTTCAAATGGCACAATGCGAAATATAAGGAGTAGTCATGGACGAATATACGTTTAATAAGCTTTGCATTGAAATATTACAGCTGACAGAAGGCACCAGTTTTCCATAGTATGATGATTGTCCCTGTCCTTTCTAACCAAAATCTCTACACCTGATTAGCGGTGTAGTATACAGTCTCGACGCGAAAAGTAAGATATTCTACGTAAAACACTCATCACTGACATTAGCTTTGGAATTCTTACCCTCGTATTTCATCTGAAAACGCCACAGCGAAAAATTGTCAGTATTTCGCAGAGATATTAGAAAACGAGTGCTCGAACTGTTTCTATTCTTAAACTGGTGGTAATTAAGTAAATTTTTATGCTATATGGAAGAGTAAAAAGTGGATCATTTACTTTCTAGGGAGTAACATTTACGACTAGATGTGAAAAGATTTCCATGTCACGTAGAAAGGAATTTATATTTATTAAAATTAATAGTAATATTGTTACTTACAATTGGAAAAATGAAACAAACGTTTAGAGCCTTGATTTTAAACATAGGCAGGCCCTTAGCCATTATTCAGTACTTTTTTTTGCATAGGCCATATAAATGGGTCAACAAGTACTGGTTTTTCAATTAACAGTGGTGAACAGTGAACTTTTGTTGAGTTTACTACTATAACGTAGTAGTGAACTACTATAACGTAATACAGGTTTTTTTTTTGTAAAGATTGCTATTACTCTTGACATCATAGAATTTTATTGCATGGAATTTTCAATTGGCTGGTAAAGAACCACTTTTCCCTACTTGGTAGATAAAAACTATTTCTTATACGCGTGAGAAAAAGTCTCATTACTGGACGTGTTTACTTGACTGCTGACTTTGACTATTTAGCTGCAATCGCGTGCAATAAAGAATCACTTTCCGCACTTGCTCAGCAAATAACTATTACGCTGGTTCAGGTACTTACCTTATAATAGTACCTACATACGGGTTGCTAATTATATAATAGTACCTACATACGGGTTGCTAATTATGTTCACTGTCCAATCATGTCGCATAATAATAAGTTTTTCTACGAACGTTCTTAATATATAACTTTCCCGCACACATTTTGTTTTTGAAAGCTTCACTTTCCCGCACGGCGTGCGTGAAAGTAAACTTGGCGTGCGGGAAAATAAATATTTATAGAATGACTGATTTATAATATAATTTAGACTTTATAGTCTGTCTATCTAGATAGATGCACCTAACTTACAGCCGTGCCAAACATTTTTATCTGTTTTAAGGAACTATTATGCTTGCCTTTATTGATTTTTGATACAACATATACCCATAATATACGTACTTTTTATTCCAATGTCACCAGTTCATGCCTGAAAGTTTTTGTCATAACAACCAATTGATTGTTGATTAATTGAGCTGTCATACTGTTGACAAAGATAAAGTTGTTTTTGTATTGTATGTTTATTCCTTGTCTTTGTTACAATGAATTGGCCCGTAGAAAAAATATTGTTCCTAACTCGTGCGGAAAGTGTCTTTCCCGCACTCGTCTGCTGCATCGGCAGACAGCGTGCGGGAAAGTATCACTTTCCGCACTAATTAGGAAAATAACTATTTTTATTAATGGCGGCCTCGCAACGGGAAGTACTCCTTTCCACACTTTTTAGATAAATGACTATAAATCGAGATAGTTTTTTTGACTTCAGTAGAAATAATATTATTAATAATATACATAGTTTATAACAATTAGAATACTATAGGAAATACACCTCCCACTTGTCACTAAAAGATGACAAGAAACGATAATAATACAATTAAATAACAATATGTTAGAGTTGGGCCAGGAATATTCGCTAGAGCAATCGAACGCTAAACTGTGATTCGAAAATCTTGCTTGAAAAGAACTTTATAAATAACTCAAAAGACAGTTGAGGAAGATAACTATGTTTTTATAATTGCAGAAACTTTATTTTAAAATTTCTCAAAAACCTGAATGTATAGAGCGAGTCGTTTGACCATCATGTCATTAAAAGAACATTCTTCGTTTAATCAACTATTATAGCTTCAATAGTTTAAGAGATCCCATTACATCGAAAGCTAATTTGGAACACACTGAACATATGAGCGTAAAAGTAGGTGAATATAGTTTTTTGAGATTCTAAATGACTACGCTATATAAACATAAAAACTCGTCTCTCCCTTTGCTTTAAAGTTGTAATATCTGATGTCATATCTGCGTCATACTTTTTATCACAGACAGTTGTAATTGCTATTCTTCCTCCAATCTCAGTCGTAATTGCTAATTTCGCTAATTTTTTATGTGGTTAATTTGTTGTCCTGGGATATTTACGTCGACACTTTTCCTATGAATTTGAATTTTTGTTTTTGTGTATCTCGCACTTACTTGTGATACCAGCACTTTGTAAATAAGCTTGCTTTTAGATTTTTTTGAGGTTAGTATTTTAACCTTTTTTTAGTATTTTCATTGCTAAAAGTTAGTGTGAACTCTAGTCGCGCAATTTTTTTTGAAAACATTTCTGAAAGATTAGCGATTCATTTTTTAGAAATCACATATCGAATTTTTAGGTCTGTCAGTCTGTCCATTGTTGGGTCTGTCCCCCAACCCAATAGTCTCCTTTTTTTGCAACTCACAATATATGGGGCATTTTAAAACTGAAACTGAACATGGTAATAATTGGATTCCAAAAACACTAACATAACTTTATCCCTTTATGTGGAATGCATTACATCATTTCTGGGTTCTCCCCATGTAAATCGGTTTTATAACCTAAACTGTTAACATACCTCTCCCATCAAATTAATAGAATTCCCTTTTTCCACTTTATTTTACTCTTGCTGCTGATCCAATAACTTTAGCTTGAAAATCATTTGTGATTTAACCCAACTCTCTAGTTTTTTAATAAACAAGGCTGAAAATCGACGACATTTTTTTGATCTAAATATTCATCTAATGCAATTTATGCAACCGAAATAATAATTTTCCACTATCCAGAGGCTTACACAATAGTTATTTTCCTAACAAGTGCGCAAAGTAACAATTTCGCGCACGTGACTGCCGTTGGGCAGCAATCAAGTGAGCGAAATTCACTTTGCGCAAGAATTAGGAACAACATTTTTTCTGCAACCGCATAAAAGTCCACCTGTCACTAATATGGGACATCTTTAACGATTTTATAAATGATTAAGCTTCTCAGTTCTTTTCTGCTACCCCTGTATTGACGGCGTGCGCGAAAGACTTTTTTCTACTCGCGTAGCCGAAAGTTTACTTTTCCGCACGCATTTGAGTGCGGAAAATGGCTTGTTGCTTCGTTTTTGGATTAATAATTACCTTGTGACGAACAAAATGAGTTGAAATAATACTTAAATGGAGAATTTATATCTATATTAACGAATAACAGGTACAATATTTAGCGGCTTTCCGAACGAAATCAGGAATCACTTCCTCAGTAGAAGACGACATGACGATGTATTTTTACTTTTCAAAACTGACAGATGTTCCAAATTTAACTTAGTTTACAATGGTTGGTATGGAAGAACATAATAAGAACCAGTAAAACTACCATGATTTATAGTCGTCAGGAATGGCGGCATTAGGTGCCTGGTATACCATCTTACTTATAACTGTACTGCAACTTTAATTTTGGTTTTGCAAAAAAACGCAGGATATCGATTTCAACATTTTTTAAATAAAAAGATTGATTTCTTTAATTATTGCTATGTGCGATAAAAGTAAGCAAACATCATTCATCGCGCAGCTGAAGCAATAATAGCTATTTATGTAACCAGTTACGAAAAGTCCGGTTTTGTGTAAAGAATGAATGTTTGCGGGACGAGCGCAGCGAGTTCCCGCAATTTGAATGAGGCACACAAAAAAGGCTTTTCGTCACGTGTTTCATATAAGATATTTTCTAATTTTGACTACAAATACCTATTTAAAGGGAGAGTTATTATTGTTAAACTTCAATATTTACTTTTAAACCACTTTGTATCTACTTAATACGGTAGAACTGTAGCAACGGTGTGCCACAACCGAAACCTCCAACTGATGGTGACACGAACTTTTCATCACATCACTAGTTACGAAAGATTTTACTTTTCGTAACTAGTTACGAAAAGTAGGACGTTACGTCACTGTCATCAGTATTGAAAAGTGCAACTTTATATGTCAAAATTAGAAAAATACCAATATATATTTTTATTGACAGAGTTTCACTCGTAGAAAAAATATTCTTTCTAACACTTGCGGAAAGTATCTTTTCCGCACTCGACTTCATGGCCGAACTCCGCGACGCGATAAAAGGAAATAGAAACTAAAATGGTACAATCTACCTTATAACGTAAAATATTCTTTTATTGTAAAGCCAACCTATCAGGTACGAAAGTGATTATATTTTGATTTTACATGATAACATATTATACAGAGTGACCGTTTTAGCCGAGTTTAACAATGGGGCTCTCGGTTATTTGAAGACACGAAGAAGTATAAATTAGGACAAATACGCGTAATTTGAGGTCTATAAAAGATGTTTTCTTATTTCCAAAGTCTCGACTGGTTTCGGAAATATTCGCAAAAAATCAAAATTTTTAAAAAAAAAATTATTTTTCAAGTCTTAATTTAAAAAGAAAATTTAAAGTAATTGAAGCTACTTCATAGCAACTTTTTGCCCTCTTCAACATGGTATTTTCAAAAATTTAAAATCTGTTTTGTTTTTGTGCAACCATCATCAACTTAATTAGTTTTACATACGAACTTGGGTTTTTTTATATCGGATTCTGAATGTCTGCAGATCTGCCTTCGTGTGATGTGATATGCAAACATTAATAATCCTTTTAAAGGAGTATGGTGGCCTCACTGACTTATAAGTGGTGCAGAGTTTGTAGGTGTAGGCTAAAAATACACTTAGAGATATCTTCTGTATATACTGTCGACGTTTCAACCTCTATGAAGTCATCCTCAGGACACTAAAATTGTTAATACAAGTTACAGGTGACTAAAATGTGGGTGACTGACAAGATAAAAGTACAACACGATAAAACAATAAATAAGTATTTTGATTTAGCCGATCATTACAGATTGTACAATTCTCGTTACCTCCGCGTCAATCATGACTATGTGTTGTTCAGACTGGTCAAGTGAGCAAAGAGAGTTAATAGTGGAAATCGAATAATGACAAAAGTTCAAAACTACTGCCCGGTGTGACTCTCTCTTGAAATGTGAATATGGAATAAGTGTCTGGATCGATGTTGTGCAATGTGCATGACTCAAGAACTGTGAGTTGCAAAACGACTTTTTAAAAAAAACTACTTTTATTACTTAAAAAGTAAATTAAAAAAATTATTAAAGTATATCTGAACAATAGGACAATTAGCTACCAGCGTAAGCAGGTAGTATCAGAAGTATGCGAAATAGGACGCTTCATAACTCATGTCAAGGTCAAATTCCACAAAAGTTCTTAATGTTTGGAAGAAAAAGTTGTAAAAAAAATTAAAAAGTTGGAACTCTGCGTTGAAGTGAAAATGTGCCTCACGAGCTATGATTATCACGATTACGCTTTAACGAAGTTGACGAAGGGAGGTACAAGAATTGTCGATGCTACTTTGCGTAGAAGCGAGTTCAATGACCTTCAAGTGCGTCGAAACCCGCGCCATCACTACCCCCACCTCAGTCCCTCTGCTGCAGCGCGACGGCGGGGAAATAAATACCACTCATCACAGTCGAATCAGTTAACGTCGGGAAGTACTGGAGATCACTTCGCCCATTGCCTCATCGCTTTTGATAATGTCTGCCGCAGCTGTAGACGAAACGTCAGGAAGAAATTCCATCGGACCACGGTTTCAAAGCCCGGAAAACACTTTAGATTGTATTATCTTTACTCTTATATAATTTATACTCACACATAAATAAAGTTAAAAAATAGTAACAACGGCAAAACTGCAGCCAGTTTATTAATTTCAAAGAACATATTTGTTTTGAAGTTTCAGAATTTTATTCAGCATTTCAGCTACAAAACTACAAGTTCAGTCTCAGGGCTTTTGCCTAAAATAGACAATTTAGAAATAGACTCATCAAAATCTATTTATAAACCAGACCTCTGGATCACAATATGCTCTTTCTTTCTTCTCTTTAGTTTTACGACCTTTAGTTGCCACGACTATAGGGCAAACAGCAACTTGCCTCTTTGTAAAGATCTTTCAACTTTCAAGCAAATTTTCGCTGCACAACACTCGGTTTGTGTTTCAGAACAGCGCAGCGCTGGTATTCCTGTAATTGGAAACATGCATCAAATTAAATCATTAATTGTACTCACTTAACAGTTATGATATGTCACGCAACACATCTATTATTAGGTGGATTTCGCTCCCTTTAAAAGCATCAAATGCACACCGAAGCACTCCCATTTCCATGTTTCCTAAACAAGCACCAAGCAGCAGCGGAGGAGGAAATCGATTATCGAAAGAATGAAATTTTATCATATTCAGCTCCCATTTGAACATTAACGACGTTATAAGAATGTGACATTACCAATAAGGGCAACAAAGAATGCTTAGGAAGGAAGATTAAGCCGATTAGGGGCTTTAGGATAACTTTAATTAAATATTAAGATAACTTTAGTTAAATATATCTCAAATCAAACATGAAACATACGAACATCAAGATCAAGTTTTAAGTATCGTCTTATATTTTGATAGATTGGTGCGCCTTGAGAGGCACACATGTCAAATGAGGTAATGCTGGAATGCTCAATTCATTTACCAAATTTGTACAATGTCACTTGTAACGTTTTCTTTTTCAGAAAGAAAACCTACTGGCTTCCCTTTCCGAATTTCATAAATAATCTGTAAAATACCATTTTATTTCCAAAGAAATATAAATACCTCAGCCTAAAGGGTTATGTTACCTTTTGTTACCTTATCTTTGGTAATTATACTTTTTTCTCTTTTTTTACTTATACTAATGCGTATCTCTTACCTCAATTGTTTGCATCCATTTGGACTAATCCTACATTACCTCAACTCTCTCTTTTCTCGATTCGTGTTAACTGAATAGTTAGATTTATCATGGAAGATAGTTTTGAAAAGTCTTAGAGTGGGTTTTATTTAATTATAGAAATTTTGAATTTTTATTTTGACTAATGTGATTAAGTATAGCATCGAGTACCTACCGACTTTGACCTTTCTCTCAATTTTGACCTACCGACAGAAACAACTACTTAATATGACTTCTGTTTCAGACGTTTGATACGCGAAAGTTATCAATTGTTATTTAATCACATTGTCTAATCACACTGTTTAATCACGCTGTGTGTATACTGTATGTACTTATATGGGTTTCCATTTGCAGTTTTTGATTTGATTTTTATTTAATTAGTGAAACTTATCTGTAAGTACTAAGTACATATTTACTTGCATATTTGTAGAAAGTGCTTTATTAGATATTGTAAATCTGAGTACCACAAGGATTTTGGTCCAGTATTGTAAGTTAATTTTAAGTGTATTTTTATGGTTGTAATGTAGAATAATTTTGATTTTTTTATAATTACTTAATTCATCTTTGTAACCTTGGATCAACTAACGTCAACCTTTTTTTCTTTCGGAGAGAGGAAGTGTAGCGTTTTCTTTTTCAGAAAGAAAAACCTACTGGCTTCCTTTTCCGACTTTCATAGATAATCTGTAAAATACTATTTTATTTCCAAAGAAATATGACTACCTTAGCCGCCATGTTTGTCCATCTTGATTATCGTTTCTATGCAGTTCTTCTACTTCGAGCTCTATGGTTAGAAATCGTTTGAAAGTTGACTTCTTTTGGACATTGCCATGTGTCTATGGGTTGATTAATTATCTTGCTATCTGTACAGCATTGCCAAATTTCACCAATATTTTTACTTAGATTCCCTTATTTTCTTCATGTGCTCTTCTAATACTTTCCCTAAATTTATCTTTTATTTAGCAACAATGGCAAAATTTTCATATTTCGCGTTTCATTTTCTCCTTCTTTTTATTTCCCCCTTTTGACACTTTAATTTCCGTTTTTTTGACCAATTTTGAGCCCAGGTGGCAAAGGTAAAAACGTTTGATGGTCTTTTTTCCATCTTGAGCACTGTCCAGGGCACATCGGACATCAGCCTGTCCCTAAACGGCTGCAGCCTAGCCATGTGGCTATTGTAAAATACTCTCATATTTTGGGGTAACACCTTCTTTAATTAAATTAAACTTATCGAAGCTTTTCTTCGTTCAATTATTAGGTCCAAAGTTTGTCAAATATTATATAAGGGATTTAATATTATATTATATAAATTAATATTAAATGATCAAATATTATATAAGGGAAAAAATCTGAACTCCCAATAATATATCGATGTGTAACTGCAACGAGCTAGTATATTACCTCTGGAGAGATCCTCCTGTTTTACAGTTTTGCCCACCCTTTTTTAGCAGTCTTCTTCTTGTGCCTTATCCTCAGTGGACGTTGGCAATTACTATGGCCCATCTGATTTGATTTGCTGCAGCCCGAAACATATCCATAGATATCATTCCTGTCCATTGGCGCCGATTTCGCAGACACGATAGTCGTCGTCTTCCAAGACCTCTGTTGCCGTCAAGTTTGCCCTGCATATAAGCTGAAGTAGCCTATATTTCTTGTTTCGCATAACATGTCCGAAGTATGAACGTTAACGCTCCTTAATTACGTTTAAAACCTCTTGCTGTTTTCTCATACGCTGTAAGATGGCTTCGTTGGTTACGTGGTAAAACCAAGCAGCGAGATATTCTAAGCATACGTCTGTAGCACCACATATCAAATGCTTCCAGACGTTTACATGCAGCTTCAGTCAGAGTCCAAGCTTCCATCATCCCATATATTAGCATTGAGAAAACGTAGCATCTAAAAACTCTGAATCTGAGGTACAAGCCTATATTTAAATTGCATAGCACGCTTTCTATCAGATCTTAGAAAACACACTAAAACTAACAACAAAACATGAGCTAAATATCATCATGGGCGATTTTATTGCCAAAATAGAACAGGGTACAGTTGATAGCGTCGTAAGAAAATACGGTCTAGGCACGACAAATGAAAGAGGAGAAAGGCTAATCCAGTTCTGTCAAGAGACAGACATGGGAGTCATGAATACATATTTCGAACTACATCCCAGAAGGCTTTATACATGGAAAGCTCCCGGAGATACTGCAGAGAGAATTATGAGGAACCAAATTGATTTTATCACTGTAAACAAAAAGTTTCAACACTCCATCACCTCAGCAAAAACATATCCAGGCGCAGATGTCACCTCAAATAATCTATTAGTCGCAAATCTTAACATACGATTCAAAATAATTCGTAAGAAAATGATTTCCAAAAAGGACATAAGACTATTAAAAGAAAATAACATCCAGGAAAAAGTCAAAGAAGTGCTTAATGAAAACTTGGGAAAAATAGCTGAAAACTACACCAACGACATAGAAAAAGAATGGAATGAAATGAAGACATCTATCACCACAATAACATGTGAAAATCTGAAATCAAGAAAGGAAAAGGAGCAAGAATGGATGACAGACGAAATATTAAAGATGATAGAGGAACTACGAAAACACAAATATAGAAATGTCACGGAATACAATAAACTCCACAAGAATAAACTACGGAAAATAAAAGAAGCAAAAGAGATGTGGCTAACCGAAAGGTGTATGGAAATTGAAATTCTTCAACAAAAACATGACGTTGAGATGTTGTACACTGTTTTCAAAAACATGACGATTTTCACATGCACAAGAAGATTAAAGAGATGCAGAACACTAGTAAGCAACGCAATACCGGCAAAATTCTGTACAGCGAGGTTCAAATTTTGACCAGGATTGAGAAAGATGGAAGAAATATACGTAGGGGCTATTCGAAGATACAACAAGAACACCACCCGAAATAAACAACCCCTACGGCCCAGAAATAACAAATGAAGAATTTGATTTAAAGATGGGACATCGCCAGGAGTCGATGATGTGCATGGGGAAATTTTGAAACTACTAGAGGCATCCCAAATCCCAACTCTTACTAAGCTATTTAATAATATATATGAGACTGGACACTTACCAAAGGACTGACAATGCCAAGAAATGCGAGGACCACATACTAATTAGTTTAATGAGTCACGCACTTAAAGTACTCCTAAATATCATTCACTCTCGCATTTACCCCAAATTAAAAGAACAACTCAGTGAAGTGCACTCTGGATTCAGAGCGGGCCTTGGAACAAGAGAAGCACTCTTCAGCTTGCAAGTACTAATAAACTTGCTTGCAAGTACTAATAATAAAACAAAGAGCGAGGGATATCATGTGCCACGCTATGCGTATGCTTCATTGACTTCGAAAAAGCGTTTGACAGAGTGCCACACGGGAAACTAATTGACACTTTAAAAACCTCGGGAATTGATGGTAAGAATATAAGACTAATTCTAAAAAAAAAGAATAAAAAAATAATCAAACCTATATCTTCAACAAAAAACAACAGCGCGCCTCGGAAACGAAATGTCTGAGGTCTTTGTAGTCGGAAAGGGAGTTCGGCAGGGATGCATAGTGCATACTATCACCGGCACTGTTCAATATTTATTCCGAAAATCTCTTTATAGAAGTCTCGGATGAATCAGAAGACGGTATTGCAATAAATGGTCAACTTATCAATAATATTAGACACACAGATGACACCGTAGTGCTGGCGGGTAGTGCGGAGAGCCTCCAGAGATTGATAGATGATATCGTAGAAGCAAGCAACAAATGTGGACTAAAACTAAACTCTAAAAATACTAAAATAATGATTATCAGTAAGAACATCAACATAAACGCTCAATTTACGGCAAACGATACACCACTGGAAAGAGTAGAGAAAATATGCTACCTGAGCTGCAATATCAGTGATACAGGGGATCATAGTTGTGAAGTAAGAACTCGAATTGAAAAAGCCAGAAGCGCTTTTAACCGCCTTAAGAAAGTTCTTTGTAACTGTGAAACGATCCAAAAACCAGTTTTCTGCAATATTGTCACTTCCCACAGACAAATGGCCGAGATTTCGTAGCTATATTGTCTGAGGGCGACGTTTAGCAGAGTATCAAACTCATTTCTCTATCAGGCAGAGGAACCATAGACCGGTTTCGCTCTTATTAGAGCTCATCAGTATGGTATACCTCCAACGTGACAGAAAAACAAGTTTGAACGGCAATTGAATCTAACTCTTGCTTAAAAGCCTGTATGTGTATGTATGTGGCCCCTTCTGACGACGGCAGGTGCTTCCACTTGGGCACGCGAGATGATTGTGAAGCGATCCAAAAACTAGTTTCTTTGCAACTTGTTTCTTAATATAAATATACGCATAAGAATTCTCAGATGCTACGTCTTTAGTGTTCTCCTCTATGGAGTAGAAAGCTGGACTCTTACGGAGGCTGCTACCAAACGCTTAGAAGCAATCGAAATGTGGTGCTACCGACGCATGCTATGGGTCTCATCACATATCATACAACTAACCTCACGATAATCGAGAGTCTCAGAAAAGGAAAGGAAATTATTACTACCGGAACAGAACAGAAAACTGGCCTACTTTGGCCACATTGTACGTAATGATAAGTACCGACTTCTACAATTAATCCTACAAAGCAAGATTGAGGGCAAGCGAGGCCCTGTACGCAGGCGCATATCCTGGCTGACCAACCTTAGAAAGTGGACGGGCCTAACATCAACTGACTTATTCCGAGCTGCAGTGAATAGGATAAGATGGGCCAACGTGGTCGCCAACATCATAAGAAGCTAGGCACTTTTAGAAGAAGAAGAAGCACGCTTCTCATGAGATTAAAAGGTGTTCTACTTTTCTCAATTCGGATCTCGTTTTCACTTATTGGTTCCCATTTGTTACTATGAATGTGCCCAAGTAGTTTATCGATGTAACTGTTTCCAGTTGAGAGCCGTTTTCGAACTGGCCATCAATATCTTGTTTGCTTATTATCATAACCTTTGTTTTATTTGTGTTCAGGCGCGTTTTAGGTTTCGCAAACTTCTGTTTCTCTGTCTATTATCCTCTGTAGACCCTCAGCTGTATCGTCGTGTCTTCAGCGTACCTTAGATTATTAAGTACACCGTTTAGTAAAATGCCGTCATCTGTACTCTCCAAAGCCTCCCCAAACAATCTCTCCAAATAAACATTAAAGAGCAGAGGAGAGAGCACATATCCCTGTCGAACTCCCTGGCGTACTTCAAACTCTTCAGAGATCGCATTCTTCACCCGAACACGAGCCCTTTGTTTCCGGTAAAGGTTAGATATAACGCTGATGTCCCTGTCATCTAGGACTGTCTGAGAATTTTTAGCAGTGGGTACCCTAAAAATGCCGGCGATATCCGCTTGAATTGACGTCACTTACGTCGAGTCGTGATTAGCCAATTGATGTGATTTGACCATGAAATACGTCATGGGTACCACAAAAATGGCAACTTCCTTTATAACATAAAAGCAAACAAGTCCTTGGTTTCAAAACACGTCCCACTTGGTCTAAGGTGAGACATGTTTTAAAATTAGTGGCAGACGTCAAATGCTTTTTTCCTTATTTTTTTATTATAAAAAAGTCGACATTAATAATTAGATAAAAGCAAAGGGCAAGTGGCAAAAGTGTCAGAACGAAAAGTTGTTCAGTATGGCATTAAAAGTGAAGTAGAGTGGCGGTCAAAGTTTCCGATACCTACTTCCACCGTGGGAGTTGTTTATCTTCTTTTATTGACTTATGCGACAAGTACTTGATAAAATTTACTCAGCGTGGGTATTTTCAATTATAATTAAAACATACCTATTCGAAATCTATCATACATAACGAAATCTATATTCTATTCGGAATGAAGCCGGCAGGTAAAGTCTTTACCTGCAGCCTATCGCCGGCAAGTGACGGGCCTCAGTATTGATTTGACTTGACTCATTGATTGACAGCAGCCAATGGCAAATCAATCAAAAAGATGGAACAATGAAGGCATCGTAGAAAAAGGCCATTTTTTCTCTAAGAGACTGGAAGAAATTGAAGTTTGAAAACTGGGAACTCCAAGTCAACAGTCTCAAATATATTAAAGTTTTTGGCAATATGTTTCGCCTAAAAAGGCATCATCAGGCCTAAAATATAATACATCAAAACAATTGCAACACAAGAACATCCAGAAATAAACTCACCGCAAACAAAACACACGCGAACATTATTAAAAAGCATAAAATACGTTCACACATTTATTTCTTTTTTAGGTTTTGCTTGTTTCCAAATTGGCAAATTTCGATGAAATCTTCGGAAATAATTTAACGTGCGTTGTTATTCACACCGTGTAAGACAATTTCAAAAGGATATTTTCTCGAATACCGTTTATATTACGTACATAATAAAAAGCAAGCCAGTTATAGTTTATTAAGTAGACAACCAGGGAGAGTTCACCCCCCTAAGCATTAAGGAATACGAGGTCTGTTCAAAAAGTATCGCGAATTTTGAATTTCCGCGGGCTACATATATTTGATTTTTAATTTTTTTGTAGCGTTATGTTGGTACTCATGTCTCTCATTTATGCTGACAAGGTCGGCCATTTTGAATGTTTAGTTAATTTTTGACAGCTGTTTTGCTTGGATGTGTTTTGGCTCGTCTTCGATTTTTGCCTATTCCAAAAAATGGATCAAAGAATCTGTATCAAATTTTGTGTGAAAAACAAAATAAAGTGCGCGCATGCATTCCGAATGTTGACTGTGGTATATAGTGAAGCTATACCTGGGACCAAAGCAACGTTTATCGGTGGTAAAAAATGTTCTCAAGGGGCCGAGAAGATGTGAACGACGAAGAGCGTGCCGGACGCCCGAGCACGTCAACCACAGACGAAAACATTGATAAAGTGAAGAAAAATGTCTTAACCAATCATCGAATCACTGTTAGAGAAGTTGCTGAGGACCTAAATATATCGATTGGCTCATGCCATTCGACTTTAACCAATGATTTGGGCATGAGTCGGGTCACCGCGAAATTCGTGCCAAAAGGAAGATGTTGGACTTGTTCCGTGACGACCCAAATGTGCTCCAGAGGGTCATAACTGGTGACGAATCATGGGTTTATTTCCAAAACTGAAGAGGCCCATGAAAGGACGACGCTACGCCACGATTAAGGAGATAAAGACGGCATCGAAGTAGGAACTGAACAAGATAAAAAAAAAGATTTTTTTAAGTGCTTTGAGGATTGGAAAAAAACGTTGGCATAAATGTATTTTTTCTACAAACGTCAAATAATGACGCATTTTACGCTTTCATTTGACAAACGAAAACCTAGCCTTTTTTTGAGGCTCAAAATGTGAGTGTACTTTTCCGCGCGTTGCCCAGGACAGCAAGCGAAAAAGATTTTTTCGCTTGCTGTCAATAGCACCTACCACCATTCAACCAATTATTAAAAACGTCATTGTCACTTTGATTTAAATTTTCAGATTGTGTTTTCAGTTATGCTCAGTTGTGATTCACATTATTTGAAATTGATCGTTTGAGGAAAAAACGTTGTATGCATTACGAGCACAAAGTAACTTTTTTGCTCTCGAGTGATTGCCGCTCTCCGCTTCGCGTCGCGCGGCAAACTTCACTCTCCGAGCAAAAAAGTTGTACTTTTCGCTCTTAATACATAAATAACTATTATTCAAGGGATATTACTTTGAAGAGGACAAAATATTTATTCATGAAAAAATAAATACTTTTTGAGAAAATATAAAATTCGCGATACTCTTTGAACATACTTCGTAAATGTCAATTTTGACCAATAATACTATGAGACTATGAGAAATAGGCGTACCAAATCTTAATACATTCGCATAACCAACAAACAAATTATATGAAAAAAATTAGTTTTAAAATCTTTTCCTACGAGCGTGCGGTAAAGTCGCTTTACCGCGCGCATTTGCATGCAGGAAATAGCACTTTACCCCACGTGTGCGGTAAAGTTTTACCCCACGCAAAGCCATATTACATACAATTTGAAGCTTTATTAATCTGATCGTTACTCTTGCATAATTTTATTGTTTTTGTGGTGTTGATTTTTGCCGAGTTGAAATAAATTGATTGCGTTTTTCTATACTTATCTAAATGCTTTAGGGTTCAGAGGACATTTAGCACTATTGATCAGGTACCTACCATACGTGCGTGCGTGTAAAGGTTAACCCATGTTCAAATTTAATTGAACTTACACAAGACAAGAAAATTAACACACATGCACTATGTACTAAACTGAACTAGTTACATTTCCTTATTAAAAACCATTCCTCGGTATCCTCTTAAAGCTAAATTTCAGTAACTTTGTTACAAGGTTTAAATTAACTATTTGGAACTTGCGGAACCCATACTAACATTATTGCTAAAGAGAGAAATACTACAGTAAAGTTGGACACAGATGCACGAATATGCATATCACAAATGAATCGAACAACTTTGATACACTTTTAAAGGAAAAAAAAGGGCCAAAAGAACCTATCGTGAACAAAAAATACAGAAATATATACAAAGTAACGGATAACTTTTATAGTTATCTTCCTAACAAGTGCCCGAAAGACACTTTGCGCAAAAAATAAGAACAAAATTTTTTCTACAACGGTATAAAAGTTCACCTGCCACTAATACGGGACCTCTTTAACGATTTTATAAATGATTAAGCCTCACAGTTCTTTTCTGCTACCCCTGTATTGACGGCGTGCGCGAAAGACTTTTTTCACGTGTCTTATGGCAACCAGTAACTTTTTTTTACGCTGCTATGGGCGACGTGCGAGAAAGATAACCGTGAAAATATGTGTCAGTTTGCATACTGTCAGTAATGCGCAAACCGTGTCATATTTTGACGGTTGTAGAAAAAGAAAATTTTAAGTACTAGGTCTTTATTTTTTTAATTTGAAATAACATGAATTTTCACGATCAAAGATTATGCGTACCTCTATACATGCTGTTGCTTTTCATAATTGGAAGCGATGGAGAATTGCGGCTGTAGAATTAAAAAGTTACTTCGCATTTATGACATTGCCGACGTTTCGACTTGAGAAATCCCTCAAGAAAACATCTTCATTGTTGTCACCGAAATAATAGGTAAAAAGATACAGAATCTTTCGACAAAAAAAAACTGGATGACAATATTAGATAGAGATAAATGTATTGTCGCGTAGTGTTTGTTAAAGTTAAAAAGGAACTAGCCATAATCACACTTGGATTTTGCTTCCAACGGCAGTTGAGTGATGTAGTGAAGTGATGGAGGGATTGAGGAAATTTGAGTACAAACATACTTTATTTTTAATTTTACTCTATCGAGTTCGCAAAAGCAAATATTTCAATAATTTATCTCTTAGCCTCCCTTTGGACACTGGCTCTCTGCCGACATTTTAATACAAGCGAAATAAATACTTTCTTTTTTCCAATATATCGTGTTGCCTAATTTCATCGACTTTATAAATAATAAATTTGATTTAAAAGCAAACGCACATTTCCTGAGGATTTATGTACGAAACGGCTTTGCGTCATAAAAAATACAGTTGCAAGAGAGATGGTGTGTCCCCTCCGGACACGTAACATACATTCCCATTCCTAGGACATTAGTCTTGTTGCTCCCTACCCCACAGTGTCCATCAGGTACGATATTTCATTAAACAACCCCAAGGCCGAAAGTTTGAATCTGACAGCGAAATCCTGAGGGCTCTATCGAATCAGAAAAGTAGCGAAAATTTTTCGCCAGGCGTAAAAACCCACCGTGATTTATAGGACGTTTTACAAACGATAAATATTAGAAATGAAGATGGGGCGTCTGAAAAATTTATTGTTATACTTTCCTTCTTCGCATTACTATTCGCTTAAACTAACATGTCATGGCAGAAAAATGACTGCTCAAGTACGGGGGAGACATTTCGGGGATTTTTTGCCCGATTATGCGCGTGTTTATTTTGCAAAGAACATTAATCAATTCCTGAAGGTTTCCCATTCACTAGAGGAAACGGGACTTTGATTTCTAAAAGTTTCTTGGAATTCTTCATCCTGGAAATATATATCTTATAGCATATTTCCGGCTAAGGGAGAAACACAAGAAACCGATATTTTACACATTTTCGTAATGATTTTATTGACCCCATGAATGATTCGAATTCATGCTCCAGCAACATTTTGTCCATGGCCAGTTTGAAAGATATTTGACCTGAGACTCTCTTGACTTATACCATTTAAATGACTTTATTGTACATGGTGTGGCAAATAATTGGTTGTTTTCAAATGTTTTTTTTCAGATATTCTCGAGTTCCATTTGTTTCGCATCCATAAGTAATTTTTCAATTATTAGAAAATTAAAAATTTATTGTGATTTGTTTATTATTAGAGACGTTGGCAAATCTGTAAAACCTTTGCCGCATCGGGCAGAAAGTCATATTCGAACGATTAATAACGCTGACACCCAATAATGGCTTGTTGATTTGTTTTGACGTTAAGTTTAATATTGTTTATTTGAACAGATAACAAATTATCAATACGTATGGAGTAGTCTACTTTAAAAAAAATCAATTAAATATCTGGTAAATCTTAGCAAATTCAAGAAAACATGCCAGATAATATTTATGTAACTTCAAGCAAGTCATTCGCAGGCAATATCAAATTTTTATAAATTGCAGTGCTGTCAATGTCAGATTAGAAAATCGGTAAGAATCTTTAAATGTTATATGATATATGTTAGTACTTAAAGCTTTAAAATTTGTTGGCTTACATACCAGCATCAAATGTTAAACTGAAATATCAACCCATCATTGTACTAGTTTTGTCAGCTACATCTCTTTGGAGAGGATTTGGTTTTGGTCTTTTTGGTAAGGTTTTTTGTGGCCAAAAATCTTTGATTTAGCATTAAATTACACATTATAAAACATAATCTAACATAAAAATGACAAACCATAAATCAAACCTACAGTTGAAAATTTGAACAAAAAAAAGATAGAGTCAAATGTATCGCAGCCACTAAAAAAAAAATAAAAAGCTAAAAAGAAAATTGATGAATGGTTAAAAAGGAAATTAACGACAGCAGGGTACCTGCTATTATACGTATATTACTTTTCCCACGATCCCTTACGAAAGCAAACATCAATCGGTAGTGACCGATTTTAACACACAGACGTGCTAAGCGAAAAATATAATACAGACTGGTCTGTTTAGTAAGTATTATATTATGATTTGTAATACTCAGGAATGTAAAATAAATTGTAGCGCGTAACTAACATATATGCATATCCTATTTGGCTATAAAAGATGCCAAGCCCAGCAAAACAAATTATTTAATTCGGAAGATAATAACAGAAATATTAAATAACTCCCAAAATTTTTCTTTTATACAGGGTGATTCAAAAGTACTTTGACACATTTCAGGATGCGGGATTGCGGGATGCAGGATTGCTGGCATTATTTTAAGTAGAAAGTTCCAATAAACGAGGGTCCTTAAGAGCATCGTCACGAAGATACAGGGTGTTACAGTTTTATAAAAAAAATAATATCTTCGAAACCGCTTGAAAGGTTGAGGGAGGACATTTCGAACAATTTATGTAAATTAATTTAATTTTTTTTTTATTTTCAAGTTTGAACTGAAATAACACGTTTCATCTTGTTGAGGTAATGATTCTAAGACATGCATTAAAACGATTCTTATTTTTTTACTTGAAAATAACGCGTCTAAAGAAGAAAACTTAAGAGATCTCTATTTTTTAGAATTGAACAGAGAATAAAACGGTAGAATTTATTTTTTAATAGACCAATGGCGTACCATGCTTTTATTCAAAAAGATGAAGCGTCATTGTGGTAGGCCACTGGTGGAACAAAAAAAATTTCGTTTAACAGAAACATGGCTAATCGCTTGCTATTGACATCTGTAAAATTTTATTAAAACCTTTCAAGCGGTTTAGGAAATATTATTATTGTTTTAATTTTTTTTATAAAACTTTAACACCCAGTATCTTCGTAACGATGCTCTTAAGGGCCCTCATTTTTTAGAACTTTTCTTCTTAAAATAATGCCAGCAATCACATCCTGAAATGTTTGTCAAAGTACTTTTGAATCACCCTGTATATGACTCATGGTTGTGGAAAAAATCGTGTACACAACTCACAAAAAAGGGTCAACACTCTCGTGTCATTACCACCCTCACCCCCGTATCTCATGCTCGTATGTTAAGATTTGCTTTCTTAGCTTGTTATACAAATAACTAATACATATTACTTCTCGTGGGGTATGATTTAACAAACGAAACCCGAGATGTCGAGAAACTACTTACTAGAGTAAGCAATAAAAAAATTAACTAAAGTTGGCTTATTTAAGGAAAAATGTTCAATTAACGAGCTAGGAAATTACAAAAAGAGGAATAATAATAATTAAAATAATGAAATTGTAAAAACCAATTTGGTGACCTCAAAAAACAAAAAAAAAAGCAATAGTGGTCAAAGGTATCAAAATTAACATTAGAACAAAAATATCTTACAATATTACGAGAAAAAAGTTAAAAAAAATATAAGAAATGTTGGATATAAACAACTACTTGAAAAGAAACGGATGAACACTAAAACTAATATTTATGGTAAACAAAAATTGTAAGAAAAGTGCCATTCAATGGTGTAATATTATGCAGAGTAGTTGGCCAGGAACTGCTTCAAGCTATTATAGAAAAACTACTCTTAAAAAATGTATATGCCAAATCGAGAAAAATAATTAATTTAAGGAATAATGGTTATGAAACGCAAAAATAGTTAAAGCAGGTATATCGAAATTCAAATTAGAAAAAAATTGTCCTACTTAAGACAATATGCCTAAAAAAAAATAAGAGAAAAGTAACAGAAGCTTCTATATGAAAAGAAACACGAAAACTGATATTTAGGATAACTAAAAATTGAAGAAGGAAACGCTTGAATGACATATTATACAGGGTGATGATGATGAAAAACTACACATATTACAAATCTGTAAATTGCTGGCTGAGACCAGCTCACCTAAAATAATTTCAAGATGGTTGCACTTACGGTTAAACCAAAGTTTTTTTTTAATTGAGCTACCCAAACTAGTTTGCGAGTTTGGATTTTGCTATCAGTTCTAAATCATTAGTTCTAAGTCAAATACATTATGCAAAAGATCACGTCCACAGTTTCCAAGAAAACTGACCTTAAAACTTAAAAATAAATGTTTTTAACTTTTGAGAAGCTTTAAATGGAAGCTCTAAAACCGCATAATCTTCCTTATCTTAGTTTTTCGAAGGCTCTTTAATTGACATGGTTTGCAGTAACCTAACAAAAATTGACATATCGTCAGAACAAAATTCTTCTATTCAAAACAATACAAAATCAACACCGTTGAAGAGCCTGGAAAAAACTAAGATAGGCTAATGCAAACCGTTTTTCAGTAACACCAATAATTTATGTTTTACAACCTTTCAAAGGTTGAAATATACGATTTTTAGGCTGGGTTTTGACACAAACGGTTTATCTTAAAATCGTGGTCCATTTGACAAAAAACCTAAAAAGAATACACAAAGAAAAAAGATAAAGTAGAACTAGTTAGTCACACACAAACATTGTTGTTTTGAAAGAGTTAAAACCGTTTATTATGCGAGAAAATTAATAAAACAGAACGGAGATCAAAATTACCAAGATGATAAAAAATAAAAAAAATTTAATTACTCTTTACAAATACGTAAAAGCCTTTTATGTATTTGTAAAGTCGATTAAGGTAACTCACCTAAAATTTTTTTTGTCAGAAAATTGAAAACTAAAATATACTTTGATTGACTGAATTTTCTGTCTTTCTGATGATTGCAACTGTTTTCGTAGACGAAAAACTAAAAACCGCCAAAATCGTCTCGAGATATCGAAACACAGCTCTTAAATATCATTACAATAAGAATCTTAAAGTTAAGGCATCTGCCATAACGTCGTAGTTAACATAATTCTAGTCAGTATATCATTACATTTTTTGCCACCCTTGTACAAAATGGAACAGAAATGTTTAATTAAGCTTAAGGCTACTTCGCTGATTTTACAATCAATTATCTTTTAGAGATTATTTATCTTATTAAAATCGGCAGCGGCATTCTCGCCATACAAGGTAACTTAGAAAGCGCTGACTTTTTGAAAAAAACCCTGTAATTTTTTTTTGTAGGCCAAACAACCGAAAACCGCCGAACAACCCGAGGTGCCAACCCAGCCCTTTAAATGTCATAACATCGAATGTTCTAAAATTACGTTAGATACCATATGCAGTGGGTTGAAATGCAACCATTTGCAGTGGTTTTTTTCTTTAGCCTGTATATCCTTTAAAACGTTTTATTTAACGCCAATATCCCAGCCTGATTCTAGAAGAAACCACCTTTCAAAATCTTTTTAAGATACAAATTTCAGCTAACGAATTTCGGAGATAAATCTGCTTCGAAAAAATCGATCTTTCCCGTTAGCTTATTTTAGCAGTCGGGTAGTATTTAAATTTCTTCAAAAGATCTTCAGGAGACCACGCCCATCTTCTATCAAAAGAGCCTAACGACCGACGTTGCAATTAAACTGGGTCTACTACTCAGGAAGTTAAAATGCAATATCTTTAACTATATTTAAATTACTTAAAACTTCCAAATATCTCTTCATTCTTGGTTTCTTGGCGGAGGATGTTTGAGATATGCCGTAAGTGTATAGGGTTAAGCGAAACATCTTGGACTTCCATTGTCTTTATTGAGTTTTACACCACGTTTTGAGCAGTGGAATATCTGCTCGTTTTCAAGTGAAACTGAGCATTAAGCTCGAGGCTACTTGCTTATGTACTAACACAGCTAACTACGTCCACCATTCCTATTGGCCGGATCGTCACCATTGTCGAGCGTCACGCGACCAGCACTTGTCCGCCGTATCAACCAATGCCATACTGAAGAGACGTGGCAACAATGAAGACTGCTTCCTTATTACCCTACCCGTCATTTTCGTTTATTTCTGCTGCTGTTCCCTATGCACAATTTTGGCTTCCCATCACTTAATATTATGGTGTTCGGACCAAGCGTGCTCTGCAATTCCCGATTTTGATGTTTCTCCTCTTATCGTATGAGTTCTGTGTTCTTGAACTCTAACATGCAAAGGACGCTTGGTTTCTCCTATGTACGACATGCCACACTCACACGGGATCTGATATATATACAATCTTTTTGCTGATTTGAATTTTCCGGTTTGGTTTTAGAAAGTACGCTTCAATAGTTATTTTCCTAAAAAGTGCGGAAAGTGAGCCTTTTTCGCACGGGACTGCAGTTAGCCGAACGACGCGTAGCGGATCGACGATGACAAAAAAAAATGGCGAGTTTTTCAAACAAAACCATGTCAATATTTGCCATAACAATGTTATGAGCCTTTGAGGCAGCAGTGCAATAGATCCATCACCCCTTCCACAAGCAGCGATGTTCTCTCCTTCAAAGATGCATCCGCCCTCAGCCTAACCTCGAAGAGATCCAACGACTCGTCCAGCGGCACGTTGGTGTAAAGCTTTTTACATCGAAACTCATAAATGTGTCCTTATCACTCAATTCTAAGTCCTTAAGAATACTAACAAAGTGTTCAGAATTTTGTACAAAGGAGGTTGTTTTTCCAACCAAAAGATGGAGGATTGATTTGAAGGAGAAATCTACTAAGAGAACTTGCTGGCGAGTCTCTAGAGCTTGTGATTGGCCTTAGGGCATAGTTGTTTTGTGAATTTTATGTAACCCAGAGAGACGTGGTAGTTTACTATGGTATGGGGGTGAGAGATCTCCTAGTACCTTCAAAAATGTGACGTTCATATTTTTAGTTCATATTCCTAAGTATATAGCGTATTCACTAAAAAGAGCATTAAGAAAGTTCACTTCCTCCAGCTCAGTGTAAAGTAATTTTTAATAAACATATGAGGGGCGTTTTAATAAATATTTGTACGTTTAAGACACCATGTACCAGAAATTTACTAGCGTCCATGTTACGATTTTATGTATAATTTTTTATAAACTTTGGGCAGCAATGCGAATATCTGGTAAACTCTTTAATTTTGCCAAAGTAAATAATGCAAATTAGTTCACAACAAATCTAAACTAAATAATAAAGTAATAAAGCAATATTTCTAATTGCTCCTTCATTGAGTTCCATGTGGAGCAATTGATTTACAAATGATAAGAGCACCTAGCAATCAATGCCCAACACTTTTTCATTACACCTAGTGATTAAATTTAGATTGATAACGCGTTTTTCATCAGGACCATTAATTACTCCCCAGAGATAAATGATCGTACGTTGTACAAAGATCAAGCCTTGCCCCTTTGTCCATGGACATTGTAACGAATTGATACATGATTTCGGGCTCTATACGTTTTCTCATTAGGGCTCTAAAGGCAAAATGAATTTGTGATAAAAGGATGTAAAGTTACGTCACCCTTCTTTCACGTTACATAATCATTTTGTAATAACTCGTTAATAAAAAAACGTATTAATAAAATAATTTCCTATTAGAGTTTCACAAAAAATTGTATGAGTATATAAACCAAATACAAAAAAATATATAAACTAAATAATTACGTTTTAAGGTGCTGAGGTTACGTTATGATTCATCCCAAATATCGACTGGTTTTACTGCAACAAAATGTGTTAGTTTTACTACTAGTTGTAACTCGGGACCGGGCAGTTCCCATAAAACATAACAAAATGTACACCCTTCACCGATATTACGGCCTCATAGTGGTGTAAGCGGAACGTAATGTCTACAAAATTAAACTTAAACTTCCTTTTATAGTCCGATCCTCCCATGGGAACGTACCGTATTAAAGTCATCATTTAACAGAATGAGGAATTTTAGTTATATTTGTTGGGCTTGTTCCATTACAAAACAGATTTTTGCTTTTTTTCAAAGCTGCGCAGAAGTCCAGATAGAGAAGCAAATGAGATAAAACCGAACGAAAAGCAATAAATCTCTTCGTGCTGAATTCGGATTCCTTTTTACATGCCTCTTTGAGAAGAGCGAAAATCCAATTGTCCGATTCTTGTGTAAGAAGTAGTTGCTTGAGGAGGACTTCACACTCTAAGAAAGCGGTTTAATTTTCTTTTGTTCGAAGGCTAACGTAACATTTTCTTTAAATAATGTAAAAGATCTTGCAATGCTTGGCATCCATTTTTCACGCTACTGCTACATTATTTTATATATTACAAATTTAACTCAGAAAAAAAAATGTTCACAAATATATATGGAACCAAACTAGAATACCAAAACATTTTTTCTTCTATATCTCTAGGATAAAAATAGATAGAACTTTGCGGTTTTTACCATACCACGTATTTTTTTAAAGCTTTTTGGTATGCCATGACAAAAACATAAGTCAGTATTTTATATATTTTTTAACTGCACAAAAACACGTATTGGCGTCAAAAATGACCTCTAGTGCTTGCCTCTAAGCAAGTGAAAAAAAGATAGAAATTAAAATTATCAGAAATAGCTTGAAGAATACGAAAATCTTTATATTCGAAATATACACAGACCAATAGAGGATGTAGAGAAGGTATTTATTTATAAATTTTAGCACTAATTCTAACCTGCATTTTTGAAAAATTTCAAGTTTGCATTTTTAGGCCTTTAAGTAATTTTTTAACCGATTTTGGCTCTAATCATAATCAAAATTTTTTTCAAAAGCTTCAAACTTATACTTTGATACACGCTTTGAGTCATTTTCAATGACCTTTGAGTAAATTTTCACCGATATTGGCCATAATATTAACTTAACTCTCGAAAAACACCAAATTTGTATTTTGCAAAGATTAGGTTAGTACTCTATGCTCTTTGCTCGTCTGCTCGTCCAGGAAGTTTAGAATGAGATATAAGGTATTTCTTTCAAACTCGCACAATCCTTAGCGAAATAAAAAATCTTGTATTTTGTAACTATCATTTTGCTTCTCGTTTTTGCAATCTAGGTATACTATAGTTTAAGTTAGTTTGTTGGTTGTTCAGTTCCCTTGAACGGTTTGGTTAAGAGGTGGAATTACCTAAGGTTAAGCTTCGCCATTTCACTCTTACACAGAGTGATTGACAACTCAGAGGGCATAGAACAAGTACGAGGTGTTCATTAAAAAATTCATCTAGTTGGCTCTGAAATGTCAAAAGAAAAGGATGGAGGAACAAATGTCCATTTATTTTGATTGTCATTCTTTTCTATCAAAATTTCATAGCCTGCTAGATAAAGCTTTACAATGAACACGTACTTGTAGATCATTCGTAAAACTTTATTAATGTGTTTAATCCTCACCTAAATCAAATCAATATTAAGGTTTTCCACTTTATTAGGTAAATTATTTTAGCAAATCTGATTCGTTGTGTACATACTATCAGCTGGTCTGTCATTTTTATGTCAATCAGAACCAGAACCGGTGTGAAACGAAAATGACTCTTGGCATAATTAATGTTCTTGCTACCCAATGATCTAGGAGATGTGAACAGAGCCCACAAATGCCGATATTTCTCCAAAAATGGTATGGTTTTTTGGCCGGAAGTCCTGCACTCTTAAGGTTCCCATGACGTAATGTTGACGCGAGCGCACGTCACACACTGGTCCTTTTTTAAAAAATCTCGGCAAAAAGTTCCAAAATAATGTTCAAAATTTGTTTGTAATTTACAATTTTTTTGAGAGTAGACACCTCAAAGCATTAGTTGGCCATGAAATTTGACATATCGCTAATGTTTTCTTATGACGGCAAAACGTCAAAGATTAGACTTTGTCTACTTGAATTAGTAGAGACAAACGACGCGTGCAAATTTTTAAGTCGAAAAAAACGTTCGTTTGCGAAGGTAAGTTTTAATATTAAATTGTAATTATAGCGGTATGTAAGGCTTCTTGCTATTATGAATTTATATATATTCGCTGTTGTGTGCATGCGTAAAAAGAAAGTGACTGCGTCGAAGTAGTTCTTTAGGTTTTGAATTTATGTGGAAGCTTTTTGTTTATGTTCCACCCAAGATACACTTGAGTTTATTACATTTATAAATTCCTTAACTTTTTCCATATTTGATGAAAAAATAAAATCTTTCGGATATTTGCAGATGCACTAATAAATTAATGAACAACAAGATGTCACATTTAAGTACAAAGTTTTTATTGGTGGATTAATTAATTATTCAAAATAAAGCCATTTTGATAAAGATGGGTCTTACAATTATTATTGAGTTACAGGGTGCAAAAGTTTCAAATTTCATAATAACAATAAAATAGCATAATAATAATAATAATAATAATAATAATATTAATAATAATAACAATAATAATGGAATTGTAGATAGCGAGTGTAGGACAAATAGGAAGCTACGTCACAGTTGCGAATAAGCCAACGTTTCGATCTTTATTTAGATCTTCTTCAGGGCTTAATTCAGTTTGAGAAGCATGTCATCTAAGCTGTATGTATGTCTTCTATCGGACATAACTCAAAAACAAAACAATGAATCCACAAACAGACGACCACATGAGTTAAGGACAAACTAAACACCAGCCGCCAGGAACAAAATAAACGATGGAATGATGTTCCATTGGGTCCCCTACAATTCATAAAATTTTAATTCATACAATCATAAATTCATTTCTCTTCCTATAGGGCAAATGTCCGAAAAAGCACAGGAGGCGATAAATAAAGATATAAAAAAATATAGGAAAGATTTTTCTAGGAAAATGTCTAGAAGGAAAAACTTAACAGATATTAGGCATCGCCTACTGGTCTCTTCGGACCCTTTTATTTCAAGTTTACGTAAATTTCCAAAAAAAAAAGAAAAAATGTTATTTCCTGAAACACTTAATTTACTTCAATCCCCAAGCATTTCAGTTTTCAATGAGAATGCTGAAAATATACATAACTTGCATTATTTTGACTCTAGTGATTCTGATGATGAGTAGGATTAAACAACAAAACGCAGACACTATAACTTTAGTGTAATTTTGTAGTAATATGACTTTTTTCTAATTATTAATAATTAAAATGTACATTTCCTAAGTTCATGTAATTAAATTTGTACTAAATAATCTAGTAATGTTATTTACAGGGTGTTATATTTTTGATAGTTTGTATGTAGCCACTGAATTCTTTGTACAAAATATTAGATAGCGTTTTTATTCTGAAAATTGAGTTAGGAGGTTGGGTCCAAAATGTGAAATTGTCCCTGTATTATAAAAACCGAGAGCCATAAAAATCTATTTGTACCATCGGCATATTTTGTTACATAAAAAGCACATTTTGCGAAAATCGCTTTCTTTTACTTTTATTAGTAAACGAGATGCGAGGTGCAAAACAATACAAATTGAGACATTCTGTATACATTGAGATACTCTTTATTAAGCGATTAGTAACCTCTTCTACCGTAGAGAAATATAAGTTTTTAGAATGTTAATAATTAGAAAAATAAGTATTAGTTAATTAATGTTACTGAATGTTTAAGCATTCGCAAATTTGATTTTTTTGTTTTTAACACCCTGTATATATCTCCTAATATGGAGGTAGAATAAAATTAATGTGTCAGTCTTTGTCAAAAATTTAATGTGAAAGACAAATCTTGGAAAACGCTTTTTTAAAAATAAATCACGAATAACAACTAATTAAATTTGTTTGTATCTAAACGGTATATTGACGTTTTATTTGACTCTTTCTTACCGCTGCTCTAACTGGGTTTAAAGACTTGATGTCATATATAAATGCATCCTATACGCATTTTATTTTATTATTGAGGAACATTTTTGCGAATTTTTCACACACCCATTTTTTGCCACCTTTAAGCGCAAATGGACCAGTGTGCGTCATACCGGTCGCGTCATACAAGCACGTCATACAAGCATCAAGGCCTTAAAGCCGGACCGGATATGGATTGTGTCGATTATTTTTGGCATTTGTTAGGTTGGAAGTTAAGTTTTAGAAAACCTTGGAGCTAGGCCAGCTAAGCGGTAGAAGCCCTAGCACTCTAGCTGGGAGATATTGTTAGGTCAATATTTGATTGGAATGGAATGGAATAGAAATAATAAAAATAATGACAGTGACAACTTCTTTGCATAATTTCACGTAAGACGTCATAGCATCACCGAGACGTCATTTCTAGCGGATATCATCACCAGTTTAAAGGTTCCCACTCATAAAAAGAGGGGCCAAAACTGTAAAAAAAGGAGGAGGTCTCCGGATTAGCTTGATGTTGCTACCGCTGCTCCGTGACAATATCGACAGACGTCTTTTAGATGTCAATATTACCATAGACGATTCCAAGATTACGTCATTTGACATATGTTTGCCCCACAATGTCACTGTCAAAGGAAACTTCAAAATCGATCTTTATCATCATGTTTCAGTTTTGATTTAAGATATTTTTAACTACAAGTATCCCCTAAAGTCTCTAAGCGGCCTAATCATCATCTGAAGTGTTGCTTTGAATTATGCCCTTATTGGGAATGTCTTATTCTTGTAATGTCGTTTATGTTCAAATGCGTACTGAATGAGATAATTGAAATACCGTTTCATTCTTTCGATTTCCTGATCTGCCTGGTTAGTGAACACTGAACATGGAAATGCTTGGGTTTGAATTTCAAGCCTTAAAGGAAGCAAAAATGACTTAGCAAGAGACGTATTACCTGATATTTCATAACTGGTAAGTAACAGTTATGAACAGTAATTATTCTTATCAACAGTAATTATTCTTAAAAAATATTTAGATAGGTATATGTGCAGGTATACTGGAGCATACCTACTTATTTATGTTTAAAATTGTAGGAAAACCTGCATTGCCCTGAAAGGCAAACCCAGGCTGGTTGTTCAGCTAGAATTTCGGTTCTTGAAAGGAATTTTAGAAAAGCTAAGTGTGATCCAAACACAGATATGATTTGTAAATAGAGTTTAGGTAATAAGTGTATTCCTATGTTGTTTCTTTTAGGCAAAGGAAGTTTTATACAATAATTTTAAGAGCCTCCAGTCAAAAGTTGTGTCAGCAAGAAAAATACATACTTTGATAATGAGGTAGTTTAATTTTAGTTTAAACTTAAACACACAAAATCTGATATTAACAATGAGCATTTTAGAAATAACTAGTTAACCAAAATTATGCCTTTCTACAGGCCCTCCAAAAAGTTGTAGGTATGTAATTGGTTATGATCCATACAGTATTGTTTGTTTATAGTTTTTCATTATAAGAATGTCTAGCCACTTTTAAACATACTATCATATATATTATAGATATTTATATACTAAAATAGTTTACACATTTTATTTACTTTTAAACATACTACTATTTCGTTACATATTATCCTTTTATAAAAGTCCTGCTGAACTTGCCATTTAAATACTTATCTTCTAAATTCATCTTTAGTCCAACTACGTACAAGACATGTTTATATTTTTTTCATCATAAGAAAGTTCTGTGGACATTTAAATGTATTAAAATATTTTAAACATACTATCTGCTTTTAAACATACCACTATTTTTGTTTAAAGGTGGTAGAGAATGATGTACTATTAAGCTAAACATCTTGGACTTCCATTGTCTTTAATGAGTATTTTTACATGACGTTTTGAGCAGTGGAATCTCTGCTCATTTTCAAGTGAGGCTGGAATCTGCTTGTTTCAGTTTCACTTGAAAACAAGCAGAGATTCCACTGTTCGAAATGTTGTGTAAGAAAACTCAATATAGACAATGGAAGTCCAAGATTTCCATAGCACTATTTTAGTACATACTGTCCTTTTATAAAAGTCCTGTTAAACTTACCATTTAAATACTTCTCTAAATCTGTCATTAGACCGACCACCTAGAATCCTTTTACAAGACTTTCATGTCTTATTTCATATTTCATGTCTTACAATCAAGAATTTGGTACATTGGCTGGAATAAAAGCATTACAAAAATATTTTATAATGTTTCAAGGAGGAGCTTCAATTGTTGTTGTCAAAGGTTGTAGCTAGCTAAGTGTCGCTTGATGCTGGTTAAATTATAAACACTACTAAGTGGGGTTTTATAATGCCATTTTGGAGCTTCCGATCCGATTCTCTCTGAAGTTAGGACAGGGTGTCAAAGTTGTAAAAAGTACACAAATTGTTTTTGGATATTATTTTCACTGTAAAATTATATGATACACAACATGTTTTTATATGCAGTTCTGAGCATGTCAATAAAAGTGATATTAAGTAACAATTAATACAACCCTAACAATACTGCAAATTTACACTAATACTATTAAATACAATAAACAGGTAGAGTATAATAGGTAAATATAAGTCATTCACTTATTTTTGTCGTCTCATTTTCTATGTCTAATTTCCAATGCTTACTTGATGTCAATAACAAGTGAATGACTTACATGTAACAGTAGGAGTTCAACAGAAAAGTTCAGGAAGAAGTTCTCAAGTTGGGTATGAATTTTTGACCCAAAAAGTTGGAGTAATAAAAGCATTTAGATAAAATGAATTTCACTCGAGTTGTCACCCCCACTATTTTCTTTCAACAACTCAAAGAAAGAGATCTCTCACATTAAAATACAAGTGAAAATAATTTGCATTTTGCATTCATGCCCCTTCTTATATCTGGAGTTACCTATGTACTTTTATGGCAGTCATGTTAATTTTATGACATTTTCTGCCTCCTTTGCAACAAAATGTCTGCACTTGACCAACATATTCTTTTTACTTGGTGAGAGATTCCTTGATTCACAGCCCACTTGACTCTGTTAAACCACAACCTTGCAAATGAGGCTTATTGTGTAAGTAAATTGATATCTTGTCTTATCACATGTTCACACAGCACCTAAAACGAGAGGTAAATCAATTCATAAATTATGTTCAAATTCATTCCACTAAGTGTCAAGTAAAATTTCCTTGAATTTCACTAAATATTACTAAATTCAATTAAATTTCACTAAATATTCTATGTGCCTACAATAAAACTCACCAGTAATTATACCTCTGGGGTAAATGACCCTCTGGGGTGAATTTTGAGGAAATCTATTAAAAAATTTAATTTATGTCACCATAAATTCTTCTGAATACCTACAACTAAATCTGCAAAATGTGTACACCCAGTAAGGTCACATTTGGCAAATCACAAATTGGGAAACTCAAATCTTGTGGCGAAAGGGAGTAAGGATCAATATTGTTTATAATTTCCACTTTCTGGTCATAAGGATACTTGACATCACCAGTAAGCTTAAAGTAATATTCACTTCTAAACATTTTCGGCACAAAAATTAGAAATAAACGACTTTTTCAATAAGTTTCAATGTTCAAACCAACAAAATCGATGTTATTCAAACGTTTACACATCCAAATTAATAAACCGGCGGCGGGGTTGCCATTCTCACTATTTTTTTATACTTAAATTTATTTGTGTTGTTTTAAAATCGGTAAGAGGAAAAATAATGTGAAAAAATGTAAATAACAACAGAAAAATATTCTTTTAATAAAAGATTTCTCACCCCAAAAGTACCAACAACATGTGAATTGTCATGATCCTTGTGGATCATTTCCGTATAAACACGGAAAGTTTCGTATGTTTGGCTACATGGTTTGTTTGACCCACAATAAAGTATGGCGGACCTAATCAAAAACAGCTGTTCTGGAATCGTCTATCGTATTTAGATCTAATAGTAGTTCAATTGAATTTATGATGACCTCCGTTAGATGTCATCATATGCTCTGACTTCAGGCGAATATTTAAACTCCATTGAATTTGGCGCGTTTTTTTTTTCATGTTTAACATTATACTGACTTCAAGTCAGCTAAACAAAGAGCTATTGTGACCTTGATGATCTTTTCCTCTCTCTATTTGATAAATTCGAAATAATCAAAATTGGCCTTTTCTTAATAATAATTAATTTTAATATTTTGTTTCCAAAATTCACTTTTCGTTATCCCATCTGTTCATATTTAAATAAAAAAATATTTCACTTTTGCTTTCTCGCTCATATCATTCGAACGAGATTGCTACCAAAATACACACTAGACAAAATAATATTAAAAAAACATCTTTTAAAACTAATAAACACACTACAATTACAAATTAATCAATGTTTCGCCACTCACTGATAAAATGACATTTTTTCATCTTGGTTTTCTTTCTCCTCCGAGGTAACAAAGTGATTAATTCTGCAGTCGAACTCAAAACATTAACTGAGTTGCAGATGCCTTGGTTTCCTACATTTAGGTACCAAAAATTTTATGAGAAATATCTCTAGTTTGTCGGCAAGGGAGTCCTTAACGTAACCTTCTGCGAGGAAATCTAATCACCAATTTCTATGCCTCTTCAGTTCTGTTAAATCGGCCCCAGAATTTGGTAATTATAGCAGGCGATCGTCGAAAGCTATGTCCAATGTAGTTTTCAGAATTTGATAAGTTGTTATATGAGAAATTTGGATAACCAACCCTCTTTCTCTGTGTCCAAACATTTTTATATTTATTACCCGGAAAATAGTATCACCAAATCAGGGAAGAAGTTTTCATTTGTTTGAAACTTTCTGATATAGGTTTTTCAAATGATGGGCCAAAAGTATATTTTTCTTGCAACTGTTTTTTCTGCCACAAGTCCGAAAAATGCTGCTACTTCCGTTCATGTCGATAAATTTTCAATTGCGGCACCAGCTTCTCCACCGCCAATCTAGCTCTATCAAAAATGCTGGCTCACACGTCCAGTGGCGGATCTAGCGTTCTCTAACCTCCCTAAAGGGGGGGAGGTGGCAGAAGAAAATTGCGCGAAAATTTTTCGAGATGTCACGCCCACTTTTTATTAAATTTTGACGAATATTTCTCTCATGCATAAATTTTCCTTAAGAGGAGTATAATTTTGAAAAAAAAATCAACGGAAATTAACCGTTGTCACCTACTAACCATTTTCACTGCGAAAGTCAGTAACAACTTCACTGACAGACTGTAACTTGAAAACGCCTCAACCGATCGGAGTGAACTCAACTGTCTTTTTCCTCTTCTTGATGTCCTCTTTCACCTCCCACCATCGAAAGTTCCGTAGGTGCAATATTTTCGTAGTTAGACCCGTTGGAGGTCGATCTTTAAGGACTTTTAGAATCGCGTTGTTTTGCCATTTTTAAAAAAATCCTCTTTAGAGGTTAATTTCATTCGAATTGAGTTTGCTACGTTCTAAGAGGATTGCAATCGTGCCATTCCGATCAAAAACAGCAAAAAAATATTTCCGAAATTTAGGGAGAACAAGTACAAAAGTACAAGGAGCTACTTGCTTATGTACTTATATACACAGCTAACCACGCCCACCGTTCCTATTGGCCGGATCGTCGACTTTGTCGCGCAAATCTTTTCAGTTGTGCGTTTGCGTTTATCAGCCAGTCAAACACGAATCCCAAAGAAATCTAAAAAGATTCAAAAAAAAGGGTCCTCCACTGCATAGGTCAACCGCTTCTTTATTGAGACTTTCCATGATTTTTCGATAAAATGTGTTAAAATATAAAAGGTTCTGTGAGATCACCAGAGCGTTACCTCCCAAGTCTCCTCTCGCTCCTACTAGAGCTCCTCAGTTGGGTTCGCTCTGACAATCTTACACCTCAATATACCGAAAATTTAAAGCCATATGCACCGGACACACACTGCTGTGTCGTTCTAACATTAATATTGTATTTGTCTTTTTTTGAGCTTTGGAAAAGGTCTGATCTGATTGGTCAGAATGATGACAAATTCTATGACAAACGATATTTCTTTCTTTTTCTCTCTACGTCGGCTCAATCACTATATATGTATAAAATATACCCATCCTTGTTCAACTAATTTAGTAAAGAAGTAGAAATCACAGTAAACAGCTGACGAGGTTTACACTTTTGCCACGAGCAAATGCTGAGCTTTTCACGTTTCTCAAATTCGGGGTTCCTCATCCTCCTAACAGCCATCTAGTAGAAGGGACTGATTTTTCCAACTATTGATTTACTTGGGATTTACCTACTATGGTATTACCAAATGCCATTAGGCTCTTTCCATACGCTACTCTCTGATGGAATGAGACAAGATGCAAATATTACATGAAAACTATAGTTAGCGGTCACAAAATGAAAAAGGTCTAACAACGATCTTAATAATGGTAAAAAAACGTCGGAAATTTCTTAACAGCGGAGTAGCTATTCTTGGATCTTGGCCTACACCAACTTTCCAACCCTTATTTTTGTGTAAAACGTGAACGTTTTTGAAAATATTTAGAATTTGGGCAGTTTAGAATTATTATGTGTAATGAATCAAACAGTTTTTCTGCCATATTGTCACTTGTTCATTCACATGGTTCTGCATGCCCTTTATGCAAGCACCAGTCAGGTTAGACGGCACCAATTATTATTGCTGTTACTACTTTTGCATGTTTTCTTTATATCTTGATTTATTTCCAATTTCTGCATTTTTTTAATCTGGCTTTGGATTTATCCTTTGATCTATGACGTACTTTTCTCCTTTTTTATCTTTATGGGACCTTATATTTTCTTCAGCTTTTGTTACATTTTCAATTGTTTTTATGTGTTTTTAAATCAATAAATGAGCAACTAGCCTCACTTAGTAACGAAGTGAAAGATAGATCCATAATGTTGGTATTCGTTTTCAGAAAGTTTTAGTTGAAAAAAAAATGTTTCCAACTAAAACAATGATTTAGTCCAATTTTAAAAATCTCAAACTATTCGCGAGATATTACTCTGTTAATTTAAAAGCTAAATGCATGAAGTTTGTACTCGTTTTCTGCTCACTTTTTCCAAGTAAGACTTAAAACCTACTCGAATGGAATCTCTAACCGTTTTCTGAATATTTAGTAATTTTGTTGTAATTCAAAATAGACTCATGAAGCTTATGTTCGTTTTTGAGTAACAGTTTTTCACTAAGGCGATACCCTGCTAAAAAATTTTAAACCTGTAACCGTCTTGTGTTAAGAAAACGCTATTTTCGGCCTGTTAAACGACTGATGAACCATCATTTCGCAAGCTCTAATTGTGCCCATCCCCAGACCAGTTTCGCCATTTACGGCTCGTCAGTGAGGCTTTGACACAATTAGAACTTACGGAACATTCGGTACTCAGGACGCGGTTTATAGCAGCACCGAGAAAAGTCTCCCGGTGGCCATCTCTGTCCGTTTGTTGAACTAACGTGATTACACTCGTTCAGTATCAACGTCTTTGCCCGCGTCCTGCCTAGTCTTGCCTACGTCATTGCTTAAGAAAAATGATACAGATTGCTGTCAAATATAGAAATCAATTTTTAGCCATCGGTACTATGAAAACGCTGTTTTCGACCTTTTAAACGACTAATGATGGCGCCGCCGGGAGACTTTTCTCGATGCTGCTATGAAACGTGTCTTGAGTACAGCAAGTTCCGTAAGTTCTGATTGTGCCAAAGCCTCACTGACGAGCCGTAAACGGCGAAACTAGTCTGGGGATGGGCACAATTAGAGCTTGCGAAATGATGGTTTATCAGTCGTTTAAAGGTCGAAAACAGCGTTTTCATAGTATCGACGGCTAAAAATTAATTTCTGTATTTTACAGTAATCTGCGTCTTGTATTATTTTCAAAGATGGACCCATAAAGTTTTTATGTGTTTTCAACTAATTTGTTTTAACTAAAAGATCTAGTTTAATTTTGAGAATCTCAAACCATTCACGAGACTTTACTAACACTGTGATACATATATTTAACCTTACTATTTAAAATACTTGATGGGATTTTATTCCTTTTGGTCCATGCAATTTTCTGAAAATTCTAATTCCGCTTATTTAATTACAATTACATTAGTAATTTTTTTTCCAAGTTTTTTTTGTGTGTGCTAGTGTTTTTGTGTTTTTGTGCACCCTTGGTTTCCAATAGGTTTTTTTAAATCATTCCCCCTAACAGATTTTCGCACCTAAAACGATAAACTAGTCCAATTTTAAAAGTTATAAATCATTTTTGAGGTTTAGTCTGTTCATTTGAAACTCATGAAGTTTGTTCTTGTTTTTATCTAACTTTTTTTCAACTAAGGCTACCTAGATAACCTACTCAATTTTTTTAAACTTTCAACTGTTCTCAACATACTTAGGTACTAATTTTGTTATTTTCAAAGATACATACACTCATCCAATTTTAATAATCTCAAACCATTATCGCAATAATAACTCCGTTAGACATATGTTTAAGATTTCTATTAAAAAATCTTTGATTAGAGTTTATTCGTTTTGTTCCTTGGAATTTTCTGCAAATTTTAGTTCCGCTTATGTATTTGCAGCATTTTAGTCCTATTTGGATCTATTCCTCAATATTTACGTTTTCGTTATATCGATTTTATAATTTCAGATTGCGGTTTTGTTTCAATCCGGTTCTTCAACTATTTTAGTCAAATCTTCCTCGTCTGAGTATTCCTAAATTTTTTCTTTCACCACTTTCAATCTGATTGTTGTTCCAGTTAAAAAATTTTTTTTGATGCTAGGGCTTTTCTCTTCTTTCTTGTTCCGAACAGGATTTTGCATACTACGTGCTGTTGCTGCAATAACCATTGTTCCATTTTTCAGTAAGCCCATTATAGCATGCAATCTGTCCGTACAATCACCAATAACGTGAAATTTCAGAAATTCAGTCACATCAATAAGTTTAAATCCTTCATGATTTTATACTGAACTGTCATTGATCATCCCATTGAACGCAATAAAAATTGCATACCATGGGAGGGAATACAAGAAAGGGAGTTTTTAGCTTACAAACATTTTCAGTTCATTTAAGACTAAAAGGCCTCAAATAGGCCATGGAATTAAAACAGTAGATTCGATGACTTCATAAAAAATTGAAAGTCGAAAATGTCATAAAATGTTCCGATTTTCACTTTTTATGAACTTATCTTAGACAAGAGTTTTAATTCCATGGCTTGCTACGAACAAGCTTCATTAAGGGAAATAAATGAATTAGAAAATTTTACAATTGTCCTCCGTTATCGTCCTCTGAATAGAAATGTGAAAAATAAGTTTCATAGAAGCAAAGTAAATAAATAATTCTTGTTTACCGGCAAATTTGACAAATGTCACTTAAGTCCCAAAATAAATGTCTGGAGATCTTTGTCTACAATATTCGAGTTTTAGTTTTGGATTATTACAAATTTGCTTGCAGCAGTCAAATTTCTATGTACAGAACAACTTGTTTACATGTACCTGTTTTATGCCCATTGAGTTATATGTCACTCTGTATTGTTGAAGGTGAAAACACAGAGTGAGTTTGTTTTTCGTATTTTAGTGAAGATATCTCAAAACAAGCAAAGTTACGAATAATGTTAAGTTTATGGGAATCTAATTGCAGTTTTAGGTTAGTTCAAAACAACTACAATATTTTTGAATTTTTTTATGACCAGCTATATAATTGGCAAAAATCAAATTTTTGCCAATTATTTGTATTTCTTTGCCTATTATATATATTAATATATGTTCAATGGTATAACTGCTTTTCATTAGTCTACCAAAGATTTTTTTAGTTCTAACCAAAAGGTGTAAATACAAAAGTGGTAGATAATTTTATTTTAATCTTACTGGGATTGTCAGATTTCCACTCATAGCTGTCAATATTGTGTGGCGATATAAACCTACTTAAAAAAAGTAAGTCACTTAAAAGCTCTTTTGGTTAGCTATAAATTGATACTAATAAGTAGACGGTTGCTATTCAAAAAATGGCGGACTTACGACCATTATTATTCTTTTGCTGCCTGAAGCTTTCTGAAAAAATACTGTCGTATTCAGAGTCTTAAAAAAAGAAACTGTTTATTCACACGCAACAACACACACAGAAATCTGTTTATTCGTCTGAATATGAACCCACTAAGTATTAAAATTTCTCGTGGCATTTGAATTTGTTATTCAAACTATCTATTAAGCAAAAAAACTTCATTATTTTTTCACACTTTATACTTTTTTTTTCAATTATTTCCTTGATTTACTATGTAAATTGTCTAGTTTTTTTCGTGCATTTTATTTTGGATAATGCAGACGCTACTGCTTTTAGCATTATTGCTTTTGTGGCGCCTGCAATAACGTGTGTAACATTTTCGCGATGTTTAGTGGGCAAATTTAGCACCCTGTTATTAGTCATAAGGTTTCACTTTATTAGATGGTATTAAGCTCTACTTTCCGCTCCGTTTTGAAGCACTTATTAGAGTAAAATTCATTTAAACAGTAAATTTATAATTAGCCGGTGTAAACTTGGCGTTCTTAAGACATAGAGTTCGATTTGTTTTTGCTGTAAACTCAAACCAAGATACAAAATAAAACTCACTATTAGAAGTTTGATACATATTTGCTACAAGTTATTGATGTTGGCAAACCCTTGACTTGTTTAATGTGAAAATTTTATAAGCCTTAAAATGGGCTGGAGGCTTTCAGCCAACTAAACGACGTTTTGTTCAATTCTATTTTCGTTGTATAAAACGTCGTGGGGGGATTTAGTTTTCCTTTTAAATAATTTGTAAAGGAAGATCTCCATAATTTCGTAAATAAGAGGACTATTTGCCCGGGAGTTACTAACGTTCTATAAAATTAAATTTTCCCCTTCGTGTTACTGGCTTAGGTAAGGGTGATAACGTCGTTTTCGTATACCAAAGGAAAGTTAGATTAAAAGACTATTTATATTCAAATGCTCTGATATTAACATTCAGTGGGTTATTTATGTACCAATATTTGTTCAAATATCCTACATTGCGATGTCAAATACACATATAATTTGTGAACCAATTTTCTATAGAAAAGGCGAGATAGATGGAGACGCTATTCTGTATTATTGACCATATTTTTACTGAACTTGGATCGAGTTAAGCATTAGCAAAAAACAACTCTTATTTTTTTTATCTTGGACAGCGTCTGTCGGATTATTTTAATCAAGCTTCTTCTATCCAGCTCTCCCTAACCTTCTTCCTGCCACGTACAAATCCTATTAAATCAGCAGCTATTTACGGAGGATTTCGTTTTTCCAGAGTAGGCAGTTCTTAATACAAAGAAAACCTTCATTCAATGTGGATCCAACCTAAAATTGGTTTTATTGTAACTTTTCTGTTGTAATTTCGAAGTTTACCAAATTCATTGGCTATCAATTGTTGGGCACAGAAAGTTAACTTGAGGAGTTCAGTTCTAGACCATTATTGGTGACAATTTCATAAGTTATTTTAACGTTTGACTATGTATAGAATTACCAAATGATTTATAATCCTTTTCGGAACTTTGCAAGTATGAGGAACAATAATTGTGAAGGGCGAACTATTAGTCATTGCTAACCGACTTATCCGAATATAATAAATCTGGGAAAATAATTGGCCAAGCTGAACCGTGCACCTTGTGAGATTCCTCTCCAAGGAATACTGTTTGTTAGTTGGATAAATCGCCGGAATAAATTTATTGTTTCGTGTTTGACTAAACGTAGCGTTTTCAACCCATGAGATATTAGACGGATATATGTTATTCCGGGTTTAATGTCTGGTGTAAGTCTATGAATGTAAACTCCACGTAGATAGGCAAACTTAAGTTTAAATGTTAAGAGTCGATATTCTGAACTTCAAGGGATGTAAACAAAAGAAAGTGAGAAAAAACACATACAGCTGCAAATAAAAAATAGATCTAATTTTTCAAAAGAAAAACAAGAACGGATATCGTTTTTAAATATCGTCACTTTTTTTGGCCTTATTTATAAAATCAGGCTACTTCCTGCTTCTTGGCCTGGCAAATGGCCTGGAATGATTATCCTGTGGGTTGTCTTTATGAAGTGTGTTTGGCAGAGATAAACGAGGATATTGGTATAAAATTTTCATATGGGATGCAAAACAACAAATTACTTTAGCTATGAATATCAATTAGCACGTGCTTTTCCTCAATTCTACGGTATGTGAGAGTTTTTTGATTTGCTGTTAGAGTATTAATAGTATACGGGGTATTCATTATAAAACCATCTAGCAGGCTATGAAATTTTGACAGAAAAGGATGACAATCAAAATAAATGGACTTTTGTTTCTCCATCCTTTTCTTTTGACATTTCACAGCCAACTAGATGGAATTTTATAATGAACACCCCGTATTGTTTAACGAGCGACTCGAGTGACGAAATAGTTATTTATGTATTAAGAGCGAAAAGTACAACTTTTTTGCTCGGAGAGTGAAGTTTGCCGCTCGACGCGAAGCGGAGAGCGGCAATCACTCGAGAGCAAAAAAGTTACTTTGTGCTCGTAATGCATACAACGTTTTTTCTACAAACAATAAATTCCAAATAATCTGAAATTTGAATGAAGACACAATCTGAAAATTTCAATCAAAGTGACAATGACGTTTTAAATAATTGGTTGAGTGGTGGTATTGACTATTGACAGCAAGCGATAAAATCTTTTTCGCTTGCTGTCCTGGGCAACGCGCGGAAAAGTAAACTCACATTCTGATCCTCAAAAATGGTTAGGTTTTCGTTTGTCTAATGAAAGCGTAAAATGCGTCATTATTTCACGTTTGTAGAAAAATAGTATTTTCTCTCGCAAGAGAACGGTTTACCAACCGAGGCGAAGCCGAGTTTGGTAATGTTCTCGAGAGATAGAAAATGCTTTTTGACGAGTAAAACACTATACTTTTTCATTGTTGTAATTAGCGTCCTTAAGTTGTAAGTTGTTGGTGAAGTTAGCGGGATTAGGACAAATAATGCACCTCTTCTTTATTCGAAAATGGCCTTAGGGCCAAAGAAGAGGTGCATTATTTGTCCTAATCCCGCTAACTTCACCAACAACTATACTTTTTCTTCGCCCATGCTAACATTAAGTCTTCATTAACTTTAAAACAATCTCTATATAGAGTATTTCTTTCAAAAATTAAATTGTCAATACGACACCTCGACTGTCAATGAGTTCAGTTTGGTCAAATTTCAACACTTTGATTCACTTTTCCGAGGCCCGGGTAGGCAAAATATACATGTTTTTGTATGATATCACTATTTTCCATGGTGTTTTATAAGATTATACCAGTTAAATCGCATTTAATAGGCGATATACAGGCGAAATTAGAAAAACTTACTTTCGTCACTGGAGACGAAAGTTAACGTTATGGGATTTTCTCTCACTAGAGACGAAAGTGACGTTTTCGGCTAGGGTAAGGTATGACGAAAGTTGTTTATTTTTACTTGATCGTAGAAAATAGCTATTTATGTAACCAGTTACGAAAAATCCGATTTTGTGTAACGAATGAATGTTTGCGGGACGAGCGCAGCGAGTTTCCGCAATTTGAATGAGATACACAAAAAAGGCTTTTTGTCACGTGTTTCATAAAAGATTTTTTCTAATTTTGACTACAAATACCTGCATAGAGAGAGAATTATTATTATTAAACTTCAATATTTACTTTTAAACCACTTTGTATCTACTTAATACCGTAAAACTATAGCAACGGTGTGCCACAGCGGAAACCTGCAACTGGTGGTGACACCAACTTTTCATCACTAGTTACGAAAGATTTTACTTTTCGTAACTAGTTACGAAGAGTAGGACGTTACGTCACTGTCATCAGTATTGAAAAGTGCCAGTTTATATGTCAAAATTAGAAAAAATATATTTCATCACTCTAAACCAATTTTTTGGTACTTGCAAAGTATTACCCAATCACTTATTTTTGCCATCTAGTTACCTTTGAAACCTTTTTTTTTTACCCATCTCCTTTTGGCACATGTTGAGAAGATACGATAAAAATGTCAAAGTCAATTTTGACGTCATCAAACTTGACGACAATAATTTTCAAATACAATAAAAGTTTCAGGATAGCTATTGAAGTAAAAAATTAATCCAATCGTATAGTCGTGCATCTAATAGTAGTAAACGTCCCCAAAAGTAGAGAAAAATGAAAGTTTGAAAGATGATATGTAAGTCAGGCCAGAGGTAAGCAAACTAATATCTCATGAGTAGTTTTGTTAATATAAAATGGAAGGCAATTATAAAGTTGTTTACCATCTATCAAAAGTTAAAACTTGCAAAGTAAATAAGGGAATGCGTTACAACAAGTTCAATCAACAAGTTGCTCAGCATGTATCCAAAGTGGAGATAAAAACAGAATGAGGTGCAGCTGTGCAGTGACTTGGCAATTATATCAAAAATCCTTGTAACTATAGTCCACAGAAATTCTCAAAGCGTTAACTGGCAACAGTTTTCAATTCAACTGCCACAACTGTAACAACAAAAGTCATGTGTCAAAGGATTCCAGAGCCCCGGAACAAAAACAAGAATTCCACATAATATAAAATACCCAAGGGAGTAATCAAGGATTACAAAAAAAAGCTATCGAAATTCCAGTGCTCATTTCAATCTTCAACGAGGTATTGTACATTACAAAAAGCTAAACGCCCCTCACTGTGGATAATTCTAGAATCATACATGCACACCACTAGAGCATGAAACATGGTGAACGTGCTCACACAAAGTATTCATTTTAGAACTATATAATTTGACACTTGTTTCTCAAGTCATCTTCGGAAATGCCAAAGTTTTAGAAGGAAAACCGGAATTGAAAAAGGTATAATGCGAAAAATAACTATTGTTTTGTAACATCTTTTCTATCATACTCGTGCATAAATACATGACCATCATTGTCAAAGAAATTGTAAAGGCAACTCTTTACCAGTAAGATAAATTTGAGATTAATGCTGTTCAAGAAAGTAACAATTTTATTTACATAGTTGTTCTTCAGCTGGCTGGCAAAGCATGGCTTAAGGCTGATAAAATCTCTTCAGGCTCTTTAGGCTCTTCAGGCCTATAAAGATAACTGTCCAACGAGAACAAAAAAAGACAACAGGCAAATATCCTGGACAGGCCCTAACTAACTACAACAAGCAGATAAGGGCTGCTAAAACAGAGTTTTGGAGAAGGTTCTGTGGCGGATTTGAAAACCTGCCAACAGGATCACGAATCCATAAGATTCTCTGCAGGGAGCCGTGTCAGGAGCTTGGATTAATAACCCATCGATGGATGGATGACCCAACAGAGTAGATTGGGAGCTCTCCAAATAATTGGTCAGGCCAACCCTGCTAAAATCCACGATTATGGCTTTTCAATCATACAAATCCCTTGGGGAGGATGGGGTGTTCCCGGCACTATTGCAACAGGGCCTGGATCAACTGGCACCTCTATTAACAAAGCCCTTTAGAGCAAGCCTTGCATGGAACTTTATTCCAAACTGCTGGTCCAGGGTGAGGGTCGTCTACATACCAAAGATGGAATGTAGGGGAAAAAATCCTAAATCGCTCAGGCCAATCAGTTCTCTCTCAATCAGGCTAATCTCGGTCCTGCTGAAAAGCTTGGAAAAACTGCTAGACCTATACTTAAGGGAGAGAGCGCTAACAATGTACCCCCTCAATACGAAACAGTATACATACCATGTTAACATATCAACATAACTAGCACTCTACTACTCTGTTGGAGACAATCCAAGATACTCTGAATACAAAGGGTGTCGCAGTTGGTATTTTCATAGACATCGTAGGGGTCTTTAATAAGGCACCTACAGATTCCCTCCTTAGCGCCAGTAAAGCGAGAAGGGTCGAACCAACAATAACAAACAGGACTCGCAACATGTTAGAATCAAGACTGATCACTTCATCATTAAAAGATGTGATTGTCCGATTCACAACAGCGGGAGGTTGTCAGGGCGGAGTCTTTTCACCACGCCTGTGGTCCCTACTAGTGGACGACCTTCTGGCTACTTTGGAACTATGGGGAGTCGACGTCCAAGCATACGCGGACGACATCGTTATCCTTATAAGGAAGCACCCAGACCAACAAATCTCTAGCACGTTGCAAGAGGTGCTGGATGTTGTACACAGCTGGTGTTAAAAAGAAAACTTAGGAAAACTGTGATTGTGCCATTTACCCGAAGGAAGAGGCTGAACTTCCTGAAACCGCCATCTTTCTTCAGGACAACAATCCCGTTTACCAACAGAGTAAAATTTCTAGGAGTCATCCTGGACAAATCACTCACTTGGACCCCAGATGTGACTCGTACCGTTAGGTGGACACAGCTCTCCCTTTGGTCTCCCTTTGGACCCCAACAAACTATGTGGCTATACGTGACGGTATTAAGACCGATAATCACGTATGGGGCCATAGTTTGGTATCGAAAGAGCGGGGGCAATGAGAGCGACGCCCGCGGCAGCCATGGAGTGCATGCTTGACCTCCATTTCCAATACTCCAGGAACGAGAGGCAATGAAGGCGACATACCCGCTGCAACAAGCGATGCACAAAGCACCGCAGCCATTCGATGGTGAGACCAACAATGCCGAGAGTGGCTTGAATGCTCTGCGGTATTGAACATGGTCTCCGACCTAATGACATCAAGACGTATATTAGACACCCGCTACGTCGTCGTCAGGGTTCTCTCACGAACAGAGTGGGACGAACGAGGCGAAGATATGCAACTGGCAGGAAGTACCTGGTACACGGACGCATCCAGAACCGCCGAAGGGGCTGGCTCCGGAGTGTACGAGAGATCGGATGGCATATGCATAGCAGAGGGCCTCAGCCGATTGACCACGATGTTTCAGGCAGAGATACGGGCCATTGAATTGTGTGCCCGACACCTATTAGAGGAGGGAGGACACAATAGATCAATGAAGATCTGCTCGGATAGTCGGACAGCGCTTCTAGCGCTTATGTCTTTGCGCTGCGATTCCAAAACTGTTTGGAACTGCCACAGGACTCTGAAAATCCTATCGCGGGAGAACAGCGTCACACCGGTATGGAGCCCGGGCCATCGTGGTCACGAAGGCAATGAGAGGGTCGACTCTCTAGCCATGAGTGCGGCGGGCACTAAATTCGTAGGTCCTGAGCCGGCACTAGGAGTCCATGGGAATATAATAATTGAATATTTATCTGAAGAAACTAAAAAAAGTATCTTCCTCTGTGGAACCTTTATCCACTTTTTCAATTATTTATTTAGTTTTCTTGTGTCTTTTTACTCTATTGTATTTTGAAATGTTTTTTTGATAGCCTTTATTTTCTGAAGCACACCTCTTCTCTTGATTCTTCTTCCAGAACATTTGGAGTGTCTGTTAAGATAGCAGTAACCCTTTTTATTCTAACTACCCTTTTTTCTTGGTTCAGCTTTAGAAAATGGTGGCAAAATTTCATGTGTTGGGAGAGATGGTGACATTTTCCAGACAACTCAGCAGTAGGCTTGGATAAGACCAGTGAACACGCAGCTTGGGAGGGCAAATGCTGATGTTTTGCAAGAAGGTCCGGCAGTGGGTTCCGTTACTACGACAAAAGGTTCAGCATCGAACGACGAACGCTATAATTTTAATGTTACAAAAAATGGTGATCCACGCTACGTAATTTAGAAGAGTGTTGTCGATCCGTGCACATAATCCACGTTCCACGTTGAAGTTCTTTCCTCTAACCAGTTCTGTAGAACCTGATCTAACCTGAACTAACCTGAGTTAACCAAAACAGAGACTAGCGTAAACTTACAATCAAGACTAAGTTGAACAAGCCTAAACGAAACTTTTAACGTATATCAGAACGGGTTTAGTTAGTTGAAGAGTGAAAGCAATAAAGGGACTAAGTGCAAAAATCAACGTTTCGAGATAATTATTTCTTTCTATCTTGTTAATCTAGGCCAGAGTATTCACAGAACTTTCTCAACAAGATTTGAAGCATACTGAAGAATTTTCTTCAGTGGTTAAATAATTCTATAGGGCAACCTTGCAAACATGGCGGTTTAATAAATCTTCAGAAGATTGTCTGAGAGCTCAGTTGGCAATGTTAGTTAGTGCGTAAAAGAAATTCACCTCTTGCCTCATAGGTTAATAATCAGTTGCAGGATTAACGGTCTTGGACCAACTAGGTGAGTGTCCTGGTAATCTTAGCAGGCATATAATTTTTGTTTTATGGAAACCAAAACAAAGCACATGATCTGTATCCAGCTGTAAATTATTTGTCATATTTTATTATCTTCAAACTGAAAATAGAAAGCCTTGAAAATTCAAGTAAAAAAATACGGTAGAATGTTAAAAGGTACAAAAATATAAAAAATTAAAGAAAATTATCCGTTTGGTAAGTTTCCAGGAGATAGATCTGTTGGGTCTTAGGCAATATTCAATGTTACTTTCTTTTTATTATAATACTTCTGTTCTTTAGTGATATTTCTCAGCCATTTGTATCGCCTTTGGATTTTTTTGTCATATCAGTCTACGAAGAGGAGCCACGAAACTTTATCAGCAATTTTTCCTCGTTAGGTGAAAGTAGTCGCGCACTCTATAGAACACGCCTAGAAGCACGGCCGTTTAATATACCTTGACACGGCGTGACAGTGCGGTTACTAGGGAGACCCTCTCTGTAACCAATAGGAATCAATTTCCCGCCGCAGAGGCTAACATTAAATTGCAGGCTTGTCAATGTGCAGGCTTATTAATCTCTACAGTTGAAGCCAGGACTAACTCGGATTATTGTTAATCCGGAATAAGTATTAAAGTATGAAAGTTGGGGAAAAAAAATGTGGCCTATGTTTATTTTTTCGTGAAAAGTAATTTTTTTTTGCCAAAAAGAGATATCGTAACCTACATTTGTCTCAATACATCCGAATGGAAGGATAATTATTTGAATGACCCTGTGGTAACTAGTGATTTCACGTCTAGGGCGGTTTACTTTTTGCGTTTATAGTTGCCTACGACATGTTTCGTTTCCATGACAACTAATTATTCACTTGTGAATAATGTTCATTATTCACAAGTGAATAATTCACAAGTGTTGTTCATTATTCACAAGTGAATAAAGATTACTATTAATCTTGAGTACATAATATGTATAAGAATAATGTGATTATTATATTATGATCGTGGATAAAATTGTTTATTATGCCTTAAATCAACCTTAAAGTCAACGTGACAACTAAATCGACCGACCAAGCGACGATTCTACGTTGAACTTCGATTGTTTACTGAGAGCCTAATTTGATAACCTTGCCAAGCGATATTGGAATAACTATACAGAGTGTACCAAATACATATATACATTAATAATTCATAAAAAAATAACTTTGGGTTACTAGACTTTGATAATTGATCTTTAAAAAATGCTCTAGGTTTTCTAATATAATAAACAATTATCTAGTCTATGAAATAAACTCGTTGTTATACTCCTTGAAATACCTCTTTGTGGAAATGATTGGTTGATTTTTAAATTGGTTTTTAATAGTTTCTATTTTAACTAAACTTGAAAAACCTGTAGTATTGAACTATATTCTTAATAACAAAATAGGTAGAATTATTTTTCCATGTCGTATTCATGATTAGCGTAAAGTAGTTCACTTTTTGGATAATGCAATATATCAAATTAGAAAAAATAATAAAACTGAGCTTTTTCCTTTTAAACCAAATTAGTTCCAACATCGATTTATCTGGTAATAGTATTCAAATCGCTTTGTCTGCGTGCCTCGTTCACTCACTTAAACGAATCTAAGAGTCTTTAAAACCTTGGCACAAGTTCTTTTCTACTAGTTAGTTTTACCTAGTAGTTAGAGCCTCAGGACTCCATTAAATATATTAATTTACGGATTAAGTACGCGAAGCGCAAATTCCTATTAGAATTATAATAGAGGAAGAAGAGGCTTCAATTATGCTTTCTTATTCGCCTGCACCGAACTATAGTGTTCTTAAGGAGCAATTACCTTAATGAACAAAGTATGTGTATAATTCCGCAAATTAGATTAGTGTTGAATACCAATTTCAATAATGTGTCGATAGTCGAGAATCGAAAATTCTAATTACAACCCAGACTTGCTTCTAACCAAGATAAATTATGTAGGTCAACTCTGCAATTTGTGGTGTAAATTGACACTCCGGAGGAGAACAAGTTTATTGCTTTTGATACGTTGGAGCTAATTAGCTTGGCCTAATTGCTTCTCTCCCCGGCAAGGAAAAAATCTGTTAAGTGTGAAAATGAATTTTCAGCCATGCTTAGTTGAAAACGTATATAAACGAGCCCTTCAGGGGCTAAAAAAGCTGTTGAAGGTGAGGTCTCTATTGAAAGTCGAGTTGAGTCTCATCATGTTTTTAAGAGTGTTTTTATTACTGCGTCTAAAGATGACTTTTACAACTATTAGTAAAACTTTAGTTTGAAGATAAAACACCGATAATGACGTAGACTGCATTGTTACCAACAATGTAATCTACCTCACTACTGGTGTTTTATCTTCAAACTGAAGTTTTACTGATAGTTGTAAGAGTCACCCTTAGGGTGACTTTTACAAGTTCAAGTAAAACTTCAGATTGAAGATAAAACTCCAGATATACCCTACATTGCATTGTTTATCTGTCAACTAAAAAAATGCAATGTACATCAAGTCTGGTGTTTTATCTTCAATCCAGAGCTGGCGATTTTTGGAATACTCAAGACACGGTTCATGGCAGTACCGAGAAAAGTTGTCAAAGCCTCACTGATGAACCGTAAACGGCGAAACTAGTCTGTGGATGGACACAATTAGAGCTTGCGAAATGATGGTTTATCAGTCGTTTAAAAGGTCGAAAACAGCGATTTCAATCTGAAGTTTTACTTGAACTTGTAAAAGTCGCCCTAAGTAAAAATACCCGTCTATCTCAATATAATATTTCTGTTTGACAAAGGGGCATCAAGCATGTTTTCGCACGTTTTCATTGTGTGTGACAAGATACATTTCCTCTAATATTAAATCTGTCTCTCTGTGTTATAGGTATAAAACTATAGGCTGTCAGAAATACTGGTATTGCTTTTTTCATAGATTGTAGCTGGAAGTTGCCTCGAGAATTGCACTAAAATTTTTCTTAAGAACGAAAAAGGCAAATAACCAGGCCACGAGATTAATCCCAGAGATACATAATTTATTCTTCTTAAAAGTTCTGCTTTTGGGACGTGGGTTGGCGACGTTGCTACGTAAAGAACCTGCCATAATAAAACTTGAGTTAATTTATCCACATTGTTCCTCAATCTCTCTTGTTTTCAATATAATTTTACCTTTTGTCAAAGGGAGCGTGGGAGGACCTCAAGAGTGCGTTTTCACGGTAATAAAAGAGCCTTCCATTTTCAGTGCATTGATTTGTCTCGTCTTAACAGTTTTCGTGAAAATTGCTTTGTCTTTGGTAAACTTTATACAGAATATTTCAATAAGAATATTCAATAAGATGAGATGTACTTACTTAAAAATTTTATTTTCCATTTAATTTTAAGTAAAAAAGTGTCCGGAACGACAGTTCGTTTAAGAAGTACCAGGGCTATAAAAATTAAATTTAAAAAAATCCTTTTTTTTATTTATTTATTATGATTTTAAGGAATACACTATTTAAGGGCAACTTTTGTAGTAAAAGTAAATAAAAACTTATAGACATTTGAGAGCATAATGCAAATTTCAATAAAATATATGACATGTATCTGAATATAATTCAATATAATAATTTTATAACAATTTGAAATACGCACGCCAGGTCTACAAATTTTATTTGCTTTTATTGCAAAACATTTTGTTCGTCTAAATCAAATTGTGCTGTAAAGTTCTAAACCATTTTTGTCCCCTAAACCATGCTCTTAAAAACAATCGTTTTTAAAAAAATGCAAAAAATTAAATTGTTAAGTATTTTGAAATAAGTACAGAGACACATGCTTCTCTTCAACATGCTTCCACCGACAAAGTTGATGATGCAGGTGAAAAGTTCTAACTTGCTCTTTATGGCTCTAGGATAAAGAAAATAATGATCTGGACAAATATACTATCAGTTTTTTTTTGTGGTAAAGTACAAAAAGTAAAATCTAGCTTCTTTACCACAGGCAAGTAAAACTGCAAGACAAGATTCATTACAAACCTACCATCAAGTCCAACAATGTTACGTTCAAGAAAAGCTGAAGAATGGATTTGAATGACGGATATTAAAGGATTCTGTTATGAAAACACTTCTTATATTTTTATCATGCAATTATAAAAGAAATCGTGGAATAGTCTGTGGCCGCAGAAAAGTAGGTCTGAAATGTTCTGTCATTTGTGGTTTCTATATGGAAAGTCTTGCAAAAATGTCATTTCAAGCGACACTCGCGCAGATTCCGATCGAAACAATGAATTGAACTTGCTTCTGGAGATAATTTTATCAAGTGAGAAAGTTAGGGAGTTCAATGAATTAGAACAAAGAGTCGCACCATTCTGAAATTCTTATACAAAACTAACCAAATTTCTTCAACGTTACAGCGATTTTGTTCCTAAACTTTAATTCTATAGAAAAACCGAGGTTTTATAAGAAGTTTCATTTTCTTCAATTTTGATCTCTAAATAATTTTTCAAAAAAAACGGTCTGTTTTGAATATATTTAAACAAAGTTTTGAATACTTTGGCTGCAATGTTAGCAACCTTTGCGGGCGGCAGAGCACGGTTTTGTGCTAAATGTGGATTTTAGTTCTAGATATCGAAATCTACAAACATGCAATGTTTCAAAACTTTGCAGGTTTTGAAGGTTTACTCCTATATTTTTTGAAAAAAAAAAGCTTTCGGGATATAATGCTTTTGACAACACGTTGATATATTATTTTGATACTTTCTGTAGCATATCTTCGAAAATTATTGAATATTTGTGAAACAAGTTTAATTAAACTCGCACTGACATTTCGTCTATTAAGCAAATTATAAACAACTTATCTACATTGATGTTAAGAGAGACAATAGTTGTACAAAAAAAACCGAAGAGGGCTATTTTCTTTACAGTAGAATGGGTATTAAAAAGCGAAGTTTTGTTTTGCAAAAAACAGTGACGTGCTACTTTTTTTTCAAATACTGTAAATTGTCGTGCTGGTTAGAGCGCCACTGGCGGAAATAAAAATAAATTTTTACTGCGAAATATGCGCGTTTCATAGCAGTCAAAACGTACAAAATATCAATCAAATATGTGTACGTTGAACTGTTTCGATGCCCATTTTTCTTTATGCCGTCTATTAACGTCATGTACCCATCTTACCTTAAGTTCGGCACAAACAATTTTTCGTGTCATTTTCAATCATCTGTAACTTTTTAAGCAATGAATTGTTTTAAACACAATTTACACGGTCTGAAACCCCATTTCCTCTAGATTAAGGAAGCGGATAATTTTGAAAAAAAACCGACCCTACTTTTATTATATAGGGTGTGAAACAAAGTGATGCAAAAATTTAAAAATTTTGATGTTCTGCCATTTCGCAGTAAGCTCTTTTTTCCTTATTGTTTTTAGGTCAGGAGTAAGCCAACATTCATATCTCGTACTGTGTTTCCCTCATTTGTTGACATATTGTCTGCGGATTGTTAGTCATTCAAAAAAATTTAAAATAAGAGCCGTTTTTTCTAGTATACTAGCATTCAAAAAATATGATACCATTATTGTTGATACTCGTGACTTATAATAGCAATATTAAATGAAATAACCTTTCTAGAGGTAAAGGGAAATTTAGTGATGCGGTCGTAGATAGCGAACATCAATATCTCTAGACGTTTTTGTCATTTTTTGTTTTAAAGGTATTAGAACTTATACAGAGGGAATCAAAATATTTAAAAAGATTTGTTTCTATTTTCTTTAAATCGTCGTAATTCGCGGACAAGTTGACGGATTATTATTTTGATGCTTTGGATCGACAGCACTATCTACAAATTGTTTCTCAACAAGGGAGTATTGCAAAAGGGGTTACTGAATTACAGGTACGGACTTGACAAAATTAGTATACGGGGTGAATCATAATGGGTGGTCGAAAATGAAATCTCATATTCTTTGGTCGATTTTAAGGGTGCACTGTCATACAATTGTGTTACCTATCGAGCTTCGTTAAAAAGTTACGGGGTGTTGAAATTTGAATTTCAAAATGCATATGTATTGATTATTCCGAAAGCGTAGGAGATATTTTTTGGCGCACTTTTTGCCATAAATAATTATTTTTATTTCCGCCAGTGGCGCGCTTAACGTCGACATATATTATTTGAAAAAAAAGTGGGACGTCACTGGTTTTTCGAAAAATTAAATTTAATTTTTGAAGGTCCATTAAAATACTATTGGTTTGCAATATAATTCAAGCCATAAATAATCGAATATTTTAGATTTTTCATCAAAATGAAATTATTCGCGGCTTACTACCATACATTACAATGGTTTTTATTTATTTACTCGAAAATTATGCGTTGTACAAAAAAAACCGAAGAGGGCTATTTTCTTTACAGTAGAATGGGTATTAAAAAGCGAAGTTTTGTTTTGCAAAAAACAGTGACGTGCTACTTTTTTTTCAAATACTGTAAATTGTCGTGCTGGTTAGAGCGCCACTGGCGGAAATAAAAATAAATTTTTACTGCGAAATATGCGCGTTTCATAGCAGTCAAAACGTACAAAATATCAATCAAATATCTCTTACGCTTTTGGAATAATCAATACATATGCATTTTGAAATTCTAATTTCAACACCCTGTAACTTCTTAACGAAGCTCGATAGGTAACACAACTGTATGACAGAACACCCTTAAAATCGACTAAAGAATATGAGATTTAATTTTCGACCAACCATTATGATTCACCCATTATACTAATTTTGTCAAGTCCGTACCTGTAATTCAGTAATCACTTCTGGAAAACTCCCTTGTTTTTAAGAATATTTTGATTCTCTCTGTATAAGTTCTAATACATTAAAAACAAAAAATGACGAAAATGTCTAAAAATACTGATGTTGGCTATCTGTGACGGCATCACTCAATTTCCCTTTACGTCTAGAAAGGTTATTTTATTTAATATTGCTATTATAAGTGTCGAGTATCAACAATAATGTTATCATATTTTCTGAAAGCTTGTATACTAGAAAAAACGCTAATTATTATTAAGTTTTTTGAATGAGTAACAATCCACAGACACTATGTCAACAAATGAGGAAAAACACAGTTTCAAGATTCAAGATTCTTTACCACTTTTACAAACTACGGCGATTTAAAAATATCAGCAACAAGATTTTCACACATTTTACGTTTCGCTCTGTATAAAAATTTAGAGTGCTTTAATAAAAAAAATCTGGCGAAAAAGTCCCGAGATATGGATGTTGGCTTACTCCTGACCTGAAAACGATAAGGAAAAAATAGCTCATTGCGAAAAGGCAGAACATGCATAACTCTGTTTCACACTCTATCTAATAAAGATAATGTCGGATTTTTTTTTCAAAATTATCAGCTTTTCTTAATCTGAAAATGAGTTTCAGACCGTGCAAATTATATTTAAAACAGTTAATTGCTTAAAAATTTACAGCTAATTGAAAGTGACACGAAAAATTGCTTGTGCCTAACTTTAAGTTGAGCAGTTTATATTAAAGTTTTAGCCTTGATCATAATCTTTTTTTATTTTTATTTTCCTTTAGCTGCATTTAGTTTTATATGACGTATTGATTTTTTCATTATTTTTTCCTACTTGTCTCCGTCTTTAATATGTTTGTTGCCAACGAATATAAAACTATTTATTTTTTTCTTTGTGTAGTTGTGCGTCTCTGACTATTCTAATTCTTTGGTTAGGTTTTTGATTGTGCCTTTATAAATTTTATAAGTTTCAACAAAAAAAGTTGTCAAATGTTATACAATTTGTAAGATCAACAAGCTTACGAATTGAGACACAATGCACTTTTTTCTTGTATTGGTGATAAATTTTGAGTACAAACGATCGCCTAGAGTAGGAAATCATCTAAATAGCATTTCCTTTTTGGGAAGGGAAAGACTGACAGTTGTGCGTCAAGTTCTCCAGATTAATTAAATTTGTTCTACCGCCACCCTTACCTGTGTAGTCTCTTAAGCCCCAACCGATCAGAATTGATAATTCCTACCCTGGTATCAGGATGGGAGTAACTTAGTGCAGAACTCTCAATCCTTCCCTACTATTAAAAGTAAATGCTGTTCAGATTTTAATAGAAACAATTAGGTTTTAATGCGTTTGTAGAAAAATTATTAAAATGTTATTCGTATTAAAAGTGCCTTTAAGCAACTCGTGCGAAACTTTGACGAGCGTGCCTTACACTTGCACTCCTAACATTCACATCAATATGATGATGGTGATTCGCGTCCTTAAGTACTTACAGTTGCGGTGACTAGCAGGTATAGGACAAAATAAAACACCCTTGTGATTCGACAAACGGCCATCGCAAATCACCGCAAATTCATATCAATTATATCTAATTTGGCATATAAGTTGTCCTTAAAAAAAACTTTGATTGAACTCACTCGATTAAACTGTCTACAGGTCAAAATAGTGATCCTGGGGTTATCGGTCTTGCAATACTACATCAAAACTCATCCACTGATTAAAGCCACATGCGGCATATGGAAAAGCGCATATTATCCTAAAAAGCAAAACGAAGGTAAGCTCGAATTGAAAGCTGAACTCTGATGACTCCTGCTCAATCGCAAAAATGCTTCCTTTTACTAGATAGAGCACAAAGAACTTTTTTAAGTGCAGACTCCTTTGATATAAATTTTCATTTCATTTACTTCATTTTTTTGAGCCGTAACACGCCGCACCGGTACTTTTTTTTTAATTTTAACCCGATTTGAGACTGAATTTTATATGGTTTTACATTATGTATATGTAACTAACCAAAAACATGCGGAACTTATCTGAGTGATGATGGCAGATATACATATACGAAGGGGCATTGATGAGAGCAACTGTAAAAGCTAAATGTCGACACGTTTCCCGGTTTACGTCTTTAGCTCTTTTGATTGACGTCCCTCCTCTCCGCGCGCGCTCTTCTCCATTTTACATTAGAAAATGGAGAAAAAGGACGAGAGTGTGCTCAACCCCTATCTCGGTTTAGGTGCCAACGTGCAGCTGTGATATATTATTTCGACACGGGTGTTCTTCGGAGCTGGATTATGTCTGTGTTAGAACATAATATATCAATCACTTAAACCGCTATTCTTGGAGAATCTGTTGTGGGCATTATAATTAAATTCACTTGATTTTGCCTCTTTTTGTTAAGTTTAAATAATTTTACTCCTTTAAAAGCGAAAACAATGGAAATGCGTTCCGCTCGTTTGTGGCAAACACAGCTACTGAAACTAGACAAGAAATTACAGCTGAAACATACCCTGTCGTTTGCAAAATAGGCATAGACTTGTCCTCATTCTTTCTAACAACCCAGTTTACAGAGACAATATATGATCGCCATTTATTCTTTAGTAAAGGGATACGAAAATGTCTGTTCCTTTAAAAAGATTCCCCGTACGTGTTTCAGTGGACTCCTTTTGGCACATTCTGGCTGTGGAGATTATAAATGATAATTCTTTTGCAGAGACATATGTATGAATAGGAAGTTGTTAAATTCAAGGTAAAGATATTCTAAAAACCGTAAAATGTAAAATTTGTTCTCCTATAGAACTCTATTGCTTTTCTTTGTTTAACTACTACATTAAAATATTAATAAAAATATATATAAAACAAGCCATTTGAATACCAAATTTTATTGTTAAAAAATAGACCTTTGCAACAAAAGTAAAGAAAATTGTTACATTTCTTAAATATAACAAGATATCGATGGAAACAAAAAAGTTTCCGAGCGGAAACTTGGTTTAACATGTTTTCAGCCGCCAATTTCAAAAATGATATAAACCTTCATAAATAATATCTATCAAGTGTGATGATTTTATCAAATTATAGAATGTGGTACTACTTTAACACTTTTCTTACCACTGATGTATCTAACAAATATTTAAGTCATGCAATATTTCAATCATGCATGGAACATTGAATTAATAGAATAAGAAAGTCAAGCTCAATCTATTTCAAGGTAAAATGTTGAAAAAGTTATTTTTTTTTTAAAACGTGGTATATTTATCGAACCAGGCCATGTAACGAAAAAAGCCAGAACATGTCCCGAGGTGCTACATAATTCTTCAAAAATCTCTATCAAACAGTACTACAAAATTACAACACCTTATTTTCAACCTTGTATTGTTTCACCTCGACAGCTGCTTTAAATATACCTGTGAATTACTGCAAGGTTCGGTTTACTAAATTCTATCATCTCTTGAAACGGACATTTGAAATGGACTCTAATAATATTCGTAAAAACTAGAGAGCATGTCCGTACCAATGGTCAGGCTGAAACCTATCCCTCAAAGATTCTCTGGCTGGTTCGATTTTCAGTGAGTCCGAGTCGGTCGAGTACCGACATCCTCAAGTAAGAAAATCCTCTTAATAAACAGAGTATAAAGCAATCCATCATCAAAGGTATGTACTCTGTTCTTTTGTACAAATTTACTTTCCAGTGAAACTCCTAAATCAAGAAGCTGAGAGTATATGTTGAATATTGAACGGGGTTTTTAAGGTCTTCTTACTTTCTGATTTATCCGACTGCTTGAATTCTAGTTCTTTGATTCTCCCCCCCCATTCAAAGGCGCTTAATTTCGGTGCTCACCAGCGAACTATGCCATTGTTGAGACCCCTTAGAGTCGTTGTCAACCACTACCACCATTTCCTATAAAGGCTTCTCAGACAGTCTCATAGGTTCTTAGAAGCCCATCACCTCCCCCCCCCCCCCCCCAGATAGTGCCAATCAATTAGAGTAAGAGTTTATTGAGGTTTACTGGTGTTTAGAGTTGCGTAAACAGCCTTACGCCAGAGTCATATACACTGACACTTCGGGAAAATCCTAATAAATCTTAGTCAGATTCGCATTATACTACCAGTTTATCGTATAAGATGGTCACAGTGTTATATCATTATTATGTATTTTTCTTGGGGCCTTTAAACCTTGTGTTGCATTACATTGTCCGAACCCCAAAAACTGCCTTTAATCTTAGACCTGTTTATGTTGGCTCTCCAAGAATCTTGCACCAGGATTTGGCTAAAATGGTGGAGGTCTACCAACCTCCATGGAGTGGGACTAATACTGACCTATGCTTCTAGTGGTCCATGGAACTTCCAGGCACAACGCAACTGGGGAGATACCGGCAATCATTGTTCTTTCAAAGAAAATTAAAATTTTCGGTAGACTAGGAGATGAAGAAGTCTATAATTATGCAGATCTTCTGCGAAAACAACTACAAACCATTCACCAAATGCTTCGGTCAAACATAAAGATTTCCAGTGACAAGATGAAAGCCCAATTTGACATTAGGGCTACCAAGACTGGTTTGAAAAGGCTGGTTTTAAAACTATCAAAAGGATTTAAGACCTTAATAAGGACCCTAATCTGTAAAAAAAAAGAATTGAGACGCTGGGAGAAAGATTTAAAGTTGCTAGGTAGAACAATCTCCGATAGCACGGTGACGTCAGTTGAAGGTTACGTTGGTCAGCTTGAAACCGGTGACCAAATAATAACGTCAAAACGACGTCCATGTGCTCACGTTTTAAGGACGTCATAAAAGTGAAGTGATTGGAACGTCGTTCTTACGACATATAGTCTGAAGTATAGATGAGGTGCTAAAAATGGCCAGTAGACGTTTTTGGGCTAGAGTAGACTTTTACCAGAAAATAAATGATTGTTAACGTAATTAAAAGAAGAAAATCGCTATTTAGTAAAACAATACGATGTAGAGTCAAATAAAAATGTTTTTGTGTGCGAATACTTAAGTTAGCAAGCTATCTAATGGCGGAGGCTTGGCATGGTGCATAAAGATTGTAGTACACGATTAACGAAAGGAGTATGGTATTGAAAGTAATGGTCATTTTTAGATTAGACCTATAAACTCTGTAGTTTCTATATTGTTGTCATATATCGCAGTTTGCAGACACTGTCACTCTTAAATCTGTGCAACAATCATAAATAGTGTTATGAATCTATTTAGTTAGTTCTAAGAGTCAAACGTTGATATACTTTGGTTCATCACTTTTGTCGACATGGATATTTACACTACATTAATTTTGTTTATGTTCTATTTATTTTACCTTTGTACCAGAAAGATGCCAATCTCAGACTTAACCTTTTCAAAGACAACTACCTTCTTCTGCATAACGATAAAGTGTGGTTATGTAAATAATGTTTAGTAACTTGATTTTCGTAATAATTTAACTTCTTAGAATGTACCAATGTATTTTATAGCATAAAATAATGACGTTAAACTGACTTTGATTTAGGATTTGGATTCTCTTCAATTGCTGGAATCGTTGTAAAGACTTTCTGAGAAGCCGTATGGTTAAGAAGAAAATTATAGAGTACTTCAGCAAAGCTACTGATGGACCAGGGCGACGAACTTGGCTGTAGAGATTTTTTAACATAGTCTTTGTCGAAAAAGTTGATAACGAGCAGGAAATTTGAAATGAGGAACGACCACAATTCCTAAAATGGCGTTTGGATTATTTCAATAAGCCGGAGGAAAAGTAGGAACGTATTTACTGAGAATGCCTTTACTTAACACTAAAGGCAAACAAGTTTCTGTAGCTTTAAAGTAGGGTTTCAAAGTTAATACTGATGTATATCTAAAGGCAAAAAGTAATGTTACACACACAGTTAAAGTAAGTCCTTGAAGGGCTTGATTAAAATTATTTTCTATTAGTCTGTGATCAGCTCAAGTAATTGTTAAACCGGTAGTTTAGGAAAAGGCTGAGATTGAAACAGGCGATATTCAATCATCAAATATCCTCAAGAGCGGTTAAAATCAACTACCAGTCCTCAGCAAGAAATTGGTTCCAAGATTGGTCAAAAACTAGAAATCTCTACAATTGAGGTGAGTTTCTCCACTTTCGGGTTGGGGCTTGGCTTCTGGTCTTTGAAGCGTGGCCCTCTTCAGCAAGCGGTGGATCCCTTACTATATTACATACATTTCTACGTACGGGGTAAGGTAGCAAGGGGATTTCAGAAACTACAAATTTCACCCACAAATAAACTAAATCTCTCTAAATTAAGATTTTTTTTTTAGTTATTAAAAAACTTTGACTTTGATTGTTGCCCTTAAAAGAATATCAACAATAAAGGTCGAAACATTGGCGGTTTCTATTTAATCCGAGAAAATTCTTATCCGCTCTGTTTCTGAATAATTTATGTGTTCTATAATTAAAACTGATATCTTAGTTACGTCATTTCTAGAAATCGATCACCAAGCTGACGTCATTTTCATTTCACTAAGGTCACATCACTGAGCCGTGACTTAGAACCGTCACCATGATGTCACATTTTAGATGAATATAACAACCCTTCTGCCTTGACACTGCAGTCATCTCCAGCTCAAGTACCATTTCAAGCCATAATTTGGCAATTGTTCTGTAATCCTTGCTAAATTCGGCGACCATTTGGTTAAAAAAGCTGCCAGAAGAGCCAATCTATTAAGAAATTATTACGGCACATTGGCGAAAATGGGGATTATTGCGTCATTACTTGGCTTTTCTGACCAATATTTAGGCCAGTATTTTGGCCATATTTCAGCCATTTTATAGAGATAATATCTAAAATTTGAGTGATAAAAAATGGCTTTTATGACTAAAAATGTTCCTACATTTTGATATCTAGCCAACGAACTGTGCATGGAGATTCAAAATGTCGACATGACATGACTGATTGTTTTTGTGTGTATATATTCTCAATACTTTGATTGCAGATTTTGCAGCAAATTGTCGCAAATATTGGACTAAAACCTTAGTGCCAAGGCAAATTTATTGCAAATGTAGAGGAGATAGTTGATAAAAATCAATGCGCCGAGGTATTTTTATTTATTTTGCAACCTACCATTTACATTAGTAATAAAAAATAATTGATCTTAAATTAAATTTTCTGATTTTTTTACTTTCTCTCCTACAGGCGTTTTGACGACTCAATGTATCATAATGCTTTTATGTTAACGATAAAAATTTGATATAATTCAATAGTTGCATGGATATAATTTATTATTTTACAAATCGCTGCTAAATTAGACAATTTAACAGTCTATAAGTAATGGCCGCCCGGTTATGGCAGATATTTATCGAGGCTACCAAACGATCGTCAAGAGGCTAGGAGCGACCGTTCCGTCATAAAAACCAAACAGTGGCCAAAGAAATAGCTATGTCGCCCATGTCGTTTATTTTACGCCCTCTGACGACGCTCAACGAAAAATGTAGTCACATGCTCCCACGTCTTTGAATGTTTTTGTTGTTATAAAAACTTTGTATTATAAAGTAAATAATAAATATAAAAGTAAAATAATTATTTTAATTTTTGCGTTGTGAATTTTAAACTTCCAGTTTTATTTATTACCAATTCCGTAGTAGATCATAGACTTATATAAAATACCTGACATAATAAGGATATAAAAGAAATCTCTCACTAATAAATTGACGTGACAATATTGTCCAAAAAAACATTTGATTTAATCGATTTGAGAAATTCTAGTGGAATAGATATTTATAGGTACTTTCTCTTACCCATGCTGATGGAAGTTACAGCAGTTACAGAAAAATGATAACGGTTTCTGGAGTTGCTGGAGTAGAATTCGATTTTATTTAAGGTTAATAAGTTTTTAAATAAGCTTTGGCGTTTGGGTAAAGTTAAAATTGCTACTTTATGTCTATTTTGTATCAATATTCCTTGGCTACATAAATTAGCTATTATTTCCAAATTTTGTAGTCATTTTGGCTAAACAAGTTTTAGCTATATTTCTGGTTAAACAAGCCACAAATTTACTACAATAAAGTAGACATTTTATCCAGTAAAGATTCGGCAATTTTAACCAGGCAAAAAAATGTAATGCTTACTAAAATTTTTATCAAATTATTGCCATCAAGAAAAATGCTACCTTATGCCCCATTCTTGGCAATAGATGAGATTTTATGGCTATTTTCTTTGACCAAAATTTACTTTACATAAATAGCCACATAATAACCAAATCCTTGCGTCTTTCACTACTTTATGACTAACTCTTGGCCATTAATGCTATTTGGTTATAAAATGCTACTTGGGAGGTCACCGTGCTACTAAGAATGTTACAAACTACAAATTTTTTAAATACTTCGGACTTTATTCCCGATGAAAAACAGCCACTGGAATACCATGGAGTGAGCTGGATTAATCTGGAGAAACCTGAATGTGTCTTGACTTCGAAAACTGGAGAAAAAGATGCTGTAGCGAATTATTGTTTATATTCTCTAAACTTTCTGGGTTAGCCATCAGTGTGTATCAAAGAAGGCTGGCGTAAGTCACCTTTGACTTAAGTGACAAGCGAAACAAGAGCGAACCATCGAAGTATAAAGCGGTAAAGGTATAAATAAGTTCATACGTGAAGAAGTTGTGGAAATAAATGGTCGTGTTTTCATGAGTTTTATCAAACACACAGAAGAAAGTAAAAAGATTGCGAATTCCTTTGATTCATTAAGGAAAATACTAAAAATGTATTCAAAAAACATCCCTTTATTTTGCTCTCTAGTTGAAGGCGCATGAAAATTTCTTAAAGTTCAAAAAAAATTAAAAAAACAGACATCCCTTGGGCTCTAGACAGACAAAAACCAAGATTGGTGGTTAAGTAAACTTTTATTTTTGTTTAACCTTTTATAAGAAATATAATGGCACAGAACTTTTAGGAAATTAACCTTAAAGTCTTAACTAGAGCTAACTTTCAGTCGCTCTCTTTTTTCTTTGCTGTATGATAAAATTAATAGAAAATAGCAAAAATTTTAGCTTAAAAAATCAGTTCTTCATTTCCAAACAGCAATAAAATCTGGTATTTATATTAAAAGCGTGGCTGTAACATAAATTGCTTCATTGTTGACCCCGGGTTAGGGGAAATGTCAATGAGTTTTTTATTGAGTAAGAAGGGCCGCGTTGAATGTTAATGGGGGATAATGCGGCGGGGTAAAAAGAGCTGTAAAATTGTCGATCCGAAGATGAGAGGCGATAAACCTTTTCCATGTCTGGGGAATCACTTGAGTGTCGTTCTTATTTGGTTTTCCGTTGGTATAAACACTAAAAATTTTACGATTTTGCTATAAAGGGCCATGCCGACTATATGAGCATTTAGCCGTTAAGTGAGAGAAACGTAAAACGACATAAGACTGCACTCTATTTAGTGCACCTCATCAGAACGTAATTTTTCTCTTATTTTGGTTTTGATAAAATACGCTAAAAACTGCTTTAAACATCAGTCGTTATGCAGTGTTTTAAATGCGTAATCTATAAAGTTATAAGGCTTATAAAAGTTGAGTGGAAAAGTTAAATTGATAATATTCCTACCCATCAGTTTGCGGGACAATCTCTTCCCAGGCAAGACCCTTTTTTAAACGAGTTTTTAAATAATGTATTTGGATAGCATTTCGCGTGGCAACTCATTTGTATTACAGCCTGGCATGTAGATAACCCCGCAAAATACAATACATTTCCCCAGTTATTTGCAGAAAGTTGTTTAACCCGCAATATGTCAATGCACGCCTTTTTTGAATTCAGACGTTTGCCTCTGCACGTTTTCAGGGTAAATTACGTTCTCCCTTATTCGAATATTTTCCTTAAAAGATTGGAAAATGTGGAATACCAGTTTTGAGAGGCAAAGTAAAGCATCACAAAGCAAGGAGCGACAATCCAATTTATGTCCCTCTATATATTCCTACTTACATTGTCGCATAAAGTTTCTTCATAAAGTTCTATTCGCAGCTGCACCCATAATAACCAAGATTTTCGTTTACCGCCTTGCTACCAATTTACTTAATTACACCCTACTGTTTAGATTAAATTTATTACCATCAGGAGGACAATTTTTTAAACTTATCCAACAAAGTTGCAAACTTTTATCTATTGAGAAGCAGTTTTCCACCTGATTCTGCTTTAAAGGACTATTCTAGTTTATAATAATATATAGTTTGTGGGTTTAATCCCTCCTTTCTCTTGCGTAATGACTGATTAGGTACTTCAAACAAGCTCTGCCCTAAAACTAGACAGAACCTTTAACACGCCCGATATTTACTTTGGCTTAGATTGAAGTTATTGTTGTTAACCAATTCTCTGTCAATCGCCTCCCCTCTCTCTCTCTTGTTCAGTAATCAAACAACATTTCTAATTAAAGTGCAAAGTTTGATTTTCATTTTCGCAAACTCTTTACTGACACCAAGTTCTAACGGTCGAACCGCAAAATCAATTTATTAATCGTGCTTTTCAGCCAGTCGGTGTAGGAAAATAATTGTTTGTTCGAAACTTTTCGTTGCAGATCTCCGGTGGCCGAACCAATCAATAACAATTTGTGTGTTGTTGACCGTTCGGTTTGGAATTTTAGCTCTGGAATTCAGTTGAATGAGGTTTATTGATAAATGTCATAAAATTATACAGTCACTACTCTGTTTTCCAAGCTATTTAGAAACTAAAATCATTTCAGTCACAAAAAAGTATAGTAGACATTCAGTAATCATTCAAAAAAACCATTTAGTAATTATTTTTGAAATGACGAGCTTTGACCCATGGTAGTGTAAAGACAATTGGCATTATAGGAAATACTTTAAATATGTAAATATATATTAGCATTAGTGTTTTTACCAAATAGACTAGCTGCTAGTGAGCAACCGGTAGATACATAGCTTCCAGGAGCCTAAATTTTTACACGATGTTTCGAGCAACCCTATCCCTGCTCCTTGTCAAGTGAAAATAAGATTACTTGAGGGAGTAAGCGCTTTTATTATTCAGTGTGTACCAAATTTGTTCTACTTGTAAGGGGCTCGCGGTTGTCATTACAGTCGGTTAAATAGGGAAACATTTGGAGAATTTTATGAGAAACTCAAAACGTCGAGCAAATGTGGAAACAATGTGCGACACTGCATTTTGAACCTATCGCAAAATAGGTTTTGGTAAAGCCTTTAATACAAAGCTATAGGTGAAGATCGAGAATTCCAGTCGAGTGTATAATTTATTTTTTTATTTTTTATTCATATATTTTCGATTTCAGGGGGAGAGTTTCCGTTTAAACTTTTTTTAAAGTGCAAATTTTAGACCATTTCTGTAAATTATCTTGGAATCACAGAAATGATTTTGTTAAACAAATTCCCAGAAAGGAAAATTTGTGTCAATGTAATTAGAAACAGGAAATTTGATTTCAAGCAATTAAGCACATTTTGAAGAGTACACTTCTTGTTGACCACTACAATACTCAACAAACCCTAATTGTTGCTGCTGATACTTGTATTAGTTGTATCGAACGAGTATTGCTTAAACTTTATACAGAAGGCTAGAAAGAAATCAGTTTTCCGTATGACCTGAGTTTGTCAAATTGCAAAAAAACTACAAATAGGAACCTTTTGCGGTTCTTACTTCTTACTGTTTATAATTTCGTCGCTTTACAGACTGACGTCTTTTTCTTCAATTTCATTTCAAGTTTATTCTTCAATCAAACAGACCTACTGCTTGTACTTTACACGGCGACGCTTACAAGAGGAAGGATTGTTTTCGAAAAACTTGTGAAGTTCCAACAACCTTGTAACCAACAACTTGTAATAGTCAACTTCACAAGTTGACTATTACAAATTCAATTTAAATTTGAGTTTGAAGGTAAAATGCAACTTACGTCAAATCTGGAGTTTAAACTTCAGATAGAGTTCAAATTTGACTTGTAAAAGTTACACTCAAAAATTCGAGAACTAAAGGTCTTAGCAAACGTACTGCAGAACGATTGAAGAGTTGGGCTCCGCATCATCAATTTATAACATTAACACTGAATACATCAAGACTGACGATTTTGATCAAGTCGCTGGTCTCTCATGTCTTATTAACGAAACTCGTCGAAAGATTACAGAAGTTTTTGGTTCCAGAAAAGCACGTCAAATTCTGCGAAGCACACTCAAGTCTGACTCAAGACTTCTGGCTACTTTGTAACTATGTGGAGTCGAGATCCGAGCATACGCGGACGATATCGTTATCCTTATAAGAAACCACCCAAACCAACAAATCTCCGGCACGTTGCAAGAGGTGCTAGATGTTGTACACAGCTGGTGTTCAAAAGAAAACCTAGCAACAAGCCCTAGGAAAACGCCATCTTCATTCGGACGACAATTCCGTTTACCAACGAAGTAAAATTTCTAGGAGTCATCCTGGACAAAGCACTCACATGGACCCCAAATGTGACTCGTACCGTTAGAAGGGCACAGTTCTGCCTTTTCTCATGCAAGAACCTGTGCGGCAAATCACGGGGGGTGGGACCTTAATAAACTGTGTGGCTATACGTGACGATAATAAGACGGATAATCATGCATGGGCCTATAGTTTGGTATCGAGAGAGCATACAGACCTCCATAAAAGCTAAGCTGTCCTCTCTGCAAAGACAAATGTGTCACTGCATCACGGAGGCAATGAGAACGACGCCCACGGCAGCCATGGGGCGCATGCTTGACGTGCTTCCACTTCTAATATTCCTGGAACAAGTGGCAATGAAGGCGACATACCACCTGTAACAAGTGACGCACATAGCACCGCAGTCATTCGATAATGAGACCAATACTGCCCAGCCTGGCTTGGAAGGCCTTGAGGTAATGAACATGGTCTCCGACCTAATGGCATCCAAACGTACATTAGACACTTGCTATGCCTAATGTACGGGTTCCCTCACGGGTAGACTGGGACGAATGAGGTGAAAATCTACAACTCGCAGGAAGTACCTGGTTCACCTGGTAAGATCGGATGCCATCTGCATGGCAGAGAGCCTGGGCCGATTCACCAGTGTTTCAGGCAGAGATACATGCCATTGCATTATGTGCCCAACACCTATTAGACGAGGGAGTACAAAATAGATCAATAAAGATCAGCTGGGATAGTCGGGCAGGCAGCGCTTCTAGCGCATATGTCTTTGTGCAATTCCAAAACTGTTTGGAACTCCCACAGGGCTCCCAACAGCCTATCGCAGGAGAACAGCGTCTCACTGGTATGGATCTCGAGCCGTCCTGGTGATGAAGGCAATGAGAGGGTGAACTCTCTAGCCAGGAGGGCGGCGGGCTCTGCATTCGTAGGCCCGGAGCCGACATTGGGAGTCCCATACTCTCTGGTAAAGGCTGAACTCTAGAAATGGAGCAATACCAAGTCCTAGGACTGATGGGAAAACCTACTCAGACTATCACACTCCAAAAAATGTATCACGGGAACAGGGAGGGCAAGAGCCCAAACATTCCTCAGACTAAATAGGAGACAAATCAGATTGGTCACTGCACTGTACACACTGTACATAGCCACCTAAGATTTCGCATGCACAGACTCGGACTGTCCGAAGAGACGGAATGTCGGCTGTGCTTGGAGGACGACGAGACAGTCCAGCACGTCCTATGTGACTGCCCGGCTATTGCCAGATCGAGATACTTACTGTTCAGAAACACGATCATTGAACCTTCAAGATGCAAATGCAGTATCATCTGAGAGACTCATCAGATTCGTTGAGACGCTGGGCATAACAGATGAAAATTCGTGGAGCAAGCAGGGGCAAGCCTTGTTGGCAACACTTCGAGTGAGCCACAATAGACCGCAGGTCGCGGTGGAAGACTGTACAAGTCCACTCACATTGAATACAATTCAATACGCTCAAGTCCGATAGAACTCTAAATAAGCTAAAAACTTATATATAGAAGGGATTTATGGATAAGTCAGACGCCGATATGGCTCCTTTCGTTTTACGTTCTAAAGATATGAGTGTTGTCGCGATAATGTCGACGACGTCCTGTACGGTTACCGGGTTATTATTTCAGAAAAATTAATAAAGTTTGTTCATCAGCTTCATCTTGATAGTCTTCAACTTCCCTTAATGAACTTGCATCAGGCATTTCACATTGCAGTTATTGTGCTTCGGTAGCCGGCAAACTAACAGAGCTCTCCTATTGTCTTTCGCCAGATGCAAAAATACCTCGATATTCGTATAGACTTTGCAGTAAAAGTCCCCTTTTTTTTGTCATGGCAGACAATATCAGCTTCTTTATCGTCGCTGAGTTGTCAAATCCTGCAACATTGCTCTAGTCACCCTCGTTACTAACAATAGAACAATTTACTTCAACAGAGCTCAGTTATGTGCAGGATCTCTATCGCCTACTCTAATAGATTTACAGAACGAATAAAACAAATGATGAATTATGCTTTGTAAGCGTCATTAAATTCCCTAGAGACTGTTGTTTCTGCGTATACAACTCTACAGTCCCCACTAAGCATTGGATGCCAGGGCGCCTGGTGCAAACCTTCTTGGATATGTTTGATCTCATTCGCTCATCCATTGCAGTGAAGTATAGCATAAATCAGCATGAACCCATTCGAATCACAATACCCGAAATCGTCCTTTCCAAGCAAAAGAGCACCTTCTAATATCGACTACAGAGCCTTTTACAAATACGGTTCCCAAAATAGAAATACCAAGCTGCGACTGTAGTTAGGGAATATGTGTTAGATTTTATACACGGTCAAGGTTTTTTATATAAAAAGTAGATTTTGAATAAGCGTTCTGGAGACTCATAAGTGTCGCCACAATGTGCATTGCATTAAGATATTTAAAAAAAAGCAATGAGGGAAAAGAGATGGATATAAGCTGAAACTTCTACTTTTATGTCCAAGGGTTGCCATTGGCCCGAACACTTCAGGATGCTCGCCAGATAGCAGTGATTATTTCACTGATGTATAAATTTTCCCATAAGAGGAGTGTGTTTATCAAAAAATTACAGCGGTATTGTCACGTTATCTAGACGACGTGGAATTATCACTTATACTAACCTAAACCTTAATGTCGTTGTCTATATTAATTTGATTCGAGAAATAATCTCACTAAATACCGCTCGAGTTTTAAAATGAACCAGAAAATTTTTAACTCTGGCATGTGTTCCTAGCAAATTATGGTAAACATGCAATCGTGAAAAATTATCGATAATTTTAAAGCTCGCATGGTATTACCCCCGTATATTTTTACTAACCAAACATTGATAGACTATGAATATAAGCTGGAAGGTCGTTGACAGTGACTTTTTTAAGCTAAGATGATGTCCAGTCCAATTTATGCTGGCACCTTAGAAAATGTAAACCAGAGGAAGTAGGATACGACGCCGGCGTGTGTTACCAGTTTGCTCCAATCTGTCAAGTGTGAAAATGCCAGTGACGCAGTATTGGTAATGTAGCACATAAGAAAATATTTTATTAAAAATAGTAATGGAACTAAATTACTATTTGTAACATTAGTAATATTATACGTAATATTATTAGCAAACATCGACTTACTATTAAATAAATAAAAATAATTGTGAATTAATAGTCGGTGATAACCCTGGGATTACATCTCCTGCGCCCCTGGAAAAACTGCTCAAAAATTTAATAAAAAACTGTGTAAAAGTTACAGGATTAGAAAAATATTTCCCAAAATAGCATTATTGACTTCACTGCAGTATTTACTAAATCATATTTCGAAGACTTGGATGTAAAATAACTGGTTTTAGATTTATTTGAAATAATTTAATTGTTGCTGAAGAACGCCCTTATCTTTTTACCTGTTAAACGTAACTCCAGGCTACTTGCTATAGCCGCTGCTTTTAAAACCGTAATCTGCACATCCCACCATTGTAAACAACACAATCATTTATAATATTAGTCTTGCAAAATGCAGTTTATTGCACAAAAACACACAGCCCACGAAATGCTTGGTTTTCGCCTTCTCATCATTTTTGGTAACAGCTGCCCATATAGCGGAGAATTGCGCGCGTGGATTCCCTTGGTTTACATTTTCTGAGGCTCGCACCAACCGTTCTCCAGGTATTTACGCACTTGGTATTTACCAAAGACTAACCTAAGAAATTTGTAACGTTTCTCAGCTAACTATTCCCAACTAAAAAAGTGTTTTTTTCTAAACATCTGCTAATTCCGTTATTATCAAAGCTGAACCTATGACATTTCTACGGTGTGTAATTAACTTTTTCCATCTATGTGGAGGTGCAGTTCAGTTTAAGCCACCTCTAACCGTTCTGGAGGTATTTAGTTACTTTGTTATTATCTCAGATAAACCTATTAAGTTGGTCCTTAATTTCAACTAACTTTTTTCAACTGAGGGAGTCATTAAGTCCGATATTTTCTTCTTTTCATCGTTTTTGAGATATTTACTTATTTTTTTTTATAATTAAAAATTTATTTTAACTGACCCCTCCATATGAGGGCGTGGAGTTCAATTTAAGCTACCTCCAACCGTTCTCAAGATTAACCTGTAAAGCTTTTACTCATGTTTAACTAATTTTTTCCCACTGCGTGGATGCTGTAGTTCAATTTAAACTACTTCCGTTCAAAACGTTCTTAAGATGTTTAATAACTTGGTTATTTTATTATCCAATATCCAACCCTATGAAGTTGTAACTCGGTTACAGCTAACTCTTTCCAATTAAGACAGTGGTTGAGTCCAATTTTTGCTATTTCCAACTATTTACGGGATATTAGCTTAATTCGTTATTTTCAAAGACTAATTGTTTCCAACTGTGAAGATGATTCATTAGTGTTTTATTTTTCTCCAACCGTTCTCCAGTTATTTAGTAACCTTGTCATTATCAAAAATAACATGAGGGTGGTACTCGCTTTTAGCTAATTCTTTTCAACTAAAACAGTGAATGACTTTAATATTTGGTACCTTCAACTATTTTCAAGGTATTTTTATCATTATTTTCAAAACTCATTTGTAAAGCTTTACCTCATTTTCATCTAATTTTCTACGAAATTGATGTAGTTCAATTCAAACTACCTCTAACCATTCTCAAGATGTTTAGTAACTTTTTCCAATTGATACTGTGGTTGAGTCCAATTTTTGCTATTTCCAACGATTTTCGAGATATTTGCTCACTTCGTTATTTATAAAGACTAACCTATGAAGACCGTGAAAGCTTTCACGGCCGGTCAAAATATAATCTAAAGTGTTTTCCGGGCTTTGAAGCCGTTGTCCAATGGAATTTCTTCCTGACGTTTTGTCTACAGCTGCGGAAGACATTATCGAAGGCGATGAGGCAATGGGCTAAATGTTCTCCCGTGCTTCCCTACGTTGACTGATTCGACCGTGATGGGCTTCGTGGTATTTATTCCTCCGCCGCACATAGGGGTATTTACAGTTTTCGGCGCACTTAAAATATGTCGTAGAACCCGCATTCAGTCTGCATTTAGAAACGTAATTTCCTCCTTCCTGTTAAAATTGTTGTCGTGTTTCAAGATCTCAATGGCTTCTCTCATTACTCTCGGATAGAAACGCTGCGATTGATATAAGATATCCACCTCGTTGAAAAGATGTCGTAACCTTCGAAGAGCGCGCGCTCTGCTACTGCTGACTTTTGTGTTTGTCTCAACCTGCAACTCCTCTTGTGTTCCGTAATCCTCGTGTTGACACTGCGATTTGTGGTGCCAATGTATACCGAGCCACAGCTGCATGGAACTAGGTGACGATCTCTACAGTCTTTGGCCGATCTTAAGCTTTGTTGTGTTTTACGAGTCGGTTTAAAGACAGTTCTAACATTGTTCTTTTTCACTAGTCTACCGATCCTGTCCGATACTTTGTGGATGTATGGTAGACTAGTCCATCCGCGCTTTTCTTCATCTTATCCGGTTGTTCCTTTCTCGCTCTCTACATTCCTTGGACTATTCTTTCCCGTTCCAATTCAGCCGGCTCACAAATTCTCTTGGCTCTCACAGACAGAATCTTTATGTGTCCGCTTTTCTGTTCCATTATTGAGGTATCTATCAATATGTTGGTTTTCTATAAACGGTATGCGCAAGCTTCCCACTCAGAGTCTGTGATACCAATATATACAAAAACGGTAGGCGTCCTGCTTTTTCTACCTCCATAGTGAATTGAATTTTTGGGTTGATAGGATTGAAGTGTAAGAGGAAGTTTTGAAGTTCGCCCTCGCCATGGCTCCAAATGATAAAGGTGTCGTCCACGTACAGTAACCAGCACTTTGGCCTCTTATTTGCCGTTGCCAACGCCTTTGTCTCGAAAATTTCCATTATATAGTTGGCTATTACTGGACTTAGATTGCTACACCATCAGTTTGTTCGTAGAAATCTTTTATTGGAAATATGTAGTGGTTAACCAGTGTTGAAACCACTTCGCAATATCTTGAGGAATTTCCTGGTTAATGTGTTCCACGGCTTCCTTATTGGATACCAGTTTGGTTGGAATGGATACAGGAAGCACGAGTTCGATAGGGCCGTCCGTCCAAGGAATGTAGAGCGCCAGGAAGGAACCATGGGAGAAGATGAAGAAGAGCGCGGATGAACTAGTCTACCATGCATCCACAAAGTAACGGAGAGGATCAACAGGATACTAAAAAAGCACCATGCTAAAACTCTTTAACCCACTTGTACAATACACCAGAGCTTGAGATCGGTCAAAGACCGCAGAGATCCCCGGTATCAGCACCCGGAGTTTACCGAAATCCATGCAGCTGTGGCTCGGTATACATTGGCACCACAAAACGTAGTGTCAACACGAGGATTACGAAATATGAGAGGAGTAGCAGGCTGGGTCAAAACAAAAACCAGCAGTAGCAGAGCACGCTCTCTCCGAAGGGATCGACATCCTTTTCAACGAGGTGGATATCTTATATCAATAGCAGCGTTTCTATCCCAGAGTAACAAGAGAGGCCATTGAGATATTTAAACACGACAGCAATTTCAACAGGAAGGAGGAAATTACTTTTCTAAATGCAGACTAGAAGGAGGTTCTACGACATATATGCCGTCTCAAATTATTATGGACTGGGGTGTGCCATGGAAAACAGATGTTTTGCCCTTGTATAAATTTTTGACAATGACTTTGAGTGCATTTGGCAAGTAAATGAGGTTACAAATTTGACAAATGTCTAAATTATTTGTAAAACGTTGCCAAATTAATCACAAATTAAGTATCAATGATTCAAAATACTGAGCCTGCCATACGTAGGCAGTATGTATAGTAGAAACAAGCAAAATCATGAAATAATAATAATAATAATAATAATAATAATAATAATACTTTTATTATTCAACAGACACAAGGTGTATGGAAGTTGTCAAACAAATATAGTACAAGACATTATAAAATATGTGAATATGTCAAACAATAAAAACAGTAAAATACGGGGTGTTCATTATAAAACTTCATCTAGTTGGCTGTGAAATGTCAAAAGAAAAGGATGCAGAAACAAAAGTCCATTTATATTGATTATGTCATGCTTTTCTGTAAAAATTTCATAGCCTGCTAGATGAAGTTTTATAATGAACACCCCGTACACATTACTCGGTAACAATTTCATCACTTAAAAACTCGTCAATAGTGTAATAGCATCTATTCAATAAATACGATTTAAGGGTCTTTTTAAATGACACAATGCTCTTACTATACTTTACATCGTCCGGCAGTTTATTGAACATTTTAGGGCCTAGCCTCATAATAAAGTTTTTAGATGTATTTAGCCTACTATACACCAATAATAAGTCACTAGCTTACGCGTACAGTAGTTATGATACCGCTCGTTTGTAAGAAACAAAGGTCTATTTTGAAAAACAAACAAACATATCTCAAAAATAGCAGCACAGGGCACAGTCAAAATCTGTAATTTTCTTAAATAAGACTTACACGATGTCATTGGATTAATTCCAACAATACAACGTATAATACGTTTTTGACTTATAAAAACCTTCTGAGAATACGATGAAGTACCCCAGAACTGGATTCCGTACCGGATTCGCGAGTGAATAAGGACATAATAAACAGAGACTAGCTGGGGCAACTCCAAAATTTGTTTTAAATTACGTATTGCGTAGCAGAGACTATTTAGGTTTGAGGACAGCTCCCCACAATGTACCCTCCAAGAGATAGAACTGTCCAGATGCAGACCAAGAAACCTCACAGAATCCGCGGGCTGCACTTTACCATTACGGGAATCCAACCCAAAATCATGATCTTGGCGTCTGCCATTTAGAAACAACTTGTTGGATGTAAACCAGTTGTTTAATTCGTTTAAGGCCGTCATAGCAGCCAAGTCCAATGGTCCTCCTGCCTCAGTTCTAACAATGGCAGACGTATCATAAACGTACATGGTGATACTACTATGCATGACCTCAGAGGAAAGCGAATTTATAAAAATCAGAAAAAGCACAGGCCCAAGCACAGAACCTTGTGGCACTCCCAAGTCCAGGCCGAGTTCCCCAGAGCTAACGATTCGCACCAACCCTGACTCGCGACTCTTCACCTCCACATACTGTTTACGTTCTCGAAGAAATGTGGAAAACCAGTTCAAAACAACACCCCTGATCCCATACCACTCCAGTTTCTCCAGAAGGGCAGAATGATCGGCGCAGTCAAATGCCCTGCTCAGGTCACAAAAAATTCCAATCATACTCCGCTTAAAGATAACTAGGGGAACTCCATGAGGGCCCTTACAATTTTAGTTTTTCAATTTTCCCACAATTATATCACGGACCTTCTCTTCTGTGAAAGGGCGAACGCTCATACTCTTCGAGAAACCGTTTCTACCTCGCATGAATATGCGTGCATTATGGAATGGGTAGTGGAGGTAAAAAACCCCAGGATATTATAATTGATAATTAGTTCTTGATATTTTTTAATTTTGGTAAATATAGGACTACTGATATAAGCTCAAACATCCAAACATCATCATATTTTGGTGCTAACTTAATAGACAATTAAATAAATATGCAGAATTAATATAAATAATAAACGAAGAAATATTATCAAAAGGTGTTCCACTCGACTATTTTTCTCTAGGCCGCCAAAATTATATCGTTACTGTGCCTAGAAAAAAATTTCCAAAATTTTTCAAAAGTACAGTGTTCTTGTTGTAGAGATTCTTACAATAAACCCCTGCCATTTGTTTGTATGATTATATTGACAATGATAATGGAGTAAGTTTAGAACCTAATAACCATGATACAGTAACTATTAAAGATAAGATGTTGCACATATGGGAGGTGGCGGTAGGCGTCGATTGTGTAGGAACAAAAATTTGTGGACAAAGTGGCGAAGGCAAAAAAATCTCTTCTATTTTTAAATACTCAATTCAGGCTACTAAACAGCAAACTAACATACCTCAATCACCCAGATTTCCCCCTGTAGCTAATCCACACTGCCAAACATTAAGTATCTCTTGCAACAATGTTAGACTACCTATGCAGAGTTTGGGATATATAAACAACGCTGAATGCAAAACCCGAATTTAAAGCATCAGAAAATGTTCCTTTTAAGCGAAGGTGTGTCGTAAGAAATATTTCTTGCCGCTTCTTCTGATTTTAAAATTACCTGTTTAGGGTCACAGACGGTTCTAAATTTAGCAAGAGAATTGTTTGACATTCCTGCACAAATGTGATAATAAGATTGCATTCAGATATGGTTTGTAACTCATTGTACAAATTGGTATTGGCAACCCAAATTCAGTATTAACAAACGCAGAGAATTACGGAACAAAAATGGTGTTGCAGGCTGGGATAAACACAAAAGTCAGCAGCAGCAGAGTACGCTTTCTCTGAAGGTCAAGATATGCCTTTCATCCTTTTAACAAGATGGATTTCTTCAATCATCAATCGCAGAGTTATTATCTGAGAGTAACCAGAAAAGCCGTTGATACCTTTAGGCACAAAAACATCGTTGAGAGAAAAAAGGACCTTGCGGTCCAAAATTCAGACTGGAAACAAGTTCTGCAAAAGCATAAGATAAAAAATTCATTCGACCACCACATCAAAAATCGGAAAACAATTCAGGTGGGCTGAATTTGTTCAAATGCCAGCTATTTATTATTGTTTCCTGATACCCAACGACCTAGTTTTATGATTAGACTCATAACATCTATGCTTATAACAAGCCATACATTCTATTTTGTATAATTTAATACTTCTTTTTTTAACATTAATCTGGCAACATTTAATGAATGATCTAGACATTTGTCAAATTTATAACCTCGTCCAGGCCCTCCACTGCAGCGCGACGGCGCGTGGCAATAAATACCACCGAGCTTACCACAGTTAAATCAGTTAACGTCGGGAGGCACGGGAGATCACTTCGCCTATTGCCTCATCGCCTCTTATAATGTCTGCCGAAGCTGTAGACGAAAAGTCAGGAAGAAATTCTGTTGTACCACGGCTTAAAAGCATGGAAGACAGTCTAGATTGTAACCCGTGAAGATTTTACTCATTTAAAAAAAAATCCAACTAGGAGGATGGTTCATTTCACTTTATTTTTCCTCCAACCATTCTTGAGTCATTTAGTAACTTCTTGTTATCAAAGTAATCTTGTAAAGTTAGTGCTCATTTTCAGGTAATTTTTTTCAACTAATATAGTGGTTGAGTACTATTTTTGCTACCTCCAACTGTTTACGAGATATTTGTTCAATTTGCTATTTTCAAAAATTAACCTGTGAAGCTTTGAAAACTAATTTTTAACAATTTATTTATGGTGCAGGTGTATGTAGATTTTCCTTATTAGTAAAAGCAATTCCGAACTATGGAAACTAATATCAGAGACAACAAAAAATAAAAGAGTTGTTGTCTCTGCCAATAACTCAATTTGACTTAAAAGTTTTCAGATAGACAATGTTAAAGTGAGTTTTGTAGAGTCACATACGGGCTTATAGTTTTAGTGTTTTGCTTGACCTCAATTAACTCTCAGAAATCTCTTGTGAAAATTAAAAAAATCCTTTACCTAGTTATGCGTATCAAAATCCAAACCTTAAAACCCAAATTGAATAACTAGTTCTTACATCGCCATCATTAGAGGAAAATTATTTCGAGGGACCTGCTATCTAAGCTAATACCAGCAATGTTTTGGTTTAATTCCGGCTTGTGGTTAACGCGCCTCTGAATATTCTACCTTAATTATGGTGAAAAGTTTATGGAGAAGCCGGAAAAACTTCAAACTAATTTAATGCAAATATGCGGAGTAAGTTTTTTATAATTTAACTTTCGCTATGAATATTAATAGCCACGAGTGAGAATATTAATTCAATAACGTCAAATTTGTATTTGTTCGTTATATAAAGTTAGTTTTAAGATAAGTAAATATTATATACTGTAGAACACTTCTGGATCTCCTGTGAGTTTAAGTGTTTCTATAACGCTTTAGTTGGAACTTTGCTAATAGGATATACAAGGCTGAGTGCCGCAGTAACGAAGGATCAGGTACTTGCGGTTCTTTTCAATTCCACTTTAAAAAACTATAAAAGTCTTACCTTAATACCATCAGATGAAACCTAGGGAATACAAAATTGAATAAGGTCTTGCCTCTATACTTTTAGAAACATAATGGATAAAGCTCCTCAAATGGTTCATTAATTAGCTGCTTTGTATCTCCGGTTAACGTCAAAGTCCCAAAAGAGTCGCTCGTTTCGTGCATGGCTTCACCTTATAACTTATAAGAAATCTGCTCTCCAACGTTTATGATAAAAAGAGTAATAATGCATTTAGATGGAGGAAAATAAATCATCGGACGAAGTCCCAATAAAATTTCCTCTTCCATCAATATCCAATAGCAATAAACTGAGCTAACTCAACCTAAAAAGGGTCCCCGATTGAATTATATTTAAAGCAATATTTACAGACAAGAAAAATTGTGTTTAACAGAGACCCAGTCACTTAAAGCTGCAAAAGCAATTTTCCGATGGTTGGAGGCATGAATTATAAACTAACGTTGTTGTCCGTCGGATTGGGGCTTCGGGCCTTTCGCCATTGTAAAATCGAAAACACAAAATACCCTTCATAATCCAATTCCGATTTATTTGCAGGCGAAAAGGGCTTTTTCGACGGTTTTGACAGAACGCAAAGGAATAACGAGTCAACAAAAAATTCTTTGGGTTTTCGGAAGGTCCATTTTAATAGCAAAGCAAAGAAAATAATTGATAAAGTGACTGAGTTTTTTGTAAAGCCGCTCGAAAAAAAAATTTGTTAGTCGAACACGTTAAGAACAATCTTCAGCAGCTAATACCACAAAGGAATTACAAATATAGCTACATAAATGAATCTATGATTAGACCAAGCAAAATCATCAGTGAATTTATTCATAACAAGGAGTGAACAGTCTAAAGACATTCATGATGATACAGCAGACCAAATACGTAGCAACTTGGAAGGTAAAGCTTAAAGCAAAAAACAATATTGAGATCGAAAAGCGTGTGGTACACGAAGAAATGAATCACCAAACTCTTTCATATGGAAACTAATCTAAATCGTGTTATAGGTTTCGTGAACGTTAAGTCACAATTGATCACAAACCAGAACAAACCTGAACCTGGCGATACGTGAACATAACCTCACCAATATAATTTACATATAAATTGATAACGTCTTTGCGTTTAATTAAATTTTCTTCAATTATCTTAAATGCTTTAAGGCTTGAGTTGTAAGGATTTAGTTGCAATAAGTGGTAAGGAGAGCAATATGGTGGGGACTAGTTACCTCCCACCAACTGTTTAAAATACTTGAAACCTTTTTATGCCTCAAAACTACTACAAATTTAGAAAAAAGAGCATGGAAATAGAAGTTTCGCGTTTCCTAGTAGATTCTATTGTTATAAAAACTGGAAAAGAATGGATTGTTAAAAGGTATAATTTCCTTGCTGGAAGCTGGATTAGAATACTTAAACATTTATAGGCTGAAATCTGAGTCGTATACGCCCTCGAAATCTTGCATCAAATCCAAATAAATCAAGCACTTTTGTGTCTACAAGAAAATAATTGTAAAAAAAGTTTGGTGATTAGTGTGGTCAGCCTCTTGGTAGCTCCCCAAAGTGCATAGTCAGTTTTACTATCATTGGTCAGTTCACTCAGGTATTCCCTAATAGTGTTATCTCTGAATTTTTGAATACCTCTTTTATGTTTTTGTTTTAGATTATTTAATGCAGTTTTATCGGCTGGTCATCTAATATGATGCCAGATTTTTCAGATCCTTCCAAAGTTTTCTCAGAAATAAGAGCTCTAATTTCATTGAGGTAGTTTTTACCTGTGTTTCTTGGGATAATATCTGATGTATTGTCCCATGCAGTTTGTCGAATTACATCCATAAATGATTTAACTTCGTTATAGGTGTTCATAGTTTCTTAAGGACACTGTCAAATTGTTATTCTCTTAAGTTGCATTTCAAAGCTTTTCCAATCTGTCAATTTATTTACCAATCTATAAGGTACTTTATTTTGTAAAATGCTGTCGCTGAGCATGAGTAAGATAGGAGAGTGGTCAGAGTCCATATCCCAAGTTTCTTCTACCTTCATGTAGTTTACCGATACATTTCTATAATTCATTCAGTTATTTCTGTCGTCAAGTAGGCGTTGGAAATCTGACATATTTCACCCGGTATAACATGACTGACAGTGACAGAGATTAATAATTAGTTTGAGGTTAAGGTTATTGTTTACTGTTTTGCTCACAAAGTTGCCAGATGACTTCATTAGTTCAAACTTTTAATAATAATGATTACCAACCTAGAATCTAGTAAAAAATGGGCCGGGGCTCAACGCTTGCAATAATATTATATTTTATTAATGTATTTTAAAAATGAATCTTTCACAACTATAATAGTTGAGGCTAATAAGTTATAGGGTGAATGTGATATCAGCAATATATGCACCCTACAAAAATGCAAGTCATGATATGTTAAGAAGCTTGCTTTTTCGACGAACAGAAAGGTGGAATACAGTTACGGAAGGATAGGACCAATGATGTGTCTGTCAGCGGCAATTGAAAGCACGAAAATGGGACAATGGGAGCTTAAGTACCTATCTACTTACGTATTAATAGTTCTAGAATTGCATTGTTTTTGGGTGTCGTGTCTGATATCAAACATTATTAGAATGGAATTGGAATCATAAGTATTATTTGCAGTCCTCAAACATCCAATAACTGAAGAAAGTAGGTATAGAACAGAGCAGTTAATGCTTACCCCAAAAATATTGGAAACTTAGGCAAGGTCATAGAGGGCAATTCTGGGGGAGGTTTATCCTGAATTGGAGTCACTTTTATGGTTACTGATTAGTGTTAATTACTTTTGGCATCTTCTTGTTAGGATAACACAGTTTTTTTAATAACAAAATACAAAATGCACGTGTTATGGGTAAAAAAAATCGGCAACCGCGAAATTTTAATGATACATCTTAACAAGTTTGTTTTGACGACAAGTAAACAAACAATCGCAGTCGCTGTTATACCGGAGAAATTCCATGACATGGGTTGATGCCAAAAATAACTGAATGGATTATAGTTATGTAGAAGTCAGTTATGTCTGGAATCTTATTGGCCTCTGTGGGCCAATATGTTGCCTTGCCAGTTGATAATGTTTCGCACCTTAGTTGTTGGATAGCATGCAGTAGTTCTTTTCCTTTTGTAGTCGTTAACCTAGATCCCCATTGGACTTGCTTGGCATTGAAGTCGCCTCCTATGCTGAATGTATATCCGTGATTATCGAAAAGGTCTAAATATTGTTCTTTTTTGAAGGCATGCTATCAACTGCGGAGACAATGATCTCATATGTTTTGGTTTTCACTTTTACAAAGGAATCAGATACTTGAGTAAATAATATGTGTAAAAATATATGCCATGAGGCCCTTTTGTCATCTTCTTTTAAATATATCTTTGTCCTTTCGCTGAGTTACATACTACTTATAAGGAACGGCGTCTTTTTCCTTACTTGGCTACTTATTTGTCATTTCCACACTCTAAAACAACAATAAAGTTATTAAGGTATTAAAAACATAAGTTGTTAAACACATGTTAAACTACAGTTTAACAATTACATAAATAGCAAAAACGTTAGGATTGGAATTGTAAGTTAAGCACCAATGAGGGTATAAATCTTTACATATATATCTGCTTAGAATTATTGTATCCTCCTTGGTTAAGCACTATGCAAAGTAAAGACCACTTCTTATTCCCAAGTTATTTGGAGTTGAAATAATGAGCTACTTAACGGTTGTTGCAATCCCGCAATCCTCAGATATCAATAGTGTGATTTGAAAATACGTTTGTAGACTTTACCTGAAGCAGATTAGGATCTGTGTAGGCATGATTTGCAGAGTTCCAATTTTATTTAATTCCAGTACAGTTATGCGGCAATGTTATCCAATAATTTCAATCAGGATATGGTTAATGTACTGCTTAGAACAATTCACTTTTGCCCCCGCGTAAATATTTTGACAAATGTTAAAGAAAAGCGGATATATATATACATAAAGGCAGATTTTTTCCATTTACGTCAATGAATTTTTTTGAGGCTTCTGTAGCCCCAGGTTGGTTGACAGGTCACGTGCTGTACGAAACCTATTGAGCAGCAGTGAGTATGGAGCTTCCTCTAACATATTGCAAAATAGTGATGTAATTAAAAAACTTATAACAAAGCAGGATGCTTAAACGGTGACAATAAATTCAAATTTAAGATTAATTTCCAATTCAAATTTGTTTATTTATATTACAAAACTGCATATGCTCACAGAAGACAAAATTCAAGTCCAACAGTTAAACTTCACCAAAACCAAAACGCTTAAAATGCGATATTTTACGTTTCCGGTAAATTTAAAAGTTTGCAACTGAAAAGCGTAGATCTTAAAACCTTTCAAAGCGCTTTAAAATGCCGCGTTAGAAATTTTATTGCTGAAATATCATGAATTGAACAAAAATCATAGAAAACATCGCAAAAGGTCCCAAAACGCTTAAAAATGCTGCATTAGGCGTTTTTTGCTTGGAGCAAAAATCAGAGAAAACATTGATAAACATCGCCAAATTTTTAAGGAAGGGGTATTTTACGCTTCTGGTTTAACTCAAGGTTTGCGCTAAAACCAGTAATAAAAATCGTAAAACATCTTAAAACGTTTCAGAACCCTTCCTGTGGGGCTTTTTATAAATCATCTGACTTATAAAAAGCTCCACAAACATACTTTTAACTAGTAATTCAATAATACAACATTGAAAAAAATAGACATGATGATTAAAAAATTCGTTTCGAGTTGAGGTACTTTTATTGTTGATTTTCGATTTTCCAAATTTTGATATTTGAGTAGTTATGAAATAAAAAAAATCTTTCAATTCCCATTCATTAATTTTTGCGAAAAAGAACTAAAATAACTAAATAAATTCCTCTCAATATTTACATAATAATGCTGCCTAGAAAATGCTTTTTTAAGTCTGTTTCTTTATTTTTCTCACTCCATTATTGCTTCTCATAAATATCCACTAATTGAATATGCAGCAAACTTATCCAACAAATGTCAATTATTTGCAATTATTAGTTGCTATTTAATAAGGTGATTCGTAAAAATAATTTAGAATACATATAGACACTATTAAAATAATTGTTAACTATTGAATTTTGTATTTTCTCACTCTTAGTTACTCTACGGTGGCTTAATGATTAAAGCAAAATAGTTATTTATGTATTAAGAGCGAAAAGTACAACTTTTCTGCTCGGAGAGTGAAGTTTCACAGTTTCAATCACTCGAGAGCAAAAAAAGTTACTGTTTGCTCGTAATGCATACAACGTTTTTTCTGCAAACGATCTATTTCGAATAATACGAGTATGAATCACAACTGAACATAATTGAAGACACAATCTGAAAATTTAAATCAAACTGACAATGACGTTTTAAATATTTGCTTGAGTGGTGGTAGTTGCTATTGATAGCAAGCGAAATAGTTATTTTCCTAACAAGTGCGGAAAGTGATACTTTTCCGCACGCGACATGGCGTTGTTTTTGTGTCAGGTAAACCATGCAATGTACGTCATATCTCGTATTTTAACTTCAAACTGAAGTTTTACTGATGGTTGTAAAAGTCGTCCTAAAACTCTGTCAATATATTGGTATTTATTGCCTCAACTGCTCGATGAATGATGTTTTCTTACTTTTATCGTACATAGCAATAATTAAAGAAATCAACCTTTTTATTTAAAAATGTTGAGATCGATATCCTGCCTTTTTTGCAAAACTAGAATTAAAGATGCAGTACAGGTATAAGTAAGATGGTATACTAGGCACCTAATGCCACCATTCCTGACAACTATAAATTATGGTAGTTTTACTGGTTTTTATTACGTTCTTCCATCCATAGTTACCAAGGTTATTTAAAGCAAAATAGTAGCCATTTGAGGTTTTTTACTTGTCCGTACTAGTACTACCTTTCTACTCGCATAAAAAATCTTTTTCTAATTTTGACATATAAAGTGGCGCTTTTCAATACTGATGACAGTGACGTAACGTCCTACTTTTCGTAACTAGTTACGAAAAGTAAAATCTTTTGTGACTAGTGATGAAAAGTTGGTGTCACCACCAGTTGCAGGTTTCGACTGTGGCTATAGTTTTACGGTATTAAGTAGATACAAAGTGGTTTAAAAGTAAATATTGAAGTTTAATAATAATAATTCTCTCTCTAAGTAGGTATTTGTAGTCAAAATTAGAAAAAATCTTGTATGAAACACGTGACGAAAAACCTTTTTTGTGTATCTCATTCAAATTGCGGGAACTCGCTGCGCTCGTCCCGCAAACATTCATTCGTTACACAAAATCGGACTTTTCGTAACTGGTTATATAAATAGCTATTTTCGCTTGCTGCCCTGGGCAACGCGCGTAAAAGTAAACTCACCTTCTGATCCTCAAAAAAGGTTAGTTTTTCGTTTGTTCAATCAAAGCGTCATTATTGGAGGCTTGTAGAAAAAAGGAATTTAACACTCAATCTTTTCAATATCTATCAAGTCTCTTCAATATCTAATTATTGATGTAACCCAGGGAAATTTTGTGGTTTACATCAATACACAGGAAAATCTATATTAATGGAATTCCTTATTTATGATTTTACAAATATCAGCTTAATGATTGAAAAGCCTGCTACTTGTTATACTCTTATTTCACTTTAGTGTACACTAATAGAACTGTTCTTGGTGCAGTTGTGCAGATTTCTTCTTTAACGGCTCTCTGTAGAGCTTTATTATGTCTAGTTTCACATTGACATATTGACGCATTCACTGTGTATTTGATGCAAATTGGGACTTGGTTGCCCTATTTTCCATCCTTGTTTAGCTTATATAGATTTATTAGATAAGGTATTATTTAAGTCAATTCAAATTTGCATATCAGGCGATTCGAATTAATTGAGTGTGAGGCCCTTATTTGTTGCTTAAGAATGAAGCGTCATTTAGAAATTTCCGGTCTTCTCGATTTGGTCGCCATAAAGAAACGAGATCGAATTTCGAGGTTCTGTGCCTTTGAGGCACATGGTAAGTTCTTGGAAGAACTAGTCCTAGAGACAATTTACACATCCTCGTAGCTTTGACATCCTCGTAGCTTGACATTGAGTTGATAATGAAAGAAAAGAATGGAAAGAAAAGTTTGCGGCTGAAACCAGTAAAAGTATCGTAAAACATGTTAAAACGCTTCACAATCATTTTAAAATCGAGTAAATAATTGACGTTCTACGGTGAAATACTTGCTTGAAGCAAAAATCAGAGAAAACATCGAAAACGTCTCTAAACTTAATAAGCTCAAAAAAATTGCGGCTAAAACCAGTAGAAAAGATCTTAAATGATCTAATTTATAAGAAGCCACGCAAACTCACAGATTCAAACAAAGTTTTTAGAATTACTCAATGTGCCTTCTCACAGCAATTATCCTGGGTTCTCTTGAAACCACAAAAACTAGGTCAAAGAGATATGATCCGAATGCACATCCTCATTCTGATCATATCTCCATAGTTTTATTTTAACATGATTAAGACAATCCAGAATATAGACGAAAGGCAAGATTAACACTTGCTATGATACAAAAACATCTCTATACTCTTCTCTGTATCCCAGCCCAGTAATCACACTCACAGCTCGTTATCCATTGCAATACAAACATCTTCTCTGCATGAGGAAAATGTACCCAAGCAAGAGCCTCATATGAAAGACTGCTGTGACAAGTGCTAAAAGTGGTTTTGAGGGCCTCAAAAGGCAAAAAGTCCACCAGACTTCGCATCATAAACAGGTAGCTCTTCAACCCCTTTATAGCCAAATTGTCTTGTTCGCACTGTACTAAATTAGGCTCTGCGCAAACTCCCAATATTTTTTTATTTAAAAAAAGATATTATACTTAAAGTTAAGTAAAGCAAGCGAAAACCAGTATGGGCGAATCTAGCAATTTAATGGATTAAGCAGGTGACTTGGTAAATGATCTGGTGAGTTTTGGAATTCTTCCTATTTCATCTATTCCTATGTCATCGAGTTGGTTATGAAATGTCAAAAGAAAAGGATGAAAGAACAAAAGTCCAGTTCCTATGATTAGGTCATCCTTTTCTGTCAAAAAATTCGTAGCCTTGTAAATGACCTTTTTTTGTGAAGAAGCAGGCACTTTCAAAAAGTGCTTTGCTAACGCTGATCAAGACAATCTGTAAATCTCTTGATCTATTAGCAGCTGGCTTTATGGTAAAAGGCATTAATTTATAAAAAAGCTATTTGTTACATACACTGAACTGAATGTCTTTCCTTTCTTACCTCTACCAAAAACCCACTTGAACTTATAGGACCGTGAAAACTTTCATGGCCGGTCAAAATACAATCTAAAGTGTTTTCCGGGCTATAAGGCCGTGGTCCAATAGAATTTCTTTCTGACGTTTCGCCTACACCTGCGGCAGACATTATCAAAGGCGATGAGGCAATGGGCGAAGTGATCTCCCGGCTTCCCGACGTCGACTGATTCGACTGAGGTGAGCTCCGTAGTATTTATTCTCCCGCCGTCGCGCTGTAGTGGAAGGACTGGGGTAGGAGTAGTGGTGGCGAGGTATTTTAGCGCACTTCCAGTCTGCATGTAGAAACGTAATTTCCTCCTTCCTGTTGAAATTGTTGTCGTTTTTAAAAATCTCAATGGTCTCTCTCGTTAGTCTCGGAGAGAAACGCTGCGATTCAAATAAGATATCCACCTCGTTGAAAAAGATGTCCTGACCTCTCGTTGAAAAGGATGTCCTGACCTTCAAAGAGAGAGTGTTCTGCTACTGTTGACTTTTGCATTTGTCCCAGCCTGCAACTTCTCTTGTGTTTCGTAACTCTCGTGTTGACACTGCGTTCTGTGGTACCAATGAATATACCGAGCCACAGCTGCATGGAACTCGGTAAACTCCGGGTGCCGATAGGGAATCTCTGCGGTTTTGGCCGATCTCAAGCTCTGTTGTACTGTACGAGTGGGTTTAAAAACAGTTTTTAACATTGCGCTTTTCCATTAGCCTGCCGATCCTGTCCGTTACTTTGTATGGTAGTCCAGTCTATCCGCGCTTTCCTTCATCTTCTCCCGTTGTTCCTTCCTGTCGCTCTACACTCCTTGGACGGACGGCCCTATCGAACTCGCGCTTGCTGTATCCATTCCAACCAAAGGCTTATGCCAGATGATTCATTTCCCGTTCCAATTCAGCCGCCATACAAATTCTCTTGGCTGTCACAAACAGAGTCTTTATGATTCTCCTTTTCTGTCTGCACTTTGGCCTCTTATTTTCCATTGCCAACGCCTTGGCCTCGAAAATGTCCATAAAATAGTTGGCTATTACTGTTCTAGGGGGGCTGCCCATAGCTACCCCATCACTTTGTGCGTAGAAATCTTCCTTCCATTAAAAATATATAGTGGTTAGGCAGTGTTGGAACAACTTGGCAATATCTTGTGGAAATTGCTGATTAATATGTTCCATGGTTCCTTAATGAATACCATCATGAAGAGCGAAACAACATCGCAGCTAACGAGAATTTCTCCTGGAGAAAGATTCATTTTTCTTTGACTCATTCTTCAGGAGAAATCCTCGTTAGCGCGGTTCGAGAGTATAGATTTTGGTCGGTAGTTTTTAACATTCGTATGGTCTCTTTCTGCGAATATTAAAATAAACTGGGAGTGATACCAATTTTGTAGAATTTTTGGTTCGTCAATTATTTTATTAAAAAGAGTTTTTTATTTTGTTCAATTTTCAGAATTTCTACTGTAATTCTGTCCTCTCCTGCACAGTTTTAGCTTCTTTAACTTCGGTGTTCTTATGTTTTTTTCTGTCGATGATTTTCCATGTAAAATCGGTAAGATTGTATCTTTTCTTTAAAGTAATTACAATATTTACAATCCTATGTTGTTAGTTAATAAGATAATCTTTCATTTATTAGCAGTGATACAAAACCTATGTGACTGATTTCCTCACTTCCTGAGTTTTTATGAGTAAATTAGAGTGTGATCGGATTTTAAGGTTGTGCATTTCTCTGGCGACAAAGTAGTTTCACAAACGCCAAGTATAGCCTTTCTTCTGCTAATTTGTCAAGGTTGTTCTTCGCCTCTCATAATTCGTTTGTTTGAATTGTACATGGCTATATAGGAATAGGATGATTGACGATTTTCCCTTGGACTTTGTGTTTCACTGTAGTTTGAGTCGAATATTTCCTTCCCCCGGAATCCTTAAGGCTGTTTTTCAATATGAGATTCTGTGTTATTTCCTCTACTCACTTGGAGTAATCTCGTGTTGATACTAGAATATTTTGCTATCACAGCACGTCACGCTTGTCGGGCGAGTTTATTTGTGAGTTTGGGACGTTAAAAATAAGATTATTAGGATTTGGCAAAGATTTAGTGATACGATAAGGGCAGGGATTTGGTGATATGACAATTTCTTTATAAGGTTTTAGCAGATAAACCAAGGCTGGGCGTCGGTGGCATCCCTGAAGTAGATATAGCTCCTAGCGGGATTTTAATCACCAATTATAAGTAGTATCTACCGCTACCGTAGGAAGCAACTTCCAGTATACCCATACTTCAAGCATAAGTAAACAGTTAAATCATCTGCTGTCCTAAGAATTAATATATTGTTTGTACCAGCCCTAGTTAATTCGGAGTTGATAGTTTTAAAGATGATTTTTAAGACCGTTTTTAAAAGATGATATAAGTACTTATGCTGTGATGCTCTGCTGTAGCTGTTGTGAAGAAACTAAAAGTGCGGACTGCTTCAATCCTGATAATTGGAGAGATGATTAGCAAAAAAAATCGATGGGACAATCGGGCTTTAAGAAATTTAAAATAGGTAATTTTTTTGAAAATTTTCGATAATCATATCATTCATTCACTTATTTTTGCCATCTTAGTACCTTTGAAATCTTTATTTTGTATACCTATCTCCTCTAAGCACAGCTCAAAGTCCGATTTCCAACGCCTACTTGATGTCAATAATAAGTGAATTACTTATATAATATAAAGAATAAGAGCAATAGCATAATATTTTAAACAGAACTTTTAATCATTTTTAATAAAATAATTATGATTTGCCATTGGCGTTTGGTTAATGTATATGTGCTGTGTGTTATAGAGAATTTTTTATTTATTCTGAGTTTACTCTGTTAACAAGCCCAAGCGCAAGAAACAATCTTGTCATGAATCAATACATTAAAAATTAACTGCTCTATTTTACGGTGTTTATATTTACATCAATTCTATGTAACAATATTTGCATGCTGTTAACACGAAATCAAAAACAAATCTCTGCTTGGACTGTCCTGAATTTTACATTCTACACATCAATCTCCAAATTTAGAAATCTTGGGAGGATTTGGTGCCATATTACCTAACCAAAAGAAATAAAATTTATTTTTACAAGAGTACTAAAGTATCCGCCACGCATCTCGTAATCAAACGTTTTTTTTTTTACGATCAGGTTAAAGTAATGGCTAATATAAACCACTGAGATATTAGATAAGTTTTAGTCTAAATTTATAGAGGTGAAAATTTTGTGTGGGCTTTTCGAAGAAAAAATATATACTGTGGAATGAAGGATAAGTAAATAGATATTGCTTGTATGTTTAAAGCCATCATATAGTAATTTTTGTAAATTTTAATTTATTTATTTAACAACCAGGAGAAAAATACGTCGTTAAAACTATAATTTATCTTCAGATTAAATTAAATAATAATATCCAGCGCCCGTCAAGGGGCGAGCTTAAACGTCTGCGATAAGGCGCAACTGTGCTAAATTGCCCTACAAGGGTCTTGATATTAATGCTGATTAAGGTCAGTCTTTTTCAGAAATCCGCTAAATTGCCCGGACCCCGTGATCAATGCGAAATTAATTCATCTAGGATATTTTAAAAACTTACCGAGAAAACCGGGAATCGCTCCAAGGGGCATCACAAACAGGCTCACCAATAGGTCAGCAATGGCCAAACTTAACAAAAAATAATTCGTCACATTTTGCAGTCTTCGATCTAAAAGCACGGCTAAACAAACTAAGATATTCCCGACACCTCCCGCGATAATAAAAACGACAACAAAGAGGAAACTCCAGTCGTAATGCACTTTGTTCCAGAAAGTGTCTGGATTGTCGAGGATTTGGGTCGCATTGCACGTCCAAAACACGCTGCCACTGACATTGGTCAAATCACAGTCGAGGCTGGGAGCTCGCACTACAAAGTTCCGAAAAGTGTCACTAAAAAAATGCACTAAGAGGTCTTTGGTGTCGTTCAGGCTACATCCTGTACAAAGGTATTTGGTGTGATTTGTCCAGAAGTAGTTTAATTCACAATAGTAATCGTGAGTGGCAGTGGCGTTGCTAGAACAATCGAAGATTTGGAGAGAGTTGTTGGTGCCGCACGAAGTGGCCACATCTTGTGGGGTTTCCGAGCACTTTAAATCGAGAGGTGGTTGGTTCGGTTGGAGGCCAAAACTCATTGTTCACTTGACATCCATGAGTTCTAACCTGAAACAAAATTAAAATTTAATTAATTTGCAAAATTTTATATTCTTATTGAAAAGAGAAAAAATGGCTTTACAACGATAGATATTGAAAGATTTTATTCACATATGGATTTTTTAAATGTGATTCAAAATTCAAAGTTGTCCAGTGTCCAGATAAGGATGTTTTGCATGATGATCTCCGAAACGGTAAGAGATGCGAAGGCTGTTAAATTAGAAGAAAGTTGCGCTAGGGAGGAGATCTCATGCAAGAGGTTTGCAAAATGTTTGTTGTTTATTTGGGTTGTTTGTATAATATTTTAAATATGAAAAAAACGATTTTTATGGATTTTTGTTTAATATTTATTATACTTTATTTTTAATTCAAACATTGAAAAAGATAAATAACGGAGGCAAGACATAAAAAAAAAACGTTGTATACCCACACGACGACATGTCTGGGTCGTCCTGGTGTGGTCTTGAATCTCTCGTTTGTTCGTAGTTTTGTATGGCTATCGGTTTATATGGTATGTTTGTTTTTTATTAAGAAGGGGAATGTTATTTCTGATCTGTTACAAACTTCGCTTATTGAAAAAGCCCTGAGGAAAACTTCACTAAAGGTCGTTTATTTTATGTCCTACAGCAGCTATTCACTCCTTTCAACTTGGAAAAAGGGATGCAAAACATATATGATTTCAGGCATTATAACAAAACAAAAAACACATTCACACTCCACTTTTTTAAGCTCTTCTAGATGGCAATTACTAATTTTTATTCCAACGTTTCGTTACCGAGAAACTATCATAAACTTTACCTTTTTTATATGGACTTAAAAAGTATTTACTTTATTACATATTCCTTCCTATAAAAAGCATTTTTTAATCAAAAATCAATATTTCTGTTAGCAGGCGATGAATAACAATGCAATCTTTGACTCATGTGTTTTCCGGGCTTTGTAGCCGAGGTTAAACGGAATTTCTTCCTGACGTTTTGTCTGCAGCTGCGACAGACATTACCAAAGGCGATGAGGCAATGAGCGAAATGATCTCCCGTACTTCCCGATGTTGACTGATTTGACTTGACTGTGGTGAGCAGAACAGTGAACAGCTATTTGTGAGCACTGAGCTCCGTGGTATTTATTCCCCCGCCGGCGCCGTCGCGCTGCATTGGAGGGACTGGAGTGGGGGTAGTGGTGGCGCGGGTTGTGGCACAATTGAAGTATAGTAGAATTCATTATAGAAACTAATCCAAATCGTGATCACTTCGTCGCTGTTGCCAGCTTGTGCATGAAACCAAGTAGAACTATATTGAAATTCCCCAAATGTGACTAACTCAAATTAAATTTCGTTATTTTTATCTGCGAGGTACAGCCTATCTACTATTTGTATTCGTATGTTAAATTTTAAATTTATCATTTCTAATCTTTAAGATTGCTTTTGTAGGATTTTTTCAGGCTCTAGAACAATCTAATTAACCGTCCGTGAAGTGCCCATTTTGCCAAAGAGTTTTCTTAATTACATGGTCTTAAGTCAAAGGTTTGTGCTTTAGGAGTTGGTTTCATAGAATCTTGCCACTTTCAGCCAAGTACAGTCTTTGAGAAAGTGAATATTGCTGTTATTTATGTTTATTTAGGAAAAATATGTTTAAGTAGACAAATTTTTTAAAACATAGGTACCTACACAATGGGCATTCTGTTCATATATGCTATATTAGGGTAAGGGGGGGTTAGGATACTGACAAATTTACTTTCTGGGCAGAAGTCTTCCTGAAGAAATGAACATCAATAAAACACTGGAACCTGGCCTCTTTCATACTGTTTATACTGTTTTAGGCTAATATTATTATGCTCTAGGTTCCGATGGATGCTTACAGTCTTGAAGCAAGTTTACATATTCATAAAAATTGTAAAAATATTAATGACTATCAAAGCAGCTAATAGGTTCTGTTCGTATCAGCCATATAAGTAGGTACAGGACTTTCCAAATGCCCCTGAAACGTATACTTCTGCCTCATATTGAAAGGTACAAAGATGAAGTTTTCGGACATACAGCAAAGGAGGTTTAAAAAATCTATCTCATTGTTACTTGCTTTGTATGTTTGTCAACAGTCTCTCTGTGCAGCGAGTCGGATTTAACATTTAACAAAGTTGATATCAAGCTAGTTTGCTACTATTCCACTTTAAACTGTGGGTAAAAATAGTAGGTTATTATTGACTAAAATACCTACCTGATAATAAAGGTGAATTAGGGATCAGGACCACATAATAATTCCATATGGAAGTCTGTGATCCAGACAAGTTTTTGTTCCTGATTCTTCAAAATAATTGAAATAGTTTAACATATTCTAATCAAGGTACCTAGCTTATATCTAAAGTTTAAAACAGAATTCTAACAAACTGATGGCATCATACAGGCTTTCTAAATTATAATTGCTTCATAGAGAAACTTACAGACTGTAAAAGTGGATAAAAATTGTGAACACCATAATAAAAAATTGTCAATGCTCTGAATGCCTAGATCTTACAAATATGAAATGATTATCAAGAAATAGATTCAGTAAACCTACTTCGAGACCTATTTCAATATTTCAAATCTTCCTGCTCTTAGGTTTCCCTAAGAAGAGGAAGTAGTAAAAAGTAGACCTTTTGTGAACATTTGAAAAACCATGTATATTAGCTGTTGGACAATTTTAATAATTTTAATGCATTGCATGCAAGGATAAGTTTGGTTGGTTTTCTAATGGGATACTTGAACTCCAATTTATATTGCATTTGATTGTGACCCAGTGGCCATTTACTATGATCTATAACGTATAAGAGTGTGTCATCTTTACAGTCCGAAAAACATTGCCACATATGCTTCATGCTCAACAAGGCTGACAAAAAAGCTGTTTTGTTTGCATTTTAAAAGATGTTTTTAGTTTTTTTTTATTCTATATTGGAATCAAATACATATTATTATCACAATTTCTGTTCTACAGCCTTGAAATTGTTCCTAGAAAGTTTTGTTGGTAGGACCATTATATGGTTAGGTTACGAAAAATTTATCTAAAAATTCCTGTTCTAAACTATAAAGCGTTCCATAAAGTTTTCCAAAGGCTATTATTTGAATCACCCCTATATAATTTTTGATCTGTGTCAATGTTAATGGTTATGTTATAAAAACCGTAAAGGAAAGATTCCGCCAAAAACGCGACATACTAGTTATCCATAAACTGAATTGCCAAAAATGTGATTGACAAGATTTTAACCAGTAAATTAAATGCAGGTGAAGGCAAATGCCAATAACAACTTCCCTACAAGTTGTTATGATGGTTTAATGTAGTTTTACTTTAATATCTGCCATCAGTTTGACTTTGAGTAAATCAAATTAATTTCCTCGACGTTGCTCGCATTATATTAAAAAAAGTGTTTATAAGCTTATAAATTTTGTCAATATCAATCAGTAGCTTGCACATTCAAGAAGAACGGTTTTAGTTTCTCTGCTGAACTACCCCTTGGAAAAAAGTCTAGTGTTTTCAGGCAGAGCGTTGTTCCTACCATATCGGAGGTGCAGATAAACACTGTTCCTGTATGATTATGTCCCTCCCTTTTTGTAGATTTCTACAGTGAAGAAATGTTAACGTTTTGTAAAAGAGCTCATATGCTGTGTGTAGATAACTGCAAAGATACTTTTAATAGAAAGATTGTATGGCTCCAGGAATAAGAGCCATTTACGTAAGACCTTTTAGTGGTTCGGTGTTAACAAATCTTCTCTTAATATATATTATGTTGCACAGGGTGAGCAAAACTCGATGTCCCATGGTATAACAAAATTTATTGTCCTAATAATTACTTCTGCCAAGTATTTGACCTGAAAAACGTAGTATCAGCTCTAGTACATGTATTTATTTTTTTTACTATTTCTATTAAAACTATTAAGACTATTTCTTTAAAACGAAAATCTTTACTTCAATAAGCAACAAAATAATTAAATATAAATTTTAAATAAGTTATTGTCACATAATTTAGAATCTACAGTTACTTACGTTTCTTATACATTTCATAAATTTGGTTACGAATCGCACAAATATCCCATTTTTCTGGATCGGTTACTGGTTTCTTCCGGACAAGAATCCTTTTAGGGCTTACAATTTTGCCATGAGCACTTTCTTGAGATATTTTTTAAAACCGTAGTTAAATGAAGACCTAAGGCATCCGCGACTCTTTTACGTACTGCTGCGAGTGGCAAAAGTGGTCCTCCGTTTTCTTTCTCCAATTCAAAATAGCTCAAGAGGGAAAGTACAAGTTTTTTGCAGATTTTACTAAGACTTTTTGGCATCTTGTTTATGTTGAATAAACACAATTAGTTCAATAAAAAACACAAATCTAGATCAATCGCATAAGAAAATCTTGGAAAAAGTACATAACAACACAAAAACCCGCCGATTTTCTAATTTCGATTTCGAGGTTAAGTTTGACTTTCGTTGACGGTTGACGTTAGTTCCAGGCGTTTTAATAGTAATTCTGCGTACTCCACGACCGCGCAGCACTTCACCAACTGCTTGCGTTTTCTATAATAAAATTTAAAATTAAATTGAACAAAAACAAGAAATTTTTCATCACACCTATAGTTAATATGAATAGTTTAATGGTCTGTTTTAATTACTTTACCAAGCATGCTTACCAATCTTCACTGGTAAGCCGAAAAACGATTATTACGTTATTTACAATAAACCGCAAATAAAGCAACATTGCTAGAGATCATGTCAACCACCGTAAAATTAAATTCATCTTTTTCCAAATTCGTTAGAGGAGACAATGTCTATGATCGAAAACCAGATCTTGAGTTTCAATTGACACATCGCTTGCTTAATGATTCTGCCTGTATGTCGTAGAACTTGTTTTCCCTCTGCATTTAGAAAAGTAATTCCCTCCTTGCTGTTGAAATTGCTTTCGTATTTAAAGATCTCAATGACCTCTCTCGTTACTCTGGGATAGAAACGCTGCTGAAAAGGATGTCGTGACCTTCCAAGAGAGCGAGCTCTGCTACTGCTGATTTTTGTGTTTTTCCCAGCCTGCCACTTCTCTTGTCTTCCGTAATACTGGTGTTGACAATGCGTTTTGTGGTGATAATTTATACCGACCCAGCTGCATGGAACTCGGTAAACTCCGGGTGCCAATAGTTGATCTCTGCGGTCCTTAGCTGATCTCAAGTTCTGATGTATTGTATGAGACAGTTTTAATATTGTGTTTTTCCAGTAACCTGTCGATCTTGTCCGTTACTTTGTACTCATACTTGCTGTACCCATTCCAACCAAAGGCCCTTTCCAGATGCTTCATTTCCAGTTTCAAAAAATCCGGCTCAGAAATTCACTTGTCTTCACAGTTTCTAGACAGTCGCTAGGTCACAGAGTCTTTATGCCTGTGATCTCTTTTCTGTCTACTTCTACTAGTATCTCTTCACGATAGTACCCATTAAGGAAGCCATGAAACATGTTAACCAAGGATTTCCACAAGATATTGCCAAGTTGTTTCAACACTGCCTAACCACTACATATTATCAATGAAAGAAAGATTTCTACGGACAAACTTATGGTGTAGCTATATGCAGCCCTATGAGTTCAGTACTAGCTAACCATTTTAAAGAAATTTTCGAGTACAAGGCATTTGCAACGCCAAGTAAGAGGCCAAAGTGCTGGTTCCGATACGTAGATGACACCTTTGTTATTTGGAGCCATGGCGAGGGCAAACTTCAAAATTTCCTCTTACACTTCAACTCTATCAACCCAATTCACTTCACTATGGAGATAGAAAAAGAAGGACGCCTACCGTTTTCGGAATATCTCAGTGTCAAGGAGGCTGAATGGGAAGCTTGCGCGCACCGATTATAGAAAACCAATACACACAATAACCGATACCTCAACAACGGATCAAATCATCATCACAGACAGAAAAAGGGAGTCATAAAGACTCTGTCTGTGAGAGCCAAGAAAATTTGTGAGCCGGCTGCTTTGGAACGGGAAATGAAGCATCTGAAAAGAGCTTTTGGTTGGAAAGGCTACAGCAAGCACAAGTTTGATAGAGCCGTCCATCCAAGGAATGTAGAGCGCCAAGAAGGAACAACGGGCGAAGATGAAGAAAAGTACGCACGGACTAGTCTACCATATATTAGACTGGGAGTCAGCGACCGTTTAGTGTTAGTCATTTTCTCCTCCGCTTAATTTGGTACTACTAATAAGGGAATAGATCTCCAGCTAGCCCACTCCCGGGGGGTGTAGCTGCAGCAGCTTCTTAGACTGACACCAGAAATTTTGTAAACTAGTAGTGAACTTAATAAATGAAGCAAAAAATATTCAGCTTTACATTTAGTGGGGAAAAAGTGTCCAGCTGCTGCCATCTAAGAGATAACGCTGTCCGCGCGGTCAACTTACGCTGCATCTTTGATTTTATCAACTAGATAGTAGGATTCACTCCGATCGCTCCAGGCGTTCTCAAGTTACAGGGGGTCAAAGTTGAGAAATGGGAAAAAAGTCGTAACACCCCCCCCCCACCCCTTTGGACTATTTCAAAATCATTTCGGATTTTTTTTTTGCATATTGCACCTACGCAAGTTCCGGTGGTGGGAAATGAAAGAGGGCATCAAGAAGAAGAGGACACAATGCAGTTGGATTCACTCCGATCGGTCCAGGCGTTCTCAAGTTACAGTGGGTCAAAGTTGAGAAATGTGAAAAAAGTCTTAATACCCCCCCCCCCCCCTTGGGACATTTTCAAAAAAATGTCGCAAAATTTTTTTTGCTGTTTTTGTGTTTTTGGTCGGAATGGCTCGTTTGCAATCCCCTACGAAGGTAACAAACCTAATTCGAATTGAAATTTAAAAATGGTCCAAAAACGCGATTCTAAAAGTGCCTACCCAACTCGCAAACTTGTTTTATTAGATTTTGGTTAACCGGCTATTTTATTTTATTAAAATTTTAATATTGATTTTCGAAGTCAAATGTGTTGTATACAAGCTTCCGCTTAGAGAAATATGTTTTCGAATGCAAAAATGTTTTTTAATTTTGTCTTAAAAACATTTTACAGCAACAAAATTACAAAAGTTTTAAAAAACTATTCTGTTATCATTTTATAAATGCACCTTTGAATAACAGATCATCAACAAAAACAAATTATTTTATAAGAGGTGTATACCAAATGACTATAGAACTTTAAAAAACTATAATGTTACCGTTTCGAGGGCGTTGTTAAAAGGCATTACTAAACAATTTTAACAGAGCAACGAAAACAACAGTTTAGCTTCTCGTAGCAAATTGTTTTTATAAGAAGAAGGTATAAGACAATTTTTTATCAGTTTCTTTACGTGACATTTGGAGGCGTTTATGCCAGTATTATAAAACGAAATTATTTGCTAATAATTACCAGACTGCAACAGAATACCCTATAAAATTTATACGCAACTGGCTAGTCTTATGCCGCATCCTAAAATTATTAACAAAATTGTTAATGATGTGCTTGGTAGTATAGAGCTCTTTATAGAGCTTAACAAAATAAAATGTGGAAGCATGTCCAAACAAATATGCTACCTACTCTCATTTTCCTCAATGTGCGAATGAGTCTGCAAGGTTAACCATCATTTTATAATTATTGTGTGTCTCTTGTAATGTTATAATCATGTCTCTCAATACTTGGAAGAAAGTATTTAAAAGGAAAGTTAAACAACGTGCCATTAACATCTTAGTTGCTCAAACAATAAGCTCCACTAAAAGTCAACCAAAAGAACAGCACATCAAGCTTCAAGAAGAGATCATTGTTGAATGCCATGACGCTGACAAAAGTTTGGAGAATATTCTATTGCAAGAGAAACCATCTTGTTCGATAGATCTCTGCACTGATTCAGAATTGGATGTGTGGAATACTGAATTAGCAAGTTCAGACAGTAACGATATGGACGATGACATAGATGATATGAGACATGAGTTATTTGAGACAACCAAAAATAAAGAATTTAGAAAGAACTTAAGATCATGGGCAGTTTGCCATAATGTTTCCTATTCGGCATTGAGGGAATTATTTAAGCATGTAAATCAACGGTTTCCGAATATATTACCCAGATATCCTAGAACACTTTTAGAAACATGCCAGACTGTCATTTTGACCAAAGTTGGAGAGGGTTTTTACTTTTATAGTGTTCATTTGCTAGTGTCCATGACTGCACAATAAAATATATACATTTTATAAGTCTCGAATCGCGCGTAATAGAACTTTCAGGCTCAAACGTATTTTATAGTTACTGGGGCAAGTGCGCTATATAATCAACATGTTTATAAGCATTTTTTTCAAGAAAATGATATGGCAATGACAATATTTTTAAAATATATATAATACATAATAGCTATATAGCGGATATTCATTGCGTTTATGGTACTGTTTTATTTTAAAAGAATTGCATTACCACGTTTTCGATGATATATATGAAAGTTATTTTATATTATTTATAAATTTGGGTTTATTCTATTGTTCAATTTTTTACAATACGAATCAGTATAGTGAACAAAAGAACAGGACCGAATTAAGTGATTAAGTATGGTATTTTATTTTTATTAGTTTGTACGGATCATTAAGCATATACGAAGTGTCTTCAACCCAATTGATAGATGAAGGCTGTACGTCGTTCAGATACTACAATCCCTCCATGGAGGGAAAAAAAAGTATAAGATGCACCAATTGGGTGCACATAATTTTGCTGTATATTTAAAGTTCATTGTGCCTATTGTTTTGTCATACGTATGTTGTTATTGTAGCCCTGAGGAACACCTAAAAATAAAGGTCGAAACTTTGGCAATTTCGAGAAAGTGAAGTGGCTATTTCTCCTACACCTGCGATCCAACACCTTTCTAGTTATTGAGAGGACGCAAAGCGCAATATGACACAATTACATGTTATGTGATTACCATTTGTAATAAATTGTAATTAATATTTGATTAACTTAAATAGAACTTTATTCCCTAAATGTAATAAGTCATTTGATGCCTTTTAAGGGCGGTTTAACTGTTATAGCCTATGGCTTTTGTCTTATGTGGAAGCTATCTAAAAGTAAAAATAATTGAAAAATTAATAAATTACGCCCCTGCTGTGAGCTCTTGGCTCCATCTTTCTATGATTTTGTAAGGATAATTTTCTAGACAGAATTGTATCAAAAAAGGTATGCTCAACACAAACTGATATTATAATGAATATTATTAATTTAAAATTAATCAAATATCATTTCATTCGAGGGCGCGTTAAAATATTGGCCCACATAAACCCATATATATCATCAAAAAATCTCAGTTGGAAGTTGAAATGTACCAGAAAATTTGCGAATCCTACCATAAACATATAATACATCTTAACAGCCAAGGGTACTCCATTTTGGACGTGAATACTATAATGAAGTTCAATAAGTACAGAAAGTTTTGTGTCTGGTAGCAACTAAAGAACAAATATGGATTAAGATTATTTTGTTACTGATGTGCTTGTAGCAAAACAACTACATAGCAGAATTTACAGGATAACTATAAAATAATTCCTATAAGCATTTTATAAGAACAACTCGTATTACAAAACTACATATCATATAGAGAGAATAATGTAACTGTTATAAAATGGTTTCATTGGGGAGTTAGCGGAAGTTTTGTAAGACATTCGTAAACGTTTAAATAATATTTTTTTAAGGCTCCCAACAGATCTTACAAAATACTAAACTGCAACCAAATTATTTTATTACATGGGCCCGTTTTAGTGGTATAAACGTTCTAGAAATGTTTCTGAGAATAATCATATTTTTTAAAATTACTCTTGGAAATATTTTCTCTACTTTTATAAAATACCAAATTGCTAGTTGGGTAAGGGGTCTATCTCCGAAAATATTGCACCTACGGAATCTCCGATGGTGGCAGGTCAAAGTGGCAGGATTCACTCTAGACGATCCAGGCGTTGTCAAGTTACAGGCGGTCAAAGTTGAAAAATGTGAAAAAAGTCGTAAAACCCACCTCCCCTTAGGACATTTTCAAAAAAATTTCGGAAAATTTGTTTTGCTGTTTTTAATCGGAATGGCACGCTTGCAATCCCCTAAGAACGTAACAAACTCAATTCGAATGAAATTTCACCAAACGCATGTTTTTGACTTGTTCACAATGTTCACTTGACCAGCTGGGGCAAAAGCCCCCGCTCTCAAGTCAGCTGGATATGTTTTTCTATTTGTTTGCAACATAATAAACATGTCAACAAAGTTTCAGCTTTTGCTATATTAGTTTTTTTTTTTTTTTTTTTTGTGTGTTGAAGAGGTTGCCGCAGCTACACCCCCCGGAAGTGCGCCAGGTGGAGATCCATTCCCTCCCTTATTAGTGATACCAAATTAAGCGGAGGAGAACATTTTCAGCTTTTCTAAAATGACTAACACTAAACGGTCACTGGCTCCCAGTCTATATCCACAAAGTAACAGACAGGCTCGGCAGACTACTGGAAAAGCACAATGTTAAAACGGTATTTAAACCCACTCGCACAATATAACAGAGCTGAAGTTCCATGCAACTGTGGCTCGGTATACATTGGCACCACAAAACTCAGTATCAACACGAGGATTAAGGAACCCAAGAGGAGTTGCAGGCTGGGACGAACACAAAAGTCAGCAGTAGCAGAGCACAATCTGGCTGAAGATTACGACATCTTTTTCAACGAGGTGGATATCTTATATCAATCTCAGCGAGACTAATAAGAGGTCTCTAATTGAGATCTTTAAACACGACAATTTCAACAGGAAGAAGGAAATTACTTTTTGAAATGCCGACTGGAAGCGAGTTCTTCAACATACCTCAAGTACGCCGAAACTGCTCGCCACCACTACCCTCACCCCAGTCCCTCCATTGCACCGCGATGGCTTGGCGCGGCGGGGGATTAAATACCACGGAGCTCATCACAGTCGAATCAGTCAACATTGGGAAGCACGGGTGGTCATTTCGCCCAATGCCTCATAGCCTTTGATAATGTCTGCCGCAGCTGTAGACGAAACGTCAAGAAGAAATTCCATTGGACCACGGCTTCAAAGCCCGTACAACAATTTAGATTGTATTTTGACCGGCCACAGTGGTCCAGAGACTCGAAAAAACGCGAAAAATTACAGGCACCCTTACAATGGACATAAAAATGTTTCTAGAGTGATTTTGACATGACAAGTCCGAATGTGGAATTTGTTATTTATTTAAATTTGATAGCTCGGCTGTACAGGGTGTCCCAATAAAAAAAATTGCACTTCACTTTTTCGGAAAACAGATTGATATAAAACTAAGTTCCTATGGTGATTTTAACATGAGGAGTCATAATTTGCAATGTGTTATTCGTTTAAACGTGCTAGCTGGGCTGTACAGAGTGTTCCAGTAAAAAACTCCCATCGCACTTTTCCGGAAAGCGGACTATCTCTACGATAGATATAAAAGTATGTCTCTAGCGTGTCTCTCTAATATTATTTAGCAAGTATTTAGTTCTAAAGAGTGACAAAATATATTAACCATTACTATATATTGATTGATACGCAAACCATCAATCTTCATATTCGTCCACTTGAATTTCCCCTTTTCTCAACAAATATTTGTGAATCTATATGGGGTTCCTTCAAAAGACTTATAACACCTCGAGAATAGGAGTTCGCCTTTCAAAGTTGAAGATAGAGCATATTAATCGCCATTACACTCTTCTCGACTGATCTTTCGGGTATTGTTTAAACGATATTTCCTGAAGTCTTTTTTTCCCGCCTCCTGCGCCTCCTCGGACAACTGACCAATCGGTAAGGGTTGTGCAGCAATTATGTCAGCCCCATGCACCAGCAGCTTATGGAGAGACGGGGTCATATAATACTTTGGATATAGTCCGACATATTCTTGTGCTGTTTCAAGTGTTTATCGCCGAAACTCCTCAACGTTATAACCTCGAATACACTCCCTATAGCATGTAGGATGTTCAAAACATGACTAATAAAGCCCGCATCTATACCGGTAATTTCTGCTGATAGCTCTGGAATTTTGGAAAAAGCTCGAGCAGTATTCCCGGTGTTTGACGTTTCGAATCCTTGCACAATAACGTCGACGTTCATGTGCATTTTCTCCTTAAAAGGAAGTTGGATATTCTTTTTCCTTTGCGCGACCTTTTCCTTATCTGCACTGCTCCTGGAACGGCCACAACCGATGCCAGGCTTGTATATGCTATATGGAGAATACCCTCAAATATACAGTGCGTTTTTTTTTAACGCGCAACATAGGATTTTACGTGTTAAATTTTTCATGTTCTGTTGAGTGGGGTTCTATAAGCACAATTGCTATGAAACTTGACGTAAGTAAAATTGGGGATGTTAGTTTTACCCCTATTGGCCAACCAGGTCCAAAAGATTTGGAATAACGCGAGAAACAGCATTTACTTTCTGAAAAATTGTATCTTTTTTCTCTCCTCGTAGCTATTATTATTCAACTTTGCATGTCAGGTAAATGTCAAATGCAGGTACCTTTGGCATTTAGAACGTTTTGTCGCTATTATTTCTAAGCCTTTGTAACAAGAGGAATAAAACAACTTGTACTATTCGTGTAATTATTAATTTTTTACTCTTTGCACTTGAGTTTCCAAAAGGTCCAGATGTGTTTCTAAAAGTCCCAGATTCGGTGAACATAAAAAGAATGGAAATGGTTCAAGCATTAAACTTCAAAATATGTGTAAATTTGTCTTATTACCATGGTAATGGTAACATGACTTGGTAGGCACCTGCTCATTATGAAATCATAATAGTTAGCAACATGTAAAATCCTATGTTGCGCGTTAAAAAAAAACGCGCTGTATAGTACACTATCTAGTATATATCAAATATCGCTCACTGTCTGCAATAGTGGCACAACTCCAAAAAGTCAAAATTCTAGATAACAAAATGTCCGAACTAGAAATTCCAACCTCTATCTTAGAGCCAAAACTGGCGCAAAATTATTTCTTTTTATAATCGTATTATACATAATTCATTTTCAAGTCTAAACAGTGTCCTATGTATAACCCAAATCTTAATTATTGATTTTCTCAAAACAATGTTTTTTGAGTTGTGCCACTCTTGCAGACAATGAGCGATATATACTAGATAGTTTACTAGGTGACAGCACCGCTCCTTCCCAGGTGAACTCCACTTCTCACGAAGCACTTCAGAACATTCGCGCCTCGTCACCATTTTTATTTTTTTATTAACTCCCTGTATATCCATAAACACACATATACAAAAACTTACACACCATTATCAATCAATGACTATCAACCACCAGTATTAATTAAAAAACAACGCGTTGCTAAAGCGTCTGCTTTGTTACGAATTGGCAGACGTCAAATTGATAAGCAAAAATTTAGTCATGTCAGCCTTGGAATCCCTTAGGTGCGAATATGCTCGGCTAGTTATTTCATGTTTCGCTAGTGGACACCTGAGGTCATTTATTGAGATATATTAGAGGGTTGTGACTTATTCTGAAAATGTTGTAGGTCTAAATCTGTATCTACAGGTGAAAAAAATATACATACATCTCTGTCGGTACTACCAGCAAATTACAAACGATGCATTATGGCTACAATTACGATTTTTCCACACCTAAGATCTTGCTAAAGCCATCACATATCATCATTTGTCCATTTATTTTAGGTTTTAAATTACACAAGCATTGTAAAAATGAGGTATGAATTATATCCTAATATATAAAAATATCGAAATATAACTTTGTCAAGGCACCTCGCCTTAAATATGTGACGATAATCTATTTATTGGTCATTTTGAAGTAAACTGAATATTTAACAATCGTCTTCTTATATTTTCGACCTGTTTCGACCAATTTCGCAAAAATCGTTTCTTTTTGCGTTATTTGGGTCCACGGGACCACAGTGCAGCGTGAAACCCTTTACATTCTTATACAAACTATAGTTTTTCTTATTACCTCTTTTTATTTTTATTTAGAACGCAATAGCTATTTATGTAACCAGTTACGAAAAGTTCGATTTTGTGTAACGATTGAATGTTTGCGGGACGAGCGCAGCGAGTTCCCGCAATTTGAATGAGGTACACAAAAAAGGCTTTTCGTCAAGTGTTTCATACAAGATTTTTTCTAATTTTGACTACAAATACCTACTTAGAGAGAGAGTTATTATTATTAAACTTCAATATTTACTTTTAAACCACTTTGTATCTACTTAATACCGCAAAACTGTAGCAACGGTGTGCCACAACCGAAACCTGCAACTGGTCGTGACACGAACTTTTCATCACTAGTTACGAAAGATTTTACTTTTTAAAATTACGTAACTAGTTTCGTAACTAGTTACTAACTAGTTACGAAAAGTAAAATCTTTCGTAACTAGTGATGAAAAGTTCGTGTCACCACCAGTTGCAGGTTTCGGTTGTGGCACACCGTTGCTACAGTTTTACGGTATTAAGTAGATACAAAGTGGTTTAAAAGTGAATATTGAAGTTTAATAATAATAATAACTCACTCTCTCTCTCTAAGTAGGTATTTGTAGTCAAAATTAGAAAAAATCATGTATGAAACACGTGACGAAAAACCTTTTTGTGTACCTCATTCAAATTCCACATTCAAAACATTCATTCGTTACACAAAATCGGACTTTTCGTAACTGGTTACATAAATAGCTATTCTGTGTTAAACTTTCTCACACTCTGTTTATGCGTAGCGAACTAATTTTGGTATATCAGATTTTTTTCATAAAGACTTGATGGTTGTAGGCATTTGTTTGCATTCAAAGTGACTGAACTGTTCTAGAGATAGGATGCACCAGAGCTTGTGCCAGGCAAATTGATGCCAAAAAATGTCTCATTTTTACATCTCCACCAGTTCTGTGTGCATATGGCTATTGAACAGTGTGTATAATATTTGTCTACCTCTCTATAATATAGCTCATTAAATATTTAAATACAGAATGTTACATTAGTATGATATAGTCGTTAGCTTCTAAACGGTTAAAGATAGACGAAAAACCTATAGTGCAAAAGTGCAGACTTTGTACCTAATTTTGAGCCACCCGTGCTCTCATCATTACAGGTAAACATTCGAAATGTAGCCAAAAATGTCGCTTCGTTATTTCAATTGCTTAGCTCCTGTCGAACATCGGAGAGTTATCTGTGTTGGCTTCCTCTTTAGAGTAGTGGATTATACCTCGTTACTTGCTAAAACATTAGGAATAATTTCGAAAAAATGAAAAGTTTTTATTAAATGTTAAAGGACCGATTAAGTTATCTTTCCACGGTGTGAGTTTATAGATCAGTACATTAAAGAATGTTAAAAATTTAATGTATTCGACGAAAAAAATTTTCGGCTGTGAAACAAAAAATTCGTGTTACCAAATCGCATAGAACTGGCCCCGCATACCCAACGACCCACTTTGTAATTTAATCGAATTTGTATAAGCCATAAAAGCGTCGAGATAACAAATTAACATCATGCTCAAACTAAACAATATTTTTAATAAAACAGATAGATAGTACACATTTTTTAGATAACCTTACATAATCCGGTTAATTATTGCTAATTTCCGTGATAGTTAGGTACTTACAATCAGTAATGTGTTGGGAACGGCTAAAGTGGTTCTGATAACAAATGCAATCAACCACTTTAGGGTGTAAATGTCCAGGCACAAAAGAAGTCAAACCGCACATGCCGCCACCACCAACTAATGATTTGTCTGGCAGACATGACGAGGCTGATGAAATAAATATCCCGAAAACAATGCAACCGGAGCGAGAAGAATTATATTCACTCGTTAGTCGATATTTCAGAGCCAAACAAAAGGACAAAAAATGCAATAACAAAGACACAAGAATACAATAACTACAAAGCGCGAAACAAGGCGGAAATCTTTAGAAAGCTGTATCGTTTTATATTCCTAAACCGAGATCCTAACTAGTTTTTGGCTCATGTCGTGGGAAAATGTGTTAAAAGTAGAAACTTATACTTATTTGAAAGCCCTAGACTGAAGAATAACTTTGGCGAAGAAACACAGTTATAAACTTGTCAAGTGGATCATTTACACTCCATAAAACTGGAAATAAAAACGTGGGTCCAATTCGATACAAAAACACCATTATGAGGCCAATGTTGGAAAGAAGTCATTAACATAGTTTTTAAACACGTGTTCGACGGTGGATGTAGTTAAGCTAATATTTATTTCCGCTAATAAAGGAACAATAAAGTCCCAGTGAACTCAGACTACACATAAATATTTGCAGATTTGTCATGTGTCAACACGCTGGTGGTAATGTAGCCAGAATTAGGGTCCATATCTTTGGAACTAAATATTACACAAAAATATGAAAATTTTAGTACTTGAGTGTCGAGATACAATAATTCAAATTTGATTTATTTTTAATTAAACGCAGGTACGTCTGTACAAATTATAAACGCGTTCGCAATAATGAATATTGCCTTCGGAAAAATTCCGACATACTCGCACAAAATCGGAATAATTTCCAATAAAATGTTTTCCCAATCCACTTTTCTAACAGAAAAACATTTATTTCCGATTAATACAGCGGGTTTCTGCTAATTCAAGTGCCTATTTTATTTCATTAGATAATAAGTGTTTTTCTACGACTATTGAGTAATAGATTAATTACTATTTTGATATTAGAACAGTAATTATCTGTATTACCCATTCTAAACCGTGAGTAATAATTACTCACTGCTGTGTGGACCAATAAGATCAATTTTAGGTTCAAACCCCATATTAATTATAGGACCAATCGACATATTCTTTTAAGCCGATTCTACATCTGTAAAACATACAACTGTTGCTCAAATTCATTTTCTGCCCGAGAACATCCAGACTTACATAAGTGTATGTAGTTGTGCAGGCAGATAGACTCAATTTTTTTGTTTTGCACAAAAATTTTGACAGTAAACGTCTTTTTTGGCGATATTATTATTGTAATTGTGAAGTCTAAATTTGGCTTTACGTGTATTAAATGGCGCATCCGCTGTGCGTTGTCATGGAAACCGGTGGCAACAGACAGATAAACAAGCCGTTGAAACAAATCCGTCACATGTGATTATTGACAATTAGTGCCAGCGTATTTTAAAACATTAACCACAATGTTGAATTCAACTTCATCTCAAGCACAGGAAATCCTCTTAAGCGATGCTGACGAAGAAATCGGGGGAACACCACCAATTATTAAGGAAGCTGCTAAATTAACAAGACTAAACTTGCTGCCTGAAAAATCTTGCCACAAATATGAGATGGTATACTCAAATTTCATGGACTGGAGGAGCAAAAGTAATGCCAGATCGTTTTCGGAAGACGCTGTGTTAGTGTGTTTTCAAGAACTGTCGCAACAATGAAGTTAATATTGAAGGATATTGTAGGCTTCGGGCATATTTAAAACACAAGTCTGAGGGATACTTTCCAATAAAGGCCAAAACTTTGACGGCTTTGAACTTTAACAAATTTATTGAAGAAGCTCCCTGATGATATACACCTTGCAACAAAGGTAATTTGAATTAGTTGATGTTTTTACGATCTAAAAAAAAATAATGGTTACAAAAATTTTAGGTTGCGCTCATTATGGGTCTAATGGGAGCATGCCGTACCAATGAACTATATTCAATGCAAATGAGCCATTTTCAAGATCTAGGCACAGCGTTTCTAATCGCGATTCCAAATACAAAAACCAAAATCGTTCGAAAATTTACAATGACGGAAAAATTCTATGAAATTTGCAAAAGGTACATCAGTCTTCGTTCTAGCAGTGTCAAATGCCCACCATTTTTTTTTCTTAAATTTTCAAAACGGAAAATGTACAACTTTGAAAATCGGTATTAACAAATTTGGACAAATGGGAAAGCAAATTGCTACATTTCTGAAGCTGGAAAATCCAGAAATGTATACGGGTCACATGTTTCGGCGGTCCTCGGCAACGTTGCTCGCAGATTCCGGAGGATACATCACCACATTGAAAAGGCATGGTGGCTGGAAGTCGACATCTGTCGCGGAAGGATATATTGACGACTCCGTGAAAAACAAAAATCATAACATATTAAATAATGAAGATATTAATTTAGATATTAATAACATTCCTTCATTAACTTTTAATAACTGTTCCGGAATAACAATTAATATTAATTATTCCCGTCAAAACGAATAATAAGTTATAAGTAGGTACCTCAAAAAAGTATTCGAAACAGCTAATACATCTAATTATAATAATGTTTTTCTAGGTATATCAAAGTTTCTATAATTTTTTTACGAACTTAATTTGACGTTGTAATGTTTATGAATTATTGCAAGTAATTCAGTTAAAAAATAAAATTCATTCAAGATCTCGTAAATTTGACAACGTTGCAATGATTTAAAAAAGTTTGTAATGTAGTTCAGTGTGATCAAGTGTTGATGATGACTCAACAATCCAAGTGATATCTCCTTTGGTTCTCCAGATATGTCTAAGGGACCATCGACTATGAATCGCCCTGTATAGTATAGTCGTAGAAAAAGTATGATATTTGACTCGCATATAATGGCTATTACTCACTCGATATATTACTACACTCGCCTTCGGCTCGTGTAGCAAACTTTATCTTCGTGAGTAATAGCCAGCATTATATGCTCATTAAATAATATACTATTACCGTGCTGTGGTAAGGGTCTCAGTTGTTGATTGTTGAATATAAGCCATTCGCTTATTACTGTCATCAAGTAGGCTTTGGAAATTTGACTTTGACATTTTTATCGTATCTTCTGAATATGTGCTAATTGTAAAAAAATGAAGGTTTTAATAGATGACAAAAATAAGTAAATGGGTAAAACGTACATATTTTTTTAAAAAGTGGGCCATTCCACGTTCACCATTAAGACTGGTAAATTACATAACCGGAAAAAATTATACGAATGTGCCGCAATTTGGTAGCTCCTAAACAAAATGCTGGTTTGAAGTTTAGAGTGCATAGAGTGCAAGTGTTCAGTGGCACACTAAACACCAACACTAAAAATACTAATAACTTGCAAGGATAACATTATTTCTTGTATCATAATACTTCGCGTCCTTATAGATATAGGTGTGGAAAGTATTGCGGGTGTAGGACTTGGAAAAATGCACTTCACACTTTTGAAATTACCAACGTTTTGATCTTTTATTGGATCTTCATCAGGGCTTTTTCAGTGAGTTTCGAAACGTTGGTAATTTCAAAAGTGTGAAGTGCATTTTTCCAAGTCCTACACCCGCAATACTTTCCACACCTATTATTTCTTGTGGTAGTGACATAGTCATCTTAGTGGTGTTGTATGTGAACCCTAAAAATTTTATCTTTTGGGAAGGAATTAAGCGACTTTTCTCTGAATTTATTAGAAACCTTTTTAATTTTTAAGTAAGTTCGTAAAAATGTTTGTATCTTTTAGGCATTTGTTTTGGTCTTTAGCGATCATTAAGAGATCGTCCAAATATACTACTAAGAATATTTGTTTGCGCTTAGGGTGACTTTTACAAGTTCAAGTAAAACTTCAGATTGAAGATAAAACTCCAGATATAACCTACATTGCATTGTTTATCTGTCAGGTAAACAATGCAAAGTACATCAAGTCTGGTGTTTTATCTTCAATCTGAAGTTTTACTGGAACTTGTAAAAGTCGCCCTTAAGGAAAGAAAAAATGGGCTTAAATACCTTGGTGAATATATAGGGCGCTGCGTTAAGACCAAACGGTAAGCAATTAAAATGAGAATTTCATTCACCACTTGTTATTCAATATTTGTCCAATATTCTATTGTTATAGAAGAAATATAACCATAGTAATATTCAACAACAGAAAAATTACCACGATAATTTCTTCTGTCAAAAAAATTATCGCGATAATTTTTCTGTCAAAGTCAAATGAAAAGTAACTGGCTCAATGTCATAGCATAAACCATGCAAATTAATTTATATTCAATCCATAGTCTTACCATCTGGCTCCGCAATAAGTTTTCTGACATTGATTCGAATCAAAATAGCTATACCTACAGGGGTGTCGCAAATGTCGCAAGGGTTTTTAATTATTTTGTTCATGAAATTCTCCTTCGAATATAACTTGTGCATTGAAAATTATAGGTAATTTTAGACCCATACGCAATTCATGCAATTTGGATCAGAAAAAAGCACTCGTGCTTTTTTCATCTCAAATTTCATTCGTGCATATCGTCCAAAAATTACCGATAATTTTCAATGCACTTGTTATATTACATATGATAATAATTGTTTTGAAATTCGAAGGAAATATATCGTTTATGAATGGACAAAAGAAAATATGCATCTTTCAAGTCGATATTGGTTACGTAGTAGTCTTTGCTCAGAAGTTTACAAACAAACCATTCTAGAGTCCTCCAGTTTAAAATAAAGAGCTAGAAAATATGGTTATTTAAATTTTTGAGCTTCAAAATAAATCTTATGTTCCGTTTCCTTTTTTAGTAAGAAAATATAGAGATAAAAAGTTGTTTTTGTTAGGTGAGGTTACTGATACAGCACCTTTTTTAACAGCTCATTAATAGTTTCCTGATATAAACCTAATTCTTTTGAGCTTATTTTTAGTCTTATTTTTGGATATTGTCTAGGTTTTGATATAAATTCGAGTCGTATGCCTTTTCTCCAACCTAAAATGACTTAATTTTCTGTAAAAAGTCTTCACTTAGATAAATGGTAGCGCAAGGATCCTGCGTATTTTCTTCTTACCATTACTTCCGGTTGGTTTGTTGGTGTTGGTATATCCATGGCTTCCGTCTCCGTATGTCGTTCTTCGCCTGTCTTTGACTGTCCCGCTTCTGGTGTTTCCACTCCTCTCCTTTTCGTTCTTTCTGCTTGAATTTGGGTTTGGCTCGCTGTAAGTTTAAATAACCAGCTCCAGTTGGACTTTGTCGTAGTTCTTTAGTTCCTGAGCCTTTTTGTAAGAATCGGTGACCAAACAAAAGTTCTTCTGGCACATTGCTTTCAACAAATTTTTTACAATCTGTATTGAGCTGCGGCAAAATTTTGAACTTTTTATGAGTGGATGATGCGTTGTGGGTAATTGAGAGCAGTTGAGCGGCATCCGCGATTTCTTTGATTTCCTTTGATTCATTAGCTTTAATTGATTTGCCGAGAAATTGGCCAATTGCTGTCAGTGCATGATGCAATTTGATTCTGAATTGCCCATATATAGGGGTCATGTTTCTTAGAGGCTTCATCGAGACATTCCAGGATTTCGGCTTTTACTCGCGGCGCTTTCAGGGTCAAACAGTTTTTTGGAATGGGGTAACTGCTCATAAGGTCGTTCCGGTTGTCTTTAGATATTCATTTCTGTAGGTAGTTCGTCCAACGTACTATGATTTCTTCGTGCATTTCCTCACCAAGCTTTTCCGTGTCTGTTGGTAACCTCCCCAGTGTGTCAAATATTCAACTGGTACATCGGTTAATTGTAAGGGCGGGGGAGTGATCTCTTCAACACTCTGTTGGTCTTCTTCAGAATCACCTGTATTTTAAATTAATTTGCTTCTACACTGTAGCCTAATAGAATCCAATTATATAGCAAATTCTACTTAACAGTGAAATATATTTTGTGTTTGTTCCCAAGGGTCAGGAAATATCTGAGTAAGCATCGCATAATTTTTATCTCTTTGTTTTGTCCTGCCGTTTGAGATTAATGCATAGATCAAACTGGTTACAGTAGACATAATGCAGCATACATTAACCACTTGATGGAAAGGAATTGTTTACTCTTCGACCCTGAAACCCGTTTGCCTGAGAGGGTGCTATAACATGCGCGTGCAACTCTAACAGGAAAAAGGAAAACCGCTCGGTTCTCTTTTCTGGTCTTGGCTCTGGTACACTTGAGGGAAGTCGTTATTACTCATTTTTCTCGAAAATTTTCTTTAGGAATTAAAATACACAAAATGAAAAATTATAGGTGGTGGGAGAACCTAAAAACATTTATAATCATATCAATTTTTAGAATAAATATAGAAATAAATTTCGCTTACCTGAAACATTTTTACAATGGAAGTTGACTTGACTAACGTAATGTGAGCTCTGAAGTTATGTTAAGTAAAACGCTGTCATGGGAATATATGCCGAGTTCGGTAATTCCAACTGAGCGCTCCGGACGCAGACCATCTCCCAAAATCTTAACAAGCTAGAGTGAGATTGACTGATATCCCGAGCGCTCGGGATGTAATTGCAGGACTCAACTATAAATTGAAACGACATTTGTTACAAATGTCAATACGTGACATTAAGGAGAAACTCTGGGTAACCTTGTAAATTATGTAGATTATCTTGAAAAATATGGTAAAAGTTATATTCTTCCTTTGATCAGGTTAGTTAAAGACAAAGCTGCCGTCAGGGCCGCTTTGGCCATACGGGCTTACGTCGCTACAAGGGGCCAAGAGCTATAAGAGGTTTGTTTTTCTATGAGAAATCTTTTGGTTAGGTTAGTTCAGGTTAGTTTAGGCTAGATCAGGTTAGTTCAGGTAAGTTCAGTTCTAGTTTTTTTTTGGTTAGGTTAGTTCAGTTATGTTTTTCCTTTGATCAAGTTAGTTTAGGTTAGATCCGGTTGGATCAGGTTTTTTGTTAAGGAGTCCTATGTATTTCCTGTGCAGTTTTGTGTAGCGTGATCGTACTTCTAACATTTTAAGCATCTCTTAAAATTCATTCGTTTCTCTACTCTGCAGCTAGCAAAGCCTACCCTCAAAAGTTTATTACTTAACAGGACAGTCGCTATTTCCTATTTTAAGGTCACGGTGACCGCTTGTAAGTTATTTGCCATTGGTCTCAGAGGTCCTATCTTTAGGTTGGGCTCGATGAACCCCGAAAACTGTCTTGTTATGCTTGTCTTGACATCTCCCACGATCGTTGTTGCGACCGTGGTCCGATAAGTGTGGGAAGCTCTGGCATACCATGAAGCAGTGCGCAGAGAACGACTATTGTCCTTTATGCAAAGAGAGCGATCACAAGGCAGGAAGCAGAAAATGCAAAATTTGTAGAAGATGCTTGTCAATTGCAAAAAAGGCGGACGAGAACATGAGCCATCTCTGGTCATCCCTCGGAGACTTACAGGTCACGTCAATCGGTGCAAAGCGGCGTACGATCTACTGCATCAAACTTGCATTGATAAGAAAATAGACATAGTCATCGGGCAAGAACGAAATAAAAATGCTGCAAAGTATTTTACCTTCTGCGATAAAAATTCTGATGCTTTTATTCTAGTGTTAAATAACTTCCCTGTTATAAATATACTCTGTTCAGCGAGGGTTCAATATGACGTCACATTACTCATCTCATTTCATTAGAAAAATATCGCAAAAAAACAGGCGTATTATTAGTTCTTATTAATAATAAAATCACCAGCTAAAGTCAGTTTGACGCTTAACGTCAAAATGTCGTCAAAATTTAGAAATTCGAGTCCAGCTTTTGTAGAACTAAGTATAAAAACGAAAGAACCGCTTTTAAGGGATCATATAGAAGAAGACACTGTATGAAGAAAAACCGGAGAAAATTTCCAAGATAGTTCAGTTATTTTTGGCATCAACCATGCCATGAAATTTCCCCAGTATATTATCGATTGCGGTTGTTTGTTTACTTGTTGTCAAAACAATATGTCAAAAAGTGTCATTGAAATTTAGTTGTTGCCGACTTTTACATATTATCAAGTTCATTTTCTATATTATAAAACTTTATTTTTCAACTAAAATGCCGAAAATAGTTACTGCGAATATCCAAAATTGCTCAGCATCACCTTAGCTGAGCAGATTTCCAATATTTTTGGGGTAAGTATGCTTACATCTAGACATTTTTAGGTATTGGCTGTGGGGCCTATTTGAAGACTGGAAATACTACTTAATGGCTTCCTGTTTACTTTGTTAATAATAATTTTAAAGAATTATGTACCATATCTATTTGTTTTTTGTCCATATAGTGCAATAATAGTAATTTCATTAACGGAGGTAGGTAAAGCAAAATAATGTATGCAAGTTCCAGCTGCCCCAACTCTAGACAGTCTACTAGACAGTACGCGAGTCAGTAAGCTTTGCGACACGCAGAAACTGATCGGCTGATTGATTCAGACTCAGCAGATTTCCTATAATCGCAGGCTAATTTGATAGATACTGGGATAGATACAAAAACCAAAGAGCTATTCAAATTCAAACTGCCTTCTGTAGGGATGAGTCATAAAGCGCTTACATATAGAACATAGGAATTACCAGGTACCAATTAATTTTTTTTAAAGCCAAATTTACAAAAAGTATCACTTGAGATAACAAACAATACACTCGGTGCACCTGCCCTCTAGTATAACTATAGACAGGTTTCCTAGAAGAAATTATAGATAATTTTAAAACCTACTTTTCCAAATGTAAAAAAAGATTCTTGTGCATGCTCTGGTCGCTCTTATTAATCAAACTTTTACGTATAGTAGCATTTCCAGTTTAAGAAAAAAAATTAGAAGAGAATTAGAGCATTATTAAACTAAACTATTAATCTTAATTTTTAGGTTGGTGGAACTATAAAAAGTATCAAAACTACAAGTAAAGTAACAGGAAAATTCTTAAAGCCCATCAGAGAAGAAAAAATTCCTGCAAGATATATCCTCCTGTAAGATGTCAAATCAGGACTTTGACGTGTTTTAAAGTGGGAAGAGCGAGTTGCATAGAAGACATTTCTTAGGGAAAGTTGGAGGACTAATAGCCAAAGACACGCATTCCTCACAAACCCATGCAGGGTTTTTTTGATATGCAGTATGGACTGTCCCGAATTTACATAATAATTTGTTACCAGAAGGTAAGACCGTTTCGAGGAACGTTTTCTTTACTTCTTTACAAACAAGATTAATATTATGACATTTTAAGTTTTTTAATTCAGAGCCACAATTTACTACGAAGCCACTATCCAATGCCAATAACAAACAATGCATCCTGAAGAACAGACTAAAGATGGCCAAAAAATCTCACTATTGAAAATAAATGCTTGAGGTAAAAATTGTCTTTTGAAACTCTATCTATATCTAAAAATATTTTAGATTATATGGGCACATGAAGCTAACCCATGCAGAAGTTATTTAAGTCCAATGAACAACCCTGTTAATGGTTAAGAGAATCATAACTGGGCAGTTTATCGAAGTTGGAGGCGCATTAATTTCTTCTAAGAATGAGCAAATAATTTCATGGTTAAAAAGTCATAATTATTCATAAGTCAGTTCCTAATCTTGTGCAATATTATAGATAAAGATGCAGCTTGGCATAATAATCGGCATATTGCAACTGGTGCTACTAAAGCATGTTTTTTTTGTGATTCGTCATTGCTTGATGAAGATTTGACATTTTTATTTAAAAATGAATGCCTCCTACTTGAGATCACTAGAATCAACAGCTTCAATTGAAGTGCTTTTTGCGTTAAAATTAGTTTTGTTACTATTAAATAAACATGAGAGGAATCGTATGATCCATATAAGAGGAACCTCTTGTATAAAATCACAGTTGGACGGCAAACTCAACAGTTCGAACCCCATCTGCACAAAAAAAACACGTTAGTGATTTTTGGGTGCTATGTATATTCAATGTTATATTGTTGTATTGTTATTAATAAATATGCATTAATAAAAAGTCTTGCAAGCATTTATATCATGAAAATTGGTGTCTTTTTATCTAGGATTCAGCTATAGCCATTTCCTAATTTGTTTTAACTATATTCAAGCATTGAAATGGGCCAATGAAACAATTAAGAAACAAAGGGTTCAGTTTTTAAAATATAGCATGAGCTCAAAGTCAGCATTATTGTTTCATTTTCATGCTCTCAATTGCCGCAGCCATATATCATTGACCTTGTCCTTCCATATCTATAATTCACTTTTAATGGCCCAAAAAAAGCTTTGTATAAATATTGTCACTATAGTAGGTACTTATGTAGAATGAATACATTGCTGAACACACATTCACACCAAAAACTGAATCTCTTCTACTATCATTTCGCAAGATTTATTTTAAAATATCTTAATAAAATATAATAGACCTACTAGCGAAGAACCTCGGCCCATTACTAGATTTAATGACTATTATTAAAAACTTAAACAAATAAACCTATCTGGCAACTATGTGAGCAAAATTGTAAACAATAATCTTAACCTCACACCGATAAATAATCACTGTCACTGTCAGTCATGTTATACCGGGTGAAATATGTCAGATTTCCAACGCCAACTTGACGACAGAAATAAGTGAATGGATTATACGTCCCGAAGGAACTATGAATTGTTGAAAAGAAGCCCCTGTTCCTGAAAAACCACCTATTGGTCCGCAAAAATATCTTCCCCTGGTGCCACCTAAAGGCTAGAACCGCTTCTGTGGAAATGAATAAAATTTTAATAAAAATTAGCGAAGTGTTTGACTGAATCAACTAAAGCAAAAATGTGGAAGAACGATGCTGCGTCACAGATAAAAGCAAAAATGCGGTTAGGTGTCTTAAAAAAATTGTCCACACTTAGTTAGTTTAAGTACACAACTTAAGTTAGGAATGCTTGCACAAAAAAAGGCTAAACTGATACCTGCCCGTGTCAACTTGACATTGTGTTCAACTGACATTTTACAACTGACTTTAATAATTATGACGTAATGTTTAACCCTCGCTGAACAGAGTATAGCCTCTGTGGAGTGGGCTATGTTTGCGTGGATTTGAATGCTTTTGTCTTAATGTCTTGCTATTTCTCTCCTAACGAAAAGCTGCAGAAATTTCAGGATCTTCTGATGGATGTCCAAAGATATATTATCCAGGTTAATAAAAATGTTATTGTGGTAGGAGATTTCAATGCTAAGACCGCACAAATTGGATCGGGAACCACAAATGATAGGGGGGCTGCACTGGAAGTATGGCTGACCTCAAATAATCTGATTGTGGTAAGCAAGGGTAAAAGCCCAACCTTCAGGAATTTTAGAGGAAGCACCGTAATAGATTTTACTGCAGCAACCAGAGATGCGGCCCTCAAAATCTCCAAGTGGCGCGTGGAGGAATCAGGGGAAAACCTAAGTGAGATCATAATAACATCCCTTTATTCTAAATGCAGATGCACATGTCAACTCAATAGTACACAAAAAATATGGAAGGAAAATAATGGCGGACGTCTTTCAAAGATTACAGAAAGACCTTAAAATTCGAAAGTTACCCGCAAAGACATCTGAAGAACTCGCCAGAGGCATAGCTGTTATATGCGACAGACATTTTAGAAAAAAATCCAATAGCGAGTTTTGTCGAAAACCTGCTTACTGGTGGAATGAGTGCATCTCAAACAAAAGGTGGATCTGCATCGAAAAGAGAAGAAAACTGACACAGCTTCGATCAAGGACAAACTGCCCACAGCTAAACAGTACTGCCGAGGATTACAAATCGCCAGGAAGGAGCTAAGAAAGGAGATAGACGCTAGTAAGATCAAACACTGGAGGACCCTGTGCAATGAATTGGACGGGAACATTTGGGGGAATGGCTATCAAGTACTTAACAAACAAATAGAACTGCTTTTCCCTGAAAGAGAGAAGATCGACCGATAAGTGGACACTATAAACAGCGACCAGATAGTATGTTTCAATGATGCTGATTTGCAAGGCGCTCTGAAACGAATAAAGTTAAAAAAAGCCACTGGTCCAGGCGGTATTACCACAGTATAAAGAAAAATACATTATATCAGTATCGTCAGTTCGTGTCGGCACTTTTGATATTTCCAAAACTAAAGCGTGCCGCGCCGCGCCCGGCAATTTTATGGAGTAGTTACGAGGAGACAAACACATGCGGTGCACTGCCACAGCATTGCCAAAACCGGCCAAAACCGATTTGGTGGTGCACCGGCCGGAGCACAGTAGGAGAATCGACTAGATTAGGCGGCCACAATTCAATATCCACAAGTGGCTTTAAACTTTCTGAATTTTTTTGTTAGTAAAGACAAATAAACAGACTGCAAACTTCAGCAAACTACTTTACTTTAACTTCACTTATTTGAAAGATTTGAGGTTGAGAACTTAATCAGCTCAATTTTTAGTCTTCTAATGAACATTTAACTGAGTTTTTTCCTTACCTTCTTCATATGAATCCTTATTATGTTGATATAAACTAAACAGAAATAATGGAATCAGAAGTGAGGGCAGCTATAGAGCAGAGCAAAGAAGGAAAAGCAGCAGGACCTGACAACATCCAGACAGAGTTCCTGAAACTTCTAGACGAAAATGGATTAAAGAAGATCACCAAACTTTTCAACAACATCTACAAATCAGGTAAAATACCACAAGAATGGCTAGTCTCAGAGTTCATTGCACTGCCAAAGAAACAAGGCGCAAAACGATGTGAAGAATATCGAACGATAAGTCTGATGAGCCACCTGCTGAAAACCTTTCTCAAAGTCATCCATAAAAGAATATACAATCGATGCGAGAACCTAATCTCTCGAAACCAGTTCGGGTTCGTCAATGCGATGGGAACCAGAGAAGCACTCTTTGCTGTCCAAGTCCTTGTCCAGAGATGCAGAGACGTTAACCTTGACGTTTACTGTTGTTTAATTGACTACGCCAAAGCATTTGACCGGGTTCAACATGGCAAAATGATGGAAATATTAAAGAAGACAGGGATCGATACCAATAACCTGAATATCATAAGTAGCTTGTACTGGGGCCAGTCGGCAACAATAAGAGTCGACGGAGAAACAACTGAGGCCGTCAAAATAATGCGAGGAGTGAGGCAGGGCTGTGTACTCTCACCCCTGCTATTTAACATCTACTCCGAGCAGATTTTTAAAGAAGCGCTCGACGACGAAGAAGAGGAGGGCATCTCAATAAATGGGAAGAAATTGAGTAATATAAGATACGCGGACGACACCATCGTGTTCGCAGATAGCCCACAAGCACTACAACAACTTATCAACAAAATAGCAAGAGTTAGTAAGGAATATGGTTTGGACATAAACATACAAAAGACCAAAATTATGGTCATTAGCAAAAACAAGATCGACAACATCCAGTTATCCATCAACAACCAACCAATAGAGAGAGTACCACACATCACGTACCTGGGAACACGTATAAACGAGAACTGGGACGCAACTCAAGAAATCAAATCACGAATCGCCAAAGCCACAGCCGCCTACAACAAAATGAGCAAACTCTTCAGAAGCCATGATCTTACACTGGAAACAAAAATGAGACTTCTCAGATGTTACATCTTTTCTATCCTCTTATACGGGACGGGATCTTGGACACTCAATGAAAACACATCCAAGAAAATAGAAGCCTTCGAAATACGACTCTATCGAAGAATGATGAGGATATCATGGACCGAACATATCACTAATGAAGAGGTACTAAGAAGGATGAATAAACAAAAAGAAATTATGAACACCATCTAGATCCGAAAACTGCAATATCTGGGCCACATCATGAGAAACGACTCCAGGTACTCCTTACTCCAGACAATCATCCAGGGAAAAATCGATGGAAGAAGAGGTCCAGGAAGGAGAAGAATATCTTGGCTGCATAACCTCAGGAAGTGGACCGGAAAAACATCAACCGAACTCTTCCGCATTGCCGTAAACAGGGTTAGGCTCGCCATGCTGATTGCCAACATCCGTAACGGATAGGAACCACAAGAAGAAGAATGAGTATTCAAAATATTATTAAATAGCTTACAACTGATGCACAATCTTACAATTACCCCCTTTACGCTGAGTTTTATTTTACTACACGCCTTTTTAACAAAGATATAATTGTGCAGTTATATATTTTGGCTTATAAAAAAAGTTTTGGATAGTTCCACTCTAAAATTGTAACAATTATTACCCGTATACATTAACGTTTAGTCTTTGAGAAGTTTTAGCTGCAGCCGTCTGCAGCTTCGCAATCGCATGGCGGCAAAAGCCTACTGCGTCTCAATGTTTAAGTCACTTTGACACTTGAAGGTGTAATTTAAAGGTAAGATTAAAGGTGAAACGACGCGAACTGTATTTCTTTCTGAGAGAAAAGTGGTCTCTATCGTTTAGTAGTATCTATGTCGTAGCTCTATGTCCATATAATTATGGGATGCCCTGTATATAGCATTTAGATTTGGCAATAAACTGAGAAGTTTTAGAAATCTATTTCTTAGTAAGTTGTCATTGAAGGCCAAATTGAGGATTATAAAACAACTTGGCATTACAATTGATAAAGCAGTTGTGACAACAGCGTTTATTTTCTTATTTTTCATTTTTTTTTCACTTTGCAACAGTCAAAATAAAACTCACATCATTTGGTTGAATTGCTCTAAAGTTTGATACATGGTAGAATGTGGAATAATAAGCTCTTCTAATATTAGGCTTAAAAAAATCATTACTGTATTTGAAAAACAAAAGTTGATGATGGTTACTCAAAAACAAAACGTCATTTTTCAATTTTTGCATGCCATGTGAAAGAAAGTTCAAAAGTGCTTGTATAAAGATCTCTTACTTTTTATGCAACGTTAACCATTAAGCGACTAATTGTGAAAAGCAAAATCGATAAAATTCCTTTTTTTTCGCATAACTTCGGAACGACTCAAAATATTGCAATTTTTAAAACATCGTCATGCTAAACTCCAAAATTCCAAACTTTTCTCCTATTTAACCCAAATTCTATCTCTTACCGTTTACATGATCCCTATGTTGGACATCTTTATCTTGGACACCCTGTATAGTTCTTAGAAAATTACCAACAATAAATCAGTCGATTTGAGTCAGTCTGTCCTAAAATTTGGTTTTTCCAAAAACACAAAAATGTTCATTTGTGAATGTTTTGAGGCAATTTTAATATAATCCTGCTCTAAAAAATTCTTGAACATTCTTGAAAAACTTTTAATTATTTTTTCTTAACTCTTTGAGCCATATTTGAACTTTTTGAGTTAATTCTAACCAATTTCATCGTTAATTTCAACCTGTATTAATTCAAAAGCTTCTATGTAGCTTTTATAGAGGCCTTGAGTGAGTTTCAACAGATTTTGGCTCTAATCTTAGTATTAGTTTTTCCAAAAACTCCAAATTTGCATTTGAAAACATCGTGAGTTAATTTTTAACAGATTTTTACTCCAATTTTAATTTAAGTTTCTCTAAAAACTCGAATTTTGAATTTTTATTCTAAGTAAAGAAAATGCAATTATATTAATAATTTAATTCTAACCTGAATTTCTACAAAACTCCAAATTTGCGTTTTTAAACTCTTTGAGCCATTTTTAAACTTTTTAGGTCAATTCTAACTAATTTTATCGTTAATCCCAATCTGCATTTTTTAAACTACTTTTAATAGGAGTGTGTTTATGTAAACATGAAATATTATTAGAACTCAAAAGCTAAGTCTAAAAAAAAAGTGCAGTGTTGCTTCATCATACATAAGCATTAACTTTAGGTCTGAAACTTTTGTTCTAGCTTGTACAGAAGGGGTGATTTGTAGCGTCTAAATCGAGGTGGGTCACCTACTATATAAATTTAGCGCCTTTCTTCCACGTGTCATTTACTTCTAGAATTCAGGGCATTACCTTTAAAATACCACAAGAACTGAATTTCTTGAAAACTCCATTTTTAAATACTCTGTGTCTGAATTTCTCCAGAAGCTCCAATCTGATATTTTTCTGAGTCAATTTTTACCGATTTTCTCGATATTTATAGCCTGATGTTCTCTAAAAAGTATCTTTTTGGAGTTTCAGAAGCTTTGTATAATTTTTGACCGATTTTGGCCATGATACTAACCCGAATTATTCAAATTGTTTATTTTTTAGACGCCTTGAGTCATTTTCAAACATATTTGACCCTAATCTTTATCTGAAATTTTTCAAATTGGCATTTTTAGACACTCTGAGTCTGACTTTCTCCAGAAGTTCCAAATTGACATTTTTTGGAGAAGGTTTGTAATTTTTTACAATTTTGGCTCTAATTCTAAGCAGCAAAATTTCTCCAAAAACTCTCTTTTTGCGTTTTCAGAAACTATGAACAATTTTGGCCATAATCCTAACCCAAGTTTCCCAAAATTCCCGTTTTTACATGTCGTGAACCATGTTTAATAAATATTGAACCTAATCCAAGCTGAATTTCTTAAAAAAATACAATTTTAAAATTTTTTGTCCCTAAGCTTAAGCCCACTTGGTAAAAAAAACCCAACTTTTCATTGGAAGACTTTGAGAATAAATTTTAATTTACCATCTTAACTTGAACTTTTTTAGGCAAATGAGCTATTTTTAATCGATTTGACCATATTTCATTTGCAGTTAGAAAATGCAATTTTTAATCTGTTCTGGCCCTAATCCTATTCTGAGTTTATTTAAAAACTGCAAATTTGTATTTTTAGGTGTTTTGAGTTACTTTTAACCGCTTTTGGCCCTAACTCTAACCTAAAGTTTTTTCCAAAAACTCTCAATTTGCATTTTTAGGCACAATGAGCTATTTTTAATCGATTTTGCCCTATTTTAAAATGCAAATTTGCACCTGCAGTTGGAAATTGCAATTTTTAACCTGCTCTGGTCCTAATCCTATTCTGAGTTTATTTAAAAACTCCAAATTTGTATTTTTAGGTGTTTTGAGTTACTTTTAACCGCTTCTTGCGCTAATTCTAAACTGATGTTTTTTCCAAAAACTCAAAATTTGGATCTTTAGGCACAACGTGCTATTGTTAAACAATTTTGCCCTATTTCTAACTGCAAATTTGAACTTGCAGTCAGAAAATGCAATTTCTAACCTGCTCTGGTCCTAATCATATTCTGAGTTAATTTAGTTACACCGAATTTGTATTTTTAGGTGTTTTGAATTACTTTTAACCACTTTTAGCCTTAACTCCAACCTGAAGTTTTTTCCAAAAACTCAAAATTTGCATTTTTAGGCACAATGATCTATTTTTAATCGATTTTGACCTATTTCTAACTGCAAATTTGCACTTGCAGTTACAAATTGCAATTTCTAACCTGCTCCGGTACTAATCCTATTCTGAGTTCATTTAAAACTCCAAATTTAAATTTTTAGCTATTTTGAGTTATTTTTGACCGCTTCTATGCCTAATTCTAACCTGGAGTTTTTCCAAAAACTCACAATTTGAATATTTAGGCACAATGAACTATTTTTAATCGATTTTGCCCTATTTCTAACTGCAAATTTGCACATGCAGTTAGAAATTGCAATTTCTAACCTGCTCTGGTTCTAATCCTACTCTGAGTTTATTTAAAAAATCAAAATTTGCATTTTTAATCACAATGAGCTATTGTTAGTCGATTTTGTCCTATTTCTAACTGCAAATTTGCACATGCAGTTAAAAATTGCAATTTTTTAAACTGTGCTGGTACTAATCCTATTCTGAGTTCATTTAAAAACTCCTAATTTGTATTTTTAGGTATTTTGAGTTACTTGTGACTGCTTTTAGGCCTAATTCTAACATGAAGTTTTTTCCAAAAACTCAAAATTTGTATTTTTAGGCACAATGAACTATTTTTAATCGATTTTGCAGAATTTCTAACTGCAAATTTGCATTTGCAGTTAGAAATTGCAATTTTTAACCTGTTCTGGTCCTAATCCTATTCTGAGTAAATTTAAAATTTCAAATTTGTGTTGTTAGGTGTTTTGAGTTACTTTTAACCGCTTTAGGCCCTAATTCTAATCTGAAGTTTTTTCCAAAAACTAAAAATTTGCACTTTTAGGTACAATGAGCTATTGTTAGTCGATTTTGCCCTATTTCTAACTGCTAATTTGCACATGCAGTTAGAAATTGCAATTTCTAACCTCCTCTGGTCCTAATCCTATTCTGAGTTTATTTAAAAACTAAAGATTTGTAGTTTTAGGTGTTTTGAGTTACTTTTAACCGCTTTTTGCCCTAATTCTAACGTGAAGTTTTTTCCAAAACCCCAAAATTTGCATTTTTAGGCACAATGAGCTATTGTTAATCGATTTTTTCCCCATTTCTAACTACAAATTTGCATATACAGTTAGAAATTGCAATGGCAATTTCTAACCTGTTCTAACCTGTTCTAACCTAATCATACTCTGAATTAATTTAATGTTCCAAATTTGTATTTTTAGGTGTTTTTAGTTACTTTTAACCGCTTTTAGCACTAATTCTAATCTGAAGTTTTGTCCAAAAACTCAAAATTTGCGTTTTTACGCACAATGAGCTATTGTTAATCGATTTTGCCCAAATTCTGCAAACTTTCATTGCATTTGCAGTTAGAAATTGCAATTTTTAACTTGTTCTGGTCCTAATCCTATTCTGAATTTATTTAAAATTCCAAGTTTGTATTTTTAGGTCTTTTGAGTTAGTTTTAACCGCTTTTGGCCCTAATTCTAATTTGAAGTTTTTTCTAAAAACTCAAAGTTTGCATTTTTAGGTACAATGAGCTATTTTTAATCGATATTGCCTTATTTCTAACTACAAATTTGCATTTGCAGTTAGAAATTGCAATTTTTAACCTGTTCTGGTTCTAATTCTATTGTGTTCTAATTCCTAGCCTATTCTTTGGAGTTTATTTAAAAACTCCAAATTTGTATTTTTAGGTGTTTTGAGTTACTTTTAACCGCTTTTGGCCTTAATTCTAACCTGAAGTTTTTTCCAAAAACTCCATATTTGTATTTTTACATGCTTTGATATACGTTTTTGGCTCTAATCTCAACCTGAGTCTCTAAGAAAAATACTATAGTTGCTTTTTGAGTCAAATTGATTGTAGCTATAAAACACATCCTTAAAATATATCATGGCTTGGGCCCAATTAATTATGACCGCGTAAACTGGCGGTTTCGCCCACTGTGCGGCGGACGGGCGGACGAGGCAAGGGGAGGGGAGTTTCAATTTTTCGACCGACTAACGCTACTGATATAATGTATTATTCCGTTTACTGTGGTATTACGCCAGAAATAATGGTAGCATGTGCTAGAAAAAACAACGACACTTTCCTAGGAGTATTTAATGGGTGCCTGAAGCGTGGAATTTTCCCCGAGATCTGGAAACGGGCAACAGTTGTGCTAATCGAAAAACCAATAAAAGAGCCGACTAGTGATATATTATACAGACCAATCTACCTCATTGACACGTTGGGAAAGCTTTTGGATATTCTGATAAGTGAAAGGATGGTGAAAGAAATAGACGAAAAAGAGCTGCTGCATGGAAATCAGTACGGATTTGATAGAAGGGCCTCAACGTTGCACGCCATTGATAGGGTGAAAGCTATATCAGAAAATATGAAGACAAACGCTGTAAAAAATCAAGAGTTTTGCGTGTGTTGAAAATGCTTTCAACACTGCTAGCTGGGACTTGATTTTACAGGCACTGAGGCAAAAACAAATGAGTGGTTACCTAATAAGAATGATAAAGTCTTATTTATCACGGAGAAGTATCCTTATGTCAAACGGACTAAAATTTGACATTTCTGGCGGTGTCCCGCAGGGGTCCAATCTCGATCCGATACTGTAGAATCTTTTCTACGATCAGGTGCTGAGGTTGGATGTCGACGTCGGAGTTACACTGCTGGCGTATGCCGATGACCTGGCGGTGGTGGTTCGCGCTGGGTCACCCGACATGTTGGAGAAAAAAAACCACATATGCTATATCGAAGACTATTTAATAAACGGAAGGAGATGAGACTAAAATTGGCAACGACAACAAAGACTGAGATTGTGTTAGTAGCCCGTAGAAGGAGGATTCAGGGACTACAAATAAAGATTGACGGCGCAATGTTCATGAGTCGGGCGTGAGTAAGGTACCTGGGGATCTTCCTGGACAAGGACCTACGTATGACTACTCATGTCATTAAAATTGCGGAAAAACAACTCAGCAGGCAAATGCCCTGGTCAGACTGATGCCAAAACATTCGGTCCCAGAGCGAGAAGCAGAAGACTGCTAGCAAACGCGGTACTCTCAACCATTCTTTACGGTGACTCCAACACAAGAACCGAGACATCTTGACTAGAGTGAACAGAAGGCTTGTCCTTAGCGTGAGCGCATCATAGAGGATGGTGTCGACGACTGCACTCGAGCTGATCTCCGACATGGTTCCGATCGATCTGTTGATCGAGGAGCGGTGTGCTACTATTGGAAAAAATGGGGAACAATACACGGAAGCTAGACAGAATACTGTCGACCACAGGATAGATATATTGAGGCAAAGGAAGGATCATGGTCTAGAACATTAATTCTAAATATACGATTGTGGCTAAATAGGAAGCACGGAGACTGTGATTTCTTCATGGCTCAGTTTTTAACAGGACATGGGTGTTTTTAATCTTACCTGAAGGGAATCCAGAAAACTGAGAACGAAAACTGTCTTTACTGCATTGCAGTGAAGGACGACGTAAAGCACACTTTCTTTTGAATGTGGGAGATGAATGACCGAAAGGGAAAAATTGTGATGTGAGATCAGGGTGGATATAGACGAAACAAACATCATTGAACTCATGGCGGCAAACTAAGTAACGTGGGGGAAATTTTATAACTTTATTAAAACGGTCCTGCAGACGAAGGGACAAGACGAAAGAAATGGGCTCTAAAGCTCTCTGGAAGCATATCAAGGAAATATAAAAAATTTACCATCCACCCCTCGAGGTAATGCCTGCCGGCGGTTCCGTGGGGATCCAGGATGAAAGAGAGGAACGGGTTTTTTAGTGGGTATTGCGTATAGCGCTGCTGAGTCAATGACCAGGTGTACGTAAAGGCATTTTTCCCCTGACTTCTATGACGAAAAAAAAATGTTAGATCAGGTTGTTTCAGGTTAGTTCAAGTTAGTTTGTAGCGTTTTCATTTTTAGAAAGAAAACCTACTGGCTTCCCTTTCATAGTTTTATAAATAACCTATACAATACCATTTTATTTCCATAGAAATATGACTACCTTGGCTGCCATGCTTGTTCACCTTGATTATAGTTTCTATCCGATTCTTCTACTTCGAGCTCTATGGTTAGAAATCCTTTGAAAGTTGACTTCTTTTGGACATTGACATGGGTTGATTAATTATTTTGCTGTCTGTACAGCATTGCCAAATTTCACCAATATTTTTACTTAGATTCCCTTATTTTCTTCATGTGCTCTTCTAATACTTTCCCTAAATTTATCTTTTATTTAGCAACAATGGCAGAATTTTCATATTTCGCGGTTAATTTTCTCCTTCCTTTTATTTCCCCCTTTTGACATTTTAATTTCCGTTTTTTAACCAATTCTGAACCCAGGTGGTAAAGGTAAAAACGTTTGATGGTCCCTTTTCCATCTCCATCCAGGGCACATCGGACGTGAGCCTGTCCCTAAACGGCTACAGCCTAGCCATGTGGCTATTGTAAAATATTCTCATATTTTCGGATCCAAAGTTTGAGAACTAAAACTCAATACCTCCTGTTTTTTTGATCTTACAATTGCATACCCTTCATCTTGCACGTGTGCCGAAAATGGAGGCGTTAGTGACAATGTAAGATTAACTAAAAATTAACTCTTAGGTCATAAACCGTCCAGCATTAACAAACATGATACACTGATCCTCTACCTCGACTAGTAATGAAGCCCTACAAACTGGCCAAGTATTTCAACTGGTAGGAGTAGATTTAATAACCAAGTGTACTTGCACTCACCATAGGTAAGAATAACACCATAATAAATAAATGTGAGTAATTTTAATAATTCCTGTTGGGTTTACTTTAGTTTGATCACCTATACCGTATTCCATTATTTTCTGCATCTTACATTGCCATGGAATTTACCCTGTATAACATCGATGGCAAATGTCGTTTACTTGTCGTCAAAACAGATACGGTAAATACAGAATTGGAAGGTGATAACTAAAATAGGCAATTGGAAAGCTGGCCAATAAGATCTCTTGACGTGTTTTTTTTTTAACCAATACAGTCAAACTAATTACTAACTGGTATTTTTCGTCGCAATTGCCTCCAATAAGCTTTAAGATTTTGTCAAATTGAAGTTGCGTCGTTGTCAATTTTCAATACGTTTATCAACATTTTCAGTGGATTAAAGAGTAAAAGAATTCCAATATGCCGAAAATAATCGACCAGAAAATTCGATTATTTATAAAAAGATAGCTTTCCAACAAAAAAAATCACTATTTTTGAGTTAAGTACGCATACAAGTATAAATTTTTCTTGTATTGGCTGTACGACCTATTTGAGGACCGGAAATACAACTAAATGTCTTCATTCATAAGCTGTTAATAATGGTTTAAGTATAAAAGTAGGCTCTGGTACACTTGAGGGAAATCGTTATTACTCATTTTTTTCGAAAATTTTCTTTAGGAATTAATAAAATGGACAAAAATAGAAAATTATAGTTGGTGGTAGAACTTAAAAACATTTATAATAATATCAATTTTTAGAATAAATATATAACTAAATAAAGTTCGCTTACCTGAAACAAACACTGTCATGGGAATATAAATTTAAACCACATTTGTCACAAATGTCAACAAGTGACATTGGTGAAAAACTCTGAGTAACCTTGTAAATAATGTAGACTATTTTGAAAAATATGGTAAAAGTTATATTTTTTCTCTGATCAGTTTAATTAACGACAAAGCGGCCCGTTAGGACCGCTTCGTTTTTCTATGAGAAATCTTTTGGTTAGGTTAGCTAAGGTTAGTTTAGGTTGGTTCAGGTTAGTTCAGGTTAGTTCAGTTCTAGTTTTCCTTTGATTAGGTTAGTTCAGTTATGTTTTTCCTTTGGTCAGGTTAGTTTAGGTTAGATCAGGTTAGTTCAGTTCTAGTTTTCTTTTGGTTAGGTTAGTTCAGTTATGTTTCTTCTTTGCTCAGGTTAGTTAAATACAAAGCGGCCCGTCAGGTCCGCTTTGTTTTTCTATGAGTTTGGTTAGGTTAGTTTGGAATAGAAACGACTAAACTCTAAAGTAGTGCGTTTTACCATATTTTTCAAGATAATCTACATTATTTACAAATATACGCAGAGTTTCTCAAAAATGTCACTTTCAATGTGATTTTTTTTGTGTTTCACTCAATCAATGTCGTTTCAGTTTATATCCCCATGTGTGTGTGTTGTATGGCCAAAGAAAAACTCTAAAGTAGTGAGCTTTACCATATTTTTCAAGATAATTTACAAGGTTACCCAAAATTTCTCAAAAATGTCACTTGTTGACATTTGTGACAAATGTCGTTTCAATTTATATTCCCATGACAGTGTCTTAGCATAACCTTCAAGTTAACTTCCAATGTATAGTTTGTTTCAGTTAAGCGAAATTTGTTATTATATTTATTGTAAAAATTTATATTATTATAAATGTGTTTAAGTTTTTCCTCCTCCTATAATTTTCTATTTAGTCCATTTTACCAGCCCCTAAAAGTATTATGTACTATATAGTTAATTGCCTTTTGTAGTTTTACCTAATATAGGATAGAGAAATACGACAATAATAATCGTATTAACCAGGATATGCAAATCAAAATAACCTATTTAGGTAGATACCAGCACCCCCAACACAGAAAAACGTCTACACGACAGTACTATAGTTCACATGTCAGTTAACTCCGCTCCTCGGCCCTCCCACAAATTCGCCTTCCAGCTGCCACCTATTGAAGGGCTGAATGTCAGGCTTGAAACCTTGAGACGCAAACATTACAAAAAGGCGAAAAGGAAAATCATAGAAAATGTCACATTTTGAGTTATAGTAGACGCTCATCCAGAGAATCTGAAGTTCTCCTGACCCGCGATGATTAGCTGTAAAGCGACTCACATCCAAAACATTTCCTGGAATAGAAAGCTACTAACCCTAACACCAAAAAGTGATTCAAATTGAAATTGCCCTGTGTAGGGGGGTGCCAAGTAGCGCTTTCATATACGACCTGTAAGGAACTGTTATGTAAGGAACAGATTACTTATTACCTGCTACCTATTCATTAACTATTTTGCAAAGGTCTAATTTTTCATATACGAGTACGTTCATTAAATTCAGTGCCACTGCGCTATTATATATTGGAACCTTAGTTTTGCAAATAACAAATTGTATAGGGTTCCAAAAACTACTCTACCAAAGGTGATAAAGATCGTACTTATTCTGGTTGCTTTGGTAAAGATAAACATATTTAGTAGCACATCCAGTTTAAGATAAACAAAGAAAATTATTTAATCAAATGGCAGGATTCTGTAACTTTGCGTACAGCGATGTAAGAGATCTATCGTTCTAAAGGTTCAATTACTTATTTGAAAGGCACGCAAATTTTCTCATTTGTTCAATTTTTCCTTCTAAAAAATATACATTTATGAAACCCTATTTGATTCAACCATTTGATCCCTCATGATCGGAAATGTCTTGAATCACCTATTTGATTCCACCATCATCCACCATTCTTCTTTTGTGTTCCAAAAATACTGAAGATATCTTTCAACCAAATATATCTTCAGTATTTTTGGAATTTTACGAAAATTTTACATTTTTGTTTGTAGCTTCCTTTAGGGCTATACATCGTATACACCGCTGTAAGCAAAAGTTACAGAATCCTACCATTATATAATAAATAGATGGGTCAATATACTTTCATATGTTCTTTATTTTTAGGTGAGTACCTACTAGAACTGTACAAAACATTATATAAGAACACGCCCTCGACAAGGATAAAGCAGACCACGTGACACCAGTAATAGGTAGACTTAAAAAAAACCAACGATTTTGAAGAACTGAATAAAGACCACTAAAATGTATCACTAGAGGAAATAACCGAGCCGACTAAATCATTGTTTTACTACTTACAATAATTCCAGAATAAATTATTGTAGTTTCTTTACTTTTTCCTCAGAATGTTACTGTTGAACAGAATGAATTGTTGAAACAGAATGTTTATGTTATGTTAAAACCTCATGGTAAATTGTAAAACTGTAAAATTTCACTTTTTGGAACGCTCAATATACTTAAAAAGAAGTAGGATCACGAATTTTAATACCTTAGTATATATTATATGATGATGGATGAGAATAAGCTTACAGTTTTGGAATTGAATGAAAAGTAGCGAAAAGTGAAGAAAAGTTGTGTTATATTCATTTATTGTTAATAACCTTCAAAGTTCAATGATCAAATTAACCGTTAAAATCACATAAATTAGTTAATAAGACGGAGAGTTAATAACTATGAATAAATTGTTGCCTTAAAATCTGGAATAAATGGAAGATGTGGCATCTATGTAAGCTTAAGAGTAAACAATATCCATAACCTTAAACCCACTTATCAATCAATGTCAGTGTCAGTTATATATACTGGGTGAAATACGTCATATTTCCAAGGCTAACAAGATGCAAAAAATACTGGAACAGAATATAAACAATATGAACATCAATTACTTTCTATGATAATTTTCTCAGTTTTAATATTTATAGCTATATCTGTAACTTAATTTGAATGGCGCCGAATTAACAGGTCTAGCTTATCTAACTATACTAAGCTTCAAACCTTTTTATGTCATTTGACCTAGCTCTCCACGTACCCAGCTGCCCAGCTACCTAGCTGCCGTTCGCATAGTATGTGGCTTTGCTAACTTTTATCCTTTTTAAATACGTCACAAGTTCAGTTCTAGTTTTCATTTGGTTAGTTCAGTTATGTTTTTCTTTGATCAGGTTAGTTTAGGTTAGCTCAAGTTGGTTCAGGTTAGTTCAATTATAGTTTTATTTTGGTTAGGTTAGTTCAGTTACGTTTTTCCTTTAATCAGGTTAGTTAAAGACAAAGCGCTTTATTTTTCTATGAGGGATCCTTTGGTTAGATTAGTTCGGATTAGAAACGACTAAACTCTAAAGTAGTGCGTTTTACCATATTTTTCAAGATAATCTACATAATTTACAAGGTTACCCAGTCATTAACTAACCCGATCAAAGAAAAAACATAACTGAATTAACCTAACCAAAAGAAAACTAGAACTGGACTAACCTGAACTAACCTAAAAAAAAAGATTTCTCGTAGAAAAGCAAAGCGGCCCTCACGGGCCGCTTCGCCCCTTATAGCAGCTTGAGCTTGTATGGCCAAAGAAAAACTCTAAAGTAGTGAGCTTTACCATATTTTTCAAGATAATTTACAAGGTAACCCAAAGTTTCTCAAAAATGTCACTTGTTGACCTGTTTGACAAATGTCGTTTCAGTTTATATCCCCATGTGTGTGTGTGGATAGTGTTTTAACCATTGACAATGGAGTAAACAAATAGACGCCGCGAGTTAATCATAAATTGGCATTTGTTTACTTGGCATGATATACAAACCGCATACTTGGAGGCTTGCGGGTTGTTCGGGTAGAGGGGAAGCAGAAATGCTAAAAATAATATGACGAAATTTGAATCTCCAAGGACACATCTCCAGATGACATAAGCACACATAGGCGTATTATTTTTCAAGGGAACAAGTATATGATTTTTACGCAGCATGCGTCTGCATTTTTTTGCAGACCAAAACATTCAAATATGTTTATATTTAAATGATTTTTGATACATACCTACTATTTCCATTTATTGAGTTTTTTTAGATTAAAGATTAATAATAGAATACACCTACAAACGACGCTAATGGCTAACGTCTAAGAGCCGAGTAACAACATAACCACAAAACACAAATGAACTTACCGGCGAAAACATAATTTCCTAGATTTATTTTTATAATCCCAAGTTCTACATACAAAACATTCTCACCATGGCTAACAAACAAATTAAAACACAGAGACGATTGCTAAAAGCGAAAAAGTTGGCGGAAAACTCTTAACACCCGAAAAGAAAATCCATGAAATAATTGTCATATACTGACATAAACCACGTGTCACAGGATTCTGCAATGTTGCCGATTGTGATCAGTTGGCCATTTTACACGTATTTTTTTTTCTATTATAGTCATTATTGTTCTATTAATCACCATTCAAAAATTATTTGGACAGAGTAGATATTATGGAGGACAGCAATAGATATTATAGGAATCTCGTGGTGTAAAGATTCGCAAGATATCATTAAAAAAAAAAGGATGTGCCAACTTACTAGCAAAGTAATCCTGGCAACATTGTATGGAGGGTTTGTTTATCACGCCAATATTGAAAAATGTAAATAAAGACCTCTACCTTGATAAATCCTCTATGGTTTTAACATAAACTCACATGAAAGTTGAGTTCGGTAATTACATCCCGAGCGCTCGGGATCTCAGTCTATCTCACTCTAGCTTGTTAAGATTTTGGGAGATGGTCTGTGTCCGGAGCGCCTGGATGGATTACCGAACTCGGCTTATGTTAGTCAAGTCAAATTCCATTGTATAGTTTGTTATAAATGTTTTTAAGTTCTACCACCACCTATAATTTTCTATGTTGTCCATTCTATTAATTCCTAAAGAAAATTTTCGAAAAAAAATAGTAATAACGATTTCCCTCAACTGAACCAGCTGTCCAGGTCTTTAATTATTTTTAATATTTGTTTAACCCATGGAAAGGACTAAGATCCTAACATGTACATACATACGCATGTATGACATACCTGTAGGATAGTCTACCGACTGAGATATAAGTCGACTGATTTATATAATATTTTCGTATTTTAGGATTTATACGCCTGTATACTTAATCCCGTTTTAATATTGTATGACCAAGTGATTAACATTCATTTTCCCACATTACTACCAATGGATAACAGTAGCTCAAGAAATTAGGGAAACATTAATTGGACTCACTTGAAAGTGCAACTTCTGAGCTGCTATCTGAGTCCTCAACCGCACTTAGCACTCTTTCTCTAAGCCTGTCCAGTTCTAAGCGAAGCCTTTTATACTTATTATCACGATTGCCCAATTTATTTAAACGTCTTTTTGGCATTTTCCGCACTTTACGTTAATACCTAGGTTAATACTTTACACGCAAAGCAAGTACGAAAACGGAATGATTCACAGAGATCTTCGCGCGGTCAGCTAGGTCGACCAGGCTGGAAATGCAAAAAACGCATTCTATACCTTAAACACGACTTAACTTCTTGGATCGGTGAAGACCGTTTTTGAAAACTACAATGTTAATTCTAAGACGACGTTTATTATCTACTGAATTACAATAATAAGTGGAAAAATGCTTTTAATCAAATAAATGCAATGTCATCAGTTAACATGAGAAGCACAACTGGGGGTACTGCGCTATGACATAACTCCTCCATCCCTTAGATTCAACTTTACGGCTCCGGGAAGTTGAATGGATTGGCGGCTATCGTGGCTTGTGGCTTCTTCTTCTTTCTTCTGGCGCATGTTGTTTCGCAACTTGTAATACAACAGGCACATGAGGCTAACCATCAGCAGCACATATATTAAAACTGTCCAAATTGATGGGCTCCTTGATATTGGTACCGGGTCAAAGGTTGGCTTTAATGATAAGAGTTGGCTCCTTAACCCTTGCAAGTTATCGAGCTTGATGTCTTCCATTTTTGAGTCCAGCGTTAGTGAAGGTATTGCATTCTGGTCTTTGTCTAGGTCAGGAAATAACATCAATTGGATGCTGCCATTGACAGTCTTCTTGGTGTTGATAACTACACGATCGGTGGTGCTCACTTGGCACCCATTTGGAATGGTCATGATGTAGGTGCCTATTACGTTTAGCACTTCCATCTGATTCGGACATTGAAGCTTAATGACTTCTTTGCGTGGGAAGATGAATAGCCATTCGTCTGTCGTGGCCATCTGATCTATTGCGGGTCGATCAACATGTATTTCGATTGACTCGCATGTAGAAGCGTCTTTAGGGGCCGTTAAGAGGACTACGGCGCAGGGACTATCCTTTTGTACTGGGTGGAGTTCCTTCTTCTCGCATAGGTATTGTTCGGGTAGTGTTTCTTGGCAGGCTTGGTTATAGTATGTGTAGTGCAATTCATTTTTTATTAAGAATTTACTACGCGGTATAATAGCCTTAAACCGACTCTTTGAAAGTATTGGTGCCGAATATAAATGAAACATTTTGAAATCATCCTTGAGGGTTATTGGTACCCGCAGGAGATAAGTAACTTTATTATTAAGAATGAAACAGTCGGTGTCAATCACCTTTTGGAAAAGATGAACGTTATCTATTCCCAATTTCGTAATTGGCATTTGTTTGGTACCGACGCGATTTTCTAATGATCTTAGTTCAGTAAGAAGGTCTTCAGTCTTAATAATACTTGGATGTAAGGTTCTTAATTTACAAAATGTAATTGAATTTTCTATATCTTGCAGCGATTAGTCGATGAACTCATAGAGATTAATGATTTCATTTAGTGTATGTTTGATATAAGACAAATTCTCTCTATAAGTGGTTTTGTTCACAATCCAAGCTATTTGTTTCATTTTTGTTGCCGAATGGATCGAATGATTATAAGCCATTATAGCGTACGTAATTTTTTGGGTAATGGAAGCTTTGGTGAATTCTTGGGAGTTCAAAAGTCGTACATGCTCGGCTATGGTCGAGTGGAAACGCTCTATTGCACCATTTGAATCAGGGTGATGGGGCGAAATAAAATGGACTTTTATTTTATGAAGTTGGAGCAGTTCGGTGACGACTATATTTTTGAATTCAGTACCGTTGTCTAGAATAATTTGTTTGGGTATGCCATGGTGGGAAAAGAATAACAAAAGATTATCTGTTATTTCCGTGGCAGCCAGGGATTTAAGTGGGTATGCTTGGGCGTACTTCGAAAAACTATCAAGGATTGTTAGAAACTTCGTCTGCTCTAGTGTGTAGGTGTCTAAGTGTACTATTTCGAATGGTTTATTTGCAGTAGGTGTCAGATTCATTTCGATTTTTACAGGATGTCTTTCGTATTTATTTACGATACAAATTTCGCATTGGTTTATGTAAGTTTGTATCGAGTCGTTTTGATTGGGCCAGTAATATTTTTTTTTTATTCTCTCTTCCGTTTCCTCTATTCCACGATGATTACTTTTACCTTCGTGGTAATTTTTTATTATTTCCGCAATATCGCTCTTGTTTGTTCTTAAGAGTAGTCTTCTAAGGCAGCGTTTGAATTGTAATGAGGGCCATCGGAAGTATTTTCTTACAACTTCACAAAATGGTTCGTAGATTCCGTTTTCCTCAAAGTATAGGTAATATGGTTTACCTGGAATTACGTATTCTTTAATTATTTTTAAAACGTCGTTTTCAAAGTCGTTTTTACTGACTTGCGAAGTTATTCTTCTCTTCTTTTCAAACAGTATAGTCATTTTTGGGCGTGCAGGGGAATGTAGAACTTGCGAAATAAAAATTTGATTAGCGCCATAATTTACAGGAATGTCGACTATTGGGATGGCTACGATTGGGTCTTGTTCGTTATTCGTGTGCACGGTATCACCATCATCGTCATCAATTGGTTCTTGCATTTGTTCTTCATCGGGTTGAGCCACTATAGATGCTTGGTCAATATCTTTTTGTGATGGCATACGTTCGGCTTCGTTTTCTTGTTCTACATGATGTTCTCTCGATTCTTGCTCCAGTTCTTTTTCGAATTCTTCCATGTACTCTTTTAGGGAAGAAAACTGTTCATCCTCTTTCGTGTGCAGCTCTATACGTGACAAAGCATCAGCATTAGTATTGGCTTTTCCTTTCTTATAGATAATTGTGTAGTCGTACTCTTCCAATTTAATCCTCCAACGAAGTAGTTTAGAGCTGGGATCTTTTAACGAAAACAGCCACTGAAGAGGTTTGTGATCTGTTAGGATTTTAAATTTCCGTCCAAATAGATAGGGGCGAAAGTACTTTACTGCCCACACAAGACACAAACACTCTTTCTCAATTGTCGAGTAATTTTGTTCCGATTCGTTGAGTGTGCGTGATGCGTATGCCACCGGAAGGTCATTTCCCGGAGGTCCTTGGCTTAATACAGCACCTAATGCGATATTGCTGGCATCCGTGGTCAAATTGAATGTTTTTGAAAAATCTGGATACTGCAAGATAGGCTCGTTTAGAAGAAGATTTTTGCAAATTTCAAAACACTCTATGAATTCTTGGTTGTGTTCTATTTTTGCACCCTTTTTGAGACATTTTGTTAGGGGTTTGGTTATTCTTGCAAAATTGTTAATGAATCTCCTATAGTACCCGAGTAGTCCGAGAAAGCCTTTAATTTCTTTGGTAGTCGAAGGAATTGGGTACTTCTTTATTGCCATAATCTTGTCAGTGTTTGGTTTGACTCCGTCGGGGGTAACTATGTGTCCAAGGTAAGCAACTTCACGGCGTAAAAACTCACTTTTATCTAGTTGAATTTTAAAATTTGAATCTCTCAGTCGTTTAAACACTTGTTTAAGGTTATCTATATGCTCCTGGAGTGAAGTTGAGAATACGATTATATCGTCAAGGTATACAAGACATTTCTCGTTTTGTATCCCCCTTAGGATTGAGTCCATAACACGCTGAAAAGTGGCTGGCGCGTTTTTGAGGCCAAACGGCATTCTGGTGTATTCGAAATGCCCGTTTTCCGTACTAAAAGCGGTTTTTGGAATGTCAGATTCGTTCATCTCTATTTGGTGGAACCCGGAAGCCAAATCTAACGTTGTAAAATATTGACACTTCCCCAATTTATCTAATAAGTCGGTGATGTTTGGAAGGGGAAATTTATCGTCTATCGTTTTCTCGTTAAGTTTCCGATAATCTACGACCACTCTCCATTTTTGCCTACCCGAGGCGTCCATTTTCTTGGGTACAACCCAGATAGGGCTTGACCAAGGGCTGTTAGAGGGTCTAATGATATTCTGGTCTAACATCTTCTGCATTTGATTTTCGACTTCTTTTTTATGAATGAACGGATATCGGTATGACTTAGTGTAAATCGGAATTTCGTCACTTGTTCTAATATGATGTTTAATTTTTGTTGTGAAAGTCAGTGGTGTATCCTCGTTGTAAAATGTGTCGGAAAAGTCTTTGCAAACCTTTAGAATTTCTCTTTTCTCTTCAGAGTTAAGATGGTCCACTCTAATTTTGGTTAAGTCTAGTTCTGGTATATATGAGTCATTAAAATGGTTCAAGTTGATATTCTGAATTTCTTCCCGATTAAACTTTTCTACTTCGATTGGTTCGGAAAAGTGTAATGTTACGGGCTCACATGTGTTGTTTAAAATAGTGGTTAACGCATAACCACTTTTTGCTATAGTCAAGCATTCGGGAATTTCACAATTGTGAACTTTTTGGTGGGGTACAATGACCTCCCCCTTTTCGATCGAGGTTTTTATTCTAATAACTTGTTCGGTGCGAGGTTCTAATGTAATGCAATTAAGTTCATGACTTGTGGTATGGAATTTAAGTTTTATTTTTGTGTATGGTGTTACTAAAAACCCGCCCTTGAAATCAATATTAGCCTGTAAAAGTTTTAAATTGTCTAGTCCAATTAATCCGTCAAAAGTCTCATGGAACTTAAAGAGATAAAATTTTAGATCTTGTCTCGTTGGTAATTTAAAGATTTTCGATGCTGGTATCGAGGCGCTGTGTCTGTGCGCGGATTCTTGGAAAACTGTGCTGACGATAAAAGGGTCGTCACGTATGTTGTTTGCAAAATACCTTTTGGCTAGATTGGGGTTAATAAATAATTTGGTTGATCCGGAATCAATTAGCAATTTTATATCATGCTCTGGTAGGACAATATAGGACAATTCGCTCGAATTTGCCGTGTTTAAGGAAATTACTAAGTTGGATTTTTGTTCTCGGGAACCAACTGAAAATTTACGTTTTCCTTTAGAGACGCATTTACGTCATTGCTTTCGGTTGTAGGAATTGCCGGCAATGTAGGTGAAGGTGAGTAACCCGTCTCGTGAGATCCTTGGGGTAGGTCATAATATTGAGACGGATCATATTGCTCAGTGCCATAGTACGATTCGTCGTAGTAATACGGATCGTAGTACTGGCAGTATTGATCTCGCGCGTTATATGAATCATAGGACGATGACTGTGTCTCGGTATTATAAAGTTCTTGAACCGGGAGTAGAGCTTGATTTGGGGTTTGAAATTTGTTGCCCGGTTGTTGCAGAGGTTTTGGAATGGATGAGCAGATACTCATTGGTTGAGGGGTAGGCAGAGCTTTATTTTGATTGGGTCGAAACACGTTGGTCTGATTTGGTCTTGAAAATACTTGAGAATTAGCTGGGAATCTTTGAGCTGATCTAGCAAAATTTGACTGTGAATTAAATGATTGAGATGATGGATATTGCTGACTGGGCCTATATGAGAACGCATTGTGTGGGGTGCGTGCATTGAACGGTACGGAAGTATTAGATAGAGAGTTAAATTGACCATAAGAGAATGGCATATTATTTTGGTTTGGGGCTCTCAAGTTTGGTGTGATATGTCGGGGAACTATATTGGGCTTAGTCAAATTTTGGAAATAGTGGTTATTGTGTTCGAGAGTTACGCATTGCAAAGCAGCCGCTAGTGTTTTAGGCTGCATGCAACGTATGGTGGTCCCTAGAGGTTCTTTCAAACCAGAGAGGAATGTTTTTAGTGCCAGTTCATTGTATAGATTTTTTTTTAGAGTTTTTGCCGTGATTGAATTTTCATGAAGGTCAATATAAGAGCATAACAAGTTTAAAATATTCAATACCCTATCATAAAATTGACTTGGTTGTTCGTTTATCATTTGTCTCAGCATAACTAGGTCTCTGTTAAGGCATGATTCGTCTCGTTGATCCGCGAAATTCCTACGTAAGGTGTTTTTTAGGTCTTCCCATGTACTTACATTTTGTATGTTTACCACAACTTTTGCGTTTCCGGTTAATTTTCCTATAATAGAATTTAAAAGGAAAATATTTTGGAAATCGTTCGTGTTTGAGGTGTTATAAAATGTGTTAATTAACGTTTCACAAACTGACAAATAACGATTCAAATCGTTGGGGTTACCATCAAATTCGGGAATACATTTTAAGTATTCCGGCTTGAATTGTGACATTGTTATTATTTCACTCGGCTTGCTATCTAAACTTTTATCGCTAATATTAATAGTACTAAAAAGTTGATCACTTAGTTTAGAAATTTCGTCTTCTATTTCAAACAATCGATTTCTTGATAATGTTTCAGAATCTTCAGCGATACTTTCGGAGTCAGTTGAAGGATGATTATTTGACAAACAATTATTTAAATCTTGTTCAATGTCATTAAAAACAGGCATCGAGAGAATTGCACTTACATAATCCTAGGGATGTTCTTCACCATGTCCTCTTCTATAAGGTAACTGCTGCTGGATGCTGGATGGCGATGCTGTCCTTCCAACGTTGCGCCGTAGCCCCTCGCGAAAGCGCCCGATGCTGTGACACTTCCCGTGATATGTACTCAACGATTGAGTACCTATTATTTCACCACGATGTTAGCTTTAGAGTCAGATCGAAATGTTGTTCGATATACTCTCGAACAACCGAAATCGGACTACCTAGCTAGTTCGATCCACCAATTAATCGTTAAACGAAAAACTTTCTTCGATAAATAAGTTTTTAGTGAATCCTACCGACTGCGCCACTTAACTTCTTGGATCGGTGAAGACCGTTTTTAAAAACTACAATGTTAATTCTAAGACGACGTTTATTATCTACTGAATACAATAATAAGTGGAAAAATGCTTTTAATCAAATAAATGCAATGTCATCAGTTAACATGAAAAGCACAACTGGGGGTACTGCGCTATGACATAACTCACGTAGGTACCTGCAGAAATGGAAATCGAGAAACTACATTGAATCGATAGGCGAGCGACGGAAAATAAATTGTTTATATATTTGTTAGAACGTAAATTTTTGGCTGTATCAAAAGAGCTGAATGCAACTAGCCTGAATTAATCTAAGACATAACTTGTTTTAACAATTTTATTATAAAAAGGCCGGGCCCGCCTTTCACACTGACACAAATAAAAAATCTATGCATCTTTCTTTTAAACGGTGTCTTCTCCATAAGTCTTTCTCTACCTCTAATTATTTAAAAACGGTTTCGAATATTTTTTTTTCTTGCGAAATATTTGACTGTAATTTTTGGTTTTTCCAAAAGAGCTGAAAGCAATTAACCCCAACCAACCTAAATTAACTAGATATAACTTGTTCTAACAATTATGTGAAGGTGTATGTGAAAGTATGTATCGCTCTTTTAAACGCTGTCTTCTTCATAAGTCTTTTTCGGCTTTTTCAAAAGAGCTGAAAGCAATTACCCGAACTAACCCAACTTAACTAGATATAACTTGTTCTAACAATTATATAAAGGCGTTCCCGTAATGCCCTGCGTTTCGCACTAATGCAAAAAAAAAAGATCTATGCATGCCTTTTAAATGGTGTCTTCTCCATAAGTCTCTCCATAAGTCTCTGTATCACTCATTACTACACAATAATTATTTCGAAAAAGAGAAAAAAAAGAACTAAGTGCCAACACTTGAAAAATTTCAAATTATGAGATGACTGAGATGCTAATACCGTCAATTTCGTCATTTTCCTGCCAATTATAATAGGTTTTATATAACTTAACAAAATCGTAAAAACGCATGAACTTTGATATCATATCGTTTAACAGTCTCTATACACATTATGTAAAAATAACATAACAATGTATTACATTTGGAAGTCACGAAGATCTTTTTATTTGTTTCTCATTTCTGTACTTGCTAGTTCATGGAAGAATATTACATTAAACCCAATTTTGCATATAGTGATCGTTGTTTATGTCTTCCAGATCACCTAGTAAGCAGCTGGAGTTCTTTCAAATAGGCTAATTTATCTCAGTTTTCTTCTTTTTCTCTTTTCTTTCCAAAATGTTTTTCAAACAGTCGCTCTTTATTATTAGCTGAATTTTCACTAACAAACACTCCTGGAATGGCAGATTTTATGAGCGTTGAATAGTGTATGTCTAATTGAGACTGTTGTTTTGAGCCTTCATGCCTCTTGACATTTTTTTTTAGATTAACAGAGATGGCTGCTGGATCAGTTGGATATAATAACGTAATTTTTGACAATATTTTAATTAATACTCTCTTCAAATTCTGCTTTGTTTAAAGCTGCGTAATGGGGTTTAATCGTTGCGGTTTAATAGCTTTTGATGAGCAAATGGCGCTCTAGCTAATAATTGTAACGCATGCGTTTTGCGAAGGGAGAGTAGGAATAGTTATTTATGTATTAAGAGCGAAAAGTACAACTTTTTTGCTCGGAACTGAGCATAACTGAAATCACAATCTGAAATTTTAAATCAAAGTGACAATGACGTTTTTAATGATTGGTTGAGTGGTGGTAGTTGCTATTGACAGCAAGCGAAAATAGTTATTTTCCTAACTAGTGCGGAAAGTGATACTTTCCCGCACGCTGTCTGCCGATGCCCGAATGACGCGAAGCGGAGTTCGGGCTCGTAGATAAAAGCTTTTTTTCTACGAGCGTTCTTAATATATCACTTTCCTGCAGGCATTTTGTTTTCGAAAGCTTTACTTTCCCGCACTGCGTGCGTGAAATTAAATTTGACGTGCGGGAAAGTAAATATTTAAAGAATGACTGATTTATAATGTAATTTAGACTTTATAGTCTGTCTACCTAGATAGGTTCACCTACCTTACAGCCGTGCCAAACATTTTTACCTGTTTTAAGAAACTATTATGCTTGCTTTTGTTGATTTTTGATACAAAATATACCCATAATATACGTACTTTTTATTCCAATCTCACCAGTTCATGCCTGAAACATTACGTCACACCAACAATCACTCCAAGTTTTTGTCATAACAACTAATTGATTGTTGATTAATTCAGCTGTCATACTGTTGACAAAGATAAAGTGTTTATGTATTGTATGTTTATTCCTTCTCTTGGTTACAATGAATTAGCTCATAGAAAAAATATTGTTCCTAACTCATGCGGAAAGTGTCTTTCCCGCACTAGTTAGGAAAATAACTATTTTCGCTTGCTGTCCTGGACAACGTGCGTAAAAGTAAACTCACATTCTGATCCTCAAAAAAAGGTTAGGTTTTCGTTTGTCTAATGAAAGCGTAAAATGCGTCATTAGTTGACGTTTGTAGAAAAATGTAATTTTTCTTCAATTTAAAATTAATAACTTAACTTGTGCTAAGGATCCGAAAAATATTTAGTAAGAGGGGCAGTTTTTTAAGCAACGGTCTTTAAACTGGATAAAAAGCATCTTGTGTCATGCGTCCAAGGGTTGTAGAAGCAAATTCCGTATTTGGAAATGCATTCGAAGGCGCTCATACTTCCTATAATTTCTTTGCCTTTTACAAAACAAATCGAGGCTATTTCTCTCCATTTGCCTCCTCCATTCCCACAATGTAAGAGGCTTATATTGCTTTGGCTTAATTCATGTTGAGTGTAAAGTCAAATAAGAGCTTATTTTGTTAGAAGCAACTTCGGTACGGCTACGGTAATTAATTAGTCCTAATAAGTTAATAATGTTTTCATAATGCATAAAAAAGTTATTAGTAACGTCAGGTGGCTAAAAAAGAGAAGCCCATATTTAAACCCTTGGTCAGGCTCGTTCAACTTGATGGAACATGCACAAGTAACAGAATAAAAGTTGTTAAAACAATTAATTTATCTTGGAAATTTAAAAATCGGTAGGTGAAGGCCTTATCAAAATATTTTCTGTTGAAACATAACTTTGCATAATAATGCAGATTGGTTATAAATCAAAGCTTTCACATGGAAAATATTGCCATCTATTGCCAACACGAACAACTTTGATTCCCTATAACGATTTTCACTAATAGTTGGAAATCTGACTGTGACATTTTTATTGTATCTTCTCAACATGTCTTGAAGAAAGATGGGTTTTAAAAAATTAATATTTCAAAGGTAACGATATGACAAAAATAAGAAAATGAGTTAATATATATTTATATATTCTGAATTAAAAACGTTGAAACATTAACAATACGGTAGATAAAAACACATAAATTTAAAGGCAGAAAAGCCAAACAAAACTAAGAATTCTCAATCAAAGCAACCTCATAAGTTGTTATGATTGAGAAAAAAATTATTAGTGCATCTAGCTTCGACCTAAAAAGGTAGACAGTAATTAAAAATAACGCAAAAATACAAAATAAACCAACCAAGATTTTTGAAAAATTTGAAAATATAAAAAATAATTCCAGAATAGTAAGTAAGAAAAACAAATTATCGGAACCATAGAACTATTGCAAAACGGCAGAACAAGAGCTTAAAGCAATAAATAAATAAATTTTTACTATAAAATGTAAAAGCTCTAGGCTGCCTAGAAAAAAATATATTGATATCAATATTACATTGCACAACCAACAATTAGAGATAATCCAATTATGGAAAATTACTAAATATTGGAAAAAAGACGTGAAAATATTGATATTCGACAATACAATTAACAACAACACAATTAAACAACAGTTCACTACCAACCACCTAACAAAAATAAAAATCTAAGAGGAAAAAAGAGGAAAGAAAACCAAACAAAATGGGTAAAACTGACTTGTAATACAGTAAAAAATGAAAGAAAGGAACACAGAATGAGGAAACTACGGGTTGAAAAATTCTGAGGAGAAACAATATAACCAAAAAGAACCAAAAAAAATAGAAATCTAAACAATATGGGAATATTTCAGAAAAAAAGTTTTTGGGGATTTAAGGCTTTGTTTTGTCAGGAAGGAACCAGTGGCGGATCCAGAGAGGGGGCAGGGGGGCGATCGTCCCCCCGCTTTTTCGTCTCTATTTAAATTTCTTTGGCATTTTTGTTTGATTGAACTGATAAACGCAAACGGACAACTCAAAAGATTCATTTTGACGACCTTTGAAATCGACCTCCGAAGGGGTCTATCTCCGAAAATATTGCACCCACGGAACCTCCAATATTGGGAGGTGAAAGAGGAAACCAAGAAGAGGGATCCGCTGCGATCGGTTGAGACGTTCTCAAGTTACTGGCGGTCAAATTTGAGAATTGCGAAAAAAGTCGTAATAACCCCCCCCCCCCTTTTGGACATTTTCGGAAAAGATTTGGAAACATTTTTTTGCTGTTTTTGATCGGCATGGCACGCATGTAATCCCCTTAGAACATAACAAACTCAATGAATTTAACCTCTAAAGAAGTTTTTTAAAAATGGTAAAAAAACGCGATTCTAAAGGTACTTAAAAATCGACCTCCAAAGGGCTCAGGTCAGCCTTTGAAGTTATGGGTGGTCAAATTTAAGAATTGACAAAAAAGTTGTTATATTTGTTCTCTCCCCACCCCCCTTCACAGAAGGTTAGATCCGCCACTGAAAGAAACTATTAAGGAGAAGAGAGCAATGGGCACAGAACCTTTTACTTTTTTTAGAGTGGGCTTATTTAACGTTATTTTTAAGAATGCTTTGAAACATTTTATAAATATTAAGAAGAAACCAATAAATAAACATGTTTTTCTACTCACCACTTAAAAAAGGCTTGTATAACAAGTGATGATAATAGAGATTATTGAATGATGAAAAAAATTGCAAAACTTGAAGTAACGAATTGAGAAAGGGCAGAAACGATTGGATTCGAAAATCATCAAAAATTAACAGTTATATTTTTTTTATTATGTGTAAAACTACACATGCATACCTCGGCCATGTTCTCAGAGGAAATCGCTACCGGATCCTACAGCTTATGATGAAGAGCAAAATAGAAGGCCGCAGGGGCCGAGCGTAGGAAGAAAATAAATATCCAGGTTAAACAACATGCGGGAATGGACAGGCATACATAGCTTCGAACAATTGTTTAGAGTGGCTGAAGACAGGGATCAGCTCGCCATCGTGATTGCCAACGTCAGGGGGACCTGACAGGGCACAATAAGAAGAAGAAGTAAAACTAAATTTTCAATCAATTTGACACCGATGCATGCACCACTATTTCATAGCAAATACAACTAATGTACACGCTGTGCCTCGGAAACTATTAACTTTTGGATTAAGATTTGTGGTTCAATCGAGTTATTGTGCTTTTGATATTTCCAGTTTCAAACTGTCCAAAGTGTAAATGTTCTGTCACCCTGTATATTAATATGTTTCTACTACATTATGCCACAATCAAAACCCTAGAAGAGATATTTAGGTTCACATTTAGAACTAGATTTCTCTAAAATAGTCCAAAGAATGTCATGTTTTCTTTTTTGTAATTTCTTTGATAACCACTCTTTTATACAAGCTAAAGTGTTTTCCGGGCTTTGAAGCCGTGATCCAATGGAATTTCTTCCTGACGTTTCGTCTGCAGCTGAGGCAGACATTATCAAAGGCGATAAGGCAATGGGCGAAGTGATTTCCCGTGCTTCCCCACGTCGACTGATTCGACTGTGCTGACTCCGTGGTATTTATTCCCCCGCCGTGGCGCTGCAGTGGGGGGACTGGGGTGGGGGTAGTGGTGGCGAGGGGTTTCGATGCATTTGAAGTATGTCGTAATATTCGCTTCCAGTCTGAAATTGTTGTGGTATTTAAAGATCTCAAGAGCCTGCAACTCCTCTTGTGTTCCATAATCCTCGTGTTGACACTGCGTTTTGTTGTGTGTGGTGCCAATAAATATCGAGCCACAGCTGCATGGAACTCGATAAACTCCGGGTGTCGGAGCTCAAGCTCTGTTTATTGTAGGAGCAGCTTTAAAGACAATCTCAACATTGTGATTTTCCAGTACCCTGCCGAACCTGCCCGTTACTTTGTAAATGTATAGAAGACTAGTCCATCCGCGCTTTTTTTATCTTCTTCCGTTGTTCCTTCCTGGCGCTCTACATTCCTTAGGCAGACGGCTATCGAAATCGTGCATCCCAACCAAAGGCTCTTTCCAATGCTTTATTTCCGGTTCCGATTCAGCCGAATTACAAATTCTCTTGGCTCTCACAGAGAGAGTCTTTGTGACCCCCCTTTTCTGTCTGGGATCCGGTATTTCCGTTTTTATGTGTTGGTTTTCTATAAACGGTGTGCGCAAGCTTCCCATTCGGTCTCCTTGATACAAAAACATCCAAAAAAACGGTAGGCGTCTTTCCTTTCCTATCTCCATACTGAATTCAAATTTTTGGGTTGATAGAGTTGAGGTGTAAGAGGAAATTCTGAAGTTCGCCCTCGCCATGGCTCCAAATAAGAAAGGTGGCGTCCACGTATCGGAACCAGCAGTTGTTCGTAGAAATCTTCCTTCCATTGTGTAAATGTAGTGTAAAATATGTAGTGGTTAGGCAGTGTTGGAACAACTTGGCAATATCTTGTAGAAATTCCATTCACAGTCTGATACAACTCTTCTATATTTTATTAAAGATGTCTCAGCAAAAATACGTACTCTTTTTGTCATCGTCACCTATCGCCTTCTTTAGTTCGTTAATCTCCAATATAAATCTCTCTATTTATCCAAGATAAATAAAAAACAACTTGTCCAAATCCAAATACCTATCTAGACAAGTGAGACAAATTAGAAAATATACAAAGCATGGAATCAACACATATTATACTGCCCAAACTTTGTAAATGTCTGCATGGGCTCTTTTAAAATGTAAATACCTTTCCCAAAGCAGGAGTTTTCCATTCCACATGTGCAAAGGGTGGCTTTATGGTAATTCGCACTCAGGTGAGTTGTGTTTTCAATTTTCGAGATTGAAAGTTTCGACTCTGAAAAGCAAACTTCAACCTAAACATAGGCATCGCGCGGCAGTGATTATGCAGAAATACTGTTTCGAATCTCAATGGGGGGCCCATATTCAGTGATCTTTCAAAAGATAAATAATATAGCTTGTTTGCAGTTTTGGTGCGATGCTCTTTTCTTTCGGAATTGAATTGGTTTAGAAATTTTGGTTTAAATACTAAACCTAAAATCTGTTTTTGCTTAAAAGGCATACTCGTATATTTTAAAGTGGAAAGTCAAAAAGTGTGCTCGTTATTGTTTTTTTTTGGAAAAACCTCCTTGAATAAGCTTATCAAAATTAGCTTTAATTTTATTTTGCATATTCTTTTATCGGGTTAAAAAGAAAGAAATATTTTAAAAATGTTTTTTAGTGTAAAAAAAGCATTTCTATTTTCTTCTATTATGATTGTGTAAAAAAAAACAAGTCATTTTACTTTTTCTCTAGGTATCTAGATCAATTTAATTTACCATTTCTTGCATAGCTATTCCTAACAAGACATACCTTGTAAAGATTATAGCATCTTAGTAAGTTTACGAAAGTTGTTGGCAACTTCGTCCTTCGATGTGCTAAATTAAAATTATCAATGTTAAACGCAAGCAAGTGCGGACGGAGAATAATAATTAAAATTTGTTTAATGTAATTATTATTCACCCGACTTATCTCCTGAAAGTTGTTTTTGACTGTAAAACAAAGAGTTTTACTCTCTGGCCCAAGTGGAGCGCGCGATTCAGTTTAAAAGCAGAATCGGGGAGAACTAAATTAATAAATAAAAATATTGGGTTTGTCTTCGAGTTTCATCACAGTTATTTAAACTTAATGGCTCACAACCTTACAATATTCCGTCTCACTGCAATGTCGAACTGCTTTTGGTAAAATTTATTAAATATATAAAAGTATGGTTTCCCATGATATTGTGGATAAACATGATATTATGAAAAAATTATCTAGCACTTTCTTTAACTTAAACTAAAAATTTTTGATTTAGGTTGAAAAAATGAAGGGCGCTTATGGAACTTTTACCTTGTTATGTTGGTAATATCTGGTTAGTTCAGGTTTGTTTAATTACCTCTTCACCTGTACTGGTGCTCCTACTTGTCCTAGTTGTGTGTGTGTGTATGACATAAATGCCTGTACATAATATTACCTTTGGAACTGCGTTTTGTGTGGTGTTTCTCTATGATTTATGACATCATCCTCTTTCACGAGAGAATAGGTAATATTCCTCAACGTACATGTTTTAAACTTTGTCTATGTTTTTTACTAATATAAGTAATGTTACGTCTTCATAGTATGTAAATTTTATCAAACTTTTTAATTCTTTGTTTTCTTAAAAAAATATCCAGTTAATGTGTTTATGTTGGTTTACATCATGCATTATGTACAAACATATGCATATTATGTACAAGTGATGCCTTCTGCATATTTTTGTAATTTAAATTTGATTCTTCTATGAGAGCCTTTGTCGTGTGTGGCAATGTTCCCGCATATGTTTCACCCTGATGAAGACGTAAATTAAACGTCGAAACGTAGACGTTTTTCGAGAGAAATAGGAGTTTTTATTTGTCCTAAACCCACTAAAACACGAGCTTTTGGAATTTTGGGGACGCATCAATATTACCTCTTTAGTTCAAGTGACATTTGAAATGAAAAAAGGTTGGGTTTGGATAAGTTGAACAAAATATTATTACTTCCAACGGTTTTGTAGTCACGATTAACAAACCTCTTCAGTGTCTTTGCTTGTGCTAAGAACATAAAAGCTTCTGAGCTTTAAAACCAACATGTAGCTTGAACTTCGAGTTTAAATGGCTTCTCCTTTGGTGTCTAGACACTGTAACTTTTCAGCAAAAATTCTTCAGTACCTACCTATCTTCAAAACTAAAACCTAATAGTGATAGGTATCTATCGTGTTTATTATATATTAGATTTAAAATCAAAATGCTTTGTGCATTTGTTCAAAACAAGGTTCTTAAAGGTCTGTTTTTTATGTGTACAGATCGACAGCAATGTGTCCCACAACTACAATCTAAAGTGTTTTCTGGGCTTTGAAGCCGTGGTACAATGGAATTTCGTCCTGACGTTTCGTCTAGAGCTGCGGCAGACATTATCAAAGACGATAAGGCAATGAGCGAAGTGATCTCCCGTGCTTCCCGACGTTGACTGATTCGACTGTGGGGTGTGGGAAACTCCGTGGTATTTCTTCCCCCACCGTCGCGCTGCAGTTGAGGAACTGGGGTGGGGGTAGTAGTGGCGCAGGGATTCGTAGAGAGCGTGCTCTGCTAATTTTGTGTTTGTCCCAGCCTGCAACTCCCCTTGTGCTCCGTAATCCTCGTGTTGACACTGCGTTTTGTGGTGCCAATGTATACCGAGCCACAGCGGCATGGAACTCGGTAAACACCGGGTGCCGATAGGGGACTCTGCGGTCTTTGGCCGATCTCAAGCTCTGTTGTATTGTACGAGTGGGTTTAAAGACAGTTTTAGTACTGTGCTTTTCCAGTATCCTGCCGACCCTGTCCATTACTTTCTGGATGTATGATAGACTAGTCCATCCGCGCTTTTCTTCTCCCGTTGTTCCTTCCTGGCGCTCTACATTCTCTGAACGGATGGCCCTATCGAATTCGTGTTTGCTATATCCATTCCAACCAAAGACTCTTTCCAGATGCTTCATTTCCGTTGTAAATCAGCCGGCTCACAAATTATCTTCGCTCTCACGGACAGAGTCTTTATGACTCCCCTTTTCTGTCTGGCATGATGATTTGATCCGTTATTGAGATATCGGTCAGTGTGTATTGATTTTCTATAAGCTGTATGGGCAAGCTTTCCATTCGGCCTCCTCAATACTAGGACATCCAAAAACTGTGCAGCAGTTTTGTGAGGTGTTTCGAGATTTTGTAGGTCGGGGAGATCTTTAGCAAACCATACAGTTGTGGTGGCAAGGCCTCTGATTTTTTAAGCTGAGTCATTTTATTCGATGCGACGTCCTTGATTAAATTGTTGGAGGCTTTCAGAATCCGGGCGGTTGGATCACGAGTTAGCTTCTTGTAGGTGGCGGGATCTAACAGTGTCCTGATTTTTTCTTCGTAATCCGATGCTGACAATACTAGTGTTGCTTTTCCTGTATCTGCTGGTAAAATGAGAATATTCTTGCCTTCGTTAAAGGCTTTAGGCTAGAGAGTACGGGACTCTCTGGGCAAATATATGTCTTATGCCATCTCAGACCACCTTCCCCTACAAAGATCTTTTACTTTTAATGAAAAGGATTATTTCGTATAAAATCTGGATGATTATGGTCACTATTTTGCAACTTTCCTTCAAGGGTGTTGCCCATTCTTGCAGCATATTTACCGGTAATTTTTATTTTTCCACCTTAGACGTAATCCGAGAAGACATTTTTGAACACACTACATACAATTTTTGGAATTTTTACTTTTGAAACGGTTTTCCTTCAATAATAAAATTATGGATTTGCTAGGTTATTCTGATTAGACAGACGAAGACAGAAGGATAATAATTTAAGTTAAAGAAAAAGTAGGCTTTCAGCCGGATTTGAACCAGCGACCTTCTGTTTGCCGGACAGATGCTCTACCAACTGAGCTATAAGGTCCGGCAAATAGAGGGTCGCTGGTTCAAATCCGGCAGAAGGCCTACTTTTTCTTTAATTTGAATTAATATTCTTCTGTTCGCTGAAGTTACAAACGTCACTGGAAAATTCCTAAGGACGCAATTATGCTATCTACCATAATATACTGTAGTTTCACTGATTTGAGACGTTTTATGCTTACCAAAAAGGACAATAACAAAATGAAAGCACTGAGTGACTTGGTGTGGTCATATATTAATAATGAAAAAAATTTAACAATATACAATGGTTACCCTTCCAGGTGGTGTGTGGTGTGGTAATGGTGTCGTAATGGTGTAATATTAATTGGTGGCCAAAAGCCCCATTAAGCGAGTACTTGCTGTTGCCAACAAATTGAGGTTCTGAAGTGGAAAGAAGCAAGTTTCTCGGGTAATCGGTCAGGGCATGAAAAGAATAAAACTCTTCAGCTACCAAGCTTTCGATAGTACTTTTATTGCCTTCTTCAGGGCTACAAAATTATGGTTTATGGGTGGCGAAATTAATTACAACAGTAAAAAACACTTACTGCTACGTTGTTTCATACATAGGACATACACTTTGGCGACAGGCTGGCAGATCATTGGAGCCGAGGCATCCCTGTAGTCTCTCGGACTACATGGCCATGGAAACACAAAAATTAAAGGAAGGTTTAAAATTAAAATTACGTCACAAACTATGCGCACAAACAGATCTAACTGTGAGTGTTGGTCAAAATGCTTAAAACTTAAAAACTACTAGGGGGTCTGCTGTTAAAAATTTTTAAAATTTATTTGTTTTATATTTCTTATCTATACGTAACCTAATATCAGAATAAAACATGGCGGGAGAAAATGACATCGACTTGGTCAACTGATTGCACGAATCGAGAATACTGTCGACATTGTCTACAATTCAACAAGGAACAATGTCGTGGCTATTCGCAGGCCTATGCAAACCAACCATCCACGCGATAGAAAGAAGGTATAAACAAACAACAAAAACAAACCCCAGGACCGTTCGGCTTTATGGTTCCAAGTCAAGTGTAAAATTAGAAGCAGATGCGATGTGGGCACACCAGTGCTGGAGAACCTCCCCCGGGATGAACATGAGGAGTGGGGAACGACCAGTGGGGAAATTAAAAGAACCAAGAAATGTCATGGGTGTCGTCAACGTCTTCATCTTGCCCACGAGGATTTCTGGGCTTGCACATTTGTATCAGTTTGGAGTAAATATTGTTTAAGTCTTCAATGTCTGTGCGTTTGTTAATAGCTTTATCATGGCTAGCTATTTCTACCATTTCCAGAAAAAGTCTTTTGTGGTAATGTTGTTCCTTGTCTAGAATGCGGACGTCAGTGAATTTCATGTGGTGTCCCGTAACAAGAGAGTGCTGAGAGAGTGCACTACCAGCCTTGGAGAGTCTGTAGTCACTCCGATGGGAAACTAGCCTATTTTTCAGTAGATTAGAAGTCTGGCCAATGTAAAATAACCTCCGTACACTTCAGTATGTCATCCTTGTCCTTTAATCTGGTATTAAGGTTTCCCACAGTTAAGTTATTTTTAGGTGCCAATTTTATGTTCGGTGCATTGCTGAAGAGACGTTTGACCTTTCTATATATTTCTTTGATGTATGGAAAAGAGAAATATTTGACTTTAGAAGTGGTTGTTGTGTTCGTGGCAGGTACGAGATCACTCAAGTCCATGTTTGTGTAAAGATGAATTAGGATCCTCTTCGGTCGAAAATATGCTACGGTTTGGGCTGTTCTCATTTACAGGGAAATGTGAATTGTTAAAGAGAAGCTTATTAATTAGTTTTGGGGGATAAGAGTTATCCAATAAAATGTTCAAAATTTTTGGTCTTAAAGGACTGGTGTGAAATTTTATTTATTTCGTTTTTTAAGCCTAGTATTAAGTTTATTTTTGTTTGTTGGTTGTCACTTGAATAAAAGTTAGGTAAAGTCCTGAGTTGGTTGGTTTCTCATACCAATCTAAAATTATTTTTTTGTGTGTTGTGTCTGATAACAAGTGTGTCTAAAAGGTGTCTGAAGTGGCTCAGATAAAGCTCGGCTGTAATAGTTGTGGGTCCGCCACCTGTTCTGGTTCAACACCTTCACAGGCTCAACAGGATGCCTACCAGATATAAAGGTAGCATCAATAAATTAGGCCTTCAGCAAGGGTTTGCTCCAAAATACGAGTGGCCGTATGTAATGAGGTAAAATAAAGTCAGCCAAATTTTACAAAGTTTACAAAAATAAGGTCTTACCACGAATATACAGACGTTGTACTAGGGATGTTAGGGGTCGTAACAGTCTCGTCATATGGTCAGTTACACTAGAGATGTAGGTCTAGATGTCTCGGAGTGGGTCAGTGACAATAGTCCTCAGTTGGCTCGATGGCCACTGCGATGACAGCTACAGCAGCAACAGGGACAACCACACAAATAGTGTGCGCGGGCCCAAAGAGGTTGCCACAAAGGTCAAGTAGTTGGACCAGTGGTATAGGTCATAGAAGTTTTGAAATACATTGCTTACGAGCCCCAAGCAAGCGCCACGTGTGCAGTTCGAGCCCCTACCTAGTACCTTCCAGGAGAACACAAACCATCACTAGAATTTCTCTCAAAGGTAGTCTTTCTACACGAAAATCAACACTTTGCGGTCAAACACTCGCAATCAGCAAAAGGGTTTCACAAGTGAAGGTGAACGGGAAGAAACACTAATATTGGCTCGAAATTTTCTTCGAAGAAAAGTTGAAAAATCCTCAAGATGCCCGAGACAAAATATAAATTCAACTTTTCTTCTCTAACGACCAACCCTTCACACCTGCTGCAAATTCCAAGACAAGAAATGGAAAAATCATGACAGAAGCAAAAAGGCAAAAGTCACTGTCCGTACTGTCACCATGCATCATAGACTTAGAGACTGAAGAGAAACGACAAATGGCGACCCTTCCCCAAAAATTGTCCCGCTTCCGGCCGAAGGTCCGCCATGTTTGATAGTCCCAAAATGTAACATTCGCCTCTTCCCAACAGTAATAGAGAACCTGAGCGCCACGCTCTCAGAGCGCCAATTCCATACAGATTTGAGATATTTTAACTGCATAAAGGAACGAGGTGCGGGAAAAATTGCAAAAACGAACCCTACGCTTCGAAATTGTTCCGAGTTATTTGCACCGCAAAATGGAAAGCACCTATAGTGTCGCGAGAACGAGAAACTGTGGTGTCATCGGGATTACTCTCCGCCACGATATTAAATATCTGACAAGCGACAGCTGACTTGGCGCAAGTCAAAATTACGAATTTGAATATAAATTACAGATTCCGATATTATCGTCAGAGAGACATCTTGATATCCACTCAACTCGCGTGTTCCTTCCCTCGTAATTAAAAATAATTAGTTGGTATATATATATCTTAGGCTCGACAAACTACACGTCCGCCGCACAAGGTATAAAACTTGCGAATAATCGCAATATTATTCGCAAGTTTTATACCTTGTGCGGCGGACGTGTAGTTTGTCGAGCCTAAGATACCAGGGTCACCGAACAATCGAATGGAGTTTGCTATTTTAACGATCTTGAATAGAAATTTAAATGACTACCCTCTCTAAGTGAGAATAGCCCTGATGAAGACTAAATAAACAGTCGAAACGTCGGCCATTTGCGAATAAAGAAGAGGTGCATTATTTGTCCTAATCCCGCTAACTTCACCAACTATTTACAACTTAAGGACGCTAATTACAACAATGAATTAAAAATAATGTTTTTAGTGAAAAATAAAGTTTAAATAAAATCAAATTATGGTTAGTTTGTATTAACAAATCCATCAAGCCAGGACAAGCGACCATAAATGGTGACCCCGATAGTTCTACAAGAGTGAACAACAGCCCCACATCCTGGCCATCAAACCATGCAGCGCGTTGCAACACGTGTTCAATCCAATTGTTGAACACAGGAAAACTACCTTTTTTCACGCAAACCTTACTCAAATTAGTAAGCTGAGGGACATTATACTATTCAAATCACACAAGATGCCTGGGGGTGTGCCAGAAGAGAATTCAGGTAACCACCACCACACTGAACGAGTTTCTATCAAACCTCCTCCATTTTGGCGAGCAGATCCAAAATTGTGGTTTGTGCAGTTAGAGGCCCAATTTTCATTGTCTAAAATTACCTCTGACAATACCAAATACAATTATGTAATAAGTGCTATCGACACAGAAGTTTTAACCCAGGTAACTGATTTTATAGTCTCTCCTCCACCGATAAGCAAATACCAAGGTATTAAGGATCGCCTAGTTTCAATTTATTCCGATTCTGAGAAGAAAAAGCTAAGAAAGCTCCTCTCAGAGGTAGGCTTGGGAGACAAAACCCCCTCGCAATTATTTAATGAGATGTCTCGCTTAGGTGGAACTTCAGTTTCCCGAGAGTTGTTACGCACCTTATGGATGCAACATTTGCCAACGCAAGTACAATCTTCCTGACTGCCAGTAGTGACACACTGGACAATCTAGCAAAAATGGCTGATAAAATAGTGGAAATTGAACAGCCTAGAACATATTCCATACAGGAGCCAAACAGCAATCTCATGGATGCCATTCAAAAATTGACTAAACAGGTAGAAGAGCTAAAAATGCAAACACGAAGCCGTTCTAGAAGTCAAAATAGATCCAACTTCCGAGGAAGGCGCTGGTATCACAAGAAATTTGGAGAGAATGCTCACAAGTGCACCCCACCATGCCAGATGAATGCTGAGACCAAGGGAAACGCAAACCCACGCTAATGACGGCGACTGCTGGTGTGGAGTTTACAGGTCGTCAAGAAAATCCATCACCCTCGATCAACTATACCACGTACCGACTATCCATCAAGGTAAACATCAGGTATAACCTTCTTTATAGACTCTGGTTCACATATCTCTTTAATTCCAAAAACTTTCAAAGATAGGCATTGTAAGGTTAGCAAATTTACTCTTTATGCAGCCAATAAGACTCCTATTTCAACTTTTGGATCAAAAACTCTTACAGTTAGTCTGAGACTCAAAAGAAGTTTTAACTGGTCATTTGTGATAGCTCAGACTGATCATGCTATTATAGGTGCTGATTTTTTATACCACTTCAAACTTTTAATTGATTTACGCAAACATAAACTTATAGATCCAACTACAAGTTTAGAAATTAAAGGAAAACCCAATTCAAACCCAAATCAATCTGTGTGTACACTTTCAAAACAGTGTAAATACTATCATTTATTAAAAGAATTCCCATCAATAACACAGTTTTCTTACACACCAAACAACATTAAACACAACACAACACATATCATTGTCACTAAAGGTCAACCAGTTTCTTCTAAAGCACGTCGTCTCCCTACAGATAAACTTAAAATTGCCAAACAAGAAATTAATTTTCTCCTGGGACAAGGCGTGTGTCGACCCTTTGATAGCCCGTGGGCTAGCCCTTTGCATTTGGTCAAAAAGAAATCTGGTGATTGGAGACCGGTAGGAGATTACCGCCGTCACAACTCTGAGACCATTGAGGATAAATACCCTGTCCCAAACTTACAGGACTTCTCATAAAATCTTGAAGGCAAGACCATATTTTCCACAATTGACCTTGTCCGTGCTTATCACCAAATCCCAGTGGAACCAACTTCCATTCCTAAGACAGCTATTATAACACCTTTTGGTTTGTTTGAATTTACTAAAATGCAATTCGGTCTTCGCAACGCAGCTCAAACATTTCAGAGGTTTATTCATGAAGTCTTACGAGAATTTGATTTCTGTTTTTCCTACATAGATGATATTTTGGTAGCCTCATCTAACCCCCCTGAACATGAAAAACATCTTCAACTTATTTTTCAAAAATTCAAAGAGTATGGATTAACCATTAATTTGGAAAAATGTGTTTTTGGTGAGCCTGAAGTACATTTATTAGGTTATGAAAATTCAGCAGAAGGATCTAGACCACTTCGTGACCGTATACAAATTCTTCAAACTTACCCACTGCCCAAATATGCAGGTGACCTAAGGAGATTTCTTGGAATGTTAAATTTCTATCGTAAATTGATTCCAAAAGCTGCTGAACAGCAAGCAGTTCTCCACTAGCTTCATGGCAACTGCAGGAGGAATGACAAAATCCCACTGAATTGGTCACCAGAGGCTTTTACTGCTTTTGAACAGTGTAAATCCAGCTTAATAACAGCTACCTTGTTAGTTCATCCCTCATACTCAGCCCTAATATATCTTAATGTGGATGCTTCTAACACTGCAATGGGTGCTGTAATAGAACAATTTAAGAACTCTGAATGGAGTACACTTAGTTTATTCTCCAAAAAGTTTAATTCTGCTCAAAGTAAGTACAGCACTTACGATAGAGAACTGCTAGCCATCTTCTCAGCAATAAAATACTTTAGGCATTTTCTTGAAGGCAAATCATTCCAAATATTCACAGATCACAAACCTCTCACTTTTACTTTCAGTCAAAAATTAGACAGAAGTTCTCCCAGACAAATTCGCCATTTAGATTATATTGGACAATTTTCAACTAATATAGTTCACATTGGTGGAAAAAACAACATAGTAGCTGATGCACTGTCTCGAATTGATAGCATTAACACACCCCAGCCCATTAATTATGAAGCTCTACATCAACAACAGTTGACTAAAAGACCATTGAGGATAAACTAATAAACTTATTTCTTCAGGTTTTGTTTGGCCATGCATGCACAAGGATGGACCTTATGGACTAAGTCATGCGTAAATTTTCACAGATCTAAAGTCAATAAACACACTCTAACCCCTTTCCAAAAATTTCAAATACCTGATGAGAGATTTCAAGTTGTAAATTTGGATATAATTGGACCATTACCTCCATCTCAAGGTTTCACTTACTGTCTAACTTGCATAGACCGTTTTTCATGTTGGGCTGAAGCATTTCCCCTTAAAGACATAGCAGCAAAAACCATTGCCGCATCCTTCCATGCTAACTGGATATGTGGATTTGGAACCCCAGCACGAATCGTCACACATCAGGGACATCAGTTTGAAAGAATATCACCCAATGACGAATGGGAAGATTGAGAGATGGCACAGGATATTAAAAAGCGCTATTATGGCCCATGCCTCAGAGCGCTGGACTGAAGTCTTGCCCATAGTTTTGTTAGGACTTCATTCTGTTGTAAGGGAAGATGTAGGAGTATCCCCTGCAGACATGGTTTATGGAAGCACTTTCCGTCTTCCAGGAGAATTTTTCCTAACCTCACCACATTCAAATCTTGACCCCGCATCATTTGTTAATCAATTAAGACGAAAAATGGAATTGATTAAACCCATCCCTGATAGTAATCATTCACGACTTCATATCTCCTCATCTAAATACTTGTTCCCATGTATTTGTTCGAAAGGACGCCGTTAAGAAGTCTTTGGAACCTTCGTATGAAGGACCTTTTCCAGTTGTTAAACGCAAAGAGAAATATTTCACTATTCAGGTGAATGACAAGAGACAGGTCAACATTTCTTTAGATAGATTGAAACCAGCATTACGGTTAGCTCCAGATAATGTTTCTCACGACCATACATACTCTTCCTTAAGTACCATTAATACTAACATGAGTAACACTAACACAAAAAGACTGCCTAAGACTGTAACTTTTGATATTTAATGGTGTCTGAATTATCACCGGACTATGCGCATGTATGAGGCTTATATTGAGGCTTATTTCTGTTACAGACTGCATAACATAGGCGTAATTTTAACAAAACTTGATAAATGCTATGTCAAGTCCTGTAAGGGCATGAATCTTAAGGTATTAATCTTTTTAGTTCGTACTTATATTTTATTTTAATCTTAGTTCTAGTGATCTTGTTATAATTTTCGAAGTGTGATTTAACTTGAATGACTAATATTTAGTTAAGCTGACCACTTTTTCCAATCCTTTTGTTAATAGCATAGGATATTCAACATTTTCATTTCTTTTAAGTTTAGTCGTAAATTAATTGTAAATTTTAACTCCGTTATTTCATTGTTTCCATGACGTTTTGGAAAAACTTTTTTTAATGTTGGTTGGTAGAGAACTTATAAAAATAGTCATCTGTGAAATCGAAGCTGACTGATATTCATTTGTTTCCATAAAACTCAACATTTATTATTGATGATATGGAATGTTCAAGCGCGATTTTCTCGAAAATGGAAAGAGCTAGGCATACACGATGTAACATGTTAATAACTTAGAATTCGACGTAAAATCCGGAAATACTTATGTGCAACTGGTAGGTACTAAGCTACTATATTCATCCCCAAAATTTCAAAATATTAGCATTCTCTTAACCAGAGTTATCGCTTGGCTAGTAATTCTTGTGTCACCCGGTATATAGATGCAAAAAAAGTATTGTTTTATAAATACATATACATACAAAAAATAGTGTAGGCATCGTCTAAGGGGAGCTAACTCATTCACTTAGCTTTTAACGTTTGCCATTGACCATTAAATGTTTCTCAGTATTGTTGGTACATATTACACTATTGTGTCATTGATTTTTTTTTAATTTGTTTTTGCGAAGATACCTATCTTTCCCCACCTTAGAACTATATGCACAATAACCTTTTATCAATAAACGTTTGATTAATTATCTAGAAATCTTTTTTGTTTACTTTGAGTTCGTTACTTTAAATGGTTTCGTTACATGAACAAAATTGACATATTATAGTCCATGTGGCTTCGTCAATTATTCGGGCCTTTTTCCCCATTGATTCTTCTACATTGATTCGTCATCGTAACGGTTCCACATAAATCACGAAACGCCAGCAATTAAGTCGGCTTTAAAAATGAACGCAAAATTTGACTAAATCGACAAAGTTAACTGAGAACAGTTCGCTGTTCGCAATCAGTCCTGTTTCTGTAATAAATTGCTGTCGTTAAGTCGAGACGGGCTAGCATTTTAATTCCAAGGGCCGTAGTGATAATAATTGGCTTTCGGAAATCAGTATGCACTGAAATTTAATACTCGAATTTCGCGGTTTTGTTCCGATGGGCGGTCCTTTTGTAGAGCACAATTTGATTATTGGTTAAACATCCTTTTAAGTTTTTTGTTAATCTCGTTGTTTCAAACCGACAGCAACAACACTTGTGTTTGCGTAAAAGTTTATGTAATAATGACAATCTTTGAAACATCACACAAAGTTTTGAAGTAATGAAAAACGGTTAAAAAAATTAGGCCCTACTCAAACTTGTTTATCAACGTTTTCCAAATTAAAGTTAACGGTGCTTTTTCTTTGAAAGTCCTATCTAAGTGTAAAACCCAGAAATTTACTACGCCGTAAAAGTTATGGTCTTTTCCGTCGTGGAATTCCTAATATAAACACAAACAAAGCCAAAATCAAAATATCTTAAATTGGCTATAAAATTGGCTGGAGGGAACAAGCCCATAAATTAAGTAGATATAAATCTTACTTACTATAAAATTACGGAAAACCTTGCTGTAGTAGGTACTTATTACACCCGGTAGAAGACATTACTTTTTGTTTAGGTGTTTAATTAACAAATCGGGATAGTAAATTTCCATTCCTGCAATTTTAGGCTACGAACAAAAGTGAGGTCAATATTCCCCGAAAACAGGCCTTTGGTCCCGGTTCCGGTGGACACTGTTTTGACAGTGGTCTCACGTTTGTCACAGTTTGGTCAAGTTTTGTTGACGTAGTCAAGATCAATAACATTCGCAGTTTGAACGGATTGAGTCTGTTCGTTTTGCTCATTAGAATAGAATTGAATAGAACAACTTTACTTTATTTATCCGCAATATCACAAAACAGGACCTAGGACACGGCAAATAAAATTTATATCTGTGTGAAATTTTATAGGCCAAAGACCAATAGGCCAAGCGTTGGCAACGGCAAATAAGAGGCCAAAGTGCTGGTTCCGAAACGCGGACGACACCTTTGTTATGTCTAGCCATGGCGAGGGCCAACTTCTAAACTTCTTCTTACCCCTCAGCTCTATCAACCCAAATATTTCAATTCACTATGGAGATAGAAAAAGAAAGACGCTTACCTTTTTTGGATTTTCCAGTATCAAAGAGGCCGAATGGTAAGCTTGCACCGTTTATATAAAACCAACACACACTGACGGATACCTCAATAACGGATCAAATCATCATCCCAGACAGAAAAGAGGAGTCTTTATAACTCTTTATGCCTCCCCCTTTCTGTGAGAGTCAAGAGAAGTTGTGAGCCGGCTGATTTGGAACGGGAAAAAAGCATCGGGAAAGAGCCTTTGGTTGGAATGTATACCGCAAGCGCGAGTTCGATAGTGTTCGATAAGGAATGTAGAATGCCAGAAAGGAACAACTGGAGAAGATGCACAGCTACTGGAAAAGCACAGTGTTAAAACTGTCTTTAAACCCACTCGTAAAATACAACAGTGCTTGAGATCAGCCAAAAACGCAGAGATCCACTACTGGTACCAGGAGTTTACCGAGTTCCATGCAGCTGTGGCCCGGTATACATTGGCAGCACAAAACGCAGTGTCAACAGCAGGATTACTGAACCCAAGAGGAGTTGCAGCTGCTGGGGCAAACACAAAAGTCAGCAGTAGCAGAACACGTTCTCTTCGAAGGTCACGACATCCTTTTCAACGAGGTGGACATCTTATATCAATCGCAGCGTTTCTATTCGAGAGTAATGAGAGAGGCCATTGAGATTTTTAACTCATAACACCACTACCCCCACCCCAGTCCCTCAACTGCAGCGCGACCGCGGGGGAATAAATACCACGGAGCTCACCACATTTGAATCAGTCAACGTCAGGAAGCACGGGAGATCACTTCGCCCATTGCCTCATCGCCTTTGACAATATCTGCCGCAGCTGTAGACGAAACGTCAGGAAAAAATTCCATCAGATCATGGCTTCAAAGCTCGGAAAACACATTAAATTGTATTTTGAGCAGCCGTGAAAGCCTTCACCGTTATAAAACTGTGTTTTTATTATTTTTTGAGAAAAAGGGGCATATTGCATAGTTTTATGGTAATGATCATTAATAACAAATTATATCAAATGGAAAGTGCGAACAGAGAGAATGTTTTCTGTCGCTTGTTGATCAGATAAAACATCTTTGAAATAAATGACCATACATTCTATCTCGATACTAGGGTTGGCCAAGATCCTAGTTGGTAGAATTATTTTAGGTTGAACGTCAAAGCTGTATAGTATATCAAATAAAATAGCCTTTTTACTTCAAGCATTTTTAATTCAAGCAACTGATAATGAATTCACCACACAGGATGATTCGGCTAAATGGAAAAATATTTAATAAGTGGAAAAAACAATGTTCAAATTTGTTAAGAAAGGTGCCAGTACCACCATGTCTGTTTATAGACCCCGGTAAATGAACTGCAGGTTTTGTAACCATTTATCACTATAAAATTCAATTCAATTGATCGTTAGTACACCAGGTCTCAGTCAAACAAACATTAGCAGGGTTTTCAACTTCTAGGAAAACTTCTATAACATTATTCGGATTCGGTGTTTGATGGTGTCTCCCTTAGGCCACCTCTATTTAAGTTATTACTAAGCCCCAGTATCCTAAAGTAATACGAAATCTAAGTATTGAGATCATTAAGAGAGAGGCCATTGAGACCCAAACAGCACTGGACATCTTAAAGATGTCTTTTTAATGGCAAAATAACGTTTTGACGCCTGAAGACTTTAAGAAGATGTCTTAAAGACATCTTCATGCAGACATTGTAACTACAACTGAAAAAGACATCGTTAAGACATCTTTTTGCCGTATGTATAAAGACGAAAGTTGATTTGACAAAAAAAAATTCGTAAAAGAGGCATTCAAAATACTTTCATTATAAAACTTCATCTAGCAGGCTATGAAATTTTTACAGAAAAGGATGACATAATCAAAATAAATGGACTTTTGTTTCTCCATCCTTTTCTTTTGACATTTCACAGCCAATTAGATGAAGTTTTATAATGAACACCCCGTATATGGATTTTTTAAATTTGCGACAATTTACGCGAAAATCGCAATGTGTATTCTAAAACGATTCAAATTTTAGTTTCTTGAAGCGCCGCTGTTGCCGGTTTTACCTTAATTTAGTGCAAATGCAAAATTTAAATAATCGTTTTTATAAATTGTATGTAGTTTTTCATACACGCTTTATTATGTATCTTTTTTCATTTTTCTCTTCTATATGTTGCAAGCCCATACAGTTTACCCAAACTATTTGTAAAAAAAAATGTAAAATCTTTCAGTTAACTACGTCTGTAACAATTAATTGTGTTATTATTAGGAGTTAGATAAATATGTCATCGGCGAATAATTTTATGAATATAAAAATAAATATAAAATATAACTTTCTTTTTTCTATTTGCGCCTACAGCTAAAAGTATGGCTGTAAAAGTGGTCTTATTAAGATATTCTTAAGACGCCTTTGATAAGACATCTTAAAGACGTTGGGTTTTGTAACATCGGACGTCTTAAAGACGACTTTAAGCGTATCAAAGACGTCTGTAAGACAACTTGACATCTTCTAAAAGGCATCTTTTAGACGTCTTTAAGATGTCCTAGTGCTGTTTGGGGATCATTAAACACGAGAACAGTTTCAACAGGAAGTAGAACATTACTTTTCTAAATCCAGACTGGAAGAGAGTTCTACAATATACTTCAAGTATGCCGAAACCTCGCGCCACCACTACCCCCACCCCAGTCCCTCCACTGAGCGCGGCGGTAGAAGAATAAATACCACCGAGCTCACTACAGTCAACGTCGGGAAGCATGGGAGATCACTTCGCCAATTGCCTCGTCGCCTTTGATATTGGTTGCCGTAGCTGTAGAGGAAAAATCAGGAAGAAATTCCATTAGACCACGGCATCAAAGCTCGGAAAACACTTTAAATTGTACGTTGAGAGATTATCTATATACAGGGTGATTCACGTTATTCGACACGGAAGATTATGGCTAAACTTTTAGATTTAAAAAAGTTTTGTATATGGAATGGATGAGGGTCTATTGGAAGTACTTTTTAAAATTATTGTCATTGTATACAGGTAGTCTCAAAAGTATAAAATTGATTAAAGTTTTATTTTTTTAAATAAAACACCTAGTATATTAATGTATTTTCGGTATCTACGGACAAAAGTAAAGGTAGTTTTATTAAGGTTTATGGCATCTAAACCGTACCGTTCTCCAGATATTCGTGATTTTGTGAAAATGCAGCATCAAATTTAATGTTTAAAATCTCAGCACTTGATTTCTTTTCAACCACCGAAATTGGCTGGTGGGCTACTAGTACATTGAATTTTTTGCGGTATGTATTAAATATTAACTACTGTGTACCAAATGTAAAAAAATGAACACTAAATTATTGCAAACTTCAAACAGTAATAACTCGTTTCATTTAAATTAGACACCCTGTATTTTATAATATATATAGATGCAGAATTTAGTTTTCGATCAAAAACTATTAAATATTCCTATAGCTTGGTCGTTGCATTTTCTTAGAAAATTGATTTTTTCTGAATTTGCGCTGACATAAACGAATGTAGTAATCTAATTTACCTGTTCAGGTCTGTTGATGACTGATGATTTTGATAAAGCAAAATTTATTGTCATTTCTAGTTGTCACATATTAATTTAAAGTTAAATATTTTTTTACTGTTATAATTGCTTTAACAGGGAGTTTTTTATTTAATCAAAATGCTGGTTTACACAACAGAAGAACGAGTCGATATGATCTTCATTCTAGGAGAATGCTTTTAAAATTGTCTTTTAGCATCAAGGGTTTATGCTGAGGTTTCCTAACCGAACTCGACCGAATAGAGCCGTTTTTGAAAGACTGTTGGTTCAATTTAGGCAAACTGGTAGTGGTCAGTATGAAACGACTGCCAAAACGAGACCAGTTACAGAAAACCAAGAAACTCAATTAGCCGTTATTGGCTCTGTAGTTGAAAATCCCCATGTCGGACAACGAGAAATTGCACAAAACTTAAATATTAGCCAAGCAAGCGTATCAAGGATTCTTCAAAAACATAAATATCACGATTATAAGATACAACTACATCAAGAACTCTCCGATAACGAGTGGACTTTTGTATGTGGGTGTTAGAAAAAGTTGGAGAACAAGAAGATTTTTTTGAACCAGTTCTATTTAGTGATGAGTGTACTTATCATAACGATGGTTCTTTTAACCGACACAATTTTCATTGTTATTCTGATTTTAACCCCCATGAATTTAGAGTTATTAATAGCCAACATAGGTGGTCAGTAAATGTATGGGGGGGGGGCATAATGGGACAGTACGTGATTGGACCTTGTTTTTTTGACGAACATTTAAACGGACCGTCGTTTCTAAATTTTTTGAGAAAACAGTTTCCAATTTTACTGGAAGAAGTTCCTGTAGATATAAGAACAACCATGTGACTGCAAATGAATGGCGCACCTGCTCATTATCATCGTGAAGTCCGGGAATTCTTAAATGTTCGTTTCCAAAATCAATGGATTGGAAGGAATGGAGCACAACATTGGTCAACAAGGTCCCCTGACATAACGCCTCCCGATTTCTTTTTATGGGGATATGTGAAAGGAATCGTGTATAATACGCCACCAACCACAAACGAAAATATGAAGGAACGAATCAGAGAGGCCTTCAGAAGCATAACTCCCTATATGTTAAGCAATGTGAGTGAATGATTTAAAAACAGAATACGTTTGAGTTTAGAATCAGACGGTCGTCATTTTGAACAAATTTAATAACTGTTTGTTTTTATTTGTTTTACTCTTATGTTGACTTGTTATTTATTGTATGTCAAATTGCCACTATTATTGCACTTAATTTTTTTGTAATAGAGATGCTAAATTTTATAAGAACTCTTGTAATATAATGTTTTATTGTTTTATTTGATATTTAATGCTAAATAAAGACACTTTAACATTCAGATGACTGCTAAATAATCTTTATGATAATAATTTTGTAACTCATAAATTAATATCTGACAATTACGGGGTGTTCATTAGAAAACTTCGTCTAGTTGGTTGTGAAATGTCAAAGGAAAAGAATGGAGAAACAAAAGTTCATTTACTTTCATTATGCCATCCATTTCTGTCAAAATTTTATAGCCTCCTAAATGAAGTTTTCTAGTGAACTCCCAGTACTAATGATAATAAATTTTGCTTTTACAAAATGAGGTATTGTAACAGGTAAAATAGATTACTTAATTCGTTTATGTCAGCTCAAATTCAGAAAAAAAGAAAAAAATCAATTTTCCAAGAAAACGCAAAGACCAAGCTATAGGAATGTTGAATAGTTTTGATAGGAAACTAAATTCTGCATCTAATGATACTATAAAATACAGGGTGTCTAATTTAAATTAAACGAGTTATTATTGTTGGAAGTTTGCAATAATTTGGTGTTCATTTATTGACATTCGGTGCACAGTAGTTAATATATATTTAATACACACCGCAAAAAATCCAATATACTATTAGCCCACCAGCCAATTTTGGTGGTTGAAAAGAAACCAAGTGCTGAGATTTTAAACATTTAAATTGATGCTGCATTTTAAAAAAATCACGAATATCTGAAGAACGGTACGGTTTAGATGCCATAAACCTTAATAAAACTACCTTTACTTTTGTCCGTAGGTACCGAAAATACATTAATTTACTAGGTGTCTCATTTAAAAAAATACAACTTTAATCAATTTTATACTTTTGGGACCACCTGTATACAATGACAATAATTTTAAAATGTACTTCCAATAGACTCCCATCCATTCCATATACGAAACTTTTTTAAAATCTCAAAGTTTAGCCATAATCTTCCGTGTCGACTAACGTGAATCACCCTGTATAAGCGAAACGTCACATGTGACAGAGGTAAACCAAAATTTTGATACGCCTACAACCTACATAGGCTAGTCTCAACAAACCGAACTTCATCGAGGTTACACTCTTAAGTCATAAATTTGCCAATAAATTGCGCTTGGTCACAAAACATCCCCGTATAGAAAGGAAAGATCAAATGGAAGGCTCGGTTAACTGTTTTAAGTTTGCCTTCCTATTGTGTGAGAGCGCCACTAATACTCCATTTTCAAAGGTTAGAGTTTTCTTCAAAAAATACCAAAAAACTGGGATACGTTGAAGGTGACAATGACGGGACACTTAAAATTCACGTCTTTCTCAACTTGGCAGTACTCAAATTTTGGCACAAATTTCATTTGTGCCAAAAATGTTTAATTTCGACGATTTCGACTTGCTACTTATTGAGTGTATCATTTAGTTCAAAAGAGTAAATTATTGCAAATATGTGGTTACTTGAGGATGGTAGAAATCTTACTCCAGGCGCTTTTCCGGTTTTATGTATACCCCAAGGTAAGATTTGTCAAATTTATAAGGAATACCTTTGTAAAATATACTTTAAGGGATTTTCTTGTTTTGAATGTATTTGGACATACAGTATGTTATAAAAAAATTGAAAATAAGATGATTTTTGCGAAAGTTTGCATATTGAGCCCATCATCATTCTAGTTTATATACTATCTAATATTCTCTTATTAATATGGCATTCAAAAAAAGAAACGGTATATATGAGCCAGATTACCATGTTGAACATGATATGGAAAGCATAAAATGTTTGGTTTAAAAGTTAATTTTATTAAAAAATATTAGAAATTGATATTTTATACATCTATTATGCAATTGCCTATGTATGATAGAAAGTATTGTTTCCTAATGTTCACATGTTATTTCTGCAAAAAAATACATACTTCCATCAACAACATTTGCAAAGATTATCAAGGAAATTAACACTCTGAGGAACATTGATGGTCCATTTGAAAAACATGGATTTATGCATCATAAAACAAAGAGATTCTAGAACATCATGGAAATGCATCTGAAGAACCCTAAGAACACAGTCAACTTAACTCGCCTTCTTTCTCTGGCAATGCAATCCATCAAAGAAGATTTATCCCAGATAGTCAAACACTAACAGGTATAATACAACATAAATGAGTTATTATGCATTATTGCACAATATTCAAACGTGAGAAATTTAATGATTATAATTTACTAGTGTACTAATTATTATAGCAACATGTTACGTAAGTCTTGCCAGTTGTTACAATAATTTTAGGGGGTGACAGAGTAGACGATTTTCTGTCCATTTAATCAAATACTACCTACTAAGTGTAACAATATTTGTAAAAAAAAACCCACATTTGAATTTATCTCTTTTCTTTTTCTTTTTGAAATTTTGTCTTGTATACACTAAACTTGTGTCTCTAAACACAAGTTTAGAAAGATAGTATTGAAATACGACCTTTCTAAACTTGTGGTACAATAATGACTTACAAGACATACTGTATAGATACATACCTGTATATATTTAGATACCTAAATTGTAAGAATTATCTATATTTTAGTTAATTTTAGTTAATGCGACAGCACTTTTATGTTTTTTTTTTACTTCATAGAATTTAAACTGTGCAGGACTATTGATTTCAAAATCAAACACTGTTTAACAGAAGGCCTCTAAAAACACATAAAATTATAATCTTATAAAATATTAACTTTAGGTGTTAAGAACTTTTGGTGCCATTATGATATTAATCATAAATGAACGAAAAATAACAAAAAATAAGAATATTTTCTCTTCTTTCTGACTGATTTTTGGAGGTTTTACTAGTACTTTCTATGTTTTTATCTTTATGTTTAAAAAGTATAACGTGAAATAAGCTTATAACCGAAAATGGGAACTGGTAAATGATTTCTACCAGCTAAAACCAGTAAAATAAAAATATTTATTTTTGCTTTATACGTGACAAGTTTAAAACTATATGGAAACATTTTTGATTTTTTAAGTTTATACAGGGATGCATAGTGCTTTTTCATTATTTATTTTGCAGTTGTACGCTTTAATTTCCAATAGTTTTTTTTAATCTACCTAGAATATTGAGTTACTATCCTTAAGTTTCGACGACATAAGTGTATAATATGTTAGACACTTCGTAGTTTTTGTAATAAATAGAACACCACATAATTTTGTTATTTTCAAGTATGTTTTAGAAAATAAAATTTAATTACCACATACTAAAATACTAATAGCGACTTTATTTAAAACACTACTTATTTGTATTGCAATTTAAGTTAACTGGATTCAGGTTGTACTATTTATTTGCTTAATCTGGTAGAGACTCGAACTCACAACCGATAAAAGAATATCTGTGTCACTTATCTTAATCCTGCTAACTTCAATCGCAATATATAAGCACTAAATAGTCCGTAAACTATTAATACTATTATATATAAGTAGGTAGGCTGTTAAATATATATTGTTTAAGATTATTCACATCAAAAACGCCTCTCATTAAATACAATACAATAATCTATTAGATAGATCAGCAGGTTGTTTTAGGAAGAAGATATGTGCTTCAAAATCTTATTCTATATATTTTTTACGCAGAAATGTTCCTATAAACTTTGGATATAATTAGAGAATATCCTACATAAAGCCTCTGCCGTTGTAGAATGGAATGTTGAATAACATATTGCATCACATGCATCTTTTTTTGAAACACCCTGTATAATGGTGCCTTCCAAAAAGCGGAACTAAAATTGGTGAATGCGCCAGGATTCCCAAAACTATTAACAGATGGCGCAGAAAGATATCGCCAAGATGTAACATTTCACTTTCCGTTCTATATGGGGATGTTTTGTGCGCTCGGTTGTGTTGGTCTCATTGGGTTGGACCTCAAATGCGTTCCACGAGACATGCTCCAGTTGCTTCTTTGTCTGTGGTAATGACGCTCAAAACTGACGCTGTTATATTCATTAAAAAAAACAGCTTTTATCGAATTAGAGAATTAGGGAAAACATTTTCTAGATTTTAAATTTGACATTTCCTTTTTCAACTTCCGACCTGTATTTTTCACAACCTAACAAAACATGTAGGTATCGGAATGGATGCTGCTTTGATCAGGTTACTTATTCGAGCCAGCAACAAAAACCAATTTCACGGTGCGAAGCACACGGGTCGATTACACCTCGTCCCGTCCCATTCATCGGCCAAAAAGGAGAAAAGAGACCTTTCGATTACACACAAATTCCTGGTAACGGCAGGAAAACAATGCCACGTAAACTCGTTTACTTTGCCTCATTCGGCCGTTTTTGAATATTTAGTACTGCAACCGATCGAGATCGAAATATAGAGGGAGCTAAACCGCAGATTTATTTGCGGTTTACGGTTACTTAATATTTGTAATTCTAGGATATGTTTATTTGCGAGAGAGAGATTACCGCAGATTTAATAGGTTTACTGGAACAAATAGGGTAGATCAGAAGATAGAGAATTACGCGGTAAGGCATATCAACAACTGCCTTAAACATAGATATTTTAATGGTTGGCACGTAGGCTTCTGGATTCTTGGACCCTTGTGGTCTTTCCGAAAAAATCCGCAATACAGTTTCCAAAGAAAATATCCAAACCAGTTTTAAAGGACATAATTTACTTAACCAACATTTTACCAAACTAAAACCCAAAACTCCCACAGACAAAAAAAGCAACATCGTCTACGAAATACCCTGCCAAACAGGATGCCCTGACGTCTATATCGGGCAGACTAGCCAGTTCTTAAAAAACCGCATTAATGGACACAAACACAACAAAAATAACCCTACAGCCCTAACCCACCACGCAAATGAACATCAGCATAATTTTGATTTTAAAAGAGCTAAAGTCCTAAAAACAGAAAAAAAAACAAGAAAAAAAGGGAATTTCATGAAATGGTATTCATAAAGAAAAACAGTAATTGCGTCAATGCAAAAACAGACACTGATGGCCTAAGTAAAATTTACTCCTACATACTGTAACTACCCTCTGCATAAAATCAGTAAATATGTCAATATCCATATCGAATTAATCTTTTTACAACAAAGTTCAAAAATTTACCTAAAATACATAGTTAAATTCCAAAACAATATAAACCAAACACCGAAAGCCACCAGTCAGCAGACCTACTTAATTAAAAACAATTAACCTTGCGATGTATGTGTATACTAAACACCACCTTGACCAATTTACTAGCCTTTGCATCTTCTTTCATTATAGGCTTCCTTATCCAAAACTTAAAAAAATTACTTTAATTCCCCATAGTACATGCTGCGTGCCGTACGATATCTCTGACGGTTAGCCGCAGGGTTTCGACACGGCGAGCAGCATGTACAAAGCAATAATGCAACTTTCGTTTATTTTTTTTTTCAAAATTTTCATTAAAAAAAACATTCAAATCTCGACTTCATAGTAACAGTACATAAAGGAAAAAACTGCAACAAACTTCGAACCAAAACTGTACATCGTTTTGTGGTAAGTCATTGTCACCCTCAGATTCTCTCCTTTTCTTACGTTTCTTACTCTTTTGGCCCCCCTTCTTAACCTATCACCATATGCATCGTAGGTTTCACTTTTGATGCTCTTTTGCTTTGAGTTACCGACTTTATTCTTTACTTTAATCATCCCTCAATACGTTTATGTTTCAACTATTTATTTTGTACTTGTAGTAATCTTTATATATATATTTTTTTTCATGTATTCCTTTATACCATCCCTTCCTGCTATTGTAAAAATGTAACTTTAAATTAAGTATTCCATGTGTTGTAGTAATCTGATGAAGGCACCAATTTGTGTCGAAACGTCAATAAACAACGAAGTTAGAAGCACCCGCTGTAACTCATTTTAATCAAACAAAAGGACCAGAACCCAAGATAACAACCAACCATATTTTATGTTCTACCAGTTTACTACTGTGATTTTATTGTTCAGTTATCAAATATATAAACGTGAACTTTACGAGCTTAAAGTGTATTTTACTTCATACTGTATTATTTAGGACTTTAGGAAACTTTTTATTTGCATCAATACCGGCATCACCCAAAAAATCCCAACCAAACTGCAGAACACCATTGTAAAAATGGAATCTACCTAACTCTATTAGGGGCATTGAAGTTATTCTGGATCTGATCCGTATATTGGATTCCTGTATAGTTATAGGAAGATTGAGAGTTTGCTCTCGATGATCAGAAAAAGAGAAATCGACAACCGAAACATTACAATCTATATTATCAATATTAATGTGTTCAAGCATGAATTGGGTTGAGTAAGCTCTCTTCATCATCATTCAATCATTTGTTTTAGACTATTGTTATAAGACAACATAGGTCTCTACACTGTCGGTTCCCATTGCCAAAATAGACGTTAAATTCCTCAGACAAGACCACTCTACCATGACAATCAATTTCACTCAATGCGCCCTCAAGAACGAGAAAAAGAAAGATGTTGACCGCTTACACTCTTTTAACGAAAAAGGTGTTAAAGCTGCCAGAGATGTATGCTTTCCTAGGCAAAGCGACCATAAATCTTTTCAAATAATACATTGAGTTCAGTAATAACAAACGCTTTCAAAATTTGGAATAAAAATTCCAGATCTATATATAAAAGGTTTGGGTTGATAATGATAACTCAGTTATTAAAAGATACATAATGACATGCGATATGCCATTTTGTATCAATTGATAACCCATTTCACTTTCTAGGTAAAACTTTTCTTCTATCATGAATAGCTCATGCTATACAGAGTTTGAAGTTTTGAGAAAGTTTCACATTTTTACCAAATACCTCGGAAAGCACTGAAAATGTGGCAACCTCGAATTGGAATCTTAACTTTTTCCTAATTTAAGCGACCTTGTAACGCTTACCTTTTCGAAGATAGTAATAATGGGAAGCCATAAAAGAAACAGCCTGTATATTTGCTGCCAAATCCACGTGTTTATGTTTCTTTTTTTATATATTTTCGAATATAAATTTTGTTTGATTATATTTCTTCCTTAACACAGAAATCCGTCGACGATAACTTTTTCCAATTAGTAGTTTTATTTATTGTTATATTGATTATTCTTTACTACTTACTAACCACTTACAAGCTTTAGTCGGTTTTTAAATTTTTGTTGAATAAGTTATTTTCTGATTTTATTAAAACCTTTGGTGTTAGTTAATTTTATTTTAAAGTTTCAAGTTTTCAGTACCCCTTTCTTTCATTATTTTTTTCAACTGATATTTCTTATTTACATATTTGATTACTTTTTTCTTTTTCCATCTTTTTGTCTATGTTGTTTATCCCATGATGAGCTTTTTTAGATTTTTGATGTAACCTTTTCTTTTCCAGAATTTTCTACAAAATCCGTAGAAGCCGCTATATTATAATCATTTCTCTGAAGCATTCCTTAAATGATTTCCAGGAATTGATAGATTTTGTCTTTAACTAAGATTAAGTTTTTTTTCAAAGGTGCTTACAAACTCAATATAACAGACTTTCCTTTTTCTCAGGGTTTTTAAAAAAAATGATTAGAAATCGGCATTATAATCAGTTTTCTAAAGGATTCCGTAGCTAATTTCTTTCCTTATAAAATATTTTTTTTTTAGGTTTCTTACAAAGTTACTTACAAAGGAGGCCGAATGGGAAGCTTGCTCACACCGTTTATAGAAAACCAACACACACTGACCGATACCTCAATAACGGATTAAATCACCATCCCAGAGAGAAAAAGGGAGGCATAAAGACTCTGTCTGTGAGAGCCAAGAGAATTTGTGAGCAGGCTGAATTGGAACCGGAATTGAAGCATCTGGAAAGAGCCTTTGTTTGGAATGGATACAGCAAGCACGAGTTCGATAGGGCCCATCCTTCCAAGAAATGTAAAGCGACAGGAAGGAACGACGGAAAGCACAATGTTAAAATTGTCACTAAACCCACTGGTACATACAACAGAGCTTGAGATCGACCAAAAACCGCAGAGATCCCCTATTGACACCCGAAGTTTACCGAGTTCCATGCAGCTGTGGATCGATATACATTAGCAGCACAAAACGCAGTGTCAACACGAGGATTACGGAGCACAAGAGGAGTTGCAGGGTGGGACAAACATAAAAGTCAACAGTAGCAAAACACGCTCTGTCCGAAGGTCACGACATTCTTTTTCACGAGGTGGATATCTTTTATCAATCGCAGCGTGTCTACCGCAGACCAACGAGAGATACCATTGAGATCTTTAAACACGACAAGAATTGCAACAAGAAGGAGGAAATTACATTTCTAAATGCAGATTGGAAGCGAGTTCTACGACAAATTTCAAGGGCGCCGAAACGCCGCGCCGCCGCTACTCCCACCCCATCCCTCCACTGTAGAGCGACGGCGGGGGAATAAATACCACGGAGCTCACCGTATTCGAATCAGTCAACGTCGGGAATCACGGGAGATCACTTTGTCTTTGATAATGTCTGCCGCAGCTGCTGGAGACGAAACGTCAGGACGAAATTGCATTGGACCAAGGCTTCGAAACCCGAAGAACAGTTTAGATTGTATTGGTGCCAGTGTTATACAATATCGAGCTATACTAAATATTAAAACAGAAGAAAAATTGGCAAAATTGAAAACCTTTACGGAGTGAGGGTGTTCTTTCGGGGGGCTAGAACCCTTAGATGAACGAATGGTCAGTTTAGGGGGGTACAGCGGAAAAAGGCTCTTTGGCACCATCTGTATTTATATCGAGGTGATAAATTTACGAACTCAGTGACTAAAAAGTGTTCTACAAAAATTACGAAAGTTTTAGATAGCTTTTGTAAATTTTTTCGAAAAGTCAATTTGTATTGGCTTTTGTTGATCTCATGAGCGAGAAAAACAAACAATAATCACTTTTGCTCTGGTTGTCATATCGAGTGAGCTGAAATTTTTCGCCGGTGTTGGTAAACTCTGTGTGTTGTTTTCCCTGTAGGTCGTACGTTTTTTTCAGGAAAAAATTTTGATTAATTCAGAGGGACAGCAGACAAGTGTCGCTTTGTCGCGTCGCTAGAATCAACGTCTTAAGTTTCAATTTGGCGATGTTTTTCAACTTTAAATATAAATCCCGTTTTAGGTCAAATTCATAAAATTTTTTGGATTTTTTTACGCTCTTTTTTATCGAAATGGGACGATTGCATTCTAGTAATAACAAAACTGACTGATTTCGGAATAAATTAGCCCCATAAGTAGATTTTTTAAAAGATGCTTGAAAGTCGATTCTAAAAGTGCGTAAAATTCAACCACCGAAGAGGTCTATCTTTGAAATGACTGAACATATGGAACTTTCCTTGATGGGGCGGTAAAAGAGAACATAACGAAGAAGAAAGAACAGTTGGTTTCACTCTGATCTGGGAGGAAATTTTGCCTTAACACCATCCAGGGGAGAGCGGAATCCGGCAGCTGCCAATTCAGACGGCTGAACAGATAAGGATGGAGACTTCACAAATTCTACAATGCGCAAAACCACCAAAAAGCAACCTCACCTTTGCAGATGGGAAAGCCATGAAAGCCTTGAACGAAGACAAGGATATTTCAAGACACTGTTAGATTCCACCACCTACAAGAAGCTTAACTCGTTATCCAACCGCCCGGATTCTGAGAGCGACCAACGATTTAATCAAGAACGTAGCATCGGATGAAATGATTAAACTTAAAAAATTAGAAGCCTTGCCAGATCCACACAAAGATCCACAAACCGGATGTGCCACTGAGACCCATCGTGAACACCATAGGAAGCCCGACCTACGGAATCGCCTAACACCTCAAAAAACTGCTGCAACCTAAAATAGGAAATATGGACAGCTTTATAAAAGATTCCACCCATTTCGTCGAAAAACTGCATTCTTTGACATTAATTTCTTTAGGAGAAATTCTCGTTAGCTTTGTGTTGTTTCGCTCTTTTCTTCCCCTTTTTCTTGTTCCATGGCTTCGCTTTTGAAGCCGTGGAACACATTAACCATGAATTTCGACAAGGTATTGCCAAGGTGTTCCAACTCTGCCTACCCATTACATATTTTGAATGGAAGGAAAATTTCTACGAACAAACTGATGATGTAGCTATGGGCTACTAACTATTTTATGGGAATTTTCGAAGCCAAGGCATTGGCAACGGCAAATAAGAGTCCAAAGTGCTGGTTCCAATACGGGAGCGACACCTTTGTTATTTGGAGCCATGGCGAGGGCGAACTTCAAAACTTCCCCTTCCACCTCAGGTCTATCAACCCAAAAATTCAATTCATTATTGAGATAGAGAAGGAAGGACGCCTCTGTGTAAAGGATATTCCCTAATGGAAAGCATGCGCACATCGTTTATAGAAACCCCACACTTACTGAAGGATACCTCAATAACGGATAAAATCATCATCCCAGGCAAAATGGAGAAGTCATAAAAACTCTGTCTGTGAAAGCCAAGAGAATTTGTGAGCCGGCTGAATTGTAACGGGAAATGAAGCATCTGGAAAGAGAAGAATTTCAACAGGAAGAAGGAAATTACGTTTCTAAATGCAGACTGGGAGCGAGTTCTACGACATACGTGCACGGAGCTCACCACAGTCGAATCAGTCAAGGTCGGAAGCACGGGCCATTGCCTCATGGCCTTTGATAATGTCTTCCGCAGATGTAGACGAAGAATGTGTCCTCAAGAATTTTTTTATGCTGATTTGATCAAAATGGGAAGATTACAATCCCCTAAGAACGAATTAGAAAAAAAACTCTAATACACTGATGAGTCGTAATAATTTCAAATAAATCGGTTTTGGAAGTGTTTTATTAAAGTTTGAAATAAGCAACTCTAAGTCAACAGTCTCAAGTTTGAGAAACTTGAGACTGTTGACTTAGAGTTGCTTATTTCAAACTTAAATTTCTACCAGTCTCTTAGAGATAAAAAATGGATTTTTTCTACGAGTGTTTTATTACCTGTGCAGTGTGATATAGTTCAATTTCTCGTTATTTATTGTCATATTAGAGGCTCTTCAAGTGGGTTGAAGGAACGTTATCTTAAAGACAACATTTGTTTACTTCTGCTTCTTTGTTTACTTCTTACATTTCTCTTCGTACTAGAAATTACTCCCTTTTTTTGCAACCAAATTTAGAATTTAAATGTTTTATTAAAATCTATAAATAAACTATAAATATTATTAAGAAATTAACTTGCCCCTTAAATAACACAAGAGAAAAAAAATCCAAAATTTAATAATTAGAAGAGGTTCAATAAAAAATGAGCGTCTTTGTGCTCGTAAGAGATATTAATTAAATTGAATACAATCTTCATTCTTTCGCCACCTACATTGTATTAAAACATTCCTGAGCCAAGAGAAGTAATAAAGGCCTGAGCAAATAAAGAGAGAACAAAATGCTAATTATGGTTTCAAAATTATTCATTAAGCTGTTCTTTAAACTTTCAACTCCAACGTCAGATATTATATCAGAATGGATTAAACCAGAGCTGGGTTTGTAGAATTGTAATTAATTTATGATAAACGCTTTATTAACATTCGGATTTATGTCCCTTTTCCATTTTTTTTTTATGACCAAAGGTTTTACCATTTTCCTTTCCTAGTAATATATCCTTGTAGTTCTCAAAATATTCATCAATAGAAAACACAGATGTATTTGCTTCATTTTTTGCACGATTTCATTTTACCAGTATTTTCCGTTGCCTTGAACCGGAAAATAGAATGAACTATCAATGTGTGCCATGTCACTTTTCGCCCGTTATTGTTCTCGTCAATAATTTGAAGGTACATGATCACATAAATTGTTTACTATGCCGGTAACGCAGATGTTTGTAAAATTACCACGTGGGATACTTCCGTTATTTTTGTCTAATTTTAGAATATTTTTCATTCATAGAAGAAGACTTATTAAACATGCAGCATTTTAAACAAAAATCTAAAAAAGCATATTTTTCTTGGTGCTCGAAAAAAAACCCTTTAACTACGAAACAAACGATTGATCTTTTATTTACACACTTTTTTACCAAATCCACTTGAGATCGACGGCGAAGGGGCAGGCTTACTTTGAAAGGACGCTCTCTTTTGAGCCTATTACGCCTTTTAAGTTCTAATGCCGGGAAATCTTTTTAACGGTCCCTTTGGTTCTTTGAAGGCTTTACTACAGGAAAAGTTATAACCTACTCCTCGAATCAAGGTTTTAAACGTTAATTGCTCTTGGCGCAATGGGCCTGCAATAAGAGCTTTTTGACTACTTGGTGAATTGTGTAAGTACATAAAGTAATTTATTAAGTGATATTCAAAATACTAATATAAGCCCGTCAATTCAGTTCTGAATTTCGGCTCTTTAATCCTATGATGGAAATTTCTGTCAGTATCCAACTGATGAATACTTAGATCATCTGTGAGGTGTCTCCTTAAAGACGTGACGACACGTCTCTTTCAGATTCATTGTGGATGGCATGAGGAGAAAGTGATTTATAAAATTGTTGTGATATATTCCATCCAAGTATTCGAGACAGGACTGATTTATATTCAAGGAACATAGGTGGATTTTCAAATAAATAGAACCCAATATGAGGCATTCCATTTTATAGCTTCTCTATAGAAGCCAATTGCAGTTTTTACGTGTGGGCCTATTATTAGGGTTTCTCAATAGAAGCAAATAGTAGCTGTACTACCGGTTTATGAGAGGATTTTAGAAGTAACTTTAGATAGCTTTTTGCCCTATTAGCTGATTTAGATAATCAGTAACAATTTTATACCGTGAGATCAAAAATTAAATGGGCAGAGTGGGCTATGAAACCGAAAACGTATCTCTTAGCTTATGCCATCTTTTTTAAGCAGGCTACACACGCTCAAGCAAGTTTTTACAACTTGGCTTGCACAAGCCAAGTCGAACGATTTGCTTGAGAGTGATCAAAAATACTACGAATCAGATTTAAAAATATTTAATAGTTTTTGGCGTCAAATAAATTGTTGAATATGACCCCCGCGCTGTTCAATGCATATATTCACCCTCCTTTTCACACTATTGAACGAATTTTTCAGCATTTCCGGTGTTGTGATTTTATTTTTCAAATTTGGGAACACAAAGTAATCCATTATTGTCAAACAAGACGATCTAGGAGGAAATTCAATTTCGGTGCGTAAGCTTATTATCCGGTCATCAAAAAATTCGCGCAAAAAAGCAATTGTATCTTGAGTTGTATGTGCAGTTGCTCCATCCTGTTGAAAATGCCCGTACTATGGTTCATCATCGTGGAGTTGCTGAACAAATTCCAACAAAATATTGCGATACCTCTCTCCATTAATCGTACCATAAAAAATTTAGGTCCAATGATTCTTCACCGAGATACAGCTAAACCAAACATCAACTTTCTCAGGATTCAATGGCGATTCAATAAAAATATGTGGGTTTTCAGTGCTCCACATTCGCATATTTTTGAAACTTGGAATTGACGAATCAAATCGTCATTAAATAGATTGTTGACAAACCAATGGCAACATGCAAGCCGCCTAGGATGGTCTGCAGCTAGAAGAGCTTGATAGCACTGCATCTTGTATGAATGCATAGAAAGGTCTTTCTTCAATATTGTCAGATATGTACCATAAGAAAGGCCAATTTCTTGCGAGAGATGCCTCAGAGGCCTAGCAGGTTCCTGTTCAATTCGTAGGCGAACATAATCAATTACTAGTTCCTCTGTACGTACTCGTGGTCTCCCTGCACCCTTTTTATGTGTTACTGCTCCAGTCTCTCGAAATATTGATATGCAATTCTTAAGGCACGCATAAAAACTGTTTGGATGAATTGCTGGTTTGGAAATATTTGCCTAAAATCTTCTAAACACTGCTTCTGACTGTGCTCCCAAACTCCATTAACCAGTACCCCAGTTCGGAAATAAGTCTCAATCATATACGACGTTTTATGTTCTGTAGTAAACATCGAGACTTTGAATTGTTAATTTTTTCGCAGGTAAAGTATCAAGAAGTGACAAACTTTCTAATCAAAACTTTGACGGAATTAATTTTAAAAAAGGTGGCATAAGCTAAGAGATAAGTTTTCGGTTTCATAGCCCACTCTGGCCATTACTTGATCTCACGGTATTTAAGTAGGTTCAGTTTTTGCTCGTTAGTCTCCCATAATAGAGACAATTCTATACCTGGTAATAAGTTCTTTTACCCACTGGCCTATTGGCATATCTGATAGGAACGAAATACCCTTGACCGCCAAGTTAAACAAGAAGTGTTTAGATTTTCTAGGATATTGGTCGGTGCTAAAAGCACTAAAACTCTCAAGCTTTCGATAACTTTTTAAGGGTGGAATAATAAACAAAGGCGCTTTATCACACCTAACATATTTTGGCTCACTTGTTTAATGCTCTAATTCGAAAGTTTAGATCCGGAGAAATATTTCGACTTTCACTAAAAACGGAGTTTGATATGTGTTATAATAATGTGACAAGGAGAAAAAAAATCTAAAATAGCCAAACCTGTCACTTACATCACGTAAATGGTTGCAATTCAATGGCAAAGTTTTATTTAGTCGGTGATGGTCATTATTAAGCATTACGGAATTTTGAGTTTTTTTTAAATTTACGGTAAAAAGGCAAAAAATTAAGTAGTTTAAAGCAAAAAAAATTGCGGCATATTCATATTTGTACCAAAAAAAAATGATAAAAAAATACCACAAAAATTGTTTATTCCCATTTTAATGCCCCACGGCGCATTCATATTAAGTTCAATTTATTTAGTTCGTGTTAGCTGTCGCTCTCACGTATTCCGACCAGCTAGGTTGCCAGTTTTCCTCTCAATATCCAGAAACTAGGCCTTTTCGGAAGCAGTTAGTTAAGTATATATCGGATCCCGCAATGGCCCTAAAATTCAGGTTTCAAATGCAAAGTAAAACTCTAGTTCAGTTTTACTTGGTTTTTGTTTAAGTTGGTTCAGGTTAGTTTAGTTCTGCTTTTCCTTTGGTTAGGTTACTTCAGTTATGTTTTTCTTTTGGTTTGGTCAATCCAGTTGGACTAGTCTCTTAAGGGGGCCCGTTAGGGCCGCACCTGCACCTTGCCGAAGGGGCCTTTCCGGGCTTGTCGATTGCTGCACATAAGTGTGGGCTCTGTTGGTTAGGTCGGTTCAGCTTTATTTTGCCTTTAGTTTAGTTCTATTCTTGCTTTGGTTAGGTTAGTTCGGTTATGTTTTTTCTTTGGTCAGATTACTTCAAGTCTGCCTGTCTTTTCACGCTTCTGGGTCATGACAAAGTAGCTCCCCAGGGCCGCTACGGAGCTTGTTGACTGATTGATGCACATAAGTGTGGACTCTGTTAGTTAGATTAGACCAGTTGTCTTTTACCTTTGATTTGGTTAGTTCTAGTTTACTTGTCCCCCGATCCATGGACTGCAGCAAACTGTTGCAGTTAATTCAGTTTTATTTTGCCTTTAGTTCAGGTTAATTCAGGTTAATTCGGTTCTGTCTTTCCTTAGGTTAGGTTAGGTTTAGTTAAGTTTTTTCTTTGCTTTGGTTAATTGATTTTGGTTTAGTTTTACTTTTTTTTTGGGTTAGGTGAGCTAACGTTAGTACATTTATTTTTGTCTTTATTTTTTTTTAATATGAAACGTTGCATTGCGTCAGGACGCTTATTCTATAGGAAAGGGTGAAAGTGAAAGTGAAAGTGAGAATTTTGACATCCTTGATTGGTCAAAAAATTCTGTTGACGAATTCCATTGGCCAGTCATTCTCACTTTCACTTTCACTCTTTCCTATAGAATAATGCCCCAGGAGCACTACAGCGATCTGTCATTGTCATGAATGTCATTTCATATTTGGTTTCTTGAAGGTTGGAGGACAAAAAGAAGATTTCTGGTTTGGTTCTAATTATTTAATGAAATGAAAATGATAAGAAGCTTTATCGATTATAAGAATTTCATTTCAGTTCAGTTTTTGGTCTCCCCGTAACCCTGATTTTGTACTTCAAGCTATTATTTTGTTTTCTTGGTAGAGGAACCTATTATATCTGGGATATCGAACCTACTATACGAATATGAATATTACGCAAATTTTTTCGCTTTAAACTACTTAATTTGACGCCTTTGGTCTTCCTTGTAAATTTCGATACATCTCGAAATTCTGTAATCCTTAATACCGACCAGACGGTATTACTCTCTCAACAGTCTCGTCGTTGTTTGTTACACCTCCAATTTTACTAATAAATGAGTTATTTATTTCAGCAGTAAACTTATTAGAAGTTGTCATTTGTGTTACTGAGTCTAAAAATTAACAATAAGTGGATTTGTACCCAAATAATATCCTGCCTATTCCACAAAAACTTGTCAAAGAGTCTAATCATCAACCTGAACTGGCAGATGTTATTAGAAGCTATAGTCCGTTGAAATTCAAGCAAAGGCACTAACAGGAAATAAAGACTATAACTAAACAGAGCTAGGGATAGTCATCAAAAAGTGATAGACAAATGGTTCGCACCGCCATGTCCGAGATGACATTTTGTTTTGTTCCCGTTCTTGCTTCCTTTTAGTTCGACTTGGATTTGAACGGACATTAGTTAAATTTATTTCCTCTACGTGTTATGTGGCTGTGCCATTGATACATAAGGTATTTATCAAGATAGAGGTCTTTATTTATATTTTTCAATATTGGCGTGATAAACAAACCCTCCATGCAGTGTTGCCAGGATTACTTTTCTAGTAAATTTACATGTTTTTTTTTGGATGATATCTTGCGAATCTTTACACCACGAGAGTACTATAATATTTATTGCTGTGCAAATAATTTTTGAATGATGATTAATAGAACACTTATGACGATAAAAGAAAAAAGAATACGTTTGAGATGGCCAACTGGTCACAATCGGCAACATTGCAGCATCCTGTGACACGCGGTTACGTCAGTTTACGAGAATTATTTCCTGGATTTTTTCCCGGGTTTCCTGAATGTTTTAATAGTTTTCCGCCAACTTTTTCGCTTTTAGTAATCGTTTCTGTGTTTTAGTGTGTTTGTTGGCCATGGTGAGACAATGTTTTGCGTGTAAAACCTGGAATTATAAAAATAAATGTGGGAAATTACCTTTTCACCGGTAAGCTCATGGATTTCGTGCACATGACGTCATTTTGCCGACATTTTAGTAAATATAACCTCACTTTAATAATTAATTATATAATGTTTGCAATAAAATTGGTTTTTTGCATTAATTTTAAATCCTACTAAGGCCTTTTTGGGGGATCCAAACTTTAAATTTAGTTATATTGATGCAGAAGCACACACACAATTACAATATATTTTGTGTTTTCAACCAATGTAGTCACGTGCCGCACGAAACCAATTTGTGTTTTGTGGTTATGTTGTTACTCGGCCCTTGGCCATTAGCCATTGGCGTCGTTTGTATTTTTATTCTATTATTAAAAAAAAATCAATAAATAGGTATAGTAGGTATGTATCAAAAATCATTTAAATATAAAAATATTTGAACGTTTTAGTCTGCATCCCATAATCGTACAAATCGTATATTTGTTTGCTTGAGCAGCAGGAGTAAAAAAAAATATGATACGCAGATCTGTGCTTATGTCATCTGGAAATGTGCCCTTGGAGATTCAAATTGCGCCATGTTGTTTTTAGCAATGTCGGCCATTTTCTGCTTCCCCTCTACCCGAACAACCCGGAAGCCTCCAAGTATGCGGTTTGTATATCATGCCAATTAGTTGGCAATGGCAATTTATGATTAACTCCCGGCGTCTATTTATTTACTTCATTGCCAATGCATTGATATGATATATGCTTCAGACACTTCCATTTAGGCTAAACCATAAATTGGATTTGAACTTAAAAATTTCTAGTGGACATTCTAAGCTTTAGATCATCCAATTTTTGACGATACTATTTTCTTCTGCATATTAATCTAGTATGTAGAATGTACACAATTCCTCAATATCAGGATGTGTTACAGAACTTGATGAACTTTCCTATGAACCATCTATGAACTAATCGAAAAAACTTTTGTAACAAACTCAGGATAGTATCCAACATTTTTTATGCATTTAACGTTCGTAAAGAAGTAACAAAGAGTCCTAAACAGTAAAAGTGATTTCAAAAGTCATTTATACTGTTTTAGACCCCAGATAGACCGCTCTCAGATTATTACCATCCTTCATTTCTTATTAAGAAGTCATTACGCTTGTTTGTTATCACTTAGTATTGATAGTATTGCTACATATTTTACCACAATTTACCTGAACCTAAACTATCCACCAATTGTATACAATTTAATACCATTTAACACCAGTAAAACCACTTGCACCCTGTTGCAGGCTTTCGCTTCTGCCGTTCACCTCTGAGCTCCGCATAAAAAGACAAACTTCTAGTGAACGAACTCGTAGTGACTTAATCTACTATTTTGTACTTCCATAGTAATGCCACCGTTGAGTAATATAGTGCGTGCGTTGCGTCTGAGATGACTTCATAAAAACAATTGAATGTCGAAAATGTCATAAAATGTGTCGATTTTCATTTTTTTATGAACTTATCTCAGACAATAGATATAACAATTTCGATGACTCGACGGTTGGCGCCGCACTTTTTGTCCCTGTCCTTTCTACCCAAAATCTCTACTCCTGGCTAGCGGTGTAGTATACAGTCTCGACGCGAAAAGTAAGGTCTTCTACGTAAAACACGCATCACTGACATTAGTTTTGGAATTCTTACCCTCGTAATCCTTCTAAAAATGCCACAGCACAAAATTGTCGGTATTTCGCAGATATGAAAGGAGTGCTCGAACTGTTTCTGTTCTTAAACTGGTGGTAAAGTTATTTTTTATGCTATATGGAAGGAGTAAAAAGTGGATCATTTACTTTCTAGGGAGTAACATTTACGACTAGATGTGAAAAGATTTCCATGTCACGTAGAAAGGAATTTTTATTTATTAAAATTAATAGTAATGTTGTTACTTACAATTGGAAAAATGAAACAAACGTTTAGTGCCTTGATTTTAAACATAGGCAGGCCCTTAGCCATTATTCAGTATTTTTTTGCATAAGCCATATAATGGGTCAACAAGTACTGGTTTTTCAGTTTACAATGGTGGACAGTGAACTTTTGTTGAGTTCACTACTATAACGTAGTAGTGAACTACTTTAACGTAATACAGTTTTTTTTTTATAAAGTTTGCTATTACTCTTGATATCACAGATCTTTATTGCATGGAATTTTCAAAGAACCACTTTCCCCCACTTGGCGGATAAAAACTATTTCTTATACTCGTGAGAAAAAGTCTCATTACTGGACCTGTTTACTTGACTCCTGACTTTAACTATTTAGCTGCAATCGCGTGAAATAAAGAATCACTTTCCGCACTTGCTCAGCAAGTAACTATTACGCTGGTTCAGGTAGTTACCTTATAATAGTACCTACATACGGGTTGCTAATTATGTTCGCTGTCCAATCATGTCGCATAATAATGAGTTTTTTATTAATGGCGGCCTCGCAATGGGAAGTACTCCTTTCCACACTTTTTAGGTAAATGACTATAAATCTAGATAGTTTTTTTGATTTCAGTAGAAACAATATTATTAATAATATACAGAGTTTATAGTAATTAGAATACTATAGGACCACAACTCCCACTTGTCACTAAAAGATGACAATAAACACCACTTTAAATATGGCTAACAGTAAAAACGGTAATTGCACGGCATGAATAATAGAAATGTGTTAAAACATTTTTGAAGTCAAATTTAGGTGGACAACCTGTAAATATGAAATTTCAAATAAACAGCAATGCTCAAATATCAAAAACCTGAATACGGAAGAATATCTGAACTGAGGAACGACGCCGACCTCAGCACACTTTGAAATAAAGTCTTCAACTCTATAAATGTGTTACATAAAAAATGATAATAATACAATTAAATAACAAGATGTTAGAGTTGGGCCAGGAATATTCGCTAGAGCAATCGAGCGCTAAACTGTGATTCGAAAATCTTGCTTGAAAAGAACTTTATAAATAAATCAAAAGACAGTTGAGGAAGATAACTATCTTTTTATAATTGCAGAAACTTTATTTTAAAATTTCTCAAAAAGCGGAATGTATAGAGCAAGTCGTTTGACCATCATGTCATTAAAAGAACATTCTTCGTTTAACCAACTATTATAGCTTCAATAGTTTAAGAGATCCCATTACATCGAAAGCTAATTTGGAACACACTGAACATGAGCGTAAAAGTCGGTAAATATCGTTTTTTGAGATTCTAAATGACTACGATATATAAACGTAAAAATTCGTCTCTCCCTTTGCCTTAAAGTTGTAATATCTGATGAGGATTATACTTTTTATCACAGACAGTTGTAATTGCTATTCTTCCTCCAATCGTAATTGCTATGTGGTTAATTTGTTGTCCTGGGATATTTACGTCAACACGTTTCTTATGAATTTTAATTTTTGTTTTTGTGTATATCGCACTTACATGTGCTACCAGCACTTTGTAAATAAGCTTGCTTTTAGATTTTTTTGAGGTCATTACTTTAACCTTTTTTTAGTATTTTCCTTGCTAAAAGTTAGTGTGAACTCTAGCCTAGTAATATTTTGAACATATTTCTGAAAGATTAGCGATTCTTTTTTTAGAAATTACATATCGAATTTTTAGGTCTGTCAGTCTGTCTATTGTTGGGTCTATCCCCCAACCCAACAGTCTCGTTTTTTCCAACTCACAATATATCGAGCATTTTAAAACTGAAACTGAACATGATAATAATTTGATTCCAAAAATACTAACATAACTTTATCCCTTTATGTGGAATGCATTACATCATTTCTGGATTCTCCCCATATAAATCGTTTAAGGGAAGGAATCACACTTTTTGGATGTCCACAGGATCAAGAAAGGTAGGTATGTATTAAATTGTATAAAATCGAAATCTTCTATAGTATATATACAGGGTCTAAATCTTCTATAGTATATACAGGGTGTTTCAGAGTTGTGGTGAAAAAAGCCTATAGCCCTAGCGCAACGTTCAAGAGATCATGTGTCCGCAAGTGCTTTGTTCACGAGATACAGGGTATTAAAATTTGGAAAAACACTTAAAAATGTATTAATATAACGCAATCCGCACAAAATATTTTAGCAAGATTTTGGTGATGTTGAGACCCAACAATAATATATATTTTACAATAAGAACATTGGTTTTTGTTCCATCAGGAGAGCGCGTGCAGGCACGTCACTTGATACTTTTAAAGAAAAAAATTATACACCACTGTGTTTTTTTAATATGAAAATATTTTTTTTTAATATCCGTTTAATTCTGAAGAGAAAAAGTCTCTTCTTATTTTTTTCTAAGATGCACCATTTTTGAATAAAAAAATAAAACATATTTTTATGCTCGCCTAAAAGCAATGCTATTACGTATTTTAATTTAAAATTTTAAATTACTGAACAATTAAAAACTATTATACACATGCTGTATGACTATAACTAAAGCAGGAGTTTCTCAATTTGAGCATTTGTTGTAATTGCGTTATATTAATAAATTTGTATTTTTTTATTGAAATTTTAACTCCCCGTATCTCGAAAACAAAACACCCAATATTTTTCCTTAAACAAATACTATGGCTGGTTATGTTTACTTGCAATTAGTTAGCCATAATGACGATACGATACTTTTTTTACGACATTTTTGTACAATATTTTTTTACAACCTTTTTACCTGAGAACACTTTCTTTTAATACCATAAATTATTGTGAAAATATTATCAAAATATGTGTACATTGATTGAATAAACAACCTTATCCAAATTTACTTAAGTTTGTAATGCAGAATTAGATACAGAAGTAGAAATAGTAGCTCTTCAATTAAAACAATTTGAATTTTTGCAGTGTTTTAATCCCATTTTTCGAACAACCTGAATAAAAAAATATGTATAATTTTCTAAAAATACCGTTAAAGTAGTTCATCTACTAAGAGAAAAATATATTAAAATAATTAATTAAGACCTTTGAGTGAGAAAGAAATACAGAAATTATTTTCTGGTCTGCGAACATCAACCAATCTGTATCACAATAAATATGTAGAACAAAAATGGTCTCCTAATAAACCCATTATTTATTACATTATCTATGTAGAAACATTACAAATGTCAAATTATCCATAATCAAAGGAATAAAATTAAGTTTAAAAACGACCCCGTAGCACACGCCTAGAAAGATTCCATCCAACGGCAGCGCTAACGCATTTAAAAAAACGGGACCATTTTTTAGGGAAATATCGAGATTTCCTAGCTCTGTCCATATCTTCTAGGTTATTGGCGGAATCGCAATTTACAGCTATTCTGCAGTCCAGGCTTGAATCATGTAGATTACTTCGTTTTGAGTAAGTCAAAAAATCGGTTTTAACTTGAATTTGTAGTATTAATCATTTAAAAGAACGAATAAGTAGTGGAAAGCTGGAATATTCTACAATACAACAAATAGCACCTGCAATGGAGCAGTGAAAAAAACGAATACAAAATGATATTTTATGCAAATGGAGGACATATTAAATTATACATGCAACCTTTCTCTTTTTGTTCAAATGCTCAATTAATGAAAAAAATTAAATAACTAAAAAATACTTTGAACACAAGATTTTTTGTAATCCTGCATATGCTATCATAAAACTAATATATTTTTTTTTAGTTACTAATATTTTTTAAAACGAAAAGTGGCTCGTCTTTCCCTAAACATCGGAATTTTTATTCAGGTGATTAAAGTTTTAAAATGTTAATAACTTACAAAGTTATGAGCGTACAAAATTTGATTTTTTTATGACCCCTTGTATATCGTATGGACTCAAACATAAGGCGAAGAAAAGTAGAAAAAATATCAAAAGTTTGTTTAAAAACCTTATTTTTTTTGAATCTGGAAATTACTAATTACAAACAAATTAAAAACAGTCATTGCTGCATTATGTTTAAAAATTATTATTATTATAGCTCGCTTTTAACAGGAAATTATTATAAAAACGTGTTTCAGGGGACTACGACCCTGACTTCGCACTCCTCAATCGATTGCATTAGTGCGACAATATGCACTAATCATATAAGAGTGTTTGAATATTTAATTTCTCTGTATGAGCCATGCATAATATAGAAACATTACTGCCATCACGCATCGACCTTCTTTTTAAATGATCATGTAATACAGACAAGGTATAAATAGAATCAAAAATAAGCCTTGCCTACCTAGTATATTATAAATAATATTAATCTGCGCACAGTTTCCTACTTCTAATATAAGTGGATTATTTAAAAGTAGGTATATTTACAAACAGCCTTGTGTATTATCCTTTACTTTTAGTACATCTGGAAAAGCGAAAGGTTCTATTTCTATAATCCATTCACTTATTATCGACATCAAGTAAACACTTTTTTTCGTATCTTCTCAACATGTGTTGAAAGAAAATAGATACAAAAAAAATAAAATTTTAAAGGTAATAAAGTGGCAAAAATCTTATCAAAAAATTAATAATAAATTAATCTAAAGTGTTAATCTAAAAACTAATTTTCATTACCTTACCTAAAAAAAATTTTCTTCCTTGGTTCAGATTAAGGTTAGAAGTAAAACTGCTGGCAGTTAATTGCAAATGTATCACGAGCTTTTGGCGGGAAAACTTTTCCCGCGACGGCAGATGGGAAAGCGCGTTTCCAGGACGATCGTAAACTCACCCCCGCAGGAAGCATCCGAACTTTACCGGAACACAGGAGATACTGGAGCTTAGAGGCTGCGTATCATTTTGTTTTCACGGTCGCATTTCCACAGGCGCCAAGTAATTAATGACTTAATTTTTTTGTAAACATTTTTACGAATAGCTAGTAGATTCTCTTACACGTTTTTTCCTCGTAATGTTGGATATTCGAACTATCGGTACCTACTATAGTGACATGTCGCAGTTGCAAGGCGAAATTAATGTCTTATAAGAAGCGAAGTATGAAGGTAGTAATTGAAATGCCCGGTTGATGGAAAGCTACATGAAATTCGTTATAGGACAGTAACAATTAGTTTTAACACGGCAAGACAACGTTGTGTTTTAAAAGTCACATATTGGGATTAGTATGGACAATATAAGGTGTTCCAAATTTGTCGTCCGGATAGGGTATCGCAGAAAACGGACATAGCATAACCGTGCTTTCTTTTCAAGACGCATTTAATGGTGTTTTCAGATTTTTGCGATTGTCATTTGTTTTGACGCTATATGACAATTTTTTAATTTTTGCCTAATTTTGAAAATATCTTGTATTTCGGGTAATATTGCAAGTATCGAAATGCTGTAAAGGGGGGTTATATGGGCACTTGGTAAAGCAAATTGTAATGTAATTATTTTACTTGAAGTCTGTTCATGTTAAAGCTGCACACGATGTAAACAAAATAGCGGTTTATTACATTTGGCTTTGACATTACAAAATATCTTTCTTCTGATTTGCATGTATGATTGCAATGCATCTTTAAGGTGAATCTTTAACTGAAAGAAGTAGTTACGACTTGTAGCTAGCTAAAATATTTTTTCTTCAAATTTTTCAATCAAATTTAAATATCCGACTCAATAAGAATACCTACTCGTAGACTGAGAAATTTGCATGCGTTCATTAAACAGGGGTCGCTTAAATATTTATTGGACTTATATTGGTGTTCTATCGTGCATATGGAATGACTAATGATTATGTATCTGCAGAATTATAAATACATGTTTTTTCAAACGCGTTAAAAATTCTACTTCTAACACGTTAATGAAATAAACTGCTAACGGAAAAGATCAATACATCAGATTTTTTCGTTATTTTTGAGGGTCTGTATACCGGGTAACCACTGCAAAATGATTGCATTTCAACCCACTCCATTTCGTAGCTAGTGCAATTTTAGAACATTCAACGTTCGACATTTAATAGGCTTAGTTGGCATCTCGGTACATGTCCGGCGGTTTTCGGTTTTTTGATCTACAAAAAAAATTGCAGGGGTTTTTCAAAAAAATTGTTCTTGTAGTTACTACTGTTCTACAAGTTACCCTGTATGGCGTGAAGGCCGCTGCCGATTTTACTAACATAAATTATCACTAAAAGACAATTGATTGTAAAATCAGCGAAGTAGCCTTCTTCTTCTCATGCTATGCGTTAACGGATGTTTGCGACTACATTCTTCATTTCATCCCTGTTCCCAGCGGTGTGAATCAGTGTCTGTATGTTGTGCATTCCCGTCCAATGTCTAATATTCCGTAGCCAAGACATCTTTTTCCTTCCTACTCCTCTCCGACCCTCTATCTTACCCTCAATTATCAATTGCAAGTATTTATATTTTTCGTTCCTCATGACGTGCCCTAGGTATGCAGTTTTCCTCTTTTTGATGGTGGTGAACAACTCTCGCTCTTTGTTTACAGATGCTAGCACATCTTCATTTGTTATTCTTGCTGTCCAGGGTATTTTGAGGATTCTGCGGTACAACCACATCTCGAACGCTTCTAATTTGTTGATGGTGTTTACTTTGAGGGTCCAACCTTCCATCCCATAAAGAAGCACCGACCAGACGTAGCACTTCAGGAATCTTAGTCTCAAATCAAGATCGAAGTCCGAGCAAGTGAACACTCTTCTCAGTTTAAAGAATGCTTCACGCGCTTGTTCAATGCGGCATTTAATTTCCAAGTCAGATGTCCAGTCCTCAGACAACCATACTCCCAAATACTTAAATTTATTAACCCTTTCTATGCGCATCGTGTTGAACGTTATCTCGGAGTCTTCAAAGGCATCCATATCCTTTGTGATCACTAAAAACTTTGTTTTCTTGGTGTTTATATTGAGACCCACCGATCTACTGTGTTCCCCTACGATGTTGACTAGTCGTTGTAAGTCCTGCATATTATCAGTGATCAGCACTGTGTCGTCGGCATAGCGGATGTTGTTGATCCACATCCCGTTAACCTTAATACCGATCTCTTTCTCTTCCAAAGCCTCACGAAAAACCGCCTCGGAGTACAGGTTAAACAGTAGCGGGGACAGAACACATCCCTGTCGCACTCCTTTCTGAATCTGTACGTTGTTAGACAATTCGCCATCCAATTTAATCTGTGTCTGGTTCCAATATAAATTTTCGATGCATCTTATATCCTTTTGATCTATATCAAGGTTTCTCAGGAGTTGCATTAGTCTATAATGTTCGACTCGATCAAATGCTTTTTCGTAGTCCACAAAGCACAGGCAGATGTCCTTTTTGACGTCACAACAGTTCTGGATAAGCACTTGTGTAGCCACCATCGCCTCCCTTGTGCCCATTCCCTCTCTGAACCCAAACTGTGAATCACTAATATCTCTTTCGCACTTTTTATAAATTCTTTGGTGGATTATTTTTAGAAATATTTTTAGAAATATTTTTAGGGCATGGCTCATCAAGCTGATGAGTCGGTGATTTTCGCATGTTCTTGCGTTGGTTTTTTTGGGCAAGGGTACGAAGGTGGAATTCAGCCATTGTTGTGGGTATTGTCCTGTTTCATAGATGATGTTAAATATCTTGTGTAGAGCTTCAATGCTTGTTTCATCCAAAATTTTCAAAATCTCTGACGGAATCTCATCGGGCCCGGTGGCCTTGTTGTTCTTCGAGCTACGAATTGCTTTCTCTACTTCCGCTTTTAAAATCGGTGGTCCCGTCAACTGCCTATTATTTTCACTCCCAACCGAGGGTCTGTCTTGGTGAAAAAGTTGTTCGATATATTTTTCCCAAATTTTGACTTTCTCTTTGATGTCAGTAACTATTTGATTGGTTTCATCGACCAGTATACTAGATTTCTTCCCTCGGTGCATTCCAGCAGTCGCCTTGAGCTTTTTGTGGAGGTTAAACCCATCGTTTTTCTTTTGCAGTTCTTCTATTTCAATACATTCCTGCTTCAGCCATTCGTTCTTTGCCATTCTTATTTTTGATCTAATTATTTTCTGTATGTTCTTGTATTTGATGTCATCCTTGTTTTTATATTTTCGACGTTGGTCCATCAGTACCAATATTTCGTCATTCATCCATTTTCGTCTTCCAACTCCATTCCTATATCCCAACTTAGTTCTGGTTACATCTGCCACAATGTCCGATATTTTTTCCCAAGACATTGTCAGATCATCTCCGATTTTTGTACTGATGTCATGTATCTGTGTGTTGATTTCGTTGCTAACCTCGTCTCTTGTTATAGGATCCCGCAATTTTTCTAATGCTACCTTTCTATTGGTGTTTAATTTTTTGATCTTCTTTGCTAAGGTGGTTTTTACAACTGCCACCAACAGTACGTGGTCAGAGGGTACATCCGCTCCGGGATATGTGCAGGCTTTTTTGACGGATGACTTGAATCTATCGTTGATGAGGACATAGTCGATCTGATTGCGTACCAGTTTCTGTGGATTATCGGCTGGAGATTTCCAGGTATAGAGACGACGTGGGGGAAGTTGAAACCAAGTGTTTGTTATTGTTAAGTGTTCTTCCTGACAGAATTCTAATAGACGGTCGCCTCTCTTATTTCTTGTTCCAAGCCCATATGGTCCGACTAAGTTCTCGAATCTACCTTTTCCTATTTTGGCATTGAAATCGCCCATGATCACATTGACGTCATGCTTTCGGGTAAGTTTGAGTAGTTCTTTTATTTCGTCGTAGAACTGTTCCACGTCTTGGTCGGTTGCGTCCATTGTTGGTGCGTACACTTGGACAACATTAAGGTCGGTCGGTTTCGCTCTCAATTTTAACAGTGCAGCTCGGTCGGAGTAGGGAACGAATTCTACAATGGATTTTAATAGTGGTTTCGTTTTAATAATGGAATCCTACACCTTTCCTGTGATTTTGATCTTCATTTCCAGAGTAAAGGAATGCTGCATCTTCCATGTCGCACCTCCCTGCACCCGGCCACCATGTCTCAGCTACGCACAGAATATCCAAATCCAATCGTTTCATCTCGTGCACAGTGTTTGCTAGTTTGCCAGCTTCAAACAAGCTTCGAGTGTTCCAAGTTCCGATCTTAATAGGTTTTCTTAGGTTTGTTCTATCATTCAAAACCGTTCCCCCCGGAGATCCGATCGGGGAACTATTTAAGCCTCCGGAAAATTTTGTATTGAATGAAATCATTCATGTAGTTCTCTTGGGAAATCAATAATGAAGTTGGTATCCCGTTGCCTTCCTTCATGCCAATTCCTCGGCTTTGATTTCGGCCGCCCATTGTGGATCAGACGCCGTTTGCAACCGCCCAATCTGGGTACCGACGTTGCTTTCATGCTAGTTTTGGTCCGCCCCGGGTATTTGATTTCCCCGGTACCACCCATATCTGGGAGGCTTTCCCCTATCCGCCACCTGGGGAGGAGCCCGATGGGGGACTAGCAACCCTTCACGAGCGGTAGCAAGTAGCCTTAAGATTAATTAAACATTTCTGTTCCATTTTGTTCAAGGGTGACAAAAAATGTAATGAGATACTCATTAAAATTGTGTCAACTCGGATATCATGGCGGACGCTTTAACTTTAAGATTCTTGTGAAGTAAAACCAAGCCAGTTTTCTGACGAAGTTGTTGCTTCCCACAGACAGATGGCCGAGATTTCGTACCTATATTGTCTGTGGACGACGTTAAGCAGAGTATCAAACTCATTTCTCTATCAGGCAGAGGAACCATAGACCGGTTTCGTTCTTATTGGAGCTCATCAGTATAATATACCTCAAACCTGATAGAAATACGGGTTCGAGGATGACTTGGTTTCGACTATTGCTCAAGGTACTGTGCATATATGCAAGCGGCGCCATCGGACGACCGCAGGTGCTTTCACCAAGGCATTTTGTCAACTTAGATATCATGGCGGACGCTTTAACTTTAAGATTCTTGTCAGTCATTCTCGAACTCGTATTTCTATCAGGTTTGAGGTATACCATACTGATGAGCTCCAATAAGAACGAAACCGGTCAATGGTTCCTCTGCCTGATGGAGAAATGAGTTTGATTCTCTGCTGAACGTCGTCCCCAGACAGTATAGGTACGAAATCTCGGCCATCTGTCTGTGGGAAGTGACAACTTCGGCAGAAAGCTGGCTTGGTTTCATTTCACACATATATCTCGCATGCCCTAGTGGAGGTCGTCGTCCGATGGCGCCACTTGCATATAAGATTTTTATTATAATGAAATTTAAGAGTTGCAGGGCGTTTACAGAAAGTTCGCACTTTCTTGTATTTTACAATTTATTGCAGAAATATCCAGGCAAAAAACAATAAATTAACTTGAAACTAAATTTATTTTAAAATCATTGACGTAGATTGATGGTTAATAAAACATTTCTGTTCCTTTTTGTACAGGTATAACTTGAAATCAAAGCGGAATCTTTTCAATGTAGGATGAATCATAACAGATGATTGAAAATAAAACCTCAAATTCTCTGGTTAATTCTAAATGGGTATGCTCTATAAACGTGTCGTCTACAATTTGTTGTGCATGGTGATTAAGGTTTATTAAAAAAATGAAAATTGGTTGATTAGTCCAAAACCGCCAGAGATATCTTAGTGAAGATTGGCAGTCCTTGACTGCCATAAAATCCATATCTTTTGCAATTAAAACAAATTTTTTATATCCAACGGAAACGCGGGTTGCCGCATGTGATTGCATTTTTCTAAAGAAAAACAGAGTATACCACTGGTTTTCGCAAAACAAAAACTATGCTTAAATTGTCTCTTCTACCCTGAACAAAAAAGGACTCTTGGATTGTTTTGTTCAGTGCACCGATTTGGAGTAAAATAATAAAATTCACTTTATTACACGTTTTAAATCAATAGTAATTTTAATTAGACATTTAAAGCTATTATAATTATCTAAAAATTAGATTTAAAATGAGATTTGATGACTCTTGATTGCATCCGTAATAATTTCAAATTTTGAAATGTATCATCCTTTTATAAAAGATTGATCTGAAAAACAAGTCACCATATTCTTTTGATGTTCAATGTTTTTCATTTTACAAAACAAAATAAACACTATAAAAAATTCCATACACCCGTATTTATTTATTGTTTTGAAAAAGATCTTAGATGCCACGAGACATAGTAGACCTCGCTCTTCGCGTCAAATAATTGATACAGATCGACTTATAAAAAAGTGCAAACTTCCCATGTAACTGTTTTGTGGGTCTAAAGTGGGTCTTTTCGTGCTGAGCCCAGAGATTGACGGCCGAAGCGAAGCTGAGGCCTGCAACTGGGCGAAGCACAAAAAGACCTTTTACTCCGAGTAACATATACTATTTTTTTTTCAAGCATGCAAGAAATAAGAAATCTATTTAAAAGTGGTTCAGTTTTGCAGTTTTCTCTCATCCTCTTTAAGCGGGTCTAGGTACTTACCCAATTAGTGGTGTATATTATTTGTAAAATACATAGAATATGTTAGAATGGTAGTTTTCAATGTTCAATGGTTTTAATGTATTAAATAATAACCAATGATTATGGTAAACTAAGAATTTGTAGCATTTTTTCAATACTAAATTAATAAATGTCACATTGACAGATAAATATGATGACGCGCATGAGATTTAACAGACGAATTCAGAATTCGAGAACCTATGCGATTTCGACTAATAACGGTTTCGGATGGTGCTCTTGAGTGCTCTGAGAGTATTTCTGTCCTTTGTTTTTTCAACAAGAATGTAAAGATGGCAATACGCTCAGATCGGTTTATCTGGTGTCATCTATTATTAAAATAATTTTGGTGAATGAAATAAACGATTTTCATTGCTATATGCGCCACCATGACACTAGCGGTGACTTTTGACTTTACTTTTACTGCCTAGGACTTTTTTGCTACTTTTTTGGTCTCAGGATTTGAAAGCCCACTTTAGGTGTACGTATGGAGAAAACAAATGACGTACTTTTAGTCCGCTTGAAAAAAAAATTATTTTATTTTAAAAGATCTATTCTCACCAGTGCCGTGCGTAGCTACTGACAAATTATTAATGAATATTTTTAAAGAAAAAAGAGTATAGGTCACCGATTTTTTGCAAAATTAAAATTTTATTTGACTTTCTCGGTCAATACATCTCTGGATTGTTTCTCATGCGACTCATTGTTCTTGAGAGAAAAAAATATAACCGTTTTAATGCACATCCTTAATTAGTAGTTATTTCAATTCGAAATTTGAAATGATCACGATTGCAAGCAAGTAACATCAAATGTCATTTAAAATGTTCATACATTTCTATACGCAATACTAGTAATGCAAGCCGGTTACTTTTAAAATCTTCAATAATTTCAAATTGTGAATTAAAATTACTATTGACTTAAGGTTATAACGGTATTTATTTTTTTACTCAAAAATGGTGCATTGTAGGAAAAAACCCAGTTTTTTGTTCAGGGGAGAACGATTAAACATAGTTTTTGTTCAGCGAATATCCAGTGGTCTATTCTACTTCTCTTTAAGAATATGCATTAAAATGCTGTAACATGCGCCACTTATGGAAAGAAAATTTTGTTGTTACTGCAAAAATTTCGCATTCTATATCAGTCCAGGATAGTTAAATCTCATTGATCTCTGAAGGATTTTTGGAAAAATCAACAAATTTCCATTTTTTTCTTAATAAAAGTTTATCACCCTGTATCTGTTAAACGAAAAATTGTAAACAACAAATTGTACACAACACGTTTATAGGGTAGACCCCCTTAGAATTGACCATAGAATTTGAGGTTTCATTTTTCAATCATCTGTTATGACTCATCCCGAATTGAAAAGATTCCCATTTGATTTCAAACCGTATCTGTACAACATGAAACAGAAATGTTTTATAACCATCAACTTACGTCAATGATTTTAAAATAAATGAAATTTCAAAGTCAACTTATTTTATTTGCCTGGGTATTCGTGCAATAAATTGTAACATACAAGAAAGTGCAAACTTTCTGTAAACGTCCTGTAACCGTTTTCGTAGACGGAAAGACGAAAAACTATCCCGAGATATCGACCACAGCTCTTAAATATCACTACAATAAGAATCTTAACGTTAAGGCATGCGCTAAGACGCTGTAGTTAACACAATTTTAATCAGTAACTCTTTACGTTTTTTTGCCACCCCCGTTTTTGGCCACCAACTTGTCTTTTAGAAATAATTTATCTTATTAAAATCGGCAGCGGCATTCTGGCCATACAAGGTAATTTAGAAGATAGCGCACACTTTTTGAAAAACCCTAGTAATTTAAAATGCCGACCAAGCCCATTAAATGTCATAATATCGAATGTTCTGAAATTGCGCTAGCTACCAAATGCAGTGGGTTGAAATGCAATCATTTTGCAGTGGTTTTTTTCCTTACTCTGTAGATCCTTTAAAAAAAAACTTTTATTTAAGATCCAACCTACAGCCTGATTATAGAAGAAACGACCTTTCAAAACCTTTTTAAGTTACAAATTTCGACCAACGCATTTCGGAGATACAGGCCCTCAAAATGACGCAAAAAATCTGCTGTATCGATCTTTCCTCTTAGCAGTTTATAAAAAATATCATGAGTTTTTATTGTGTTTATTTCCCTTAATAGAATAAGGAGTATAAGATACAGATTCCATAAAGCAATTGTAGCACACATCCAAGATGCAAAACTAAATTTGAATCCGGAACCCATTGTCACGAGGTACATCAAAAATAAAAAACAAACTTTATTAAAAAGAGTTATGTCCAACGATGAGGTCCATTAAAAATAAACTATGTGGAGGTCATAACTTAAAAATGTGAAATAGACCCAAAAAATTTAATTAGGCCAATGAATTATGTTTTAAAAAGTGCCTGTAATATTTAATTACCTAACAAATGTGAGAGGTGGTGCTTTACCGCACGCTGATTGCAATGGCCAAATGACGCGTAGCGGAGTTCGATCTGCAATTAAAGTGCTACTTTCCGCACGCTCGTAGGAAACATGTTTTTTTCTACGACCATGTAAAATTAAACAACTTCGCCATACCTTGGCCTAGCCGAAAACATAACTTTCGTCTCTAGTGAGAGAATGAATCCCATAAACTTAACTTTTGTCTTTAGTGACGAAAGTAGGTCGTTCTAATTTCGCCTGTATATCGCCAATTAAATGCGATTTAACTGGTCTAATCTTATTAAACACCATGGAAAATGGTGATATCATACAAAAACATGTATATTTTGCCTGCCCGTGCCTCAGAAAAGTGAATCAAAGTGTTGAAATTTGACCAAATTAAACTCATTGACAACCGAAGTGTCATGTTGACAATGACGCGCCTTAATTTTCGAAAGAATTACTCTATAGAGATTATTTTTAAAGTAAATGAGGACCTAATGCTAGCATGGTCGACGAAAAAGTATAGTGTTCTACTCGTCAAAAAGCATTTTCTATCGCTCGAGAACATTACCAAACTCGGCTTCGCCTCTTAAGTTAAAGAGTTAAACTGTTCTCTTGCGAGAGAAAATGCTCTTTTCGTCACTCGTTGAACAATATACTATTTTCAATTGAACAAAACTTAAAAAAATCTACTATAGCGCCATAGCAAATGACAATCGCAAAAAATCAGGTCAGTTTTCTTCTATCGCTAGTAATAGCGCAGATACCCCAATCGGACAAGCAAATTAGGACACCCTGTACAGGTTAGTTCAGATTAGTGTCCCAAATAAATGTCACTGTCATATTTATAAATCCACCTAGATTTTAAAAAATCGTTTATTTTTAACAAAACAATAAGTAATTGAATGAGTGATGTTAAAAACTAATGTTTATGTGGCCAAGTGTTGGAAATGACTACCATTCATTTCGACACATAATCTATTCCCCTTATTTCATTTTTCTATTGATTGTATAACACCTGCTTCTGTACTAAAAAAAATTCTTTAAGGGTCCTAAGTAACAAAAATTTGCCTATTTTTCTTATAGATATTAAATACAAATCTGCTATATCCAACCCTCGGTAAATGTACATATAGGGTGTGCTATTTAAAAAATTATATATATGATCTGACACATTTTTCTAGGACACCCTGTATATTCGATATATGCTGCGTTCAAATCCTTCGCTAAAACCCTTTAGCCTTATATGAAACTTTTTTTTCTAAAATGAAAACCGAGGAAATTAAAGTGGGTGGCGTTTATAACGGGACACCCTGTACATCTGAAAACAGCTGCGAAGGTTGAGGCTTAAAATCACCAAAACTGAGATTTATATAACCAAATCACTAAATTCAGTTAAAGTTCATTTCGTAGTGAGCTTTACGCTCTACTAGTTTATTATTGTGTTTTTAATGCTCAGATACCAACTAAATAAACGTGTACTTTCTGCCCGCGCCGGCATAAGGCAAATAAATTTTAGTTTTTTTTTTCAATAATAATTTATTGTTGAAACAATAGTATATTATATTCTAAGGTTGTGACGTACATTATTATGACCTGAACGTCAAGTTTAAGGTCGGGTCTAAAGTCTAAGCCGTGAGCGTCATAAGTAGTTCACAACCGCTGTGTATATACGATTTTTTCCACTACGAGATTCGATAAATCTATAACAGAAAATTGCCTAAGTTTACGAAGGGGTAGAAGGGCCAACAAGATTTTTTTTCTTAAATTCCAAGTTTAAACTCGGAATTTAGTTAAATTTCGAGTTCCAAGTCGGAATTTAGTTAAATTCCGAGTTTAAAGTCGGGATTTAGTTCAATTCCGAGTTCAGTTAGTTCAATTCCGAGTTTACAAAAAGTTTTGCACCTTCCTATAAGTTACAGTGATTTACGGGAATACCCGCGACAATGGACTTTAAAAGTTCATTGATTTGATAATCATTGGCGTATATTGACAGTTAATAATGACAAAAAAATAAAATTGTAGAGATATTAAAATAAAAAAGTAAACTGCTAACAAAAAAGATCGATAGGACCTAATTTTTGTAAATTTTCAAGGCGTTTTTTGTTTGTTTTATTTGTTGCTCTGTATAGCGAGTGTAGGTTACCTGATTTTAATGATATAAACTAAATTTAAAAGCTCATTAAGTACAAAATCAGTGACCTAGAACTCTAGTTCATAAAGATTGCTTCGGATGTTTTCGCAAAACTTTAAATTTACTTCTGTGACATCATCACTATTAATGATTTCCCAGTTCATTTGCTGTAACTTCAGAAGTGTACTACTAACTTAAGTGAAGTGTCATTTAATAGGTTTGATAAATATCGGAACGGTTTTGGGGATTTTTGTTTTTTGGTCTCGAATAAGATACGAGTGCAATTCAAATATTTAATGAGGTAAACTAAATCTACAAATTTATGTACTTAATAATGTGTGGGCCCACCGAAAACTCGCATTACTTCAGCCGCCCTTCTTGGCATAGTCTCTACCAAATTTCTGATAAACTCTTGGAGAATGGCTTCCCATTCCTCCCTAAGTGCCACTGCCAATTCATCCAAGTTTTGAAATTCTTGCTCCCTTTCTTTCAGTTTTAGTTTCATTCTGCTCCACATTTTATAACATTCATATCGGGCGACCTAGCAGGCCAATTCATCCCCTGGGTGCTATTCTCTCTCAGAACTTCATTAACAATTTGAGCCCGGTGTGGACGTGCATTATCGTCAACTAAGATAAAACCATCTCCAAAGTTCTGAGCGAAGGAAATAACAATTTCATTCATACACAAATATCGATACCTAACTGCGTTCTGGTTAGTTCAGGTTAAAATTAAAACCAATTCAAACCACTAAGTCAGTCTTTCCATTTTCCATTACGCCTCCCCATAGGCTCACACTTTCACCCCCAAATGGTACTCTGGCTTCTATATTTTCTTGCAGGTTTCGTTCATTCCGGTCTCTCAACACTAAGATTCGTCCATCTGATGCATACAACAAAAATCTACATTCATCTGTAAAAATACAATTATTGTTCCACTCTGCCATTCCCCAGAGGAAATGTTCTTCTGCCCAACGCCTTCGAGGAACTCAATGGATAGGTTGAAGCATTGGGCACGCGGCACGTCTTCTAGCATGTCGTCCTCGATCATGCAAATGGTTTCTAACAGTGAAGGTGCGTACCTTGGTTCCCGTTGTTGCTTGCACTCTTGTTTTCATTTTGCTGGCATTTAGAGTCCTTCTCCTCCTGATAGATAAATTTATCAGTCGATCTTCTGTAGGGGTCGTAGCTTTTGCGCGACTGCAACGTCCAAGCATTTTATAAGTAAGAACACCGAAATTTTGACTTCTTTGAAGTAATCGTTGAATCGTCGACTGGATGTCCTTACTAAATCAGCAATGCTGCTTAAAGTCAAACCCCGCCAGCGCAACCTGTTTAAAATTATTACTCTTCATATTCAACATAGCTCAAAAACTTACCTCACCATCATCACAATATTTTGTAATTCATTTTCACTTAATAACTAAATTTTTTCAATTAAGAATTCAAAAAAGTACATATACGTAACAGATGCTTCAAATTTATGTCTTTGACATGTCATACTTACTAGTTACCTTTGAAGACCTTCACCCATCTCCTTTTGGCACATGTTGAGAAGATACGATAAAAATGTCAAAGTCAAATTTCCAACGCTCACTTGACGACAATAACAAGTGACTGGCTTATACACTTCCGTGGGCCCATACGGAGTGTTCATTATAAAACTTCATCTAGTTGGCTGTGAAATGTCAAAAGAAAATGATGGAGAAATAAAAGTCCATTTATTTTGATTATGTCATCCTTTTCTGTCACAATTTCATAGCCTGTTAGATGAAATTTTATTATGAACACCCCGAATTTGTCTTTGCAGAGAGGACAGTTTAGCTTCGATGGAGCTCTGTCTGCTCTTTCGATACCAAACTATGACCCCATACGTCATTATCGGTTTTATTACCGTCACGTATAGCCACATATTTTGTTGGAATTACGGGTTCTTGCAGGATGAAAGGGAGATCTGTGCTCTCCTAACGGTACGAATCACATGTGGGGTCCATGTGAGTGATTTGTCCAGGATGACTGAAATTTTAACCGTTTTCCTAGGGTTTATTGCTAGGTTTTCCTTTGAACCCCAGCTGTGTACAACATCCAGCCCCTCTTGCAAAGCGCTGGAGATTTGTTGATCTGGGTGGTTTCTTATAAGGATAACGATGTCGTCCGCGTATGCGTGGAACTCGAATCTCCGAGAAAGGACTCCGCACTGTGGACAACCTCCCGCTGTTGTGAATCTGACAGTGTCATTGTTTAGTGATGTAGTGATCAGTCTGGATTCTAACATGTTTGCGGATCCAGTTGGTTATTGGTGGTTCGATCCCCCTCGCTTTACTGGCGCTGAGAAGGGAGTCTGTAGGGGCATTATAAGGCCAACTGCGACACCATTTGAATCCAGGGTATCTTGGATATTCTCCGCCAGGTTGTGGAGTGCTAGATCGTTTTGTTAGACTAGATTAATTTGTTATCCTGTTATGCATACTGTTCCGTGTTAAGGGGGTACGTTTTTACCGCTCTCTCTCTTATGTATAGGTCTAGCAGCTTTTCCAAGCTTTCCAGCAGAAACGAGGTTAGACTGATTGGCCTGAGCGATTTAGGATATTTTCCCTACATCCCATCTCTAGTATGTAGACGACCCTCACCCTGGACTAGCAGTTGGGAATAAAGTTCCATGCAATACTCGCTCTAAAAGCTTTGATAATATAGGTGCAAGTTGATCCAGGCCCTGTTCGCTTGATATGTACGTAACTATTATTTGAATCAATAATTAATGAAAAATATTTTTCTATTGAGACATCTCAAATTAGATTTCGTTAAATCTGTGCTAACAATATTTTTTTACATCTTTAAATAATTAATTAAGTATAAACATAATACGCATATGTGTTTTCGTAGGAATTTCTTTTCCGTATTTTTTCGTGGACAAGGAACAAAAAGAACCGACCCCTCGCAAGCGAAATTTTTTCCACAATCCAGGCCTAAATCAACACAGCCCGGGCTTTTTAGATAACTGCTTGAAACAGCACCGGGCATAAAAGGGAGAAAATCCCGCGTGTGTTTTTTAAACAAAAAAAATTTAAAGTATTAGTGACAGGTATTTCGTGCATTTGTACAACTCAGAGTGGTCATTCCATTGTGCATTGCACAGGATGTTTACTGTTCTACCCAATATAATACACTTTGCAAGCCTCTATATGAAACAACATTAATGACAACAATTTTAATAATTTTGTACTCATTTTGTCTTATTATTTTATATTAATGAGGACGATTAATAATCCAGATTGTTTAAAGCGTAGACATAGCGAACGAGTTAATAGATTATAAAAGTTGAAAGCAACTTATTGTGTGCGAGGTAAGTTAGAGATTGAATTTTTTTAAGCTCTTTATTTAATATTCTTTAATATTTGCAAATATTACCCTTTTGCATATTTAAATAAAATTTCAAACTTGAGATAACGGAGTTAAGGTTATTAACTCTCTATTAATATACGATGTTTACCAGGTACTTTTTTTTTTTCGAAAAAAATACCAGGCATGTGTCTATACAATTTTGAAAACGTTTTATCAATATTTACTTTTACTTTTTTCCAGAACTCAAACCAAATAACAGTGACAAAAGTACTGACATCTCATGCACATACCTCTGACTCTATATTGAGCATTCGTGGAATGGCAAGTGGTATGGCAACCATACTATGCGTCTTGTTGTTTTTTTTTGCGAATTTTTGGTTTGGTAAACTATTTGGTAGAATATAACGAAAACAAAATATTACCCAAAAATATACCTGTATCTCCTTCAATTACTAAATATTTTTCATAGCTAAAGAAAAAAATAGCTTCTCAATAACTCACATTTTTCCTTTTCTTCTTTTATTCTTATTTTCATATATATAATTTTTTATTTTATGTATATTTATTTTTGCTATATTATACAGGGTGAGGTTTTTTCGATGTTTAGTGAAGGGATCTCGGGAACTAGCAGAGTTACAACTTCGGTTATATGGGGAAAGAATTGCAGTTTTAGGAGACCCATTCAAAACAACTTTTGTTTTTTTGAAAAAGTTCATGGCTTACTAGATATTCAGCAAACAACATTTATTGACGGTTTCTTTAAAATGATCTAGCTGAGTTATTATTGGATGTAGAGCAAAGATATGTATACAACAGTAGTAGAGAATTTTACCCCGAACAAGACAGACTAATCAGATTTTTTGTGACAGCTGTCAATTGTGAGATATAACATACACTTACATTTTTTTAAATGGGAAGCATAGTTGGATATGGCCTATTTAAAAAGGTATCTTTCGATCACCGGACATCTCAGTTTTAGACTTTTTTTGTGGGAAGCCGTAAAAAACATAGTTTATAAAAACAATTATGCTTCTGTTAATGGTCTGAGGAACGCTGTTACTGAAGCATTAGCAGCTATTGGTGGGAGGTGTATAAGAAAAGCAACTAACTCAATTTTAAAGCGATGCATTGTTTGCATCGGAAGAAATGGTGTTATTTTTGAACATATTTTTAAACAAAGCTGTAATTTTCAGAGTTAGAATAAAGTTTAGTATTGTTACTCGATTAGTTACCTTTTTTAGTAAATTATCTGCAACATAAAATGGTGAAATCGAAACAAACTCAAATTTCTCAAATTCACAAAAAAATAAAATAATATATATAGAAAAAAAGAAAAAAAATTGTTGAGAAAATAAAAGATGGCAATACTCTCAGAGTGTTCTAGCACCGCAACCCGATAACGCTGTTGAAAGAGGCAAAAACTATCTGTCAGTGTCCCAAGTTTTATGAAAACTGTATTGAAAAGAAAATTTCTGCAGAATATATTTTTAGTTGACGTGTTTGTCGAAATATTATTTCAGTAACCGTGGCATACTTATATGTTTAGTTTTATGTCAGTCTCTTAAAGGGCATTTAAATGGGTAAACTTTCCCTAATTTAACTAACCCTGTAATTCATATTCTTTCGGAGATCCCAACGGCTGTTTTTGTTATTTTTTTCTACTACCCTACTTAATCGGGCATTTCTCGCACGTCATTTAATGCGGAAAGTGTTACTTTTCCATACAAAGTGCGGGAATAGTTATTTACCTAACCAGTGTGGCAAGTGATACTTTTCCGCACGAGGCTGTGGTTGCCCGAACGACGCAAAGCGGTGTTCGGGTTTGTGTCGTTCGGACGCAAACGACGCAAAGCGGAGCACGCACTTGAGGGCGGAAAAGACACTTTACGCATGTCTTAGGTAAAAAAATTTTCCTTCGAGTAAGATTACTTACATGTAATACAAATTTACAGAAAAAAATAAAGTTTGATTTTAGTAGTTTGATCTGACGTGCATTTTTAATCAGAAATCTAAATATAAGCTTATCATTTTTTGACCTGAGTAGAATTTTTGTATTTATTTTAATGAGTGCGGAAAAGTAGCTTTACCGCACTCAGTGTGGAAAAATATCTGGGAAACTACTTGGGTGTTTTAAATGTAGAGGAATCTCATTAGGAATAGCTCATGGCTTGTCAGCAAAGAGTAAGTATGTAAGTATTCTATCTAAACCATGAACAAAACTTTAAAAATCAAAATTTATTTAAAATAATAATATTATTAAACGCATAACAATTAGCACTAAACGTTAATTATCAACAAGTAGCACTAAACACTGCAAGGGAGATTATGACCGATAAATATTGAAATTAAATTTTAGGTCTGATGATGCCATAGGGCGAAACACGTGTGACCATTTTATAATATTTTAATATTAAAAGTACTGAGACCGTGACCAAAATCACGCTTTGTTTTTATTTATAATTACTAGGTCTCTTTGTGTAATATGAACGAAATTCTCAAATTGAAATTAAAAGTAGGTACAATTCGTAGCGCATTGTAGCTTTACTGCGGAATCCATCTCTTTTTGCTTGCGGCTATAATCTGACTCGATAAAACATTGATGTTACTTGACCCTGGTTTGTACACTGGATATTAGTAGCTTCTTGTAAAGTCGATGATGTTAATGTTAATTTTTAGAGTCACCATATATCTTCCATACTCGGTGCGGAAAACTACTCCCTTCCACACTCAACAATGAGTGCGGTAAAGTATCTATACTGGAGGAAAAAAACATCAGAAAATACAGTTAGTTTTAGTTAGAGTTTTGCAGTTTAGGATTTTGAGTTATTTAAAAAAAAATCATAACAAAGTAAACAATCGTAGATTATGTCACTAGGAGTAAAAGTGGGTCTTTTCGTGCTGAGCCCAGAGATTGACGGCCGAAGCGAAGCTGAGGCCTGCAACTGGGCAAAGCACAAAAAGACCTTTTACTCCGAGTAGCATATACTATTTTTTTTTCAAGCATGCGGGAAATAAGAAGTCTATTTCAGAGTAATTTATTTTTGTAATTTTCTCTCAACCTCTTTATGCATGTTTAGGTACTTACCCAATTATAGTGGTGTATATTATTTGTAAAATAAATAGAATGTGTTAGAACGGAGGTTTTCAATGTTCAATGGTTTTAATGGTATTAAATCATAACCAATGATTTAGATGGTTTAGGTAAATTATGGTAAACTAAAAATTTGCAGCGTTATTATCAATACTAAATTAATAAAAATCACATTGACAGTTAAATATGAAGACGCGAATGACATTTAAGGGCGAGTTCGCATGAGCGTAATGGGCAAAAATGCGGATATGTTAAAATGGCGGCATTAGCTCTCGGCGCAATAGCGACGGATTATCGCCAAATATTCAATTTTTAATAATGACAAATCAAACTCCAATCACAACTGAGATTCGCGTTCCGCCGTTTTGCTCGTTGCGCTCCTGCGAACGCGCACTTAACAGACCAACTCACATTTGAGAACATAGTATGCGATTTCGACTTAAGCCGAGTTCGGTAATTCCATCCGAGCGCTCCGGACACAGACCAACTCCTAAAATCTTATCAAGCTAGAATGCAATAGACTGATATCCCGAGCGCTCGGGATATCAGTCTATTGTCATTAATTACCGAACTCAACTTAATAACGGTTGGTGCGTCTTACGCGCTCTGAGAGTATTCCCATCCTTTGTTTTTTCAATAAGAATGTAAAGATGGCAATACACTCAGATCGGTCTATCTGGTGTCATCTAATGTTCAAATAACGTTGGTGAATGAAAATCGTTTATATATGCGCCACCATGACGGTAGCGGTGACTTTCGATTTTACTTTTACTGCCTAGGACTTTTTTGCTACTTTTTTAGTCTCAGGATTAGAATCCCACTTTAGGTGTGCGTATGGAGAAAACAAATGACGTACTTTTGGTCCGCTTGAAAAGAATAGTAGATTATATCTCTAGGAGTAAAAGTGGCGAAGCACAAAAAGATCTTTTATTCCGAGTTACATATACTTTTTTTTTTCAATCATGCAGGGAATAGGAAGTCTATTACAGAGTGATTCAGTTTTGCAATTTTCTCTCATCCTCTTTAAGTGGACTAAGTACTTACCCAATTATAGTATTGTATATTATTTGTAAAATAAATAGAATGTGTTAGAACGGAGGTTTCAATGGTTTTGATGGTATTAAATCACAACCAATGGTTGAGATGGTATAGATAAATTATGGTAAACTAAAAATTTGTAGCATTATTATCAATACCAAATTAATAAAAATCACATTGACAGATAAACATGATGACCCGCACGACATTTAACAGACGAACTCAGAATTCGAGAACATATACGATTTCGACTAACAACGGTTTCAGGTGCTGCTCTCGAGCGCTCTGAGAGTATCCCTATCTTTGTTTTTTCAATAAGAATGACTAGAGACACTCAGATCCGTCTATCTGGTGTCATCTAGTGTTCAAATAATTTTGGTGAATGAAAATTGTTTATATATGCGCCACCAGGACAGTAGCGGTGACTTTTGACTTTACTTTTACTGCCTAGGACTTTTTTGCTACTTTTTTCGTCTCAGGATTAGAAAGCCCACTTTAGGTGTAGGTATGGAGAAAACAAATAACGTACTTTTAGTCCGCTTGGAAAAAAAATTTTTATTCGCGGTAGCAGAAACAGTTTTGCTCCTACCACAAACGAAAAGTGTATTTTCCTCACACTCGACTGCTTCCCCGAACTCCGCTTTGCACCATTTGGGTCAACAGCGATCGCTTGCGGGTGCAGGTATATCACTTTCCTCACTTCTTATAAAAATAACTATTTGTTAATGAGGCCCTGCCTCATATTTGCCTAGTTACAAATAAGGATGAAAAATTATTGATCTCTTGCAATTTCTGTCTGAAATGAAGTGCATTGTTTACAAGCTAGACGAGTATATTTGTTTCTTTATATCTCTCTCATAGTTGACAAAGGATAAAACTAGACTTAATTAATCGAGTGAAAAATGCCTTAGGTATGAAACAATATATGTTAGACCTTTCTCTATCGTTCGCGAATACCTTCTATATTACCATTTTTAAATAACTTTTTAACTAAAAGTTGCTGTCAGACGTTCAACTCTATTGGCAATTCCGAATCACTTAACTTAAGACGTTTGTAAAAAAATGGGTGGGGGACAAAATTGTAAGAACTTCAATATCTCTTACAGTAAATGTCAAATAATTAAATTTTATCAGTCAGAACGTTGTCAAAATGGGAATTGATAATTCCACAACAGCTGATTTTGACAAACTTTTTTGAAGGGCATTCAAACACTGTAGTCACACATACCGAATTTTTTGTGGTTATAGTGATTTTTGTTTCTCAGTGGTTCTGGTTCCGGTTGACATAAAAATGACAGACCAGCTGATTTTTATAAAGGCTGATTGGTTGAAAATCAGCTAGTCTGTCATTTTTAAGTCAACCAGAACCGGAACGGGTGCGAATCGAAAATGAACTTTATGAAAATGATGAATAAGAATCGACAATTAAAATTCAATGTCATTTGTTCTTTTAGGATAATACATCTTTATTAAACAATATTTTTTGGCATTTTCGCGACCATCTCCTAAAATCTTAACAAGCTAGAGTCCGATAGACTGATATTCCGAGCTCTCGGGATGTAATTACCGAACTCAACTTAATAACGATTTCGGGTGGTGCTCTCGAGCGCTCTGAGAGTATTCCTATCCTTTGTTTTTTCAATAAGAATGTAAAGATGGCAATACACTCAGAGCAATCTATCTGGTGTCATCTAGTGTTCAAATAACTTTGGTGAATGAAAATCGTTTATATATGCGCCACCAGACAGTAGCGGTGACTTTTAACTTTACTTTTACTGCCTAGGACTTTCTTGCTACTTTCTTGGTCTCAGGATTAGAAAGCCCACTTTATGTGTGCGTATGGAGAAAACAAATGACGTACTTTTAGTCCGCTTGAAAGAAAAAAATATGTACTTATTAGTATTATTGCAAATTTCCAGATAGTTTTCCATTTCCACTCTCCAAGTATTTTAGACATTCTGAAATAATACAGGAAAATGACCTGCTTTGCATATTAATCTAGTTAAACTGTTTATGGAAAAGAAAACTATTTATGGAGTATGTATCTCGATCTCGATATTGCATCTTTGCCTAAATCTCTAAACTAAAACTGAAATTACGCTGTTTCTCTTATTATGCAATTCAGATTATTTTCTACATTGTCAACAAGCGCGTAAATAACTAGAATACCGGAATTATAGACCGAAATATCGAAACGAATCACTGCCAGTCAATAACAGTTACCCCGGCGGGTCTATAAAGGTAACGTCAAAAACGTCAACGACGGAACATTTAAAACAACCAAAAACAAACAAAGATGTCCTAACCTCAGTTTTATTGAATTCAGTAAATATTTCATGCATTTTGGCTTGTTTTAAAGATTTTTTCAGTAATTTGGTACCCTTAATTCATAGGAAAGGCCCACATAATTAAAAGTAAAGCTTCAGTATTCGTAAATAAATCCAAGTATGTCTGAGAAAAAGGAGGGAGCCAAGGAAGCTACGCCTGGCGATGGAATTCGTTCACTAAAAACCTCCAGTGTCTTTAGACTTGTAAATTTTGAGCTTTACACAAAGCCTGTAAGTATCTATCTTGTTATACGCTGTTTAAGAGTAAGACCCTTATAGTAAAAATATGAATTCAACTTTACTTTATGCAAAATAAGGGCAATAAACTACCTACCAAAAGTCTAGATAGTTGATGAGTCAAATTTTTATTCGAGTTTGGTGCACTGGTTTAGTTAACTAAATGAGACCTACCCAGACCAATCACATATTTATTGACAAATTGATGACACAAGAGTGTAACCTCAGTCAAATTTTCATATTTTTTAAACCATAGACCTGCAATTTTCAAGGCTATTCTGGTTTAGTGGAAAATGTTAATTTATAAAAACTCCAGCTGCAACAGGTGTTCATAAAATAACACTTGCGAATAATGAACATTATTCACAAATGAATAATGAGTTGTCATATTAACAAAACATGTCATAGTCAACTGAGAACTCAAAAAGTAAACTGTCTTAAACATGAAATCGGAGTTACCACTGGTTCATTCAAATAATTATCTTTCTATTAGGATGTATTGAGACAAATGTAGGTTACAGTGTCCTTTTTTCACTATATGTGTGTTCAATGAATAAAAAATATGTGCTTTTGACATACTCTTGAAAGCTATGAAATTTTATTAAAATATGTAGTTTACAATCAATATAATAAATTTGTGTGGTTTCAAAGTGAACTTAAACACCCTATAAATTTGTAATTTCTTGTTGTCACATTGTATTCTTAAGTGTCCTTTTGCATCTTAGTTTAAACCTGCAAGTAAAAAATCTTTCATTTACTTTATGTGGAATGTAAACCAAACTTGTAAAAAAAGGTCTTAATGATATTTTTTTGAGATACCTACACTTGTTTTTGACAAAAGATAATACCTAATATCTTAATACTTTAATAAACAAGTTCAAAGCAATGTGCTATTTTTTGTAATCTAATGTAACCTCTAGTATGCAAAGATTTGCCTATTCTAGCTTACATCAGAAATGTCTCTTCAGCAGCCTAATTGACCGCCAACTTAATTAGTAATTCTAAATTCATAGAGTAGCAAAGTAGAAATAAAAACTTAGCAATAGTAAATTACCGCTGAATTTCAAGAAATTTCTAGCTCATTTAATAGTTTAATTAGTAAATTGGAGACGTCTCTTTCCGTACTCTAATAATCACTACTATCTAATTTCTTCAGTGGTGTTTTTTCACTGAAGTTGCTTTCACAATGAGCAAAGAAAAAGAAAAAAACATGATTTAAATCTGACTAATCAGAATTAATTCTCCTCTGGGTACCCTTGCTTTATTCCAAAGATCTAAAATTCATCATTTTTTGTCACTCCCTTCCTTGCTCCCGAATACTACTTTGCCTGCTATTGTTAGATTTTATTCATCTGTTTCAGAATGTCACAATTATGGGAATAGGTTTAGTAGCACTGGCGGGATGCTTAGGATATATTGCCTATATGAGACAAAAATATGAGGATTTAGGATACTATGGTGCAATAAAGAATGATGGATCGGAAGAATTTGTTAAAAAAAAATCCAGGTGGGACTGATTATCGAGTTGTATAGGTAGTGATTTAGTTATTGCCATATTAAGTAAACTTTTTGGTAAAGTAATGGGTAGGTACAAAGTGTGAATAGTGTGATAAATAAAATTTAGGTAGGTATATAAAAACTTCAGTTGAAAACAAAAACGCTTTTAAATTCTTAGACAATGTATCCGTTATATTTTAAATGACTTCAAATTGCTACTTCGTCTTTATAATTTATTTAGTTTAATAATATTTTAGCGTTTAATAAAAAAATATCTGTAATTAAACAATTACTTATTGGGTATTGGATCAGAGTCAATTTCTATAAACCCTAAATTTATAGTGCAATATCTGTTCTATGAAACTTTAGATATTATAAACGTGTCGTAAATAATTTTATTGTTTATCTCCTCATATTCAGCTATTAAATTTTCTTTCCTATATAACTAACCTGGACTAACATCAATTTTACTACGTACATAAGTAATTCAGGTCGAATATAAAACCGCTCTGCAGAAATTTATCTAATATGAACTCATATATTTTGCGGTATATTAAACTTGGGTTTACTTCCATTAATTTTTAGATTAATTTCTTCTTGGAATAATGTAGCAAAAGCTCTTAAAATAATAAATCGGTCATTCATCCGAGAGTTGACTGTGGTTACTACTAAAGTTTTCACTGAATAATCTCTATGCAACGTTTAACCCTGAAATGACAATATGTACACCTAACGTTCTGATTACTTATATACGCTTCTTAATGCCCGGTGTTATAAACGTGAGTTACCTCTGCCCCGAGAGTTAACCCAGAATCGGCTGTGTTTTCTCCCTATATTTAACACTCGGGGTAGAGTAACTCGACTGTATAAAAACGGGCATTAGTAATGCTTAAACGTATCGTCTATCTTGCAATAAATTTCATTCGCCAAATAGTTAAGAATATCAAGCTCTTACAGCATTTTTTAGGTATGAAGTGCAAGTGTGAAAGTACTTAATGATTCTAATTTACTTTTATTTAAAACGCTTTGTATTTTATTGAAATAGTATGTTTCTTTTTTATATTTTGAATGTAATATCTAGTTAGATTGTGGACAACTGAATACGGAATAAGTGTGTTAACAAGATGATAATCGTCGACTGCTCTATTTAGCCTCAGCATGAAGTCACTCAACTTTGCTTTTCTATTAGAAGAATTATTGTAATTCCGATTCTTGGGCTGATTTGATTTAAATCATGTGTGAAATTATTAAAATCCTGCTGTAGAATGTAGGTAGTTACGTTCTATAGCATATTAGAAATTAATAATAGTTATATTAGGTAGCTACACAATATATTCATATTTAATCTTTGCCTATTAGTCTAGGCGTCATTATATTAATAAAATGCTCTTTATGTACATCTTTTATGTACAAATTTTATACTTGGCTAAATATAAAACTTTAATAATATATATGACAAAATAATAAATTATTTACATAGTGGCACATGTTCAAGCAGACAGTTTTCTCTTTAATGATGGTAGTAGCTTGGAGCAGCATAGGTAGCTGGGGCAGCATAATGAGCTGGAGCAGCAAGAACCACTTTAGCTGGGGCTGGAGCGGGATACACTGGGTGTCCAGTCCTCTCAACTACCGCGTTGAAACCATTGTGGTCGTCAGCGGTGTAGTGAACAGTCCTGAGGGTACCGTCGGCTTCGGCAACAGAGTAAGATCCCTTGACTACGTCTCCATCACGAACTTCGTGCTGGCTTTTGTGGTCTCCGGTGTGGGGGTCCAAAACTCCATAGTTGTATTCGTATTTGGGTGGGGCGTAATAGTCGTGGTGTTCAGGAGCGGCGTGGGCAACGGCGATAGGAGCAGCGTGGACAACGGGGGCAGCGTGGGCAATCACTGGAGCGGCGTGTACAATTGGGGCAGAGTGGACAACAGGGGCGGCGTGGACGAAGGGAGAAGCATGAGCGATAGGGGCAGCATGTGCGGTCAAGACAGGGGCTGAAATGGCTGCGTATGAGGTGGCATGGCCGTGGGAGTAGTCCACAATACCCGCTTGGGCAGCAGCTACAAAGGTAGCGATAGCCAAAACCTGAAAAAAAGTTCGTTTTGTAGCAATATTAATCGTAGGTAAACGAAATATTTCTCTCTTATTTTGTGTGATATAAAACCAGATGATATCTGAAACCTAGCTACATCTTCTTTGGAACGAAAACCTTAGTAATTTTAATCTAAATTAACCACATCAGTATGCAAACGTTAACATAAAACTGCACAATACACAAAAAATGGACATGTTAGAAAAACTTACTTTGCTGAACATGTTTACTATAATTTAAATAAACTACTTATGCTTGTTTTTTAACGTTTCGCTATTTATATATAAATCAACGGCACTGCTCAAAATCCCTTCCAATTTTTTATAATCTGCGTGCAAATGAAATTTGAAAGTATTTAATTGGTTCCAAAATACTGCTAAATTTGACCTCGATACAGATTTGTTCGAATATATTGGTTTTGATCATATCAATAAAGCTGATGTGGGCAATTTTAAGATCAATGTCAAAAGCTTAGTGGCCGCAGGTACCTATCTAATCATATATTTCATTCATTTCTGTTTGTACCCATGCCGGTTTCTATGACTATAAGAAATGCTACTAATTCAGGACCAGGAAAACGTTCATATGATGTTTAGCTACAAGCTGATTTCTATATTCCCGGAAATTCACTACAGATATAACTGGCCTTCAGCTAATATTCTGTATTGATATTCCTTAAAGAAGTTATTATAGGGACGTGTGGGCTTTCGATAACAAAATTATGCAGACAACCTTCCCTTGGTATTTAATTGAACAATAATTACGAGTTATGTAGGGTATCAATGTCTTAAAATTGATTTACTTATAAGTGTAAAGTAATTTAAAAAAGAAGACTACGTAGTTATATAAATAAATATGTGGTTCCAGAGTTAACCACCCCTAACCAGAGTGAAATATAACGTAAAATAGCACAAAATACTTTTTGACGTAATTTAGTAAGTATCCTTAATGAGTTCTACTTATATCAATAAATATAAAAGTTGAGAAACGTGCAAAGTGTAGAAAGTAAAGAACGTAGCCTTAGTGAACTCATCAACAAGGGAACTAATTGTGGAAAATTTGCCCACATGTTAAAGCTTTCTTTTCGCCAGCAAACTGAAGATGGATATTGAATGGAGGGAAAATAAGACGTATTATGTATAAAACCATCAGATAGAGGGTAAATATTGTAACACTGGACAGTTTGCGGTCTCCAGGATAAACCTTCTAGACTGCTTATTATTGTTATAATTGAAAAACGAGTCCAAAGTAAAATAGGCTGCTCAATTTTCCCTGTAGAGAATGTTCAACAGATTTTGTAGAAAGAAGAAGTGATATTAAGTGGCGATTTATTATTAAATTATTGAATTTTATGATATAGCATGAGAGAAATGTCTTCGAAGAATAGCACTGCTAAAAGAGAACGTTATTTCGTCCTGAATTAGAAATACATTTATTTTTTTATCATAGGAAACAACCAATGTATAGTTTGTTTTACCTGTGCCACTCAATCAGTTGTCAGGTAGATTCTCGTGTAATAGATGATACAGGATCAGAAAAAAATAGCCAGGCCCCAGATCATTTTCTACATCATAAATAACCAAAGCAACTATAATGCCCAGGACCCCATCGGCCCAGTTGGTAGGATGGTCAAAATAAAAAAAAAGTTTTAAAATCAGTAAGACACAGGGGTTCAACTCTTCAATCATCAGTTTGGGCGATATTAATCTTAGAAAGGAAGAAGAGAAGCAAGAAGTCGAATCAACATCCAGGATACTGGAAGAGTAAAGAATACCGCGGAAAACTAAACTATGTAAAGAGCTAAATAGCAATGTTCCTATATAAGGAGAAGAGGTTTTTAGATTGCTGCGAAGAGATTAAATCTGGAATTATAAACTCTGTTTGTTCCGTATTCTTATTTTCTGAAAAACAAGAATTATGAGCAACGGGAGTAGCAGAGCTTATAAATCCAGCTTAAAGCTTAAGGGTGGTATGGCGGTCCATATCAGAATGGAAGGTCGAGGAGGTTCCTCTTGAGACAACTTGTGAAGTTCTTCTTGAGGGCAGAAATCCACAAGAATTCTTCTTCTTAGTCGCTATCTCGTTTTCGAGAATCGTGCTTTTAAGAGTTGCTCTCCACAATATGTCTCCATTCCTCCCTCTGCCATCCTAAATGTGCAGGCTAGACTTTGGTCCCCTGATGTTAGTGACGAGGTCCATATATCTAGTGGGGGATCTGCCTTGGGGTCTTTTTCCTGCTAACATGCCCTCAACGGTTAGTCTTTCAAGGCCGTTTCTCCGTACTACGTGATCAAAACATTTAGCGAAGTTTTCAGCTACTATTGTTCTTAGTCTCTTTTTTGGTTTTATTTGTTGAATTCATCGGTTCTTCTTTATGGCCACGAGATTCTCAGCATTCTCCGCCAACAGAACATTTGCAGGGCGTCAATTTTCTTTTTTTCCGTTACTTTGAGTGACCAGCATTCTGACCCATAGAGAAAGATTGAGAAGACCAGACTCCTTACCAGTCTCATTTTTGTTGCCATGGAGATTTCATGACTTCTCCATATGTTGGTTAGTTTAGTCATAGGACTCCTTTGCTAAGGAGCTTCTCCTTCTGATCTCTTCACTGGATCCGCTCTCGTTCGATATTAATGAACCTAGATCCACAAGAATACCAGGTTTTAAATGGCACCCAGTAAGCTGAATCGGTGCTGATGTCCAACCTGGCGTCGGCTATGGAATAAAACATGGATGTTGTTCAGAAAATGTATAGATTTATATTAGAGAAATTTATTTTCTGCGAGGTGAATTTTAATTTCTAGTTATGATAGTTCGTAATAGTCAGCCTTTATGCAGTGAACTGAGCCCCTCCTTCACCGAACAAGGTCGTCTCTTTTATGAAGTGAGATCTGAATTCTTTTTCCCTCATTGCACTTGAATCTTTTTTGACTTCTTGGCTTGTGAAAAGCTCAATTGTTTTAGAATTCTCAGCTTGGAAGATGATTGTACCTATTGGTGGGGTATAGCTGATAAGAAAGACGGTTACATAGGACAATTATACGACCGTCTCTTTTATCATCCACCCTCGTTTATGTTCAGTCACTAATTTAAGTGCACTAATTTAAGTCATTCTTGATCTGCCTAAATACCAAATCTTGAATTTCTCTCTTTTTGACATGTTTAACCTTAGTGACTGCTTCAGCCTTAGTTGATCCATAGAGCGCTCTTGTAATTCTCATGTCACCGTTCTATAGCAATGTTTCCTCTCGCTACTCATAATACTTGTACAGGAACAATGGACAGTTAAATGAATTTTTACTGGTTTTGTTTTGAAAAGTATACTTCTTACTAGGTAGTAGGTGATTCTTACTAATCCACCTACTACTTTGTTTATTGGGACGCCAAACACTTGTAGTATACTTCTTACTGTTAGAATTCTTGGGCTTTGAATACATTTCGTTTGCCATATTGGTTTGCGATGCGTCGTAGTTTTTCCCTTGTTCCCTTTGATGACGAAGGCAGAGATAACGTTCGTAATTTTTGGTTCTATTCAACTTGTGGTCATTGGCCTCTTGGTACTTCGGCTCAGGTTTTATAGCATTTTTGATTAGGAATTCGAGTTCCTCACTGAGTCAACCTCAAACTATTTCCAATATCTTTATACTTGTATTTGGCTCAGTGTACTTACAATAAAGGTTAAAGTAAAAAGACTTTTAGTAGGTTCTTTTTAGTAGGCTCGTGATGAAAACGTTGTACTGAGTGCTGCATTGATTGCACCAGTTCCAGTAGCAAAACGGGTGCGATTCTTCAATTCGGGTGCGATTCTTCAATTTGGTTTTGGGTTCGCAAAATCTTCCATAGACGGCACAAAATGTGGTAAATACTTCACTGGATCGCATGGAAAAACCCAATAAAAACCATGCATTCCTAGAAAAGAAATATCTACCTACTTACCTTATCAAAATTATCAAAAGTGACCTCTTAGATATTTACTTGTATATTCAAACTTAATATTTACATACAAAGACCTCTAGTTTGTATTTCTTCTGTAACAAGAACGAGCTTTCTCTTCACAAGATTTGCCTACAGTCCGTTCTGACTACATCTTTGTTCTGGTATTCTACTAACTTCTTCTAAAGTACCGTATGTTGAAGATTGCCCAATGAACTGAAGTCTTTTGATGATTAGGAATTTGGTTTTAGGTTCGCAAACTCTGCTATAAATGCCACAACACTTCAGTAGATGTCAAAGAAAAAAAACCAATTAAAACCTATGCATCCTTAGAAAAGATTAGTGATCGATTGCCTAATCAACATTATCAAAGTAACCTATTAGAAATTCCCTTGTGGTTTCAAATTTATTATTGGAAATAGTGCCTGGTATCTTCCGGAGTTTTTCATTGAGCGATAGGTCGATGGGGAGTGGAGATAGACCCATTTTTGGGATAAATTCAAACAAAAACAAAGTTATCTAAGATTAATAATGTTCTTACTTGATTCCTGAAGTGGTATATATATCCTGCTGCAACTTTGCAAAAAAAATCACTGAAGCATCTTATAGATACTCCTCTTACACCTCCAAGGAGCCAAATTTCAGTATTGGCTCTGATTAGAGGGTTTCAGTGTGGAGCTCTATATTGTCACCATGGGGGTAGAAAAAGAGTCAGTGCGTATTGAGCATGTTGGTGCAACCACAGGCAAGGGTGAGAGGCCCAAGGGTAGTGAAAGGAGGCCAGGTTACTGTCCTTATACAGTTGACAGTCCCGTATGCTATACTAGTCTGAAAGCATTAAAAGTCTAAAAAATTCTTATTTTAGAGTGATTTAGCCTCTTAGTAAATAGTTACTGCACCGTTGGTGGTTCAGGTTGTTAGAGGTGCTCAGGTTACGAAGCCATCAGGCATATATCTTAATATGAATCTCTGTCAACTGAGTATGAACATTTCGTACCCATGGAAATGTCAAAATGGAGATGCTATGTCAAAATAAGATAACTTAGTTTATTCAAACTTAAGATACAAATGTATCTTAACCATAATATAAATTTCAATAAAAGTGCGAAAAAGAAAGAACTACAGAACGCCCTCACTTAAACCTACGTCATCTCTAGTAATTTGTATAAGAAGCCCTAATTCTGTTTGTTTTGCTCTTTGGGGAGATATATGAATATTACGCATTTCTATCTCAAATAGTATGTCAATATTGCTAAGCTTATGATATTCTCATACCATACACTAGGCAACAGTGGACATGCCATTTGAGGCAGGTTTCTAGTCTTTATCTATCTTTCAAGAGACCAATAGGCAAAAAGCAGATGATTCAGAATTTAGATTTGTGGCTTTCCTGAGCCCGAATTCTAGAGATACAAACGCGTAAGTTGTATATTTATAAATATAGTAAAAACAGAGGAGACTTTACGCTGTTCAAGTTAGAAATTCAGCAACTATGCATCACAATGATAAAAACCGAATAAAGAATTGATTCAATCCCAGTAAACAGTTGAACGTTGATTCAACGTTAAAAAAAACCTGTAACCAAACGTTTTTTCAATGCAGTTATGTCCGATGAATCAACGTTTTTATCAACCTTTCTTAAAACGTTTCATTAACGTTTGCTTAAGACGTTTAATCAACCTTGCTTGAAACGTTTATTCAACGTATCTATCAACCTTACATAAAACGTTAAATCAACGTGTTCATCTATTCTTTTCCATTTATATGAATATAATTTATGTCAAATGAGTTTTACCAGGGTTTGAGCTTTGAACCCAGTTAAAACTTGTTCGATAAAAATGAGTGAACCTGTTTAATGAGTTTTAATTTTAGTTTCAGACAAAAACTGTACACCAAAAATGCTGTTAAAAATATACAGATCGTTAATGTTTAATTAAAAAGCACATACAAAAAAAGTTTGATCCCAGGTAGCACACTACGTCGTCACATGTCACCTGCACAAGACGTCCATTTGTTGAAGTCTCTACGTAAAATTCATAATATATTTTAAACATGTTTTATTGGAAATTACATACTTGTGCTAATTACAATCATTAGTAAAATAGTAATATTTTATAAACTCGTTTTTGATGATATATATGTTAAAAATTAAAACCAAAGGAAGGACAGCACTTAGGGGTTGACTGGGAGTGACTGTAAACTAGGAATAATTTTAAGCAAGGATTAAATTTTTGTAAGCAAACAAAACGAAACGAACAACAACAACGAACGTCGTGTCATGGCCGACAATAACATCTCAAGTATCAAGCAGCCGACAGTGCCGACGCCCGACACCGGGGATCGTGGCAATACGTCCTACCCTTCTAAGCCTTGTTGCATCGAACGCCACCTAGCGCTCAGAGTATGTGACATGTAAACCTAGTTTCAACGTTTTATTAACGTTATAAATTCAACCAATATATAAACATATTCAACACACGTTTTAACAACGTTAATTTAACGTCGAAAAACATGGTTGCTCATTTTCGAGAAAATCAACTAAAAATCCACAGCTTAAAATCAAAGAGACAACTATAAATCAACCGAACAAATGAAGTTTTAAAAGACATTTCGCAACCGCGCATTCGTGACGGTTTAATTACTGTCACCTATTTGCAATGTTTAATCAACAGGATGAGTTCAACCAATATCAAAACACATCCAAAACACGTTTTAACAACGTTGATTTAACGTCGAAAAACATGATTGTGCACTATCGCTTATATCAACCTGAAATCAACACGTTAAAATCAACGTGACAACTATAAATCAACGGACCAAACGATGATTCTACGTTGAAACAACGTTCGACTGTTACTGGGCTAGGTATCGAGAATTGAAGTCCTGGCATATTGAGTGGATTTACACAAATGTTTATTGAGAACATATGCAAATTAAGCAAAGCAAAACGATTGGGAAATGGGAATAACGAGCTAATTCTGGAGACCAGCCTGGGCCCAGAACTTATTCTGCATCTAGAAACACTTTAATAATTCTTATCTCTTTTCTTCCAAGTTACTAATTAAAGATTAATCTCTATATTGACAATACATAGAAATATCATTGTTGTAACAATATGTTCCCATGACAATAAACAGACCGTTAATGTTATCAGTCTGACAACATTTTGTTGAATACGGTCCCATTCAGTCTCTTCCTTCTTATTTGTTAACTAGTTTTATTATTTTAAATGATGGGAGCCTTACTTTAAGTTTAACCTATACTCAACTCTAACGTAAAACCTAATCCTAACTTAAAGCCACTATTTTAAGATGTACACTCTAGGTTGACTCTAGTTTCGTAAATCCTAAAAGAGAAAAGGAGGTGTTGACCCTCGGTTAACCTTAATTCTGGGAAATAGAATTACAGTGCAAGAGCAAAACTATTTAATCAAAATTGAAAGCTTAGATGATGCGTTGATTTGATTGTCGTGTCAAAATGTTGTTGCAACCCATATATTCAGATTTTAGAAGTGATAAAGTATATGTTTTTTTTTTTTAATTTAGGTACATCAAATATTTTTAAACGAAAAAAAAAATGTTATTACATATTTAAAAAATCAAAAATAATAATTAAGGGCAAATGAAAAGAACTGTGTTTAAAGGGTCAGAAGCACGGAGAGGAGGAAATGTACAAAATGGCAAATTCAACTTTGGTCTATGCCATGTCACTGGAGATTAAAAAACATTGCTGGCAGATACTGCTCATGTATTATATGCTCTATGTACAAAAAAAATAAATAAATAAACATGTAAACTAACAGCCATGATGATCTTTAGTGGTGGTAGTAGTGAGCTGGAGCAGCATAATGAGCTGGGGCAGCGTAATGAGCTGGGGCAGCGTAATGAGCTGGGGCAGCGTAATGAGCTGGGGCAGCGTAATGAGCAGGGGCAGCAACTACCAACTTGGCTGGAGCTGGAGCAGGGTGCACTGGGTGTCCGGACTTCTCGACTACGGCGTTGAATCCATTGTGGTCGTCAGCGGTGTAGTGGACAGTCCTGAGGGTGCCGTCGGGTTCAGCAACGGTGTAGGAACCCTTTACAACATCGCCGTCACGAACTTCGTGCTGGGTCTTGTGGTCGCCGGTGTGGGGATCCTGGACTCCGTAGTTGTACTCGTATTTGGGGTGGGCGTAATAGTCAACGCTTTCATGGGCAGCAGCGTGTCCATGGGCGTAAACTGGAGCGGCATGTACAATTGGGGCAGCATGAGCAATCACTGGGGCTGATACGGAGGCGTAAGAGGAGGCATGGCCACTGGGGTAGCTGAGGATACCGGCCTGGGCGGCGGCGATGAAGCTGGCAACGGCAAATACCTGCAAAAGAATGTTTTTATTCTTCGCTCGTTTATTAACATTTTAAATAGTTGTTAAAAGTTCGTATATTAGTGCCTTAGAACATTTATTTCTCTAGGATTATTCTTGTTCTTAAACGAAAAACATATAAATATTAAAAAAAAACTGTTTAAAACAACTCCAAAGCTTCTTCCATGAGGATAAAATAAGCGATTAAAAAAAAACACTTTTAACTCTTCACAACAATGTACACTAAAGATCATTAAGACTAAGGCTTTTGCACTCCTGCACTTTAACGCACCACTCTTTTGTTCTACTTACTTTAGAAAACATGTTTTTGGTATTATGCTACTATCACATATGACCCAACGTTACAAATCCCTCATTTATATACCAATATTAATTCCTATGTAGTGCAAATGGCTCGCCCCCTCCTAGCCGGGGTGACCTAGGTGTAGTCAAATTCTCATTTGAAAGTGTTACAATGCATCCGAATTTTATTAGAATTTGACCCAGATACCTATGGTTTGTGTATAGGTTTTTTTTTCTGCGTGAGTCGTAATACCTACTACGTCACTTACGATAAAAGCTGCTCATTACTTTTACACATCTAACAATGTGTTGAAAGACATTACACGGTTTGGTCTTGTTAAATTATTTCATTGTCTCGCCGGTATCAGGGCTAATCGTAATACCGAGAATTCCTTTCAAAGTCGCGGCGAGTTGATCGACAAACGGATAAACAATGAGATGTTTTACGTAATTATTAAATATTAATTTGCAATAAGAGAAGAGATAGAAAAGATGGTATGGTCAAGATAAGTAATACCACCTTTCATTAGTCTCACGTGAATTATGGCCTAAATGAGATCTCACAAGCTGAGATTTATCTACCGTATTTGTTACATACACTTTTCAAATATTTTTGAATTCGATTAAAGTTTTATTTCCGTATTATGGAAAAACAAATACTTATTTTCAAGTTTGCAGGTACTTAAATCTGCACGTCCGCTAAATATTGAACATTTTCTATTGCAGGACTTAAACATTTTAAATATAAATTTGTGTTCTGATTGAATGCTGTGCCAACTCTAAACATACGTACGTATTTCATGTATTGTATTATTTCGCAAAAAAATATTCAACAACTCTCTAACACTCGTTCAACTCTGTATTGGATGTCTGACATTTTGACATTATACACATAACTATGTTAAGCTTAAAGGTTGTTTTTCTAATCCTTATCATATATCTTTAAGAGCTATTTTGGTACATTCAACAGATAGTCTTGAACCCAACCCCAACGAATAAATCCATGAGATCACACCACCCTATCCAGTGCTTAGTAATGTATTACCTAAAACAATTTGTATCATATATCCTGTTGGCACCAGAACCAGAAGGAAATTTAAGTAATTTGGGAACGTGAGGATCGTTTGCAATGAGATATAATAACACTCTTCTCACTCATTTTGTTTGATGGAAAAATAGGGGTGTATATAGCCCTCCCATCTACAGTTACACCTTATAGGTACCCTAACACTTTTGCTATATGGTGCTCTTAAATGGTTTTGAAACCAAAGGAATATTGATTCCTAATTCTTTATTCTCTCACTATTATATAGAAAGTTTCAATTCGTATATTTTTTTTTCTCAAAAAAAACATAAACAATTTATTGTTGGATCTTTCTAGTGAGTACCGCCTGATCTTTTTTTTGGCACAAAATGTTTGCATTTGAAAACACCTTTTTGATAATTCTCTGCTTTAATCAGTTCCTATTTTTTATTTTACTTAGTAACTGTATCTCGTCCCTTCAATAATCGATATCGTAAGTCCTTTAAGCATGGAGGTAGTACTGGAAATACCAAACAAATAGGGATATTTTCCTAAAATTGGTTCCTTCTTTGGCGGAGGTAGTCCGCCAGGTTACAGTGATTCATGACGTAATGTCATCGTTAGAACACATAAATTGGCAAATCACGATTTCGAATCATTTGACTTTGGACGTCAATTTACGTCAACTCAACCGAATATCGCAGCAATTTTTTGACACACTGCTAAAGGTGAGACCAAAACTGTAAAACACGGGGGTTTCTCCATATGTAACATATTGACTCGTTGTCCTTAAGCCCATTGTATAACTTTTAAGCCATTCACTTATTATTGACAGCAAGTGGGCATTGGAACTCAGACTTTGATATTTTTGTAGTAACTTCTCAACATGAGTTGAGAGGAGATATATAATGAAGACTTTAAAGGTGACCAGATAGTAAAAATAAGTAAATTAAAAATAGTTATAGCTTGAACTGCAGTGTAGCATTCAGATTTGATACAAACCTTCCTTTGTTTATCTGTCAAACTTAAATATTGCTTGTTTTACAGCTAACTGCAGTGATCAGTAAATACATTGATTGATTGATTGATTCCAAATGAGGGGTCCCACGAGGGGGGCCCGTGCTCCGCGACCTACAAGATCTGTTGTGGCTCAATATCAATTAAAGTTCACTCAGAAGACCCAGTCCTTTTAAAAAGTCCATTATCTTCTTGAGTGAGATTTTGTGGAGGCCCGGTGGTTGGATGTGTATTCTTCCAAATTTCTGAAATCTAATGCTTTCAGCTGTACGACATTCACTCAGTATGTGTTCTACAGTCTCATTATCCTCCACGTACAGTCTGCATTCGCATTGTTTGCCAGGCCTATCCTATGGATGTGGTGTTTTAATCGACATTGTTCAGGGTATAATGATACATTTGTGTATTCGTACATCGTGTACAATTTTACACGCACAGGTGGCTCTTAGACGTGTAACAAGATCCAACAACACTAACTAACGTAATGGACGGTATCTGCAAGAAAAAAAAAATTTTTTTAGTGTTTAGGGTACATCCCAGTATGCTTTGTTTATGTTTCGCCTTATTGCGACGTTGCCAAACATAATCAAACCTACCCTTGTTTAGATACTTTGTATTGATTAGCAGAGGGATTTATTAGCTTCAACTTTTTTTGTCCTATTGGTATAAATTAATCTGGCAAATCTACACAATTTTTATGAAAACATAGGCCTATATGTAATCAACTGGGTTACATATACATAGAAAGTTAATTTAACAACCAACAATTGATGAAGCAAGACGTGACATCGTCGCTTTGCTAATAAAAATTTTCAACTATTTGGCGTGGATTCACTGCATGGACACAAAACAACTCCAGTGGGGCATTCAAATCGCCGACGTTTTGACCGTATATTTTGGGTCTTTATGAATTCTACTCCTAATAGACTGGGAGCCAGCGACCGTTTAGTGTTAGTCATTTTAGAAAAGCTGAAAATGTTCTCATTCGCTTAATTTGGTATCACTAATAAGGGAATGGATCTCCAGCTGGCTCACTTCCGGGGGATGTAGCTGCGGCAGCCTCTTCGACACGTACAAAAATAATACAAAAAAAACTTATTTTACAAAAGCTGAAACTTTGTTAACATGTTTATTTTGTTGCACACAAATAGAAAAACGTATCCAGCTGACTTGAAAGAGCTGTCTGGTCACGTAAACATGTCCAAAATATGCGTTTGGTGAAATTTTATTCAAAATGAGTTTGTTACGTTCATAGGGTACTGCAAGCGTGCCCTTCCGATCAAAAACAGCAAAAAAAATTTTCCCAAAATTTTCTTGAAAATGTTCAAAGGGGGGAAGGTGTTACGACTTATTTCACATATCTCAACTTTGACGGCCTCTAACTTGACAACTCCTGAACCGATTAGAGGGAATCCTACTGTTTTGTCCTTTTCTTGATTCCATCTTTCACCTGCTACCATCGGAAGTTCTGTAGGTGCAATATTTTCGGAGTTTGATTTTTAGGCGCATTTAGAATCACGTTTTTGAACCATTTTTAAAAAATTCTTTATAGGGTAACTTTATTCGAATTGAGTTTGTTACTGCAAACGAGCCATTCCGATCAAAAAAGCAAAAAAAATCCCATTTTTTTTTTGAAAATATCTTAAATGGGCGGGGAGTATTAAGACTTTTTCACATTTCTCAAATTTTGACCCCCTGTAACTTGAGAACGCCTGGACCGATCGGAGTGAATCCAACTGTTTTGTCCTCTTCTTGATGTCTTCTTTCATCTCCCACCATCGGAAGTTCCGTAGATGCAATATGCAAAAAAAAATCCGATTTTTTTTTTTGAAAATGTTCAAAGGGGGGGGGGGGTTACGACTTTTTTCACATTTCCATTTCCAATTTTGACCCCCTAGAACTTAAGAACGCCTAGACCGATAGGAGTGAATCCAAGTATCTAGCTGATAAAATCAAAGATGCAGCTCAAGTTGGCCACGCGGACAGCGTTGTCTCTTTGATGGCAGCAACTGGACAATTTTCCCCCACTAATGTAAAGCTAGATATTTTTTGTTTCATTTGTCAAGTTAACTAGTAGTTTACCAAATTTCAGCTTTTCTGGTATCAGTTTACTGAATACATATTTTTCACTTGTTCACGTGACCAGCTGGGGCATAATCCACCACTTTGAAGTTAGCTGGATACGTTTTTCTATTTGTCTACAACATCATAAACATGTCAACGTGACCAGCTGGGGCATAATCCACCACTCTCAAGTCAGCTGGATACGTTTTGCTATTTGTTTACAACATAATAAACATGTCAACTAAGTTTCAGCTTTTGTAATATTAGTTTTTTTTTTATTTTTTTTTTACGTGTAGAAGAGGCTGCAGCAGCTACACCCCCCGGAAGTGCGCCAGCTGGAGATCCATTCCCTTATTTGTGATACCAAATTAATCGGAGGAGAACATTTTCAGTTTTTCTAAAATGACTAACACTAAACGGTCGCTGGCTCCCAGTCTATAATGAAAAGGTGTCTATTGCCCATGTATAGGGGATTCATAAAACAAAACGAACATCAAAAACATGACAGCCAGCAATGAAATGCTGACTAAGAGGCGGTCATGAACCATATGCGTAATATGGTCGAGTATTTATTAATTAATAGCCATTTTCAAATGCTTTTTGTTCAGTCTTTTCTAGTTTTAGTTATTTAGTTCTCTGTATCTCAGATTGGGGAGAGTGGCAAAGTGTGAATGAAACACATTTAGCTGATAGCGGTTTTGAGCTGTTGTCTGTCGAGGTTTAATAAGTATTTTGTCCGTCTCTCACAGGGTCCTTGTATGAACGCCTTTGAGTGGACAAGGCTAGTTCTAAGATTCTAGATTGTAGCCCTCCTCGATACCTCTCTTGCGATAGGTGCACAAGGCCGGTTCAGGCCCTATAAAATAGCACTCGCCGCTTCCCTTCAAGAGAAGTCCTTTGTGACCTGGGATCCAGACCATCGTATTATGCTCCCCAATGTGGTTCAACTCCCCAGACAGTTCCCGAAGAGATCCTGCTGAGTGAAGTGCTTTGAGTGCCGCCGCTTGACTGTCCGAATATATTTTGATATTTTTGTTTGTCCAGTTTTGATTGCTTATGGTCCTGGCAGATATTTCAATGGCATGGAGACTTATGCTCCACCTGAAATATTGTTGCGTGCTTTCCCAGACTCTCCTCGACTCTGTATCTCCGCCATGCGCCCCAGCTATTCTGGTCCCACTCCTCCTTTGTAGTGAGTCTTGTAGACTGAATAAGTGTAGGTCGCAAGGGGCATCATGTTCGAAGGCATGCCCAGCAAAGCATGGCCATTACATCAGCTTGCAGTAGGTTTGGTTCCAATGTAACCTCCCCCCTCTGTGTGTTGTGGAGTCTGTATTTACTCCAGTTAGCATCCCTCTCCACCAGAATGTGGAGCGGGATTAGCCCGAGAAATCTTTCCATGGCAAATGTTAAGAGGTGCTAATGAGTGGTGCCAAATGCCCCACTGATGGCCAGGCAAGCTTAACGCTGCAATTTACTCAGTTTGCACCTCGCCCTTCTTTGTCCGCCCTTGGAATGCCAGACAATGGCTCCATACGTGATTATTGGCCTAATGACCGTCACATACAGCCAGTGCATTAATTTGGGTTTTATTGCCCAGTTTTATCCGCAGTACCTTCTGCATGTCCACAAGGAAAATTTAGCCCTTCTGATCATTCTTTCCATATATGCATGTCAGTTTAGTGTCTTATCTAGTATCATGCCCAGATATTTCACCTCATCTGCAAATGGAATGGTTTTGCCCAGCAGGGAGGTTGGCCTCAGTAAGTCCAATTTTCTCCTACTTGTGAACGGAACCACCACGGTTTTATCCGGGTTGATAGATGCCTTCTCCCCAAGACACCACTCGTAGATGGTGTTGATAATCTCCTGCAGTATTGCTCTTATGCAAACTCCGTGAATCAGGATAACAAGGTCGTCTGCTTACGCATGAATACAGATCAACCACAGCCAGCAGGTCATCCACCAGTACGGACCACAGAAGAGGTGATAGAACCCCTCCTTGCGGAGACCTCCTGGCGCCTCTGAAGCAAATTGTTGTGTTCTCTAGGGTTGTGGTGATTGCTCTGTTGTTCAGCATGCTGCGCGTCCAGTCCTGAATAGTCTGCTCTACCCCTCTAGCACCGAGCGCTTTACAGAGAGAGAGTCAGGGAGGGTATTGTTGAAAGCTTCTTCATGTCCAGGAATATCCCTTCGCTATGCTCCCCTCCTTGAGGTCATGCGATATCTTCCCGACGAGGTTCTACAGTGCTATGAAGGTTGATATTGTTGCGAACTCGGGGTTCAATAATTCCAGTGTAACGATTTAACACGAAAACACTATTTATTTATTTCCACAATTACACACGACTACTGAATAACTCATTACTTAACACTTTATAGCCTTCTAATATCGCTTCGTAACTTTAGCTTACTTATACCTCGACTAAAATACGACCACTACTCGGGCGCTCTATGCGCCTTTTATATTCAATCCTAAAATTACAGAAAAACCTAGAAAGTTCTTTATAAGAATTCTTGAATAATCTCATATAAAAAAAACGGTTGTAAACAACTGCCTTCTAGATTAAGCCAGACGAGCAATAAATCACTCGTGTCAGCCATGACGCAGCGCGGATAGGTCGCGAAGCTCCACCAACCAACACGCTCCCATGCGTTGCCCCGCCTCCCATGCGGCGTTGCTGCGATCGTAACATTGCCCTCCTCCTAAGTCTGTTCGTCCCGAACAGCTAGAGTTCCATGGTATCGCGCTAATCGATCCAAATGAACGACCTTCATCTTTGACCTAGGGGTCCGCTGGATCCTATACACCACATCATTAATCTTCTTTATAATTGTATAAGGTCCTTCCCAATTTTGGCTAAGTTTGGGCGACTTCCCCACCTTTCGCCTCGGATTGTATAGCCACACCAAATCACCATCTTGGAAGCCACGGGAGTTAGCTAGTAAGTCATATCTTGCTTTGGCTCGATCACTGGATATCCGCAGTTTATTCCTGACTTGTTGATGAACATTGTCCAGCCTCTCCTTAAGCTCCTCCACAAAAATCTCAGAGTTGAGTGAGTCTTTTTCTGGTGTTCCATACATCAAATCTGCAGGAAGCCTCATTTCCCTTCCGAACATCACTTTCGCCGGAGTATAACCAGTGGCTTCATGCGTAGAGCTTCGATATGCCATCAACATGAGAGGTAGATGTTGGTCCCAATCACGCTGATGATCTGCCACCATTTTAGACAGGTAATGTTCCATGGTCCGATTAAATCTCTCTACCATCCCATCCGACTGTGGATGCAAAGGAGTTGTCCTGGTCTTGCGAATTCCGAGAAGTTCCATGACCTTCTGGAAAACAGCCGATTCAAAATTTCGGCCCTGATCAGAATGAAGTTCGAGAGGGACTCCAAATCTGCAGAACATTTCATTTACTAGCACCGTTGCCACAGTCGTTGCTTCTTGATTAGGCAGGGCGTATGCTTCAGGCCATTTAGTGAAGTAATCCATGGCGACCAAGATGTATTTATTGCCCGACTCAGTCTGAGGAAACGGTCCCGCGACATCAATTGCTACCCTCTCGAATGGAGCACCTACAGTGTACTGCACCATTCGGCCGCGTGATCTTGTTCGAGGTCCTTTTGTGGCACAACAAACTTCGCACTTGCGGCACCAAGATTCGACGTCTTCATGATAATTCACCCAGTAGAACCGCTCTTTAATTTTGGCCAAGGTTTTATTGACCCCAAAATGACCTCCACTGGTTCCGTCGTGCATTTCCTGTAGTACGTCCGATTTTCTGCTTCCAGGAACAACCAACTGACTGACTACGGTCTTGCCATCCGGACTCTCCCACGCTCTCTTCAGTAATCCATTTTCTATTTTAAGAGAGTGCCACTGGGCCCATAGCGCCTTCAGGTTTGGACTTTTACCAGCAATTTCTTGCCATTCTGGTCTCTTGTCGTCAGTCTTTGCAGAGAGGATGAGTCCAATATCTGGATCATTCATTTGTTCTTCTCGAAGGGTCTGTGTGGTCCAGCCATCGTTTATTTCTACCGACGTTCTCCTTACCAAAGGAAGTCCCTCACGCTGCTCAGTTCTTTGACAATGCCGACAATCTTCTTTACAAGGCCGTCTAGACAATGCATCGGCATTTCCGTGAGACCTTCCTGGTCGATGTTCAATTTGGAAATCGTACTGCTGCAGGCGCTCTATCCATCTGGCTATTTGACCTTCAGAGTTCTTCATCTGTAATAACCATTTCAAGGCTCCATGGTCAGTCCTAATCAGGAACCTTTTTCCATATAAGTAGCGATGGTAATGTTCGACTGCTTTAACGATGGCCAACAGCTCCTTTCTAGTGACGCAATAGTTTCTTTCTGGCTTATTTAAAGTCTTACTGTAGTATTCAATGACCTTCTCTTGCCCGTTTTGTCTTTGAGAGAGTACTGCACCTAGACCACAGTTACTTGCATCCGTGTCCAGAATAAACAGTCCGTCCTTTATCGGGTAAGCCAAGATTGGACTAGAACAGAGGGCAGCTTTAAGCCTTGCAAACGCCTGACTGCAATCATGGTTCCACAAGAACGGTGTTTTCTTTTCTGTTAATTTGTGCAGCGGTTTAGCGATGTCGGCGAATCCTTCTACAAATCTCCTGTAGTAAGTACATAGTCCCAAAAAGCTCCTTACTTCGTGTTTGTCTCGGGGAACTGGCCAATCTTTAATGGCAGATATTTTACTTTGGCTAGTCTGAATGCCTTGTTCTGAGATAGTATGCCCCAAGTACTCGACTTGCTTTTGGAATAGGCTGCATTTCTTGTAGTTTAACTTCAGGTGAGCATTCCGTAACTTGCTGAAGATTTCTCTTAAATTCTTCAAATGCTCGTCAAAATTACGTCCCATGACAATTATGTCATCCAAGTATACCAGGCAAGTTTTCCAAGTCAGCCCCCTCAAAACAAGTTCCATTAGTCGCTCGAAAGTTGATGGAGCATTGCACAATCCAAAAGGCATAACAGTGAACTGGTATAGCCCAGAACCAGTAGAAAATGCAGTCTTTTCTTTGTCTTCGGGAGCAATCTTTACTTGCCAGTACCCACTTTTTAAATCTAGAGTGGAAAACCACTTTGATCCCGATAAAGTTGCTAAGGTGTCGTCTATACGTGGCAATGGGTAGCTGTCCTTCTTGGTCACGTCATTAAGTTTCCTGTAGTCAACACAGAACCGCGTTGAACCATCTTTCTTCTTAACAAGAACCACCGGCGACGACCATGGACTAGATGATTCTTCTATGACGCCCTCCTTTAACATTTCATTCAGCAAACTGTTAACTTCCTGTTGTTTAGCCAGAGGGACTCTTCGTGGATGTTGTCGTATTGGCTGGGCATCTCCTGTGTTGATCTTATGGACAACTAAATCGGTTTGACTGTCGTTGCTCTTGAAGTTAAACATATCAGATTCATCCATGGCAAATTTTATAGCAGACTGAAGTTGTTCCTTTGACAGGTGACTCCACTGTCGCTTAAAAGCATCAATAACTTCTGGGGAAGCTTGGTTAGAAGATATAATTTTGGATGTCTCTGCTTCGACACAATTGCATACCCATTGTACAGGCTCATAATTGGCAAGAACTGTTCCTTCTTTTAGCTTGATGGTCCTTTCTCCAATATTGGCAACTCGTACTGGCATAGTCTTCTTCGTGTCGGTCAAAGTTCGGGCTACCATGATTTCAGTCGTCAAATCCAGGTTAGGTTCTATAAGTCCTATGGACCACCCCGGATCATTTTCAGAAGTCACCGTGATAATTTGTTCTGAATTTGGAGGAATTTTCACATCTTCCACCACCAGTAGACGGACACTAGTTTCCACATTTCCATTGGTTAATGCAAACTCCTCATCTCCAAACGTGAGAATATTCTGTTTGTGATCATAGGAGAATCCATGTTTCCTGATGAGATCCATTCCCAAAATAAACTCGTCTTTGATCCTGGCAACCAACACTTTATGCCGAACTTCGAGTCTTTCTCCAATAATGATGGTGACATCGGCTTCTCCGTCTATAGGGCAAGATTCTCCAGTGACTGATTTTAACATAATAGGGTTGGGCAATGGTTGTATGGTATATCCGAAAAGTTTATCTGGCCTTACAATGGTCACATCTGCTCCTGTATCGATGGTAATCTGGATCTTCTGTCCTTTAATGCGTCCGGCCACTGTGAGACTTTTTCCACCCAAATTATTGACTTTAAAGATCCTGGGGGTCTTAACGGGCCCGGTCAATTGCCCCCTTGCATTGACCGGAATTAGTTTTCCTGGGACTTAGGGCGGTCTTGGTCGCCGCTTGGTCTTCTAAACGACGGCGACGGACTTCTTGCCCTATTACGGCAGTTACTCTTGATGTGACCCAGTCTGCCGCAGTTAAAACATTTTATGCCCCGATTGTCTGTTGATCGAGGAGTTCTTTCTAACAGGGCTTGCATACTGACTGCCATATCTTTCATCGCTTTATGTAAACTGGCCATGGATTCAGCCATAGACGTATTCTCCTCTTCACCGCAAGTTGCCATTCGTACACGTGGAGATGAACTAGATGACACTCGTGACGCCTCGAATTCCAGGGCCCGAACTAGTGCCTCGCTGATATCCTTGGGCCTTACTAGACGTAAGTGGTATCTCATGTCACTATCTCTAACTCCCTCGATGAACCTTTCGGCGGCAAATTGCATTTGAAAAGATTCAGGAGCCGATGGATATGCCAGGTGAATGAGTCTGTCTATGTCCGCCTCAAATTCTTGTAAGGATTCACCTGACTTTTGCTGTCTCATTCTCAGCTGGGCCTGGAACACGGTTTCTTTGTGTTCATTTCCAAATCGTAGTTGCAGAGTGTGTACTAAAACCGCATATTTACTTTGATCAGCTGCCGACAGAGATTGGAGTAACTCAGCCGCTTTTCCACGAAGTGCCACCACTAATGATGTAGCTTTCTGGGGCTCGGACCAACCATTAGCTCTTGCAGCTGCCTCAAACTGAGTTTTATAAATTTCCCATGCAGTAGTACCGTCATAATCGGGAGGCTTAATTTTAGCGTTGGCTGTGCTAAAACTCTCTGTAGACACGTTGTCGTCCTCAAGTTGTTCCCGGAATTTCTTTTCTAGCTCGAGAACCCTCTGGTTGACAGCTTCGAGTCCTTCGTTAACGCCGTTAATGGATTCGTGAACGCCGTTAACGGATTCGTTGACGGATTGCATTATTCTTTCTTCCAATTGTTGCTCCCTAGCTGCGAGATGGTTCATTAATTCTTCTTTGAATTGTTGATGACGTCGCTCCTGTACTTGATCACGTTTTTCTTGCTCTTCCTTCTGTTGTTGATAACGTCGCTCCTGTACTTGATCACGTCTTTCTTGTTCCTCTTTTTGTTCGTTATAACGTTTCTCCTGTTCTAGATAACGTCGCTCCTGTACTTGATCGCGTTTTTCCTGTTCTTCCCTCTGTTGTTGCATAAGGGACAGCAGGGCGGCAAGTTGATCCTCCATCGCTTGATGCTGGCTTCTAGTCACTGGCATAAACAGGTAATGTCCGGCAATGAAGCACTCAATTACAGTTCAGTAATATTAGTTTTCAAATTCCCACTGGAATCGCACTTCTGACACCAATTGTTGCGAACTCGGGGTTCAATAATTCCAGTGTAACGATTTAACACGAAAACACTATTTATTTATTTCCACAATTACACACGACTACTGAATAACTCATTACTTAACACTTTATAGCCTTCTAATATCGCTTCGTAACTTTAGCTTACTTATACCTCGACTAAAATACGACCACTACTCGGGCGCTCTATGCGCCTTTTATATTCAATCCTAAAATTACAGAAAAACCTAGAAAGTTCTTTATAAGAATTCTTGAATAATCTCATATAAAAAAAACGGTTGTAAACAACTGCCTTCTAGATTAAGCCAGACGAGCAATAAATCACTCGTGTCAGCCATGACGCAGCGCGGATAGGTCGCGAAGCTCCACCAACCAACACGCTCCCATGCGTTGCCCCGCCTCCCATGCGGCGTTGCTGCGATCGTAACAATATGCATACTGATATGGGTTGAGAAGGCGCCTTGTCTAATATATATTTCTATCATCTTGTCCAGACTCTTCAGTAGAAACGATGTTAGACTCATTGGTCTTAGAGCCTTAGGCAGCCATTCGTTACGTCCCGTAGTGAATACATAATGAGATTAAAACGTAGCACAAAGTCCAAATAATAATTTAAATACCAAAAAACTAAATTAGGTATTTTTAACCAGCAGCAAAGTTGACAGATCCACCAAAAGAAAAGCTGCAAATCGTTCAGAGATAAAAAAGCCATTTAGTCCCATTGTGCGTATACTTTCTTTTGCACTTCGTTGTGTGATTGTTTTTTAGTCATACAACCTAAATCATAAAAAATATAATTTATTCAATTTACTGCTATTTTTGTGCAGGTGGATTTTTTTCTAGGAAGGATTTAAAGCGTACAATTCATCCCTCCTAGCTATTCGGAATAAAGTGAACTTTTCCCACAGGGTCTATAATTTGGGCATTTTTCCTTCGGGATAAAAAGTGACGTAAAAAGGATCAAAAGTCCGGATAAAAAGTGATTTATTAGATAGGTACTTTTTTTCACTTCTACTTTTTTTCCCGAAAAGAGTAAAACTTATTTTTTATCCCTCCCGGAACATTCTCATGAATTTTTTCTGATCTACATTACAGTGTCCTTATAAATTTTTAATCTATGACATTTCGATTTTTTTGGGAAAACATCAAGTTTATTTTTAAATTCGGCTCTTTCATTTTAATATTAAAAAAATAAAACCTTTTTTTTATTACAAATTTAATGGTGTGTAATACTTCAAATTTTTGTAGAATTTATGTCCTTTATTAAAGATTTACTTACTTTTATACAGAAATTCTTTGGCCCTCATTGAAATCTCTTAAATCGTTAAAGATGTAAACTGAACTAAATTGAGATACATTTTTAATAAAAAATCCTGCTTCTTGGTTCATAGTAATGGGTTTTTTTTCTGAACTTTTTCTTTTAAGAAGTTTTCAATAATATATTTTTCCTGACCACACGGTCTTGTAGAAAAAGTGCAAACGAGAAAATGAAATTTATTTTTCAAAATCTCTTCAAAAAGCTTAAAAAAAAATAGCCAATTATAGCAAATTTCAATTTTTTTTTTATTATTTCCGAAAGTATTTGGATTTTTGTAAATTTAAAACCAACATCTTCATATTAAAATGGACATATTTGTCCCTATTTAATCTAATTCGACTAATTTGAATAACCCATTAACTCTGCGTACAAGTAAATAAATCGTTAAAAATGACATAAACTCTAATGAAAATTTAAAGTGCTACACATCATTTAATTTGTAATAAACAGTGCTACCAATTTTTAGTTTTCAAATTTAAGAGTCATATTTGAAAAACTAAAGTTGATGATGCCCTAGAAAAGCCGAAACGTTGTATTTACAATTAAATAACACCGCCTTGTAGAGCAAAAAGTACCCACAACGCTAATTTTTAAAGAAAGCTTAAAATAAATAGTTGGTGAAGTTAGCGGGATTAGGACAAATAATGCACCTCTTCTTTATTCGAAAATGGCCGACGTTTCGACTATTTATTTAGTCTTCATCAGGGCTATTCTCACTTAGAGAGGGTAGTCAGTTAAAGTACGATTTAAGAAGAGATAAAGAAGAGGTGCATTATTTGTCCTAATCCCGCTAACTTCACCAACTACTTACAACTTAAGGACGCTAATTACAACAATGAACTTAAAATAAATTTTGATAAAAAACAAAAACGATTTTCGTAAATTTCAGCTTTTGTCTTTCTTTCGGTGAGAATATCTTCTAAAATAGTCATAATTTTGGGACTTTAAGAATGTAATTACGCTTTGCACCAAAATGCGCAATTATCTGTGCAATTTGGTGCAATCATCGGAGATCCCAATGATGAGCGGCGAATTCGAATAATCCTGTATTTAGTTTCCTCCTACCGAATTTAAAAATGAATAAAATTTTTTTTCTTGAAAAAATTTGAAAAAGAACTAACAGAATTAACCTCCTCAGACTTATTTTAAATCCAATTTTTTCTGAATATTTCAACTTCTAAAACGGTAACCAATGTTGTTGTATTTTTTTTGCATGTTATGGTTATAAAAGATGATTTTTTTGTTCAGCTTTACTGAGCGCCTAATAACCTAATTGTTCTTGATCTGAAATGGCATCCAAATTATTGTAGATAGAGTATCTTTTTTGAAAAGAGGTGGTCAAAATAGTAACACCACCTTAAGAAAGGCTATAATATGGCTGAAATATCAATGTTCTTCATTTGAAGAATACTACCATCATATAGAACAACAGGACGCTACAATTTTTTTTTAAATTCAATTTTCTCTTGAGTTTAAAACTTGTAACACTTTGTATAAAAACTCGAGAAGAACATATTATCAATAGAATTCTGACGTTCAAAAGCATTATGATGTCATTTAATGTTTTCTCTCTTTGTTTGCTTATTGTCAATATTTTTTTTTCTGGAAGTATTTCAAAAAAGCTGAATAGCTAGAGCCACTCTGCCATAGTTTTTAAGATCTCAATATATTTTAAACACCTTTGAGACCCATCCCATTAATTAAACATCGTAATATTTTCCGTTCTGCAATCAACAAAGATGTTTCATTTTGTACCCTAAACTTGCTGAATACCATAAATCTAAGTACTTAAGTATGAGCAGAGCCAAGTTGAACACTGGGTCTTTTACAATTCTCCTTTAAATTTTATTCAACTTTGTTCCCTAATTTCGACTCTCAGCACGTTATAGCGATATTAACTTTTGTTAATTATTATCAACACGTTTTATTTCACATAAGATGTACGGGGAACCATATATCTTATAGCCATTGTCACCAATGGAAAGGTACGACACCGAGCAGGCCCATTGTTTAAGGTTCACTGGCTTTTTACAATAACAATAATATAATTATTCGTTTACGATTTTTTGATTTTGTCTCGAGATTTCGAAACGCCGCCATTCTAATGAACTAATATATGTCCACGGTGGAAATAAATAAAAACCGTTGTCAGATAGTACAAGATAGTGTGTAATAATAAAAATTATTAGGCTGGAAAACGCATTATCTATTATTCTTATTCGATCTGGCATACTTTTGGTCTCGGCTTAGGCGTTACGCAAAAACGGGAGCATTTGCATACGGAGGTAATGGGATAAGGTATAATTATTGAAAAAGGCGTCTAATAAATAGCTGTATCCAAGGCCTTTCAGTTCACATCTCATTACCTTTTTAATAAGAAATAGAAAGTCATTGACTCAAAATTTTCCTGTCATTTCTTAACCCTTTCTACCCGAAATTAACACAATCTACATAAAGAACCTGTAATTATAAATTAATAAAAAAATTTATAATGGACTTCCCATATTACTTCTGAATCACCGCTTTTCAGGTACCTAACACTTTAACAATAAGGTCAAGGTTGTTGAAAAACGAATCCGCATGTGAATTTTGCCTTGTTCCCTGGGTGAAAGTGTATCAATAGCATGCCTACGACTATTGCCAAAGTCAAAGTGTAATTATTAAAATTATTTGGGGCATTATTTTATTTTGGTTTGTGTGGTCCCACAAGAACCGACACCCGAAGCGACCTTGCTGTGGAGCAACTTCCTTTGCTGTGCTATGGGGGGCAAGGTGTAATTGGGCGTGATTTATTGACAAAGTCGTTAGTAATTTCGTGGATATGTTATTATGATGTCTGTGAAAAATAATTATATCGCTTTTTTTATAGATTCAGCGTAGCTGAACAGTTATTGCTAAAAAAAATGTTAGTATACGACTTCCTTGTCCATTCAGACCGTACGAAGTCATACACCAACTGTTTAGTTCTACGTCTTTTGTTGAGAACAAGTAAACAAAAAGAAGCTTTAGAATCTATTAAAAGTTCAGGATTTTTCCTGGTAATTGTTAATACATTAATGTAATTTTGCCAAAAAAAAAACAAGATTTCAAGAAACGAATTAATTTTTAAAGCTTAATTTTGGCAACGAAATTGGAAGCTAACAAAATTGGAACAGTTTTTCCTTTTGATGCGTAATGAGATTATTGGGTATTAACCAACGTTAAACAATAGCAAACAATCAAAAATAAAAATAATCCTGTGTAATGTTAAATAAAAAAGAGTACAGTGTTATCATGATCACTGACCTTGATCACAAAATCAAGGTGTTTAACATGGATAACTCTTTAATGTGTCCGTTAATACATGTTAATATGTGTATTATTTTAACACATAAACAATCGGTGTTTTCTTCTCTCAGTGGTTGGAAAACCATTCGTTGACAGTATATACATGCATTGAACTTCCCAATCAAAAAAGATTTTTAGGACCAAAAAATTATTGAAACGTAGTTATCTCTCTCTCTAATCTCTATCTTTGTAGGTAGCATGGAATGACCTCGGATTCATTTATCTATTTTGATCTTCTTTGCCTTATTCTTTAGTTCTCTTTATTTCCAGGTAGTTCTTTTTCTCACTCAAAGTTTTCTTTTCAAATTTATTATACATCTACATTCATTTAGAATTCACAATTCAGTTATTACTATACTTATTTATTTACTAAACTGAATTAACTGTTTTGTGTCTCTATAGATATGTTATAAATTGATAATTTTTGATAAAAGAGAGTATCCCGTCCGATCTTAGAGTCGGAAGCTCCTCTGGATGAAGGAAGGTGGCTCCCAGTGTCCTATGGCGCAATCGCGCCCACCCCCAGAGAGTGGTATGACGACTCTACCCCTGCTCCACAGTGGGCGCAGAGTGGACTGTCCACCATTCCTAGGGGGTGTATGTGTCTGTTTAGCCTGGAGTGACCAATGAGGATTCCTATAAAGTCTCCCATGCACTGCCAACTTCTCTCAAGTAGCCACGAGGCTACCGGACCCGAATAGATCCAAGGGTCTATCCAGGTTAGGGTAGATTTCCTTGGTCTGTCAACATATTCCTGACTGTGTCCAGTTTGTCTTTGTACTCTCCCATGTCCACTCATTATAGTGGGAGTGACATACCTATTGCTTATTCCTAGACATGGTTCCGGTCCAGTAAAGCACGTTTGGGAACCACGCTTGGCAGATTCATAGGCGCGCTCGTTTCCCTCAATGCGCCTATGTCGAGGAACCCAACTTACCCAACCCAGAGTTACCTTTTTTTTTTCTCCCATTGACTCTAGAGCATCCTTGCAGCCCTGAACAAGCCTTGAACTCGTCCTGCTCCTGCAGATGGCTCGCACTCCGCCTGACTGTCGGAGTAGATGAAGATGTTCTATTCTGCGCTTTGTTTGACTTCTCGTCGTGTGACCACTTTGAGTATTGCAAACACCTCCGCCTGAAAAGCAGTCGTGTGGCTGCCCAAAGGAGAGCTCCCGCCCTCTTCACGACCTGCTTTGTATATTTCGGCTCCTGACGGCTCCCTCAATCAGCCATTCTTGATCCGTTTGTATAACATATCTGCTTATTCTTAGAAGGTTTGCTGAAGCAGCTCTTCTTTGAATTCTTCTCTTGTTGGGATGGTTATCCCAAATGGCTGGTTTAGTCTTAGCCAATTGCAAGGGTTTCCCTCCTGGATGAGATTTGGATGTCCCGCTGGATGAGGCCAGCGATCTGCGTGTGACCACTTTCCATGACTGTTTCCTTCCTCTGGTCGAAATAATTCATTCTCCTGCGGGATGCCATCGCCTCCCTCTTCATCCAGATTGGAAGCTCCGGCAGACCTAGTAAGACATTGAGAGCTGCTCCCGGTGTTATTCTAAACGCACCCGTTATGGCTAGGCAGACTGTTCTTTGCAGTCTGACTAACCTCAACGCATAGCAGGCCCTGTCCACCGCTGGCCACCAGACCACGGACCCATCTTCGGTCTGATTACCGCAGTGTAGAGCCAGTGCAGGACGTGTGACTTTAATCCACCTCCTGCCCACTTCCCCGCGCTCAGTTGCCATACCAGTGTTGTTGCCTTATTGCATGCCTTTTCTAGGTCTGCCCGGTGTCGATGATCACCCACAGGTTCTTAGCCTCAGGCTTTAGCAACAGAGGTTCCGCATACAGCGTGCGTGACCGGAATCCTGTAGCTTTCTTCCTTTTGGTGTAAAGCATAAGCTCTGTCCTGCCAGGATTGACTGACAGTCACGTCTTGGTACATCATTATTCTATTATTCTGCATGCCCTTTGAATTCGATCACAAACACTGCCGGCGAACTTCCTGGTATCATGACCACTCCGTCATCCGCATATACCTACGAACTGAAACCCTTGTCTGTAGTCTCTCCAAAAGACCGTTCATTAAGATTCACCATAGTCGAGGTGATAAGCAGCTGCCTTGTGGACGGCCGCCCTCGATCTCGATTGCCCTCCGGTGATCTCCCGGAGAAGCCGTCACCCTACGATTGCGGAGAGCTGATCTGACCCGCTTACCAATGGTGATGGAGTCCCCCGGGCCCTAAGGGTCTCGCAGATGTTGTTTGTTCTGGCTTTCTCGATTGATCCCTCAATATCGAAAAAGAGTGCTGCAGAGCACTTCTTTATTCGAGTATGCTTTCTCTATTTTATGCACTACAGAGTGGAGAGCCGTGTCGGTCGACTTCCCTTTACTGTACGCATGTTCATCTTGGGTTATAGGCTTACAGTGGCTTATAGGTTGTCTTGCAAAATTGCCTCTGTAATGTACCTATCGACTATCTTTTCTAACGTTTTCATTAGAAAGGATGTCAAGATTATGGCTCTAAACGATTTAGCGACATTGTAGTCAATTTTTCCAGCTTTTGGTACGATGACCGATTCGCGGATCTTCGCGCCTTAGGAACGTGTCCTAGTTACGGGAGCACGTTGTCCTGCAGCATTGCTGGAAATATACCGTTTGGTCTCGATGCCTTAAATGGACAGAATTCGCCTACCGCGCATCTAATGACTTTATCGGCCACTACTTCTTTTGCAAGTATCCGGTCCTCCCGGACTGGAACCACCTCCAGGGAAGTGGGTCTCCAGGAGAATCTCTAGGGTCTCTCCGTGGGCTGCTAGCCATGTTTCGTCCTGCTTTTCATTCATTGTACCCAGATGATTTCCTATTCCTGAACTCAGCAGTTTGGCGAGCTTGGCCGATTCCGGAAGGGTGTCCATCTCTCCGCAGAATTTCCGTCAGTTCGCTCTTTTGCTTCGCCTTAACTCCTTGAATTCTCTGCGGGCTTCGTTGTTCCGATCCCACTCCTGCGCACTCTTTTTGGCCGCTCGATGGAAAGCCCTTCTGGGGTCTAACTTAAGACGCTCCAGCATGCCATTCAACTACGGAACTCTACGAGCACCCTGCTTTCTAAGTGGGCATGACTCTTCAAAGCAGTGGCAATGGACTCGTTGAACCTTTCTACTTGGTTATCTATGTCCTCTGTGGAGAGCAATCGGGCGTTGCAACCCATGGCCTGACCTAAAAGCTCATTGAACTTTTTCCAGTCTGTGGTCCTCGGGTTCCTTTTCGGCGGTGTATCTGTCCAATCTGACTCGAGTTCGTCGTCGAAGTCGAAGTGTCCTCAGACACTATCCAGTTTTTTACTAACCTAAAATGAAACTAATATTCAAGTGGAAATCTGTTGGTGTAAAGAATTCTTATGAGAAATGGATTTTTTCGTAATTAGAGATGTAAGTCGTTTTCTAATTGCAAAACGAAGTGCTTAGTTTCAAAAAACATCAAGGCTCATCTCGTCTTACGACTGGATGTCTTTGTAGTATTCAAAACTCCCAAAAAATGCCTTTCAAAAAATTTTTATATGAAAAACATAAAAGAAAATTGTGGGTTTTCATGAAATTTTCCTGTAGTCTTTAAGTGTTAACAAGAAATTTAAGAAAACCACAGAAAAATTAAAATGCCTGAAAAACTCACCAAGGCGTGTTTATTTCATTTTTATAATAAACTGTGAAGTATTTTTCTATTACCCTCACAACATGCAAGTTTTCTTGGAATTAGATGGATCTATAGTCTTCAAAGTTTTAGGGAAGGCCTTTGAATACTTGAAAACTTTAAAGCATGAATAAGACATTTAGGAGCACTACAGAGATACTAGGATGCTTCAGCAACTTGTCAGTTTGTGTTTTACTCATTCTTATGAGAAATTGAATCTTTCCTACTATTGCGGATAAGATGTAAGTACTTTTTCATTTCCAAGACAGAACGCAAATTTTCTAAGACTAGATCTATAGATCTATACAGAGTTCTTAATGAATGCCTGTGGACACTTGAAATTATGAAAATGTGTGGGTTTTAAAAAAATTTACTTTGTTACTTTAAAAATTAACAAGAAATTTAGGAAGACTTTTTTAAATTTAGGGAGACACGTTACATTGCTATAAAGTTGTGTTACTATGATTCCTATGAGAAATTGGGTCTTTGGCACCCTTTCAGATAAGATGTAAGCATTTTTCTATTTATAAGAAATTTTTCTACTTCCAACATAGTGTGCAAGTTTTTTTGGTCTGGAAACGCATTTAATCATGATTTTTATAACTATTTGTTAAATTTGTTCATACTTGCATTTATAATTTAGAAACTCAATTTAAACGCATAGTGGTGGATTTTCTGGTATAGGACGGAATAAAACCAGCTCTCGTACAAAATCTGCCGACGTTTCTATTGTATATTGCGATTTTCCTCAGGGCGAAACCAAAAGAGAGCTTTCTGAAGATATTGTAAAATTGACAGCTGAAGCAAGTTTAGAGGTGCTTGAAAAGCCGAAAGAGAGATACAAAAAGCAATGCTCATTTCTTAGCATTGTGCTGAGGTAAAGGAACAAGGCATTTCAAAAAGCAATGATTTCCAGTAAAAACGATACTACAAAGTGCATACAAGCACCAGACAATATTAAGAAGGAAGTGGCTACATTTTCTCTCTTGTTGGTGCTTGACGAAGCGAAAAACTTAACAAAATCACAATTGATGACAAAAATGATAAGGGCAATCGTTGACTCTAGAAATCATTCTGCAAAATTCTTTGTCATCTCCAAAGCATGCCGTTGTTTTTTCATCAAATATGTGAGAGGAAAGGGAACTTTTTCAATGTATAGTTATTAACACTTTTGGAAAAAATGCCTCAGTCACAGGAGAATATGTCATAACACAACTTCAGACGTTCTTTAGCAACCTGATAATCTGATGCTGGTGAAGAAATTACCAATATTGAATGGATGGGAAGCTGGAAATTCTCGGGCTGAAGGTTACATGAAAGTATCTACCAATTTGAAAAGGAACTCGTGTAACAAGGTTCTGATTTTGAATTCGTCAGCTTCATCTCTGGTCTTTAAACCACTTATCTTCTGTGTCTTCACTGAGTTACCTGTTCGTGAAAAAAACTTTGAATGAGGCACCGGTGATGCCCATGATCGAATGTGTTCGTTTATCGTCAGTATTAATAATACTAAGTAGTTAAAGTTGCGTTGCATTTGTTAGTTAGTATCTATTTTTACCTAGTATTTTATGTTTTATTTTATTTTTAAAAAATCTGTACGCTCACAATAAAATATTATTCCTCAAAAACTTGTCCGTAAAGTGCCTTTTCCGCATTTGGCACTTGCACTAACTACAATCGCATCTGGTAAAGAACCACCTTACTTACTTCCTCTTTAAATATTGTTACTTTAGGCTTTCTTGAAGCAAGAGTATTTGCCCCTTGCTGTGTGCTGCCATTTTTTTGTTCAGATTGGCCCAATCCTTTGGAACGCTTAGCGTGTTAACATGATAATAGTTGTTTGCTTCTTTAAGCACTTATAGGTGTGTTGGTTAGCAGGTTTAAGGCACATTATAGGTCAAAAAGGCGAACAAAAATTTTGCTGTTTAACTGATTTCTTCTGGGCTTTTTTGTGCCTCAATGAAGCAAGATAGCGTGCAGGTTGTTCAGCGTTGCCACTTTTTTCTTTTCAGATTTGTCCAATACTGCAGAATTAGGGAAGGCCAAATTATTTACTAAACTTCAAGATCTTGTCTCGTCCTTGTCTTGAAACCATGACAAGATAAATTTTCTGCAATTTTCTTATTATTTTTCTTCTTCTCTTCTAGATCTCGTCAATTTATTCAATTTTTTTTTTTTTTTTTTTTTTTTATATGGGAGAATTGATTATACAGGGTGTCCAAGATAAAGATGTCCAGCATGGGGATATCGTAAACGGTAATAGATACAAACTTGGTTAAATGGGAGAAAAGTTGCGGATTCGAAGGATTAGTTTAATGGTGTGAACAGATCTACAAAATCATTTTGGGTTTTTTAGTTAGTTAAAAAAAATCGAAATTTGGGATTTTCTTTTTTAATTTTTTTTCGAGTTGTGGTAAGAGATGGATGAAAACTAGAAGCAATATTCATTGCAGTTTTTCATAAGCTTCAACATGGCAGTCTTGGTTTGTTCTAAGACGTTTCGTTTTTCGAAAATCATCATCAACTTTTTTTTCTACATACGGACCTGGTAATTTTTTTGTCGATTTTAAGACTACTTTTTATTGCAATTTCACTGATGTATCACACTTAGCAATTTATGCAATAATTTGGTTTTTGTATACGTTTTATATGATTTTACGTACCTTTCTATAAAACCTATCCATAAGCGTACATTACTAACTTACAAAAATTGTTCAAAGAAGTTTCCATTATCTTCTTAACGTTGCTTCTAAAACTTTATGTAACAAATTTGGTGTAATAGTTTCAAAAGCTTCAAGTACTTTCCCTTGTAATTCTTGTTCTGTTTCAAAAGCATATCGATTAACATAGTTTTTGATGAGCCCCAAAGAAAAAAATCTAACGGGGTGATGTCCGGAGAACGGGCTGGCCAAGGATGTGTCGAATGAGTGCCTATCCATCTTCCAGGAAATCTAGGGATAGATAATCCCGCACAACTCTTGCATTATGTGCTGCGCCATCCTGTTGAAACCAACAGTTATGCGTTAAAGCCAAGGGAATATTATCTAAGGCTTCCTCCAAATCCCGTTGCAGTAAGATGAGATAGCGTTCACTGTTAAGGGATTGATTATAAAAGAAAGGACCAATTATCCGGGTGCCAAATATTCCAACCCACATGTTAAATCCAAAGCGATGTTGGTGAAGCGCAGATTTGTTGACACGGGGGTTCTCGCTAGACAGTCATGCGTATTTCTTCTATTGAAAATTCCGTTATTGGTCACTTGACTCTCATCAGACCAAATAATTTTATGGGAAAAGTTTTTGATCATATGCGCATTTCCCTATGTTCTGCATGCATATGACCATGTTCTTCGCCTATCGTCGTCACCGAGTCCCTGACAAATTCTAAATTTCTAGGGATGGTACCTTTGTTTGCGTAAAACAAATCCAGCAGTTGATTTCGGAACATCTGTGTTTCATGTCACACATATGTCACATGATTTTCAATAACCGATAACATTACATGTTCTTCTTGTTCTTCATTACAGCGTTTGCGGCGGCGTGTTAACGGTTTTTTAAATGATCCGTATTCTTTAAGATTTTTCACGAGTCGCCCAAAGATTTTACAGTTTGGCTGTGGTCTTTCGGGGTAACGACCTACATACATGCGTTCTGCTTCAACTGCATTATTATTACATAAAATGTAACACTTTACCAAATCAAATTGTTCTTCATATGAAAAGTTTCGGACCATTTTAATACTAGAAAATATTAAATGAACAAGCGGAAACTAAATAATCTGTCATCACTTTTAAAAGTTTGACATCTGTCAAGTTTGGCTTAAACGTTGAAATTTACTCAAGGCCTGCTATGTATGTTTTGAGAAAAGCATGCAAAATCATATAAAACGTGAAGAAAAAATAAATTATTGCGTAAATTGCTAAGTGTGATACATCAGTGAAATTTCAATGAAAAGTAGTCTTAAAATCGACAAAAAAAATTCCAGGTCCGTATTTAGAAAAAAAAAGTTGATGATGATTTTCGAAAAACGAAGCGTCGTAGAACGAAACCAAGACTGCCATGTTGAAGCTTATAAAAAACTGCAATGAATATTGCTTCTAGTTTTCATCCATCTCTGACCACAACTCGAAAAAAAAGTAAAAAAAATCCCAAATTTCGGTTTTTTTTAACTAACTAAAAAACCCAAAATGATTTTGTAGCTCTGTTCACACCATTAAACTAATCCTTCGAATGCGCAACTTTTCTCTCATTTAACCAAGTTTGTATTTATTACCGTTTACGAGATCCCCGTGCTGGACATCTTTGTCTTGGATAGCCTGTATACAGTTGTTATTTGCTTTTTATCGGAAATGCTCATACGTTAATGTTTTATTTGTTGTGCTGAACAGCCTAAGAAAATGCTCATACTGTGTGTCCAAGTTTTGGGTATCCACTCTAAAGTTTACGGTGTTATTCAATTTTATGTGGATCATCTCGCTGATATTTCGTTTGCGATTACACAACAGTTAGACCTGGAAAATTCAACGAATGGCCTGTCAAAAAATGGTGACAAGCTCTTTATCTTTTCCCTGTTGTATTCTCTGCAATCGTAATTATGTTGATAAGTGCGGGTTTCAAGGTACTCTCTAATCTGTCCTATATAACACTTCACATAATCATTGCATGGAATTTTGTAGACAATATTTGAATGTATTTGTGTTGGTGTAGGGTCTTTGAGATCAGGAAAGAGAGCGCCCACCACACTGGTGCTGTAAAAAGCCATCCTACATTGAGGGCTCCTATCTTGACGATGCTTTTGTACCCTCTCTGACAAGCCACGTATGTAAAGAAATTTAAAATAATTTAATTTTTCAGATGAGCCGTAGGTAGAAAGTTCCTTGTTTTGCTAACACTTTTGATAATGTTTTTGTTCTTCGAAAGGTATTCAGGACTACTCAGTATGTGGTTTCTAAAACATAATTTTTTTATTGTTGTTATTTTTTGAGGAATGATATGAGGTATGTTTTTCTCCTGCTTTCCCACGCTATCAAGCTGACTAAATTTGCAGATTGATAGTCTCGCCAATCGAATAGAATAGGAAAAGGATGAATTATTGCTAAATAAAACCCAACAAGAACATTACAAAATATGAACAGCACTTTATTCTGATACTGCGAATGGAAAAATAAATATGGCATGCTCTTCTACTGCAATAATAATATCGACCCACCACTGGTCAGCTTACTATATTATGAGGTATGTACACTAAACAATACTACGTAAATCAAGCATTAGACAAAAAGTTAGTAGTGGCCTGGGTAGTGACTGTCATAAGTTGCGTAGTGTTGTGGATGTTGTGCTTTTCCAACTTTCGACACCACAGCGTTGAAACCATTGTGGGGATCAGCTGAGTAATGCACAATCCTCAGGGTACCGTCAGGTTCTGCAACCGTGTAGGAACCTTTAACAACGTCACCATCGCGAGTTTCTTCCTGCGTCTTGTAATCCCCAGTGTGAAAGTCTTCTACGCCATATTTGAATTGGTACTTAGGATGTGCCTGGAACAGAAAATCTGCTCAACTCCCTGATTCATTCGCATGTCGTGCATTTAGTTGCTTACTGGTTAACAAGGAAAATAATTGAAATACATTAGGAAATATATGCAAGTGACGACATACCCTTGATGGTCTTGGATCGTGAATGTGAAGACATTTAAGGCAAATACCATGTTTTCTTTCCATTATGCAATGCTTCACATTCTTATGTTAGCTCACGAATTGAGATTAATAGTTACATTTACTAGACCACTCTGATACGGTTTTGATATTCCATTCATTAATCTTTAGTTATCGAGTATCTAATTACTTGGCAATACATTTTTTATCTCAGTACGTATAAATGGTGTTTTTGTGAGATTTCACTTTTGTTTAACTATTATCACTTTGCTCAAAACGTGTGACTGACTAAAAATGGTCGTACCATTATCGTTAATAAACTCGAAAACGAGGAACTCAAGAATGGCGCTATAATTTTTAAAAGTGAAACGAACTTGCCCATTAAATTGTATAAACTTGGTAGGTTTGTTCCAAGCGACCGTATTAAGAGTGAAGAAAATTTACTTAATCTTAGGCCAGGGAGACATCTCCGAGACAATCTAAATATAGTATCTGTCCTTATTTGATGTCGTAAAAGACATGCTTCCTACTTATAGAAAATTGCAACATTGCTGAGAGATGTTTATAGGTGACAAACTTTTATTTCATTAATTGGCTCTAAAGAATTCAGTGTAAATACTGTTATGATTTTCTTCTTTTCAGTTCACTACCTATCGTTGCCTCACATGTGACCAAGCAATAAAAAGCATGTTAAGTCCTTAATCACGACCTGCGCCCAGCACGACATCCATTTTTTTCCCATTACTATTTCTTAATGCCCCTGGGAGTTCCTGACCTTATCCGCGGTTATCTGACATTGTTTATTGCTCTGGGTTAACTAATGCAAATAATTCAATTGTTACTTAACACGTACTTTTGTTCTATAACATTTTTAAAAAAAATTGCTTCTGCAGACTTATAATTTAAACGTAATCGTGTTATATTTCGGTTCCTTAATGGTACTAGCGAGATTTTATCTGACCCTGGGAAGTATATGATTATTACCCCGTAAGCTGAAAGGCCAGGTCATTTATGTATCCTTTCCGTATGAACAATAAAAGTTGATTAATAGCCGCCTCGTTCATCTACCTACTAATGCTGTAAATCCTAGTTCAAATTTTTTTGGAGAGAAGGGCAGTGAAGGTAAAACACGTGCAGCTGTATAAAGGGTATTTGTAATAAGCATCTAATTTACTTAAAAGCATCACTTTAAAAAGCACTTACGTAATAATCCACCTCGGTTTTAATGGCTGGTGCCGCATAGATCAACTGTCCTTCATGTCCACCACCGTAATCCAGATATCCAGCTTTAACGCAAGACACCAAGACGGCGAGAGCTACAATCTGAAAAACGAAATATATTAGGTATTAACTAAAGATCATTTTAGTACGTGGTTTTATCATGATTTGGTTTGGTGGTCATTAAGGGTTCTTTGAACAAAATTTTAACTAAAAAAACTGACTCTCGGAATATCCGTTATTTATTGTTACTGTAAAGCCCTTTAGACAAGTATGTACTAGTAAGTTTTGGTATATAGGGTTGCAACGAATCTTCACAAAAGGCTGTCTATCGTTTTCCTTATAGGGTTATAGTTCTTACTACTTGTTGATATCTCGCCCAGTCCAATAAGCGATTTGGCCAAAAGCGTTTTTGTGCATGAAAATTGATATACCTTCGGCCAATAGTCTTTAACACTGCTAATCGCAAATTTATATATTAAATCGTAAATATTTAAACTCAAAAACGTAACTGCAATTACTTTTTGCAGTAAAAATCCTGTTAACAAGAAATAATCCGGATGAGAATTTTCGATGTTAGCTGATTGCAAGAATGACCACATATATGAGGTGTGCCATTAAGAAATTAATGCTAATTTATTGTTATTTTGACTCAGTTTTATCATCGAAACTGAACTGCTAAATGAATTACCTACTGGTTTAAACTATTATGATAAATTTGCTTTCATACTTCATTATACGCAAACATTGAGCCCTATTTTCGTGAAAATAGATTTTTTCTAATTTTGACATATAAAGTGGCACTTTTCAATACTGATGACAGTGACGTAACGTCCTACTTTTCGTAACTAGTTACGAAAAGTAAAATCTTACGTAACTAGTGATGAAAAGTTGGTGTCACCACCAGTTGCAAGGTTTCGGCTGTGGCACACCGTTGCTATTGTTTTACGGTATTAAGTAGATACAAAGTGGTTTAGAAGTAAATATTGAAGTTTAATAATAATAATTCTCTCTCTAAGTAGGTATTTGTAGTCAAAATTAGAAAAAATCTTGTATGAAACACGTGACGAAAAACCTTTTTTGTGTATCTCATTCAAATTGCGGGAACTCGCTGCGCTCGTCCCGCAAACATTCATTCGTTACACAAAATCGGACTTTTCGTAACTGGTTACATAAATAGCTATTATATACACACTTTGGTTTTTCTGGTGATTTTGATCAACTTTATACTATGTAGTTTGTATCTCGTTTCGTTCGGTTTGTAACACTCCTAAAAATGAATTAAATAACATACAAATAATTCTAAATTTCTCTTCCATTACCTCGTTGCGAAGCAGCTTACATCTAATCTAAATAATAACAATTTGCTTAAGTATTCGGAAATGATCTCGGAGGGAAACTGCTTACATTACACATACTATAATCCTCGTATTTCGCTTTTGTATCCTCTATCCTCTAATCGCACGACTTTCATCTGTTCTTTTTATTGTTGTTTTATGGTAAGAAGTTTTTGCATATCGTGCCTATTCCTTCTTCGCTCAATGAAAGCTAAAGAAAATAGCCATAAGTAGAAACTTGGCGGTGACGAAATGCGTTCTGCATGGAAATATAATGTGCAGTGGGCATTACAAAAAGAGATGTCCGCTGGAGATTTACGTGGATATTATTAATAGACTGCAATTTAAACCGAATGTGGTGTGATTACAAAGGATCGTTGTTGTATCGTAAGTTTCTCTAATTTTTAAAGTCTAGAAATTTTTTTTTTCAGTTTTTCACTCTTATGTCAATGATCCTGCATACCTGTACTTTTACATTTTTACTGAAGTAGGTAAGTATGTAAAAAAACTATTCAGACGCACTGGCCATCACGCATTGAAAACTTCCTTATAAGAACTTGTAGAAATTCTTCCTATATTGTCGCACACTGTAATCAGTAGAAAAATGTAGCTAATAAGTTACTGTTAATAAAATTCTTAAAATTTCTTAAATTCATAACTTGAATTTTTTACGTTTAATATTTCTTTATCAACTACCTTGGGCATTGTTTTTCGGACCAATCTTTCCGCTTTCTACTTGGTTTCTTAGATATCTTATGTTTTGAATTAAAAATAAATGTCCACTCCGATTTGTATTTGTTTGTTTTGTGCACTTGCTTCGTGGATACACCATTATTCTTTATTTACAATATAGATTTTTATTATCATTTTGCTTGCTGTAGCTTGCTGTACTTCGTATTTTTTCGGGACACTTATTTAGGATTCTCTACATGACCGTGCATCATCGATTTTTTTCTTGTTAGTAAAATGAAAAAAAAATCCTATATTTTGTTATGAGACCATATCCTCAAACTTTTAAGGATATTTGCCACCACAGCATTAAATATATTGTTACTTTTTTTATTGTGTTGTTTTCTTTCTTTTTTTTTATCACTAACGCTCTTTAGATCTCACTTATCGCATTAACCAACGTATTGGGTGCCTGGTTATACAAGTTGTTCTATTTTCTGACCTTCTAGAACTGCCATTTCTTGTAAAACACCATTTATTTCAACTGGACTGAAAATGTCTACTGTTTTAACAATGTCATCATTTCAACCAAACCGGTTTTATTTGACTCGGATGATGGCACCCTTAAGTCAAGACAACTCAAAACAGCATTATTGTCTTATTTGTATGTCTAAATTAATACTATTTAATTGGCAAAACCGGAAAGGTCACTCACGTGAACAGAAATAAAGTTATACAAAGCAGAAAGTTTTAACTAAGAATTGCACAAGACATAAATCACAATCTCATCAATTCGCAAAAAAATAGCCCTCTTTATCACAAAGATATATGGGTATGAAAGAGTCAATATATTATTCCCAATAAATGAGGGCCTACATTGAGTTCTAGGCGAAACTCCACAAAGGGCTCTTTGCTGAAGAACAAAAATCCGATAAAAGGAGGTCTGGAAAAACGGTCCCCAATATGGCAAGCCATATACCTAATATATGGCTCAAGCAAAGCGAAATATTTTGACCTGGCGATCAAGCCCTACAGCAGCATTTCTGACACAAAGGGTATCGGATTAGAGATTACCCATCAGGACCCTAATGGCCTATAAAGCCAGTACCAGGAACTGCGTAGTCTGGTCTTTCCGAATGCTCTACCTTGATGATATTCATTAAAAAAAAACCCAAACATTTAAAACATGTGTCTTGGAATTGTTATGAATCAAGAGAGTTTTGCCTCTCACCACCCCCTGGTTAAGTCTACCGATATCTTTCCCTCTTCACACAATTATGTAGTCAGTAAATACCGAGAATGATTTCGTGAACTATTCTCTAATTCTAAGGTGCATCAATTCATTAATGTAGATTAAGAACAGAAATGGACCCAAAACGGAGTTCTGGAACATAGGTCACTAGTCTTGGATCAGACACTTCTCTCCCCTTACAGAAACTAGTTGCACACGGCCAGACAAATGACTAGAACTATCTAAGCGCGAACCCTGAAACAATAAATAGTCGTATTTTGAAGAGTAATCCCGATCCACACAATCAAATAGGATATTACAACAAAAAGCCTTCTTTCTCTTCACTCCAGTCAAAACCTCCTCCAGAAAACTGAAAACAGCTTCAGAGATACCAATTCTCCCTCAACAGAAGACTTCCAGCCGACCAAGAAGTCACCTATAACGTGGATATAACCTGATTATATGGGCCTAAATTGGTGAGCGTACCACAGATGTCTAATATATGACCAATATTAAACGTCATTAATGTGATTGAAATATGACCTTAAAAATATTACCTTCAATGAGCGAGTTACAAACGAAAAGTTTATTTTTCTTGTGAGCTCTATATTAGAACCTCAGAAACTATTTAAACCTCAGTTGCATTAAAACTGGTTTGCTAATTATTGAGCAAAATTGCAGTTCAGTCTAATGTGGGACACCCTGCATATTTTTTTGTTTCATTTGTAGGTTTAAAAAAGGTAAATAAAAAAATAATTTGTAATAAATTTCATTTTAAGTGTTCCACTTGGGGAGAGCTGATAAATATTTATTAAAAATAGAATTAATTTACTCTTAAACGTATTTGCTGTAATAAATATAAATAATAAAGAACTATAAAATAAAAAAATGGAAACAAAAGATTTGTGAAAAATGTTTGAATTATAAAAAATAAATTTTCTATTTTTTTTTATTTAAGGTTTTTAGTTTCAAATATGTTTTACATTTAAATATATTTTCTGGGATTTTTGGGGAACGTTAATTTAGGCCCAATTTACAAAATACAAAGTTTCAGATTTGCGTTTCTTTCCGTGCTTGACCCATATCTGGAATACATTTTTTTAAATATAGGGTGTCCCAACTCTATTTGGACGCTACACATCGCCGGCCCTGTACATACTAGGAAAAAGAGATTGATACAAAAATAGTGGATAGTTAAAAAGCTGCTTTTAATGAGAATTTATTTATGTATATAGGATGAAGCAAAAAGAAACTTTTTTGGCATAATCTTAATTTATTTCAATAAAACACCTTGTGTTCCCTTTGCATGTTAATAATATTTTATGCGTAATAATTCAGTTTTTGAACTGTTTTTGTTCATCTGCACTCGTCTCGTCTTGTCCTACACATTTTCTCAGAGACGCAAAAGTGACGTACGTGACAGAACTTATAGACAGTATAAATGTCGTGATTAGATGACAGAAGAATCATGCGAATTTGTAGGGGATATTTTTTTATACAGGGGGCGTTTTTCAGATAGCCAAAGTTTGGTCATTTTAATCGCCATAAAGGTATGTCTGTTTTATTAACGTGAAAAAGACGTGACTTCGACGTGTTGGCCAGTCATTCAATGACGTTTTTTATATGTCATGCGCATGACGTCATTATGGTGGGACTTATTCACATGATTTGGTACGTTATTTATACGTCATTAATAGACGTCCTAGTCAGTCAATAACGTTTTTTATACGTTTGATATACGTTATTTGGTTACCTGGGTTAAGGCATCCTGGTAAAACACTCCCGTCGAAGGAGAAATTGAGCCACTCCGCAAGAAGCAATTGAACTGACCTGCCGTTCTCTCAAAAAAAGTTTGACAACGCTGTAAGTTATTTTATGGATAAGATATGCGGTCCTCAAAAAATCCTTAAAAACAGTTCACCTGGTCTTCCAGGTGAGATTGATACATTGCACTTGTGGGACCCGATTCTTGTAAAATCTGCCTAACGCAACAGATCCCAAGATTCAGAACCAGTATCAAATACGTCAAGTTTTGCAATGAATATCGAATTTGAGCTATGAAATGTAGTAAATTCAGGGTTCTAGTGAAAAATTATTAACATTTTTAAAGAAAATTGGGAGAAAAATCTTAGGAAAGAAATACTAACAAGAAATACTTCCATCTCTCTCTTGCGCAAAGGTTACTTATACTCCTATTACATATAGGAGGTGCTATTAAAAAATGAAAATAGCAAACTGCGAACAGTTTTGTTCCATCTTAAACGATTTTGGACGTGCAATCAAGTAATCTGTTTTGATAGAGAAGAAGTTAATTAGGAAGTGCTTTCGTATTTAGCTTCTTGCTTTAAATCCAACACTAATTAAGGTTTTGGAATCAAAAGCAAGTTAAATAACGTCAAATAGTGAAGACCTACTTTTACTCCTAATAATAAATAATAAAAAGACCCACTTTTACTCCTAGTGACATAATCTACTAATGTTTGGGTATTCCATCGAAACCAGCTGCCTTGTCAAAAATAAGAGAGTTGTTTGTTGATCCCAGAAAAGAAGTTAAAGAAACTTTTTAAACATCACTTTTTATTTTGATGCTTATTCCGAGATTTGTAATGAAACCAACTCAGAGTGAGGCACATAAACATCAACACTCATTTAAGATATCAAGTTAGGGTTTTTCAGGGTTTAAAGCCACTTTAGTTTTTGTTTTCGGAGCAAGGCATCCATCTATTTCCACAAGATCAGTCAATTTTGAGAGATTTTGGTTTCTTTATAATTTAGGTAAACTCCAATATTTACTAATCTGACCGAGGAAAGTACTTTTGTAACAGTAAAATCACATTGTAATGGAATAACTCTCACTAGCTTCCCTCGAAACTGTATTGGTCTAATATGGAAATTGAAGACATTCATACCTTCTTTACAGCTTATAACTTTCCTTGACTAAATCGAAATAACAACACTGAACAAAAAACATTTAGGCCACCATCATTATAATAAAATAACTTGATCAATCAGTAAACTATGGTATACAAATTTAAAATCAGCCATATTGACATTTTCAATTTTCGGTTACTCATACTAAAGTATTATACAATGTAGACCATTTTCAAAAATATGCCAAGTATTTTTTAACGAATCCATATTTTTTTTATTTCTGAACTGGACTCAATGCTTAATTCTACGTAAAATCATATTAAGATACGTTTTGATTAAAGTATATGAATTTTGAGATTGTTAAAACTAAAGCCTTCATTTTATATTTTTTACGAATCTTCATTATGCAAACATACCAAAGGAAGTGCTATTATACGGGTTAGAAAATTTCGAGAAAAGAGTGCAACATTATATTGCTGTGAAGGAAAACATTGTCGTACATTTACAAGGACATTAAAGTGTTAGATAGTTAGATAAAGAATCACAATGATTTAAAAATATTTCGAATTCTGATGGTTCTAGCCCAAACATATCTTAATAAATTACTATTTAGAATTACAAGCATTGAATCCAATTCAGGATAAAAAAATGTATTAATTCGTTTCATCTCTCCTTGATTTGTTAGTACCGTCGCTTCCCCCCTTCTCCCACTTACACAATGTTTATTTGATAATTGTTTTTATACTTCCTATGATTTGCTAGATATTTGACTAAATCTTTTAAAATCTTTTGAAAGCCTATAAGAAAGAAAATGTTGAGATTTATTGACAGAGGAAGACAAATAACAGAGTGAGTAAAATATTTTTAGGCAATGGAAGTTGTGAAACGAAACGTGACCTATAATGGTGCCAATTTTTTTAATAACATGCCAATAATTTTTTTTTTAGTAAAAAACTTAATAAGTAAATTTTAAAATTTATTATAAATATTATTTGTTAATATTAAATAAAAAATATAATATTAAAAAAGTTTAAAAGAAGCCATCTCACATCTTTATAAATATATATTTTTTTGACTTTTAACTTAAAAACCATCAGAGCCTTAATGGAGTTTTCTTCTTCATGCTGTTTAGTACTCTGACTTATGAAAAATTTAATATTGATAACATTTAAGAGCTTCTTCTAATTTGAATTTTTCTGAGAGCAAAAATCAATTTTTCTCTTTAAAAATTATCCAGTCCTCAACAACAGAAAATTTAGTTATTTGAATTTGTTTATTTATATACAGCCATGTATATAAAAAAATTGCTAGAAAATAAATGATACTTATTGGTCCGTCAAATGCTTATGCCCAATTACCAAAACCACTGCAAGTCACTAAGTACGCACCTTTGCGAACATGTCGATCTAAATCTGATAAATTGGAGCACACAGGTTGAACGTTACTGAGCCCCGGTGGCATCCATGTCTCGCTTATATACTAAATAACCCAAACCACCGCAATGGTTGGACATTATGACACGAAAATGTAAACAAGAAGCCAAGAAGTGCATTTGTATACACGGCGCAATGTTGGAAAGTCAATAGCTTCAGCGGGCGACACTGATTTGGACTTTTTTTTTGCATTGCAAACACCACTGAATATGGAAACTCAATGATCTTGTTTTCAGTTCAATTCACACTAACGAGCTGTTAGAAGGCAATAAACTATATAAAGAGGCTACAACATAAAGCTCTTAAATTGATTTATTTTTATCTGCTTTCAATGATTTGAAATATTTCCATCAGACACCTTGTCGTACACCTTATTTTTTGTCAAACAACATTGTTTCTTGAATTCGCTATAGGCAGTACCGATACACTATACCCCATGTGGTCGTTATACCCATCATCATTACAGAAGTTCTTCATTACTCACCTTTCCCGTTGTAAAGGCTTACCTACCTATACTCACGGACTCGCGCCTTTCTTAACAAAACGATTTATGGTACCCAAGTTGACGTACCCACTATTTCGAAAACTCCATGTTACCGCGAATGTAAATGGGTACTGCTGCTGGTGTTTGCTTTAATCCTTCTAAATTTTAAAATTAAAATCCTTATATTTCTAATTGAATGTTGTTTTCTTGTTACTTTTTTTATTGTAAATTTATTATTTGTAAATGTTACAAGTTTTACACAAGACAGGAGACATTTTCTGAACAAAAAAAGTTGTGGTGATATAACATATGTAGTGATATAACAGTAGACTAATGGGTCCATTGTTACTGATTTCTAAGTGTAACGCGAAGCTTTGTAAGAAGTTTCTTATTTAATTAACTAGGGCCATAAAACATTAAATTAGCAATTTAGCTAGATTATTGCGTTTTCGGTAACCTCCTAATAAAGGTGTAGCGTAATATAAGAGACATGGTATGTCGAGAAAATAACATGGCAATTAATTTTGGTTTTGTCTCATTAGCAAAGCAAGTAATTTTTTTTTAAGTTGTATTTTCTAAAATTTTAGTTTTCGTTTTTTGTAGCTTTGTTCTTTTCTATTTGAGGTTGGAACACATTTTTATCGCGAACATTTTATAGGACTTTTCTATTTCTGGCTACCGCAGAACGAATAAACAAAAAAAGGTAAAATAACAACAGAAGAAAAAAAGAAGACAAAAATGTCTAACTCAAAAAGAAAAATAAACACGCAACAAAAACAACATAAGGAGCAAGTGAAAGAAAAACAGCAGAAAAATGGAGATTAGCAATATTGAAAAGTCTAAATTCAAGATGATATTAGATAAATATTTCGCTCAGTAAAACAAAAAATTCATAACTCACAAATAAACAAAAATTACACAGGAAAAATATTTATAAAAAAAATAAAAATTAACCGCGAAATGAAGAAGACAATACTATCTTGAAAGCCTAGGGGGTTAAAACAAAATATAACTTGAATAATATTATCAAGGAAAAGAAAAATTATGGGAACAAAATACAAGAGAAAAGCAAACTGTCTATGAAACCATATTACATTTGATAAAGAGAGACCAACTAAAAAGCGAAAAAAACTCTAAATGAAAAATAAAAAGCTTAAACTTACCTACAAATAACAACCAAACAAAATGTAGATAAAATAAACAACGAATTCTATATGACACGGTCTTGGAATAAAAATGCAATGGAAAATAGCAGAAAACAATTATCGTGAAACAAAAGAAGTTAAAACGGAAAACAAATCTAATAAATTATTTGAAAAATAAATATCGTTTCTAATCTCTAGGTTAGGATTGTGCCTTTTGTGGGTAGAAGTTTTGAAAGCCTTTTCAAACGTTATTCTTCTGACGTATGATGTTTAGTTTTTTTTACTGGTTATAACTAGCATTTCTTCTGCTCCTTTTCTACTTGATTTGTGATGCTTTGGTCTTTATCATTTTAATTTGTATTTATAGTCTGCTTGATGGTTTGATGTTTTGTAAAAATCTCTAAACTTTGCAAAATAATTCTTCCACGCTTTTTTTTTCAATTTTATTTTAGTCTTTTTAGGTAGTTTTCATTTTTCTAGTTTCTGTTTATTATTTATTTAAATACGTATCTTGTTTGCCATTTTTTCATTTCAACATCCCATGGCTTCCCTTAGTTGTTTCTTGTTGACTTCTATGGATATGTTGATGTTATTTTTTGACATTTTGAAACTTTTTTGCAATTTTTCTTGATCATTTATTATAACTTTAATTATTAATTTAATTTTATCTTGCGTTTTGGTTTTTGATACCCATTAGTTTTTGCTAAACTTTTTTTTTGTAGCAATTTTATATATTCATTCACTTGGTTTACTAATTGCAAAAATGCCTGAAAAATACATAAAGAAATTTGAAGATTACTGAAAATGCTAGAAAATTTGAAGAAAGGCCAAATAATTGTTTTAAAACTTAAATGTAGGATGAGGTACATATTTCTCTTGTTACATGCGTATTTTTCTTAAATGATATTTTTTATAGAGAAATAAAAAATATCTAATATGTTTTTTTAATAAACTATTTTCATTTCAATGGTTTTCATCTCACTTACAATTGTGATTTTCTCCTATTAAAATCACATGATTTTCTCCTATTAAAATCACATGAACTTTTTATAATCTATTCAACTTGTAACTCTTTACGTTACTCATTATTTTTCTCGTCCGGCTATTTTTTTTCTTTATAGGTATCTCTACATTCTTTGTTGTATATTCTTATCCAATAAGGTAACACATATGGTATATGGTATATGTGTTATCTTATTTGCCGTTCAAGATATTTTGTATTCTTAAATGTCTTGCGCTTTATTTTTCCCTCAGTTTACTTTCCAACACTTCGTTTCTTATCATTCACTTAATGTTTTATATTTCTTTGGAATTAGCACCAAATATCAACAAATTTCTTAGATTTTTTTTAACTTTATTTTTTTAAAGTACTTTATTGTCTATAGGTTTTATCTTTTGATAATGTTTTTATCTTCTCTTCAGTTTATTAGTAGTAATGAAATTATCAGTAAAGCGTTCTTATTGTTTCTCTTTTTAATATTTTTTTTTAACTTTGTTTTATTGTTTGTTTTGCTCGACTGCTTTCTTTATTTTTTTTATATTTTTTTACACAAGAAACAGTTTTTAGAGACGGGAGAATTGCACAGAATTTGCAATGTAGGTTTTATAGATATTTCTTATTTTCTTTGCTTAGTTTAAGATGTTATGAGCGTTATGGTGGTTTTCGTTTATATTTCCATTCTAAATTAACACTTTTGTCCTTGATTTGCCTGGAAATATTTTGTGTTTCATATATTTTTACATACATATTTTACGTTTCATGTTTACTGTTGTCTTCTTTTCTTAAAGTATATCTATTTTTCTTCTATATTCTGTATTCCTATTTTTAAATATATTTTTTATCTCTATTTTCTTTACTTCTCTTTGGCTTTCTAGTCGGCGGATATCAAATAATTTCTTAGACTTATTTATTAAGCTTTATTTCTCCATGTGCTTTCTTTCATTTACACATTTTTTAGGTTTTATTTTTGGTCTGCATTTTTTGTATTTTTAAATTTTTTGACATATTGGCTTACTTATTCAATTGATAATTTTTAATTTTGTTGTGTTGTTTTCCTCTTCTGTCTAATTTTAGTTTTTCTTTGCTGCCGAAAACTTGATTATGCATAATAATTTTTATGCGTAATTATTATTTGGTCTTTAGACAAGGTTTACTCACTATATATCTTACTTTGTTAATTAGTGTTTCTGGAACCTTCGTTCTCTCATTTCATTTGAAAGAATTTTAGCTGGAAATTCCATTTCCTTCTATGCGTTCATTTCTGATTTATAAAATTTAATTTTTGAAAATAATTTGAAGTAATTGCTGAACGAATGAAAAGTCCTGGCAATTTTTGCGCATTTTAGCCTTTACTTCTAAGCTAAGCTATATCTAAAAGCTTCAAAGCTTTTTAGACTTTACTTCCCTTTGTGTTTTTCTTTAATTTGCTTTTTATTTTTTATTTGTCGTTTTTTTAGGCACCTGCTTTTTGTATTTCTTTGACATTTTGTACCGATCTTACTGTTTACCTTTTTAATTATTTTCAATTTTGATCTATTGTTTTCCGCAACACTTAAGCTTCTATTATTTGTGACCTTTTTTGACATTTCTGCTTCAACTTTTGGTTCTTTGACAGCAAAAACTTAATTAGGCATAATAATGGTTTTTTTTTGTACGAGTTAACTTTTTTCCCTTTATTTGATTTCCAGATTAGACATTTTGTTTTTTTTTGTAATTCACACATTGAATTTATTTCTACCAGCCAAATCTCTATCTTGAAGTATTGTGCCAACAGATAACAAAACATTTCCTCGAATATTGTTTAAGATATTATCTCGCCTTGTTTTCTTTACTGCTTTTAGGTTTGGGTCTCACATTCTTCTGTTTTTTATTCACTGATCCGACTTTTGTTATCTCACCTCTTCCTTTCATGATTTTTATATTTTATTTTTTTTTTAATTGCTTTAATTTTTTTTTGCATTGTTCAGTGTTGTTCTGTGATTTTATATAACACACTAACATCACGGGGTTTTAATTAGTTGTCTAATACCTTTCTGTAACATTTTACTTCAGTCCGTAACTCAATTCTTTAGCTTCTGTTTCGTCGGTTTTTTTCAATTGAGTTATTGTCCTCTATTTATGGAAAGAAAATTTGTAAATAAGCTCTATAGAATTTTTTGGTTTTGTTAAATTTGTTTGACAGCATATTTTCTCATTTGGGTAAAAAAAAAGTAATATTCTTGCTGAAACCATACCAGCTTTATGGAGTTACACCAAAGAACCACTAATAATACTCAAAGACGCATTTTAAGACGTTTTAAGGCATTTTACGTCGATTTCTACTGATTTTAGCTGAAAACATAAAATTACAGCTCACCGCAGTGGAATCAGTCAACGTCGGGAAGCATGGGAAATTACTTGGCCCATTGATAATGTCTGCCGAAGCTGTAGACGAAACGTCAGGAAGAAATTCCATTGGACCACGGCTTTAAAGCCCTGAAAATACTTCAGATTGCATTATAGTTGAGTTTATAGTGCAAGAAAATTCAGTTTTGCTTCTCTGAAAACATCGCAGAACAGGTCTTTTTTAAAGCCTATATGCAATATTGTCATTCGTCAAGTAAGTAACATAAGTAAACAGTTAAGCTAAGGATGCACTGAATAAGCATCTCCGAAACGGTAAGAGATACAAATTCGATTAAATTAGTGTTTGTAAAAATGAGTTTTTTATTTTATAAACACTTCAAAAAAAGCGATTTTATGATTGTTTTATTTAACATTTTAGTTATTATCAAAAAAACAATAATTTTTTTCTCGTTGCCCCTTTTTAAGTTGTATAGCTGGAGTTTTTATTTCAAAGTTTTTTTCCAAATTTTTATTCCAACGTTTCGTTACGGTAAGACCATCATCAATATCATCATAAGAAACGGGTCGTAATTTCAAAAGCCAATCGTTTCTATTCAAATATTATTCACCGAAGGTAAAAGCAATGTCATTGGTACGTAAAATTTTGTACGTACCACGGGCCGAAAGAAGAGATTACACTATTTGTAAAATAAATCTACAATCGGTTTATTACAGAGAAAGGAAGAGAAATATTGCTTTAGGGAATATAAGAACAAAAAATTCTCTAGGGCAATATGAATATAAATTTAACAACAGTGTTGCCTTAAATAATTTGTCATTCATGGCAACCATTGTTACCGCAGTTTAAACACCAGGTGGCCAATTATACTAATCTAAAGTATAATATGAAAAATAAAAAAAATCAATTTATACGAAGTGAATCTACACAATCGACCTCATGCGTTACATTCTTTCTAGAGCCCTAGGCACCTTGATTTCTAATTCCGGCTAAATCTAATAAAGATTAAGTAAAATGATTACCATGTAATGAAAATTAGATATTTGGTGGCAGGTCGACTTCCTTAAATGTATTTTAACCCACGGTCATTTGAGAAACTAATACCGTTTGCCAAGAACAGATCACCTTGCCCATGGCCTACCCTTTGGCGCTTAAACTAATGGGCTCTTTAACACCAACCAAATGCATTTGTATAAACTAAAAATATTATTGAATTTGAAACTTTGATTAATTTGCCGAGCCAAATCGGTGTTTGCATGAATAATTTAATAATGAATAAAGGCTGAAGTCGAAGCGTATTGGATGTGATTGATTGATGGCAATCATTAATATTGCTGAATTCCTAGAAACAGTGGTTGGTTTGAAACTGAATTTTCGCTGGATTTAGTTTATTTTACGCTATAAGCTATGCAGTTATGTTTCTTTTAAAACCTATATTTAATATTATCAAAATCATTACTGTGTCTCTACAGGCACTTTGGGTTCAAACCGGTCTTATATTCTAGACAATAATGGTAAATTAGAATTGGTACGCATAATATGTGCAGTTAGTGAACGCAATTAAAGGAGAAATAACTTTCCGGAAGCTCAAGACAAGAATATCACCAGTTTCACACTTCAATAAGCTTGAATGCCTACTTTTCAGAGTACGCACACAAGGACGTGGTGTCTTAGATTATGCAAGAGACGTTTTACATGAACTGAACTTGTCTTTTTCCCTTTGATTGTCAGACTTGCTAATTGCACTTACACCAGTCAATGAATACTAAGCAGTAGGTCTACTTTTTCGCGTTACAGCCAATTTCTAAATTATTCTTATAGTACAATTGTCGCTGGTAATGATCCGTTCTCTAGCACCAATTTGTTCAATTCAATGAAATATTAGCCTCCTGGTCATGACTTCAATTGGGCAATGATCTGCAAGATATTTTAATTAGATTGCAGGTAATTAGACTAATGCCGAAAAAATACAATAGATCAGATAGTGTGATGCAGATTTATGATAATATTGATTGGTGTAATAAATTTCAGGGGTAAATGTTGAAACCTTCCCGTGGAGTTTATTTAAGTAATGCTCTTTGGAAAAGTCCAGGACAAGGTAAGCCAGCACGTGATATGTACCGCCTGAAATGGTTAACTTGTAAAAGCCTCATTAGTTACTATTACAACTAGTGTACAAGGTATTTATGAAAATAGTGTCATGCACTTATTCTAGGTTCTAAAATAAGGCTCTAAAATAGACATTAATCGAGAAATGCTTTGTTTTCTGTTACTTTTCACAAAAATATTCATTTTTCTTCGACTTTCGACAATAGCATATTTTATAGGTCTTGAGTTCTTCAAATTCACTTATTTTTTCTCATAAACTGTCATAGGAATACACAAATAGTATATTTCATTAGGAGTACCGAAAATAGCCATTTTTCTTGCGCGCTTGACAAATTTCCGTGTGAGGCGAAGCCGATTTCATTCATGTAAGCACGGGAAAACGCATTTCGGACGTGTAATGAACGATAGTTTTCATTGCACTAATTAAATTATATAATATATTTCATTAAAATTACTTAATTTACAAACATGAAAAGTTGTATGTGACATTAGGGTGACATAAGCCTGCCAGAGAAATCAAAATCAACAAATGAAATAATAGAAGTTGTCAAGGATACTAGCTAAAGCTGAAGTTCGCAACTGGCGGCCGTCTTATATTAAAATCTTGTACAGAAAATGTGTATTTTCTGTATAATTAACTAGCCTGGAAAATGATCATTTTCTGAGTAGTCTAATGAAAAAAGTTTAGGTAATTTTTACGTACTCCCCCTGATTTTCCGCCTCTGGACAAATGTGTGCATATCTGTTTACTTCGCAGGAAGGGCACAAAAAATATGTGTTAACATTCTTCTTCTTCTTCAAGTGCCATAGCAGGTCCCTCTGACGTTGGCAATTACTTGGGCAAGTTTTTCGCGATTCTGCGCCAATCGAAATAGTTCCTCTGTGCTGCGTATACCGGTCCATTCACGGATGTTCCTCAGCCAGGAAACCTGTTTACTTCATGTCTTCATATCATCATGATCAGTTCTAGGATTCTGTATCACTCTCCTCTGAAGACATGTCCAAGATATAAGATTTTCTTGCACTTAACTGTATTTAGTAGCAAACGTGTTGCGTCGGCCCTGTTTAGTACCATTTCGTTGGTCTGCATAGCTGTCCAGCGTAACCACATCTCAAGCGTTTCTAATCGATTAACTGTAACGGCGTTAATGATCTAGATCTCTGCCCCGTATAGCACCATATGTATGATTTTACCATTCGCTGCCGTAATTTCGTTAACATTACATTTAATTAATTTATCATTACACGTTTCGGAAATATTAATTAAAACCCATCCTCAGCATCTAGCCTTTCATACTTTTTATATGGATAAAATGAAGCATTTTTCGATACATGTTTATAAAAAGTGAATGAACCTGAGCACGTGGGTATATTTTGGTACTATCATCACAAATAATTAAGGTCAGCTGATTATAAGATTGTGAAGGCTTTCACGGTCAGTCAAAACACAATCTAAAGTGCTTTCCGGGCTTTTAGCCGTGGTCCAATGGAATTTCTTCCTGAGGTTGCCAATGAATCAAAAGCGATTAAGCAATGGGTGATGTGATCTCCCGTGCTTCCCGACGTTGACTTATTCGACTGTGGTGAGCTCCGTGGTATTTACTCCGCCGCAGTCTCGTTGCAGTTGAGGGACTGAGGTGGGGGTAGTGGTACACTTAAAGTATGTTGTAGAACTCGCTTCCAGTCTGTATTTAGAAACGTAATTTCCTCCTTCCTGTTGAAATTGTTTTCGTGTTTAAAGATCTAAATGGCCTCTCTTGTTAGACTCGAATAGAAACGCTGCGATTGACATAAGATACCCACCTCGTTGAAAAGGATGCCGTAACCTTCGCAGAAAGCATACTCTGCTACTGCTGACATTTGTGTTTGCCCCACCCTGTCACTCCTCTTGTGTTCCGTAATCCTCGTGTTGACACTGCGTTTTGTGGTGCCAATGTATACCGAGCAACGGCTACATGAAACTGGGTAAACTCTCTAAAAACTTTCTTCATCTTCTCCCGTTGTTCCTTCCTGGCGCTCTCCAATCCTTGGATGGAGGGCCCTCTATCGAACTCTTGCTTGAGGTATCCATTCCAACCAAAGGCTCCTTCCAGATCCCTCATTTCCCATTCCATTTCAGCTGGCTCACAAATTCTCTGGGCTCTCACAGACAGAGTCTTTATGACTCCCCTTTTCTGCCTGGGATGATGATTTGATCCGTTATTGAGGTATCGGTCAGTGTGTGTTAGTTTTGATGATGAAGAAAAGTGCGGATGAACTAGTTTACCATACATCCACAAAGTTGTTAAACTCAATGTTAAAACTGGCTTTAAATCCACTCGTACAATACAACAGAGCTTGAGATCTGCCAAAGCAGAGATTCCCTATCGGCACCCGGAATTTACCGAGTTCCAAGCAGCTGTGCCTCGATATACATTGCACCACAAAACGCAGTGTCAACACGAGGATTACGGAACACAAGAGGATTTGTAGGCTGGGATAAACACAAAAGTCAGCAGTAGCAGAGCACGCTCTCTCGGAAGGTCACGACATCCTTTTCAACGAGGTGGATATCTAGGGGTAGGAGACTAACGAGAAAGGCTATTGAGATCTTTAAACACGACAACAACTTCAACAGGAAGGAGGAAATTACGTGTGCTGAAACCCCGAGCCGCCATTACCCCCACCCCAGTTTCTCCACTGCAGCGCGACGGCGGGAGAATAAATACCACGGAGCTCACCACAGTCGAATCAGTCAACGTCGGGAAGGACGGGAGATAATTTCGCCCATTGCCTCATCGCCTTTGATAATGTTTGCCGCAGCTGTAGACGAAAACGCCAGGAAGAAATTCCATTACCATTACCAACGACAAAAAGTCAGTTGGAAAAAATCATTGTGGAAATCGTAAATTGACACTGTACAAGGTGACCTAGCTTCGAAGTTTCTTCCGGAATCTCGTCAAACTAAATGAAATTATTCAACACCCACTAGAGTATGCGAAAGTACGGTGAATTTAGACCCGTCCGTACTAGAGCGGATGTAGTTAGGGGACAGGAGAAGAGTGGAGCTGGGTTATGGTTACAACAGGCGTAAGTTTTTTAGTTAACAAGTTTTTGGAATTAGAGAGAAAGGGTGCGGAACTGTTTAATATTTCGCTTCAATAGATTTGTATGAAAAGAGCAGAAAACGGAAAACTTGAATTTCATAAGACGACACCGATAAAGCAGGAAAGAGAAGAATTAGAAAAAGAAAATCAACAAAACTGAAAGGGAAGAGACGTGTTGTCGAACATAGAATGTCATACCCCGTTGAAGCGGTATTTACGAAGTATTGCTACTTATTTCTTGAAATGTTTGAGAGTACAAAACTATTTTCTAAATCAGTCTGGGTTTCTATGATACAGGACGAGTTTGAAAGGGGAAAGTCCCAAAACGTCAATTTTCCAATATCTCTCTCTATTATAAAATCCAAGACTATCATGGCATCAAAATCTGAATACACTTTCGAAAGTTTCATTGAAAAATAGCACCCCTTCATAAAAACTTGCCTTCGATATCAAGTGACATATCCGACAAAGTCATCGAAACTAGGACACCCTCTACCTACCCACACTGCACCCCCCCGCAGCTTTCCTATACTCACATATTCAAGCAAACAAAACGACAATCTTTTTGTTCCAGAACAAAAATATTTTATTTTTAATAAATCTGCGGGTATACTATAAATTATATGTTTTCTTTAGAAGTTTTTTTTGGTTTTACTTTTAAGAAAAATAAAACCGTCGTGTTCTTAGTCTCTTATGATTGATTTATTACTTACACTTAAATAACTTACTCAGAAACGCACAAAAAAATAAAGACATAAAGTAGGAAAAATAGGAAACTAGAGTAAGAGTAAGGAAAGTAAGAGGTGAGTGAAAACTATGAGTGTACGCCGCACATACTTCCTCTTTCAGATAAATTTGTAAAATACAAAAATACTTTCGTTTTAGATTTAGTTTAACAACATCGTTCTCTGGCTCATTGAGCAGAAATGGTGGATTTAGTCTGTCAATGCTCCGCACTATTTCTTTGCAGTCTTTTAAAATGAGCTTTCAGAGTTTTGTATTTCTTTATGATGATTCCAATTCTTTGTGTATGATAAATATTTTGAAATAGTATATTTTTCACAAAGGTTGACATCTCGTTACCCTTGGAAAGTTAACGTTGACGTTATTTGCCATTTGCCTTGACATGTGCCAGAGGGAGATAGCGAAAAAATGAACGTTCCCTGGCCACTAATATGCCAGAAAATCCTAAATAAGATATACTAATACAGATTTGTACCTACTGAATGGGTCATAAATTAACTGCAGCTTCTGCATGTGAAAATAACAAAATTTATCCAAACATGCCTTAGTAAGTTGCTGTTTCGTTTCGATATTCACAACGACAAAGTATCCAATTTAAATCTGTTCTATAATTTCTACAATTTGAATACAAATTGGTTAAAATTTTGGAATTTGAACTTCTTTTGAGATATGGGCTAAATGGAGTTTTGCTGCTGGAATATTTTTCTTCAGAACTTTTTAACTGAATGTTCTATCGGAATTTTGAATATTACAGTTGTGTGTTTTAAACCAAAAATATTTTTCTTAGTACTTACTCTTCAGTTGTGTATTTATTTAACTTTTCGCGTGGTCGTACATTGATTAACGGGTTTCGGTAAATTGTTTATACTTTTCATTTGTTTTTGTTTGATTTGCCGACTTTAATTGTTGGTGTTGTCTCTTCTTTGGGTATTGATTTATCTTGAGTATTGGGTATGATATTGTAACAAAGTTGCTAAAATTTAGCTTTAAGAGGAGACCGAGGAATGGTTTTTAATAAGGAAATGTAACTATACTCTGTTCAGCGAGGGTTCAATATTACGTCATAAATTGTGACGTCATACAAAAAAACACGTCTGTCTCTGATAAAATGTCAGTTGAACAAAATGTCAAGTTTGTTATGTCAGTTTAGCCTTTTGTGCAAACATTCCAAAGTTTTCCCATTTCGGGTATTAATTCAGAAGGAATATCGGCATCAGCTTTACCATAGACACCCGCTATGACTCACCCGGCCATGGAGTTAGATCATAAGATATGGACAAAATCGGCCCAAGATAATCTGAGTAATTTTGTGTGCTTACCTAGTAGTGCTCGCAACGTGCGTTGTAAAACTAATAAGCAGAAACATTTGTCGTCGGGTGAACAAATAAATTTTTCCTTCGAATGCACCTTTTTCTGCGGAATAGTTCAATACGTGTCCGCATGAATTCATCCATTTGATAAAAAAAACTGTTAGGCATTTATTGTATATACAATTTTTGAAATTTTTCTTAGAATTTAATTAATACAACATGTGATAATAAGACATGCAACATAAATAACTTAAATTGAGTACATAATCTAAGTGTGGGCATTTTTTTAAGACACCTAACAGCGTTTTTGCTTTTATCTGTGTCGCATGCATTGATTCCGTTGTTGATTCCGCAGTTGATTCCGTCAAACACCTCGCTAATTTTGATTAAAGTTTTAGTCATTTCCACAGAAGCGGATCTAGCCTTTAGGTAACACTAGGGGAAGATATTTTTGTGGACCAGTAGGTGGTTGTTCAGGAACAGGGGCTTCTTTTCAACAATTGAAAGTTCCCTCGGGATGTATGTTGATGGAATTTCTTCCGCCGCTTCGTCGATTGTAACTCCTTGTTTTCCACTATCTTGGAAATTTTCTCCGGTTTTTCTTCACACAGTGGCTTTTTCTACATGATCCCTTAAATGCGGTTCTTTCGTTTCTATATTTAGTTCTACAAAAGCTGGACGCGGATTTCTAAATTTTGACAACATTTTTAAGCGTCAAACTGACTTTAGCTGGTGGTTTTATTATTAATAAGAACTAATAATACGCCTGTTTTTTTGCGATCTTTTTCTAATGAAATGAGATGAGTAATGTGACGTCATATTGAACCCTCGCTGAACAGAGTATAGTTCAGTTTACGTGTAACTTATTTGGTGTCAAGTTTAGATTAGAAGGTTAATAGTTTTTGGTTATTTAGTATTTCAAGTTGTCAGTTTTAAATTTCAGACATTTGTCAAATGCTAAACCTGTCTAGTTGGATTCAAATAGTTTGGCAACCTTACCCGATAATACAGGACCAGTCTCTAGAAATTAGGCAGTAGGCTTGTTAGGATTGTTAACGGATATAAAAGACGGGAGCATGACAGCCGGGAGAGATTCCATTGCTAGTAGTCGAAGAGTAAAGAGCTCCCTAAAGAGTTAAAAGTAAGGAAAACCGTTTAACCGAAATTCAATCACACAATCACTACACGGGGGTCCGGCATTAGTAGGAATCCTCAAACATTCACTACACGGGTGCCTGGCAGTAGTAGGGCCCCACATACAAACATTACACAGGTGCCTGGTATTAGTAGGGCTCCTCAAACATTCACTATACGGGTGTCTGGCAGTAGTAGGGCTCCACTTAGACATTCAATCATTACACGGGTGCCTGGCAGTAGTAGGGCCCCACATTGAATCGTTACACGGGTGCCTGGCATTAGTAGGGCTCCATTCCGCACCGTTATCATCCATATTTTCCTCCAATTTCCTCAACCATACCCTTCTCTTTCCGAATTAAACTTTCTGTAGATTTATTATAAAGTTCAAGAGTTTCTTATCTATCTAGTTGGAAATATTGACTACTGAATCTTTGAATCTGTTGGTGGACTGAATGCGTGTTGTGTGACTTTCACCTCTAAGAATAAAACATCATATCCTGGGATTCATTCTCCACTGTTTAAAGGCTTACCCGTTATGCATTTCTTCGGTGGCTCCTCTACCATATAAAACCCATAGAGGGTGGCTCCCGAGACACTTCTTTTTATTTAAATAAAATAACTCAAAATCCTCATAGGATTCCTTCAAAGAAAGAACCCCCTTTAGTTCTTTACAATATCTAAAGATCTAAAGATCTCTTACGATCTTCCTACAGCATCTCTGCGATGGTACAGGAAGTGCTTTTCTGAGCGTCGAAATTTTGGAACCTCTATTGTAATCCTCCAACGAAACTAAATTCTCCATAATTTTCAATGATATTAACGCATAAAAATCCTAAGGGTGACCTCTACAAGTTCAAGTAAAACTTCAGTTTGAAGTTAAAACACCAGATATGACCTACATTGCATTGTTTATCTGTCAGGTAAACAAAGCAATGTACGTCATGTCTGGTGTTTTAACTTCAAACTGAAGTTTTGCTGATAGTTGTAAAAGTCGTCCTAAGGGTGACTTTTACAAGTTCAAGTAAAACTTCAGTTTAAACTTCAGTTTAAACTCCAGATAAAACTTTAGTAAAACTGAAGATATGAAAAAGCAGCGGTTCATGTTTTAGTAAAAACGGTTATGTTCGGTGTCATCGTAAAGTCGGATGACGTTTCGTAAAATCTGGTTTTCAAAGTGAGATCTTTGCTTATGATTGCGCAATGAATAAACGAGCTACGAATTTTGATGAGCAAGAAATAAGTTTATTAGTCGAGCTTGTTAAGAAATACAAAGATGTTATAGAGTGCAAAAAAAGTGACTGCAAAACATGGAAAGAAAAGGAGCAAGCTTGGGAAAAGTTAGTAGAAGAGTTCAATGTAAAAAATGAAAATAAGGTCAAGCGAACTACAAGAAACGTAAAAAACAAATGGGATAATCTAAAAAAACTTTCGAAAAAGAAATTTGCTGCTGAAAGACAGAATATAATCCAAACTGGAGGTGGAGTTGCAAGCCCTGTGGACATAACTTCTGTAGATATGGACATTAAAGAATTATTGGGAGCAACTTGTACTGGCTTAAACAACACACTTGACTCTGATAAAATTAACAATGATTCTATAAAAATTGTTTTCCAAGATGGTAAGTAGGTGCCTGCCTATACATTATTTATTATTATTTATTATGATTTTAATCTATCAGTTACTATTTTACTCCTGCAACAAATTATTTCTATTGTTGTACTTTAAGTTGATCATCAAGGAAATCAAGATATATCCCACAGTGACACAGTAGAGAATTTGGAACTGGAAGATGACAACAATGGTTTTTTAATAGAATCTGCATCTAGAGAAAATAATGAGACTAATCATATTAATGATAAGTTCAAATGGAGCTCTTGGACTCCAAGTCTGATGAAAGAGCCCGTGTCAATAAACATACATAAGTAGGTATTCAAATTAATAATGCAAACATATCAGGTATTCAAAAAAGTTTTGCAACCTTGACCAGCCACGGAACTAAACATGGATAAGTGCTATCTTTTTTTTGTAAATTTCACAGTTGGTCAATTAAGAGATGTTTAATAAATTAAATGATTGAGTTGGCTGAGTATGCATGTTTCAGTCCACTGATGACCTCAAGGCATTTTCAGTACCAGATAGTTTTTAAGCAAGAGGTTGAGATTAAATTTAAGAGTTTTTATATAATTTGTTGTTTGTTCTCAGCAATTTTTTTTTGGTACTTAGGAGATGTTGGTCACTATACCCCATCCACTAAGAATAAGCCACTGCCAAGACCGCATCCCAAAGATACTGAAAAAGAAATAATTTCATCTAAAGGTAATGATTAGCAAATGTACAGGTTGGTAATTTTTCATCGTAAGTAGAAAAATATGTGTTCTCGAAAACTGAAGTTAGAGAAAAAAAAAATTTCTACAAACGCATTAAAAATTCGATTTTTAGCAGGCTAATGAACAACTAAAAATTGCGTTTTAAGGCACTAGTGTTAAAAGTTACTTTTAACACTAGTGTTAGAAGTAAGCTCCTCTAAATCAGTAGTATTAAAAGAATGGAACTTTTTAAGTATGACAGTACTTAAAGTATGTACACATGTACACATGCAGACATGTACACTTTTCGTAACACGTGAATATATTGCGCAAGGTTTTGATTACGCAATAAAAAGTTCTGTGAGTACATTTACATTGGTTTTAAAAGTAAATACCACAAACTTTAAATGGCAGACTCATTTTTAATGCGTATGTAGAAAAAATATTGTAAAATATTCGTGCTAAAAATGTTTTTAAAAATCCATGCGAATTTCAGACCTGGCTACGCTCGTTCTGCAAACTTTAGCAAGCGTGCCTTAAAATTGCACTTTTAACACTTACATCATAATTAGCTATTATTTTTGGGACTTCACCTTAACCTAGAAAACCCTAAAAACCTTTTGGGTTAAAAACATGAACAACGCAAAGAGTTTTTTAATGTTTAAGTTTCTTCCCGTTTACCCAATTCTGTAACTATTGCCGTTTGGGAAATCCCGATGATAATATTTATTGAAATTCGCACTCCATATCAACATGTCAAAATATAATGAGAAAACAAAACGTTATTTTAGCGCATATGAAGTTTGTATTACTTTGATTCAGGTACCACAAAAGGATAATTTAAAAGAAGACGGTCGGGTAAAAATGAATGTTCTGAACGAGGCTCGTCTGGAACTAGTAAAGATCCAAACAGAGATTTGCATTGAAGATCTTAAAATAAAGAAGCAAGAAATGCAACAGAGTTCGGAAATGCATGCTTTAGAAATTACCAAAAAAAAGTTGGAAATAGACATTTTAAAAAAGAAGCTTGGGAGAAGAAGACGCTCCTCCAAAAGATGAGAATTCCCAGCAATAGTCATCCAAGCAGGAACCTATAGTTTAGTTCCTAGTTTATTTTTGTCGTTACAATTTCTTAATAAAACAATTTGCAGATTAGGTACTTATTTTTTTTTATCTGTGTTTTCTAAGAGATTCTGGTGATATAAAGTATAAAATTTGATTGTTTACAGGGTGTCCGAATATACAGGGTTCGGTACGTATATAGGGTATATTCTGCACATCAAGAGGTACAAATTTGTGTATGTAAATGTTACGTTCGTTTGTTGTTTACCTTTCAAATTTCTTAAAAAAATGTTTAATTTTTTTAATTTGTTAATTTGTAAATGGTTGACAAGATTTGAGCATTATGTAGATTTTAATTGTTAACTTCATTAGTATATTTTTCTAATTTGTATAAATTTTTAATTAAGTTTAATTTAGTCATGGTCCTTGCCATAAACTGATTGATATATTGTTTCTTATCTCTACAGCCTTGATAAAGACGGTCGAAACGTTGGCAATTAATAAAAGCTGAATTGTCGTTATTTGTCCTCATCCCGCTAATCCACCTACTACTTAGTTTACTGGGACGCCAAACATTCGTAATATTAATGAAATTTTAATATTTTTTTGTAGACCATTAAGGCCCAGAATTCCATACTACTGCAGATATTTGACCTCCTGAGGGTAGACAGGAACGGACTTGCCACCACACTCACTGAGCCAATGTTTCAACGTGTATCATTTTACAGAACTCTAAATTTAATTTTTAAATACCGTGGACATTCCTTTCTAAAAAAGGTACTCTTAATTCATTTCGGTAAAGTAAAAAAATAATACCTGTCAAAACATTGGCCCAGTAAGTGTGGTGGAAGTCCGTTTCTGCCTACCCCAAAGAGGTACATCATCTGCAGTGGTTTAATGTGAATTTTTGATCTACGTAAAATAAGCAAATGTCATTAATTAATACAAAATTATTCAAAAGTTAGAGCCAAAAAGCTACATCGCTGGGTGGGTACTTATTTGAGGCTCTGTATTTCCGTTAGAGGGCGCTTTAGAATATTTTTACATGACAAGCTAGGGTTATTTTGACCTTCCCTATATGCTCCCGAGAGTATGGATATACTTACCTGACACCCTGTATGTAGGCATGTACACTTGTATCGACACTATCAAATGCCTTACTACGTAGATACACAAAAACACAAGTTCACAACATTTAAATAACGATCTTTTTTATTTACACATAATATTCTTTTTTCAATAATATAGAACATAAGAGTGGAAACAAGTCCCATCTGCCGGTTCAAGTTTTTGGTGCTGTTCTTCTACACTTTCATTTAAAAGTTTTTAACCTAACCAGAAGTGTACAATACTGATCGGTGGAAACTATTCTGAATATTGTAACCTTCCTCGCCACCTGTTCCGCAGACCTAATAACGAGCCTAACAATGATATACAAAACCTAGTGGTAAAAAAAAATAGTTTTTACATTAAAAGTAAAAATTAAAAAAACTCTCGAATTCCTTTAATAGTGTTCTATAACTACAGGGACACAGAGTTGGTGGAGATAGTAGGAACATGTAAAAATGAGACACTCGAGATATGACAATGAGGCATTGCAATTAAGAAAATATTGAGCGCGTGAAGTTAAAATGTTAAAGGGATATAAATAATAAATAAATGAGAAATAGATATATTCGTTTTACTATACCAACCAATTAAAAAAATGTAATCATCTAGAGATCGGAAATAGATACCAAAGTAAACAAAGTATATTTATTTTATGTAATAGTAATTTACGTTATAAATGCGGTGAATACATATTTAATTCGGAGTAACAGTTCCAGACGAGGCGATAGCGAAGTTTGAAATTTCTAAACGAGTATGATGATAAAGGTACGTATCTACTACGTAGGTACAACAATTAATTTCATACTTTTTTTAAAAGCAGAAAAATTAATGAAAACATGAGAAATTAAGCATTCATTTAATGTGCAGCGAATATTTCTGAAAAATTGTGTGTATAATTTTATTACGATACAAAGTACGTACTGTACCTAATGAGATTACATTACGGTACTGTAATCGAATCTTATTACCTTATTCTGTACAGTAAATCTTCATTAAGATACTCAGTAACTACTGTAAATTTATCGGACAAAAATTAAGTATCTAAAAGTGTCTTAAATGACACAATATGATGTAAAGATATACTTAAGAATTCATAATTTTCGGTTAGATATTGCAAGAAAATAGGTGTAGAAAAATTTGGGTGTTATCTATTCGACATGCGACATGTATGGGGTATCTCTCCCTTGACGCTACCTGAAAACCAATAAATGAGTCTTCAGCAGATGTTATTCAAGTTCACAAAACATTGTGAACTAAAAAATATAACTTTCCACCCTGTATTTTCTTAAGTTGCAATTTTTTGCAAATGCTATCTAAAGTGTTTTCCGGGCTATAAAGCCGTGGTCCAATGGAATTGCTTCCTGACGTTTCGTCTGCTACTGCGGCAGACATTATCAAAGGCGATGAGGCAGTGGGCGAAGTGATCTCTCCTGCTTCCCGACGACGACGTGAGTCTTTTCAGTTCAGTCATCGTCGGGAAGCAGGGGAGATCACTTCGCCCACTGCCTCATCGCCTTTGATAATGTCTGCCGCAGTAGTAGAAAAAACGTCAGGAAAAAATTCCATTGGACCACGGCTTTATAGCCCGGAAAACAATTTAGATAGTATTATGACCGGCTGTGAAAGCCTTCACAGTCTTCTTGCAAATGTCTTATTTCTCCATGTACTATTTCTACCTGCTTAGTATTTCTATTGTTTTGGGATACCCTGTAGGACATATTTATTAAAAATCTATGAAAGCTATAACTACCAAGCACACTGGCTTGGCAGCTATAAGGATGGCCTACAAAGTAGCAAAATAATCATTAATTAAAGAATTTCGCACATTGACACCGTCCAAGTCAAGTTGCTCTGGAACATGTTCTATGTTTTCTACTTCAAAATCATTATCTTCATCAGGTTCAGCATCTCTCATATTAAGAGCTATGTATGTAGTACAGCTGTGGCCACTATTACTGTCAGAGCTCTGTCAATTTTAATTCTCATTCCCAGTCTTAAAATTGGGAACCTTTGCTTCCATACACCGTACTTTCTTTCGACAACATTGCGGGTCCTGATCTGTGATTCGTTGTAAAGAGATTATGGTCTTGTACGGACTTCAAGTAATGGGGTCATCATATATTTGGTAAGGTTATAACCTGAATCTCCTAAGAGAAAACTGTTACCATATAAACCCTGCTCAAATTCACCTTTAGCAACAGAATTGTCAAATATGGTTCTGTCATGAACCGATCCCGGCCATCGAGCTACTATATTTATAAATTTTAATTTGCTGTCCGAAATAGTCTGTACATTAATAGAAAAGTACCCTTTCCTATTTCTGAACTGTTCTGCAGTATCACCTCTTGAAATAATGAAATAATTTACTAAAATATTACATTCTGTTAGCAAAACACAATTTTTTCTAAAGCCTATCAAGGTCTATTTAACAGTCATACATATCAATTGATTGGACAATTTCAAGAACTAGCATTGGGTCAGTACATCGATAAATGTTGAGACTTTTATCGTTAAATCGCTTTTCTGTGTATTAGACCAGTTGCTGCACGGGTGACTTATAATTAGGTGAAGCAACTTTTACAGTAGATTTTGCAATAAAAAATAATGGTAATGTGCTTAATGGACCAAAATCCAAAAACGCATTGTTACGAAAATGCAGGTCGTTAAAGAAATGTTGACAAAAATTAAATTCAACTTGTAAATGCATCATCAATAAAAGTTACTAGTTGCCATAGAACACGTGAAAAAAAGTGTTTCGCGCACGTTGTCAATACAGGGGTAGCAGAAAAGAACTGTGAAGCTTAATCATTTATAAAATCGTTAAAGATGTCCCATATTATTGGCAGGCGGACTCATTTTCAAATTGCATTCCCTTATAAAGTTAAACTCCGCCGTTGCCGGTCCCAAGCCCGGATGGAAAAGGAGGAGGGGGAGGAGTATCAACCTCGTTAAAAAACCATGGTTCAGCTGGCCCGGCTGATAGTACCATGTGAGGGCTCCTGGCGAGGATACACGTGAAACCCGGCCAACGGCTTTGGAAGCGGAAGAGTATTGTTTATTCACATACCAACGGTGAAGAAGGCGGAAGAACCAACACTGTTTGCCAAGTGCAAATATGCAGCGTCTGACCCAGAGTGGGCGGCTGCAGACAGCGTCTGTTTCTCCATGTTAGGAGCGGCTGAACAAACTCACCAACCCGTCTGGCCAGCGTGGTGAGTTATGGCTAAAACCCCCTATGAAAATGCCAGTTACAAAACTTAAATTACCCCAGGCGAGTAGGACAATATTTCCAAAATCTCGCACCGATGAGAAATCGGTCTGTCCCAAGGATTCTGGGGGGGACAATATATTGGCAAATCCTATAAAACACCGAAGACTAAACGTGGCAACATACAACGCACGAACATTGCTATCGGACGAAGGACTGGTTGAGTTGGAGATGGAACTGGATGAGATAAACTGGGACATAGTTGGTTTGTGTGAGGTAAGAAGACGAGGCGAACAACACTCCAAATTAAAATCCGGACATGACTTCTACCATATAGGCGAGAACGACACCTCTGTAGGAGGAACCGGCTTTCTGATACACAGACGTCACGGCAATAACATTGTGGCCATAAAGGCAATATCAACAAGAGTGATATATATGGTTCTTAAGCTAAACGCAAGATACAGCATCAAAGTGGTACAAGTATAGGCACCAACGACAGGACATACCGATGAGGAAATAGACAAATTCTATGATGATATTACAATGGCCCTAGAAGAAGAACGAACGCACTTTACTATTCTGTGCGGAGACTTTAATGCTAAGGTGGGTCCAAGGACCCATGAGGCGGAGATTGCGGTAGGAAAGTTTGGTCTAGAGGGCAGAAATGAACGTGGAGAGACCCTACTGAGTTTTTTGCTGCAAAATAATCTATACCAAATGAATAGCTTCTTCAAGAAAACACCAAACAGAAGATGGACCTGGGAAAGTCCAGATGGCCGTACCAAAAACGAAATAGATTATATAATAACCGACAAAAAACAAATAGTCAAAGACGTTTCAGTCCTGAACAAGCTGACAACGGGTAGCGACCACAGAATGGTGCGAGCAAAGATAATAATTAACATCGGCAAGGAAAGACATAGAATGATCAAAAAGAGCGTTTACAAAAATTGGACGAGCCCGCCGGATATAGAAAGATTCCAACAGACAATCGAGAACAGACTGAAAAACTCTAATTATCACGACGACATGGACGTACTGAATAATGCAATAGTTACGGCCATACAGGAGAGCCAGAAAGAACACTGCCCAAAGACTAAAAAAGACGAAAAAATCAGCATAGCCACCAGAGAACTGATGAAGGAGAGAAGAGATAGAAGAGGTCAAAAATCAACGACTCGCGAAGAGCTCAAAGAAATGAACAAACAAGTGTCCACGGCCATAAGAAAAGATATCAGAACATACAATAGAAACGCAATTGAACAGATTATAGAGAAGAACAAGAGCATGAAAGTACTACGTAGAGATCTGGGAAGTGGAAGAAGAGAGATAACGAAACTCAAGAACAAACAAGGAAATATAACAGCAAACAGAGAAGAAATACTAAAAGTTGTGGAGGACTTTTATCAATCACTATACAGGAGCCACAGAGAGGAAAATACAAATATGGATCTAGAACCTGATATGATATCAGCCAGGAAAGGTGTTATAAATCAAGGCTCTGAGGAACTACCGGATATCTCCCTAGAAGAAATCAAGTTTGCTTTGAAAAAGACCAAAAACAATAAAACTCCTGGAGAGGATGCGGTAGTTGCCGACGCAATTAAGATAGGAGGTCCCTACGTACTCAAGAAGATAAGGGCGCTATTCAACCTCTGCCTATTTAACAGCACAATACCAGAGAAATGGCACAACGCGACTGCAATACTTTTACACAAAAAGGGAGATATAACCGAGCTAGAGAATTACAGACCAATAAGCCTCTTAAATCACCTCTATAAACTTTTTACGAAAATAATAACAAATAGACTAGAGAACAAACTTGACTTCTATCAGTCACTGGAACAAGCGGGATTCCGCACCGGTTTTGGAACCAACGATCATCTGCAAGCCGTAAGGGCACTGATTGAAAAGTCCATAGAGTACAATAAACCGCTAGCTCTGGTCTTTGTAGACTTCCATAAAGCTTTCGATACAGTTGAGCCAAGCGCCATTTTAAAAACGTTGCAGGAATGTCGCGTCGACTATCGTTATACGAAGTTAATCTACAACATCTACAAGAACGCGACTATGGTGGTAAAGCTACGTGAAAACACCGAACGTATCCCAATCAGAAGAGGAGTACGACAAGGAGACACGATGTCCCCAAAATTATTCACTGCAGTCCTGGAATACGCATTTAAGAGGCTCAAATGGGAGGAAAAAGGCATAAACATAGATGGCAAGAGGCTAACGAACCTGCGCTTTGCGGATGATATAGTACTGACGGCCGATAATCTAGGGAACACCAGAGCAATGCTACAGGAACTTCAGCAGGTGTGTGCTGAGGTCGGTCTACATATTAATATTTCAAAAACAAAGTTCATGACAAACCTGGTTCCCAGTGGAAACATCTTAGTGGACGACAAAGTGATAGAAATGGTAGACAAATATACATACCTAGGCCACGAAATCCGAATCTCTAGGGACAACCAAACTTGCGAATTAAGTAGGAGAACAAACTTGGCATGGGCGGCTTTTGGAAAACTCAGGGACGTGCTGAAGGGCAACCTACCAATATGCCTAAAGAGAAAAGTCTTTAATCAGTGCGTGCTGCCGGTCATGACGTACGGAGCCGAGACACTTACCCTAACCACCGTATCGGCCAACAAACTTAAAAGAACACAGCGTAAAATGGAGAGGTCAATGCTGGGCGTGTCGTTGAGAGACCATATCAGAAATGAAGAAATACGCCAGAGAACTGGCGTCACAGACGTTATTGCACGTATCGCCAGGCTCAAGTGGAACTGGGCTGGACATTTGGCGCGACTAACAGACGGCAGGTGGTCAAAGAGGCTACTAGAATGGAAACCTCGAGCCGACAAACGTAATAGGGGAAGACCTCCAACGCGTTGGACTGATGACTTAAAGAGAATCACAACCAACTGGATCCAGACGGCCCAAAATAGGAGAGAATGGGCAGAGAAAGGGGAGGCCTATGTTCAGCAGTGGACACAGAGAGGCTAGGAATATACTTGGATTGTCCTAGCGCTTTTTCTTATACGGTTGTAGAAAACATATTTTTTTTTCAAGCGGACTAAAAGTACGACATTTGTTTTCTCCATACGCACTCCTAAAGTGGGCTTTCTAATCCTGAGACCAAAAAAGTTGCAAAAAAGTCCTAGGCAGTAAAAGTAAAGTCAAAAGTCACCGCTACTGTCATGGTGGCGCATATATAAACCATCTTATTGCCATCTTTACATTCTTGTTGAAAAAACAAAGGATAGGAATACTCTCAGAGCGCTCGAGAGCACCACCCGAAACCGTTTTTAGTCGAAATCGCATAGGTTCTCGAATTCTGTTAAATGTCGTTGGTTGTCATGCGCGTCATCATATTTATCTGTCCATGTCATTTTTATTAATTTAGTATTAATAATAATACTACAAATTTCTAGTTTACCATAATTTACCTAAACCTCCTAAACCATTGGTTATGATTTAATACCATTAAAACCATTGAATATTGAAAACCACCGATCTAACACATTCTATTTATATACACGACTAATTGGGTAAGCACCTAGACCCGCTTAAAGAGTATGAGAGAAAGTTGCAAAACTGAATCACTCTGAAATAGACCTTCCTGCATGCTTGAAAAAAAAATAGTATATGTTACTCGGAGTAAAAGGTCTTTTTGTGCTTCGCCCAGTTACAGGCCTCAGCTTCGCTTCGGCCGTCAATCTCTGGGCTCAGCACGAAAAGACCCCCTTTTACTCCTAGTGACATAATCTACTAGTTTTTAATTCTAGCGCAAAGTGTCTTTCGCGCGCTTGACTGCGCACTTGTTAGGAAAATAGCTAATTAATATCTAAACTCGTTTCGAATATTTAATAAATTTCAATTTTTTTAGCACATCTTTAATACTCCCTATTTTCGTAAGGAAGAATTTTTGGATTTTGATTAATTAAGCAAACTACCATTGTTTTAGAACGAAGAATCTACTATAAAAGTTTGTTCACCTAATTATGACTCACCTGGTATAGCAGCGCCTTTTCGGTTTTATATATTACCTAGGGTATTACTGAGAGAATACGGTCTTATAAGATTTGTGTATTGCTAGTTTTAGAAAAATCTCACAGCGAGCTTCTCCCTTGCTTATATGCATAGAATAACTGTAAAACGTAAATACCTACAATACCTACCCGGTGACTGATGTCTCACGTGAGTGCAATCTATGGCACCAATCACGTTAGGAAACCGGGCTGTAGAAAAGAAATCCCTTTTTACATCTTCTTGTTGTGCATTTGTTAGAGGCATCCGAATATATTGGGGAGCAAATCGAGCAATAGCTTCAGACACTTTATATATAATCTGGCAGGCAGATGATTCGCTAATACCCACAAAGTCTCCTGCTACCATTTCTGTGCTACCAGTAGCATAGAAACGAAGAGTAACTAAGAGTTGGGTAAAAGGACTTATTGCATTGTTTCTAAAATAAAAGACTAATTAGGTGTATAAAACCAATTTAAAGATCTACGCTTTAAATCAACAGAGATGTGGTGGGCTTTGAAGTAGTTATTTTTATAGAGTTTTCAGGTAACTGTTCTAGAGCGTTCCGACTCTATATTTATATATTTTTCCTGAATAAAAATATAATTATAAGGAAAGGAGTACCTATGTTCAGAGCAGTGGCCTTCCGAAAGCACTACAACTATACCTTTATCCTATCCAAAAATACTTACTGGTGCGTAGGATGGGACAGCTCTCCATTTATTTGGTCCAACACCACCTGCACTGACTCTTTCGATAATCTGAAACACCTATCTTGCGAATAATCAAAGTCGTTTAAACGGTTTCTAATGACTTTTTGAAGACGAGGCCTTTCGATTATGTTGATAACTTCTTGCTTATTCTCACTATCTTCGCCAAAAATGTTATTATATACAAATCGAATACATCAATCATTTTGAGAATTTTTTTAACATCGGCAGAAAAAGAAAATCTTTTTTTTTTTTTTTTGGTTAGAAACTTCAGATGTAGGTGCAAAACCACACCAGAAGTGCCGGTATCGTTTAAACTTCAGTTTGGAGTTTACAATAGATTGTAAAAGAAATTTTTTTCTTGATCTCAGGTTTAAACTTCACACTCAAGTTTTACTTGAACTTGTAAAAGTCGCCCTAAGGGCGACTTTTACAAGTTCAAGTAAAACTTCAGTTTGAAGATAAAACACCACACTTTATGCACATTGCATTGATTACCTGACAGATAAACAATGCAATATAGGTTATATCTGGAGTTTTATCTTCAATCTGAAGTTTTACTTGAACTTGTAAAAGTCACCCTAAGAACTTTCCAGATAACCTCCAGATCTTTAAAAGTCGATAGGATAGGGCGAATTTCAAAAGTGATCAATAAATATACCGGTAGATCGCTGGTAATTCCGGCTACACCGGAATTTAAGTCATTTTACGGTCAATTTGGAAACGGTTTGATTCACCAATGACATGTTTTTAATAGCTGTCAATCCCAAAAGTAATCTTGTTTTCTTGTTATTACTGTTCTTCTCATAGCGAAATCGACATTATTAAGATAATTTTTATTTGTAAGAAGTTGTTTTGCTAGTTGTCCTAGTCCTAGATCCTTAGGTACCCAACCCAGCTCATGTAAAAATTATGATTTCTTGTGGAAATTAGGGACATTTTTAACGTGGGACACATACCATACGCATAAGACTGTATGCATTGTATAAACCAGTGTTAAACAAACTTGCTTATGCCCTTCTAGATACCTACTATGAATGTTTTGAAGAACTAGGCTAGAACCAGTTCTTTAAATGGACCCATCCTCTCCAAAACAAGCTTCCACGATTTCTATGTCGAGTCGTCCATTACAATTTACAATTATTAAAATTATTACCACCTCCAAAAATATACAACAACACGACTAGGGAGTTATAAAATGTAAATTTATAAATTTTCATGAAATTTCAGACTGTAAACTGTAAGAACATTTTAGCGTTATGTTTGTTTTATATGCATATATTACAATATCATACCCATATATGTTTGAATACTGACATTTTCTCCTTTAGCCTACCGAAATTCCACTTCTCTAGACCTGTAAATTCGGTGAGCTACCGGTAGCGAACCGACAATTCCACCGGTTAATTTAGAAACTGTCACTTTCTGGTATATGGTGAAAATTGAAACAAAATGGTAGCTGACCGGCTTAACCGGTGGATCCACCGGTGAGTTTTGGAATTCGCCCATACCAGGCAGAACCACCGACTAGATTTTCGGTCCAGTTGATACCAACAACCTGACTTGTGCATTGAATTGGCGATTAAAAAACGTTCCACCATGTCATTGGCCGCAGCATGAGACGCATTTTGTGACTGTTGATCTTACCAATTAAACAAAGATACTTGAATTGGTAAGACTCAAACTGACAGCCTTTGTCTCAGGTGACTTGTTCACCATGTCATTGGCTGTTGAATGACATGTAGTTTTCGGACTGTGAATCTTACCAATTGGTAACGGCATAGCCAACTATTGTAAAATATTTTAGCGACTATAGGAGCTTCTTGCTTTGGAAGTAGAACTGTTCAAACTCTTTAACATTGTGTACGTTCCGCCGACGGGAGCAACTTAGAAGTTGAAAATCGGCACCTGATTGGCCAATTTCAGGGTTCGCTGACTAAACTGCTCAGCTGCTGCCGTCGGAGGAACGTACGCATTGTCATATATTTTAGGTAATATTTATGATTTTAGAGGTTTTTAGTCCCATGATTGCCAGGATAATTTACATTATTATTCTACGAGAGGGTAGTCACAGTGTGTTCTTGTTGTAATTTCCTAACATTTACTCTCTCTGGTTTCTCATATTATCCTGTAATTCCTGTTACCGTCGACTGCACTAGGGTATTTCAATACGTCGATATGTAAAAATTGTGGCAGGATTAGGTTCGGTGGTAGTTCTGGAGCGAATAGACTTTTGAGAATATTTTTCTCTTTCTTTTCAGACTCGAAACCCAAATGACTCCAATTACAAGCTCTATAACACTAAAATTTATAATATCCTCTAGAATTGCAATTATCTTTTGTCTGCCTACCAGTTTGAGTTAGAGGAATCAGTTCCATCGTTTACCTAGAGGCTGAATTTCTTGCCGGTCAGACACTTTATTTCTCATGCCACCCATCAACGATATGGAATTCTGGAGTGGTGGAATCGGGTTTAGGTTCTCCTTCTGGATGTTCCCAGTTAGAACCTCTTTCCAGGTAGCCAAACAGAAGAGAGTACTTTAAGGTACATCTTCAAATTAGTAGGGTTTATATAGAAACAAACAGATTCGAAAACAGCTAAAAATTAGGCAACATAAAATTTTTAAAAAGTGATTGCTGGTGGCCCCCTTGACACTGACATATTAAGCTAATTTCATAGGTAAACTGATTCCTTGAATATGATGAAAAATTGACTTTTGTCAAAATTCAATTTTTGTTGGAAGATTTTCATTTCAGATTTCGTTACGGACATGGTTATGGACTCGACTTAAAGAAACAGGATGAAAAGTGTAGTTATGGTATACGAACTATAGACGGTCACAAACAGGTGAAAAGGTGGTGCAAACGACTTGAGCTGAATTATGGCGAGACACTGACTCCAGGGTTGCTAAAATTATTATATAATCGGGTATATATATAATCGGATTCGTTTATTTTGAATAGATGAACCAGATGAACAGTTTAAGGTCGCGTTGGTCAGTTTGAAACTGTTTACGCCAATTTTGAGCCAGATGAACAGCCTAAGATCGCTTGGTCAATTTGAAACTGTTGGCCAATATGACGTCACTTTGTTTACGGCATAAAGACATCATAAAACTGATGTTCAGTTTATTCATTCAGTCATTCACTCAACGTCTGTGTTTTGGATATTTATACTCAATTATTTTCAGTTATGTAATATGTCTCATAAAACAAATAACTTGATCTTCAAAATAATAAATTTATTCTTTTAAATTGCAGAAACGTTTTTTTTTTGTAGCAAGAATTCTGACATTAACCTAACGTCTTATCAAGACACTTTCCAGTCCTGACGACTTGGTGAAATGAAGATCACGTCACTAAACTGGGCTGTAATTTAGGCACGTTATTTTGACGTCATTGTGACGTCATAATTTAGGTGATTATGTCGTCATTTTTACGTTATCCTGCTACTAGGGAGATCTGTAGCTACCGTATGAAAGTTGAAAGTTGAGACTACCTGATCTCTGGACGTGAATGTAATATTTTGACTATTTTTCGACACCCACTTACTAACAAATAACTTATATACCGGGTTGTTCAACGAAAAGTAGCCACCCTCAATATCTTTCAAACTACCTTTTCTTTGAAAATTGCCAATACATGTTAACAAAGATAGGAAAGGAGACATCTGTTCACAGAAAATCTGAATTGCTCTCATCAGCCCCTTAGCCGTCAGAGCCATCCTCTATAAATTTTCAAATGTTACCACACCATACGCGTGAACAGCCTAAAGACGAATGTAATGAGTTTGATGTTTATGAAAAAACATTCTATTATTGAATGTCCAAGGTGAGTTAACTCATGCAACAAAGCAATTATATTAAATGAATGTTTGGATTGCAGCACTCATCTTAATGAATTAGTGTATTTTTAACTTTTTAAGAAATTAAATTTTACACATGGCTCAGAGGTCGGAGTCCAAAGTACGGTGGTTTTTGTGCCTTCAAAAGTTTCAATTTGACGACTTTTGGAAACTGATATGTAATCGAATAGAATTTGAAAAAGGTTTCAAAATTAATATATATTTTTTATGGACAGTACATTATTTAATGTACTGTTTAAACAAAGTGGCACCAACGAACTGAATAAAGGATCCTCGAACGAAAATTAGATAATAACAGGTATTGCAATATTCAAATAGATTCATATCGAGAGAAGTGAAGCGTGGGCATGTCCCATTTTTCCGAATTCTCGACCAGTCTATGCGCTCCAGTAGGCTGAAATTTCTCCACGGGTTTTGGCGATATTTTAATAACTGCATGTCACCTGATTAATCGCCGTTTATCATTTAAACAAAATTGTGTAATCAGTTAGAAACCTAATATGTTACGCGATGACACATTTGTTATGTTCCATTAACCTGCAATAAGGAACTTTACTAGCTCAAAAAAACGCATTCCAATTAGTCTTGTCAGACGTGTATTGCAACATAACATAAAAGGACAATACTGCGATGATCTTTAACTAAATCTACGATATGTACAGTAATAAAAACACAGCAATTTATCATAAACCTACAAGGTGCAAAACAGATGAGCAACTGAGCACGTTATTTGGCCATAGCCGAGTCGTATAAAGTAACAATTAAAAAAAAAATATTGGGAAGTGTCATGATACATATAAATAAATTAAATGAACGAAAGTGATATTATTTTCTACCCCTTGATGATACCATAGGATCCTAGGGCTGGAGCCGCATACGAAGCTGTCAATGGATAAGTCGCATGTGAAATTGCTGGAGCTGCATAAGAAGCTGTTAGTGGATAAGTTGCATGTGAAATTGCCGGAGCTGCAAGTACTTTAGGGGCTAAGATGGGTGTCACTGGATGGTGAGCATGTCCAGTCTATTTATATAAAAAAAATTGTCTTTAACCTAAGAGAAAGGCACCTTTGCATCAAACTTACTCTAGTAACAACTGCGTTGAACCCTGTGTGGTCATCAGCAGTATAAGTCACTGTCCTAATAGTACCATCGGCTTCGACCAAAGAATATTGTCCTTTAACCACATCCCCATCCCTGATTTCTGACTGGGACTTTTGGTCCCCAGTGTGTCCATCAGCCACTCCATAGTTAAACTGGTACTTGGGATAGGCCTGCAATTATAAATTGTACTTATTTAAATGTGTAGGCTGTATCAATGCAAGGGTACCTATTATCGTATTTGGTAATTGGCAATAACCTAAATTGCCTGTGACGTAGGTTTTACCAAGAATACTGAAATATCCTTGCATTGTTTGAACGTTGTTTTATATGGATCATAAACCCCCGAGCTTCTTGAATTACATTATGCTTTCTTAACTAATTAAATTATGGTGTGGTGTAGTAAATAGCGGGTGTTGAGAAGTAGGTGCCGCAAGAGTAAATCGGTCGAGATGAAGAGCTACGTGTGAGATAATACCGTAGGTGAGGTAACGGACAAAACAAACTAATGCGAGGTTATAATGCGATGGTAACTGGAGTGCCATTTGATACCGTTTTCTTACATCATTTTTAGATAAAACTAAGGCAAAGAAGAATATGTATAACAAAATACAAAGAGTGAAATTATCACGAAAAATCGTTTATAGGTCTACGGTAGTTAGGAGAATGATATATTGTTGTATGCATCTACTTCGCTATGATGTCACTCTGGAAACGTAGGGAATAAAAAGTCGGTACTTGAAGTTTATTTATAATGGAGAGTTTACTATAGGTGGCTAAAATAGCTTGAAAGTGCTTGAAACCTAAAAGCAGGACATTTTTTATAAATTAAAAACAAAATGTTTTCGCAAATTTACCTTAATCCTAGCCACTGGCGAATTGGGTCGTTCCTGTCAAAAATTACTAAAAAAGAGATATCTGGAGAAGGACAAAAAATCAAACTTGTGCGATAAACCAGAAATTGCTAACATTTCTACGTCTCTTTCACACCTTTTGCAGCGCTTTCAAATTGTAGAAGTTTTTGTTAAATAGTTAACCTGCATTATTCCATCCAAACAATCGCGGGGAGTACAGTAAAAAACAAAACATGGACAAACATGAAAACAAACTGAGTAAACGATAAATAATTACTGAGAAAACTTGAATCAAATTCAAAGTTGGACATTATAAATGGTCCTATTATTTAAGGCTTCTGACATAAGTAATTACTTAAAGAAATTATGGTCAGGGTTCTTCAACAAGCAAACAGTGGAGCCCGGAAAGACTGACAGATAATAATTTGTAGTTCCCGAGAACGGTCTGTTGCTGCTGCAGTAAGTGAAGAAGGTGTCCCTCAGGATGGGTATCTCATAGAATTCAGTAAGAACTGGGGCGAGGCTTGGCATCCATAAGTCAAACACTCAACACATAAATAGTAGCCCGATGGAAGAAATAAATTGTTTCTTCTAAGGCTTCTGAATGTCACAAAATTTATCCACCTATTGAAAGCCTCCGAATTGAACAAAAATTTGAACTAAAGAAAGCAGTTGTATTAAAACTAACATTGAGTATCTATTTTTGCACTGTATTTTCTTTTAACAATTTTCGGTTTCCATATTTTTGCTATCTTTGTCTTGAAACAAAACCTGGCTTTTAATTTGGTGAGAGAGAGACAATGTTTTGAGAGAAAAACGAGAACAAAAGCGAAATTGAAAGTTTTATTGTGAGAAAACTATACTTCTATTTCTTGAAAAACATCGATTATTTTTTGCTTTTAATAATATCGTTTTTCGTGTTTTTCTTGTGGAGAGCTTCACGTATCAAAAGAACGGTCCTTCCGTTTCTTCACCTCCGGAGGAAATGTTGAGGGGGAAATTAGAGAATTTCGGCAATAAAAACCGGACCGATGTCAGGAGAAAGCAAAATCTCAAAGTTACATTCGGAGGATAAATAAGTCCGAACAGATTCAATATACAGGATGACCCAGAAAGGTTGGGAAATATCGTAAGTGGAGATACTAGGTACCCAAATAATGAGTCGATTGAACTACTTGTTTAGTATACAAGTTAATATTTTCCGAGATGCAGAGTCCAAAAATGTACTTGATTTATATGAGAATATACTTTGTAGAATATATAATTCGAAAATATTTACTGCAAAATGTGCTCATAAAGGGAAACTGAAATTCAGGGCTGCAAGGTGCTCGTAATTTTTGAGGTAGAGAGGGCTACTGAGTGTGACAGACTATATTTCACCTACCAAGATAATGCTTGTCTGGATAGCATATTTGTAAATAGTCATCACATAAAGGTACTTAGAGAAACTTAAAGTTCGTTCACAGGGTGACATCAGTGTCGTGACACCAAATGCCGTGACAGCGCTTGACATCTGATGTCACGACACTTAGGTGTTCACACGGTAACATCAGTGTCGCGACATTAAAATTGAATGCGCGTGAGTGAGTCTTTTGTCAAATTTCTGGATATAATGGCGAAGGAAAATTATCTCTCCTTCAGAGTCAAGAATGAAGTTGGTAATATAACACACACTGTATAATTAAAATTTAAAATTGCATACATTCTATGCTATAATCCTTTAATCTTCTGTATCCTCACGGAGTATTCGATCGTGTCAACATAATACGACTGGATAATTAAGGTAAAAATCAAGAAGTATCATAAAATAATAGAACTTAGAATATATGTATTTGAATATTTCTTTATTTTTTAATTGTTTATTCTGATAAAGAAAAAAAACTTATTCTTTGTATGTACATAAACAGAGGTCTAAAAGCATATGTATTTGGCTCGCAGTACAAAAAATCCCCGGTGACATCATGTGCAATGAGGACGAAATAATTGATAACACGGTGTATCATACTTTATCATACCTACAAAGCAAACGAGAAATTTGAAGCTAGTCGCACACCACATGGCATCGTGACACTCAATAGTTCAGACGATGACACTGTTGCGACATTTAGGTGCCGCGACAGTAGTGTCAAACTGTAGTGATACCGTGTTAACGAGCTTTTAGTGAGTGAGGTTGATCGTTTGGGGCAGATTGTGAGGTTCGAGGGAATGATGCCCGATGACTCAATGTAATTATACATAAGAAATAGGGAGCAATAACACAACATGGACTCACTTTATACTATTGTGAAAAATAAGACATGGGACTTTTTAAATCGGGATGATTTAGAACTTGACGAAATTTCGGTGTTCATCAGTCTGTAAAGTGAGACAGTTTTGAAGCCTCTGATCCAGTGAACACAAATTGGTCCCCAAGACGTACCCAGTGCATTAATACGGGATATTAATGAAGTCCCTGGGATATCCCGTATGATCCCATAACGTCCCTAGGATCAAACTAGGACGTACTTTTGGAACAGTTCAGGTTGTTGTTGGGACTTATATGAAAAGAAAATCTTGTTGAACTGGAATTTGAACTCAGGACGTCGCACGCATATACAAACTTGGCTCGATCACTCTCATATTATCCTATTGACAAATCGTTAAATGTCATCGTCCGAATTAAATCCAGAAACATCCGAAAGAAAATTAAAACATCATTCACCCCACAAAGATTGATGAAAAAAAAATTGGCGTATTTTATCAACTTTGTGATATCCTAAGGACGACCTCAAGACATTCCCATTTTGGTCCCTAATTTGTCAAAATTATTAGGTACATATCAGGGACGTCCTTTATAGGATATATTAATATTGTTCCTATATCTGATATCCGATGAACATCTCGTTGGAAGTCCCATAAATTAATATCCCATCTGAGATGGGAGGGACCAAAAAATGAGACGTCCCAGGATCAATTACTGGGAAACGTCACCTTCTCATGCAGGTTAGAGGTCCACACTTTCCTCCTGGGAAAGGAACCTTTAATGAAGTTCAAGTCTCTTTGAGAATGGACAATTTCTTCGCACTTTAATGAAGTTAGATGTTTTCTGTAAAATTTAGAAAAAGTGCGATATACCTATTTGGACATATTTTGAAAATAATGAGAACTTCCAAAGTTTGGATCTTGTGTCGCCTCACTAGGTTAAGAAATCATTGTGTAGATATTAGCTATTCACGAAAGTATGGCATGTCGTTAGCCTTTAAAATTTGACTTTGACGTTGTTTGTCTCTCAATCTACGCCATCTAATTGGCTGTAAAATATCAAAAGAAAAGGGGAAAGTAACAAAAGTCCTTTTACTTTGATTACGTTTGATACGTCATCCTTTTCTTCTGATATTTTAGCTTGCTAGATAACGTTTTCTAATGAAACCCCGAATACCCTAAACACTCAAGAAAGGCGTCACCAAGAAAATGAATCAATCTCTTTGAAAAGGACAACTTACTCATAAACTGCCAATGGGGCTTCGGGAAATAAAAATACAATTAATCCAATCTTGTTGCGGAATTAACGAATGGCATTATATGATGTAAGTTTAGGTGGTCTTTTTTTGTGACTTCAGTAAAGCCTTCGACGGTGTCATCTATGGCATCCTGCTGGAAATAAACCTTGCTACCTACTGCAATGTTAAGTCACTTCAGCTAGAGAATAAGGTACTGTCCCAAGTAGCATTCTAAGCCACGATTTGGCGATTGTTTCGTGACCTTTGCTAAAATCGGTGACCATTTGATTAAAAAAGCTGCCAAAAAAGCCAATCTATTACGAAATTATTACGGAATTTTGGCGAAAATGGGGAACTTTTATTTCGTGACTACTCGGCTTTTCTGACCAATATTTAGGCCAGTATTTTGGCCATATTTTAGCAATAAATGCTAGATTTTATAGATATAGTAGCTAAAATTTGGGTGCTAAAAAATAGCTTTTATGACTAAAAATGTTGCTACATTTTGATATTGCCTTGCGTTCCTTTCATCAAACCAACTCTGCATGGAGATTCAAAACGCCGACATGACCGGACTGATTGTCTTGTGTGGATAAGTATATCATATCCTGAATAGTTTGGTTGCAGATTACATCGGATTGCTTCAAATAATGGACTAAAATCTTAGTGCCAAGGCGAATTTACTGTCAATTTAGAAGGGATACTTAATATATTTTAAAGCCCCAAGGTAATTTTCATTATTTTGCAACCTATATTTTACACTAATCATAAAAAATAATTGACCTTGAACTAAATTTTTCTGATTTTGTTAATACTTTCCCGAAAACACTCCCTTTGACGACTCAGTGTATCAAAATGCTGTTATCGATAAAGTATGAAATATTCAATAGTTGCATATGTATATTTTATTATTTTACAAATAACTGCTAAATTAGAAAATTTAAGTCTAAAAATTATGGCCTCTGGCTTGTTGTAGATATTCATCGAGGCTACAACGATCGTGAAGAGGCTAATGCAGCCGTTCCGCTATAAAAACCAATTAATGGCGAAAAAATAGCCGTCGTTTATTCTACGCCCCCTGGCGGCACTCAACGAAGTAAAATGTAAATTGTTTGAAGATGTAACATACCTGTTGAGATTTTGAACAAGAATTTTCAATGGGAACCTTGTTAGTGACATCATCATCCATTATTGGGGTTACTTTTAATGCCTATAACAATGTAAATAGTGGACAACACCTTACAAAAACAAATTTTACCATCTTTGACTTATTTTAAGAACCAAATATAAAAATAATAATAATTAGTTGTTGTAATTAGCGTCCTTAAGTTGTAAGTAGTTGGTGAAGTTAGCGGGATTAGGACAAATAATGCACCTCTTCTTTATTCGAAAATGGCCGACGTTTCGACTATTTATTTAGTCTTCATCAGGGCTAAAACCAATAAGTACAACAGTAACAAATCCCTGGGCCCAACATAAAATTGTAAATACTGCTTATTCAAATGTGGAACGTAAATTCCTATACATCCATTACATATATCAAATTTTAAAAATTTTAAAAATGTTTTAAACAAAAAAAATTAAAAATATAAAATATACAGACAAACTGTAGACAACTACAAGAATTAACAATTGACAAATACCGACAATGCCAAGCAACCAGTTGTAGTTGTCTACAGTTTGTCTGTATATTTTATATTTTTAATTTTTTTTGTTTAAAACATTTTTAAAATTTTTAAAATTTGATATATGTAATGGATGTATAGGAATTTACGTTCCACATTTGAATAAGCAATATTTACAATTTTATGTTGGGCCCAGGGATTTGTTACTGTTGAACTTATTGGTTTTAGCCCTGATGAAGACTAAATAAATAGTCGAAACGTCGGCCATTTTCGAATAAAGAAGAGGTGCATTATTTGTAATAATAATTAGTATTATTTTTACTTCCAAGCGATATTTCCTCTTTCAATGGTAAGTAGAAGAATATTTATATTTCCTTTTACCCATGTTAATGCAGTTCCAGGAAGAAATATAAAATATCCTGGTTTCTGGAATTACTGGAGTAGAAGTCGATTATTAAGGTTAAGATTCTTAAATAAGTATAGCTTTGACTAAAGTTAAATTGGCTACTCTATGGCTATTTTATATCAATATTCTGTGGCCTTATAAATTAGCTATTATTTGCTAATTTTGTAGTCATTTTGGCTAACACAAGTTTTGGCTATACTTCTGGTCAGAAAAGCCACAAATTTACTGCAATAAAATAGATATTTTATTTAGTAAATATTCGGAAGTTTTCCAGGCAAGAAAATGTAATGATTACCAAAATTTTAGCTAAGTTATTGCAATCACAAAAAATGCTGCTTTATGATCAAATCTTGGCCATAGATACGCTCTTATGGCTAATTTTGTTAGCCAAAATGTATTTTACATACATGGCCAAATAACAAACAAATCCTGGCTATTTTTACTACTTTATAACTAACTTTTGGCCATTAATGCTATTTGGTCATACAGTGCTACTTGGAGTAGGGAAGCCTCAGGACTCATTTTTTGACCGCTATCTGGGTGATTCCGCTATATACTGGGTGATTAAAAATTCGATACAAATATATTAAGGCGATATTTTTAGGGTTAAAATAAGACTTTCTTCATATAAATTAACATATGTTCTAAAATGCACTCTCTCTTAACTACAACCTGCTACCTAAATTGCAAAAAGAAAAATCAATGATATTTTAACAAAAAATGTAAAAAAAAATTGAATTAAAATTAAAAAAAAAGGTGTGAAGATGAAGTAAACCGTACAAGGGTTTTAATTCCATGGCTTGCTACGCGGTTTTTTGTATGAATTATTTGAGAACTTTCATGACAGCGCCCTCTGTTGTGAATTCTCCTTCATCAATAGTTTCAGGCAGCATCGGTATAAAGTGGCTAGATGACGCCAGTGAAAGGAAATTAATTTATAAATTTATTTTCAATAACACACCGGTGTGTCATGAGATGGAGCCACTACAGGCCGGCGAAAAGTGGGAAACTGTGGACACAATGACGTTTTTAGGGTTGGGCAAATATGAAAATTTTTATATTCGGGAAATTTTCGGGAGTATTTCTGGGAACTTTTAAGAATGATATTTCTCAACGGTGCACCTTCAGGCATCCAATTTGTGGTTTCATTGTATTTGAGATTACCGTTGTTATAAGTGGGGCACAGCAAAGAGTAATTATGAAATAATTGTTGGGTTGTAATACCAGTATTGTATATACCAGATGATTCATTAGGGTATTTTTTTTAAAACGAATTTAAAACATAGAAAAGCGCATGTCACTACGAACTCCAAGGCAGCAGTCTCAAATAATGTTTACATGTTTTGCATAAAAACGCATCCTCAGGCCGCAATCAACCAATACAAACTTACAATTTTTAAAATAAATTTAAAAGACCCGCGACGAAAGACTTTTGCTGAGAGTCTGTAGAGTGTGTGTTGGTTGAGGCCTAATGATACCTTGGCGAAACATGTAGCCAGGAACAATGGTAAAATTTTTTTGAGACTGCTGACTTGGAATTTATTAATTTCGACTTTATAGCGACATTTGTTTTGTACCATGTTTTTGTACGTTGTCTGTTTTAGAATTCCTTTCCTGGTTCTATTAAGGGTTTCTAGTGGGAGTTTTAAAGGTTCTAGTAAGAGTTTAACCATTTACTGAATTAAAGAGCTATTCTATGATCGCACTTTTCATGCTTTCAATATAGAAACTAGATGTACATTTTAAGAACTACCAAAAACAAAAAAGTTTGATGGAAAATATTCATGAGTATCTTTATTCCTTTCACAAGAAAAGGTCATAAACTATTAAAAAAATGTATGGAGTCATAAACTAATAAAAAAATTGCGAGTGAAAGTAACAAAGTTAATAAATAAAGGTATAACATTTTCTCTATCAACATTTTTTTTTTTTTATTTCCGAGCATATTGGATTCATATAGTACTATCAATTGTACTTTGATGAAATTATTATTGTCACAGTCTTAAAATGCTATTTAATTTTTTTGTTATTTGCTTTATGATGGCGCATCTCTTTACTTAAGTTCAATATACTGTTATACACACGATTTATGCTGAGCGCGAAAAAAATTCTTAGAGAGTTAATGTTCTTTATCAGCAGAAACTTGATTCATAACTGCCACACTAGTTTCATAATAATCCTTTGAAGGGCTTCTCTAAAATCAATTAACTTAACCAAAGAAACGTTCAATATTTTTCAATTCATTGCATGCAAATTTCAAAAAAGCACCATCTTTTTATTTATCTTTAGTTCATCTGGAATACCCTTACTCCTTGATCTGGAATACCCCCCCTCCTCCATCAAATTTAAGCATAAACCAACTTTCACTTTTAAAATAGAAAACTAATATATTCTAAGTAGCTGCTACTCAAATTGTCTCATAAATACCCAGACCCAACAGCTGATCAATGTCTTTTAAAAGAAGAACCTTTCAGACGACATACCTATACGTAAAGTTTACGCCTCGAAACGTGTAAGACAGTGAAAACACTTTGCGGACACCAGATGTTTGGTGCCTTTTAACCTGCCGATATAATTGCTATTGCCGATATCGAATCCTCCTCGAAAGTGAAATTCAGAGAAGACCGCGAAAGCTTTACTGGGTCTTTAACACAGTGTCAAGAGTAGGAAAGCATATTTTGTTGTTTTCACAACAAGCCTGCAGGGCATTTAGGTATTCTTAGCCGGTTTCTCGATCTTTATTTGATGTCCTAAACCTTAATTATTTTTTTTAAGTAATTTGCTAGCAGTAGCTTGACTCACCGCATAGTCGACAGCAGGAGCGACAGCATGAGCAGTCTTAACGAGAGGCGCTGAGTAAAGTGGTGCTGCAATGGCAGGCTTTACGAGAGCTGGTCCTAGAGATGGATAAGAAGACAGTGCTGGATAGGCAGAAATGGAAGAGGTTAGTAAGGGTCCATGGTCCAAGCCAAGGGTCGTGTATGCAGGGGCTGCTGGGAGCAGGCCTGCCTTTGACGAAGCTATGAAGGCCAAGAATGCGAAAAACTGAAACAAACAATTCGAATGTAGATAAATCGTTCGCATAGTAAACTTAGTTATGCTCGAGTAACTGCACTGTTTCTTGACCTAGACTAATATGTAGGTAATAATTTCATTGATAAATACGGTTACCTTTGCGCTATGGCGTGGCATAACTCACGCAAATTGAAGGTTTTTGGACCATTTCCAACCTATTCGATTAAAAAAATTTAAACTAAGCATTGCAAGAACAAGGGCTTACATTAAATTAGTAAAAATTTGCATTTTGGTCTGCAATGCACGTGCAAATATATTTCTGAGGTGACCAGACTGACAATTCATCAATATCATGACGGACTGATCTTAGATTACGAAAGAGTGATTCACAGTTTTTCTTGTTAAGTCAGATTGGATATAGTGTTTTATCATAAGTTGAAGTTAGATTGGAGAACTTTCTATAGATTCTAGAGTGGAACGCGGTTTTTACTGATAATATCAAGATACAATGAATAGTTGAAATTTTAGTTATAGATGCATTTATAGGCCATACAAAAATTGTGTTGCGCCTTGAATAAACATATTTGTGCTTTATTTCATATACAGGGCTGGGTGCCCCGTAATCACATGATCGAAAAGGTATTGCGACATTCTCTTGTTCCAAAGAAAACGATTTGACTAAACTTTCATTAAAAAAAGTTTCTGATTTTGTTGCTATTGATGGTGACTGGGACTCATTCAGATTCCATGTTACATTGCTACAAGTTTTCAGAGTTTTTGACAATGGAATTTTCGCAGAAATAAAAAACATTTCCTCAAACATAAAGCAAATACATTTGCTTCTAAAAGAGCCCCGACTTTGCCATTAGACGATATCATTTGTAGCCCTCCTGATCCTGAACCTACAAATACACGACATATATCTTTACCTAATTTTAATCTTGGTCGAATCAGATGTGGTTTAGTAAGAAGTAACGTAAGAAATAGGGTTCCTTTAATTTGTGCAAACAGGCACTTGTTTTGAAAAATTGATGATCGGTTGAGTTTTCTATCATTTCGTTTTGTCAACAATCTCAGTCGGACCCCAGAAAAGATGAGAAAAACTTGAATATAGTTATTTTACAATTATTTCAAATTTATTAATTTCGGAATCCCATGCATTCGTCAGTCCAATGTCATCAATTTTGGCTAAATCTAAACTGGTAATAGGTTAAAAATTTGTCAAAATAAAATCATTTTCTGGACTTTGTCCATCGGGCTAACGAAGCTTTAGTGACCACTGAAAAGCATTAGGAGGCAGATAAGATAAAAGATCCCTGTTTTTTTTAATCTTATAAGTCCTGTAGGAGTGGACATTTATAATATACTCAACATAAAGGATCCAAGCAACTATGGAAATATAATAGAAAGAAAGTATTAGAAGTTCTGAGCTCCAAGAGGGAACGAGACATTATGAGATGTTAGTAATGATGAGAAGGAATCAAGGACCACACTTTAAACGATATCAAGAGGTTAATCCAAAGCTGAAGTATAAAAATCAAGAAGATCGTATAATTTATAGACTGAATTGCTTTGGGTGCCCTGACTCAATTCAATCTCTTAATTTGGATAAAGCAAATGAGATTTGTAGAAGTGCAGAAGTTATGCACGAAAATTGTTGGCTATTTGAGGCACAATTTGGCTTCAGAATCAGACAGTCGACGCAGCGGAAGCAAAAAAACTCAGAAATACAATTACCTCCAGGATCACAAGTAGTAAAAAGTAAGATTCCCAAAGAGAAAAAATTGATACTATCAGATGCCAAAAGTGCAACTGTCTTTCTCATATGAAGAAGGTCCAGCATACGAAAGAAAATATTTTAAATGTGGTAAGCTTATTCATTTTAGCAACACAGCCTGTGATCAGACATTGGAGGGAGCAGAAGCAAAAAAAGCTCAAATATGCAATTACCACCAGACTCACAAGTGATGAAAAAAAAATCCAAAGTTAGATTAATATATATAAAGAGATGCTAAATGTGCAACTGCCTTCCTTTTTGTGGGGAATGCCAAGCATAAGAAGAAAATATTTTAAACGTGGTAAGTTTATTCAGTTTAGCAAAACAGCCTGCGATTCAGACCGTAGACTGAGCAGAAGCAAAAATACTCAAAAATATTATCAGATTTTGATACAAACAGATGCCAAAAGTGCAACTGTCTTCCTTCATATAAAGAATGTCCAGTACAGGAACAAAATATTTTAAATGTGGTAAGCTTATTCACTTTGGCAACACAGCCTGCAATACATCAGTGGACGGAGTAGAAGCAAAACTACTGAAAAATACGATAATACAGTTACCATCGGAATCACAATTAATGAGAGCAAAATTTTCAAAGAGAGAAATTAGATACAGATGCCAAAAGTGCAACTGTCTTTCTTCATATAACCAATGCCCAGTACATGAACAAAATATTTTAAATGTGGTAAGCTATTCACTTTAGCAACACAGCCTGCAACACATCAGTAGACGGAGTAGAAGCAAAACTACTGAAAAATACGATGAAGAGAGAAAATAGATACAAACAGATGCCAAAAGTGCAACTGTCTTCTTTCATATGAATGTCCAGGGTACGGGAGGAAATATTTTAAAGGTGGTAAGTTTATGCATTTTAGCTTTGAAAAGGTAAAAATTATTAATAAAACCAGAGACAAGTAAGAGAAAGAGTTAGAGAAATGATGACAAGGAGTGTTGCAGTGTGGATTGATGCCTGCGATTCAGACCGTAGACTGAGCACAAGCAAAAATACTCAAAAATACAGTTACTATCACAATCACAATTAGTGACAGCAAGATTTCAAAAGAGAGATATTAGATACAAATAGATACCAAAAGTGCAACTGTCTTCCTTCGTATAAAGAATGACCAGTACAGGAACAAAATATTTTTAAACGTGATAAACTTATTCACTTTAGCAATACAGCCTGCGATTCATCAGTGGACGGAGTAGAAGCAAAAATACTGAAAAATACGATAAAGAGAGCAAATAAATAATGGGAAAAGCGCAACTGTTTTATTGCAAATAAATATCCAGGATACGGAAGTAAATATTTCAAATGTGGTAAGTTTATGCATTTTAGCTATGAAAAGGTAAAAATTATTGATGAACCCTGAGCCAAGTAAGAGAGAGAAAGAGGGAGTTAGAGAAATGGTGATAAGGAGTGCTGCAGTGTGGATTGATGCCTGCAATTCAGACCGTAGATTGAGCAGAATCAAAAATACTCAAAAATACAGTTACTATCAGAATCACAATTAGTCACAGCAAAATTTCCAAAGAGAGAAATTAGAAACAAATAGTTGGAAAAAGTGCAACTGTCTTCCTTTATATAAATAATGCCCAGTACAGGAAGAAAATATTTTTAATATGGTAAGCTTATTCACTTTAGCAACACAGCCTGCGTTTCATCAGTGGACGGAATAGAAGCAAAAATACTAAAAAATACCGTAAACAGAGGAAATAGATACAAACAGATGCCAAAAGTGCAACTGTCTTCTTTCACATATATAGTCCAGGATACGGGACGAAACAATTTAAATGTGGTAAGTTTAAGCATATTAGCTTTGAAAAGGTAAAAATTATTGATAAACGCAGAGAGAAGTAAGAAAGAAAGAGAGAGTTAATGAAATAGTGGCAAGGAGAGATAATAGGGACTATTAGGATAATGAAGATGACTGTCATATATATTCTTGAAATATATTGGAAAACGAAAGAGAAGTAGTGTTGCAGTGTGGATTCAAAATAATCTAATACGTAACAAGTTGTCACAAACTGGGAAGAAAATGCAAAACTATCTACGTCTGGGATCACCATTAACAAATGCTTTCAAAAAAGAGAAAGAGTGGCTGGAGGCTTATGGTTTTTCCCGGATAAGCACTGTTGGAAGAGAGAAGGTTTATGAAAAAAATTTGAAAAAAAGTGATAAAATCAATAATTGGTTCACCCTCCTATTACACTTAAGGATTTATCAAAAGTTTAGAGCTTCAGAAAGTTCACAAGGTAAATTGATGTTTATTAATAAAAGCAGTGATGTTTTTGAGGGAGTAGGGTAATTACCTAAAAGTTTTGAAATTCACCTGCATAAACAGTATTCATTTTGGTAAGTTAAAAATTAAATAAACTAAAAAATAAACATGCAAAATGAACAGAATAAACACACAAAAACAGAATAAAACTTTGCGATTATGTAACAATTTTTATGAAAAAGAAACATTTTAGAATTTACTTAGGTTTTTCAGACGGCTTTTGCGGTTTTAAACTTAAGAGAAAGATTTTACCAACATAAACTTACTGTAAAATACAGCAAATTCATAACATTTACCACTCTGTTAGGTTATTTTATTCACGTTTTTCAGACTTCCATTTATCAAGAATGAAGTTTTAGTTTGGGCAGAATGAAAGTTGCCAAAAAATACAGGCAAGCAGGCTGGTGTACACGTGGATTGTTGTGATTTAACCTTAAAAAGCAAGGAGTTTAAAAGCAAAATGTTGCAAAGTGTGGTTTTTATTGAACAGAATGTTGTCATTAGGCTTTAATGGGTACCTATACATTAGGCTTTAAAGCATTAAAGAGTTCTGTCTCTGCTCTCGCAGTTTATTATGAAGCTCTCCAAACTCACTAAAAAACGATTAAAAACGTTTCTAAAATTATTTTCTTTCATAAAATTTTAAAGTCCTGAAACTGCAAAAAGACATAAAAACTTCTCTAGAAATTATATTTGTATTTACAGTACAAATTTTTTCAGAGCTTATGACAAAACCGTTCATACCTGGTAAATTAAAATCTAAAAGTTTTCAATCTACTTTGTATTTTAGCCTTTTTCGCAAATCTCAAAATTGGACTACTGAGCCTCATATACTTATTGAACCGTTCGTTTTTTTCAAAATTTTTTGTGATATCAAAATGTAGTGGCATTCCTTAATCTATCAAATACAGATACAAATTTTCGGAAATTAAGTTACTTATTTTTATTTTTTATGGTTTAATGTACCTACACCCACATTTTTGGGCACTTATTCGAGCACACATATTTCGAATACCTTTTGCTTCAGAAATTTTTTACAAGAGTTAAAAACTCTTGTTTAATATAGGCTTTCAGGATTTGATCACTAAAAGAACAGATTCAAAAATTTGTCTAAACAATTTCTTTGTAAAATTTTAGCTCTGTAACTGCCTAAAAACACATAAACCTCTCTAAAAATTGTATTTGTTGTACATATTTTATGTCTAAAATTAAAAAATTCTTTAATTTACTTTGTATTTTAGCCTTTTCTATAAAGTTTGCCAAGATAATGGTTATTTTAATTTTTGCACATTACTAAAATTATATCAATTAAAATGCTAGTTCTGCAGCTGTATTATCGATTTACCATATTTTAAATAAAAACAAAAACTGAACATTTGTCTACCTCTGAACGCTCAAGTGCATAATAGTAGTCCTACCTTCAATTCCATTATGCAATTACACCGTACTACACGTACACTAATACTGGTAAGTCCCCGGCCTAAAAGTGCTTTTATAGCTTGGTTGACAACCCCATGACCATTCGCTGATATTAAAAATTCCAATTGCAACCCAACGGTGCATTTTTAGGAAAAAAATTGCCCACCGCCTATACTATTATCGTAGTCGCAAAATTGTCCAGGGCAAGGTCGTCGCTGCAATGGTGCACCGGTGTGGGCAACATGGGCGTGTCTGGAAGATACATTAGATTGGTATTACGTGGCGATTACCATTAAGGTGGTCCGGCTGGTATACTTGCCCCGGAATTGTCTCGCGGGTGAGGTAATAGTCGAAACGTATTCGGTGTGATAATTTTATTGGATTCGAGTTGAACTTATATGGGCAGCTGAAATTAATTTGGAGCAGAAATCGCAGGAAAAAATGTGTTTTATTTGTACGACCAGTAATTGTACTTGTTGCAGTCAAATGTTAGTAAACGACACTAATCCCTAATACAACAAAGAGGTCTTAAATGCGACTTAGTCAAGCAAAAAAAAATTAAGAAAATTTAATTTATTCAAGCAAGACCCCTAAAAAAATGTTACAAAAGTACCATTTTTCAGTTTTTTTTTAAAAGGCAATATAAAAAGGTTGGGTACAGAAATGCTAAAAATTGAGTGGAAGAAGAAAAAACATTAGTAGGGTGATTGGAGCACTCTGAGAAATCTATGGAAACTCGTTGATGAGAAAAATTTGGTACGAGGTCCAGTTTTTAGCAATATAAAAGCTCTGCTATGCCAAAAGACTCTCTCTGCCTAATTCTAAGCTTCTTCAGGCCCAATTAACAAGAAGGACTAAAAACATCTCCCTGAAAATAGCAACAGCTGCCCATTTTCTCTGTAACCTCTTACCTAATCATAACATAATAAATCTTCAAACTCGAAGAACGGTTATCGATAAATCTTCTGTTCATTAATAGGTATTAGGGGCAATTTACATATGTGAATACATACCTTAACTAGGATCTATTGGGTGTGGTTACCTCCAATCGTACTCGTAAATTTCAATGTAAGCAGATGCTTGAGTCGAATACAACGTGTAATTACATTGCAAAACTATTTTTGCTTTAAACAATAACGGACTAATTATAGAGAAAGGATTTAAGTAAATGTAAAGCCTAAACGTTTGTTTGAGGTCAAAGCTTGGGTAATTACCCTTCATCTAAAGAAGATTAGTGAAGATAACGTCTCCATAAAGTTTAGAAATTAAATGCATGAGTAGCCTCTTACTAGGGTATTTGATTTTCTGTTTTATTTTTATAATTATTTTTTGCCCTAAACTTTTGGTCGAACCCCATTAATAGATAGTAATGGTAACCCCATAGTGACTGTGACTGTGCGAATAGTTCTGAAAATGATATGTCTCAACCTATTTAGTATTACAGTTTCGGTGTATACAATTGACCACAATGCAAATGCGAAGATAAATCGGGTCGTGTTGGACATTAAAATGGTAGGCCATAGAACCCGATTATCAAATAAATATCATAGAACAATAAACGTCACCACATAATTGCGAACTTTTACTCTACGTACGCCTTGCCATATTTATAGTCTCGATGGGATAAGTTTAGTACGCTCTTTCAAGTAAAAAGTTCACTTAGTCATATTTAAAATATTGCTACGATATACTTGTAATAATTGTAATAATTCAAATAGCTGAGCAAGTAGTTTTTTTGTTACCTTCATAAAAGTAAAGAAGAGTGACAGCTTAAAAAATTATTGTAAGCATGATGTTTATATGTTTTAATTAGTTGTCAACTAGACCCAATATTTCACCTCGTAAGCCTTGACTTTTGCTCTACTTTATTTTCAAGACATATAAGGCTTTAAATCTAAATTAATACAAAATTGTAAAGGTTGGCTTTTAACGGAACTGAAGTAAAATATTAGCCGGGTAATTGGCTTAATTTGATATGTGTAATTGAGTGTTTCATAAAAATATTGTAAACCGTTATCCTTAACACCATTATTAAGTAACTCGCAATGAAGCTCGAACTTCGCATCGCATCCCTCATTTTTTTAGAATTTTTGGGTATGTAATTGATCCTGAAAAAGCTGTCGGTTGCGAATAAGATTTTTGGATAATAAATGAGTTTTGATAAAATATTTATTTATTCTTTTTTGATTAAATGTATTACCATTAGGCATTTGCTCTAATTTAGTTGTCTTCTCAATATGCAGGAATATTTTTTTCGAAAATGTGACATTGGGAATTTGTACATATGGCTTTGTAACAATTCTTTATGTATTAATGTAGCAAAACGTAAATTTTGAGTTTTTTGAAAAAAAAATGTTGTTAGACAAATTAGATTTAAACAGTATAAATACTGGAATAGGTCGTGAGAGAATAAGCTATGATAAAAAAAATAAATATTTAGGTGTAATATTGGATGGCAATTTGACTTTTCAAGAACTTGCAAATAATGTTACAAGAAAATATGCAAAAAAAGTTCAATTCACATCGCGGATAGGAAAAAATCTTTCAATGTATACTAAACTATTGTTGTAAAATTATATAGCAGCTCCCCACTTGGAGTATTGTAGCACCCTGTTCTATAGTATGCCAAACTATATGTTGAATGAATTACAGGTAATACAAAATAGACCAATGCGTGCGATTCTGAGGTAGAGTAACAGATAAACACCAATAAAGTCCATGTTAAACGTCCTCAATATATTGTTAGTTAAACAAAAAATAGTGTTCAATGTGTTTGTATTTATTTTTAAGTTAAAAATTAATTTGTTGTCACGATATGTTTGTAATAAAGTAACAATTTTCAGTGAAATACATAACTATAACACCAGAAATAGACACGACTTTATTTTAAAAAATAAATGTAATAGTGAAAGATGCGTCCAAAAACTTGTAATAGTATGTTGCATTTAAGAAATTATTGCGTAAATTCGTGTGTTCAAAGTATTCTTAGGGCACATGATTATAGTTTTGTATATATAGAGATTTATGTTGATCATAAGCATAAAAAATAAGTTCTTTTTTATGTATTGTTTTTGAATATAGCTGTTTTTGCTAAATAAACACATTATTATTATTAAAAAAACGTTTATTTATTTTCAAATTATTTTTCTTTAGTGTCAGCTTTCAGTTTAGAAACATTTCGCCTTCGTCGTGGTTATTTTTTATCTTAAAGTAGTTAAAAATGACAAGGTGGTTACCAAGTCAAGTCTAAAACAAGAAGCGAAAAGGCGAACAGTATATTTTGTTGAAACATTTTTGGTGGTTATCGCAAACAAGACCAACCGAAATTCAAAGGATTAAGCAGAAGTGGAGACGTTTTGACGTTTGGGCTGATAACAACTAAGTCCGGAATACTAAAAAAAAATAATGTACTTAATAATAAAAATAATAATGATAATATAGTCCACCAAGTACAAGGTAATAAAATAAACATCGTAGAAAATAAAACAAAATATGCAGTTTGTATAATACACTTTTTCATTTTGGAGTCTTGTACTGGACATTTAAAGAAATATTGTTAAAAAAAAAGAGAAATATTGATAAAACTACACCAAAAAACCAATATCTGATTAGAAGGAAGCTAAAGGAAAACTAACAAAAAAATAAGTAAATTACAGAAAAATAGTCGAAGAAGAGTTCCTAACTCTTCATTTCCAGAAATAGAAAAGAACATTGATGTGAAAGATAATCCACCGACATCAGAATATAAATTAATGAATACAGAGATTCAGACAGAATTTGCCCTGAGTGAAGAATCAGGAGAAAATAGCCCTAAATTAAGCAAATTGCCAAAGAACTAAAATGCAAGATAATAAAAAGAACAATTATTCCTAATTAGGTTTTCAGACTAAAAAAGTTGTGGGTTAGGCAAAAAAAATTAAAAAAATTACAGTTGAAGAAAATATTAAAACAAAAAAAATATTAAAAGAATAAACAATAGGATTGAACACTTTACTCACAATTTCATCACTATTAAGAAAACTGAAGAAAACATAAAAAGGAAAATTTGTTAAGTAATGAAACCTAAAGACAACAAAATACTTCAAATAGACAAAGTTAAGAAAATGCACAAAATTAGTTGATAATTGATGATAAGGCCAAAGAAAAATAAAACACTAAGTGGAAGATAAGAAACAAAGTGTAGAAAAGTAAACATAAAAAAAAGGCGCAAGACATTAATGAACACAAAAGGTAAAGTTAATAAAAAATACATTCAGTGTAACACTTGTCTTTAGCGACTGTGATAAGCCTTTTTTAAATCCTTCTACAGTGATCAAAGAAACTAGTAAAATACTGAAAGTCAATGAATGATTGATTGACTTCAAATGAATGGTCCAAAGAGGGAGGCCCGTGCACCGCGACCTACACGATTTATTGTGCCTCTATATCAAAAGTTCACTCAGAAGACCCAGACCTTTTAGAAAGTCCATCATCTTCTTCAGTGAGATTTTGTGGAAGGTCGGATGTGTATTTTTCCGAAGTTCTGAAATCTGAATCTTTTATCTGCAGCACATTCACTCAGGATGTGTTCTACGGTCTCATTATCATCCATGCATAGTCTGCATTCGGCATTGTCTGCCAAATATATCCTATGCCTGTGGTGTTATAATCGACAGTGCCCAGTATATAAGCCGATAGCGGCTTTGAGCTTTTGTCTGTAGAAGTTTAATAAGTCTTTTGTCCTTTTCTCACAGGGTCCTTGTATGAAGGCCTTTGAGTAGACAAGGCCTGGGCTCTCTAACCAGTAACGTTCTTGTCTGTTCTTCCGCCATCTGGATTATTGCCCTCCTCGATACCTCTCTTGCGATACCCAAGACCGGTTCAGGCCCTATGAAGGTAGCATTCGCCGCTTCCTTTGCAAGAGAATCAGCTCAAGGCCTTCGTGACTTGAAATCGAGGCTAAGGTTAGCATATTATGGTCCCCAATGTGGTTCAGTATGTTTCGAACTCCCCAGACAGTTCTCGAAGAGATCATGCTGAAGTGCTTTGAGTGCCGCTTGACTGTCCGAATATATTTTGATATTTTTGTTTGTGCAGTTTTTATTGCTAATCGGCCAGGCAGATATTTCAGTGGCATGGAGCTCTGCCCAAAATATTGTTACGTGTTTTCTCAGACTCTTCTGGAATCTGTCCACCGCTATACACCCCAGATCCCACTCCCTCGGGAGTTTTCGAGCCATTCGCGTACCAGCAGTGTGCCCGCCCAGTAGCCTTAGTTTATCCTGGTCCCACTCCTCTTTTGTAGGCCTTGTAGGTCGAATTAATGTAGGTGACAGGAGGTATCATGTCCGAAGCCATACCCAGCAAAATGTCTTCCCTTTTCACCAAAATGTGGTGAGGGTATTAGCCCGAGAAGTCTTTCCAAGGACAATGTTGAAGTGGTGCCAAATGCCCCACTGATAGCCAGGCAGGCTTGACGCTGCAAGTTACACGTCCTTGGAATGCCACACAATGGTTCCATACATGATCAATGGTCGAATGTCCGTCACATACAGCCAGTGCATTAATTTGGGTTTTAATTCCCAGTTTTTTCCGCAGTACTTTTTGCATATCCGCAAGGACAAGTTAGCCCTTCTGATCATGCTTTCTGTATGTGCATTCCGGTTTAGTGTCTTATCCAGTGTTACGCCTAGATATTTCACCTTCTCTGCAAATGGAATGGTTTTGCCCAGCAAGAAGGGAGGCCTCAAAGAGGCCAATTTTCTTCTCCTTGTGAACGGAACCACCACGGTTTTGTCCGCTAGACATCTTCTCCCCAACGCACCACTCGTAGATGGTATTGATAATCTCCTGGAGTATTGCTGCTATGCGCCCTCCATGATAGCCTCGAATCAGGATGACAAGGTCGTCTGCATACGCCTGAATATCCACATCACACAGTTCAACCACAGCAAGCAGGGCAGCCACCAGTACGGACCACAGAAAAGGTGATAGAACTCCTCTCTGCGAACACCCCCTAGCGGCTCTGAAGCAAACTGTTGTCTAGTGAGGGGTTGGGGTGATTGCTCTGTTGTTTAGCATGCTGCGCGTCCAGTCCTGAATGGTGTGCTCTACCCCTCTAGCACCAAGCGCTTTACAGACAGGGTTAGGGAGGGCATTGTAGAAATCTCAAATCTTCAAAGTCCAGAAATATCCCTACAGCTATGCTCCCCTCCTAGGGACCTACGGACACTAATAAAATACTGAAAGTCATGTCACAGTGATAGTGGTTTCTTCTTTTTAATAACTGTTACTCTCTAAAAACTGTTATTTCTTGGATAATTTTTGAATTTTATATTATTTTACTGTAACTATAGTGAGTTGTTCTTTTGTCCAGCCTCCTCTACAGTAACAGCGAGTTATGCTCGTTCTTATTTGACGTCCTCTTTAGAATTCCGTAGAATTCTATTTTTTTACTTATTACTTTCGTAGAAACACTTTCGTCAATAATAGCGGTCTCTTGTATTTGCTGGACCGGAGTTATTCAGGAGCACATTCTAAAATCTTGGAAACCTCTTCAACTAGAACTGCTGCTTCATGCTCTTTACGTTTTTCTGTACTTATATTAACATTGCTAATTTTTTCCACTTCCGTCTCTCAATTTCTCTTTATTACTATTTTTTTTCTACCTTTTGTTGCAGGTACTTGCTACAATTATTGTGTTTTCTAATTGCTGTGGCAATCCATCAAGAAGAAGTTTCTTCGCTCCAAACGTCATTAAACTACGGTAAACTACGGTAAACTACCTATTTATTTGAGAAAATAGACAAAGGTAAAAAAGTTTAATTCCTAACTCTCAGCCGGCAGCAGGCAAAGTGTCTTGCCATTGCTCGTCACCGGCAGGTAAATCCTTTTCCTTCAGCTCGATTTGACATTGGCTGCTGTCACATTATCTGCCTGCGATGGGTAGCAAGTAAAGACTTTACGCCCAGCGTTTCTTAAAATGACATAATTCAAAAATACAATCATCAATATTACATTCATTGGTTGAAAAGTTGGTATGAAATTTTCTTACCGAATTTTCCATCTGACCAAATTATCATGTCCAATTTATCTCATGTATTACGGTTTTTTAAAGAAAATTCAATGCATGCGATAAAATTCCGGAAATATTACGATCACTAGGGAGATTATAAGTGGAAACACTAGGCGTTCTCGCATATTATTCAATTTTAAACACGTTTTATCCATATATTTTCTTTTACGTATGTCCAAACCTCAACCCCGTTTAGAATGACATAATCCAAACTAATAATAAGTAACAGTTTATTGAAGATATTTAATGAAGAAACAAAATGGTTTAGTAAAAGAAAACAGTTAAATAATCGTACGTTAATGAGACATCATTAATTTATTATTTTGCAATCATTATCATTCATTCAAGATTTATTTTATTATTATTATTATCGCGATTATAATGCCCTTTGGTCAAGATGGTTCGCAAATAAGCCTGAAACAACGTGTAATACACTATGGCTTATATGGCTCATCACAAAAAACAACTTATTACTATAATATTTTAGTATATTATAATAATTAGTCTTCATCATTGGTGTCCTTCCTCCATCCTCTTTTCTGTCTTCAATCAGAAAAATGAACAGGTGGTCTGTTAATCTATTATGAAGAGCATTGCACAACGTTTAGGTTACTTTATGACAATAAACCACAATAAGTAATTATTTACAGATTTAAGAGTAGAAAAGTAGTAGTAGCACAAAAAAAATTAGAAACAGGTCTAATGGAATTAAAATAATAAAAATTATAGTCCAGTAAAAAAAAAGGTACTAAATTGAAGAGCCTTAATGCCGCCAGGTTTAACTTTTAAGAAAGTCCAAATGAGACATTTTTTTCTGTACAAACTTTTTGTAAGTTTTTTCACCTTTTCTACAAATAACTTATGTTTTTACATGCAAATGCCTGACATATCTATAACTGGCAATCAAATCTATTTGGGTTAAAAGAAAGCCGCCTTCAGGTTAGTTCCATAAAAAATGGGGGGTTTTCAGATTGCATTTGAAACAGTGATCTAGGTCCGACAATCCGGTTTTCTGATGTATACTAACTACACAATTAAATTTATATAGACAGAGAAACATGCACCCATTACAAAGTTGACGTCAAGCAGTACCGCAGTTTCAACTTTCTTATCTACTCCTTATCAGGGATTAGGTTCTGCTAAGGTCCGGATTTGTTGTAGACAGACAGAAATTTCCAGTCAAATTACTTTTTTTCTCGTCTCGAATAAAAAAAAATCAAAAGATTGAACTATGTAACTTAATCTAGAACAAATTTTGCAGTTTGTTGTTAATAGTGCAAAATGCTCTTTATACTTCGAGCCTCTTTACGTTTCCTTTCTTCCTTTTTTTTATAGAAGTCATCATGTAGTTCAGAGTAGCAATAACCGTGGACAATACGGGCCTGATCGATGGGATCTGCAGCCACAGGGCGTGGTCTTGTACATTTTACAACTCAAACGCATATTCACTCCACTTTCACTGTTACTTCGCAGTTCTTAATGTATCTTTACCGTACAATCTAGGTGATACCTACTTACTCACGGTTGGAATTTTTCTCTAGGCATTATTGTTAAAATCTTAATTACGTCTGGGTGCAAGATTGATGCGTAATGTCTTTGCGTAGCAGTACTGTCAACGACGTGTTATGCAATAGCGAATTAAAATTCACACAAGTTCCACTGTATAAGCAGTATATCTGATTTTTATACGACTTGTTAGTTTACTGTTATTTATCTTTATTTTTTAAATTATTAATTAACGTTATTTTCTCCTAAAAGCAAATCTCTGCGATCTATATATTATGGGTAATATAGAAGATCATGCTTAAACATAAACTAAATATTTGGTTAAATTATAAATAACCAATCATTATTTGAAAGATCACAATAAATTTATTTGTACTTTAAGGACAAATCTGCATTAGGCTTACGCTAAATGACTCAATAATGCAAATTGTATATGCAGCAAACTAGATCAAGGCATAAATCTTAGTCTTGACACTATGGGAATTAAATTAATGTATCACTATTAGCGAATTGCTGATTCAGTGCTGGACGAAAAGCTTTCAAAATCGCTTTTATCCCGGCAAAAATAATTATTACTTGTCACGACTAACCCACATTTTTAGACAGTTTCTAACCCACTTTTGGGTTAAATACTGTTAATAAATCGAGCGATAAGAGTCAAGTGGTAAGAGTTGGACGTAGTGTTTGTCTACTTACCTATTATTAAGGTATTACTTTCAATATTTATTAAATAAGCAGTTCCAAAAGGCGGTTTCTTTGGGGTAAATGCATCGCTTGTCTAATAAGTAAATGTGTTTTTTTTAATTTCTTGTATTTTCACTTGTACTCATTTTCTTTGGGTTTCCATGTTGCAGAGGTTTATTCTCAACATATTGTCCAAAATGGAGCAAACCATTATAAGTGATATTATCATATTGTGAGCTTTCTTGGATCAACCTTCAAACGTATTTGTGCAGCAACATGGATCTAATTGTTTTTTTTTTGTTGCATTTCTCCCAAGACATGCAAGACCAATTTAAAGTCTCCAACGTCATTTTAGCCAACCGTAGACGATGGCTACGAGAAAACCATCGACCCAAACATCCAAAAGGAATTTAACATGTTTTTATTCCTGGAATAATGTATTTTAATGCCAATTTTAAATTACAAGTTGCTTAGTCGACACAAAACCCCGTTGTTACATTCTTCTTATTTACCAATCCACTAGATAAGACCAAAGCACGTCGTCAATAAACTGGTTTACTTCACTCTGTTGGCCAGCGATAGCCTGCTTCTTTTTTTTTTTTTGTTTGAAGTTAAACATGAATATATTTGTTTTTTGACTGCAGATCTCACCAAAACTTGAATGACCAATAGTCCCTAACGTCATGTTCGTACAAGGCTGCGACAAACCGATCGAGCCCAGACATTCAAAAATAATTTAATACGTCCTTATCGCTGGTAAAACCTAATTTAATGCCATATGATATAGACAAGAACTGCATTTCTCCAACTTTTAAAAAGAGTCGTTTTCCTTACAAATGTTCAGAAAACAATAGGAATTATCGAGTGGCTGAACTGAAAAACGGTTCTCTGTGTTGCTCAGACTTAAGTCAGAACTCATTTAATTATGCCAAGACGTCAATGATCTATGAGTGTGGATGTATAAGAGAACGAGCGAAAAAGATAAGAACGAAGCTTCAAGGAACGCCAGGGGTTTGGTGAAAAAGAAGAAGTGTCTCAGCATTACGAATGTGACTGGAATTCGTGGAGTTTAAAATTCTGTTTTAATTTTGGAAGAGTGAGTTATCTAAGGGAAAATATATGGACTTAAAGTTCCATTAATGGGTGACAACTGAAGTCCTAGAACAGTTCGTGGTGCCGGAAAGGTGGTTTCACTTTTTTCAAACTTTGCGAGAATAAGTGATACGTCTACACTGCACTAGTTTCCGGGCAGTTAACTATTTTTTCACACTCCAGAGGAGAAACCCATTGCACAGGCTCGGAATGACTCAACGCCTCTCTCTTTTTTTTTAACCCTAACGACGGATCTCTGTTAGATGTGCATTTCGAATTGGAATCTTACTTTTAGCTTTTACTACAGTCCGTACTATAAAAAAAATTGATCCTTTGTAAGTGTACCATGTCCCTGGTAGTTTATATATCCAATATACCATCCAGAAACCTTTCCTGGTCGCATTAACACTAATTGTTCCGATAAAGGGACAATCGTACGTTTTACTCCGCCACTACTGCGATGATGCTGTTGTGTTCTCCCTACCATCAAACAGAGTAAATTTCCCATCCTCAAACCTCAAACTTGTCTGCTGATAGTCGTAGAAGAATCCACATTGGCAAATCAAGTCCGTTCTCTGTAAACGTTAGCCTTCAGTATCAACTATAAGCGCTGTGACCCTGATTTTCAAACGCTCTCCAACTTCCAAGTAGATCTCGGTTTCTTCTTTGGCTGATAAGGTCGTTACGTCAGCAGACTTCAAGATAATATTTTCAGACGAGACATTGCTTACAGCGCACCTTTCAGGTTGTATATTTGCGACTTTTAGACCCCTGAATTGCCTTTAAGGTCAAACTGTCTTCTCCATCTTGGCACTTAACTATTTATTCACAGTTACTAAATTATTCACAGGGCTACAAAGTCGTGTCTGAATTCTTTCTCGTCAGATGTAGCAGTCTCGATTGTCTTCAGTTTGTTTCTCTATTTATTTATAGTTGGTACAAAACTATGTACTATTAAGTCAAATGGCGGAGATTCAAAAGCTGGATCCATTAGCCAATAGGAGTGATGGGCGTGGCTAGCTTATAAGCAGGTAATTTCCATGTAATTTCTCTGTTTTACTTGACAGCGAGCAGATATTCATGTCCAAGATATTTCACTTAATAGTACATCTTGGTCTTTCAACTTCAAACAAACGTTAAAATTCGATATGGGCCTAGTATTTTAGAGAAGTTCAGAGACTAGGAGAAAGCTTAAGCTTCCGATGAAGGAAGAACTCATGATTGACAGCAACATCATTGCAGTGGGTTTTCACTAAAAATAACAAATTTCTGGTTATGTGGCAGTTTGCATCCAAGCCAATGCCAGCCGAGTACTTATCCGGTCCCAGATCAGCTATGGGTTTCGTGCAAATGACGTCATTTTGCCAGAATTTTAGTAAATGTAACCTCACTTTAATAACTAATTATATAATGTATGCAATAAAATTGGTTTTTTGCATTAATTTTAAATCCTACTAAAGCCTTTTTGAGGGATCCAAAGCTTAAATTTAGTTATGTTTATGCAGAAGCAAACAAATACAATATATTTTTTGTTTTCAACCAATGTATTCACGTGCCGCACGATACCCATTGCAGATGGAAGAAATCATAACATTTAGATGACATCCAACAAAGGTTTGAAAAAAGCAAAGAATGCATACTAGACGAATACCTAACCTGCATATGTCTATTAATTAGGAGAAACTGGTCAAAAACCACGACAAGCTTGAAAATTTGAAATTGAAAAATTAAAAAATAAAATAATGAAAAGACGATATATCAACCAATCATCACCGGCAGAGTCAGAGACCAATATTAAATATCTCATCTAATATCCAGAGCTCTGAGAAAACCTTTTAAGCAAGTAAGAAGAAAGCTTTTGATCAAAGTCTTGAAATTTGCAGTAGCTTACAAGTCAACTCCAGTTATTGATATTATAAGTGCTATAGAGTCAACAACATTTGAGGGATCAAAGAAGAAGGAATTCAAAAGCAAGATCAGGACACATGTAAACATACCACATCACACACAAAAAAGAAGATTAGCTTTAATAAAATCCAATATTTAACATAAATCCATCAAAGTAGAGGATTCAGTAGGTTCTAAAAATGGGTAAACATAAATAAAATATCTAATGATCCAACGAAATGAAAAAGTAATAAATCTACCAAATTTTTAAGAAATATGATTGTCACATTTTCAAAGGTACCAGAAATGATCTTACTCTAGAACTTAGTAAAATAGCTTATCTCTCTAGATTACCTAAGCTTCGGAAAGCCAATGAGCGCCTAAGGCCCATCACTGGCTTTAGAGAATCGGTAACCAAGTCACTAGATGGTAGGTTTCTCCTCCAATTACCAGAATCTTTGCTCGGAAAAAAACCACCTAGTCTGTACAGGATACTGAAGACTCTGTTAACATTTTAAAAACTTAGAATTAGGTTATCGGTGAAAATCTTTACACCAACGAGCCGTTAAAGGGGTCATTAATGGTCAGTTCTTTGAGCAGGAAGATGGTAAATTTACAGAAATTTGAAGAAATAAGAACGTCACATGTTAAAAGTTACCAGGAGGTCCCTTACCCTACACCATAGTTATCTCACTCAACTGTATGGATTACCTAAGCTTCATAAAGGCAATGAGCCCCTAAGGCTCTAGAGGAGTGAGTTGTTGAGAGCATGAGTTTGTTGAGGCTTTTGCCTCAACAAACTCATGCTTTCAACTTAAGGATCACTTTTTTTATAAGGGAGATGATACAGAATTTTGAGGAAATATGTACGTCATATTTCCAAGGTTACCACTAGGTTTCTTACTCCATATCACAGCAAACTACCTCGCTTCTTTGGTAGGAAAGTACAAAATAGTGACGATTTTGTTAATATTCTTAAGTTCTTAGAATCAGGTGATCAAGGCAAATCTTTACCCCCAACGTGCCGTTAGAGAGGTCACTAGATGTTGTCGGGTTCACTCTGAGGGAGGATGCGACTTTGAAAGAGACAAATTCTATCTGTGAATGGAATGACAAACCTTGCTTTGCTGCCTCAAAAAGTCATAGTTTCGGCTTAAGGATCAGTTGTTTGAACAGTAAGATGTGAAATATAGAGAAATTTAAAGAAATATGAACGTCACATTTTAAAAAGTACCAGGAGGTTTCTTAATGCACACCATAGTAAACTACCTGATGTCTATGGATTATCTAAGGTTAATAATTCCAATGAACCCCTAGTCCCATCACCAGCTTTAGGCAAGGACTTGGCGACAGTCTAAGTGTGTTTTTCTTTTAAATATTTGAACCTTTGGTCAGAAAAACCACATTCTTTCTACAAAATACCGAAGACTTTGTTAATAATCTTGTAAACTTAGAATTAGGTGATCGCCGCAAATCTTTACACCAACAAAGTTAGAAGGTTTATTAGATATTGTCGGGCTCAGACTGAGGGCGGATGCAACTTTGAAAGAGAGTCTTGAAAAATCTCTTCTTGTGGAGAGAGTTATGCTGCCTCAAATAAGTCATACTTTCAACTTCAACGACGATTTTTTGAGCAGGAAGATGTGAAATATAGAGAAACTTGAAGAAATATGAACGTCACATTTTAAAAAGTACTAGGACGTTGACTTAGGACCATAGGATTACCTAAGCTCAATAATGCCATTGAGCCCCTAGGCCCATCACCAGCTTTAGGCAGAGACTCGGCAACAGTCTAAGTGGGTTTCTCTTTTAAATCTTTGAACTCTTGGTCGGAAAAACAACCTCCTTTTTACAAAGCAACGAAGACTAGATATAGACTAGATATAGAGCGGAGGTTCTATATTCTTATATTACGGTAGACCACATGTTTTTCAAAGCAAAACATTTAAAATAATTTTTAAACGTTTTTTTGATTTTATATTTTTGTTGGTCACTCTTCAATTGTTTATTGTGTATTTGTATTTGCTTGTAGCCCTGAAGAAGACGTAAATTAAACGTCGAAACGTTGGCCTTTATTCAAACGACAAGGGAGTTTTATTTGTAACTGTTTTTTGTGTTGTATTGTTTTTTTTGTTTGTAAATGTTTGTATTGTTTTGTTTGTTTTTAACTGCTTTTTTTATTATAACTTAGAATTAGGTGAACAGGCCAAATCTTTACACCAACGTGCCGTTAGAAGGGTCATTAAATATTGTCGGCTCAGGCTGGCTCAGGCTGAGGGCGGATACGACTTTGAGAAACATCTCTTCTTGTGGAGGGAGTTATGCTGCCTCAAATAAGTCGTACTTTCAACTTAAAAAACAGTTTTTTTGAGCAGGAGAATGGGTATCTGATAGGTTTACCGCTATCACCAGTTATGGCGAATATATTCCTTAAAAAATCCGGTTTCGATACGTCGATGATACCTTTATTTTGACGACGGAAATGACAGACTGTTGGAAAGTTTTCGAAATCCCCATAAGACCCACTAGAAAATTCACAATGCAATGGCATTTTCTGGATGTACTGTTGAGTAAGTTAGAGAGCAAAATAATAATATCTGTTTATCGTTCAAAATCCTTGAATTTTGAACTTAATAGCCAATTTCATAATCAAATTTAAAGTCCTTTTAACCATAATAACTCACAGCATATGTCATTTTCCCTGTTACATGTTAAATAGATATCACATCTTGATATCATTTTAAATTAAAGGAACTTTAAATACCATTATGAAATTGACCGTATACCGAGATTATTAACCAGGACTTGATGCATGATAGTCACACTGGGAGGACCACATATTTTGTGACTTTTTAGGAATGCGGAAGACATGAACCTCGTCAAAATAATGAGTACCAACAGCACTCCCTTAACTTACCATATATTAGAGAAACTTCAAGAGAAGCATCGCCAAACAGTATAACATTCGAACCCTGTTTAAATTCGAAAAAAAAACAATAAGAATTATACTGTTCACAAAAGGCAATTCAGAAAAACTTAACCAGCAAAAAATTTATATAGTGAGTGTAGTGAATCACCCATAGGTGAAACCAGGGTTAGGTAATCTGTTTATATTTATGAAGGCACTAAGACATAGTAAAAAAATGCATTTTTAATTAAAAATCTATTTTGTGCGTGAAAAACTTACATGAAAACTAAAATAAATAAATAAAATACTTTAAACATAAAAACGAAATTTGCCTTAAGTCTAAAAATGAAATATGATACAACTTAAATTATGACACAACAAATTAAACGTAATACAATAACTAGGAATTACAAATATCTAGAAGAAAAAGTGTACGGCTTTAGTAACGATTACTTTATAGAATCTAAGGAATATTAACCTTAAATATTGCACTTTCATTGAGATAAATGGCACAACTACAACCGTTTTTAACAATATCTATTCCACAGAGATGTAGTTTTAACAAAATAAAACTCACTAAATGAAAATGAATCTAACAAATTGAAATTTACAATATCTCGATACAAGGAGAAATACCAAACTGAAAAATTAATAAATAAAACTTCTATACCATGGGTACTTCATAACTAACCCTTTTAGCATATCGAGTGTACCCGTTATTATTAGTACTCCTATAGAGTCGTGTAAGTTCTGCCTTGTGCCTATCACCTGTCAGAGTGCGCTTAAACTTTGGCAGATATGAGTAGGTTTGTGCCTGGTTATTTTTCGGTAATCTCGTGTTAAATTTGCTTGCATAGTTACTGTTAGTCTTCGACGAATAGTACTTAAGCCCAGGGGTCGTCTGTGGCTTTTTACTGGACTTAAAAGTACCAGGCACTACCGTTTGGCTGACACTGGTCTGCATTGGCTTAAAACCCGTTTCAATCACCGGCTGAGACAGTTGTTTATTGTTGGTGGCGTAATACTCTGCCAAGAATTTATTAAGCTCATCTTGAGAAAGTTCGCCTGGTTTGGCAGCTGTTTCTTTAACTGCTGCTTTCGACCCGGACTTTTCGCTCTTCACAACCGAGGATTCATCATTTGTAAGCTTTATTTCAACCGGCTTTATCACCTGAATATCCAAAGGAATTAGCTTTTCTAATGAATCCTTTTGCAATAAGCTTAAATCAACCGGGATGCGAGGAAGATACTTAACATTCTCAAATTCTTCCTTGACTCTCAAAATGGGCTTTTTAGGTCCGTACTCGCTTTTAAAATTTATTTGTTGAGACTCCTCAGCAGCCGCCGCATCCTCAGGTTTCAGATAAGCATAGCCTTGTTCTTCTTCTTCTTCTTCGCCACCTGCAGCTTCTTCCAGTTGACCTGCATCTGTTTTAATTTCTATATTACTTTGTGATTTTAGATTGAAAAAAATATTGTTACCTTCGATAGCGTGATTCGAGTATTCATACTGGTACTGCGGCACTTGATGGACATGCTCAGGAGCATGATGCACATGCTCAGGAACATGATGGCCGGGCCTCAGGTTGACATTGTTGTGGCTGATGGCTTCTTTGGAATCGTGAGTGATGTGATGCAAGGGCCCACTTTTCTTGATGATAGCGTTGAAGCCCGAATGCTTATCCGCAGTATAATCCACGGTTCTGACGGATCCATCAGCTTCTACCAAGGAATATTGTCCTTTAACAGTGTCGCCGTCCTTCTTCTCCCATTGGTGTTTCACGTCTCCCGTGTGAGGATCTTTGACACCGTAGCTGAAACTGTAATCTGTTGGTTTCTGAAATTTAAAAATGTCATAAAATCATATTACTTCGTTGAATATACAGGATGTGTTTTAAGTAAATAATATTAAAAGAAAATATACTTTATATCAGTGTTACTTGAATAATGATGTTCAGATTAGTAAGGTTAGGTCTATATTAACACGATTTATGATAATAACTATAACAATTGCCTGTAAGTAATAAAGGTAGTTCAGGTTAGTTCAAGAAAAGATTGAATACTTCGTGCAAAACTCAATTTCAAATCTTCTTTTTTTTTTGACGAACCGGTTGCAGGTTTTTATCCATCAACAATGCTCAAAATTCGTCAAGAAGAAACTTTCATGTCAGAGAGTCAGGCGTGCTCTGTATTCCATCTTTAAGCTGCACTCGGTTTAGTGGTAATATAGGGCATACAAGGGGTGTTTATTTAAAAATGTCATCCAGTCGAAATATCAAAAGAAAATGATGAAGCTACAAAAGTCAATTTACTTTACTGTTCCTTTTCTCTTAAAAGTTCATACATACGAACACACCGTACTTAAAAACCACATGCAAAATAACTGGGAAGTGAAAGTAGCCGAGTCAATAACAATTATTAACAAATAAGGCTACAACTGTAGAATTAATGTTTGATAATTATTATCTGAAGTAATAAAAACAATTTTCGGTAAAGTAAAGTGGGTAGGTAGTGTAACAATTTATTCTGAGAGATTTAGTGTATCGTTGTTAATAACTGTGTTACGTTTTCGACAACTAATTTCCTTTTTTTTATCAAAGTTCAGTATGTAGCTTATTAGGTGTCAAAACTCTCAGAACTGAACTCAGAACTGATTGCTTTTTAATAGTATGTCGTAAATCTCAGGGTGCATTCCTGATATAAATTCAGAGAGCGAAGTTTATATAAACTTTTGTCCTAGAGATCCTGGTTTTTAAGACACAGGGTAAACAGTTGAAAAACAATTTTGGTTATTCTATTAATATCTCAAAGATTCGTCTGCCGATTTTGTTGAAATTTGGTTCTTTTATTCACTGCAATAAGGCACTAAACTAGCACTAATTATATTTTAAGTAGTGTTAGTTCCAGTAGTGTCCAGTAGTGTTCCGAGGGGCAATCTAACAAATAATAAAGACGAAAAAAAAGTACGCCACTGACTTCTTTTTTAAAAGTTTTGTGATTTTTTTCGATCAAGCAGCTACAAATACGATTTTTTCGTGTCTGGTCATCATTACGTATCTCACTTCGTTTTTGAGGAAATAATTAAAAATCACTTTATAGAATATCAAAATGTATAAAAATTAAATCTTAAATTAAATTGCTTGACCAGACTTTCTAGGATTCAAGTTTATATGCACTTTTCTGTTTGAATTTAGATCACAAATGCTCCTTGAGATTTACGACATACTATTAAGTAATACCCTGTACAAAAGGAAAACACCTAAAACTAGTAGTCTAACTAGTAAATAAAGTAATTACTTTCTTTATAAATAATTAATAAAAAAATGTTTTACAAATAATATATAGAACTAAAACAGATCTAAAAGTAAGACTTATTAGTTTTTACCTCAAAGAATATACAGGATGATTCAGAATAGAATATTTATATTTAAGGGAGTGAACCTGTGCATAATTTTGAAAAAAGAAATTCATGTAAACATAGATTCGCTTTAACTCTTTATCCGAAATACAGGAATTAAAAAATTCGAAATAAGAAAATTGTATCAAATTCCGGTGTAATTTTATGTTTTCAGCTAAAACCAGTAGAATTCGACGTAAAACTACTTAGAACGTCCTAAAATGCGTATTTAAGTACAATTAGTGGTTTTTTGAAATCATCATATTCAGGACTATCAAAATCCAAAAATAATGTAAAAGTAAATAAACACAATGAACAACTTAATTACCATTTTAAAAACGCAAAATTCTGCCTTTTGTTTAGAAAAACACATATTTATTGTTTTTGCTTTTTATTGATTTTGCATTAAAAATATATAGAAAGCTTAAATGAACCCATGTTCGTATTGCTTTTTCTCTAAAAATAATAAATAAGTTTACTTCCTTAAGTTTAGATATACTACTCAGTAACACACAGTGTAGATGTGTTGAAAACCAAACCAATGGAGATTATTAACCGAAGAAGTAAATAATTGTAGACAAGAAAAGATTATAAGTAACTTATAGTTATTGTTACCAATTACTTAACAAATACATGTTACTTAAGTTATTCGATCAGTTGTTTGAATCATATTCACAAACCTATGTGACGCGTAACGGTAAATCTTTGTTGCATAAGAAATAATTACTAAAAGTTACGATAACGGTTGCAAAATTAGATAACGCTTTTTATTATTTTAAGTTGAGTAATACAGTTTTTTTCATATCAGTAATATAGCAAGTTTAAATAAGGTATATCACTTGCCTCATTATTCTATGTTCCTACACGAGAAGTAATTTATTTATTTACCAGTCAGTTACGTTTATTAGTTACTTACAATAAATTAACGATTAGGATTGACTACAGGTTTTAGTTTATTTAGCCCTAAAATTCAAGTAACGTACAATAACTGTTTTAAATCAGTAAAGTCTTTGAATATCTTATTTCAAGTAATGCATTTCTTACTTATTTGGAATTTGGTTAGTACCAGTTTTTACTACCACAACTATGAAAGGCAATAAAAAGTAACAAGTAATGATAATGGCTCTAAAAGCAATAAGTCATTATTGTCATATTTTGTTTATTTCAGACTTTCAGGAAATGTGTGAAATTGTTAAAATTTTATAATTTTTATAAATAGCACTGATTAATATATATTTGTAAACTAATAAAGGAAAGTGCAATCCGTTTGACTTTACCTGAAACCGTTTAGGAACTACACGCTTTTGTAATATAAGAAACGACTATCTTTAGATGCAATTAGAAGCATTTTTATGTGCTTAGGACATGCACATAAAAATGCTTCTAATGACCTATAAAATGCAAAAACACCATAATATTTATGAGGTTTGGCATGATAAATCTGAAAAATAAAAAAGGCATATGTTTCAATCATTATAACTTTTTGGAATTCCCTGTATGGTTCTCAGTTCTTTCCAACATATTTAAGTTTAAACATTTTAAACATTCTTTTCCTCATACCTTTAATTCAAATAGAGGTAGAACAGCAAAAAGAAGTGCAAGTTTTTTTTATTTGTTTTAATTCACTAATAAATGTAACTATAAACTATATATATTATATAATTAATTTCGATAACCTTAAAAACCGATTATTTTAATACCAATACGTTAAATTGAATGATTGAATTATTTCTATGCAATGTAAGCACTAGTAAACAATATGAATTTTTTTAAGTAACTAATTAAATAATGCAGTGATTTATTTGGCACCGAAGTAATGGAAATAATTTGCTGGAAAAGAGAAAAGTCCTATACAAGTAGCGACTGTAGATTAAAGGGTTAAAATTACTTAAAGTGTTACTTAGAAAAATATTTTTTATATCTCAGTGCCATTAGAGGTTGTATTAACAGGAAACAAGTCTTATTAAAAATGATCTAAAATAGTATTTGTACGTTATATAAGTTAAAAAACCAACAAATATTAGGAATAATTACTGATAAGCAAAAAGTAGAGTTTTGGGCAAAGTAATGCTTAAGATTGGCAATAAGGAATTTTCTTATTTATCACCATTGTTCAAAGAACAAGAACAAGTACTAACCATCAACAATATCCTTCTTAAATTTTCCATTTTAAACAACTCAGTAGTTTCCTTATTTTTTATATGGAAATAGCATATTATATTTCAATTAAATAATCATACTCATTTTCTATGAGTAGGACTCAAAGGCTCAGTTGAGCGGTACTCAAAGCACTTGACTCCAGCAGGATCTCTTCGAGAACTGTCTGGGGAGTTCGAAACATACTAAATCATTTTGGGGAGCATAATACGCTAACCTTAGTCTGGATTCCAGGTCAAAAAGGCCTTGAGGGCAATGAAATCGCCGATTCTGATTTTTATGGAGTGCTACCTTCATAAGGCCTGAACCGGTCTTGGGTATTGCAAGAGAGGTATCGAGGAGGGCAATAATCCAGTTGGTGGAAGAACAGACCGAACGTTACTGGATAGACTGCCCGGGCCTTGTCCATTCAAAGGCGTTTATAAAAGGAACCTGTGAGAAAAGGACAAAAGAGTTATTAAACCTCGACAGATAAGAGCTCAAAGCCGCTAACGGCTTATACACTGGGCACTGTCAAATAAAACACCACATGCATAGGATAGGCCTGGCAGACAATGCCGAATACAGACTGTGCATGGAGGATGATGAGACTGTAGAACACATCCTGAGTGAATGCCCTGCAGTTGAAAAACTTAGAACTTCGGAAGAATACACATCTAACCACCGGACTTCCACAAAATCTCACTCAAAAAGATAATGAACTTTCTAGAAGGACTGGGTCTTCTGAGTGAACTTTAACTGATATTGAAGCACAATAGATCTTGTAGGTGGCGGTAAGGCACCGGCTCTCTTCCTGGGACCACTCATTTGGAATCAACCAATCAATGAGTAGGACTTTTGCGCACAAGTGAGTCGGAAGGCAGCGGATCGAATGAGCCAGAAGTGAGCATTCTGCGTAAGTTAAATATGATATTTTTTCACCACTGCGATCAATTTTTGGTCAAAAATAAGTCGGTATTGAACTCATTTAAGTAATAGGTGATCGTTCTGTACCATGCTGAATTTTGTGATGACGGTCATTCAACCCGTAGGAAATGTAACACGATCTCTTTCTGCACGATCACCTATTTCTACGTGATGATAAGAAAAATACCAAAACGCATAGAGGCCATCTAACTAAATTGATTTATTATTACCTTTATAGGTAACTACCGTGTGCACGGTGATGAACGGGTTAAAGAGGTAGAAACAACACACTTTTTGCACAAATATATACAATTTTTTCTCCCCCTTCAACGTAACATCAGTTAGTTAATATATTATAGCAATAAATCAAAATATTACAAGTAACGATGCTTACCTACCAATTTTGCACTTAGTTAATAAACTATCCAGATATAAGAAAATATGTCAATTATTTTTATGAAGAGAATAGTACAAAAAGAAAGTGAAATAACAGTAACTAAATAGGGGACCAGTGAGAAAGTCGTGATCAGTTCATTAGAAAGGTGGGTTATTATGTCCATCCACTAACCAGCTACCACCATGGAGAACCATACGAACGCTTATATCAAAACTATACACGTATTATTTTGTAATTGCATTTTATCAAAAATAATAGAAAAATACTAAACCACATAACTTTTTTCATATAAATCTGCCTAGGGTGTTTTAACCTTCAGGTTTTTTTTTAGTAACTTCATTAACTTACATAAATAAGCATTTTATTAATCATGAATACTATCAAGAAACGTAATTTTCTCATCCCTACCCACCAAATTACGTTAATATCTCTTTTGTACTTACGTCATATTCTGGTGCATACTCGTGGACTGTTAAACCGCTACAGTTAGAGAGAGTAAGAGAGGCCAGGACAAAGGTTAATATCTAGAACCCAAAAAGTAGTTAATTTTCGATATTTATTCTTCATGTTTTGTGGACACTTTATTACTTAGGTACAACAATTCCTTTCATATCTCTTACTTAAAAGTGATTATGGAGAAATTGGAGATTTTATTATTTTATGTTTCGGTGTATAATTTAGCTCTCACAATACTTCCTCTCATAGTCTTTTACTGATAATTTGATTGAACGATTTTATTGATTAAGTGGAATAATATTAAATTTATATATGCAGCTAAAAATATGTATTTTATATGCAATTTAAAATTTTTCTTGAAAGATTGGTTCGAGTAATAGATTCGAGAGTTGATACTTATTTTTTACTAAACTAATGTCCAAAGGTTGCTTTTTTCAGAATTATAATATAAAAGTTTTAATGACACAAATAAGTATGTTCCTTGTTAAATTGTCTCCGAATTACCATCAATCTCATTTAAAAATTTTTGACACCCATTATCACTCTCTAATGCATTACTTTGCTGTTACTCCTTTCAATCAATCCAGGCACACACAAAATCACAGCAACACATCAAGTGTACAAGACATTTACCAAGATTATCATATTATTAACTGACAGTCGCACTTCACTCAAGGGAACTTCCAAAAGAGCAGGCAAATCGACCGCGAAAAGCTCGCCAATGAACTTGACATACGGACGATATGCAGCAATGACCCACCTGAAGAATCCGCATCTTCGAGTTCGCAGAAGAAATTCACCAAACTAAAAACTACTTTCACACACAACTACAGAGAATCTTTTCCTGTATTTATAATCTTTAATGGTACCCTACTATTTACTACTTAAAGCGTTTCGAAAATTGACCAGCTGATACTCGTGTTGTATAAAATATTATTTTGAATAAAATTTGGTTCAAAGAAATTGGGCAGAGGTGTGAAATTTCTTGTTAAAATGGGTGATTGACTAATAATGATTAAAGACAAAAAATGTAGTAAAACAGTTTTGGAAATAAAGAGCTAAGAAAAAATTAATTCAGGAAGATATGTTTGATAGTCATGTCAGTTTTTTGTTAATAATTGTGGCCTATTTGACTTATTTTTGATGCCAAACGTAAGAAAAAAAAATATACTCTTTAGTTGTTATTTTCAATACAATAGAAGAGAAAATGGTGAAAAAAACGGCAAGAAGGAAGAAAAAAAATCAGGTACCAAATATATCGCCTTGGCTTCTTTATTCACTTATAAATTTCGCAAATTTTACAAGCATAAAACTTTACTTGATACTTTTTTGTAATCATTTTTATTGGCAAATAGGTACTAAAGTTTCCAAAGAACCTAATGATTTTATTTATTCTTTATTATATTTAGTATATTAATTTGCAACTATTTATCCATCCAAGTCTTTTCCAAAATTGACATTCGCCAGGCATGAAATCCTCGGTGATTAAAGGTTCTTCCAAACTTGCGCAAATCCTTAAAAAAATAAATTATTCATCACAAACTAACAGTTAACTAAATCAGATTATACATCTAAAACGAGAAATTTCTATTACAAGTCGTGTATAAATAATTCATACTACTCGTATACCTTCCAGCACCTATGATCAGATCTTATGGGAACCATACCAATCATTTCACTTTTTGTAATTAAGAAGGTCCATCATTCGTTATCATTCAAGTGTATGTATTTATTCAGATGGTCTTGTCAAGATTAATAATTCTTTTTAGCCGCTTGCTTTCAGAGAAGCCTACCATATGCCGTACATTATGAAAATTTTTTGTTATAGACTTTCAATGTGATGTTATTAAGGTTTAAACAAGTATCGTTGGTCAGTGAGAAGAGATGAAAGTATGAAATTAATTGGAGATGTTTGTACGTAGATAATTAATGCGTAGAAAATTGACAACATACATATATTTCAAAAAATGTCTGAAGATACAAATTTAACAAACCTATTCAATAAAGTTATGGTCCATTTCAAGAAGAAGATAATAAATTAAAAACTGCAATAACACCTAGTTAACAGACCTGAAAAAATCAGGGAATTATAGAAACAATGAGTCCATAAGGAACAAATTTCAAATATTTCTAATTTTTAAAGACAATTATTTCTAATTTTTAAGACATTTATTTAAAAAGTTTTCCTTTTTCGCACCAAAATTTTCTCAATAAAAATTGAAGTTTAACTTCTCGCCAATATCATATAAAAAATGAAACATCAGGAATTGCAAAAAACACAGTATTGGGCCAAACTTGTCTCAGTAGAGATCAATTTACATTACAAGTGTTCACTCGTTGGAAAAGTTCAAGCTTTTGTCAAAGTTAAGAAAAAGCTAAAACAACAAAAAAATTAAAGAAACACGACAAATAATAAGAATAGAGAAATATGAAGAATAAAAACACAATGAGTACAGAAAACATATAGAAACTAAAAATAGCATAAATTAAAAGCCACAAAAGTTAAAAAAAAAGGAAAAATCCTGAAAGTCTTAAAAAAAATGATTTCAAAATAGGTTCATAAGTTCAGATATAAACTAAACTAAGATATGAACTAAAAAAAAAAAAAATAAGCCAAAATTGTCTCTTTACAAATCAAGTACCCACTGCAATTGTCCAGTTCAGTTTTCAAATTTTTCAGATTCGGACCAATATCCTATAAAAATAAAAAATTACGAATTGTTAATAGTAAAAAAGACACAGTATTGGGTCAACATTGTACAAGCAGAGATCAATTTATATTACAAGTGTGTTCACTCGTCTGTGACAAAATGTAAAAAAAAGAACAAAAAATCTTACGAAACATGATAAAAATTAAGAATAGAGAAGTATGAAGAATATAGAAACAATCAGAAAGGAATACAAATTAAAACTAAAAAAAGCATAAGTTAAAAGCCACAAAAGTTAAAAAAGAAGGAAAAAGCCTGAGTCTTAAAAAATAATCTCAAAATAGGTATATAAGTTCAGATATAAATTTAAAATACTCCGGTTATCACCAACAGGATAAAAGAAAATTTCCACAAATTAAGCAGTAACTGCCGACGTTTCGACTTTTATTGACGTCTTTATGAAGACTATTCTACGACTAGAGTGGAAAATGTGTCATAAAACTCATACTCAAATGCCATCAGCACAGGCAACGGCAAGGAAAAGCAGGCGATGCTGAGTATCAGTTTTATGACACAATTTCCACTCTAGTCTTAGAATAACCTTGATAAAGACGTCAATAAACGTCGAAACGTCGGTAGTTTCTGCTTAATTTGTGGAAATTTTCTTTTGTCCTGTTGGGGAAAACCTTTGGCGTATACTTTTGAGGACGCTACATCTAGAAACTATAAATTTAAAATACAAATTTATAATTTTGGGCCAATATCGTCTAAAACTTATAAACTTTTTCTAAAACAAGTTTTTTTCGAACCGTCTCTCAATAAAAATTGTATTTTTTACTCGTTTAAAAAGGTTAATTTTCTGCCAAAACCATATAAAAGAATTTAAAAAATAAATAACCAATTTAAAAACACAATAGTTTTAAGTCAAAATTGTCTCTTCACAAATCCGTATACATTACAGTTGTTCTGTATTTGGAATTCAGTTAGAGACATATTTACGTCAAAATAACAAAATTAAAAGTTAAATTGACTGTTGAAAATTCGTCAAAAGCCATGTGCACGGTCTGGGAACGTGTACACTTCGTGCATTTGTTTCAAAAATCCTTTATTGGCGGACCGTTTCCACGCAAAGGTCATCATCAGAGCGCAAAAATTCGTCAAAAGAGGCGAAGTGAAAGGTGAGGAGTTATTGCGCCAAGGCACTCCAAACCATAGTCATTTTATGTGCGCTGATAATAACCTTTAGGCTGAAACCGGTTCGCCAATAAAGGATTTTTGAAACAAATGCACGAAGTATACACCTTCCCACACCTACCTATTTAAACGAACAAATACTCAAAAAAATAGTTCAATTTAAATTGAAGAAAAAAAGTTGAAAGAACGAAATATTGTATGCAACATTGCAAAGAATAACAGAAAAATAAAAAAATAATGAAAAAAAAATGAAAAAGGAAAACATGTTAGAGAGAAAAGAAGAAGACGAAAAGAGTTGCAGTAAAAAAGGCGGGTAAACACCCTAAACAACAGTAAATTATCTTTTGTTATTTGGTTGGTTGCTCTATTTATGGAGGAAGAAATACCGAAATCGCTGAAATTTCTTGTTGTCGAATTTCCACAGCAATCAAAAGAGACAATAATTGCAACGAAAAGTTAAATAGCTATAAAAAAAAAGATGCCAATTTATCCCAAATTGCTGTTTCAGTCTCAGCTGATCGCGTGGGCGCCTCTCCTGCGACAGGACAATCGGGATGTCCCCTCAATCGGGATGCCCTCTCAATGAGACTGGCGATCTGCGTGTGACTAGTTCCCACAGCTGTATCCTTCCATTGGCCGCAGCAATCCATCCTCCTGCAGGACGTCATCGCCTCCCTCTTAACCCCACCAGACCAGGCCTCATAGGTTATCTTCGGTCTGATTACTGCTGTGTAGAGCCACTGCAGGACGTATGGCTTTAACCCCATTTCCTGACGTGTGACCCCACGTGACTTTTCCAGGTGAGACGGCTGTCGATGGTCACCCCCAGGTACTTAGCCCCAGGCTTTAGTAGCAGAGATTCACCGTACAGCGTAGGTGAGCGGAATCCTTTAGTTTTCCTTTTTTTGGTGTAGAGCAGAAGCTCGATCTTGCCAGGGTTGACTGACAGTCTTGTCTCGGTATATCATTGTTCTATTATTCTACATGCCCTTTGCATTTGATCACAAACGCTGCCAACGAACTTTCTTGGTATCTTGACCAGTCCGTCGTCCGCATACGCTTGCGCACTGAACCCCTCGGCTTGTAGCCTCAACAAAAGACCATACCTTAAGAGACACCATAGTCGAGGTGATAAGCAACTGCCTTGTGGACAGCCGCCCTCGACCTCGATTTCTCTCCGGTGATCTCCCAGAGAAGCCGTAACCTTACGGTTGCGGAGTGCCGATCTGACCCAGCTTAACAACTATGTTGGGGTTCCCCGGGTCCTAAGGGCCTCGCAGATGTTGCTTGTTCTGGCTTTGTCGAATACCCCCTCAATGTCGAAAAAGAGTGCCAACAGCACTTCCTCATTCGAGAATGCCTTGTCTATTTTATGCACTACAGAATGTAGAGCGTTAAGTTTATTATGAAAAATATGCGACCGACATGCAATGATTGTGATCAATGTTACTTTGATCAAACTAAGCAGTATTTAAAATCCACCACAAAATAATGCAGTTTATAAACTGGCAGAGTCAGTAATTATCCAGACAGAGAAATATCTTGTACTCGAATCAACTCCGTCTTCTAGAGGGTTTTAGCTCTATCTCAGAAAAATAATTGATAGATTAGAATCAGATGTGTAATGTACTCTACTCAATGTCTAAATTTACAAAAAATATATTATAATGTTTGTGAGACAAGTACTATATTGTATTGTGGACTTAGATTAGCGCTACAACAGACCAATAATCGATATTTTACGAGTACTTTTAGTACTAATTTAGTGTCTCTTCTTAAGAATATCTTTAATTATTACAATTAAAGATATTCTTAAGAAAGTAATTAAAAAACGAATTTTAAAGAAGAAAAAGCCCGTCAAAGATTGACGAGCAGAAGTTGTTACAGTATGGTTGGAAAAGGGCCCCTCACTCCGTATTGTTGAAAAACCTAATAAATCGGAATATCAAAATTAATATTTAGTAGTTAGTAGAACAAATCAAGAATGTTGAAGAAATAACAGTATTTGAACACGAAGCACCTAAGATGCAGGTTATGAAAAGCAAAGTAATTATTAAAAAGAAGTAGAGTGTCACTTGATGACGGACAGCTATGTGCAAATCGAAGATGTCGATTACGCTGGATTTAGGTGTAAATAACTCTGTGGATTAACATATAGAAAACATACTCTATGACAGGATTTCCTTTTATAGAATGAAAAGATGGTCCTGCAGAAAGGTGGTTTGGCGATGGGTCCGTTTAGTCGGCTAGGTCCTAATCTGTCAGTTTTTTGTACTGATCCTGCTAAGGTATTCATGAATTTTGTAGATGGAATTAATTTTTTGATTCAAATTAGTTCCGTAGTGATTCCGATTTTTTTGTTGTTGTATCAACGCTTTTATTTAAAATCATTTTTATTTTACTATTTTCTTAATTTTAAATCACTAACAATAGTGAGATCCCCCACTGGTTACGTAAATTGGCAACAGTTTTTGCATCCTGAGCACTATTGGTACCCTAAAATAAAACCTACCTGACAGCTCAAACACGAAAGTATTCTAAATCTACTGGATTACCAAAAGTAACAACGCGCTGAGCTTCTCCATTAACTTATCATAAGTCTACAGACTGATTACACCTTCCCTCAACATCCAAGCAGCCTGTAGAACAAAGAATGGCAGCCTTTAGTTGTTAGATTCACAGACTATAAAACATTGTTGTTTAAAAACAACTTCGAAAGGAAAATTTACCCCAACTGAGGATGTTGGTCCCTAGGGGTTTCTATTATACAAAAGCTACCTAAAATCCCACATCGCCTATTCACCTGTCAAGAATTTAATCATACTTTTGACGTTCAGTCTGACTCAAAACAATTTCACCAAAAAAAGTTATATAACTAGATTTTACTGAAGAAATGATCAATCGAAATGACTCTCCTGAATGTTTCGTTATTCAGTAAAACCCATATCAAGGTAGAGGTCTTTGTTTACATTTTTCAATATTGGCGTGATAAAGAAACCCTCCATACAGTGTTGCCAGGATTACTTTGTTAGTAAATTGGCACGTCCTTTTCTTGCTAATCTTTACACCACGAGAGTACAATAATATCTATTGCTGTCCAAATAATTTTTGACGTGGTTTATGTCAGATTTGTTTTTTCGGGTCTCCTGAAGGTTTTAAGAGTTTTCCGCCGACTTTCTCGCTTTTAGCAATCGTTTCTGTGTTTTAATTTGTGTGTTAGCCATGGTGAGACAATGTTTTGTGTGTAAAACTTGGGATTATAAAAATAAACCTGGGAAATTATCTTTTCACCGGTAAGCTCATTTGTGTTTTGTGGTTATGTTGTTACTCGGCTCGTGGCCGTTAGCCATTGGCGTCGTTTGTAGTTTTATTGTATTATTAATCTTTAATATAAAAAAACTCAATAAATAGGTATAGTAGGTATGTACCAAAAATCATTTAAATATAAAAATATTTGAATGTTTTGGTCTGCATTCCATAATCGTAAAAATTGTATACATGTTTCCTTGAACAGCAGGAATCAAAAAAAAATAATAATACGCCTATTTGTGCTTATGTCATCTGGAGATATGTCCTTGGAGATTCAAATTGCGCCATATTGTTTTTAGCAATGTCGGCCATTTTCTGCTTCCCCTCTATCCGAACAACCCACAAGCCTCCAAGTATGCGGTTTGTATATCATGCCAAGTAAACAAATGCCAATTTATGATCAACTTGCGGCGTCTATTTATTTGCTCCATTGTCAATGGTCTGTCCAAATTATAAAATTGTCATATAAATTATAAAAAATGTTAAAATGCCAATTTATGATTGGCAGTTGTTGAACTCCCGGCGTCTATCTATTTACTCCATTGTCAATGGTTAAACCTGATGAGGCCCTATATAACGTGCACAAAAGATTTCTGAACTGAACAACAAAAAAGTATCCCCATTTTTCCATCAATAACAACAAACTACTTTCACGCTTAAGAATGGTATGTCTGGTTGGTTGATTATTTGTCTTATCATTGAACAGAAGAAGGTGGTATCAGGAGTAATTTGAGGGACAAAGATTTTCGACAATCGAAAATATTTCCCTTCTCCTCTACTCTCTTGAGTAGGAGTCAAACCTAGCTTCAGTCGCTAACAACTAGGCTAATAATAAGACATAGCTCATCTTTGATGAATTTTAAAGTTGTCGTGCTTGTCACGTTTGGTGTTTGTTCAGCGCTTACCTTTTGTGTTAGCTTGTAAGTTCCAACCTGACATATTAAACTCTACAATTTACTTTAAATTGGAGATCCAGGACATGGTGTTTCATCCCCCTTACAGTTTAATTTTATACACCTTAATTTGGCACATTTTACTATAACCGTATAACTTTACCAAGTAGGCACTTATTTTTTCATCTTTCCAATGATATAAGTGCTAGATGCCATTAGTATTTTGGAGGACAAAATATGATGTACTAATGAATTAAATAAAAAATTCAGCTAAAAACTTCAGAAAGAAAGTTTTTATTTGTGTTGGTTAAATCAGTAAACTTACTGAAGGTTTCTCGTTTCGTGTCTTCCAACTTATCTCTCATATGATTGAACTTATATATGTCCTATCAGAAATGTTGACGTCACTATCAACTGGCTTGGTGGAAATTTAAGTTTTAGTTATATCACCATTCTTTTGTAACTTGCGCACTTCTACATCTTTTCAAAACATAACAGCAAAACTTAGCTTTTAATGTTATGTCCCTCAAACAGACTAAACTCCTTATTAAATAGTAACTTCTTCTTCAGTTCTAAGAAAAAAAGCTTTTTTACAAAATTGTAGTGCATATCAAGGCCATCTATCAATCAAGCCTTTAAATGTTGGTCGAATAAGTTAAGACTCCTTTGGAATACGATACCACTCGTACTACCACAAGTACTGACTGCTGCCATCTGTCGAGAAATATATACCAACCTAATACTTTCATTATGAGTACCTACTCATACCACTTTCATTTACTGCATATTTCATGAGATGTCGCTGTTGTATTCTTTAAGGTGATAAAAACTGATTTTCTTTTGCAACTTGTGAGAGAGTATTTAAATTTTGCAGGTGTTAAAGAAATAAGCAGATGTGCTTAGGAGCAAGTTGATAACTAAAGAAACGTTTTCCACTTTTTATGTAAAAAAAAAATAATAATAACGACTTAGAAGGGAATAGGAAAGAACAAATTGCTCTTGAAAATTATATTTTTGTAATTTTCACATAATATGTATAGATACATCTTAAGTTTCACAGTTCTTTAGTTCAGCTATTTAATTAGAGTGATTGCAACCGTAACCCATTAATACACATTCATTAAAAAGTCAACAAGACACATTAAAAGAGTCTTTATTTGGGTAAATAGAATGTGATGGCGCAAAACTCCCTACCTCAAGACACCTTCGCTCAACGGCACATTCTAACAATGTCGATCTTCAACTTGTTATTGATTTGTGACCAACACTTACACTACATACTTTTTTAATTACTGCTATCCGCAATTACAATATGTGTAAATGGGTGAGTTTAGAAATAAATATCTTAAAAGAAATTGCAAGTTAATATTATATTTTGTAGGGCGTTATTACGTCACTGGTGCTTGTATCACTATGCATCATGAGCTCCATAGCGACTGAGGTAACAAGTATTTTAATTCTAATGAATATTATAGGATTAAAGAAATATTTTTTTTTACACACAGAACAGCTACAGTTTCAGCTACGTCATCGACTCAGAGGGAATTCTGAGCCAGCACACTGAAGAATCGCGTAACGACATAATCAGTGGATACTACAGCTTCTTGCAGCCCGATGGTAACATTAGGGTGGTTCGTTACAGGGCTGAGCCAGAAAAGGGTTTTCGAGTTTTTATTGTCTACAGAAAAATTCATAGTGAGTACCTATTTTCATTAGTTATTTTCAAGTAAAACTAACTCAAGTTCACGCTCTCGTAACCTGAAAGGTCACTTGCACAAGCCATGGGAGAGTTCTTTGTTCATTGAAACGTTTTAGGGAATGTTAGTCGGACACTTGTGAAAATGTCATCGATGTTGCACTTATTTGTGGATGCACTTGAAAAACAGCAACTAAAGACAAACGATTTTAAGTAGGTAATTTTTGCTTCTATTGTCATGAGTTAGTCGTGGTTACTGAAATATTTATACTTTAGTCATGCTTAAATTCTATGTTTCTATACTTTAGTTTATCTTAAATCATTAATAACACAAAAATAGTGTCAATTGTAAATAAGTGTATCAGTTGATTTAAAATGTATATATACAAAGCAACTATATTGCAACTATTATCCATAAATGAGTTACATCATCTGCTTTTAAAAGCAAAATTCTGAGGGATTTTGTACGGACATGACCAGCTTTTTTAAATAATTTATTAACAAAAAACAAGATTTTTATAAAAATTCTGCAACCTATAGATACGTTACGATATCTTGATATTTCAATCACTATTAATTGAGGGATCATTAGTGTCAGTTGCGTAAAGTAATTCAAACCAGGGCCAAAGTAAAAAGAGCATAAGCAAGAAATTTTGCAAATTTAGGTTTTAAGCGTCATTAAACACCGTTTTTCTTTCTGCGCAGAATGATCTGACTTCCAGCTTTTTCTAGTAAATTATTTGTCACTTAAGCCAACTAAACAATGGGGTATATAGTAAATTTTTTAAAACGTAATTGAAACTTTAACTCGGTTTACTGTAAAGTAATTAATTTGTCGGTTATAACTTTTTGCCTTTCAACCATCGATATGTAAGGTTTTTCGGTGTTTTATGGCAAATTAGAAATGTACCATGGTTTGATTGCTTTTATCGCCATTTTTCTTATAACCTATATATGCTGCACATTTCTGGAAAAATATCTTATTCATGCAGAACCAAAAAAATGTAAAAAGTTCGTTAAAAATTGAAAATAAATACACGAACGCTAAAAGGAAATAAACGAAGCTCCAAAGTTGAAAAAGAAATGCTTTTTGAGATAAAAAAAAATAAAAACTTTAATTTAGCATAGGAATTTAAATGTCTGTATGTTGATTTGAGGATTTTCAATTTGCTAACAAACGAAAACACACAAACACAAAGAAACATATTACATCTGTGAATGAAACTTCGCAAAAGTACTGGCAAAATTGGCTTTGTAATAACTAATAATCAAACAAAAAAATCCGTATTTAATGATGGCCATCGTAGGTTGTGTAATATAAATTACTTTCTATATTGGTAATTGTGTAAGATTTAATGAGATTAAGGCACCCAAGGAACACTTCAACACTATTTTGCTGAAACTGATCGACGTTTCGACTTTTATGTGAAGTATAAGAACTCCTGGGGAATACAGGTCTGTCTGGAGGCGGTGTCTCTGTTTCTACAGTCCTTATTATTCCACAAGTAAAAGTTTAAGGCAGGAAATCATATTCAATTCTAATCTTCAACAATTGCATGTGGACATTAGCACCCTGAAAAAAGCAACTAAGCAGTGCTGAAAGATTGATACAGCTGATGAATTATCTTTTCCCTGATATTCTGACCTGTATCCCAAAAAAATGACATTCTTTCTCAATTTTCCACTGACTATTGACCTGCGGTCTATTGGCTCACTCGAAGTATTCCCAGCAAGGTTTGCTTCTGCTTGCTCCACTAATTGTCACCCGCTATGGCTAGACCCTCAACGAATCTGATGAGTCTCTCGGGCGACACTGCGTTTGCATCTTGAGGTGCAATGATTATGTTTCTGAATAATGAGTATCTCGATCTGGCAATAGCGGGGCAGTCACATAGGACGTGCTCAACTATCTCGTCGTCCTCTTAGCACAGCCGCCATTCCGTCTCTTCGGACAGTCCGAGTCTGTGCATGTGAAATCTTAGGGGGCTATGTCCTGTGTACAGTGCAGTGGCCACTCTGATTTGTCTCCTATTTAGTCTGAGGAATGTTTGGGCTTTTGCCCTCCCTATTCCCAAGATAAATTTTTTGGAGTGTAATAATCAGAGTAGATTCTCCCACCAGTCCTGGGACTTGGCATTGCTCCATTTCTGGAGTTCAGCCTTGACCAGAGAGTGTGAGACTCCCAGTGCCGGTTCCGGGCCTAGGCCTGAAGGCAGGGCCTCCTATAGCTAGAGAGTCGGCTCTCTCATTGCCTTCGTTACCACGATGGCCCGGGATCCATACCAGTGTGAAGCTGTTCTCCTGCGATAGCGCGTTCAGAGTCCTGTGGCATTTCCAAACAATTTTGAAATTGCAGCGCAAAGACATAAGCGCTAGAAGCGCTGCGCTATCCGAGCAGACTTTTATTCATCTATTGTGTCCTCCCTCCTCTAATAGGTGTCGGGCACACAATTCAATCGCATGCATTTTTGCCTGAAACAATGTGGTGAATCGGCCCAGGCTCTCCGCTATGCAGATGCCATCCGATCTTCCGTACACTCTGGAGCCAGCCTCTTCGTCTGTTTTGGATCCGCCCGGGTACCAGGTACTTCCTGTCAGTTCGCCTCGTTCATCCCAGCCTAACCGTGAGGGAACCCTGACGACGTAGCGAGTGTCTAATGTACATTTTAATGCCATTAGGTAGGAGACCATGTTCAATACCGCAAGGCCTTCCAAGCAAGCCCGGGCACTGTTGGTCTCACCATCAAATGGCTGCGGTGCTATGTGAGTAACTTGTTACAGCCGGTTTGTCGCCTTAATTGCCTCTCGTTCTAGGGGTATTGGAAGTGGAAGCAGTTCAAACATGCGCTCCATGGCTGCCGTGCGCGTCGTTCTCATTGCCCCCGTGATACAGAGACTTATTCGTCTTTACAGAGAGGACAGTTTAGCTTTGATGGAGCTCTGTCTGTTGTTTCGATAGCAAACTATGACCCCAGAGGTGATTATCGATCTTATTACCGCCACGTATATTCACATAGTTTGTTGCTCTCGCATCCCCCATGATTTGCCGCAAAAGTTCTTGCATGACCAAAGGAAAGGGAGAGCTGTGCCCTCCTAACGGTACGAGTCACATGTGGATTCCATATGAGTGTTTTGTCCAGGATGACTCCTAGAAATTTTACTTCGTTGATAAAACGAGATTATCGTCCCGAATACAGATGGCGGTTTCAAGAAGTCCAGCCTGTTCCTTCGGGTAAATGGCACAATCACCGTTTTCCTAGGGATTATTGCTAGGTTTTCCTTTGAACACCACCTGTGTACAACATCCAGCACCTCTTGCAGCGTGCTGCAGATTTGTTGGTCGGGGTGGTTTCTTAAAAGGATAACGATGTCGTCCGCGTATGCTTGGACCTTGACTCCCCATAGTTCCAAAATAGCCAGAAGGTCGTTCACTAGTAGGGACCACAGGAGTGGTGAAAGGACTCCGCCTTGTGGACAACCTCCCGCTGTTGTGAATCTGACAATGTCATCGTTTGATGTCAGTCTGGATTATCACATGTTGCGAATCCAGTTGGTTATTGTTGGTTCGATCCGGTGACCATAATTCTGTCAATTTTTCAGTTCCACATTGCCTGCAGAAGAACTCATGATGCTCAGAACCACACTTATATAACTCTACAATACTCTATAATAACTCTACAAAAATAATATTTTTTTTCTAAATTAGCACCGACAATGTGAATACACTTACCCAAATAATTGCAAGTTTTAGAGATTTTAAAGATAATTCTAGGCAATTTTTAGATTTTTTTGCTGTTTTTAATACCTACATCTGCATTCCAAAATTCTTTATATGTAGCTAAATGTTGTCGATAGACAATGAAGAAAAAGAGACTAAGGTTAATTGTTATTTAGTAATAACTCTTCAAGCAACTATTAACTAAAATACTGCCGAATTTACCCTTATAACAGCAAACTTGTACAAGGACTTAAAGTTTCGATAGATTTTCTAAACCATAAAAGATCGAAGTTGGTTGATTCCCAACAGGTATCTGATCTAACAGACATCTTTACATAAAATCTTTCCATGTTTTTTGACATTGTTTTTCTAAAGAAATCGGACTAATAAATTTAAGTGATGTAAATTGAGGCCAAATTGATAAATTTGGCGCCAAATCCCCTATATGCAACACACGAAATCTGCAAAACTCGAACTTTTTCTTAAATATGATGAAAGGAATCCAAAACTGTAGAATTGATTTGTATTTTTGATGAAGTTTTTTACCAGATATTGTAAAAAACATAAAAACACTATTTTAAATTCTGGACGATGATGGAGCTTTATTACTGATCAAAACATTTCTGAATACATAACCCATCAAGAGCTTGGAATAGCTAAATAATGGAAAAACTCTTGACATGACATTATTAGGCAGGTTATCTTTCAAAAGCCAGGTACTAAAAATGTCACGTCTGTACTTAAAAAAAAATCTGATTTTAATGACAATATCTGCTCAATAAAACTTTGATTTTCCAAATAAACAATTGTTACTTGGAAAATTGCCACTTTTTGACACTTTTTATAATTTATTTAAGAACTGCTCTCTATCCTTGCGAGCCTTGAAAAATGACTACTCAAAACCAAAAATGTCTTTTTGTTCGTTGCAAAAAGGAGTGTTGGGATTTTTTTTTTATTGTGTTACATTTTATGAAGCTCGTAATTCAGCAACTTTGCTCCAATTTAACGAACTTCCTATATGTTGTAGTTTACAAGAACCTAATTCATCGAGTTCGAATCACATGAGGGTTTACCCAAAGTACCGAAACTAATAGGTTATTACACTTTGCAGTTTTGTCCTCGTGTTACATACAAACGGAGTAAAGTGTTCCGTCTGTAGAAAATGTACATTTCTAGGGATTAGTGAGATGTTGTACAGAGCAGGAGCAGGCGACATCCATTAGCGTATTTTAGATCCAATATTGAAAGGCAGATAGCTCTCAATTCGAGAAGCAGCCCATATTGCTCTGTACCTCGTTGGTTATCGGAACCAGAACGAAATAAGACGAGTGTACGTGGTCACCCATCTGCATACTAGTTTTGGGGTCTAGCCCTCATCAGTACAGCTTTGACTGGTCGACAAATTGGTCAACGACAACAGAAATCACGGTCCCCAATTTGTCGACCAGCCAAAGCTGTACTAATGAGGGGTAGACCCCGAAACTAGTACCTATGCCGATAGGTTGATCGGCAAATTGGTGACTACCTACTCTTTCTAGGGACGGATTCTTGAACTGAGAGCCATCTGCCATGCAGTGTTGGATCTAAAACACGCTGGTGGATGTCGCCTGCTTCTGCTCTGTACAACATCTCACCGGTACTCTGTACGTTTCCGGCTTCAATTAGCCGTATCACGGTCGTCAATTTGTCGAGCAGCCAAAGCTGTACTGATGAGGGGTAGACCCCGAAACTAGTATGCTGATCGGTTGATCGACAAATTGGTGACCACGTACAATCGTTTCAATTCGATCTGATTCCGATAACCAGCGAGGTAGAGAGCAATATGGGCTGCTTCTCGAACTGAGAGCCATCTGCCATGCAGTATTGGATCTAAAATACGCTGGTGTATGTCGCCTGCTCCTGCTCTGTACATCATCTCACCAGTACTCCATACATTTCCGGCTTTAAGCCTCCGAAATCACTGTCCCCAATTTGTCCACCAGCCAAAGCTGTACTGATGAGGGGTAGACCCGAAACTAATATGCAGATGGGTTGATCGACAAATTGGTGACAACGTACAGTCATTTCAATTCGTTCTGGTTCCGATAACCAGCGAGGTACAGAGCAATATGGGCTGCTCCTCGAACTGAGAGCCATCTGCCATGCAGTATTGGATCTATAATACGCTGGTGGATGTCACCTGCTCCTGCTCTGTACATCATCTCACCAGTACTCTGTACATTTCCGGCATTAATCCTCCGAAATCACAATTTCCAATTTGTTGACCTCGACCAGCTAAAGCTGTACTGATGAGGGGTAGACCCCGAAAGTAGTATTCTGATGAGTTGATCGACAAATTGATGACTACGTACACTCGTTTCAATTCGTTCTAATTCCGATAACCAGCGAGGTACAGAGCAATATGGGCTGCTTCTCGAACTGAGAGCCATCTGCCATGCAGTATTGGATCTAAAATACGCTGGTGTATGTCGCCTGCTCCTGCTCTGTACATCATCTCACCAGTACTCCATACATTTTCGGCTTTATGCCTCCGAAATCACGGTCTCCAATTTGTCCACCAACCAAAGCTGTAATGATGAGGGGTAGACCCGAAACTTGTATGCAGATGGGTTGATCCACAAATTGGTGACCACGTACACTTGTTTCTAGGGATTAATTCTAGACGTTTTTCACTGGTAGAGCTGGTGACAATTGGTTATATCAAAAAACACTACGAGTTTTAGAAATTAAAATTTTACAGTATCTATAGAATACATCAATTACAAGTAGGGCGTGTTCAGTTGAAAACGTCATCTAGTTGGCTGTGAAATGTCAAAAGAAAAAATAAAAAAAAAGTTTATTTACTTTGGTTATGTCATTCTTTTCTGTCAAAAATTCATAGTCTTCTAGATAACGTTTTCTAGATATTAGATTAGATACCATAATAATAAACTAGATTAGATACCATAATTGCAGACCTTACTTAAAGAGTTTGCTTTTTACTTATTGAACACTTAAAAAAAAATCCAGTTTGGATTGAGAGTAATATTGATTTTTATTATAGAGACACCGAAAGGACATCTAAAATTCCCTAGAGATTTCCAGCATCCAATAAGTCTGTCGGAGCCTGTCAGCACCATACCAAGACCGCTCTTAGAGTACCTGGTCAAAGACAAAAAACACCATCGATGAAATGTAGTTTTTAAAATAATAATTATCAGAAATAATACATGGTAAAGTGCAAGAATTATTGTGCCATATAGTTTTTCATTTCATTTCAAATTTTAGTAAAATTTCGGTGTGGTACAAATCTAAGTTAAATGTATAGAATTCTACCACATTAGTGCAGCAACTTAAGATTCGGTAGATATTTGATGCAAAAATTGATTTAAAAAGCTATCTATTCAGTATTTTTGAATTACGTATTGGATATTTTGCATAGGCTGCTAAAATATCGCTTTTTATTAGTACTCATGAAATTTGCAAACTTTAAAACCTTTAAAGACTATTTCGCAAAATGTTTATTTCATATTTCATATACTTTTAGCCTAAGGATCTACGTAAGAAAAAAAATATGGTGTCTATTTAAAACTAGCAATAATATAATTATTTATTATAAAAATATTATACAATTATGCTTAATGATAGACATACACTGAATTAAAAGTACCTTAACTCTGATGTAGGTAATTGGTAAATAAAGAATACCACCTCTTATAATTTGTTTGAAAACTGCTTTAAGAAAATACCCTTTACTCCTTACATTTTTTATTACAAAAATGATATTAAAGAATTTATAATCTGTTCGTAAAGAAAAGTAAGGCCTTATGCAGTAGCCAAATAAGTACAAGTACGATTACCAGTATGATTCTACAAGTAAGATACATTACATTTTACTAACTAGTAGGGGTATTCAATACAAAAAGTCACTAAGTGGTCGATTGAATGTCAAGAGAAAATTTTGGAGAAACAAATCTGTCATCTACTTTTAATACTCCATCATTTTCTGTCAAAAATGTATATATAATTTGATATTTTTTTCTAATGGAGACCTGGTACTAACAAGCTAATATCAACATTGAAAGTTAATATTCAAGCTTCATTGCATAGTTAATTTTAATAAATTAATATTGGCCAAATTCCGGATTCGGATCAGCTGTATCAAGAACAGTACTCTCAGCGCTCCTTCCAAATCCAAGCCATGGAAAAAAGAAGGATTTTGTAGCGCTGATAAAATTGTGGCAATTTTGAACAGAAAAATTCTAAAGAGAAATAGCACTGAAAGCCAAGGAAAGAAAATTTAAAAAACTATTAAATTGAAGATGGAAACATATTTACATAATTTAAAACAAAGTCCATTGACAAATCGACACTTCAAAACTTACTAAAAATTAATTCAATTCATCCCTTCTGGTCAGATTGGGCAAAAACAGTTTGAGGGGAAAAAAATAAAGAAACTATGAATATAAAAAAAGGCAAGAAGTAAGCATTGAAAAATCGAGAGTTGGTTACAGGCACATTTGAAAGATATAAAAAAATACACACAACAATTATATTAGCCTAAAAAAACATCAGAAAACTGTTTCAAAACTACGACTTGAGAACAATTCGAATAACTTGACCGATATTATTGTAGACATTTTTTTAAAAGGACTCTTAAAATTAACAGAAATGGAATTCAGTAAAAGAAAAAGTAACGTTTTTAAGAAATGTCGAAAATCCGAAAAAAATATTATTAATAATAATTTTTAAGTAAATAACAATTTTTGTCAGGTATAACAATTAATTAAATGATTGGTCAAGCATTTGATACCTACCTAATTGATCGATATATAATTGATAATTACTTGGTTGAGAATTTAGAAACAAATTTGAGACAAAGATGTTTGGTTTTGATAATATAAATCCTATTTTGTGTACGCAACGAGAAAGATTATGACGTAATATTTACAATTAAGTACAAAAAAAAATAAAAATAAAAAAACATGAAATTTGGAATATACTTAATACTGTTAGTGGAGCTAATTAACTTATAAGACTACTATTATGCACATATACCTCTAGTATTTTATATAACATTCTAGTAGGAATATTATAATACACTGGCATTAACTTACAAAGACAAAAGTAACTAAATTTAAGATAAATATACAAAAAAATATATACAAATTGCAAATACAACTTGCTTTATAGGAAAATAAAAAAAACGAAAAAAGAAAGCTAAACTAGTATAATGAAAAAAGTGTTTTACCTGGTACGTATACAGACTGTTACGGAACGAAATGTACATACTATTATGGGAGATAGGTTTTGACCACTCCAACACATATTCAGGATTAAAAAAGTTCGGAACTCATTTCTTACTGATAAACAGGGTTTTTTATAAATTTTGCCCAAAAGAAAAATCAATCATAGTTCCCAGAATTTTTGCAGAAAAGTTGGACGAGAAGAACCCATGAAGGTAACAAAGATTTCTAAATTTCTAGAGCCGGACTAATAAAGTTGTTCTTGTGCTGCAAAACCAACACGCAGTATACGATTTTTTAAAACTTTTGCAATAGTTCACAAACTCCAGACAATAAGAAATCGGAACAATTTAAGTTCTCGCACTTTTATTTTTCTTACAATTTTTTAATGTTGAATTGCGTTGAATGCTGTTTGTGTTACCCATGACTTTTTATTATTTAATGTACTTTTTCTTGATATTTATGACAAAAAAAAGAATAATAACAAAAAAGCCTGTAAAGAATATGCTAGCCTATGAAGAATAAGAAGCAATGAAGAATATGCCGACATATTATTTATTTATCTAAGGATATTGGAATGGAAACAGTAGAGCGGCGGTACGGGGTCAGAGGCGATATCCGAATGAAGAATCCCCAATCATCAGACTTTTTTTACAACTTTTTGCTTCCTTCGACAGTACGAAAGGTGTCCCCATCAAACTGTGGAAAGAAACGAACTAACTGAACATGACAATGATGTGTTGGATACCATTGGCTAAAATCCTAGAATGAGCACAAGAAGAACGAGACGTTTAAATCGCATTGGATTGAACCATGTCAAAAAGGAACGACTTTATCCTTATCACATTCATATTTTTAAATTTTTTAATCAGATATAAGATTTAACAGACTTTATCAGACTAAGGGCCAGTCGCAAGGCTTCGACCCTTCAATGATTTGCTACTTGCTTGATTGTTTTACATCCTAAACTACTATTATTTGCATTAATGAGATTTTCAGATCCAGCTCCAGAGCAGATCCAAAGCCTGGAACCCGGTGACAGCGTGCTCTGTTTGGCTTTCTGCGATTTGATTGAGATCCATAGACCCACGATTTACAGAACACTGTTCTCAGACGAATCGCAGTTCACTAGAGATGGAATTAACAACTTTCGCAATAAACATGTTTGGGCTGAAATAAACACAGAAGCCATTCGTGAAACCAGATCTCAACATCGATTCTCAGTAAATGTTTGGTGTGATATTTTCAACAACAAACTAATGGGACCTCATTTCTTTGAAGGCCCTTTCACAGGACCTGTTTATCTCGATTTCCTGCAAAACATATTACCGGGTCTTCTAGAAGAACAAAAAAGTAGAACAAAGAGGAATGTACTTCCAGCATAACGGCGCTCCGCCGCATTTTACGCTGGCCGTAAGAGAAAATTTGAATGCTACATTCCCCAATCGATGGCTTAGAAGAGGAGGTCCGCACGCTTGGCTCAAAAGGAGTCCAGATTTAACTCCTCTAGTTTTTTTTTTATGGGGTCGCCTTAAGTCAATAGTTTATAATGAACAAATTAATTTAATAATTATTAATTAATGATAAATAATAATTAATTAAATGAATTAATATTAGAGAACAACTGATTAAAAAAATAAATTAGAACTTGTGATCACATAAAAAATAATCCAGAGGAAATACAAAAGTCTGGAACTCGCTTGTTGAAGAGACAAGATAAATGCAGGGAGAATGGAGGCTTTCATTTTGAAAATGTGTTGTAATCTTGGTTTTTATTTTTCATTTTTTCTAAGATTTAAAGATATTGTAAATTTGAAATAAATAATCCAAAAACAATAATTATAAATGTTTGTTCATTTTTCTCATATCTATTTGTTTTATTTCTCTTCTTGTCATAAATATTGATAAATAATAAAATAAGCAACTTTAACTCAGTAAGTCACTAATAATACAAAATGCTGTTAATTAAAAAAAAAAACAAAAGTGCGATAACTAAAATGGTTCCGATTTCTTATTGCCCGGAGTTTGTGGACTTCAGATCTTTTGCAAAAGTTTAAAAAAGATTTGTAATGAGTGTTTGTTTTGCGGCATCATAAAAAGAACAACTTTATTAGTCCGGCTCTGGAAATTTGTCTTTCTTATCATAAAACGTCTCACCCACATGCAATTTCTGCAAAAATTCTGGGAAATATGATTGATTTTCGTTTTGGACAAAATTTGTACAAATTCTTGTATATCAGTAAGAAATGAGTTCCGAACGAAATATGTGTTGGCATGGTCAAACCTATCTCCCATATTAGTATGTACATTTTGTCCCGTAACACCATGTATACTACTTAAATTATTATTCTAATTGACGAGGAAAAAAAAATTTAAACATCTGTACTTTGAAATTTCACGAAACAGAAAAACTAATAAATAGCTTAGTACCAAAATGATTTTTTTTTACCAACAGTTTTTTATAAATTGACTTCCTTGCATTATCTGTGGAAAGTCGAAGAGTTTTGAACCCGTCTATCGAATATTGTTCAAACCCCCTATATATTTATATGTTGAATTTTCTGTTGACTTAGGATGGAACAATTGGGTAGCGCCATTACAATTATGTCTTTGCGTCAGCTCTATGGCACAAAAAATATTCAGTTCTTAAGGACTTCTTTCTGAAACTATGGAATAGTGGAAAACACCTATGAGGCTTCCATTTGCCTGAGCTTTATGTTAAGAAAACTGACCGCACTTTTATGTTAAACAACAATTTACGATCATTGCCTATTGTTATTATTATACACGAAATACTTTTCGTCGTTTCGATCGTACACAGAATTGTCCTCCACCCCCGCCTCACCATTGGGAGAAACATAAACCATTTGCGGAACGTAGTACCTCACCCCGGAGGAGTAAACCACTCCAATTTGAGGAACATAATTTTGCTTCTGATCAGCTTTCAACCTATTCTGAAGCTCTTTCTCAGTGTAACGAACAGAAGGCTGAAGAGTGATCTTCTTGAAAGGTTCCAGGAATTCGTACTCCTGTCTCGAAAATATGTGAGGCCCTGTATACTCTGGGCCTAACGTTCTTGAGTACTGCTTCCTGTGCACCTCGTACTTTTGCAAACTTGGCGTGTAGACTTGATCCAGAGGAGTGCCAAGAATGAGATTGGGGTTTGGCTGGTACGAGTACAGCTTCGTTCGGTATTGGTGTGGAATTGGAGCCTGATAGGGGTTGGGGTTGGGGACGTCTTCTTGGACCTCTCGCACTGGCGCTGGGCTTCTTGGCACTATATTTTTTGGCTAAAAAAAAAGTGCTTTAGAAAATGCCTATTTTATGACATGATACCAAACTAGTCAAGCAACAAGCAGCTCGCAATTATTTGTTTCCTAATTTACCACTAAAGCATGGCTAGTGATTGATACTTACACTCAAGTACCTGTTAATTTGGTACCAATTTGAAATTGGGCTGCAAATATTTCAAATAACTGTTTAATGGTTTTATGCAATTATTTAATATATAAATTATATATGTACATATATAGAGAGAAATTGTTACTTGCAACTTCTCGTAGTGTTAATTTAATGTTTATGATAGGTATATAAATGTGAGCTGCATGTTACAAAATATCGTTAACGACTTAATGACCGGTACTAATATAGATTTATCTCCAGTAATAACAAAAAAGTGGTACCTATGTTACAGAAATAGCGTTAATATTTCTAGTGAAATTTTGCACACTTTACCTTTAGGCTGCTGCTTTGCTTGATTGGCTCCCTAGGCGGGATGATCTCTTTGCTGGTACCATACTCGACCATAATGCTTTCGCAAGCATCCAAGGCGATTAACCAAACAACGAGCGTCTGAAACAATAATTGCGGCATAAACATCGTGTTGTTAACAATGAACTCGAAGTCCGAGATTAGTAGCTCCCGAAGGCTGCCAGCTGGTAATTGATTCTCAATGTTGGACGTAGAAATAGCTTTTTTATGAGCGAAAATCAATTTCTATACCTAATTGCCTTGCTGGTAAAAAAAGGACGCCTACAGAATTATAAAAGAGTATCACAAACAACAAATAGGTGGCTCTTCGGGGTATAATACCGTGATATTTCACTTCCTACAAGTCATTTGCATAACAAAACGTCACATTTACTTTAGCAGATTGATTGTTGTTCACCGAAAATAATTCGTTGTAGGTTTAACGTCTGATTGTTTAGCGGCCTAAATGGGGCCATTGGAGCAGTTTTTTGACACATCCTGTTCAATATAATGGTTTGATTACATTTAACTGTTCTCACTAATTACGACCCATTGTGCTTAAATTCTTCCTATAGCTTAGGTGGCTAGGGTTTATTATGTAATTAGAAAAGAGAATTTTCGTTATTTTGTCACGTGTCATTGTAAAATCTCATTCAATTTTTTTGTTGCATTTAAGCACTACGAAATTTAGATTAATATATATTAAAATAATCAGCCCTTAATAAGCCTTCAAATCAACTAAGTAAGTAGTGCATTACAATAATTATCACTAGTTATCGTGGTTGTATTTATTGTCTTCCCCCACTGGGCGGGAATCTTTCCCCCACTGGGTATCTTTCAGTAATATATTCCTCCAACTTCCATCATCTTCTGTTCTTTTTTCTGTCCTTGTTTCTAATGTCTTTTCTTTAAGAGTTGTCGAGTCTTAAGTGCCTCGTAGTCCGGTAATTCGAGTTTTCTGATCATTATGACGGCTTTGATGCTCTCTGGAGTGACAGTTTTAATAAATTTAAATTTAAATTAAAAAAAAATCATATTCTTTCCATGAACATATGCTTTTTAAGGTTTAACGAAACGCTGAACTAGCACCAACTATCTTTTAAAGTGTTCGATTTCTTTCAAGAGCGAATTTCTATCAATGTCTGACCTTTGAGCTACTTTCAGTAAAAATTGTCAGTGAGGGTTGCCAATTTGCCAATAACTACTGGCATTTGTCAGTAATTATCAGTCTCGCCAGTAAAACTGCCAGTAGCACCTGTCAGAAATTTGACAGGAATCAAGATTTAACATGTAATTAAAAATATATAATAATAAATGCAATATCGCCATGGACATACATACATGTCGACATTGTCAATTATCAATAACGTTGGTAAAACATGGTTCATGATCAACTATCAAAATCAGCAAGATAAACGTTGTGGATTAATGATTAGGATTGACCAGTCGATCATGAAATAAAGCAGGATTGAAATGCTAGGTCTGATTAATACTGTTAATAAGAAACGACATGTGAAATTGGCATTTAGCAGTTGTTTGGATTATTGATACACTAATTAGCGATTTGAGCTAACAAATATATTTTTTAAAGATAAGTTTTGTTGTAAATACATAAATAAAAGTATTAAGTATCACAAGAAATTGTAGTAAATTTAAAATTTCCTCAAACAAATTGACAGCTGACAGATGCTAATCACGAAACATCCTATCTATCTTTTTATTTATTATAATTTTCGGTCTCTTTTGAATCGTCTAGGCCGATTCGACGATCGAAATAAAATATTTACGACGAAAACCCGATTCAGTAATTGGCTCTTCAATCCGATTGAAAAAGTAGATTCAATCTGTCCCAGATAAACGTAGGCAATGACCTAGGAAATATGGACAGAGCCAACAAATGCCCATGTTTCATTCAAACTTTTTTTGTTGGTCGAGAGTCCGCCATGTTTAAGTGACCCATGACGGTATTTTATCGTGAGAGCACATCAATAATTGGTGAATAGCGATTTCGAATTATTTGACGTCAGATGTCATGTGACGTTAATTCACCAGAAGTGACGCCATATTTTTTTGGAATTGGAACACAGCTAAAAATGGGAGCAACGGGCCAAAATTGAAAATGTAAAACATGTTGTCTAGGTGGCAGTGAATATACCAACTCGCTGCCATTGATTTACTGGTAATTTTATTTAAAATAATTTGTTATAAATAATACTTTTTTGTTTTTCACATATTAAGCCATCGCCGTTAAATACATCCCTTCTGGGGAAGGATGTACCCTTTCCATCAGAAAGGGTCAAAAAAATCCTCAAGATTATGTGCAATATAAAATTTGCAAGGAATTTCCCAGGAATAAAATTCGATTTGCCAGTAATTGCCAGGAATTTAATTTAAGACGATATTTGCCAGTAAAATCCCAACTTTCTGGCAACCCTCATTGTCACAGAGACACTGAGTCTGAGCTTTACAGTTCCCAAAGACAATGAAAACAGGTCCTATTCAAAACTTTCGCCAACCTTAGAATCAGATTGCCATCCAGTTTTAAAAGTCAGGAGGCAGCACCTCTTCCTTTTCCATGTCACTAATGTTTGAGTTTAAATTTATGAAGAGAATTGATAGGTTTAAATTATGTTGAACATTGTTTAATGGTTCAATTTTATATAGTGGCTGGACCTCGTCAAATTTAGAAAGTAGCTGAAAAACCAATAAAAAATCGAAAATTGAATTGGAATTATGTAGAATTGGAATCATTCCACTTACAATTCAAGTTCGATTTTTATTATTAATGAACCAAAGATTAGAATGGATGGATGTTCTAATGATAGAGAATGATAAGAACGCAGCGGAAACGACCTCAAAGTTAAAGACCTCAAAGAGATATTTTCGATGTTTTCGGTCTTCTATACGAGTTGGTTACAAACATGACCCATCTTTCCTTCACCGCGTCCCAAATAATGTTACTGCTGAAAGGAGTATGAAAACTATGAGAAAATAGTTGGAAAAAGCGTTGCATGCTCAAAGGGGTGAGGGGGTAGACTTACCAAAGACACTGTTGTAAAGAGGTTTATCTACAGAAGCACTACTTCTAGTTGCACAGTCCAGTTCTACGTTAATGTGAAACCCAGAAGTTATATGCTAAAAGCATCATAAAACATATGTGAATAAAACTAACATTCATAGAATTTATATAATTGCATTTATAAGAATGTCAGATTATATAAAACAGGTGAGCAGGTTTTGTAAAAAATCAAGTAACCGTATTGTGGTAGGAGGAAAATAGTAAATGTACTTAGCTTTGGTACTTCTCTGGTGCTGGTAGGAAAAGACATTAAGTTTGTAAATGCAGATAATTTGCGATAATTTGGACAGCAGGGAAAATTATCGCAGTCTATGGAGATACTGCTCAAATAATGTCCTCAAACAGAGCAGAGTGCATGCTTATTCTGAACCCTTAGTGAGTCTGTGATGCAACGTCTAATAACTTGTTTCTGCCACTTTACCAACTCCATACTCTAACTTTTGCATTCGAGCAGATTTATTGATGGTCAAAGTTCTATCCTAGCAAAAGCACCGGTACTACCTCTCTCGGTTGACTTTCCTCTTGCCGAGAATCCATCAACATTGTAATCATCCAATGTGGAGATTGTGCCCCAGGAAGTAGCAACATGTGTAGTAAATGGGAGGATTGGGACAAGAAGTCAAAAAACTTACGAACTGGTAATTGTAATCATCAACCATCGACCAGAAGTGATGGTTAATGACCAGAAGTGATGGTTTTCCTGTTCAGAGTTCAAGTTCAGAGAATGGTTAACAATTGTACCCCGTAGCCACAGTTCCTTGCCTCAAAAATACTGTCGCCTACGCTCATGTGGGACAGCATGTTTGAAAGAAGTTTGGAGTGTCTCTATATATTTTCAACTTCTCACAATCTGTCAGATATGTTGTCGCATTCTGGCTGATTACTTCAGCATCAAATCTCTAAGGAAAAAGAAAAGACGTCCTCTCTGCCATTTTAAGTGACCTGCTACCATCGTTAAGTTCTCTCAGTAGCTCTGGTCGGTTGTTTTCTGTTGGGTTCACTGTAGGGATTCGTCAAGTCAAGTAGCTTGACAATTTTAAGATACATGACTCGAAAAACTGAATACTTGACAACTCGGTACTTGACTGACTTGATTTTTTTACAGTTGAGCTTGACTAAATGTCAAGTATTTTCAAACTTCTTGACACATCACTAAAAATGGTGAAAGGTAGGCAACAAACAAACTACAATTTTAGGACTTTAGTAAGACGAAAAGAGATAAATTCTTTCTGGTCATTACCTGAAAGAAAAATAGAATGCATCGCGAAAAACAGAAAAAAGTATTTTTCAATTAAACGGAAAACATGATGGAACTTAAAAAATTCTAAATGTTCGTTAACGAGAAAATCAAAGAAAAATTGTGTAGCAAACTATAACTCTCATCTGAAGTAAGACGCAAATGCGGGATATCGGGGAGTTTCAGATTTGTATCAAAAAGACTAGAAAAAATTGGTTTTTAAATCCTCATTTAAGAAAGAAATTGAAAGGTTTTTTTCAAGTAAACAAAAATGTATAACTCTTCATCAGAGAAGAAGGTGAGGACAAATGTGAGCTTTATGGTAAAAATCTAATAAAACCGAAACAACAGTTGTAGATTTTCAGAAATCAATTGAAGACACTTCCTAGACATTACCCGAAAAAAAATAAAACAAATGGCAAAAAAGTTATATCTGTACCTTCAATAAAACACAAAATTTAAGGAAAAGAATTCTAAACTTTTATTAGAAAGGAAAATGAAACAAACTTTTCTAGCAACCAGGTTTATTTGATAATAATTCATTAAAGAAATAAATATTAGTGATCATCTCAAATAAATTGTGAGATTCTTCAGAGACAAGTAGAACCAAAATGCTTTGCACAAAACATCTAAATATTCATCAGAAAGAAAAATGAAGAAAACTTGTGCAACGATATATGAGCTTTATGTAAAAACAATACAACAATTGGCAATAAAAGGACAATATATATATATTAAATATAATTATTTAAGAAGGTTTAAATAACTCTAAATCTTTGACAGCAAGAAAATTGAATCCAGTTTATGTGGTAAATTGTGAGATTGATCTGAAGGTGGTTAACAGGCAAAAGCAGATCAATGAAACTTCCAGTCTATTTAGCAAGAAAAAAAATACGTTTAAATATTTGATGGGAAACTGAGAAACTTATATGACAAGAAAAAGGACAAATTGCTAAAAACTGCTTTAATTTCACTAAAGAGAAAATTAGAGATACCTTTTGCAATGTACAGTAACAAATAAATACAAAAAGTTATTTTAGATCAACATGCTTTGAAAGAAAAATTGTTACAAAACAACTTATGTTGCAAAATTTTGTTAAAAAAAATTTATAAATTATACATGTTACAGTTTGTTTCAGTCACCATGAAAACCTCTAGTCATTTTACTTTTACTAACAGTTCTATTGCAACCAAGTTACTAATTTTGTTCATCAGTTTTAGGGGATAACAAATTAATTGTGAGACAAAACTAAACGTGGACCGTATTTCGGAACGTAAATAATCCGGTGTCAAGTTAAACATACGAGGTTAATAGTTTTTGGTTAATAGAAGAAGTCAATGTCTAAGGTAAAGTATTTTCTGTGAACCTCGTATGAAACTAATACCTTTGATTTCGGGACCTGCGCTTGGATCCCAGGGGGAACTGAGGGATATTGTTGTTCAGCTATAAAAGTCGAGATTATCAAAGAATTTAAAACTCTGAAGAACATTGATGGTACATTTGAAAAACATGGATTTATACATCATCAAATAAAGAGATTCTACAAAATGATGGAAATGCATCTGAAGAACCCTAAGCACACAGTCAACTTAACTCGCCTTCTTTCTCTGGCAATGCAATCCATCAAAGAAGATTTATTCCGGATAGTCAAAGATTAACAAGTATAATACTGATACATAAATGAGTTATTATGCATTATTGCACAATATTCAAACAAGAGAAATTTAATGATTATAATTTACTAGTGTACTAATAATTATAGTAACATATTACGTAAGTCTTGTCAGTTGTTACAATAATTTTGGGAGGTGACAGAGTAGATGATTTTCTGTCCATTTAATCAAATACTACCTACAAAAGGGCCGGTATTTTGAATCTCTATCACGAACTTGATTAAGTAATCATCGGTCAAATGTTACAGTCATAATAGTATAAGTCATAGATAATCAGTGTTCAGATATAGTAATCGAAATTCAAACTACCGGCCCCAAGTGTAACAATATTTGTGAAAAAACCCACATTTGAATTTATCTCTTTTTTCGTTTTGAAATGCTGTCTTGCATACACTAAATTTGTGTCTCTAAGCACAAGTTTAGAAAAATAGCATTGAAATACGACCTTTTTAAACTTGTGGTAAAATAACGACTTGCAAGACATACTGTATAGATACATAACTGTATATATTTAGATACCTAAATTGTAAGAATTATCTATATTTTAGTTAATTTTAGTTAATGATACAGCACTTTTATGATTTTTTTTAAATTTCACAGAATTTAAACTGGGCAGGACTATTGAATTCAAAATCAAACACTGTTTGACAGAAGGCCTCTAAAAACACATAAAGTTAAATTCTTATAACCTATTAACTTTAGGTGTTAAGAAACCTGGGTGCTATTATGATATGAATCATAAATGAACGAAAAATAATTAACAAAAAATAAGAATATTTTCTCTTCTTTCTGACTGATTTTTGGAGGTTTTACTAATAGTACTTTTCTATGTTTTTATCTTTATGCTTCTCGTTTAAAAAGTATAACTTGAAATAAGCTTATAACCAAAAGTGGGAACTGGTACATGATTTCTACCAGCTAAAACCAGTAAAAAAAAATTACTTATTTTTGCTTTATACGTGACAGCAAGTTTAAAAATATATGGAAACATTTTTGATTTTTTAAGTTTAAACAGGGATGCCTAGTGCTTTTTCATTACTTATTTTGCTGTTGTACGCTTTAATTTCCAATATTTTTTTTTAATCTACATAGAATATTCCGTTACTACCCTTAAGTTTCGACCACATAAGTTTATAATATGTTAGACACTTTGTAGTCTTTGTAAAAAATAGAATACCACATAATTTTATTATTTTCAAGTATGTTTTAGAAAACAAAATTTAATTACCACATACTGAAATATTAATAGCGACTTTATTTAAAACACTACTTATTGGTATCCCAATTTAAGTTAACTGGATTCAAGGTTATAGTATTTATTTGCTTAATCTGGTAGAGACTCGAACTCACAGCAGTAAAAGTATATCTGTGTCACTTTTATCTTAATCCTGCTAACTTCAATCACAATATATAAGTACTAAATAGTCCGAAAACTATTAATACTATTAATAGTAGGTAGGCTGTTAAATATAAATTTTTTACGATTATTCACATCAAAAACGTCTCCCTATAAATACAATACAAACCATAATCTATTAAATAGAGCAGCATGTTGTTTCAGAAAGAGGATATTGTGCTGCAATATCTTATTCTATATATTTTTTAAGCAAAAATGTTGCTATAAACTTGGGATATAATTAGAGTATATCCTACATAAAGCCTCTGCCGATACAAGTGTATAAAGGAATATTTTTGCTTAGAATGAAATGTAGAATAACATACTGCATCACATGCATCTTCTATTGAAACACCCTGTATAATGTGGTGCCTTCCAAAAAGCGAAATTAAAAATGGTGAATGCGAGAGGATTCCTAAAACTATGCCTTCCTATTAACAGATGGCGCTGAAAGATATCGCCAAGGAGTAACATTTCACTTTCCGTTCTATAAGGGTATGTTTTGTGATTCTGGCTCCGACTCTTGAAGAATCAAGAACTAAATCTAAAACCGACTAAAAGGGTAAATATCAGGAATACATTTGACATACACCGTGCTTGGCAGTAGTCGAGCCCCGCTACGTTTACACCGCGCCTGGTAGTAGTCGGGCCCCATTCATTACAGCATCTCGTTTAATGCATGATTCTTGCGTTAAATGGAAACTATTGAGCAGTCTCTTGCTTTTCACTAAAGCTCTAAAGGACATAACAAATTGAACCCTGGAATTACTATTCTCCACTGTCTAAAGGCTTACCCGAAAGGCATTTGTGAACCCTTTACCACACTAAAACTATATAGGGTGGCGCCCGAGAAATCCGTTGCAGCGTCACACTATGTTGAAAAAATGTGTCAAAATATGCAATGTGTTGAACTATTCTACGTCATGGACAGGACGTAGAAACTCGAATATATTAAAGTTCCAATTATGATGGGGTATGATCATAGAAGATGAAACGTTTCCCATCTATCAAGAAATTACAGAGTATTTCTTTGTTTTGCCCTGAATTCATGGATAACAAACAATATGAAATCAATTATTTTTTTTAAGGACTTAAAAGAAAAACTAAGTGGCTTGATATTTATTCCCTTAAGCTTGACTTGAAATCAGGTCAAGTCAAGTGCTTGAAAATCAAATCAAACCGTGAATCCCTAGTTTTCTGTATATCCGAAATCAAACTTACCTTCCTTTAATATGCTCAAAGAAAGCAGCACAAAATTTACCTGAATAGCTTAAACTTGGCTATTTTGGATATTTCAAAAAATATACTGCTTACGGCTAATTTCATAATCATATTTAAGTTCCATGACAATACCTTATCATGTACTATAGGACCATTTTTCTTGTTTACAAAATTCAGTTCTCACTTCTCAAATATATTCCACTATTTTTCTTAGAGAAACAATTCCAAGTTTGTAGTCAATTTGACCGACAAAGAACAGCCAACAGACGAACTAAGCGAACCCTGAACAAGGGAGGACATTTTGACATAACACCATCCATGATATTTGTGGAAGACATCATAGCAAATGTGGAGGAAGGAATCCGGCAGCTGTCAATTCAGATGGCCGCACAGATAAGGATGGAGACGTCACGAATTCTAAAACGGGCAAAAGCAATCTCACCCTTGTAGAAAGGAGAGCTCTGAAAGCCCTGAAGGAAGACAAGGATATTCCCATTTTAGCAGCAGATAAAGGAAACGCAACAGTAGTAATGTCAACATCAGATTATGAAGAAAAAATCAGGACACTGTTAGATCCCACCACCTACAAGAAGCTAGCTCATGATCCAACCGCCCGGATTCTGAAGGCCACCAACAATCAAGGAGGTGGCATCGGATGAAATGAATAAGCTTAAAAAATCAGTAGCCTTGCCACAAGTCTGTACGATTTGCCAAAGATCCACAAACCGGATGTGACACTGAGACCCATCGTGAGCCCCATAGGAAGCCCGACTTACGAAATCTCGAAACACCTCACAAAATTGCTGCAACCTAAAATAGGAAATACTGACTTCTTTGACTCTTTCTCCAGGAGAAATTCTCGTTAGCTTCGATATTGTTTCACTTCTCATGATGGTACCCATTAAGGAAGCCATGGTAAATAAGAGGCCAAAGTGCTGGTTCCGATACGTGGACGACACTTTTGTTATTTCGAGCTATGGCGAGGGTGAACTTCAAAACTTCCTCTTGCACTTCAACTCTATCAACCCAAAAGTTCAATTCACTATGGAGATAGAAAAGGAAGGACGCCTACCGGTTTTAAATGTTTTGGTATCAAGAAGGCCGAATGGGAAGCTTGCGCACATCGTTTATAGAAAACCAATAGACACTGACGGATACCTCAACAACGGATCAAATCAAGAGTTGCAGGATTCATCCACGGATTCAAACCTCGGAGAACCTTTTAGATTGCATTTTGACCGGCCGTGAAAACCTTCACAGTCTCATACCTACACTTTTTTTCATTAACAATTTTTTTTTAAATTCTACCAAAATCATTATTTTCATAGGTTTAATAAATTCTGGTTAATCGAAAAACCGTCATCCATCACAGTACCAGGAATATCATTTAAAGACGTGGTATTTTGCAGTTACTAAATAATTAATCATAGTGAAAGAATTTTACTTTTGGTAAAGGTGCTTTTTTACTTGCACGTTGTGTTATATTTAAGAGGTGATAATGTTCACCTTAATTGCCAAAATTTCACCAAATAAATTTACTGTCCCAAGCGTGTACCTGCTCTACTACAAAAACTTTCTACGTCTATTCTTCTTGTTGATACGACATAAGATTTCCTAAAAATATATGCATTTGTGAAATCCGCACGTTTCCTCAATTAACATAACATTTTTCTTCTTTCACGAATGTTACGGGACAATTATTATTTTTTACGAGACAGATTCAATTTACCAGAAAAATTTAATATGGAAAAAGACTGTCGTGCTCAAGTACCCATATATGTACCACTATTTAATTGATTTTTTTAATTGCTAATCAGATGTTTGGAAATGATATGAAATGGGTTATGTAAGAGGTGGCAGCAAAAGAAAGCGTTTGAAGAATTGGCATAATTTTATCTCGACCTGACAGTGTTTCCTGATGAGTTGGAGAATATTTCGAAATAATTCAAAAAGGTTCCTCATATGGCAGGTACAAAAACCAATTGAACTATATACTTATTATGCATGGAGTCATTTAGTTACATATTATCTTTTACCTTGCCTTCCTTTTACTCCCTTTTAATTGCCGAACAATTTTGTACAAACAGGAATTGCAAATAATATAATAGGATCTGCATAACTGCAGACACGGATGTTATAAAACCGACACGTAATGAAAAATAATTACAAATGAGGTTCAATTTTATTTAAAGACCACAATCATGTGTTATTAATTTGATGTCTAGTATTCTATTGATGCTAATAGGATGTATCACTGCATGAACTTTTTTTGATGCTAATGTGCCGTCAGGAAAAACGTTTCTTGATTTGTGTCTCTTGAGTTGAGCAGGAAATCTACCTTCACTACTCGTGAATATCAAACAATCATCTTGACTGGAAAACAAAATCTCAGAAGATTATCTTGCGGGAAGAACGATTAAATTTTAATAATATTCCAAGCATGTAATTATTCCGGTCGATAAAATCAAATTGTTTATTATTTACGTGCCTTTTACTTACATAAGGTACACCTTGTCCGATAATAACAACTGTTGCGGTGATAGCAGAAAGGATGAAAGAGATAATTCGATACAGTCAATGGCGATCGTCTCAACGGTCACCGGACAATGCTAAATAAGGTTGAGGCTATTTCCTTTTACGCCTATAAAGTGAAGTAGTTGACATAACGATTGTATTGTTTTAATTCTTTAATATGTTTCCGGGGTGTCGTCCAAATCAGGAGAAATGGAAAGTTTTGAGCATGAGAATGAGAGCGAGAGCAGTTGGTGTGTTTCATGTTTGGTAGGGCTAGTGAAGCTTTCAAAGGAAGAGGACTTATGAGATGAAAGAAGATGCTTATGAGATGGCGTAAGTACCTTAGCCAGAGAGATGATGTGAAAATGTAAGACTGTTATGAGTAAATATATCACTTATGGCTATAATAAGCCCTAGATTGTTTTGTGTAAATCATGCTTTGTTTCAATAAAACAAATTCTTGATTTTTCGAAAATTTGCCATCTTTCAGCGTTTTTCAAATATTATTCGTATAAGACAAGATATTGATGTGTAAGTGTCCATGCATAACCGGAGATGAGCAAATTAATTATTTTCAAGGTTCTAATTAATAGCCTGCACCTATAGAAAGGCATGGCCAAACAAAATAATTTACTAAAGGAAAAAGGGCAAGTTATGTCAACGTGACTCATTTAGATACCATTTACGTGATTCACCTTCGGCAATTTTAAATTTTTATATGAAAGTGATTAATTTCTTCCAATTATTGAACTTTCCATCATTATCGTCAATTTTGAAATGACCGATCGTATCAACTTAGACTGCTCAACAGTGAGAGCACCGCTCAATCCTTTGATAATATTTAAACGTTCATGTATCCGACACATGTAAATAATTAAAATAGGGAAATTAGCAACTTGAAGCCCTTGAATATGAAATTTAACGTTACTTCCCACTGTTATCTGAACAAGAAGATGCATTAATACAAATCAACAAGATTTTTGCATTTGATATATTTCAGGAAAAAGTTAACACGATTTTGATGTGCTAAGCCTCTTTCCCGGCCAAAAGTTCCCATTGTTAGCTTTCGTTTATTTTTTGCCACCACCTGCAGACCAAGAAAAAGGTAAAGACTGAACTAGACATTGAATATGCTATGAGATTGGCATTGGCAAAAGCCCAACCAAGAATTAGCGCACTGGCATCTTCTTAGATGCAAGTGCAATCATCAAGATAAAAATAATATATTTTTTCAACAAACGTCAAATAATGACGCATTTTATGCTTTCATTAGACAAACGAAAACCTAACCATTTTTGAGGATCAGAATGTGAGTTCACTTTTCCGCGAGTTACCCAGGACAGCAAGCGAAAAAGATTTTATCGCTTGCTGTCAATAGCAACTACCACCACTCAACCAATTATTAAAAACGTCATTGTCACCTTGATTTAAATTTTTAGATTGTGTCTTCAGTTATACTCAGTTGTGATTCACATTATTTGAAATTGATCATTTGCAGAAAAAACGTTGTATGCATTACGAGCAAAAAGTAACTTTTTTGCTCTCGAGTGATTGCCGCTCTCCGCTCCGCGTCGAGCGGCAAACTTCACTCTCCGAGCAAAAAAGTTGTACTTTTCGCTCTTAATACATAAATAACTATTTTCTACAAACGTCAAATAATGACGCATTTTACGCTTTCATTAGACAAACGAAAATCTAACCATTTTTGAGGATCAGAATGTGAGTTTACTTTTCCGCGCGTTGCCCAGGACAGCAAGCAAAAAAGATTTTATCGCTTGCTGTCAACAGCAACTGCCACCACTCAACCAATTATTTAAAACGTCATTGTCACTTTGATTTAAATTTTCAGATTGTGACTTCAGTTATGCTCAGTTGTGATTCACATTATTTGAAATTGATCGTTTGCAGAAAAAACGTTGTATGCATTACGAGCAAAAAGTAACTTTTTTGCTCTCGAGTGATTGCCGCTCTCCGCTTGGCGTCGAGCGGCAAACTTCACTCTCCGAGCAAAAAAGTTGTACTTTTCGCTCTTAATACATAAATAACTATTTTATACTCCGGGGAGTCAAGTTGCTGCTTTGCTCCCTGTAATTTGGAAGAAGAGTAAATTTTTGTTAAGTTTAAAGTATAGTTTAAAACAATTCAAGTCTTGAAGACTATATTAAATTAAAAAAGATTTTCTTACTTCAAAGCCAAGTACATAAATGCGGAATACACGATAACGGAATATTATTGAAAAATACTTTTTTTTTGAGTTAGTCTTGTATACATGAATAAATTTATAGACTTCAAGACTTGAATTGTTTTAAACTATGCCGAAGTCGTTCCTCGTTCTGAATATTTTCCTTTGTAGTCAATTTTTGAAATTTGAGTATTTCTGTTGGCTCGGAAATGAAACTCCAGAATGTCAAAATATCCCTTACTTTAAGTAATTTCCATCTGTTTCAATTTAATTTTTAAGAACTCTGCATTCTACAAATATTGCTCTGTGACCTCTACAGCCTTGGTGATATTGTTTTTAAGCATTCGCGATAATAACCACATATTACTGTTAAGTCCAATCCATGGCCTACTAGTAAAAACTATATTTTTCTTGATTTTTTAAAATACTATAAAATCTTACTAGGGTTGCAATACATTTTTGAAACGCATTTCTTGTCTCCTGTAAACAAGTGTAAAAATCCAATATGGCCGTCATAACAAAAACAAGTTGCTGATGGTTCCAGAAGACCGAAAAGTTGTATCGAAATTTTACCTCTACAGGTGTATTCCCCTCAAAAAGAATGTTTTTTCAGAAATGTTTTTACAAATTTCTATTATCTTTTAAAATAAAGAACTTTTAACAGGTTTTTAAAATTACACCATTTTGGTTTTACCAAAATTTCTCAAAAACCTGATTGGTTACAGCCACCTCGTTTTTGTCATTACGTTACTAACATAATTGTCTAGAACTTTCCCCATTTAACCGACTTCGTAGCTCCTGTAGTTTCCTAGATGTATGATGGACACACTGTATATTAAACTATGTTGTAGTAAGGTTTTCATGAAAAGTTTCGTACCTTCATCAGTAGAAATTTATTGTTTGGGGTTTCCACTAAAAAACTGTCCATCTGGTTTACATTCAAAATCTTTGACGTTCAGCATGCTCTTCAACATCGAATTATGCGTCCGAAATTTTATAGAACTATATTTCTTGGACTGTTCTTAAAAATATACAAACAGGGCACTTTCATAGACATTTTCGATACGCCGGTCAGAACACCATTGAATAAATGCTTCATACTGTTTCTGATAGATCTTCCTCGACTTTTTGGGCAAGAACACTCCAATGAGTGTTCTAATTTCTCCATCGATCCAAAAAACAACTAATTTAAGAAAAAGATCTTAATGAAAATAAACTTTGGATAAAGTACCTCCAATATCTTCCAAACCCAACAAAAATGGGTTACAAATCCGTTGAAATTTCAAAAAAAAAATTGAAATTTGTGCCTGGAAGCACGAGCCTACGTCAGATAAAAAACAGAGTTTTGTTTTCGTACCGTCTGTGCCTTGTCAGTGTTTATCATTTCATTACTTTTAACCTCAGTGAGTCATGGCGACAATTTCCTTGAATGAAATAAAGCACATATCATTACACTCTGTTTAAAAGCAAATTAATCGATAAAAAGGGCATAAACTTAAACAAAAACATAAAGCTTTGAATTTGTAATAAGAAGAGCTTTAAGTTTTTGGCATTCACATGTAAGAGCTATATTAAAGAAAAACTGAAGTTGATAATGCCCAAAAAAATTCGAATAGTTGCACTAAAAAATAAGTAAGACCATATTGTAGAGCGGTCTTTCTACAGGAAGATCTGGACATACTTGCTTCAACACTAACCAAGATCTTTAGAGCAAACCTGGCTTGGGGATACATGCCAACCAGCTAGGCCAAGGTTAAAGTGGTATATTTACCAAAAGCAGGACGTAACAAACCGCTACCTGGCTCTAAGACCCATAAGTCTAACATCTTTCCTACTGAAAAGTCTGGATGTGGATTTATATAATAGACAATAAGGTGCGTTGACCCAACGTTCTCTCAACCCAGATCAGTATGCATATCAGAGCAGAAAATCGCCCGATCTAGCACTGACCAACCTCGTCGAGCAGATCTCATGTGACATCAAGGAGGGGAGCATAGCAGTAGGGATATTCCTGGACAGGTGCTTTCAACAATGCTCTCTCTGACTCTCTCTGTAAAGCGCTTGGTGCTAGAAAGGTAGAGGGGTAAAGGGGTATGCTAGGCATCCAGTCCTGAATAGAGCAAACTATTCAGGACTGGATGCGTAGCATGCTGAACAACAGAGCAATCACCACAGCCCTTCAGGACATAACAGTTTGCTTCAGAGCCGCTAGGGGGTGTCTGCAATATTCCAGGAGATTATCAACATCATCTACGATTGGTGTCTTGGAGGGAAAATGTCTGTCAACCCGGACAAAACCGTGGTGGATCCGTTCACAAGAAGAAAATTGGACTCTTTAAGGCCACCCTCCTTGCAGAACAAAACCATTCTATTTTCAGAAAAGGGGAAATATCTAGGCATAACACTAGATAAGACACTAAGCTGGAATGCACATATGGAAAGAATTATCAGCAGGGCTAAATTGTCCTTGGACATGCAAAAGGTACTGCGGAAAAAGCAGGGGATTAAAACCCAAATTAATAAGCACTGGCTGTATGTAACGGTTATTAGACCAATGATCACGTATGGAGCCATTGTCTGGAATTCCAAGGGCGGACAAAGAAGTGCAAGGTGCAAACTCAGTAACTAGCAGTGTCAAGCCCAAAAATACAGCCTCCAGGAGAGTCTGGGAAAACACGCAACAATATTTCAGGTGGAGCTCCATGCCATTGAAATATCTACCAGGTCGATAAGCAATCAAAACTGTATAAACAAAAATATCAAAATATATTCGGACAGTCAAACGGCCTCAAAGCACTTCACTCCAGCAGGATCTCTTCGAGAACTGCCTGGGGAGTTCGAAACGTACTAAACCATATTGGGGCGCATAATACGCTAACTTCTCGATTCCAGGTTATAAAAGCCTTGTGGGCAATGAAATCGCCGATTTTCTTGCAAGGAAAGTGGCGAGTGCTAACATCATAGGGCCTGAACAACTCTTGGATATCGCAAGAGAGATATCGAAGAGGGCAATAATCCAGATGGCGGAAGAACCGACCGAACGTTACTGGATAGATTGCCGGGGCCTTGTCCATTCAAAGGTGTTCATACAAGGACCCTGTGAGAAAAGGACAAAAGACCTATTAAACCTCAATAGACAACAGCTCAAACGGCTAACAGCTAACACCCTGGGCACTGTCGATTAAAACATCACATGCATAGGATAGACCTGGCAGACAATGCCGAATGCAGACTGGGCATGGAGGATGATGAGACTGTAGAACACATCCTGAGTGAATGTCCTGCAGCTGAAAGACTTAGATTTCAGAACTTCGGAAGAATACACCCCCGACCACTGGAATTCCCCAAAATCTCACTCAAGAAGATATTGGACTTTCTAAAAGGACCGGGTGTTCTAGTGAACTTTAATTGATATTGAGGGACAATATAGGGCGCGGTGCACAGGCCCCCCTCTTAGGACCACTCATTTGGAATCAATCCATCAATATTGTAGAGCACAAGAAATATCCATGAGAAGGTGTAATTTATTTCAAAATATCAGTTCAACTTGAAAATCGGAATACTCTTTTTCGATCTCTCTAAAGCCTCTGATACTATGAACCATGACCTTCTCACTTGCTAAATTGGAATTTTATAGATTAACAGAAGCATGCTCCTCACTGATTGCTTTTAATGTGGGCAATAGATCTCAGTCCGATTGCCTGAATTTTAAGGGTACACCACACACTCAAAATCCCAGCCATTGACTAACGTTGTGCCTTTGTTGCTATATTGATATATTGATATATTTGCCTATTTAAACATTTTATGTGCCATCTATCCAATCCATCATAAATTACTGCCTATTATTTTGAGGCTATTCTAGTGAGGCTTTTTTTTAATGAGGACGTTTTTAATGCTCAAAAAAAAACTAATCAGAACCATATTTGGTCTTCATCTAAGAGTCAGTTGTCGAGAAAGTTGAATTGATTAATTGTTGTACCCTTATTACAAATTCTGAGATTGGTAATATTTGCAAGAAGGAATCCTGGACTGCTTAGTAGAAATGCGGAAAATCACTCTGAAGAGATGAGTATGGCTACTAGAGGTAGGAGGAATGCGACTACTCAAAGGAATGTATAGAGACACAGGTTGACTCTCTTACAAGGGCACAATTCTTTATCACAATTCTTGAGTCCGACGTCATTCTAACTTTGAATGACACTTGCCACAACATGAAATACTAACAAGTGTATATCATAATTGCGTTATTCTCCAGAGAATTTCACTTTACAGTTTTAAGAATCCGCCCATTGAAGAATAACTCAATTATGACGTGCACTTGTTAGTAATTCACGTGAATGGAAATAATATACTTACATCTTTATCACGTGTTAATACAATGTGTCCAAGAAAGATATGCACTGCATGGGAATCTCCTCTCCTCCGCCATAGGGAGACCTCCCACAACGCGTTGATTGTTTTAATTTTTAAAAGGAAAAGAAAAGGATTTTCTCAGGTGATCGGTCAGGGCGTTAAGAAAAGAAACTTCTCAGCTAACCGAGCTTTCGGCAATTGCTTCTTCAGGGCTACAATAGAGAAGGAAATGGGGAGCAACTACATTACTAGATAACAACTGTATTTATTACTTACTGCAGACTGTTTCTCATGAAAGTCACAGCTCTGCATTATCAGAAGGGGGCTCTTTAGTTTCGGTCCATATAAGGACATTATTACATTTTACTCTCAATGATGTTATACATTGTTCTTTAAAATTTACACATATTACGGGACTACAGATTGCTTGCTGAGAAAATCCTTTCCTTGTCGATTAACGGTCGAGAACAGCTTCAATTAATTTTTAAAGTGTGATGGTGATCTTTTGAAACGAAGCGAAAGCAATAAAAATTAGTAAACGCCATCTCGTATAGCTTAAAAAGAAGTAATAAGTAAGTGACTTTTGCTTTCAGATATTGTTTAAAATAACTAAAAAAAAATAAAATCCAAAATTCATAACTATCTACAACATAAAACAAGTAAATCATTTTCACACACACCATGTATGAGATCTTCCCATTGCGAAAAGTTATTCTAACTTAACTGCATTCGTATCTTTTACCGTTTTGGAAATCCTCATGCAGTACATCCTTATCTAGAACACACTGTATATATTGGCCACATAGAGGTCTTTTGAACATAAATCTCTTTACGTAAAAACTGCGACAAATTTCATAAGACACCTTGACATGACGGATAAGGGGTTATAAAAATCATAAAACGTGAATTGAAATTAAGGAAAGCCCTTTACTTCAAGATGGATGCTTCTTTCCATTGGAACATATTTTAAAGTCAGATTGTTTAGTAAGCTTTAAGGTCGAAGATCAAAAAGATTTAGAAAATAAAAAGAAAAAAATCGTATCGTGACACACATATTTTTTAAACTTATGACATCAAATAAAAGGAATTTTCTAGGCATTTAAGTAATAATTGATCTCCCTACTTACAGGAAGAGCAACGAAACAATTTACGATAATATTAAAGTAAATATCTGCACAACGATAATTATTCCGCAATGTATGAATAATATAAATAACTGACAATTTAACTACTTAATGGTACTAAATTACAAAAGTTTACGAATATTTTTAGAGTCATGGTTTGAACTTGACATTAATATGCGATACACTGGAAAATTAAAGGTTTTTTACTAAACCGCGTTCTTGCTGCTTTTTAATCCCAACTTTAAATGTCGTGGCATTAACCATTATGATATGTAATTTGGGTTGCCTCGTTTTTATCCATTCATATCATCAAAATAAATTATGTTAAAAATATAGTGCAATTTTCATGGGCGACACGAAGAACTAAACGACCAGTCATCCTTGAACGTTACGTGCAATAAGCAATCTCGAGATGTACCTAGTGAAACAATGTTCACTGACGGTCCTTAGAAGGTCCAAGAAGGTCATCGGAGTCCACGAAATGAATAATTAATGTGAGCACTTCCATAAACGCATCTAGATTGTAGAGAAAATTGATTAAACATAGGATTATGGTGGTGATCTTCACTAGCTAATGGTTATAAATTGGTTGTGTGTAGTAATGCTCTTTTAGTCATATATAGTTTTTGATGATCAATTGATGGATCAAGTTAAATAAGAACCTTTCACATAAATCATCAAATAGAAATACGAAGCCTTTCTTAAATATTGCAGTAAAAAATTAAGAGGAATATGTGTAGCTGAGAATCCATGTGTGTACAAAACTTCATATGGTTTGCCGATTATCCAACCCCATGGAAACAACGAAAACTAGAACTTTCTAATTGTAGAAGCGCCACTCGTCACTGTCAGCTCTTAAAACAAGGAAGATCCGGCAAAAGATGTAGTTGCGAATGACGAGGTCGTTGCTTTGGTTTATATCAGCGTAATAATGTTCATAATAATTAACGATGATGCCTTCTTTTTTTATATACTAAATAACCTTGACTTCCTTAATTAACCGCTCATTAAAAAGCAAATAGTGATGATGTGATGCGTGTAATTTCAATCATAAAGTGATTTGCTGTTTTGGCAGGTATATGGTTGGTGTAGTACAGATTCTAATACTAAAATCTTCTCTTTCAAATATAAAAAATAGACTACTACAGTAACTAAATTGGATCTAGAAATATAGAGTACATTAAAAAGTTTTTACTAGTATATTATTAAACGAGCTTGTTATGATAGCCATTATTCCCTTAGGGTAACGTTTGCGTCACGAGCCGCAGGCGAGGGGAGCAAGTCTCCCGTGGGAATAATGGCCATAAAAAGCGAGTATAATACTATGCTTTGTCCACGGCCATAGCCTAATATTTACAAATTATAAAATCTTATAGGTAGTGTAAAGAAAATAATTGAAATGTCAAAGTAACACTCGCGTTTGACGGCAAAACCAGTGCCACCAGTGCATTTTTTACGCTGCGGCGTTTCATATTACATTGTTGTCTACTCCTACTGGTTGCCAAGGCAACATATATAACTTAAATGGCGAGCGGGAATGATATTATTACCGATGTTTCAACTCATATCTCCCTCTGCCGCTATATGAGCCCTATTTAACTTTTGTCAACAACCTGAATATCAGTATATTATTAAGTGGTCGTCCACAAATATAATTATATATATGTCGTATTTCGTTAGTACTTAAGAAGACGAAAGTAAGCAGTTAAACGATCCAATTTCACCACTTTGTTTGCTGAATTAAGTTTTTTAAAAAAACCTTCTAATGTCTCTCTTCTTCATTTTGGATTATACAGCCATATTTAGTCTCCTTCTTGAAATGTCGTTTTTCTAATAACTTTACTGTGGATGGCTTCAAGACGTAGCTGAACTTCAGACGCCTAATCATATATTGAAACCACATTATCGAAAGATCTATCGAACAGAAGATCCACGGGTAGTAGTACTTCTCAATAAAAGTCTACCTTGGATAATATTTGTTTAGTACATTTTTGAACTACTACTCGGTAAGCCATCAAGAACAGTGGTAAATATGTCTGTCACCATCGGTGTGATGCTCGCTCATTACCACACGCAGGTGATTATCCAAGCTCCTATTAAATCTCCCAATCCCTGTCTTGTTGATTGTCTTGGTATTCTGGACACCCGTGAGGTCTCAGGCCTTACAGAACACAATACTTAAACTGAAGACTCAAAGTTGCTCTGTGAGTACTACAAACCTACAGCAAAAGTCATCTACTTGTGATTGAGCTATCATTATGGTTTCTTGGGTAGAGATGGCGAAAACCACTTGGTGCAGCATTCCATAGCAAAAAAAAACGAGTTTGATATATATACTTTGCGTATATTTTCACTAAGTTGAAAGAGGTGAATAGGGTGTGTAGTATAAGAAGATACCATTTTGAATTGGTGAAATCGCCAATGAATAAACTTCTATTGAGGTCTTTTTCAGGGTTTTCACTATTTTGAGTAAGTTTTCTGAGAGTATTACGAAAACCCAGAATGCCAGGTACCATTTTAGTGCTGTAGATTATTTGATGACTCTTTGCCTTTGGGCTTATCTTCTAATTATTTAATTAAATGCTCCTGGGCCAACCAAACGGCGTTTACAATCTAAAGTGCTTTCCGGGCTTTGAAGCCGTGGTCTAATGGGCAATGGGCGAAGTGATTCCCCTTGCTTCCCGACGTTGACTGATTCGACTGTGATGAGTGACCTCGCCGTCGCGCTGCAGTGGAGGGACTTGAGTGAGGGTAGTGATGGCGCAGGGTTTGGACGCACTTGAACTATGTCGTAGAACTCGCTTCCAGTCTGCATTTAGAAACGTAATTTCCTCCTTCCTTGTGAAATTATTGTCATGTGTAAAGATCTCAATGGCCTCTCTCGTTGATCTCGGATAGAAACGCTGCATTGATGTAAGATATCCACCTCGTTGAAAAGGATGTCGAGATCTTCGGAGAGAGCGTGCTCTACTGCTGCTGATTTTTGTATTTGTCCCATCCTGCAACTCATATTGTATTCCGTAATCCTCGTGTTGACACTGCGTTTCGTGGCGGGGGAATAAATACCACGGAGCACACCACAATTGAATCACTCAACGTCGGGAAGCACGTAAGATCACTTCGCTCATTGCCTCATCGCTTTTGATAATGTCTGCCGCAGCTGTAGACGAAACGTCAGGAATAAATTCCGTTGGACCACGGCTTCAAAGCCCGGAAAACACATTGGATTGTATTTTGACCGGCCGTGAAAGCCTTCACACGTAAAGGACGTTTCATTTTCTACCACATACCACCGCTAAGTTTTTTGCAAAGTAATGTTCCGTCATCAGTATATTCTGCTATTTTGCAATGTGAGTTAGTCAGGGTTTTCTTAAAACGGCACACATGTAACTTTCCTTTGTTGCCATCTGGCTAATTATCCCTTACGATTTTTGCACTCGAAGAGCTATTTCAGAAAATTAGGGTCGGTCTTCATCGTGAACGTTTGTCCATATTGAGTCTAATAGTGACGTAATGCTCCAAGGCCTCCACAACATGTCTCTCTTCAGGTCTCACATTACTTAAATAAGTTATTTCCAACTTCTGGAAAACTACTAAACTCTTTACTTGGTTGGCAAAAAACACAAGGCTTCTTTCAAATCTTCAAAAGTCTTCTGTTTCAGTACATTCCTAAGTTAGTTCGTTCTCCATCAGCCGATGCAGAGGTCTGACAATATCAGAAGAGAAGCCTTGGACAAATCTTATGTCGTAGGACTAGAAACCGACTATAAAGAACTGACATGCTGTATGTCTCTAGGTATTGGTCAATTCTTCACAGCTTCAGGATTTTTTGGGTCAAGCGTCAACCCACTGAAAGAAATTATGTGAACCACTTACTCCACCTTTTGATAAGAGAAACGAAACTTTCTTTCATCCAGTTTAAGATTGGATGAGCTCCTGAACTTTTTTAATAATTTCTTCACAAGTACTATCGTATATCATGTTATCATGTAAGTACATTAGGCATGCTATCCAGGTTAGGCCCTGCAGGTTTATTTCTATGAATAGTACAAGACATGGCTAGTGTCAATTGCAAAGTCCTAATAGAATATAGAAAAATAGAATATAGAAGAATAAAAGAAACATAGAATAACTTTAACTGCCAAATTCCTCTACACTTCTAGTGGCTAAGATGCTCTCTTTAGAGGTAAAGTTGAGTATTGTCAAACTTTGATAGATGATTTGTCCTTTTTGGTGACATCGTTTAGTTTCCTGGAGCTCACATATGCTAACTGGTGCCATCTTTCGTTGTTACTAGTACTACTGGAAAAGGCCATAGACTTGCGGAAGATTCCATTATTGATTTCTGCTACATTTATTAAAACATCCACTTCAACTTGTTGGTAGTAGACAATGGCACTATTTGATAGGAGGATAGACTTCATTATTAATTTTATTTGTATGAAACTTGATCTACCTACCCATCTTGTCTATTGCGATAAGAAACAGGTCTATGTACCTACGTCTTGAGCAGATGTTAAATCTGAATTATCTGCACTATATTTAGCAGTAAATTCTCAGGGCCAGAAGATGTTGTATGTCGTCTAGCATGCTGAACACATCATCTGGTTAGCCCGACATTACAATCGTGACCTAATATACCTGATGACTAATAAACCAATTACAATGTTGGCTATACGGCCGTATATAGTGTTGCGCCCTTGTACCAACGTTCTGGTAACCAGCATTTCTTTTTCAAGAACAGACTGCTTAACTTCTGATACCATTTACAGGATCCAAAAGACAGACGTCAAAATAGAACGTGAATTACAATGTTTTCCACGAAAATTAACAGAAAAATGCCTTCACCTCGATCTAACATTTTTCTTTTAGAGAGTTCACTTCTTTTTTTTAGTTTTCATTTCTTCGACTTTCAGTGGCATCATTAGGCCTTTCATAGGGACAATAGTTTCTTATTTGTCTTACCTTAGTGGCTTCTACTTAATGTCTCTACGAGGTAGACCAAAGAAACAGCATCCCTTTCAAACAGCTGTTGTAGCGTTTCGTCAATAAAGCAACAAAAGTTGTTAAAACCGAAAACAAGAATACTGGAGACCTTAAAATTAGTTAAAAATTGTTAAATTAAAATTGGTTGCAATCGTTGTGGTGCAATTGGTCCAATCAAATCCGCAAGGATTATTTAAAATGTAAACCCTATCGCCATCAAGTTTTTATTGTTATTTTTGTACTTGTTGAGGCTCCAATGGTTTGATGTAGGCATTTTTTCCATATTTCCAATACTTCTGTCGACTCCGCGGCCAAACCAATACCAACATTGATCGCGCGCTGTGCAGAAGATTAATGATCCCTGCACCTATTCACTAATTTCTCCATTTGTGTTGTATACATCGTGGAACCAGAAAATAAATCATGCTTTCACATTTTCCATGTTCAAATCCATGTCCATATTAGATATTTATTCTTCCTTATTTCTTCCAATCCTTGCTCTTATCCCACTCGGTCGACATTCTTCTCTGTTTCTGTTGGTCCACATCTTACTTTCATGGCCACTTCATTGGTGATTTCCTACATTCCTTTCATCTTGTCCCGAATTAATTAAATTGTACATGTTGCTTCTCTCATCTTCTCTCTTTTTCTCTCTTATGTCCATTGCAGCCACAATGATCACTTTATCTCATGATTAACACACTTCAGCAGTTGCTGCTCAATGCTGAGACCAAAGAGTTTATTGTTGCGTTGTTATTTCTCTTTCTCTCTCTCTGTAGCACTAAGTATGACGACAAGTCAACCGAGAACACTGAAGGGTATTATTCTAGGCGCAACTTCTGCATCCAGATGTATTTTGCTGTTAAAATGCTTTCTTAAATCTTGTTGTGACAAATGAATAGATATATGCTTTACTCTTTAGAATAAGAGTAACAAACTTGCAAAATTCTTGTGGACAAAACTGTTAGATTTCTTACTAAAGCTTTTAACCTCCATTAAAGCCAGAGAGAGCAAGACACATTTCTAACTGAAATCCAAAAATAAACGACTCAACATGACTAAAAACTATATAATATAAGTCAATGGAAAGAAGCAAAAGCGTCAAGCTACTTAGATACTCGATAGCAGAGCTCAATAAATTCACAATTGCTTTTCTTCTGTTTTGGAAAGACCTCTGAGACCTGATCAACTTAGCCTGATTATAATACTCCATATGTTTGTCGTGAAATCTCTTTTCTGAATGAAGCCTCAGGTGTTCTAAATTCTGTTGCATTTTTTTCAGAGAGCGTCTGCCTCTAAGTTCAACTATTAGAGTTGTTGCCCCCAAATAGAGGTTTTCATTTTCTGGTAAGAAGTAAAGACCGCATCCCTACTGATACGTGCACTTAAAGGCGGTTCTTTGGAAATGGCTTCTATTTCCTTTCTCAATTTCTCTTCAACTTTCTTAACTTTCTTTCCTTTCTTCTTTTCCTGTTGCCGTGGGAAGTTTTCCAAATCACTTTTTCGAGCGCTTACCAACCTCTACCACCAACTGTTTTATTTGCCGCAATTTGCTTTTCACTCGTCTTATTTTATTTAGTGTGTGAGGCTCAATTCTTGGAATTGTTGAGTTGGGTTTTTGGGTGGTTTTTATTTCTTCTTCTTGACTCTCTCAAATATGAGTCTTGAAAGGCTTCTGCTTCTATGAGTCTGAACTTTTGGTCGAATCTGCTTTTCCTTGGCTATCTTTGTGTCTATTATTTCTCTTATTTACGAAAAGAGTGTTCCATTTTTTTCTTGGATTTAATACTTACCCCAACTCCCAAAGTTCACTTTTGACGATTTTGTTTCTGGTGACACCAACTGAACCGTGCTTGCAACAACCGATTCGAAGCATAAACTCCATTCATCCAAAAATTTACAATATTTGACAACTATTGTTTCCTCAACAACTATTTTCCGGTTTTATGGGCGTAGATAAAAATTGCAGGCTCAGATCATACAGAGCTTTCAATATCAAACCCTTTTTTGCTGAAAGTGGTAGAGGCAATCTTTTACAGTTAAAATTGGTACACTCTGTATAGCTAAAGGACAAGACTTATGACGCCAACTTGTTGAGTCACATAAACAATGATAAATATTCTTCTGTTGTCGTTTAGCTTTCCTCGGCACGCCCTTACTCATTAAAATCAAAACAGTACTTTTAAATATTACGGCTTGACATTAGGTAGACCACCAGCTACTTTATGGCACACCGAAACAATTAACAGCTTTCCAAGAACTGTCGCAATTTAATTAATTGAACACGTTTTATGGATTGTAGGTACGTTATGTAATCAGCTCAAGTTCGTAAAGGCACATGTCAAAGTATTTTAGCGCCTGCTTTCAGCAGGCCAAAAAGGAGCCTTAAAATAATTAACATTTTGAAATCGAAACTCGAGATATGCAGGTACATGCACAACATGATAACTTACTGCATTCCGTTCTCATATTCAATAATGTAATACGAATTAAGCTGAATGTACATAGCTACACGTTGTGGCTATTTTCGAACATACTCAAGTGATTTATTGGCGAAAGCCATTTCAAAATGAAACGATCATATTTCATCGTATACAAATCCTCTTTTCAAAAATAGCTGTAAATTCTTGTGAAACAACTGCCAGACTATTGAGTGGAATCTTAAGTAATACTGATAAACGAGAACCACGTTTGCTATATTGGAAAAAACTTGCATTACATATATCACGTTACATATTACGAAGAGTTGTGAAGATATTATAAAGTCGTAATCGATCACCTTTCTGAGTATGCACGAACTAACTTACTGAAATATTATCTAGTTCGCATTATTAAAGTGATTTTCCTTCACTAAACAATTGTTGTGAAATTAGATCGCAAGTTCTTCAACATCTTACATTCACCTACATGCCACAATAAAAACGTATCGTAATAATACATTCCGTATATGGCTATTGCCAAATTACTTAAATTGGAAGTCCAGTGGGCCATCTAGATAAGAGAGTTTACTTAATTGCAATATACTTAAGAAACCTGAATTTTGACTATTTAAAAATTGAATATGATTAAGCTTATAATTTTCATGTTTTAGGCTCCAAAATTAAAAATGGTACTATGACACTGTATTTGTGTAAACACAAGGAGATAACATGTTATGTAATAAAAGAGGTGTCTAGATAGATTGCGTGACTCTCATAAACGGACGTCTGATTACCGTAAAAGTATGTCCTAAGGCCAGCTACCGAAATAACTGGTTTCGTGTGGTTACATCTTAAATGTCAAGAATTAAGGCACAAAATGCTATTGCCACCTACTTCCTTTTGATACTATAGTTGACTAATTGAACAGGAAGAGTTGAGAACAGTAAAGAGATTGGCCGAACCTGAACGAATTTATTTAAAAAAAATATAATTAATGCTTTGTGTGAGAAAGTTACATACTCATTTCTTAAGTCAGTATCGGTATTGTGCTCTGAGTGTCTATCAAGTTCATTGTGACTTTGCGTTGTCTATTAATAATTTTATTTCTGTCAAATCTTTTTTAGAGATTTAAATGCATACATTCTAGGTGGATTCATTATTTTGATAGAAGAAGCTGCATGGTGTCAGCAAAGAGTAAAATAGTGTTTTTTGATTAATTTTAAGTGTTACAGGCGGCAACGCTGTGTTTCATCTAAATGTTATTGAGATTCTCGTTATCTACAATGCAAAAGACTTTTCCACGAGTATTGCACAAGACGCAAATAGTCCATTTTTATCGAGTTCGGCAGGAAGCGAGATATACCTCATCATATAAGAACAGAACAAGTTTTCCGACCAATTCGAGGAATCATTCAGTTAGTCGAGAAATTGGAACTTATTCAACGTTTTGATGTAAATCACTAAATCACTAAAGAACTTGAAAGTGAACAACTAAATAACTAAAATTTATTACAAGTCATACAAAAATTCATCAAACAAGATTTTTTTTTATTTTTCTATTAAACATTAAAAAAAAATAAATTATGTTAATATTGCAGAATCTTAATGTGACGTATTGATAAAAATATTAAAATGTCTTCAATATCTATCAAATTATTGATGAGAAGAAAGCTTCCTAAAGTATAAGTAGGAAAAAAAACCTCCCATTTAAGGAGGTGTTTCTGAAATGCTTGTCAAACAAGTTAAAAAGAGTGGTACCCTGTAAACTAAAGTCTCTCAAAAATCAGGAAATTATGATTAGATGAAGCATTAATAACGTTTATTCACGACCACTATATTATGAAGTTTTAATACGTCTGTTTGGCGTGGATTAAAGGCTTTCTAACACACTAGTGGATTAAAGGTCTCTAACAAACTAGTGTCTTAAATGGATAGAGAAACGATTTCCAGACTTTCTGCTTTTCAGCTCATCATTGTTCATAATTGATGTAAACATTTTTCAAAATCATAAATTTTCACCTCCTCCCCCACTCCTAATTGATTGGTTTTGGCTATGATCGTGCATAAAATGTTGAATTAAATTCGGGGATTAACGACTTTAAATCTTCTAGCAAAAATTTATAATTTTTCTCGTGAAATAAAGGCTTGTTAATTCCCTTAAATAATAAATAACTATTATTGTTAATCTTTTGATAGGAACGCTGGCACATTATGAGGTTTGAGCCTTCCATTGAGGGAAAGAGCTATAGAACATCAAATTACTGATTTAGAAGAAATCATAGAGATCGCGTGGAACCATTAAAAAGCAGCAACAACAGTTATTTGTCTATCAAATACTGAAAGCCAAGAACTGTTTTAGTAGGTACGATAATCGTATTAAAAAATAGAGAGGTAATGCCTCCTTTTAGGGTCGTTCAACATTCAAGCCAAGTAAAGTCGAAAAACATCTATTGTCCTAAATTAGTACAATTTATTTGACAAAGCCTGTAAATTCACTTACCTACAAAGTCTACGAAAAAAGATGATGCAGCCTGAATAATGAATATTATCTACTCTGTGGGGTATTATTCACTCCAACGTACCCACTATATGTTTACGACCCCACGTATGATGACTATATTATTGTACAGCCATAGAAAAACAATTTAACACAATTGTAAATAAAAGAATTGCTGCACCAAACTGGAGATTCTGGATTTTATGGGTATTGCTTTGAAGAGTAAGGCATATATTTTCTGACCAAGGACAAAATTCGAAATATGCATGTTATCAAAAAAGCAAAAATCTGATGTATGTACATACTAGTGGTAACACTGTCGTATTTAATATGAGACTCACCCAAGTCGAAATAATATGTTGACATTACAAAAAAATTGTTCTTACAAAAAAGTCTCCACTTACCTACTGTGATGCTACACAGAAAACAACACCTAAATGTGACCACAAACGTCTTGGTAGTTTTAAGTGTCAAAAGTTTTGTCTCATAATACACTCTGACCCTCTTCAGATCCATGCCAATATAAAAATGGAGTTTACCGGCATTTTGGTCTCCTATAATTGTGGTGTCATCAGCAAATACCGGGAATGGTCCTTAAGCTTTAAAGTGCATCAAGTCATTAACGTACAGCAATAAAAGAAATAGACCCAATGCAGATTACTGAGGTACTCCCCAGGCCACCCGCCCAGGCTCAGACACTTTATCCCCCACAGAAACAGTCGACACATGACTAGGCAGGAAGAACCAGAACCATGTAAGCACCACACTCTTGAAACCGTAAACATTCATCTTCCAGAGGCGTATATCCCCATCCATGCAATCCCTCTCCACACAGTCAAATGCCTAGACAAATCACAAAACCCCACCGCCGATGCCTCCTTTTTGTTCATTCCAGACCATACCTCCTCCAGAAAGCTGATATACGAGTATACCAATTCTGAAATCCGATCTGTGCGTCATTCAGCACTTGATTGGATTTCAAGAAAGAGACGCCTCTTGAAACAATATAGTCAGGACATTTGGATATTGCAGACAAATTGGGCGGGAGTTAGAGGGTCTAGCAGTGCCGCCGCTCTTGTGAATGAGAATAACAAGTGCAGACGTCCAGATCAAACACCCCCCTCGAAGGAGGAATTGATTGAGACCGTAGGGGGTGCCATGAGGAAGGTTAAAAACCCTCACAGTCTCTCCACGAGACTGACCTCCTGATAAACGAAAGACAGTATCTGATCTCATCGGGGTTAGTAAGCAGCAAAAAAAGTGACGGCACTCCCAGGCCGGTCAGAAATAAGGGCGGATTCATAGTTGAGGCCACCCTTCCGACAAGGCTCGCAGCAACAGAACAATAATATTCATTATTAAAGTCGCTAAGGTTTAGATCCATCCTCACTTGGATTCAAGCCCTGACAAGTCTACCAACGTAACATATTCCATTTCTTTTTTATGTTCGCTTGATTGCATAGAGTCGGAAGGATGAATCGCAAAAACCGAAAGATAGGTCACAAAAGTGCCTAGCCTAATCAATATAACTAAATTACAGCTTAAAATGGTTGAAACGCACCCGTCTTCTATTATATGAAAAAAGTGATGAGATTAGAAAAAAAAACGTGAAGAATAGACATATTAGTGGTATTTACAAACTAGGAAAAGCACTCCGAAGATAGAAAAAGCTTTTGTAAAATGAAGAAATTGGTGGTCTTATTAACGAGATCATCAATGTCAAGTCGAAGGAAAAAACTAATAAGGAAGAATACGTCTTAGGAGTCGACCTGAAAAGAATTCGAGGGCTTGAGGCTATTGCTGAGAGACTGACTGCACAAAGTTGTATATGAGTTAAAATGGATTTAGAGAGTAATAAGAGGAGGAATGTACTAACTAAAGAAAAGCTAAATACAGTTACTTTCCCCACATTCACATACTAGGAAGAACATGGAATAAAATCTTCAAACAATTAGCAAATTGGTAAGGACATGCATTATTTACGATATCGAGACGAAGATGAATAATGAAGAACAGGCCTTAAGCAGGCACCCTGACATATTCTGAGGTCTGATTCTTTTATCGGGGAAATAGTAAGAGAAAGCTTTAAATTACTGAACATACAAATGGAGTTAGACGATAATCTAAAGCAAGAATAAATGCTTTCGATAACAAATCCTTATTTTTCCTAACAAGTGCGAAATATGAACTTCCTTCACTTGAATGGATGCTTGATTATAAGCTTTTCTGCCCCCGGGTAGAAAAGTACGCTTTTCAACGGTGAAACATTGAACAACGTACACATTTAGAGTCAGTTCAAAAGATTTTCACCAAGTAAAGAAATTGATGAGATCAGAAACTAACGCGAGACACAAGAGAAATACTGGGTGTCCCAGCCGAGAGTGACCCATTTTAAATGCTTATAACTTTTAAACTATATGTGATAGCCACCTGCGGTGTACGCCATTCATTTTCTCTAGGCCTAAAGTTTTTTTCTTGTTGATAACAAATTTTGTAGACACTTATACAGTGGGAGCAAAAAAATTCCTTTTTTTCGACATCAAAATTCTCAACTATTTTTAATGGAACACCCTGTATATTGTGAGGCCACAATTAAGAGTCATGATCAAGGTATCGAAGTACCAATAAACTTCGGACTTGAAACTTGACGTTTTAGCTGTAAAAAATTAAAATAGAAATCGGGTTAATTTTAATAACTAAGAAATTAGAGCATGATTTTATTTGTTAAATTAATAATTAAAATTGACAAAAGGAATATAAAACTAAAAAGAATGTTGTATACAGGGTGCTATAACCCCCCCCCCCCAGGTTTGGATGATCTGAAGAGGAATATTCGTAACGTAATTGAAGCGATTCCGCAGGATATGTTACAAAATCTTTTAACCATTTACTGGTCAGACTTTATAAATGCGTGGATCAGAAGGGCCTACATATACAGCAGTTTTTTTTAGTCTTTATTCTTTCTTTATTAATTTATCAATATTTCCCATTCGTTTTGTAAATATGCTAATAAAATTTGCATAATTAAAAATACGCCGATATGTATTTTAATTTTTTTCAGCTGAAACTTCAAGTTTCAAGTCCGATGTTTATTGGTACTTGGATATCTTAATCATGACTCTTAATTGTGGCGTCACAATATACAGGGTGTTCCATTAAAAATAGTTGAGAATTTTTATTTTGAAAAAAAGAATTTTTTTGATCCCACTGTATAGTGTCTACAAAATTTGAGGCCAACTAAAAAAACACTTTAGACCTAGAGAAAATGAATGGCGAAAACCACAGGTAGCTGTCACATATGGTTGAAAAGTTATAAGCATTTAAAATGGGTCACCCTCGGCTGGGACACCCTGTATTACTGAATTCACACACATAAGGATTAACAAAAAAGAAAGATTTAAATACACTAATGATTGAGGAAGCAGGTCTTACCGAAGATCGCAAGGCTTAAAGAGATGTCCTTACTTCTCATGGAGTATGAAAAATTTAGGGGGAGAAAGAGCGGAAGAGTATTTGAAGTTTCTGAAGGTAGGAAACAACTACAGAAAGGAAATAATTATATTTCACACAAAAGTGTGCAAAAAAGCAAATTTCTTCGCACTAAAACAAAGCATTTGAAAAGTGGCCTTTATCACACGCAATTAAAAAAAAATGATAAAAAAAAATAGAAAATTCATTCTCATTGAGTTTCTCATAAAGCTTGAACGAACAATGAACCTTGCATTCCTCACTCTCAACACCATCTGATTCGAGAGTTAATTTTGCATTTCTCAGGTTGAAATTGACATTGAGTGGTAATTCCCAAAAAGTCTTATCATGTATTAAAAATCTAGTTACTTTTGAAACCTTCATTTTATCTCCTTTTAGCACATGTTGAAAAGATAAAATAAAAATGTCAGGGTCAAATTTGACCACAATAATAAGTGAATGGCTTATATGTTCATTATTGTGAATAAATAATTTTTATTATTTTCAACAACAAATATGGCAAGAAAATGCATCAAAAGTATTTTTGACAGAAGAGAATGGCATAATCAAAGTGAATAGACTATTTTTATTTCATCTGTTACTTTTGATATTTCACATCCAACTGGATGACGTTGTCAAATCAACACTCCCTCCATCTTCAATGTAAAAATTATATATTTTCTTTATAAAGATCATAGATAATACTGGCATCCACTTAAAACTAAAGGAAAGAATTATACTACTAAATACAATCACCATCTCACTGGAAATTTTTTGTCTATTTTATGTGATTTTACTTGCCCAACAAACACCACTAAAAAAATGACCCTAATGATGTGTTTTATTTCAATATGTGTACCAGACACAAACTGGACAACCCAGAAGAAACTTCCCACCGAAACCATCATAATCAGCGGAATTATGTCATAAATTCGTTATATCATTTAGGTCAAATTGGATAAAAGTTTTAAAAGAATACCAAAGTCGATACAGACACGTGGAATTTTTAAGATAACAAATCTGGGTTGTTGTTGATTCGTTATTGTTATTATTTACCGGTTTTTTAAGAGTTGCAATATTGTTATAAGTGCAACGTACCGAGATGTTCTTGCTCGCGTTGATGGGAGGTTGCAAAATTTGATGAAACGTGCATTTTAAAGCCCGTAATCTACTATTACCGACGCAGTAGAATGTTAAATGTTCGAGGATTTTGCAATTTGTTTTCATATTAGCAAATGTACTAGATTTACTGTAACTCACCTTAGTAAATTTTCTATATTGAAAAACAGTGTATTTGGTATGTAGGAACGCCATCTTGAAAAAAAAAACTTGCTTATGCCCATAGCTGCACGCGATACATCATGTTTAGTTTGTTGCATCTATGTATAAGCAGTGAACTAGTAGATTGCAAAAATTTCAGAAATTTAATATTTTTTGTTCTTTTACTATATGCTGACTAATCAACTCTTTAATTTTGTTTTAAATAATAGTTTAAATCAGTTGTTATTACTCTCGTTAAAAAACAAATATGCGATCTTAGTTCCGTTAATATATTCTATTGCATAAATAAATAAAATAAAGAAGGCAGGATATACATTCCTCCGTGTTAAGAGGCAAAAAACCTTCGCATTTAGTAATAAACTATAACGGTGGAATTCCAGATGAAAGGATATAAAACTATTGTTAGAATAATTGGTGGTAAATCCCATCCTCTAGCAAATTCATAAACGGCATAAGACAAGGTGCTCCTACAGACAAAATTTAAGAAATCTGTCAATGACACATCAATAAGAAGGAACAATCGTGTATTCATTTAAAAAAAAGTAACCCATGGAATTAGAACAGTAGGCTTAAAATTATTTCATGAAAGTCGAAAATGTCATAAAACTTATTTCAGACAAAAGTTTTTCTATGGCTTGCTACGAGGTTTTTTTATGAACACTCCTTACTTTAGGCCCTGTCAAATCCAGGTCTCTAGTAGAAATCTTGTTGTCTTGAGCTGTTCACAAAATACACTGCAGGCTTATGAAATTTTTTATAATTACAGGGTGAACTGAATGTTGAGTGAAAAGATCTCAGAAACTAGTAGAGTTACCAAGGCGGTTAAGTAAGAAAAAATTGCAATTTAAATATATCCCTTCAAAACCAGTTCCACATTTTTGAAAAATATCACGACTTACTCGATAATTGGTAAAAACTATATAAAAATATATTTAAATCTTTAAGTCAATCTAGCTAAGTCAATATTGGCTCTAGCAAAGTAATCCTGAATAAGCAGGATATAAGATTTTTTTTTGACAATCGTCATTTTTACATTCTGATTGAACCTTACACATTCTACCTTACACATTACACTTTTTTTTTAATTGAAAAGAAAGAAAAGGAGTTACGTAAAAAGGTCTCTTTGTTTCTGTAAAAATTCTTTTACGCTGTATAGTTAAATCCAACGACCATTACTATTATTATTAATTATACTAAACTCTGTCTGCATAGTCTTTTTGTATTGACAAAAAAAAGTTGAACAAATTAATGATACAGAAGACGGTTTGCTAAAAGGTTATTGGTACACATAAAAGCAGGCTCCGCGTGCAAATGAAAGTTATACTACTACATGTGAGGTAATGGTTTATGTCTGCAAATTGGTGCATGTGGGTAAATTCTGACATTTTCCATTTGTCTTGCTATTAGCGTAATCACATAAAAATGAAAAACATAATATCATAAAATTACCAATAAATAAATGTCTAGACTTGCTCTTTTTAAATCTTGCACAAGAGAACAAAATTATTCGTAGTTCTCTTAGTAATTTATGAATTTTTTATTTATAGCTTTACTATCAGAATACACTCTCGCTAATACAATCAGAATACACTTAAATTAATAAAAAGTTGCGGTAAACTATTATTAAACTCTTGGGTACCTGTCTACCCCTTGTCTATTGCCTGCGACTATTTCACATTCCAAGTCTAATTTAAAATTTAAATTTTCTTCCGTAACTCTTTAGAATTAAATCGTCGGTTTCAATTTATTACTTAGAAAAACAATACGAAACGTAATCGGACTTGCTACATTGAAGCAATATGCAAAATAGGCAAAGCGGTTAAATAAGATATATTATTTACTTCTATGAGGCAAGTTGAAAGTCCATTTCAGTTTAGTAATAATCTTTGAATATCTGAAATTTTTAGCCTTGTTGTTAACTTCCTTAACCAACAGTTTCCGCAAAATCCCTTCTTTTTTTTACACCCCGAGACCAATTTACCTTTTCCTAGTTAATATTCTGTAATCAATATCTCTAGTGATCTTTAAATCTTACAAATTCGAAGTAAAAAGCAGCTTCGATGGCAAATTCTCTAGTTCCGCATCATCAGTGTCGATGTGCGTGTTCAATAATTTCATCAATTTCCAGTTGTTACATAAGAAATCATCTGCTATTCGAGCCATTGTTCTAAGATCGTAACGTTCAACAAATAAAACAATAGGTGGGCCTGTAGGAAGAATTATTTAGTTTACAGTCACGCACTGTTGCGTACGAGATTAGACATCTTCTATCTTTAAATTATAATACCAGGTATTCTTTTATTTACGCAAGACGAGTCTGGTCAACTCGGTAATTTAAGTGAAATTTGATAGTAATTTGACGTTATATCATCGAGAGGCACGAAACGATACGTACATATTATGAGTAGCTGGTGCATATTCTTCCCAAGTTTATTAAGTAAACAATTAATTATTTTTAGTGAAATCAATGTATTTTTGTACACAACTTCTTTAAGTAACCTGTACATATTCTTTTCATGCTTTTTTAGAAAACAATTTTTATATATTTCTAAATATATCAATCTATTTTTGAACTCATTTATTGTAATAAGAATTATTCTTAAATGGTTATTGAAAACAAAGAAAATATATAGTCAAACGTAAATGTCAATGGCACTGACAACAGCGAGAACCGTCCGGCAGTATGGCGGCTCAGACCGGTACTGGAAAAAATTGTTCAAAAAGTATACATGTCTTTCTACATCTCATCCCTGCCTTCAAAACCGCTCTGTGACATCAAAATTCAAGTTGGTGTGACAATTCTAACAAAAGTGAACCAACCGAAACCAGTGTTAATAATAAAGAAAAAAACAAAAATCAGTATTAGATGGAGAAAAAGAAAAAAATAGAAACATATCTCTTTAGGTCGAAAATGAAATCTGTATGACTCACAAAAGAAACTCGTTGAAAAAAAGTGACACTCCGTTTGAAGAAACCCAAGTTTGAAGAAAAAAAACGAATTTTTTAAGATAACTCAAAAATGTGTGAAGTTCTTTTCAACCGCAAAAACTTGTTTTAAGGATAAAAATATATATAAAAAATCCGTTTAGGAGGCTAAAACGCAATCTACGCAAGAGTAAGGAATTTGTAAACCATAGCACAACACAACAGATAGAAAGCATTTAAAACACCATTGGTCAAATAGAAAATGTCAAAAAAACGTAATTCTAATTAAGTAAAATACTTTATAAAAATAATAGGAACTTAATAATAAGAACAAAAAATGTTGGAAAAATAAAACAATACAAAAATATCATAGTAAAAGTATGGGAGAAAATGTTATGAAGAAAAACATATTCCAAAGATTGAAGCGTACCAAAACCTGTGGCTGCGCTTTTTCGACTTGAAATCTGATTAACATTCTCAGCTACGATCATTAAGACAAATTTACTGCTTCCATTATTTCCCAGCCTTGAATCGCTTTCTGTATACAGAACATTTTTAAAAACACTGCACCTATTATAGAAATTATGTTATTTGTCTTAGAAATGGACAGCAGATCTCACTGCTACTTTCTTGTGAAACTAAAGATGACGCCAATAGAGTTTTCATTTTGTTTTGGAATTCACATTTTGTTTTTTCGATACAGGGTGATGTCGGTAATTTGACATATTGGAAACTTCTTTTTCATTTTGTTTTGTAAAAAGTAAAAATGCTGCCATCAGTTTTTGTTACGTAGAATCCAGTGGCGCACCTAATTTTCATCTACATCTAATGAGTCACAATTTAAAAATAAAAAATAATAAAAAAAAAGTTTTTTGAAAAGTTCTTGTCGATGCGATTCTAAATAAATAATAATATACAGGGTATCCCATTAAAAAATCTATGTTTGTTTTAACGCTTTTAGCGAAACGGTATAACTTGTTCGATATTGTTAAGTATAACTGAGATAAGGGGGTGCCGCAAAAGTGATGATTTTTAATTCCACCCTGTATATCGAAAACCAAATGTGGGTATGAAAATTATATTGGCGCCACCTTTATTTTTTTAAAAGAGCAAGCAATTGGCATACTATCGAGAAAATCCACTACCATCTATCTTGAAAAAATAAGAGATACCCCGCAAAAGTGACAAGAATGGGATACCCTGTACGTAATGCAAAGGAAATTAGATTTAACAAGAATAATGTAAAAAAAAGTACAATTATAAAGAATAATGTAAAAAATCCACATACAGGCATTTTTTTCAGGGGTCGGGCCACTTGTACCCTTCTAACCCCTGAATTTTTTTGGTAGGTATCTGACAGTTAGGTGGGCACCAGAAAGTACTACCGGCACATGTAAAATAATCTTTTTCATATAATCTAAAGTAATGGAACTGTAGATAGCGGGTGTAGGACAAATAAGAAGCTACTTCACAGTTGCGAATACGCCAACGTTTCAAGCTTTATTTAGATCTTCTTCAGGGCAAAAAAATATGCTCAATGAAAAATTCTACAACACACGTAATGCATAAACAAATCAATAAAGACACAACTATAAACAACGATAAAAAAATGCATAAAAATACGTTTCAACAGTTAAAAGTAGATTTAGTAATTAACAAATACATACAAACCATATACAGTAAAAACAGAAACCGTGCATCTGTATCTGTCTATTATCAAATTGTAGGATGGTATGCTCAGATAATTAGTGGATTTGCTTACCTTAATTCATTGCAACTCGTTACATCACAAAAAGAAAAAATCAAGTAAAATCTATCATTCCTAACTTTATTAATAATTTCAAAAAAGAAAAAAAAAATCGACCATACTAACATTCCGCAGGATGCACTTGTGATAGCAGAACCAATATCATTCCATCGTTTATTTTGTTCCTGGCGGCTGGTGGATCCATTGTTTTGTTTTAGTTATGTCCGTTAGAAGACATACATATAGCTTAGATGACATACTCTCAGTTGAGATCTCAAACTGACTTAAACAAATCCACTAATTATCTGAGCATACCATCCTACAATTTGATAATAGACACATACAGATGCACTGTTTCTGTTTTTACTGTATATGGTTTGTACGTATTTCTTAATTACTAAATCTACTTTTAACTGGTGAAACGTATTTTTATGCAATTTTTGATCGGTGTTTATAGTTGCGTTTTTATTGATTTGTTTATGCATTAAGTGTGTTGTAGAATTTTTCACTGAGCATATTTTTTAGTCCTGAAGAAGATCTAAATAAAGATGGAAACGTTGGCGTATTCGCAACTGTGAAGTAGCTTCTTATTTGTCCTACACCCGCTATCTACATTCCATTACATTAGAAAGAACACAAAGCATACATATAATAATCTAAAGTGTTTTCCGGGCTTTGAAGCAATGGTCCAATGGAATTTCTTCCTGACGTCTCGTCTACAGCTGCGCAAGATATTATCAAAGGCGATGAGGCAATGGGCGAAGTGAACTCCCGTGCTTCCCGAGGCTGACTGATTCGACTGAGGTGAGCTTCATGGTATTTATTCCCCCGCCGATGCGCTACAATAGAGGGACTGGGGTGGCGGTAGTGGTGACACGGGGTTTCGGCGCACTTGAGTATGTCGTAGAACTCGCTTCCACTCTGCATTTAGAAACGTTATTTCCTCCTCCCGCTTGAAATTGTTTCTCAATGGCCTCTCTCGTTAGTCTCGGATAGAAATGCTGCGATTGATATAAAATATCCACCTAGTTGAAAAGGATGTTGTGACCTTCTGAGAGAGCGTGCTCTGCTACTGCTGACTTTTGTGTTTGTCCCAGCCTGCAACTCCTCTTGGGTTCCGTAATCCTCGTGTTGACCCTGCGTTTTGTGGTGCCAATGTATACCACACCATAACTGCTTGGAACTCCGTAAACTCCAGGTGCCGATAGGGGATCTCTGCGGTCTTTGGCCGATCTCAAGCTCTGTTGTATTGTTCGAGTGTCCTGTCCGTTATTTATGAATGTTTGGTAGACTAGTCCATTATCTTCATCTTCTCCCATTGTCCCTTCCCGCCGTTCTACATTCCTTGGGCAGACAGCTCTATCGAACTCGTGCTTGCTCTATCCATTCCAACCAAAGGCTCTTTCTAGATGCTTCATTTCCAGTTCTAATTCAGCCGGGTCAGAAAATTATTTGACTCTCACAGACAGAGTCTTTATGACTCCCCTTATCTGTCTATCGGTCAGTGTGTGTTGGTTTTCTATAAACGGAGTGCGCAAGCTTCCCATTCGGCCTTCACACATCCAAAAACGGTAGGCGTCCTTCTTTTTCTATTTTCATAGATTCATGATTCATGAATTGTTATTGTATTCATGAATTTCCATAATATAACGGGCTATTACTGGACTAAGGGGCTGTCCATAGCTACACCATTAGTTTGTTAGTACAAATCTTCCTTCCCTTGAATATGTGTAAAGCCTTGGTGACAAGGTCGACTTTTTAAGCTTAGTCATTTCACCCGATGCCACATCCTTGATTAAATTGTTGGTAGCCCTCAGAATCAGGGCGATTGGATCACTAGTTAGCTTCTTGTAGGTGGTAGAATCCAACGGTGTCCTGATTTTTGCTTCGGAACCCGATGTTGACATCTACATCCTTATCTGTTCAGCAGTCTGGATTGGCAGCTGCCGGATTCCCCTCTCCGCATTTGAAGCGGGTTCTTAGACGTATTTCAAGTGCGCCCAAACCCAACGCCACCACTACCCCCACCCCAGTCACTCCACTGCAGCGCGAGAGTGGGGCAATAAATACCACGGAGCTCACCACGGGAGATCACTTCGGCAATTGCCTCATCGCCTTTGATAATCTGCCGCACCTGTCGCACGTCAGGAAGAAATTCCTTTCGACCACCTCTTCAAAGCCCGGAAAACACTTTAGATTGTACGTTTACTTTTATTATGGCATCCCTTTCTGTCAAAAATTCTAAGCCTAAAGACGTGGTACTAATTTTCTCTTCCAATAATAATTACGCTTAATCTTAACTTAATTACGCTTAATCTTGCTATTTTTTGGCGATAGATATTGTTAAATTAACTTTAGAATCACACTCTCATCTTTCATGTATTATTCCACAATCTCAAAGAGTTTTGCCCAATATCTTAATCAAATTCAATAGAGTGTTAAATTGTCATTACATCCCACGTTCTTTAATAAAACGAATATAAAAGCAATAATACTGACAGAAACGAGACGTCCTCTCCAGAAATGGTCACTTTCATGTACGTTAACATTTCGAAGACAAATCTACCTTATAAATTTGACTTGACCGCTTTCATTGTTAGCCGATTGCCGTGACTGATAGATGTACTGCATTATGTAATTACCTGTGGCATTTCTTGTTATGATATAGAAACGTGTGATATTAGTTTTGACTTTTCTTAAACCGAGTTTGTAATTTAATTTAATGGGTCGGAATGTAATTTATGGTCAATAATTTACAGGCGATAAGATTAATGATGTTCATTACGTATAGAAATAAGTCCGAAGGATAAATATCATTGACTGACAAATTGGCGGTATGAATAATGCATGTTTCTTGAGGAAGCTTGATGAGGTAGTACATGGACGTGTAGGAGATATCCTCAGATAAGCCAAATTATTGTGGCCTTGTATGGTGCTTTGTTACCGGAAAATGGTATGCACATAATATGAATTTTTGTGTATTAACCGATTCACTTCGACCGAGTAGTAGTATATTTTTTACGCTAGAAATTCTCTTAGATTTCGGGCAACCCCAGCAGAATTCGTTTTCATTCTCTCTACGAACAGTTTGTTAATTATGTTAATATAACTTCTTCTTAAGATCATCGTTCGTATTCAAAATGTATAGGAAGAAAATGGCATTTGCCTGGGTGGTACTGAGGTCCAGTCGGTCTATTCTAGTTCTAAGCCCTGCATTTCATTGTGTTCTTATCCGACGTTCTCTAAGAGAATACTTGAACCTTCGCATTTTATTCCAAAAGTTATCAGCTTAGCACCACATTCTAATCTGTGATCCCTCTTTCCTTTGCTTTCCTGATTTTTGTACCACTCACATTATAGTTCTGGTTTTTCCTAGTTTATTTCCAGTTCTTTCAGCAGTTCTAGTATCACGATACCTTCTCCAGTGTTCTGTGAATTTATTACAAAAGTTACCAACCTAACAGCCTGCATTTTGTGGTCTCATATCTTTTCTTCCCTTCCTGCCTAAAGCTTAGTTAGTCAATTTTTTAGTTCTGCTTTTCTTTATCTGCTAAAATGAGTTTTCTAATTGGATAGTTTTGGGATCGATGTGTCATGTTCTCTAAGAAAAGGCCAGTACTTGAGCATTCGTAATTTATTCCAAAGTGTACCCACTTAGAGGCATTTTGTGACCTAAGATCAAAAACGGTCATTATCCGGAATTATCATTTTTTTCCTCAATGAGTTTCTACATCTGAGACCTCAATGAACACGTGACTTCTGAACGTAGAAGTTAAAATTATCAAAATTTTAATAGGTTTTTACGTTATAAGTCATCATCAATCATTTTATGCACGGCGAATATATTTTTGACAAATCCGCCAATTTGACAAATAGTTTCATTACAGTATCCTGTACCGGTAGGTTTAGGTAGGTTACCATGGATACAATGGATTTATTGAAGATGTGCCGGTACACAAAACTGTAAAATTTATTTACGATATCCAATCCTGTAAAAAGCTATTTACCGGATTAAAATCAAGTACGTAAAAGTGTTCTAAATGATACAGTATGAAGTAAATATAGTTTTACAGTAGGAGTAAGATGTTTCCGGACGAGGCGCTAGCCGAGTCTGGAATTTCGAAACGACTACTGTAACACGTTACCAGACGTATGATGTACAACATTTTACTTCATACTTAATAAAAACCGGAAAAAAATAATTTTATCCGCGACGAATATGTTTTTGACCAATCCGCCAATTTGACAAATAGTTTCATTACCGGTACCGGTTGCCATGGTTACCATAGTTTTATAGAAGATGTGCCGGAACTCACTACTGTAAAATTTCTTTACGATATCCATTCCTGTAATAGTTATTTACGTTATAAGTCCGGTAAATATAGTTTTACAGTAGGAGTATGATGTTTCCGGACGAGGCGCTAGCCGAGTCTGGAATTTCGAAACGACTACTGTAACACGTTACCGGACACTGTAACACGTTACCGGACGTATAATGTACAACATTTTACTTCATACTAATTAAAAACAGGAAAAAAATCATTTTATGCGCGTCGAATATATTTTTGACAAATCCGCCAATTTGACAAAGTTTCATTACGGTATTCTGTACCGGTGCCGGTACAGGTACCGGTACAGGTTACCATGGATACAATGGATTTATAGAAGATGTGCCGGAACTCACTACTGTAAAATTTCTTTACGATATCCATTCCTGTAATAGTTATTTACGTTATAAGTCTGGTAAATATAGTTTTACAGTAGGAGTATGATGTTTCCGGACGAGGCGCTAGCCGAGTCTGGAATTTCGAAACGACTACTGTAACACGTTACCGGACACTGTAACAAGTTACCGGACGTATGATGTACAACATTTAATTTCATACCTATTAAAAATAGGAAAAAAATTATTTTATGCGCGGCGAATATATTTTCGACAAATCCGCCAATTTGACAAATAGTTTCATTACGGTATTCTGTACCGGTACCGGTACCGGTACAGGTTACCATGGTTACAATGGATTTATAGAAGATGTGCCGGTACTCAATACTGTAAAATTTCTTTACGATATCCAATCCTGTAATAGTTATTTACGTTATAAGTCCGGTAAATATAGTTTTACAGTAGGAGTAAGAGGTTTCCGGACGAGGCTCTAGCCGAGTCTGGAATTTCGAAACGACTACTGTAACACGTTACCAGACCGATGATGTACAACATTTTACTTCATACTTAATAAAAACCGGAAAAAAATAATTTTATCCGCGGCGAATATATTTTTGACCAATCCGCCAATTTGACAAATAGTTTCATTACGGTATCCTGTACCGGTACCGGTTGCCATGGTTACCATAGTTTTATAGAAGATGTGCCGGAACTCACTACTGTAAAATTTCTTTACGATATCCAATCCTGTAATAGTTATTTACGTTATAAGTCCGGTAAATATAGTTTTACAGTAGGAGTAAGAGGTTTCCGGACGAGGCGCTAGCCGAGTCTGGAATTTCGAAACGACTACTGTAACACGTTACCGGACGTATGATGTACAACATTTTACTTCATACTTATTAAAAACAGGAAAAAAATCATTTTATGCGCGTCGAATATATTTTTGACAAATCCGCCAATTTGACAAATAGTTTCATTACGGTATCCTGTACCGGTACCGGTACAGGTTACCATGGATACAATGGATTTATAGAAGATGTGCCGTTACTCAATACTGTAAAATTTCTTTACGATATCCAATCCTGTAATAGTTATTTACGTTATAAGTCCGGTAAATATAGTTTTACAGTAGGAGTAAGATGTTTCCGGACGAGGCGCTAGCCGAGTCTGGAATTTCGAAACGACTACTGTAACACGTTACCGGACGTATGATGTACAACATTTTACTTCATACTAATTAAAAACAGGAAAAAAATCATTTTATGCGCGTCGAATATATTTTTGACAAATCCGCCAATTTGACAAAGTTTCATTACAGTATCCTGTACCGGTACCGGTACAGGTACCAGTACAGGTTACCATGGATACAATGGATTTATAGAAGATGTACCGGTACTCAATACTGTAAAATTTCTTTACGATATCCAATCCTGTAATAGTTATTTACGTTATAAGTCCTGTAAATATAGTTTTACAGTAGGAGTAAGATGTTTCCGGACGAGGCGCTAGCCGAGTCTGGAATTTCGAAACGACTACTGTAACACGTTACCGGACGTATCATGTACAACATTTTACTTCATACTTATTAAAAACAGGAAAAAAATCATTTTATGCGCGGCGAATATATTTTTGACAAATCCGCCAATTTGACAAAGTTTCATTACAGTATCCTGTACCGGTAGGTTTAGTTAGGTTACCATGGATACAATGGATTTATTGAAGATGTACCGGTCCTGTAAAAAGCTATTTACCGGATTAAAATCAAGTACGTAAAAGTGTTCTAAATGATACAGTATGAAGTAAAAAGCTATTTACCGGATTAAAATCAAGTACGTAACATTGTCCTAAATGATACAGTATGTATACTAACAATAACTAAAAGTGAATGTGTATAATAATAATTGCAGACATAAGTTGAAGCAGTGGAAGAACGAGCAGAATTACTAGAAGTCTATGTAAGTTATATGTGGAAAGAAATTGACATTGAAATCCTTGACAATGCTATAGCATTATGGCAATGCGTATCCACTAATGAGTGTTTGCGATAACATTTTCCATAGCTTCTCTATTCCTTGGGGTGTATTTCAACGACTGTAGATCGTGTAGGCCTATCCACTGTCTTACATTTCGGAGCCAGGACATTGTTTTTCTTCCGATCTCTCTCCGGCCTTCGATCCTGCCTTCGATCAATAGGTGCAAGAAATGATATTTCGCAAAGCCTCAGATTTGTTATTTGCAGTCGCTCTCAATGTCCAACCCTCCACACCGTCAAGAAGCACCAACCAAACGTAGCATTTAATGAATCTGAGTCTTAGGTTAAGGTCAAAATCGGAACAGGCAAACACTCTTCGAAACCTCAGGAATGCCTATCGAGCTTGTTCAATGCGACATTTTATTTCCTTGTCTGATGTCTCCAGTCTTCAAAAAGCCAGATGCCCAGGTATTTAAATTTGTCTACTCTTTCTAAGGGCATTGCGTTAAATGTTAAGGTAAAGTTTTCAAACACATTTAGGTTTCTAGGCGATGATCATAAACTTTGTTTCTTTGATGTTGATATTTAAGCCCATTGATTTGCTCTGTGCTCGTACCCTGTTGACCAGTTGCTGTAGGTCGTGTATATTATCAGCGATTAGGACCGTATCGTCAGCATAGCGGATATTGTTAATCCACACTCCATTGACCTTGACTTCCATTTTCACGTCTTCCAAAGCCTCCTGGAATATTGCTTCCGAATATAAGTTGAATAGGAGTAGAGACACATTCCTGTCGTAGCCTCCCTTCTAATCTGGATGGCGCTGGACATAATGTTACCTAAATTGATTTGCGCTGTTTGGTTCCAATATGCATCTAATATCCTTTTGGTTTATATCAAGCCTATTGAGGAGATGCATTTATTTGAGGTGTGGTACGCGATCAAATGCTTTTTCATAGTCTATGAAACATAGACACACATTCTTTCTCTGATCATAGCAGTTTTGGACAAGCACTTGTATTGTAACCACCGCTTCTCGCGTACTTAGCCCCTGTATTGCCAGTGGCCTATATCCCCTTCACATTTCTGGTAAATTTTCTGGTGTATGATTTTAAGGAATATTTTTAAAGTGTGATTCATTAGGCTAATAAGCCTATGGTCTTCGCATTTTCTTGCATTGGTCTTCTTAGGCAGAGGGATAAAAGTAAAGCACAGTCACTATTTAGGGTAGATGGGATACATAAATAAATATTATAAGATACATCATACGCCAATACTCTGACTCAAAATGGCATATCCCTGGATATTCAACAATGGCAGAACATAGCTCCAAAAGAAAGGTGAAGCTGACGTCGTCATTTTCAAAATATTTTTAGTTTGTCTTCGATAACAGCAAACATGTTCTACAGAAATCTAAAATGGCACTTCAAAAGAGAAATTAAAAAAAAGTAGGAAAGCAAATAATCTTAGGAAAAAAAGAAGTAAGAAAACCAAAAAAAGTCAGAAGAGAGTAAATGTAGGTTAGTAAAAATTTTTGGAATTAAATTGTTATTTGTAAATTTTACAACAAAATAATAAATAAGATAAGTTAGAAAAAACAGACACAAAAAAAAGAAGAACAGTAAATCTGAATATAAACTAAGTAAGGAAAACTAAAGGTTAAAGTAATACAGTTTGATAAATGTATTAAAGTAGCAAGGTGGGTTTATGTAACTTGTAGACCAATGGATAGTGATTGAAAGGCCGATACCACAATGAAGAAACGTAAAAACAAATTAATATTTAAAACTGAAAGAAAATAGAAAGAAAAAAATGAAGCAAAAACGTTCAATTCAAAAAGTAATATAAAACTGAACTATCAAAGAAATGCAGACATAAAATAAGTCACTGCAAGTGTATTGAAATTGAACTGAACGTCATGTTACAAGTTCTACAGTTGGTTTTCCTTAAGCTTCCATATATTTTTCTATAGTTGAAATATACCGTCCTTAATCTCCATTTGAAAGATTGATTGTCTATAATTATTGAACCAATAGGGTTACTAAACCAACGGTTATTTCATATGCTTACAATGCGACAACTGCTTTAGACTAGGTCGATAGTTTCTGATATCCAGGGCGTAGCAGAAAACAAGATTTCATTCAAATAACTTTTTTTTACTGTATTTTAATGAAAACGACAAAACACGTCAACTATGAGAATCAAGTTTCGTAGCATAGACTTTGTATAATGTAGTAGAGTAAGTTCGTGGGTCCTGGCGAGACATTCCACTGGACCTCTCTTAACAGTAAATCTTCTACGAAAATCTTGGTTGAGAGAAGAGTAGTAAAGTTCTATGAGGCAGGTATCTAGTTCAAGTAATTCATTAATGCTGGTATGTTTGGCATCTTGTAGAAGTTGTAGTTCATTTTCTTCAATTAAATTCCCACTGAGAAAATTGTTTCAAAATTGTAATTTTTGAAGATGATGTGTACGAGTCTTTTAAGGCACTTCAATATCGACAATTGTGTCTATTAACTTCACCATGTCATTACAATGAACATTCATCAGAAAAAGTGGTGCTATACAACAAAATTCTATTTAGAAGTATCCTGTTACTAAAGGATTCGCAGCGACTATTGAACTCATCTTCATTTAGTTGCTGTACCTTGATGACGTGAGGATGAAATTTTACGTCATTCAGAATTTTATATAGTAGTTTTCGAAACTTCGGATTTTGCAGCATTTTTTGCACAGACGTTCTGTTTTCCATTTGAGTGTGGCCCAATACTGCAATTTGAACGTTTCCATTCACTGAGCAAACAACTTGATGTTTTATAAGACAGTGGAGGCTTTTACGGTTGAAATATTATCTAAAGTATTTTGCGGGCTTTGATGCCGTGATCCAATGGAATTTCTTCTTAACGTATCGTCTACAGCTGCGCCAAACACCGACAAAGGCATTGAGGCAATGGGGGCGAAGTGATTCACAAAGTTGACTGATTCGACTGTGGTGAGCTCCATGGTATTTACTCCCCCGCCGCCGCGCTGCAGTAGAGAGACTGAGGTGGGGGTAGTGGTGGTGCGGGGTTTCGGCGCACTTGAACTATGTCGTAGAACTACCTTCCAGTCCGCATTTAGAAATGTAATTTTCCCCTTCCTGATGAAATTCTTGTCGTGTTTAAAGATATCAATGGCCCCTCTCCTTAGCCTCGGATAGAAATAGCGCGAATAGCTTCGATTGATATAAGATATCTATTTCGTTGAAAAGGATGTCGTGACCATCGGAGAGAGTGTGCTCTGCTGGTAATGACTTTTGTGTTTGTCCCAGCCTGCAACTCCTCTTGTGTTCCGTGATTCCCGTGTTGACACTGCGTTTTGTGGTACCAGTATATATCGAGCCACAGCTGCATGGCACTCTGTAAACTCCGGGTGCCAATGAGGGATCCCTGCGGTCTTTGGTCGATCTCAAGCTTTGTTGTATTGTACGAATAGATTTAGTGACAGTTTTAACAATTTGCTTTTCCAGTAGCCTGCCGATCTATGTCCGTTACCTTGTGGATGTATCGTAGACTAGTCCATCCGCGCTTTTCTTCATCTTCTCCCGTTGTTCCTTCCTGGCGCTCTACAATCCTTAGGCTAAGGCCAGACCGCAGGTGGCAAGCTTGGAGGCAAGATCTAGGATAAGCGTAGGATAACATCCAAGCAAACAAACATATAATTAAGAATACAACCGGCCTCACCGGGCACTTGAAGCTAGGCCAACCGCTTCGATTATTAGATCGTATGTATCCTAGTGAACGAACGTGTCGGTTTTTTTCGAAGCTACACTGAAAAAAGTATTCTTTCAAAAATATACCTTGTAAAATGGATGAAGTTTTAATTGCGGCGATTTTTAGGGACCCTTTATGGAACCCATTATGTACTGTGAGTAAGTGTGCAGTAAGTGTGTTAAATATAACTTCGGTCAGAAGTAGCTAAAGAAGTGAACAAAGATAAGTAATTCTTATTTATTATAAGATAAAGAAGTAAGTACATGAATTGTATACGTATAAGATTTTTTATACTTGTATAAAATATTGAACTCCCCACAAGCCGCTCTTGTAACATTATAATATCACGTACCTAACATATTCTAAAGAGTCAATACATTTTAAATTTTAAATTGGAGTTTTCTAAAAGAAACATCTTCTTAGTCAATTTTGAAACCGCCATTGATATGCATTATCAACTGTTAATCTAGCCACCTAGAATAGAAAGCAGTAGTCCACTATGATATCTTAGTATCACAGCCGAGCTCCTAACCTGTTATCATACCACTAAGCTTGCCACCTGCGGTCTGGCCTTAGCCTTAGGCGGACGGCCCTATCGAACTCGTGCTTGCTGTAGCCATTCCAGCCAAAGACCCTTTCCAGATGCTTCATGTCCCTTTCCAATTCAGTCGGCTCACAAAATCTCTTGGCTCTCACCGACAGAGTCTTTTCTATCTGGGATGAAGATTTGATGTCTGGAATGATCAAGTGCGCCACCACCCGGTCCCTCCACTGCAGCGCGATGTGGGAATAAATACCAGGGAGCTCACCACAGTCGAATCAGTCAACGTTGTCAAGCTCTTGAGATCACTTTGCCCATTGCCTCATTGTCATTGATCATCTGCCGCAGATGTAGACGAAACGTCAGGAAGAAATTCCATTGCACCACTGCTTCAAAGCCCAGAAAACACTTTAGATCGAACTTCAAGTTAATGTTTTAGACGAAAACGTTTTATTGGTGTACTGGTGTACACTACGATGACTAAAATGAAGGGCTCTCGCTGCTGCTCTTGCATAATTATTGTTTTGGTAATGAATACACGTTATCTCGATTCTCTCTTACAAGGTTTAAATCATTTTAGTTAAATACAATTTAGAAAAAAGTAAAAACTTAACAAAGTAACGAAAAATAGTTAAATGCAATTTAGAAAGATATACAAACTTAACAAAGTAACGAAAAAATCCAGAAAATTTTGAGCAACGCTACGTTTTGAAGTTGAATATCAATAGAAGTCAATATTGCCTACATTATGTAATGGGTAAAACCACAGGTAATCATGACACCTTATAACATTTAATTACTACGAGATTCCTTTATTTTGAGACAACCAGCGAATAAAAATATAAAAGAAAAAGGTGATCGAATAGGGAATAAATGAAACTAGGAAATTGCGTCCCAAGTAAACTGGTTTTGGTGGTCAATTGGCGGATAGGGACTAAAGGCAGCAATTAAACAATAATCTCTTCGCCGACGTTTCGTTTAATCTACTTAAACATCTTCAGGGCTACAATGGGAAAGAAAGTTGGAATAATGATGGCTATTTCGCAACTATAGTCGAATATTTGTACCTACCAAAAACAAGTCGTATGATAAAAAAGACAGATATATACAACTTTAGACAAGAAAAAATAGGATTAACTTATCCTATTCCCCGGCTTAAAGTGGTCACCAAAATGTGTATTTTTTTCCCGTCATTTTGATTTATAAATGTCACTCTGACAGTCTAATTAGGCAAATTTAATAATTCTAAGCAATTTTCGGGTTTTTGCATTTTTAATCCAAGCAAATAGTGTTAAATTTATTAAACTATTTCGAGAATGAAAGAAAAAGTGGAAATTTGCCAACCAATATCCAGGAAACTGTATCAAAGAAACTGGGAATCATCTTAAGGAGTATGGTATGCAGAGAGGAAGTGCATAGAAACCAAGTACAAAATAATACCGAAGAACATTAAAAGAAGAGAACAAAAACTTTTGATTTACCGAAAGCAATGAAATTGGATGTGAAAAATGACTGATCGGAACTTTTGTCAGTGACCAGAGCTCTAAAAAAAAACAAAAATCTAGGCCGCAGACCACAAGCATATAAATGATGAGCTTAAATCAGAGCATGTATAGCAAAGGTTTGGCAAGATGCATTGGAATACTTAGTAATAGAGATGATGAAGAGAAAAGTGTTTGGTCTAGTCAACCACACATCCACAAAGTCCACAGGATAGGCAGGCTGAAAAAACAAAGTGAAAAGTGTTTTAAATCGACTCCCACAATACAACAGAGCCTAAGACAAATTGGACAAGCATCAGAGGTATCCTCTATCAGCATTAGGAGTTTACAAAGTTTCGTAACTACGTACAAACTACGTTTTGTATGTAGTAATAACACGAGAACTAGGGAACATAAAAGAAGTTGGAGGCTGGGACAAACACAAAAGTCAGCAGTAGGAGAGCACGCTCTCTCTGAAGGTCACGACATCCTTTTTAACGAAGTGGATATCTTACAGCAAGCGCAGCATTACTATCTGTGACTAAAGAGGAAAGTCACTGAGATCTTCGAGCACAAGAACAACTTCGACAGGAAAGAGGAAATTACGACCCTAATTCATACCGGGAGTTCTGCGACATATATGTTATGTGCGCCAAAACTATGCTCTAACCCTTCCCCAGTCCTTCCACTTCAGCATGGCGGTGGCAGTAAAAATACCACGAAGCGTTTAGAGCTAAAATCAGTCAAGGTGGAGATGCAAGGAAGATCACTTCGCCCATTGCCTCATCGCAATTGATAATGTCCGAGGTAGTTATAGGCGAACCGTCAGGAAGAAATTCACACAAAAATGTATGTTTAGTTAATAGCTGTAAAGCAATTGTGTTGGGCAGCATCTATTCTTGTATCTGATAATTATAGAGCATCTTTATCTTTTATTCCCAATCTAAAATTTAATAAATTTAGCCGAGTTTCAGATTTGTTGTTCTGTAATCTATGGTTAATGAATAAAATAAGTATTTAATGGTTTCTGGAAAATATTAATTTTTTGCTTAGGAACGTTTAGAACCCATTTTTGAATCCTATATATTGTTTTACCTATTTCTTCCAATTTTTCTTCAAAGTTGGTTTTGTTTCTAAAGCACATTGCTTCAATCTACAAAAATATACATCGATGAATGTAATGTAAAAATGTGTGAAAAAAAGTGTAAAAATGATGCAACATAATATAGTATAAATTGGTACATCAGTTATTATATTGAAAACTTCATTCGTGTCTTCTTTTCAAATTCTGTAAAATAATTCAACTACAAAAAGAAAGTATATACGGTGTGTTCATTATAAAACTTCCATCTAGCAGGCTACGAAATTTTGACAGAAAGGGATGACATAATCAAAATAAATGGATTTTTGTTTCTCCATCCTTTTCTTTTGACATTTCACAGCCAACTAGATGAAGTTTTATAATGAACACCCCGTACTTAGATGCAAAAAAACATTTTTTTGTATTGTTATGTATGTATATTACTTAACTCTAATGTTCACTTTTCAATCGATATGATACGATTCTTTTCAAACCGTAACTCACAGGAACTGACCAAATTCTTCTAATCTCTGATATATTTTTAAGTCTGAAGTAAAAGGAAATTCCAGAATTAATATGGTACTCTACGAATTCTACGAATAGTTAATCCGAATAACATTCCGAAAAAGCTTAATGTCATTTGATATAACGACTTATGACTATGACAAGCTAACCTCGAATTGGTTACGTCAGGAAACATTTTGTTGGTCACTATGTTCTCTGATTTGATTCATATGGTTAGTGGACTTTGGACCCGCCAGTTAAGAACCGATGCGACTATACCATACAAATACACACCTCGAAATTGTTGTACATCACTCGAGTTATGAAAATTAAAATACCGTGAGCAAATCATTTGAACTAGGCACAACATATGGTGGAACTCAATCATGGAGGCGCAACAAAAACAGATTAAATTTTAAAGCCTGCCTTTAGTCCCTATCCGCCAATTGACCACCAAAACCAGTTTACTTGGGACGCAATTTCCTAGTTTCATTCATATTCCTGAGGAATTTTTTGACAACAAGCATGGGCTTCTTTATGGACATTAGAGACACATATGGTGCACAGGCGTACATAAGTTTAAAGGAGGACATGGCACTGAGCAAGCGACTTGCAAGTCTGGAAAACCAAAGAAATTTCCTCTTACAATGTAAGTTAAACGATGTGTTTCCAAACCACATACAACAAAATGTTAAATGCTTTTATTCTATATCGGACAATTCTCATCCTTTCATGTATATGATTGATAAGACTCGGAAAGATTTTATATGGAAGATTTTAAAGAGTGAAATTAAAATAACACTTTGGAAAATTCAACAACTGAAAGTAAATATTAGGAATGGGTATGGCATAATTAAGAATAATTTGAACATAGAACATCTCTTTATATTCAATACTATTCGTAGTAGGAAATACAACCAGATATTTGCTGTTATTAAACAAAGACACTTAAATAAGATTAGATGTTTAAAATACAATAACTATGTAAACAAGCAGGCAATGCCGGAAAATTGGTTTATAAACCTCACAGATCAACAAATTCCAAATAAAATATCAACACTATTAGGGCTGGGCCAAAAGTTTTCAATTAACCTTACTAATAGGGATTTTCCTCTTTTCGATATTATAAAGGATGTTGAATATATTATTGAATACTAATCAGATGAAAGGGATAAAAACGCATTAAGAGCCAAATGTACTAATATCATTACAAACTTTGTCAATAATTTACATAATAACAAACGTAACGATAACTACGACAAGGCATATAAAAATGCAAAACTCTTCCTCAGACAGAACAAAGACATAATAGTTGTTAGGCCAGATAAAGGTAATTCTACTATGGTGATGTGGCACGATGACTACACAAAAAAGATGAAGGACCTAGTACAAGATAATAATACCTACAAACTACTAAACAAAAACCCGACAACAACTTATGAGAATAAAGTAAACAACTTAATTAAAACTAAAAACTCTTTGCCCCCTAAGATCTACGGGCTACCCAAGACACACAAAGTAGGGACTCCTCTTAGACCTGTCGTATCCTGTATACAGTCGCCGCTTTACAAGATCTCCAAATATGTTGATAAAATACTTTCCAACCTGAATACTAAATTTACTTTCTCGGTAAAAAATTCATTTACGTTTGTTGATAGAATTAAAGACGCTAAAGTGCCACAAGGTTACAAACTTATCTCTCTAGATGTTAAATCTCTTTTTGCCAACATTCTTAAAGAACTCGTATTAGATACTTTGGCAAAGCACTGGGATGATATTTCTGTGCACACCAATATCAACAAACAACGGTTTTTGGGAATAATATCGTTCATATTCAACTGCAACTATTTTGCCTACGAGAATGATTTTTATTCGCAAGTGTTATGGGACACCCTTTGTCACCTTTCTTGGCTAACTTGTGCATGAATGAGTTGCTCACCGTCGTGATTGATAAACTTGATTTTGAGCTTCCTTTTTTTTACCTATCCGTAGATGATATTTTGACATGTATTCCATCAGACTTAGAGAATAGAGTTCTTGAGGTCTTCAATTCATTCAACCCATACATTCAGTTTACTACAGAGCTTGAGCAGAACAACAGAATTTCTTTTTGGACACTTTGGTAATAAGACACAATGGTACAATTATAACTGATTTCTCACACAAAAAATTCTGGTAGACTGATGAATTTCAAGTCTGCTCATCCTCTCTCCCAGAAGGTTGCCACTATAAAATATCTTAAGAGCCGTGTTCTAAGATTGAGCCACCCAACGTTATGGGAAAATAATTTTCAAAAAATCAAACACTTAGCGTCTCTTCATGGTTTTCCTTCAAACTTTGTCAGCAAATTGCTACAACTAGGTGACGAGCGTGACATCACTTTAGCCGTTGAGCCTCCTAATTTAGAAGTGATGTATTTGAAAATCCCGTTTGTTCATGGCCTGAGTAATCGGTTGTCAAAATGTTTAAAAAAATGAACAGATAAAAATCTTCACTTACCCCAAAAAAACAGTTGGCGACCTATACTCACGAACTAAAACTAAAACTCCAACATTAGAGAAATCCGCTGTAGTATACTCCGTCTCGTGTCTCAATTGCCCACAAAGGCACTTAGGCCAAACCAAAAATAAGTTATCTTTACGAATGAAGCAGCATAAGTATGATTGCAACATAACCAACATCAAAAAAAAAATTAAAAAACTGCCATAGCAACTCATCATTTCTATACGGGTCATAACTTTAATTTCGATAGTCCGAAGATCTTAGGCGTGGCGATAAATTATAGGAAGCGCAGTGTGTCGGAGATGCTGTACATAAATAAACACAGAAAGGAAACAGTGAACTTTAAAACAGACACACAAAACCTAAGTATTATTTACAATTATCTCATACTTAAATGTAAATAAGAACAAGATCTTTAATCCGTGGAAGACGGGGAGCTCCAATCATTTGTACTCTTCTTGCCTAATTCTCAAATAATTGGAAACTGAAAGAGGAAAAAACATATAAACATCTGATAGCGCGTAGCATTCGATGTGCTTGCTCATCAGTGTTCGATAGACCAGACGGTCGGTGGCACTGCCTGTTTGTATTTTGTATATTGAACTTTAATTGTGCCTCCTATAAAATTTTTTAAACATTTTAATTTAAATTTTAATCTGTTTTTGTTGCGCCTGCATGATTGAGTTCTACCATATGTTGTGCCTAGTTCAAATGATTTGCTCACGGTATTTTAATTTTCATAACTCGAGTGATGTACTACAATTTCGAGGTGTGTATTTGTATGGTAGTTGCGAAATAGCCATCATTATTCCAACTTTCTTTCCCATTGTAGCCCTGAAAATATTTAAGTAGATTAAACGAAACGTCGGCGAAGAGATTATTGTATAATTGCTGCGTTTAGTCCCTATCCGCCAATTGACCACCAAAAAAAAAATAGGGAATAAAATTTCCTTCTCCTCTCAAACCTCTCAAACAAAATTATAACACAACCCTCATTCCAACTTAAAAAATTCAAATAGGGGGGGCTCAGCTGGTAGAGAGATGGTACAGATTATAAGGCAACAACAACGAATGATGTTCCCCTCGATAGTAAAAGTTGACGTGTTTTGCAGTTTTCTGAAAAAGACAATAAAGTAAAAAAAAAGACAAATGAGACTGAACTTGACATAATTTTACGAGAACCCTTTGAAATGATAAAAAACGTAAACGAGTTGTGTTAATAGCTCATAGGTAACTAATTAAATTGGTCACATTACGCCAAGGATAAACTGTGCAATTAACCATTCATTTTTGAATTGTGCTTACGCACTGTACTTTAAACACGATTCTCATCTGCTATGTTTTTTGTATGACTAAAATTCTTCGTACTTTTAAAGTTCTATTTCCTTATCTTTCCTCACTATTCCATGCACTACTTCATATTCAGAAGCTTATAAGTGCCACGCAGTGACTTCTAGATTCATATAAACATGATTGATTTAAATAAATATAAATGCTATTAATATTAACAAGATACTGAAGTAGGTACTTTGTCGTTGCTGATGTAAGTAAATATATTGAATTCCACTGTAATGTTGTAGCCTTGATCGCGTTCGTCACGCGTAGTGAAAACTACCAACTCATGAATGAAAATCACTCGATAGAGACCTATCATGTATCTACAGCAAATCGCAATTGTTTCTGTTCCAAAACTAGAGCCTTACTTACTAAAAGCTTTCTATTAGTTAAATATATGTTTCATTGTGGTGTCTTCTTCATTATTAAGACGTGTCGCTCAATTTAATTCTAGTTGGTTATTGTCTCCGGCCTAAAGAGTATGAATAACGCTTCAGTTCATAGACCGTAACGTAAAAATTAAATCCTTATAATGTAATTGACATCAGCACTCCGAATATGGAAAAGTACCAACCTAAATGAAAGTGCATCACGAGCAAGTGGAATATTTTCTCGTAAAATTATAGATAATCATTTTGTATTTCTGTATTATATACCAAAATTCACCAACAGCTTAAAAGGATTTACCATTCACTCTCTTCATTGAGAGGAATCACTAGACCTGAAGCACAAATTTTCGTAACCGTTTATAAAACAGACCTTGAAAATACATGTTCCCAGCCGATACTCCTAAATCAGATTATGCAGCATTTTGTTAATTAATATGTTGGCATTTAGAAAAAATAAATCAGGAAATTACAGTTCCTTATGGTTACATCCTGAAACATCGCCTAAGTATCTAATTAAATTTACGAAGGAAAGGTTTAATATATAATAAGAAAACGATTTTTGTTTAAATACGGAATTTCGCGTTAATTGTGAAAATGTGTTGTATCGATTTGAGATTTACAGTAAAATGAAGTCCGTTTTCAAGCATGGCTAGTTGAAATAAGTACCTGTAACCATATATGCGGTTGTTTGAAAATGTCTTCGTACTGTAACTCTGTTGCAAACTTACATATTATCTACTACCATTGTTAAAATGTACATCTCGGGACATATATGTGATGAGTTAATTCAACAAAAATGAATGTTTCTGCCATCATCCATTGATTGATTTTCACGCCAAAGACAAACCCCTATTTAGAATAGCATCAAAGAGACCAGTCCTTTGTCTCGTAGGTACCTAATGGTACCTACATTGGTTCAGTAAGAATTAGTAAAATTTTCTGACATTTGTTAGTTCGGCTATTTAGTGGTTTAAGTAAACAATAGCCTAAAATCATTGATGAGATTTAAAACAGCCATTAAAATAAAAACATTTTTTATCGTCAGGTTATATCAAGTGTTATGTGTATAATTATTACGACTATTCATCAAATTTTATTACAACAAACAATTTTTGAGATATTAGCGTTATTCAACACTTTTTGTGACACACAAAACACACAAAAAACAGGCATATTAGATTGGCCAAAGAATTATTGTGAAAATGCGAAGGAAACAAATGTTTTATCTAGCAGGACAAGAAACAATTTAAACAAGATTTGAAACGAATATTCGGACTTGATTGCACCCTGAACTAGAGAAGGAAAGCAAAACTGTAAAATACCTATAAAGGGATCCAGTCCTGTCAGCAACGTTCATACACAAACCCAGTCAAAAACCATATTAAATGTAAAAGCAGACTTTAACAACGAGAAGAATCAAAATAGGAAAAAACAAACTAAAACGCAGAGCACACTAGAAAATAGAAACATTATACTCAGAAATTTTTTTAAATATACTTATTCTAAATACAATTGTACTGGAAAATGCAGTTCCGTTCTCTACTTATACGAAAACAAACAAAATTGAAACGAGAAGAAGTACAGTTGGAAGGTCGAAAAATTAAAAACAAATAGGATAAGCATCAAAGAAAAGGCAACGGAAGCAGGTAAGGAGAATATTGACATATATGACCAAAAATTAAAAAAAAAAAAATCCAGACTGAATAATGCGCACAGTGTAACAGTTTGGGTTTGCGATTAGAATCGAGAGATTAAAATTACCTTTTGATTTCTCTTCGGCTTCATTAAACTCGATGAATTCGCCGTTGTTTAGGGGGATATTATTGCAAAGTACATTTTAGCTTTTTAATTAATAATATTGGGATTATTTGCATTTGCTATTTTCGAGGTTATATTATAATCGGCACGGCTGTTCGGTGTCAGCTCAGAAAATGTAAACTAATGGAATCCACGCGCGCATTTCTCCGCTATATGGGCAGCTGTTACCAAAAATGATGAGACGCCATGTCTAAGGCGAAAACCAAACATTTCGTTGGCTATATGTGTTTTTCTGCAATAAATAGCATTTTGCAAGACTTTAATATTATAAATAATCGTGTTGTTTACAATGGTGGGATGTGCAGATTACGGTTTTAAAAGCAGCGGCTATAGAAAGGAGCTATAGAAAGCCTGGAGTTACGTTTCACAGGTAAACAGGTAATGGCGTTTTTCAGCAACAATTAAATTATTTCAAATAACTCTAAAACCAGTTATTTTACATCCAAATCTTCGAAATATGATTTAGTATATACCGCAGTTTTGAGCAGTTTTTCCAGGGGCGCAGGAGATGTAATCCCAGGGTTATCAACGACTATTAATTCACAATTATTTTTATTTATTTATAGTAAGTCGATGTTTGCTAATAATATTACGTATAATATTACTAATTTTACAAATAGTAATTTAGTTCCATCATTATTTTTCTTATGTGCTACAATACCAATGCTACGTCACTGGCATTTGCACACTTGACAGATTGGAGCAAACTGGTAACAGACGCCGGCGTCGTATCCTACTTCCTCAGGACGCTTATTCTATAGGAAAGAGTGAAAGTGAAAGTGAGAAGTGCTGGCCAATGGAATTCGTCAACAGAATTTTTTGACCAATCAAGGTTGTCAAAATTCTCACTTTCACTTTCACTCTTTCCTATAGAATAATGCCCCTGGTTTACATTTTCTAAGGGTGTCAGTGTCTGAAGTTTGACTGTTGACATACTGTCGTTTCTCGTTCTCGCCACACAATAGGCGTTTTCTATCTTGCGATGCAAATAGCTCGGAACAGTTCCGAAGCGTAGGATTCGTTTTTGTAACTTTCCTGCACCTCGTTCCTTTGTGAGGCAATCTCAAACCCTTGATGTGGCGCTAATTTAATGAGGTTTCCCTTATATCTCTTAAGGGGGCTTTTGGCCACCAATTAATATTACACCATTACTACAGCATTACCACACCACGTCACACAGTGCTTTCATTTTGCTATAGTCCTTTTTGGTAAGAATAAAACTTCTCAACAATTAAAAACGAAAGTGCATTAGATTGAAACCCAAAATTGAAACCTGAAAATAAAAAACATGAAAACTAACAAAATTATTGAATAATTGAGTTCCAAAGGACAGTAGAAAATATATGAAATAGAGACAATTAGGCTTGTATGGGAAAGCAACTACGGGGAAGAGGAAACTTATTGAAAACAAAATATATATGAAGAAGAAAGTTATTATTGAAGGACGTCGCCAAGGAGGGGAAGAGGGGCAGATTTTTACGCATGGAAATTGAGTATTTACAACAAACAAGCATAGCACAACAGCTGAGAGTAAAATAGAGGGAATAGACTCTACACTATATCTAACAATTATTCTACTTACTAAGATTAAAGGACACCATTACGCTTTGAAAATCTGGTAACGGTAAATCAAACAAAGGCAAGCTCCTAATAAAATAACCAAAATTATACAAAAAGATTGATGACAAAAAGGTGATGGTTAAGAAAGCTGCTTTTAATAAAAATTTACTTATTTATACAGGGTGAATTAAAAGTGTTATTTTGACATAAACTTTATTTTTTCCAATCGTGAGATGAAAAAGGTTCTGTCCAGTGACCAAATTCACTGAGAAGTTCTTAGTCAATAGGCAGTTAAAAGACCTAAAATCGGGGTTATCCAACTTCTCATTCTTATTCTCAATCGTTTTCTTAATTTTCCAAGCGTTGTTGTGGAATATTTTGTTTACACGCATTGTAACGGACGAAAATAAAGAATACGATTGCCAATAAGATTAAATTGTTCATGGAATATTAGTGATTCAAGGGTTCTGGAATAGAGAGGGGTGAGGGAATAAAGGTTGGATGTGTGCACGTTTGAATAATAAGAAGGGAAGAATGGTGCCGGCACTAAAAGATAGTGGTTAGGCGAAAATTAACAATGGTACTCTGTGTCATAAGGGCTACATTATCAAGGGTGCAACTAAAATCGCTGAGATATGAGTAGTGGTAACACTTAGACATCATTGTTTTATATGCATAGGTTGATAAGCAAAAATCCTGACGCTCTCGAGTGGTGAAGCTGGGAGAATTTCTTATGCTTCTCAACAAGTATGCTAAATCATCTTAAACATGCTTGCAAGCCGTCGTTTGACTACAACTGCAACCCGTCAAGATCTGTTTCAATACAATCCATTTGTAATTAGATTTAAAGCAGGGCCCGAACACTCCCTAAATTACGAGAGTCAATCTTTCGCCATGGTTTTGATGTGGAGCTAAAATAGGTCGATTTTAACACGACAATGAGCAGCCAGCGTTTTTAGATGGTTGCTCTAAAGTGCACTGAGACTATACCCGTCCTTTGTTTTCTTAATAAGAATATAAAGATAGCAATTACTCTCAGAGTTTCTCAAAATTGAGGGGCGGACCTTGGCACCAGGCGCATGCATCAGTTGGTTTTCGACGTGGTTTTTGTGCACTTTCTAATGTTACGTTCATATTATAATCAATTGTTAATTATATGATTTGATCATCATGAAGCAATGACTTAGGAGATAAGGATAGAGCCAGCAAATGCCGATATTTCCCTAAAAATGGCCCTCCTTTTAGCCGGAAGACGGTCGCTTCAATGGTTTCCCTGACGTAATTTTGTCGTCAGCATACGTCATACAAGTGTCAGAAGCTTAAAGCCGGACCGGAAATTGATTGTCGGTTGTTTGTGGCTTTTGTTAGGTTAGAAGTTAAGTTTTAAAAAACCTTGGAGCTAGAGGTCAGCCAAGGGCTAGGAGCCCTAGCGCTCTAACTAGCGGATGGATATAAGTTCGACATTCGATTGGATTGCGTTAATGGATGGATTTGCAATAATTTGACGTAAGATCCCACGACGTCACCGAGACGTCACTTCCGCCGGAAGTTATCATCAATTTAAAGGTGTCCACAGCTAAAAAGGGGGTCAAAACTCTAAAACAGGAGGGGTCTCCAGATATCTCGAGGGCATGACAGATTATTGACGGTAAGCTGTCAGATAGATACTTCCCTGTTTTAACGTAATCCGAATGCAAAAGTTGGGTATTCAAATCTAGAAAATTCTGAACCTGTTCCAATCATCTTTCAATGGGTGGCATAGTTTAGCATGTGCAGTTTGGAATCTTGTTTACTTGCATAACGTCTTAGTCAAAGAGACCTAACAAAGTCCATGATCGATGATTACCACATGTGTTTGAGAAGTTAAACGATCGGGTGTTTCATTTTCAAGCCGAGGTGGTGCAGATTTAAAACCCAAAAGTGTGAATCGTATCCCGGTCGAATCGAAAATGTAAACAATTTAAGGAGCAGAAAAGTGTCCGCGCATCTCTTAGACTGGTGAACTACTATGGCAAGCTTATCAGCGTTTGATAGTAGCTGCATAATATGCTTTTGTCACTCCGAAATAGGTGAAGTTCTGCTACAGTGAGATCGAAAGAGGCTTTTGCTTTGGTTATGGCAGTTGAGCGGTTCATGAACTTTTATAAGAACGCCATTTTACTCCACAAAGATAATCGACCTACTTGCCTTATTAGATGCTAAAGATATTAAGGAACTCAGGGAGCGAACGACCTCACGGCTCAGACGTTGGGTTCTAAGGGTTTTCCGACATATCATACGTAAAGACCGATAAATTTGGTCAAATCGACGCACTATCACAACTAACTGATCCAGATATGGAAATGGTTGTTGCTCTAATCCCGGCTGGAAGTGACGACCTAAGTAGACTCGCTCTTGAAGGTATGACACTTGCAGGGCTTATGTTTCGTCATAGACTAAACGTAAGAGAAAAAAGACGGATTCTGATGAGGAGGACCTTAAGACGTGTATACGCCATTTCGATTGATTATCTATTGTGAAATGATACAATTATGTTCATGGATGCTGATCTAGAACGTCATACATATTACTGACCTTGATTCGACAACCACGAAGGATGGAAAAAAACCTTAAACCAATGGCTAGAATTTACAAATCCTTGAAATAAGGTATGCACATTCCATTAACAATTTCAGAAAATCTACGGATGCCCAATGCATTTTACCAGCTTCACAAGCAGCTCAATTAAAGTCATGTTATCACTTTAAGCAACATTTTTTAGAGGTGACCTATCAAATAATTTGGAAATACCAGATCAAAAAGCGTTAATTTATAAAAAAAAATAACAAAATTGTTTGTCTTAAGAATGGCAGTAGATTTCGAAAATGAGCAAAGTGTTAATCAACACACTCTATAAATGAGAAAAAACTTCTAGACTGAACAGAAGCAGATCACCGGTTGACTAAAAACATGTTGAAAAAATTTTACTACGTCACGAAATGCGAATTTTTAATGGCCCAATGAGAGTATTTTAGGTACTTACTGTTAAATATCGAAAATTACCTCGAAACAAAAGTACTGCTCTCTTTGATATCCTAGATACCATGCTCGAAAGGTTTGTTCTGGAGTATGGATGATGGCAGAAATAACCAGTAAAAAGTCGATATTTCTGTTGATTCAGGTTGCCTTCATATGAGAGGGTGGATCATTCGAAAATGATCCACCGCGTTTTTCTTCCAATTGAGTGTATTTTTGAGATAAACAAATTTTTGAGTAGTTTCTATATCACGTTTGTGGTCACTTGAGAGCGCCGGAGACTTATTGCTACGGACTACTCTCTGGACAGAATTTGACATTGCTTATCTTCGTTCACCTCGTATAGGTGAATTCGTGTAGGTGAACCTCTTGGTTAGGTAAAGGTAATAGTTCCGAGAACTGAATGATCGAAGTCCAACAGAAATATTCATTGGAATGGTGCTAATTGTAAGACTGACCGAAAAACAGATTCAGATGATAGATGAATTTGACTGACATCGTGAAGCTTGTCACCATAATTTTGGAAAAGGAGAAAATGTCTTGGCTTAACTTGGAGAATGTAAATAGGATTATTACCAAGATAGTTAGGACGGCCTTAAAAACTGCAGAGATTGGGAATATCATCCTGATTCGTGTCCAGTTCAACTAACAACATCACCGTTTTTGGATGTAATTAGATTATCAAATGCTTCTTAAAACCAGGAAATTTGCTTGAGTAAATCGGATCAACTAGAACATCCAGCAGCAGATTTCAACGTTCCTGTTGATGAGAGTCACGAAGTAATAAGGTTCAGGGAAATACTCACTACGATGAATCAGTTGAAGAACTTTGTTTTGTTTAAAAAAATTGCCAAAATTTTGTTTATAAAAACGCATAGTTCAGTGTCATCTTGCCTTTCGGTCACAAATTTGAATTTTTTAATTTCCCTTAGGTCGATTTTGCTTTTTGTTATTTTCAGATTTGTGCTTAGTCTTCGTGTTGCTCGTGTTTTATTTTCTTTTTAAAATTTCACCACGTTTTTCGCTATTAGCTTGATAATTTATTTTACAACAAATGTAAAAAAAAGTCTGAAAACCTTTTTTTGGGAATGAATATGTATGAAGAATTCAAATTTTGTTAGGTAAAATGTTATATCACAGTAAACGCTTCTTAGATGGCCGTGTGTGATATATGTGTGACTAAGTCTGTGTAAACTAAGTAAAAATTACATAAATAGGACGAATAAAAAATTGGAAATAAAAGCAAAGTCAAAAATTTAAATGCTACTCAATAAAGGGTTAAAAATGGAAAGAGAAAGAAGATTTAACTTTTAGCAGTTTTTCTGGTGGGTATAGAGATTTTAATACTTTTTAAAATATAAATTTCTTTCAATGTAATAAAAGAAAATGAAAAAAAAAAGTTTTTCTTTAAACGTCAAAAAAAAGAAAAAATAATAAAAAGATAAATTATGCCAATCTTTTCTTATATTTATGTATAGCAACAAACAAGATCAATTTTTTTCATTACAATTTGAAATATTTTTCCAATAGGTACAAAAAAATAATTGAAAACAAATTTATTTCAATTAAAAACCAAACTTAAAGGACACACATACCATAAAGTATTTCCAATGCATGGTCGTCATCTCAAAAATCCAAATTTTCCACCAGAAACAGGTCTGAAAAGGTCAGAATCAGTAATCCAATAGGGCCCGATCGGCACTTGAGCGCATCAATTCACCCGATTTGGCACTGGTTGTGCATCACGTTCGGCGCCTAAATCGACTAATCGCGGTTTCGTATAGTCGCGGGCAAGTTGGCGGTTTCGCAATAGCGATGCTCGTGTGTTTCGCGATGCTCGTTTGTTGTTGGCGACGCTCCCGCGGTCGTGCCGCCGAAGAAAGATGGTGGGAGCGACGCGTCGTGGACATGGTACTCCTTGGTGAGACACTTTTGGCTTCGTTGGAGATTTATGAGTAAGTGCCTGAGTCTGAATAAATCTATTTAAATTGTTTGGGAAGACACGTCTTTTTAAAACCACAGGCATGAAGAGCCGCTATCTTAGATATTGAAAGTAGGAGCAACTTTGTAATTTAAAATACTCGAATGGGTTCGAAAAAGCCAAAGATAAAAAAATTGTAATTAAAAATATCAACATAACCCAAATGTAGCGACCAAAATAACTAAATAAAAAATTATGTTTACATTAAAGTTCTTCACATTTCAGACAACATAATATTTTACCAAAACTTGATCCTTCTACATAAACAACATTCCATATAATTATAAAAAGACGTATCAAAAGATTAGGAAGAATTTCTGGATAAGAAGATTTATGTGAAATCAACATAAAACTATCTCTAAAACTTGTCATCTTCTTGTTTCCATACTAAATTACCATACACCCTCTATACGAAAATATAATACAAAAAAAAAATTAAAGTAATATGGTTTGAAATTAATAATCACTGAAAACAATATCAAAAACATAAAAGCTGAGAAACTTCCATTTGAAAAACCCGAATGGCCTGAGGATGAAAAGGAGAAGCCTGAATAAGTCAAAGTTACTTTCAAGAAGAACACATTAAGTTAAGAATGAATAGACCTCCGAAGAAAAAAAAACGAATATTAAACCAGAAGAGGAGCAGGTGAGCAGGAAAAGCCGCAGCCGAAATACCTGAAGAAGAAAAGGAAATTTTGAAACCACCAGGAACAGGTCTGAACTAATCCCTAACAGGTACAGGCGACTCTAATCCCTCAGAGTCGCCGGTACCTGTTGAGGATTGAAGACAAAGAAAAACATTTTCCTAAAATCTTTATACAAGAAATCTGTAGCTTTGTGTTTGAGGCTTAAGAGCAGAATATTCTATGTCTAGTTTACTACAGTAAGCGAAGCTATTCGAGTACCCCTTTTGAGTACTTTATAAAAAGTTTTCAAAAACAATGATATATTATCCAGGAACATTGAAGAGGTTTCAATTAACTCTGAAGAAAAAGATGCCTAATATTCTGCAGAGGAAAGGTAATAGATCTTACTAATAAAGGTAGCTAAATTGACAGACACCAAATTGAAAAAACCTCCAAGTTTTTTTTTGTTCTCCACCACAAGTGATAAAAACCTACCAAACTAAAGCTTTCTAAGCTTAAGTTAAATAGGAGGATTAACTGGGTGGATTTCCCACCAATCAATGGAATTACAGTCTCTTCAAGTCACCTTATTTAAAGTTATCAGGAAAAATGACATAATATTTAGAAATATAAAAAAAAGTTGACAAAAAAAAAAGAGAAACGGCCCTACCTATTACATCCAATATTACCAGAAATAAAATGGAGCCAGAGAATAAAGAAGAATTTTTTTCAGATTTTTCTACCTTTTTGTTTCGTCCAGGAAAGAATAAAGCAGAAACCCCAAAATGAACTATTACAATTAAATGCATTTTGCCTGCAGAAACAGATACTTCTGGAAAGTCAAACCATATGACTTCTCCTATGAACAAACCGAAAAATACGAACTTACAAGTGCTGAGGAATACTTCTGAAGGAACTTCTACTGAAGAAAACTTCTCAAGAAAAAGAAAACCAGAGAAACAGTTACCTAAAATCGAGAAATAACCATTGAAAAGGGACTTACCAAAACCACGGGAGGAAGAGACCGAAGAAAAAGTTACAGAGTAAGATTCTGAAAAACCTAGATCTAAGAATGATTCGTTCTCACTATCGATGATGACTTCAATAAGAGGAAGGAAAATATAAAACCAAAGAAGAAAGCTAAAGAGAAATTCGGAAAAGGAAAAGTACATTCCAAAGAAAACTCCACTGGAAGAAAAACCTCTAAAAGAACAATAAACTCCCGAGACTGTAAACGTTGCATTAAATAATAACAATATCCAGTGGAATCTGAAGAAGTAGGAACCGAAAGTTTTATTGAAGAAATATCCCAAACCTGAGGAAGTGAAAGTGGTTGAAGTAAAAGTTACTATAAAACCACACACAAACCGTTTTGCTTCTTTGTTAGTTGTTTTATTTTCTGCTTCCTTTTTATTACTATCTTTGTCTCCCAGTGCAACCTTATTGGTGTGTGCAGCAAGAATAACTATTGCTTTCCTTTTGCGTTTGGTTCTCGTATTCGTTCTAGGTGCATGGTGCTTGGGGAATTGGTTTAATGATTTCCAATGGCAAAGAAATCAATGAAGATGATACTGCTTTTAGTGGCTTTTAGTGGCTCGTTTACTGAAAGATGACCTTTAGTTGCACCTTCACTTGCATTTTCAATAGGTAGATGTCCAGTTTCTTTGTCTGCATCATTATCGGCCGGTAGTTCAGTGCTTTGTTCTTTTGGGTCAGGCTGATCTGACTCAGTGCAAGGCAGGAACTCAAGATCTGAAGTAACTAATGGACAGAATAAACAATTTCCTGATATTTCAAAACCACTGCACTGGTAATATTGACTTGAATAGCAACTAATGGCAGACCTATAATCCATTCAGTTATTTCTGTCAAGTAGGCGTTGGAAATCTGACATATTTCACCCGGTATAACATGACTGACAGTGATTAATAATTAGTTTGAGGTTAAGGATATTGTTTACTGTTTTGCTTACAAAGTTGCCAGATGACTTCATTAGTTCAAACTTTTAATAATAATGATTACTAACCTAGAATCTAGTAAAAATTGGACTGGGGCTCAACGCTAGCAAGATTATTATATTTTATTAATGTATTTTAAAAATGAACCTTTCACAACCGTAATAATTGAGGCTAATAAGTTTATAGTGTGAATGTGATATCAGCAATATATGCACCCTACAAAAATGCAAGTGATGATATGTATAAGAAGTTTACTTTTTGGACGAAAAGAAAGGTGGAATATAGTTACGGAAGGACAGGACCAATGATGCGTCTGTCAGCGGAAATTGAAAGCACGAAAATGGGACAATGGGCTGTAAGCTTAGGTATCTATCTACTTACGTATTAATAGTTCTAGAATTGCGTTGCTTTCGGGTGTCCTGTCTGATATCAAACATTATTAGCATGGAATCATTGGAGTCATAAGTATTATTTCCAGTCCTCAAATATCCAATAACTGAAGAATGTAGGTATAGAGCAGATCAGAGTTAATACTTACCCCAAAAATATTAGAAACTTACGCAAGGTCGTAGAGGGCAATTCTGGGGGGAGGTTTCTTCTGAATTGGAGTCACTTTTGTGGTTATTGATTAGTGTTAATTACTTTTGGCATCTTTTTGTTAGGATAACACAGTTTTTTTTAATAACAAAATTCAAAATGCACGGTTTATATGTAAAAAAAAATCGGCAACCGCGAAATTTTAATGACACATCTTGACAAGTTTGTTTTGACTACTGGAGAAATACCATGGCATGGGTTGATGCCAAAAATAACTGAATGGATTATATGTAAATAATTCCAAAAATGTCACAAATCGTCACCAATACTTTCGGGTTGCTACTTATCCAGGCATCACTAATGGTCCATGCAAACTTCTATCCGGATAGCACACATACATCATATTTCATTTTCATTTTGACACTATCGAATATATTGACAGTCTGTACCAGAGCGTGTTATAACCTGACTGTGGTATCCCCTTGAACTACTGAGCTCCACAAAAAGATCAAACCGCTCAATTTTTGGTCATATTTTGACATTCGCATATTCCCTAATACGGCTGAGGAGCAGTTTCAATATTTTATAGGCCCAGCTCAAACTCATTGCTCTTTACTTCTGGCATGCTTCCTACCAAGTGTGCCTCTCCTGGGAAGTGGCTTATCCTTCTTCGCTTAGGACAATCACCAATACATTCAGAATTTGAAACTTTTGCAGCCTTTGATTAACGTTTAACTTCATTCTACTCTATATGTGCTCTCTTACAATCATATCCGGAGAGCAGGCAGGCCAGTCCATTTGGCGATTCCTTTTGAGCTCAAAACTTCTTGAACGGTTTGTGCCCCATCCGGGCGAGTGTTATTTTATCTGGATGGAACTATGATATCAATCACACACATATACCTCTATCTAATCGCATTCATACTCTTTCCAATCAATATTACCAAATAAGTTTTCACGTCTATCATAACTTCCCTCGCCCCATAAATAGGAGTTCTTATGGCTTTAAACGCCATCTTTGAAGTCACGTTCTTTGCGACATACCGCTCAATATGAAGTCTTCACACTCATTCATAAACCCGTTGTTTCTTCTTCATTCAACTGTTCCCTAGTTACTATGAATTTCTGCTCATAGTTTTCTAGAAAATCGATGAGCAACTTGCAAAAAAAGAGCCAGCAGCGCATCTTGTAGGGTATTCCTTTCGTGTAGCCTGTTTTGTATCGCTTTGGATGATAAGACTCTATCGATAATCTCTCGAAAACGCGTTGAAGCATTGAAGCGAAGAAACTTTAACAGTTTTGTAGAGTGTGTTTTCACCTCAGAAAATTGAAAGAAAACTAATGGAATCCACGCGCGCAATTCTCCGCTATATGGGCAGCTGTTACCAAAAATGATGAGACGCCATGCCTAAGGCGAAAACCAAACATTTCGTTGGCTATGTGTTTTTCTGCAATAAATTGCATTTTACAAGACTTTAATATTATAAATAATTGTGTTGTCTATAACGGTGGGATGTGCAGATTACGGTTTTAAAAGCAGAGGCTATAGAAAGGAGGCTGGAGTTACGTTTCACAGGTAAACAGATAATGGCGTTTTTCAGCAACAATTAAATTATTTCAAATAACTCTAAAACTAGTTATTTTACATCCAAATCTTCGAAATATGATTTAGTATATACCGCAGTGAAGTCAATAATGCTATTTTGGGAAATATTTTTCTAATTCTGTAACTTGTAGACAGTTTTTTTATTAAAATTTTTGAGCAGTTTTTCCAGGGGCGCAGGAGATGTAATCCCAGGGTTATCAACGACTACTAATTCACAATTATTTTTATTTATTTAAAAGTAAGTCGATGTTTGCTAATAATATTACCTATAATATTACTAATTTTACAAATAGTAATTTAGTTCCATTATTATTTTTAATAAAATATTTGTTTATGTTCTACAATACCAATGCTACGTCACTGGCATTTTCACACTTGACAGATTGGAGCAAACTGGTAACAGATGCCGGCGTAGTATCCTACTTCCTCTGGTTTACATTTTCTAAGGTTTTCACCATTCTATATAAAATGTAAAACTCTCACCGGTTAGCGCAAAATTGTGGGAAGAGTTAACACCGAGTAACTAAGCTTAAGAGTGCTGGAACAACTTCATTTAGAGGATTTACCAACCACTGACATAGCTGTACCGCACCAACTGTTTTAGACGTTGAAATAAAGTTGGAAACTTTGAACGTAGTGGTTCTTCTTCCAGAGTCTAAAATTTCTACCTTATTGAGGCTGCATCGTACTGAGCCAGTGTAAGGTTAGAACTACTCCGAACTTCAGCAAAACATGCTAATATACAAAGATTATCAAAAACGCTATAGAAAATAGATAGAGTAATATCTACCAGGCATATAACTGCTCATTAGATTTGCGGCACTAATGAAGGCGAAATCGGTTTACCAAAAAGGAATGTAATAAAACATGTGTTTGAAGTATAAAACTGCACTTGTTCTTCCCTTGTAACATAACGTATAAATCGGGTATTGTAATTGCAAGAAATTCCACGACAACCGACATGCACGTGTTATATCGATTATTTACCGTTGATTTTACTGTATCTTGACTCAGGTGATTGTTTTGTGCTATTTTGATTGAAAATGCTAAACAGCATCGAAACGTCTAAATACGTCTGATAACTAAGAAGCGGATTTTAGGTTTTGACCTAAAAACCTAAGGTTTTTACCTAATTTAAGGTTTTCAAGCTTTCCAAGTTTTTTTACCAAATTCTGCTTATATAGAGAGATTTGACCTAATTTTATGGGTTTACGACGCGCGAATGGTAAACTAAACAGTACCCCTTATTTTCGTAAAACTATTACCTGCTCCCAGATGTTTAACGAAAAATGTCTAACACGGTTGTCGTAAATAAATTTAGTTCGTAGTAAATGACCCCAAAAAATAGAGGAAAGGTACAAATATGTACTACCATTTTGTTTTTTTTTTTTATATATATAACACATTTTTGTTGTATATAACATTTTAACGGTGTGGACAACGTTATTTAAGTTACTTGATAATTATAATTGACCAATTTTATTATAATAAATAAATTTTATTTTACCTAAAACTAAGTTTAATTTACCTAATCGGGTTTTTTCTGACCTAAATTGCTGATTTATTTTACCTAATTCTGGAGTTTTATTTTACCTAAAATCCGCTCCTTACTGATAGCACTGAGGGAAATTGTTGTTTTTTGACTCATCATCCAGGAACTATAATGAACCCGCCCTCTTGTCTCTTGTTATGCAACAAAACACATTCAGCAAGGTTCCATAAATAACTCACATCTAATAGTAGTCACTATACCCACATACCAGTTAATAGCCAAGTATCATATAGCAACTACAATATAGAGGATATAACCAATTGCGCCTTTTTAAGAATAGAAGAACATATAAGTAGATTCTCAAAAAATATAAAACGATAATTACTAATGTTTCATTAATTACACTAGAGTACACGGACATACTACAATACTGAGCTCTAGCTCTGCGACCTCGGTGCTCTCAAATCTGTGGAGAAATTTTAGATTTTTCAGTTTCTTAGTTAAGTTAGTAGACGATTTAATTATTATTGTTATACCTTCTCCTTACAAAAGTAATTAATGTATCTAACGTTAAGTGTGTTAACTCCCTATATTCTCAAGACATACCCTGTTGTGGTGTCAAATAGTCCTTAAGTTTATGACCTTTTTTTTGAAAGTAACTACTCTTTATAGGGAAGAAGAATGGGGCTTTGAGAGAGTCACTGTATCAGCTGTGCTGGACTTGCATTTTGATGTTATGGACTTCTACAAAATTGGAAACTATTCGATATGTCGCCTTTGTGACCTGTGAAGGATTTTATTTACAAATTTAAATAGTTGACTTTCGTTTTCTACTGATCCAGTTCTCGAATTTGTATTTTCCTTTAAAAAGATACCCAGTGGCTGGGAAATCCCCAACACCTTTGTCAAACATTCAGAATTGCTGCTTGAGGACCCGAAGCCTGGGATGAGTTGTTTGAGTAGGCAACTCTCAGCTTATCTGGAAAGTTTGGTATATATATTATTTGGTATATTCCTCCTTGGGAATAAACAAAATTTGGAAAACAAATAGTGCAACTTATTTTGCGAAGTAACTAGTAAAATAAGAGGCATTACCAATTCATGGAGGACATACATACATTTATTGCAGTAAGCTCCGCGACATTCACTTGGACATATATCCAAACTCCTCTAATCAGTAACACTGCTTCAGGTTAAAACAAAAAAAAATACAATTTTATAGTTAGTAACTAACCTAGTCAGATCGACCCTGCAGGGTAACCATAAACGGTAAGTAATCACAAATGGGGTAATGTACTTAAGTATGTATATAAAATGTATAGCTGGAGTTCAGATGGTGGACGCATAAATATTAACAGAAAAGTTACTAATGTTGCACTAAAAAATCTTAGCCTAGATGCTTAGCTGCTAGGACGGGGTCTGGATTACTCCACAGTCAGTCGCCAAACTTGGAGGGCAGTTGTGCTCACCAATAGTGTAGAGGAACACTAGCTGTGACTCCCCAGGACTCTTTTACAAATTCCAGGACCAATAACGAAGTAACCTGCACTCAAATACCAGGTACCGAGAAGTGCAAACTGGTAAAAACTGGCACAAAAGAACCCCAAAAACTTTCAAAACAATAAGGTCACTGTAAGAATAGCAAACGTTATACTTACCTTGACTCCGCGAGGATTCTACTAAAGACCATTCAGGATGGCTACCACCGATAAGGTTTGGACAATGCCGTTCTTCTTTGGCACAAGGTCTGTACCACTAAATTGACCAAGGCCGATTAACGTAACTACAAGACAACTATGTTCCTCTTAGTAAAACTACGAGGACGTGAAAATGGTCTCCAGGACTAGTTCTTCCAAGAACTTACCACGTGCCTCAAAGGGACAGGACCTCAAAGCTCGATCTCGTGACTTTATGGCGGCCAAATCGAGAACGTCCGAAAATTCCAAATGACGCTTCATTCTTCAGCAAGGAACAAGGGCCTCCCACCCAGTTAACTCGAATCGCCTGATATGCAAATTCGAAGTGACCCAAATAATAACTTATCTTATAAATCTATATAAGCTAAACAAAGAAGGAAAATAGGGCGACCAAGTCCCAACTTGCATCAAGTTCACAGTGAATGCGTGTGAATGTCAATGTCAGACTAGATAAAGCTCTATAGAGAGCCGTTAAAGAAGAAAACTGCACAACTGCAACAAGAACCGTTCCAGTGTCCGCTAAGGTGAAATAAGAGTGTAACAACTGTTTTACTGGGTAAAGAAAAATAGCCTGCTTTGAATGTTAACCGTTTACCAATAATAACTGTTCTATCATCATAATTTTGAGACATTTTTTCTGTAGCAATATTTTGTACTTCGTTGTAAGGTTTGTAGCAATGACCTAGCAGATATGAACAGAGCCAGCAAATGCCGATAATTTCCTAAAAATGGTTCCCCTTTTTGGCCGGAAGTCGCTTGAATGGTTTCCATGACGTAATTTTGCCGTCAGAATGGATACAAGTTCGATATTCGATTAGATTGGAAATAAGAATTAATAAAAAATAATGACAGTGACAACTGTTTTGCAATAATTTGACGTAGGGCGCCACGACTTCACCGAGACGTCAGTTCCGCCGGAAGTCGTCATCAGTTCATAGGTTCCCACTGCTAAAAGGAGGGGCCAAAACTGTAAAACAGGAGGGGGTCTCCAGATAGCTCGATGGTTTGTAGAATTTGGCAGCCCGAGGCCTCTTTAAATAATACCAATAAGGAATAAAGTTCAAACGCCAAATGTCGGCTTGGCAACAAAGGCTAATCGCCAACGCTCGTGACGGTTACCTCAAATTTCGACTAAAATGGCTGGATAGCTCTAATCCCTTCAATTAATTTTTTTTTCAATTTCTAACCCTAAAACTTTAAATTTACTTTACTTGCACCCAATCCAGCTTCTTTTTATTCAAACGACACAAATGTTTAGCATGTTTCACTCTAATTTCTAGGTATTTAATATTAACGTTAAGGAGCTCTTTTCTATCTTTTCAAATGCATCTACGCCCCTAATTAAGGCGGCAAGTTTTGACATGCACCAAACAATGCTGATAATAAACATTTTATAGGATTGAGTTTCGAGATTGAGAACAATAATAATTATTTATTATATAATACACAAGAAGTATTCTTGTCTATTATATCATCCACGTCCATTGAAGAAAGTGAAGACGTTACGTCCTTGATTTTTTATAAGTGGGATAGTTCACATAACATTTAGAAAAGGTCAATTTGTATGCAAAGTAGGTGCACAAACTCGATTTTATAATTGCTTTTAAACGAAAAGAAATTTATTGAACCTTAGGTGACCTACCTCTATACATAATATTATAATCTCGTACAGATTTAACTACTAATTTTTTTATGTTTTGGTAACAAGATGCATACTTAAGTAGGTTGCAAAGAAAGCTATTGAAATTGCAAATAATATTATGACGAAATGATGTATCTGATACTTCCTGCGTTATTTACTGCCATCCCCAGGTATTTTCTTTATGCAAACTCTTATATCATCACCTATAATTTATAGGCATTAATTAAGTGAACCAAATACAAATCTGCAATCATTCAGTCAAGCCTCGGCTATTGCGGTAATTGCATGAGATTGACAACGTTGGCGCCTTTTAAAAGTAAAAACAAAAGAGAATGAAATAATATAAATCAAGATAGTATCAGGAAAGTGAATGTTCTTGGCGAAGCTTGATTATTCTTGCAATGCATACCCTAAAATCCTCATTTAATGATAATACGCTTCCTCGATGAAATCTCTTCTTTCTATAGTTGAAATAAAGGAAGATATACATCACTTAAAAGTCCATAGAGTCATGAGTATTAATGGTTATTTAGTTGCATAATATGATCCATTGATTCCCGATATAGTAGTGGCACAACAATAAATGAGCTGAGTGTGGAGTTTGTTATGCATCTCTTCCTTTACAGCCTGTTAAAACAATTATGTATAGCATACTTGATATGAGTGAAATTATTAGTAATTAGCTTTCTGAATATAATAAGGCAAGCCATATGTTATTATAATGTATAATTAGTTAGGTTATAAGCATAATATGTTTATAATTTTTTGTTCTCGAATTATTTCCATATTGTGGAAACTGTGTATGTTACTACCGCTTTTCTAGCTTATTTCATAAAGAAAAGTACTTAGCATAAACTCATCATTATTTGCTAATTAACGATTACAAGCGAAAACTGCTCTCGTTGAGTAAATTAAAATAAATATTATAACTAGAGTAATACTATTTTTCCTATGCTTAGTAATGCAGGTGCTTTTCGCACAGCAACATTCTCATCTTTTTATCTCAAACAATATCTAATGTTGTCACAGGCCACACAATAATTTATTAAAAAGAAAGTTTTTGGTCTTCAAATAATTAACAATTAATCACCCCCTTTTCTCCTACACAACAACTTTGCCTTTAAGAAAAAAACTGGTGAGGGTTCTTGGGTATTCGCTCTGGGCAGTGTAGAATAAAACTATTCAGCTACCAAGCTTTCGATATTGTTTAATATATTCTTACCTGTTTTTTAAAATGAAGGCAAGTGCCCTAAGAAACTGTGTGGTATCCATATTCACCACTTCATTAAAATGTGTTAAAAATTATTACACGAATGTCGCATAATACATTCCAAATGAAGTCGAAATAGACCAGCTATCGCCACGTACATTTAAGTAAAATTTGGCAACTTGGGCAAACGATTCAGCAAGGAAATCCACCTGAGATTGTTTCTTTTTATGAAGGCATGAGTATCTGTTTTTTTTTTTGGAAATTTCTACAATCAGATTTTCGTTACTCCTATGGGCCAACCTGTCTCCCTTAGTCGCACAATATGTTATGGACGATCTGTTGAATATATTAGTCATTCAGGATTTTTTGGCATCTTAGTAGTCATGGAATGTTCATTTGTTCTCTAGCCATCTTCCTTTAGCTCATGTCAAGAAGATTGGCAAAGAACGTCAAAGGCAAATATCCAAGGCTAACGAGATGCCAACCTTTTGTGAATCGCTAATATGTCTGCCACGCCTTAATTTTGAGACTCCGTTCTTAAAAAAATATGTGGACATCATAACCGCGGTACCCACAGAACAGATCGACGAGACTCTTGCAATACCCAAACAATTACAACCAACACACTCAGTTCGCTGTCGAAAGAGAACTTAATAACAGTGTCCCATTTCTAGAAATTCGTCGCAAGAAATAATTCTTGGTTGGTATAGTAAACCTACTAGTCCCGGGAGATATCTCAATTATCATTCCACCAGCCACAGTCAAAGAACCAAAATCAACCCTGTTCTTGCCTTAAAAACCAGAGTGGAATCGATATCGCATGAGTCTCTAAAATTAAAAAATCTGCATAAACTCAAAGAAAGTTTACTTACGAATTCATATCCTCCCAAACTTCTCAGCAAATTATTATTTAACAAATTATAACCAATCGATTATTGCACAATTCCAACAACTTTTTAAGAGACAGTAACAGTAGTCTCGACCAAACTTTTCCCTTTACCTACATGAATTTGACGACACCTTCTTCCTCTTGCAATCCTCCCCAGGCATTCTTCTCATTTCCATTGATCAAAGAAGTATCAACCAAAGTCAGCAAACTTTTCTATAATGAACCAACAATTAAATTAGCCTGGAAAAATCCAATGTCTGTTGGAGATCTCCATAGCAGAACCAAAATAAAGACGAGGTCCTTAAAGAGTCAGGAGTCGTGTATTGCATATCTTGCACTGGATGAACTGGGATATACCGGGTGTCCAGCAGAAGCCTGGACGTAGAAGATTAACATGGGAAATCGGTTTTTATTTTTTTGCGCCTGTACGGTTGATTTGATTGAAAAACTTTTAGGAATAAAGTTGTAGAGCGTATGGTCAGCTATCATCCTGTAATTTTTTCCATACCTCAGTTTTGGTTGTTTTTTGGAAAAACGTCTCCTCGAAAAGTGCAAGAATTTGAATTTGGCGCAACATACTAATTTCTTATGTCAGAGTCACAGAGAAGATTTTCCTTTCTTATTTATTTTGAGGGACGATCATGTAGTAATTAACGTGATTATGCAGTGAAAATTAACCAAAAACCTGACGATAATGTTCTTAAATCATACGGTAAGTAAAAGTTACGTTTATTATTATCATAATTAGTAAAAGGAAAATCATTCCAATTTGTGTATGGCTGGTTGTCTAATTCATTTTAGTTTAGCAATATGACAACCACTGTGACATGACGATTTGTCTCTTGTCACCAATTAAAGGGTGTTCGTTGTTGTTGTTGTTATTGAGGTGAATTCATCTATCTCCAATGTGATACTTAAAAAGTATCAATTTTGCAGTGCTGTGACACGAGGCCCCTTCCTGCATGTCAAAACCCTTGCTAAGTGCTGGATTCTTGTATGACAGACAAAATCTCATTGGTAAACCAAATGCAGTGCGCCCTAAAGTGCCAATCCACACATTAACAACTTCTCGACGTTGGTCTCGGTTGTCCTGCACTGTATGCGGATTTTAGAGAGTCCAAACTAATTCATTTTATTGATTTGAGGCACCTATGAATCAAAATTAACATTCATTGGTGGAACAAATGTTTATAGCAAACTGCTAAGACCAGTTTCTTTCATGTTTTATCTTTGTATCTGGAGACTATAGTGTCTGTGAGAAAAACTCTTTTCAGTGACAACAAATCTTAATAAAGGTGATAGTGTTTTTATAGGAATAATTGTTGTTATCTGTGTTATTACCTAAATTTATGTTACATTTCTTTTTCACGTCCACTTGTTAATTTCTTCCGTTAAGAAATTTCTGTATAGATTGATTATGGAAATATACTTATTTTGGTACTTGTTGCATTCACTTTTTCACACACAATTTTCCAGAAATAAGAAAGTAATGTATACAGAAAGCTTGTATTTATTGATATTAAAGGTTCGATTTTCATTTGTTCCTTTTACAGCAAAAAACAATTGAACATCGAAATCAGGAACCATTTTGTTGATACAGTGTATAATTTTATTTTTATTATTTCTTATTTAAATGTTTCATTAATTATGAATTTTGAGGAGAGAAAACTTGTTCTAAAACAATAGTGGGCTGGTAATTCCTTTGCTCAAATTCTAGACAACATTGCTGAATTGTTTCCTGAACGACCAATAGCAGCACGCAGTTCACTTCAAGCGGTGGTTGCTCGCTTTAAGGAAACTGGGTGTGTTAACCCAATATTTTCCTGTGAGCGAAAGCGACGACTTCAAACTGGTGCGGCTCCAGAGGATGAAAATGTGACAAAACTTGTTGTTTTTGCTACAGTAAACGATGATCCTTCCAAGAGTATTCGACAGATTGGCCAAGAAACTGTACTTAGCAGATCAACCATCCATAATTATCTGCAAAAAGAAGCTACAAAAAAGAAAACCATCAAACATTCTTACCTACCGACCTTTTCCCCAGAATGGAGTTTTGTGAAATCCTGATCGAAAAAATTGTTGCAGCCCCAAGATTTGTTAGAAACATTTGTTTCACGGATGAATGCTCGTTTGGATTGACCGGCTCTTCAAATCAACAAAATGATCGGATTTGGGCACTCCAAAACCCACATATAGGGCATGACAATCAGGACCAACGTCGAGTAACAGTAAACGTATGGATCGGCATTTTGGGGCGCCATGTTATAGGTCCATTTTTCATTGATGGCAGTTTGAACGCCAACAAATATGGCAATATGCTTCGCAATTACATTTTGCCTGCTGTAGAAGCCATCCAGCCATTAGATCGGGTTTTTTACATGCAGGATGGGTCGTCGTTTCATACTGGACTGCAAAATAGACGTTTTTTAAACGAAACATTTGGTGATAGGTGGATCGGAAAGTTTGGAGCAATTAATTGGCCACCTCGCTCTCCGGATTTGAATCCGTGTGATTTTTTTGTTTGTTTGGGGATTCATTATTCATTCAAGATCGTCTCTACTAGAGAAATAATCAATATGCAAATGTTCAAGAGTTGAAACTTGCCATTCAAGAAATTTGTGGTCAAGTCGCGGTTGTCATGTTGGACAATACATGTCGGAATTTTGAACATAGGCTTGCATATTGTACCTCTGCAGAAGGTGGTCATTTTGAATGTGTCACATCTAGTCTTGTATTTTATTTATTTGTTTATTGTTCTTGTTTACCTGTGTGTTTGATGTTAAACACATGGGTGGTTGTTCACTTTCTTTGTAGTATGTAATTAGATGATTCTTTTAACAGCCGCCAATCCGTATTTTCTTTTCGCAATTCCATCTAGCTTTTAGCTTTACCAATGACAAAGACAAGAGACATATCGTCGATCCGTTGTCTGTTGCTAATCTAAAATGAATTGGACAACCAGCCATACACAAATTGGAATGATTTTCCGTTTACTAATTATGATAATAATAAACGTAACTTTTACTTGCCGTATGATTTTAAGAACATTATATTTTCTTCAGGTTTTCGGTTAATTTTCACTGCATAATTACGTTTTTTACTACATGATAGTCCCTCAAAATAAATAAGAAAGGAAAATCGGCTCTGAATCTGACATAAGAAATTATTATGTTGGCGACACTGCAGATGAATGGCGAGGGTGACGCGCCAAATTCAAATTTTTGCACTTTTCGAGTCATAAGATCTTTGTAGCCCTGACGAAGATGTTAAATAATATCGAGAGCTTGGTAGATGAATAGTTTTATTCTGCAACTGCCCAGACCGAATACCCAAGAACTCTCATCAGTTCATACTAGTCGGTCAAGAACACTGTCTGCTTCGTTTAAGAAAAAAAAGACAAGTTAAAGATACATTGAAAAAAAAACATTATCAAGCAGTTGCTCTATGGATATTATTAATTTTAAAAATGACCTCCATGTCTAGGATATCTATTGAAAATTATAAAAAACATATTATCTAGATTGTGTGAGAGATTTTTTTATTACAATTCCACGCTCTAGATAGTGCTAGTTTTAGTACGTGTGAGCGTATATTTGGGACTCCACCGGTCATTTTGTTTACAATTACTACACTATACATACTCTTAAAGAATACCTGATTCGTAACTGACTAGAATGCTCACTTCGCAACTCATATTGTAAATTTCTAACAAATGATCTAAATAAAGACATGTGCAAGGTAATTTACCTTGAACAAAAACGAAATAAAAGTAACCATATATCTTAAAAGGAGTTTGCTTAAAAGATAGCAAGTTCTTTACGTACTCACTTGCGTAATGTTGACACGATGATATTTTAATGGCTCACCGAAGGATGGAGAAATATTTTAAACAATCTTGTAATTATTAACCTTTTAAATCAAATGCTTAGTTGCCGGTATTTGTCGTAATAAATCCCAATTTGTTAAGTACCTTTCAAGGACCGTTATGATGGCTTTGAAATTTTACACTACCTACCTGAATGATACTTTAGGTACTAGCAAAATATTATGTTTATTCCAAAATCGTGCTTTATTTTGGCAGTTCAAACTGAGTTTTTTTTTTAATCGGGCTTAAGAAGGTTTAAGTTAGCTTTGTTGCTAATTGAAACAATAGAGTAACCAGAATTCAAGTTTTGGTTTAAGCTTAATAATTATAGTTAACACATAATTTATGCTAAGTTTACCATTTACAATTGAAATGTACTCTTAACGTCGATAAAGATTCTACCTATATACAATGCTATATACAGTGGGTCCCCGGATTTCGTAAAAAGTAAAAAATGCCAGTATAAATTTTTATTTTCTTTACGCTAATTTAGGTATCTGTAATCTTAAAGAATAATAGGTCAGTGATTAAAGGGCCAGCCGATTTTCAAATTTGGGACTCAGCCTTTAATTTTTATTTTAATCAACTATTACTTTTTGACTCATTTATTACAAAAAAGTTAAAAAAAAATAAATAAGAATTTAATAAATGTAGAAAGTATTGCGGGTGTAGGACTTGAAAAATGCACTTCACACTTTCGAAATTACTTTTGGAAATTACCAAAGGTAATTTCAAAAGTGTGAAGTGCACTTTTCAAATCCTACACCCGCATTACTTTCTTTACCTATATCTATAAGGACGCGAAGTATCATAATTTAATAAATGTTGAAAAATCATATAACGGCGGATTTCTGAAATTTGGTGAATTGATGTAGTATTTCGACGACTTTGTATCATATCTATCATAGAAATTGAGCTATTCTATGTCGAAAAAGAAGCTTTCTGACAATTTAAGGCCTCCTTAATTTTTTAAAACTTGAACTATGCCAAAAAATGGTCAATGACTAAGCAGAGCTCAACCACAAAAACAAATTTTAAATTTCGACATATGTTTACTTTTTGCAAGAGTCGTGTCAACGATCCGGAGACACACTGTAGAATGCTTTAGCTACAAATACAGTACTAAATACATCAACAGTACAAACTCCTCAATTTTGAATTACTTTGTTCGCTTAAACATACCACACCTCAAGAAAACTTACGTCACAACACTCCAAGAACACTTTGACGTTAAACGAACAATTTCCACAACATACAAATCCAAAATGCTAACTGCCTTCTATGGTGAATCAAAACACGTGGATCTAAACTTTCTGATGAAGCTGCAAATTGGCACCGAAACATGGTGAATTACACAGAACCGATGTTTTGAGGACTTTGTAACTCTTCTGTTAGCTTCCAGGGAAGCAACCCGGGCCTGTGCTTTCAGATCATCTTAAAACGAAGATAGTGTGGATTTGTGGGATGGGGACAAAATAACAATTTCAGTCTGTTATCAAATCGCCGACGTTTCGACCATATATTTTCATCTTTGTTAAGGCTGCAAGGGACAATACACTCAATTTAAAATATTAATCGAGGTTACCATTTCGGCGACTTAAAATGAAACCACGATATTGATACAGATTCTTACAAAGAACGAAGTTTATAAAGGGGAATAGTTTAAAGGACATATTGAAAAATATTTAAAAAAAAACGTGTTTCCAAAAAAACATATTACAAAAAATAAACTTGAGAGTGAATCCCCACTCCATTATCTTGAGATAATGGACAGAGTCATGATCTATACTGACATACAATACAATTAAAAAAACACACATACATACAATTAAAAAAACCTCAAGTACGCTATGGAATTAAAACGGTAGGTCTGAGATGACTTCATAAAAACAATTGAATGTCGAAAATGACATAAAATGTGCCGATTTTTATTTTTCTATGAACTTATCTCAGACAAGAGTTTTAATTCCATGAGTTGCTAGGAGGATTTTTTTATGAACACTCTATATTATCTGTGCTTATCGTCCTTTATTTGATTATCTGATATTATCTTTTGACGCCCTTTGGACGTCAAAAGAACCTTATGTATGGGTCCCAAATTTTCCATACCGTTATGTTATAAAGATTTGCCATTATTAAATATCATTAAAGATCTTGAGTCGTGTATCCAAACACAAATTTCGGACAAGAATGGAACACGGAATGAGATAAGGGCCCAGTGTATAAATTATCTCACAAACTTGTGTCTGTTCGCAAAAAATAGCAACATGAATGTCAACAATACCATAGTCAGAGACCTGATGTCAACCAAAACGTTTCTCAAACAACAAGAACAAATATTAGTCATGCGCTCAGATAAAGGTAATTCGACAGTTTTAATGTTGAAGAACGAATATTTGGCTTGTATGAATGATATGCTTGAAGACCGAGAAACATACAGTTTACTGCGCGCTGATCCTACGTCTCGAGTACAAAATAAAGTGAATTGCCTTGTTGTGATTTTACAACAAGGCGGTCTCATCACCGAATCCCTGGAAAGACAATTAAAAACGTATAATGGTGTGTCACCCCGTATGTATGGGCTGAGGAAAACCCACAAACCTAATTTAAGCCTTAGACCGGTGGTGAGCTTTGTTAATTCGCCTACCTACAAAATAACTCAATATTTGCATAGCACTCTATTTAACGTCACCAGTACTTACCACCACACTATTAAAAATTCGAGTTTGTGGATTTGGCAAAGTCTGTAAAATGCACGGTCGATTATATCTTGGTTTCTTTGGACGTGGTGTCGTTGTTCACCAACATTCCTAGGGACGTGGTCTTGGCTATAGTTCGGAAGAACTGGAGGCACATCTCGGCTTACACAACATTGTCTAGGGGGTCCTTATGTGAATTGATTGGGTTCCTTTTTGATAACAGCTATTTTGCATTTGAGGGAAAGTTTTATGAACAGCTGGACGGCTTGACAATGGGTAATCCGGCTAGTCCGGTGTTGGCAGGCTTGGTGATGGACGACCTTATTACAGAGGTACTTAAGCGTGTTCCATTCCCTATACCATTTATCAAGCTGCATGTGAATGACACTATTTTGGCTTGCCCCAAGAATCACATCACAAATTAAAGTTTACTGTAAAGACAGAAGTAGAATCTACATTGCCATTTTTTGATACCCTGGTTGTGAAGCGAGACGATGGTACTCTTCTAACTAACTGGTACATAAAGCCCACTGCCCCGGGTAGAATCGTGAACTATTTGTCTTCGCATGCTGCCCGCCAGAAGCTTTCCATCATTAAAAATCTCTTTTACAGAGCTATTAAACTTAGCAGTGATGTGTTCCATAAGGCGAACATAGACGTAGTAAAGAACATATTAAAAGCGAACAACTACCCATCTAGTTACATCAATCGAGTATGGAATGAATATCGTCACAATATTACTCCTGGATCCCAACCTTGGGGTTGTATGAGAAGACATTTTGTAGGTTCCCATATGTTAAGGGACTGTCGGATAAAATCCAATATCGGCTAAAACGCGTCAATCCCCCTATAACTTTTGCATACTGCAACACCAAAGATATTAGCCAAGTGTTCTCGAAACTCAAACATCCCGTTCCTGCCTGTCACTGCTCTGAACTAATTTATAAGATACCATGTATGAATTGTGACAAGTGTTACATTGGCGTAACGCGACAATATTTGACTTGAGCAGACTATACCAACATGAGTATGACTGCAGGGAACTCAACAGACAGAAGAGAGAAAAAACCGCACTTGCCCAATATCATTTCGTGTTCAATCATGACTTCGACTTCCCGAATACCTCTATCCTAGATAGGGAAGTCAATTACCGAAAGAGAGCAATCAGCGGAATGGTCCACATCTACATTAACGACGCGGTCAACGACAGAACCGATACCCAGAATTTGAGTATCTTGTATTGTAACCTGTTGCATCACTTGAAGTATCAAAATGCGGAAAAATAATCAATTTTGTTTTCCATTTTTCCATCTTTTCGAATAACATTAATTAGTAAATAATATAAATAACTATAGATCCTATACTCTCTTTTGATAGCACACAGATACAATATACTCGTTGAAATCGGCCAAAATTACATACATTCCTGGGCCACTGATATCTGTCTGTTTCCGTTTCGTCTAGTTGTTGGGTTCTTCTCAAGCTGTTGTTTGGTCCTGTGGTGTCGTCTAAGTGTACATAGGTCCGTAGATGTGTAAGTACCGATATGGTACTTTGTTTTAATTTTAATGATAAGCTTCTCTGATTGAAAAAGGTAAACTTGACACATCCTTTCTTATATCTCCACAGTATGCACGGATCCTATATAATATAATAGTAGAATTTATTTTTTCTCATGTATTGTGTTTTAATTTGTGTACTTTTCTCGGTCGTTTACCTTTGTAATAAGTGTTTTTACCGCCAATGTACATACAATTATTGTATTTTAGCCCTGAGGAAGACCTCAAATAAAGGTCGAAACGTTGGCAATTTCAAAAAAGTGAAGTAGCTTCTTGTCCTACCCCTGCTATCCAAATGTTCACACTCTATATTATCTATTAAATAAGTATTTTTAAATTTTTTAAATCTGTTATTTCTAACAGTTTTCAAATTTTTAAGACTACATTAAAGTAACTTGTGACTGTTTCAAAGTTTAAAAATTATTTTTAATATTTGTTGAAAATGGTCTGTGAGCCACTTCCCTGGTAATCTTCCCCCTTTAGAATTCTAGGCGCTGATGATGGCTTAGAACAGAAATCGGACAGCTAAAATAGCAATAAAGTTATAGTTGCCACCTTTAAACTCGCTTTGTTCTAGGACCCTTATTCTGTATTGAGGGGGTTTCTTAGAGAAATCATTTTTCTCAGTTGAATGTTTTAGACGTTTCGATGCAGGTTGATCCCTTCGTCAGTAAATCGCACTGCAGAACATAATATTATTAGTAAGAAATTAAGTCAGTAGGTAAATATTGACAGAAAAATCAGTGGAGTTGGCACCCTCCCTCCCTCGTCCTCCCATCTGTCAATTAACCAGAAAACAGAAAAGTAATGTGACTGGTGGATAATTTATAATAGATTATAGTTAGCAATAATGAAGCAAAAAATCGATTGGTGGACCGTGGCTCCTACAATAAATCTAGGGAGCAAAGCAGGAGAATAAATAAATCGAAAAATAATGGATAAGTGGGTGGAAGCGATATAGGCGGAGCATTTTCTGATTTTCCTTTCCCATCCAATAATAATCCACGTAACAAAATAGTGAACGGTTTCCAATTTGTCGACAGTCCAAAGCTCTACTGATGAGGGGTAGACCCCGAAACTAGTAAGCAGATGGGTTGATCGACCAATTGGTGACCACCTACGCTTTACACTTAGTTCTGGTTCCGACAACCTGAGACGAACAGAGCAATATAGGCTGTTTCTCGAACTGAGAGCCATCTGCCAAGAAATATTAGATCTAATATGCTGGTGGATGTGGCTTGCTCCTGCTCTGTTCAACATGTCACCGCCCTTTCGTAGATTGTTGGCTGTAAGCCGCGAACTCACGTTCTCCAATTTGTCGACCAGCCAAAGCTGTACTGATGAGGGGTAGACCCCGAAACTAGTACCTATGCAGATGGGTTGTTCGACAAATTGGTGACTACCTACTCTTTACAGTTCGTTCTGTTTCCGATAACCTGCGAGGTGCAGAGCAATATAGGCTGCGTCTCGAACTGAGAGTTACCTGGCATGCAGTATTAGATCTAATACGCTGGTTGATGTCGCCTGCTCCTGTTTTGTAAAACAACTCACCGCTCTTCCGAAGATTTTTGACTTTCAGCCTCGAACTCACGGTCTCCAATTTGTCGACCAGCCAAAGCTGTACTGATGAGAGGTAGACCCCAAAACTAGTATGCAGATGGGCTGATCAACAAAATTGGTGATCACCTACTCATTACACTTCGTTCTGGTTCCGATAACCTGCGAGGTACAGAGCAATATGGGCTGCTTCTCGAACTGAGAGCCATGTGCCATGCAGTATTAGATCTAATACGCTGGTGGATGTCATCTGCTCCTGCTCTGTACAACATCTCACCGCTCTTCCTAAAAATTGTAATTTTTTCTGTGAAAAGCATAAATTGTTTGTTGCTGATATAAAACTACAAGAACAAACATAAAGATATCTCCACCAGCTCTTTTAACATTTTACTTCGAGCCTTTAACAATCCTCATTATTTCCCATAATATTGAAAACTTGATAAATGTGCAAAATCAGCTTTTGAAGGAACAAGCAGACTAAAATTGCATATGCAACAGAAAAATAAAGAACTTTGGCATCAACTTTCAGTATTATTCTGTCATTTCATTGAGTTTCGATTTTCCTCTGGCATCGTCAATTCTGAACCAGAAATCGTAAAAAGCGACATATTATGTTTCATTCAACCATCCGAAACCAATGGAACCTAAAAAAATAAAAACTTTTTTTTTTGTAGTTTCGATTTTTTCTTTCGACTGTAGCAGGATGTTTTTGGAACTTTCTCAATTTGGCAATAGCACTCATGTTAGCAATTCATGTTACTGTTTACGGGTTCTCAATGATGAGCAATGAACTTGAATAACTTTTTGAGATACACAATTTGTAGGGCGATTGAAAAACATAATGTATTAAATACAGTACAATCCCACTAGAAAGTAAAAACCTTCAGGAAAACTTTAATACTTTTTCTTATGTATGTTACAAATATAAAACTATTATATCAGAGTATCTATAAAATATATTAACAACATTGTATAAACATATTATACAAATAATTGGAGTTTGGCTTGAATATAATACATCTATACATATTATACGATAATTATAGGTACTATTTAAAACGCGCTGTACATATAAGGTACGTAAGGATCTACAAAACCATATTTTTAAACAAAAAAATCAGATATATAACTAATAGCGCATTTTAATTTTTTTTATTGGTTTTTGAGACACTAAAAGGTTCTTTGCTTTACTAAAACAATGGTAAAAGCGTTTTTCTACTTTTATACAATCTATCCTAACAAGTCTCTGGATTTTCTGCAGTTTTATAAACCTCAATTTTCATTCCTTACAAACTAAAAAAATTAAACAAACAAAAATTAATACTTATGGTGCAGATCTCCATAATTATAATAGCTTTGAAGGTCGTATGTGTCTGGATATTCGTATCCTGAATCGTAGTCACTGTAGTAAGAAGATGTGGACTTGGGATAACCTAAAGAAAATATTATTAGGTTTAAAAAAAAAATCAAAATGTATAATGAATCACAAATTCACAAATTTTACATCTAAGTGTAATTTTTTTCCCATTTGACAGAGAAAAACCGTTCGAATACATTAAATTGTCATGAAAATGTAAATTAAAATATATAAAAAGAATGTTTGAAATTCAACAACCTCTCGCATCTTTCATAGGATTTCTCTAACTATACGACTATTGGGTTTTATTTGAGCTATACTGAGCTTTTGAATGTTTTGAAATTTAATACCTGCATGTGAGTTCACGTATTCAAGTCCAGAAGGTCCTGTAAACGTTTTTAAATGCACGTTGGCAACCACTTATGTCAAAAAAAATTTGCACTCAAATCAAATTGAACATTAATAGCCTGGCTTCCAACGCAAATTCCTCAGTTTCAGTTGGCATTGTACGTCGAGATTAACAATTGAAATCAATTACCAAGTCTAATAAAAAAATGGCTCCTGTAACCGAATTATGAGAGCATTTCTTAATAACTCCGAAGACATATTGTTGTCTCGATTCACACAATAGATATAGGAAACATTCTTATTGTTTGACATTCATCTAAACCAGTTTAATTATTCCATAACCGAAGTCATGGAGAGATTAGGCTAATGTCAAGTGGGACTTATTATTTATAGGTCCTTGATATTTACAAAAATCAATTCGATGGGTTAAGCAGAAAGCAAGAAAAATGTATAGATATTCGTGGAACTGCATGTATGGGCATGAGCCAAATTGTAAAGGGTGAGTAACATGCGGAAAGTTGCAAGGTTAATGTAAATCTCTATATTAGTTAAAAACAGAAAATGATGTAATTTTTCCTCAAGTATCTATCACAAGTGAAAATATTGGTTATTAATTTTATAGTATAGTAAATTATTTGAGTAGACACCCAGCAATTCCCGACAATACCAACAACTTAAGTAGTCATGGTAACTGCATATTAGCAAGAAAAAATGAAATGGAAATGGCATAGAAACAAGAGTCCAATGATATTGCTTGACAGAGATACCTAATTCTAACATGATATTTTGCCCAAAAAAAAACGAACATTTTTTCTGTGCAACTTCTGTACCTACATCTAAAAAGGACCAGGAAATCCAAGACATTTTCTCCAATACATGTAGGAGCTTAAAACACCAGGAAAAATCAGGGGAGTAATCAGTGGTATGCCGTTGTGTGTTCTCTTCTGTGCGCAGATTTTTATGATGTTGTGACAGGGGTTGACAAAGATCCAAGACTTGCAGGAGCTTTAAAAAACCAGGAAAAATAAGGAGAGTTATCATTGGTATGTCGTTGTGTGTTCTCTTCGGTGCGCAGATTTGTATGATGTTGGAGTAATAATAAGTCCTCAATGTCAGTGCGTTTGTTGATAGAGTTGGATTTCGGGACAACTTCGACCATCTCCAAGAAAAGGCACTTGTGATAGTGGTGTTTTATGTCCAGAATTTGGACTTTATCAAAATTCATAAGATGTCCTGTTTTGATAGAATGTTGTTGGGCAAGTGCACTACTTGCTTTGGAAAGTCGACAATCACTTTTATGTGAGGCTATTCAAATTACACTTAGTTTTGTCTTGATTAGTCTCGACGTTATTTCCTTAAACATTTCATACGAACTAATCACTAATACAGGGTTTTTGGGACAAGATAGGGAGGTTACCACTATTAATAAATAACACATCATCGAAATTATCTCATTAGTTTAGGATACCTCTTTATCGTTTTATAGTCATGTTTATAAACAAGTCTTATCGACTATCCTGGCTCAATACGTCATGGACAACCTCATCAATCATTGCCCGCAGGGGTTAGATACAAATTTCATAAAAAGTGTATGGACATATCATAACAGCAGTCCTTTTCGATCAAACTGACTACATTTTAACATTATTCAACTAAAATGATTATATTTAAATCACAGTTTAAAGAGAGATACCGTACCTTTTCTTGACACACTGATGACCACATTTGTGTCACCTCTACGAGCGATGGCGGAGTTAATACTGATTTTCTATTACAGTTTGGTCTCACCAACATGGATTTAGGCAGCATTTAAGTTGACAGACATGACCGTGGAACCGACTGTGAAATATTTGTCTCTTCGCTACATTAAGGAAATTCACAACCAAATCCATGAATTGTTTCATAAAAGTCAGTTGAGTGTAGGAGGTCTTAACATCAAACTCAAAGACAAAGAGAAGGCGTTAAAGTCGTCGGGAGTTGTTTACCACATTCTTTGTGGTGCATGCCAGTGTTTATATTGTACAAATTCACAACCTCCAAAACCGATTAGCTTAATATAAAAGGGTGAAGTGTCTACTTTCCAAAGCAAGTAGTGCACTTGCCAACATCTTATGGATTAAAGGACATCTTATGAATTAAGTCTACCTTCTAGATAGAGAACAACACTACCACATAAGGCTTTTTCATGGTTGAAATTATCACGAAATCCAACTCAATCAACAAAGGAACAGAGATTGAGGACCTACCTAATATTTTCTTCAACTTCATAAAGAGATGCGCACACAGGAGAACACACAGCAACGACAATAATACCCAATTGCTCTCTTGCTATCTCCTGGCCTATTTGAAGCTCCTGGATCTCTGCCAATTCCCTGTAGCCCTTAAGAAGGCAATAAACGTCGGTTAAACTAAAAAGTTTTTTTTCTCTGACGCCCTGACCGACTACCCCAGAAACTTTTGCCTTGAGATTTCCCGGTTATGGTACTTTGCACAAACAGCATCGTAATTGTTGTCAAGTGTCATTGCTGTTCAACTAATGCCACATTCTAAAGTGTTTTACGGGCTATGAAGGATGAGTCCGGTGATTGTTTCTTCTAACGTTTCATGCACAACTGCGGCGGACATTATCAAATGCGATGAGGAAATTGGCAAAATTTTCTCTTGTACGTCTCGACATTGACTGATTCGACTACTGAACGCTCATTAAAATTTATACTCCCTAGAGTGACAATCTGTCTCTCTTCAGTTCAGTTGGTTCAACAAATTATTTTATCTCTCATAGGCAGAGCTGTTATGATTCTACTTTTTTTGGCTCGGATGATGGTTTGATCCAAGTTGAAGATTTTTATTTGGCTTCTGTGGATGTGGAGCTAGAACCTCCCCTGGCAAATTCCTCAGAGGTTTTTTAAAAAATACTTTGTACAGAGTAAGTCTATTTTTTATTCCCGATATGAGTCAGTTTTTCATTTAGTTTTCTTGATACCAAAACATCGAAAAAATGGTAGGCGTCCTTTTTGTTCCGTCTCCATACCGAATTCCATTTTAGGGTTTATGGAGCTGAAGTGTGAGGAAGTTTTGAAGAATATCCTGTAGAGACTTTTTTTGACTGAAGAAATAAAGAGATGAGTTTTCTTCTCCTGAGCTTTCATTTCCGTTGAGTGTGGTTGTTGGTAGTGTTGCATTGATTACTTAGTTGGCATGGTAGAGCCTTGGGAAACCCAAAAAAGACCCGTCTTAAAAAGGTGTAAAAGATATTTTTTGCAAATCTAAGGAAAACTGAATAACAACATTTAGTTTTGCTAAAGCGGAATTAAACTTAAGAATAAAAAAAATAGATCCCTAGTTAGATTATTTAAATGAGAAGCAGCATGAAGTTGAATTTTTGCTTTCAGAACAATGAGAGTGGTGAGACCAACAAGAAGAATGAAGTAGTAAAAGAGCAAAACCAAGAGAGAATGACCTTTGAGATACAATATTTTATGTCACTCGGAAAAGTTGGTAAATGTTTAAATGATTCTTTTTCTAAGTCTCCGCCTTCTGTTGCTACTGGAAAAGAGCCTAGTGGATTTTTTGCCTCTACTCAATGTCACTCTTTATCTTAAAAAGCAGTACAAATGTTTCCTTTAGTTTTTCATTCATTTGTTGGGCACTACAAAGGATGGGTTAAGTTCAGTGTATCGATGTGAGTATTGGTCTAACTAATATGTATATAATTTTCATTACTACTTATGACCTTCATTGAAGCTTTTCATTAATTTAACTTTATTCAGTCAATTCAGGTTTCTGAGTCTAATTATACAGATGCTTGGGACCTACAGCATGATAATAAGAAGAAAAGCTGTCTGTTCATTGTATTGTATTGTATTCAATGTAAGTGAACTTGCACAGTCCTCCACCGCGACCTGTGGCTCACTCGAAGTGTTGCCAGCAAGGTTTGCCCCTGCTTGCTCCACTAATTGTAACCCGTTATGTCCAGACCCTCAACGAATCTGATGAAACACAATCTCGTGCGACACTGTGTTTGCATCTTGAGACTCGATGATCGTGTTTTCCAACAGCGAGTATCTCGATCTGATAATAGCTCCAAGCACAGCCGACACTTCATCTCTTCGAACAGTCCGAGTCTGTACATGTGAAATCTTAGGTGGCTATGTCCTGTGTAGAGTGCAGTGGCAACTGTGAGTTGTATCCTGTTTAGTCTGAAGAATGTTTGAGCTATTGCCCTCCCTGTTCCCGTGATAAATTTTTTGGAGTGTGATAGTCCGGGTAGATTCTCCCACCAGTCCTAGGACTTGGCATTGCTCCATTTCTGAAGTTCAGCCTTGACCAGAGAGTATGGGACTCCCAGTGTCGGCTCAGGGCCTACAAATGCAGACCCCGCCGCCCTCCTGGCTTGAGAGTCGGCCCTCTCATTGCCTTCGTGACCACGATCGCTCGGGATCCATACCAGTACGACGCTATGCTCCTGCGATAGGGTGTTGAGATCCTAGGGCAGTTCCAAACTATGAGCGCTAGATGCGCTGCCCGACTATACGAGCAGACCTTTATTGATCTATTGTGTCCTCCCTCCTCTAATAGATGTCGGACACACAATTCAATTGCATGTATCTCTGCCTGAAACATTGTGGTGAATAGGCCCAGGCCCTATGCTGTGCAGATGCCATCCGATATCCCGTACACTCCGGAGCCAGCCCCTTCGTCGGTTTTGGTTCTATCCATGTACCAGGTACTTCCTGCCAATTTGCAGATCTTCGCCTCGTTCCAGTCCCAGTGTGCCCCTGAGGGAACCATGACAACGGACGTAGCAAGTATATAACGTACCTGTTGATGCCCTTAGGTCGGAGACCATGTTCCAAGTCAGCCTGAGCATTATTGGTCTCGCCATCGAATGGTGGTGCCTATGTGCGTCACTTGTTGCAGCCGGTATGTCGCCTTCATTGCCCCTCGTTCCAGGAGTATTGGAAGTGGAAGAAGGTCAATCATGCGCTTCATGGGTGCCGTGGGCGTCGTTCTCAATGCCCCCGTGATGTAGAGATATATTTCTCTTTGCAGAGAGGACTGTTTAGCTTTAATGGAGCTCTGTCTGCTCTTTCGATACCAAACTATGGCCCCATACGTGATTATTGGTCTTATTACCATCACGTATAGCCACATAGTATGTTGGGGTCCCATCCCTCATGATGCTTTTTATTACAGTTCTGGTCAAAGACAATTTTGGGACCTGCTTTATATTCTTTCTTTGTCAGGGGACTTGTTAGGTTTCCTCTCTGGTAAGAAGAACTGGCTGTCTTTTAGAAGTTTGTTGGTCTTTTGTAGTCAATATCAAAATTTCCAATTTTTTTTAGTTTTAAGTCGCTAACTCTCTCTGGTCTCAATGCTTTTTTTCACTAACCAAGCTTTGCAAATATTCCCAACCATCTCTGAACTTTGGTTGGTCACTTTTTCTTACTTCTATTGGTTTTGGTGCTTCCTTCTCGTCACCTCTCTCTTCAGATACGCAGCTTTAGAAAGTTTGGTATTTCTTTTAACAAGAACGAATTTGAGTTTCTTCTCCTTTTACTTCGTCACTCTTTCTGAGAAGGTTTCTTTTTCTCTCAGTTCTTGTTGCACATTCACCTCTTAATTGTGGTTGCCACACAGGTTCTTGCATGACCAAAGGGCGAGCTGTGCCCTCCTAACGGTACGAGTCACATGTGGGGTTCATATAAGTGATTTGTCCACGATGACTCCTAGAAATTTTACTTCGTTTGTAAACGGAATTGCCGTCCCGAACAAAATTGACGGTTTCAACAAGTCCAGCCTCTTCTTTTCTGGTAAATGGCTCAATAACCGTTTTTCTATCGTTTATTGCTAGGTTTTCTTTTGAACATCAGCTGTGTACAACATCCAGCACCTGTTGCAACCTGCTGAAGACAACATTGTTCTGGGTGGTTTCTTATGAGGATAAAGATGTCGTCCGCGAATGCTTGGATCTCGACTCCCCATAGTTCCAAAGTAGGCAGAAGGTCGTCCACTAGTAGGGACCACAGGAGTGGTTGTCTGTTCATACATAATCATACTCGTAGCCTTTTTGAGTGAGTAGCCCATAACTCAGTAAGAAAGTCAACATGACAGTATTCCCATATTTTATGAGATTCCTTATTTTATACAAAAATTAACAAAAGTACCCGAAGAGAATGCTAAGCATGAGACCCGATGATGAATTCTCTACTATGGAAAGTTTGTATAGATTTTTGAAACAACGCTAGGAGATTTATCCAAAAAATTAGGGGTGTCAAATAATTCCTTTTATAACCAAGTTTAAAATTCAAAAACAAGCACATATTAATTTTGTTCCACATTTCTCGAGTTTGGAAGTTGTCTAAATTTCGAGAAAAGCATAAAGTGTGTAACAATTTTTCTTCTCTTTTTGGGAAATGTCATAAAAGGCATATGGAATACTAGTTTGCCTACCGATTTTAAGCCTTGAAGGAAAATAAGTGAAAGTTAAGTACTGAAAACTATAGTTAAAACTAGTGGAGCCTTCTAGAGATTTTATTATATTTATATTCAGATAGCTCTTTTCTTTAACGGTGCCAACCATAACTTGAATGAATGTGTTTGAATATAAGGAGAGGCTACACATATACATATAAAAAAATTGAACTTTAAATCGTCCTCGTACTTAACTTTCCAAAGGGAGATTTATTTTGGAAGATTTTAACACCATTTTTTGAGCACAACAATAATTGTTAGTTTACGAGCCTAGCACCACCTAGTTGTCTTCCAGTGTATCAAGGTTTGCTAACAACCAGTAAAAAAGAAAGGCAAAAGACATACCTATGGCTGAAGTGTACTTGATCACTGGTTTCTGGTACTGCACTACAGGTGGCAGCACCGGCGCTGCTTTAACAACCGTCGGTACTGTCTTAATGTAAGTCGGCACCGCTGGTACCACCTGCTTCACGTAAGTGGGTATATGCGAAGACAAGACACCTTCATGGGCCAAGTGCTGCTGGGGCTCGATGTGTACGTTGGGCCCGCTCTTTGATACCACGGCGTTGAACCCTAAAAAAAAGTTAATTAGAGATTCACACCATACAGGGTATTTCGTTAACGTATGATCAAATGGATAATCTATCAAAACTTTCATTAAAAAAAAGTTTCTGGTTTTGTTGCTATTGATGATCATAGTTATGGGAAAAAAATCGCTTTTTATAATATCTAAAAAACGATGGTTTTTATTGAAATTTATTGAGAACTTGTAGTCAGACTCGTGTTTCGGTAGAGAAACGGCGCCTATCCGCCTTGGTCAAGTGGATAAGTTCTTCAGGGTCTTGTTACAAAAACCCCCAGAACTTTCACTCGTCTGAATCGTCTAATTTTTTTTTTTCGAGTCTGATAGCTTGATGTTTTTTCGAATTTTGGTTGTACGTGGCAAAGATATGTAACATTCATAGCTTGTGCACATAAAACCCTTTCTGAACCTTTCTTATTTAACAATATTAAAGATTCATTGCGTAGGTCGTTGTAGTTTACACAAGTTACAAATTTTTAATTTGATTTCATATTAAGTCAATAAAAATTTGTGACCAGTAGATTTTCACCTAATTTGACATAAAATTATAAAATTGTAAATTATGTAAACTACTATGATTTTAGCAGTGAATGTGTAACATTATTAAATAGCAAAGGTACAGAAAATGTTTTTGCGTAAAAACTATGAATGCTGCAAGATTTTATCCGGAACAATAAAATTTAGAAAAAACGTTAAGATGTTAAAGAAAAAACATTAATCGATTCCGACGACTAAATAAAAATTTTGTAACTGAAGGACTTATCAGCCTCTCTTTCTCCACAGAAACATGAATCTTATTTAGAAACAAATTTACTACAAATTTTACTGAACTTCACCGTAACATTCTCCAGATATCACAAAAAATAATTTTTTTTCCCAGATCAATATTAACGGAACAAGAAACTTTTTCTTAATGAAAGTTTGACCAAATTGTGTTCTTTTGTACCAAAATAACGCCTCAGTACCCTTTTGATCACGTGCTTACGGGACGCCCTGTATTCATATATTTTTTTCTAACTAATAAATGAAACTTCTTTTGCTAATATTAATAAAAAAAAAGACTATACAGAAGTAATGACAGTAAGTGGATTTTATTATAAAATCAAAAATTAGATTTTGGTTGAAAAATTTTCCATAATGAAATAAGTATCCTACCATTAACAGGATCAGCCACATAATTTACGGTCCTGATAGAACCATCGGGTTCGACCAGTGAATATTGACCCTTAACCACTCCTCCTTCCCTTACTTCGGACTGCGATTTATGATCTCCCGTATGGGGGTCTGAGACTCCGTACTTGAAAGCGTATTTCGGTGGGCTCTAGATAATTAGGATAAGAGGTGTCTTAATACATATTAAAGCAACAAGAAAATGTTTAATTGTTTACGTAATAATCGACGTCCTCTGAGGAGGAGTATTTTGACTGGTGATGTAATCCGTGTGGATCTAGGCTTGGTACCGACAGGATGCCGGCGTATATTTGTGGCAGAAGAGTGGATATGCTGACCAGTATTACCTAAGAGTAGAAAATGATATTGAACAAGAAAACAATGTTTGAATTCAAAAGTTCTTAGTTTTTATTAATTTTTATTTGAACACTAAAATTATTGAACTCATTGAGATAGTTTACAATCATGTTTTCAACTTTTATTTTTTTCAGTGCCATATTCGCCAATCTAAAACGATAATAAACAATATTTGCTTAACTAACTTAAGTACAGGGTATGAAAAAAGAAAAGTCTACCTTTGGTGTCTTAATCTATTACACATTATCAGACAAAAAGCTGTAAAAAAAAGTCCTCACTTTAAATTGTAGTGCAGATGGCCCGATATGGTTTCCAAAAGGAAAGTTCCTATTACCAGACCACGCAAGTGTGAGCAACACAAACAAATTGTCAAATTATTCTTTGCTCGGTGCAATCAAAATTATTTTCACGCAATTTAACGGCACACACACACACAAACAGCGTAAGGAAACGCAGATTACGGCAATTTTTTTTAGTGAAACTGTTTGTACAGTACCATATGGGAGATGGAGATCAAGTTTTTATAGCCTCGTTTTGTAATGCCTATGATTTGACCCAGGCAATGACATAAGACATTTGTTGCAGTGTTGCACAAATTGAAATCTGTTAAAGTTTGTGTGTGGGTAGATACCCAAAGCAAACACAGAATATAATGCCCTCTTCAAGACACTCAAATACTTCGTAAAAACATCACATTCATCCAAGTTAACAAGCATAAAATATTGAGCAGATGGTAATTGATAAATATCGTTTTCTTTCTCTCGCCCCATAAAATATAGAAGTTAATTTGTAAAACCTCTTAGGGTAACTTTTACAAGTTCAAGTAAAACTTCAAATTGAAGATAAAACTCTAGATATAACCTACATTGCATTATTTATCTGTCAAGTAAACAATGCAATGTACATCAAGTCTGGTGTTTTATCGTCAATTTGAAGTTTTACTTGAACTTGTAAAAGTCGCCCTTAGTTCTAAAAACAATACAGTACTTTGTACCCAACCACGTGATCCAACGGAGGGACACGGTACGACTTGGCATCGCTTGTAAGTGGGTAGCATGCAAAAAAATTCTCAATTTTCTATTGAAGAATGCTGACGTTTCGAATAATTTCGGTCTTCTTCAAAGGCTATCTTCTACGAAGAGAGATAGTCAATCTATAGTATACTTATTCAAATAGCCCATTTAGACCCGGAACAGATACTTTATTAGGTCGAGTAACCATAATACCACCTCAGTAGTAGGTTATTTTTAACTAGGTTAGGGTAGCTAAAGTAGTTTGATATTTGTTTTATGCGCACACTACTAGACAAGACTATTCAGCTACTCAGTATTAGGCAGAATCGGCTCGGGCGTAGCGTTTCAAGATTTCAAACATTTCTGAATAAAAATTGTCAGCAAAAAGCTTTTAGTTTGCGCGTTTAAATAAAACGTTTTATTTGTATAATCCAGATATCATTGCCTACTAGGTAACAAGTAAAGAGTAAGAGTTCAGAAAAAAAACAACATTTTTTCGAGTATACCGAGTCCGGAAGTCAAAGAAATTTGCGTATTACTAAAATTTTTCTAAAAGCATTTTTCTGAAGTTTTAAAAAGCACATCTACTGCTTTTTAAAGTTTTTTTGTATTTCTTTTTTTTTTTGGTCAGAGCGGGTTTGCTACGCTAATTGCGTGTTGTTGTTGTGGAGAGTTTGATTCTCACCAAGAAGAGAAACCTTAACACTGGCTAAGAGAAAAACAAATTGTGGATATCTCTTATATGGAAACAAAACAAACGTGAATTTAGTTACGATCTCAAAAAATCTACTACTCGAAAACAATCACCAAATTTTGCAAAAAAACACCCTGCATGTTATTAGAATTTCGAAACTGAAGACGTCGTTAATACAGGTAATAATTGGGTTTTTTACAACTCCTTCTTTCTCTTCTTTTCTGAAAATCCAACTTTCTGCACTTAGATCATTCACAAAAGACTTTGGCATTGTGGGAGGACAACAAAGTTGTAGTTTTCGGTTAATAAATGTATCGCAAAAGCCGATTTTGATTGATTGATACCTGAATCTTTATTTTTATTAATTTTTTAACATGTTCTTAAATTTTAGTATCAAGCCGCCTTCTTGGCTAACATACATAAACGCTTAAACTTGTTGTTTAACTTCACAAGAAGAAGAAGAAAAACTTAAGAGTACCAGACGTTCAGCCAAAAACCGGAACCATTTTTAGGAAAATGTCGGCATTTGCTGGCTCTATCCCTACCTTCTGTGATATGTGAATAATGACAGTGACAACAGTTTTACAATAATTTAACGTAAGACGTCATGACGTCACTTCCGCCGGATATCGTCATCAGTTTAAAGGTTTCCACTGCTAAAAAGGGGGGCGAAAACTGTAGAACAGGAGGGGTCTTTTTTGCCAAAACACTAAATGGCACTTCATTTGTGTACACAAGAAAAAATGTCAAATAGTAATTGCGTAACCTTAAGGAAGAGAAACGAAAGTAATATAATTTTTACGTAAAAGGCACTGCTAACATCATTTAATTTTTTTATATTAATCAATATACTTCTTATTCCTGAATTGGATTCAATGCTCAATTCTTGATATAAAAAAATTAAGATATGAATGGGCTAAAAACCAGCAAAATTTGAAATATTTATAAAGAATTGTGTTGTGACTATATCTATGTACCTAACACATTAATGACTTTGCAAAGGTTCAAAAATTCTCCTAACGGCACTATATCGTTCCACTCTTATTTCAAAATTTTGTACCCGAGACAATAGCACTTGTCTCTGTATATGTTAACGTAAGCATTAATAATTAATTGTCGCATCTTCAATAGTCTTACACAATGTTCTTAAAAGATACCCATAAAAAGAAATCAAGAATAGTTAGATCCGGTGATCTTAAGGGTTGAGGGCCAAAATACCGCACCATTGCGACTAATACAACGTATCTGATAATGCTGTTAATATTATGCATTCTAATTTCAGGACACCCTGTACACACAGTGTTTGAATTCTTGTAATTTTATTTTTTTAAAGTGTGATTAATCACCGCAAAAGAAACTGATTAAAGAAAAAGCACCATAACGAAGGTTGCGTTATAAGAGGTATAGAATTTTCATTTGATAAATAAATTAAAAATGTTTTTGTTTTTTTTTATTACTCCCGAATTAAGTTAATTAAGTATTACTTAATTAATCATTGATTTAAATAAATTTATAAGTTATTTATGTGTAGGCTTAGTGTTTTAGGTTTAATCGGTTTTCTTTGAAGTGCCTAATCACTAGTTGTATATGTGCTTCCAAAATGGCCATTAAGTTATTAAATACATTTTTATCAACAGAATGAAACGCCCGATTTTTAGTGAATATCTAAGTTACTCGATAGTAATAAAGACATGAAAAAATCTTGTTTCATATCTATTCAAATACCTTTTTTTTTATGTTACTCACTCAATCATTTAATTTGAACCAAACAAAAAAGTTACATGTAAGTTTGGCATTACAGAAACTATTTGTTTTTGATGTAGATGATTCCAGCTTTCAACTATTTGTTTTTCTTTAAGTGATACCGCGAATTCATATTCGAGTGAAAACGATTTCTCGAACTGACTCAAAACGAAGCAACCTATAGGATTGAGGTCTGGACTGCAAGGTGGCCATAAATTGCATCCAGCCTTCTAGATTTAACAATACATCAGTTTCAACTAGATTATTTGCATGTCTTAATTTACATAAATCTATTGAGTTAATAACATTTTTAAAACCCATATTTTAAAACCAATAAAAGTGTAAAAATCACCCCATTGTGTAGATAAAAACATTGCACAATACAATGCTTACAAACCTAAATTTAACTCAATTATTTGTGTATCATTTTTTATTTTTTTTTTATTTATGACCGATTTTTCATCTTTAAAGAGGTCCAATTTTGTTAAGAAAAAAAAGGTTCTGAAAAAAAAATTTTTTCATTCACCATCCCTAGAGCTTTCTTCACCGCCAAATCCCGAAAGAAACCACTTTGCCACATCAGATAACCAAAACACTTATTAACAAAAACCGCCTTTTTATCGCCGAGGCCGCATCGCACAAGTAACAACTAATTAGCACATTGTCAGATTACCTTTAGATTAAACATTTTCTTTACGATTTTTCCACCAGGCCGCTATTGTATACAAACTAACACACTTTTGACTCCTACTTATTACTTATATGCAATGGCGTGGTTCCCAAGGCATATTAGCCCCACCTCACGGGATATGCTGCAATCCTCATCTGTCCTAGTGCAAGGCTGCCGAAATTTTATGGTCAAAGTTTTTTTGTCTGTCTGGGAAAAGGTTATAATGAAGAAATATTTATGCATATAAAAATGAATAATTTTCTTTAACGCTTAACTCAAGGAGGTGTTAAGAAGGTACATAAATTTTAACCACCTTTATAAACCTTTTTTAATGATTTTCGTGATTGTTCAGTTATATTTAGGCACCATAATAGTTTTATGGAATCAGAGCTCGACATCGTGGTTAAGGCGTCATCTTAATCATGATACGAGTATAAAAATAAAAATCTGAAGTCCTCAAAAGTCCTCGAAAATCAGAAATATTCGTTGACGTGTTCTGGAGTAAGTACGAAAAAAACATTATTTCAAATGTTATTTAACTGCGTCTGGCAGCCAAAAGACCCAAATTTTCATAAAAGTAAGTTTGTAGTAATATCGATCTATTTTGGCGTCATCAAACTCACTCTCCCTGTATACAAGATAATTTTTTTATCGATGATTGAAAGAATTGCAGCTTTTTGGAGATCAGTTCAAAACCATTTCTACATTTTTGGAAAACTTAATGACTAACTAATTGATGATAATCAACTATGGAGAATCGGAGGGAAATGTTTTTTTGCGGTTTATCTAGGGCATTCGATTGCGTTAACCACAACCTCGGTTTATACAAAGCGGATTTCCTACTAGTAAAGGGTTTTTCTCTGGGAAGAGGGAGGAGCTTTCTCTCCAAGGTTCGGTACTGAGACCACTTGTTGTTTAGCCTATATCAATGACATGGCTAATTTGACTATTCATGCCAGACCCATATTACATGAAGATGATGCAACAATGTCCTGATAAAATGGACATACATTTAGCGTTAATAAAAAAATGGTGTTTAGCGAACGAATTTTCAATAAACCTGAACGGTCTCAAACTTCAGGGACATCATCTATCCGATCCTCGCCGGAAGGAAGATCAGAGGCACTACAGGAGAGTAGATTTCTTAGTCTTCACATAAACAGTGATTTAAACCAATAAGCTTTCTTATGGTGCCCTTAAAGTGATAAGCGGACAACTAGGATATGAGTGTGCCAGAAGAGCATATTGTAGCCCTCGTGGAATCACATATAGGGTGTGATCTCACTGCAATAAATATTTATTTAATGACTTCTTTGTAGTACAAAAGCGAGCAATCAGGTATTTGGCTGAAGAAGTGGAGGTGAATGAATTTCTTGTGAAAAAGTTTAAACTTTGTGTTGTACGTTTTATTATTTTTACACTAGAGTCCAGATGAGAATATTTTATATCCCCTAATTTTTGAATATTATATAAGGTCTTAGTTTTGTTAATAAGAAGTTATAGTCTGTGTACAACAAAGACTATTTTGAATTTATTACATCAGGGGTGACAGGTTCTTTATCTCTTTATCTTTTATTAATTCAACGTTCTATCCAGCTTTTCTGTGAAAACTTATTTTCTATAGGTACAGGTGGATGGAATTCTGGAATAGACTGCTAACTTTTTTTTGTTTTTTTTTTCGTTAGTTTTTGTTCTTGAGCATTTATCTTAATATTTTATGATTTTCTGCTTTATGATTTTCTTTTTTTTTTAAACTCCAATCGTTTACTGGACATAAAACAACCTAAAAGCTACAACTCTTCTCAAGGTATTTGTTATTTTTTCTTATGTGATATTCATCCGCCAAGTTTGTAATTGAACGTCATTAATCAAACAATCATTTAGAATAATCTACTTTTTGTAACGTCCACCCGTTTCCAACATATTTCTTAATTTTTAGAGGTTATAACCATTATCGAGATATTTGCTATTTTTCTGTACTTGATGACATGAATCATGAATCTAACGATTTTGTATTTATTTTCTTCGGGCGCATACCAATTAAAAAGATAGCTAAGACCAATTTTTGGAAACTCTATCCGTTCCAGAGATTAATTAATTTTTAGTTACAACCATTCTGGAGATATTTGTTAGTTTTTTATTTTATGGCATGTAGCGACCAAGCTAGAACCCGATCTTATCTGATACTTTTCACTTAAAAAAGGTAATCACGTCGAAATTTTGAATCCTCCACCAGCTTTATTTTAAATTTGTAGGAGCCATGACCGTTTCGGAGATGGTAAAGTCCCAGTTTTGGATTCAAGGTGTTCACGAGATATTTGTTATCTTTTTTTTATTTTGCGACATGGACCTAGAAATGATTGTACTTGTTTCCATCTCTATATTTCGAACCAAAAACACAATGAAGAACAATTTTTGAAATCTCGAATCGTTCTTAAAGTATTTGCCAATTTTTAGAAGCTGCAACCGTTCTCGATTTACATATATTCCTTTCTAAATTTTATGACATGTACCAGTTAGTAAAAGTCCAAGTTAGTAAAATTCAAAAATTGGATCATCCTTTAAATTGGTAGAGGTTAACTCAGTTCCTTAATTTTTAAAGGCTGTAACCATTCTCGAGATATTTGTTAATTTTTATTCTGTAACATTCGCCCACCAAGATTATGATCGTTTTAATCTCACGTTTTCCAATTACTATAGTCCAACTTTTGGAATCTTAACCCGTTTTCGAGATATTTCTTTATTTTTAGAAGTTCTTATAACCATTCTCAAGATATTTGTTGTTTTTTATATCAGTGACACGGACCTACCAATTTTGTATTAATTTTCGACCGACTTTTACTTATTAAATGATAGTCAACACCAACAATTGAAACTTCCATCCGTTCTAGAGATTTGTTTATTTTTAGAAGTTACAACCGTTCTGTAGGTATTTGTTATTTTTCAGTTATGACATTGAGCCACCAAGCTTGTATCCGTTATGATCTGACAATTTGTACTTAAAAAGATAGTCTCATCCAGTTTTTGGAACCTCCACCCGTTACCTTTCCTAGGAGGGAGCCTTTCCTAGGAGCTACAACTCTTTCGGAGATGATAGGGCCAAATTTTGGATTTAGTGGTTCACGAGTTAATTGCTGTTTTCTTTTTTTATTTTGTGATATGGACCTATATATAATTGTACTCTTTTTCATCTCTTTTTTTTCGGGCTCAAAACAAAATAGAGAACCATTTTTGGAATCTTAAATCGTTCTGGAAGTATTTACACATTTTTAGGAGCTACAACCGTTCTCAATATACATATATTCATTTTTTTTAAATTGTGACATAGGCCCTTCAAGTTTGTATTCACATTAATTTCAATTTACCAATTCACAATATAGTCAAGTCCAATTTTTGCAACCGCCACGAGCTGTGGAGATATTATTTAATCCTGAAAGACTCAAATGTTCTAAGGAAATTACTTATTTCTTTTAATTTGTGATACGGATGCACCACTTATTTTCATCTGACGTTTTCCCATTGTAATGGTGGTAAAACCCAAAATCCAACCAGTTCTAAACTGGTAGAGGTTAACTCAGTTTCTTAGTTTTTTGGATGCTGCGACAGTTCTCGAGATAGCTTCTTTTTAAGAAGACCCACCAATGGTTGAATTTGTTTTTATTTAATATGTTCAATCAAAAATATAGTCAGTTTTTTGAACCTTAGCTCGTTCTGTAGGTATTTTTTATTTTTTAATTTTTGGGTAAAATTGGGGTGGAAAAAAATATATTTTAATTCGTACCTTTAACAGGTTTTTTCTCTAATGAAGATTTTCAATTTTTTGTTTGACAATGCTTATATAATAAATACTAATTCACCTAAAGTCAGGTCTCGCTTGTTGTTACTAACGGTCTTGAAAATGCAAAAAAAAAACATTGCAAAACATTGGCTAAGTTTGCTTTTCGACCATCCCTCAAACCCTTTAAGAAATTTTTGAATTTGATTTTAAACAGTACCAATTGACATCTAGGTCGACATCTACAACATCGGTACCTGTAAAACTTTGCCTGTTGTATTTTTATTATCTGACACCTGTCTAATTTTTTTATTCCGTCTCCTAATTTAATGACTTGATTTCCTATTTTTATTTCTATTTTTAGTTTATCTAATAATGTAATGGTTTCTCTCCACTGACTCTACTTTTGTAGGATTGCGTGTTTTGGGTACCTTTTTTGCAGGCTTTAACTGTGGGTATTTCTACATTTGTGGAGTTTTAACATACTCACAGTAAATGGTAGTTCCAAAATATTTCTGGTTTCCTAAAAAAATAATTATAGCTTAATATGTTCATAATATCGCATTTTTTATAATTAAAAATCGAACCGTTGGTGACAGCGTTACAAACTGAAGGTGACTACAAACAACAGTTCAGTTGAATGCAAAGTGAATTAATCAAATTAAAATTAATAATAGATATTGAGTTGAAAACCCTAAGTAAAATTTTAATAATATAATTCAATAACTCTTTAATCAGGACAGTGCACAACAACATCTAAAGCAAGCGGTTTGCTTCCATTCTGAGACATTCCTGTGCAGTGGTAATGCGTCAATATCAGGCAGTTTCCTTCTTTGCACAACTTTTTAGCAGATTCATTAAGTGGGAGCATTGGTCCGTAAAACTTTTGCCTAAAATACCCATGGGAAGCATTTTATTTTTTCGAGTTTACCATTTGTTGTTACCGAATTTCGTTGTTTAGTGTCGACACAGCAATTGTATAGCTCAGGTTAGTCTGAATGTTAGACCCCAGCCAGACGATAATCCTGTCGCCTTTCCTGAATACCTCTTCTTCAGGATAATGGCCTCTTTCTTGGATATTTTCGGGGTTTTCTTCGTCATCGGAGGCGAGGTGTACCTCGCCGATTCTTGTAGCCATAAGGATCATTATGGGCTTTTGTTGTTCGGGTGGTATACCGGATAAGGTCATTCTACTGCAGACAAATATTAAACCAAAATAAGTTAAAAGTCAATTTTTGAGTTGGTTATGAAACAGTATGGGTACGTTGAGAGCTCTCACCTGGGTCGACAAATATTGGAAATTTCCGCATTTATCACCTTCAATAGAACAATACATTGTGTCGTACAGTATCTAACATCTCTGGGATAAAATTCAGATGCGCATCGGGCATCCAAGTGTGTCGACACGACCGGTACTTCCTTGTGTTCGTGTTTAAAATGAGATTCGAGAGTGCAAACCGAAATGTATTTGTTACAATCCGCTTTTGGGCATTGAAGAGGTCTACAAAAAAAAACAATAATAAAACACGGATAAAAAAAAAGCTTTTTATGGCTGCAAATGGTCGAGGTCGTAACCTTTTTGACAGGGACATTATGCTTTGGTTCTGGTGCCCGTACAGAAGATTGGAAATTTGGGCGTTCTGAACGTATCTCTGGGGGTTCGGCATGAACTTCTTTCCTTTACTGTCCAAGACTTCCGTCTTAGCATCTCCATCTCCTGCAGCTTTTGCACCTAAAACGAACATTTAACTTTTTCCAAGAACCGATATTTATTCAATTGGTTTTCCTGCCGGCAAAAAAGCAGCTGTTAAACAAACACTCGTCTACGGTTTTAGCAAAAATTAGTTTCACTTTTCATTGTATAGGCTCATCTTCGCGCGTAAAGGAAAGTTAATTTTCGTTCAACGATGGTCACTGAAATGGTATCATATCGGCTTAATTGGACATGTAAGTCACCTGGTAACGCTGATGAGGCCCAAGGCTAGTCGAACAAAGTGACCTCAAAATTAGTTTCTTGATTGTTTACCCGATAAATTACGATTCTAGTTAGTATAAAAACTACTTCTTTCTAACCTGCATAAAAACTCCTCTTGAAACAGTCTCTGCAGTAGAAGTTGTTACTGCTGCTCTGGAGCAGGGTGGAAACGTGAAAGGACGCTTTGCATATTTCGCATTGAGCAAACCCCCTTCTGCTTTCCATGGTGTGAATTTTTTTTTTTTTTATAAAATGTGTGAAGTTGAAATTTTTTATTGCTACAGGCTTGATATTTATTATTGTCAGTCTGACACGTAGGTAAGTAAATTATGAGGTATGTTGCACAGGATCCATTTAATAGGTGGGGTCAACACGAAGCGGAAATGGGACCTTTTCTTACCGCATATTCACTAGAAAGATATGGAAAAAAGATAGAAAAATCAATTTCCATCTAAGACACTTTATTATAGATCAAAGCTACCAAAATTTTACAATTACAAGTTAGCACGATTGTAAAACAAACTATTGCCCCTTCTCTTCTTATTGGACCGAATGAACCATCATTATTCTTTCCGCCTAAACGAAGACGAAAGCATATATAAGGTATCAGCAATTTCTCCTAAATACTTTTGTTTGCATCCTAAGAGTGTGGTGTTCTATTGGTTCTTTTAAGTGCTATTGGGATTATTTCAAATATGTTGGGACTCGAGGTAAATGTGGTGTTTAGACCTGTCCATCAACTATACTTTTTTTTTGTTAGTATTAAATAACTGGACGAATTTTGAGGTGCAAATTGAAAACCGTATTGTTCTGTTTTTCTTTTCATTCTTGGAATTTGTTGAGAATGCGCTTATCAGTCATATTTTAAAGCGAGTCAAAGCAGAATTCCATGAGAAATATAGATTTAATTTTTGATTTTATGTCAGCTTCGTTTCTGGTTTAATTATTAATAATTAAAACTTTTTAGTTTTAATTATTAATAATTAAATTTAATTTAATTAATAAAAAATTGAATTTTGCATTTTTTTTATTTTAGATACTTATATTTTCTGTAACTTGTCTTATTGCCACAAAAAGCTCATCCGCATCGGGTCGCGCACAACCAAATATTGTTTACCAAGATACTGCCAGTACCAATGACCATTCAACGAACACTCCATATTTTTATATTTTGAACCCCGAAGTTCAGCATCTATTGCATGAAAACCAAATTGAAGATCGAGAATATGAAGAGCAACATGATTTTGCTAACGAAAATTATAACAATCAGATTGACGAATACGTAAGTGTGTCTCGATGAGTTTTTTTATAGGGACACTTTTTTTTATAGGAAAATGAAATTTAAAGAAAACTTTTTTTTTTCTATTTAAGGCTGCTCCTAAATATTTCTTTAAATATGGCGTAAACGACTACCACACCGGTGACATAAAAAGTCAGCAGGAAACTAGAGATGGAGACGTGGTTAAGGGCGAATACTCAGTGGTGGAACCAGATGGATTTGTCCGCACTGTTCAGTATACAGCCGATAAGCATAATGGATTTAATGCTGTAGTGCATCGGACCCATCCAGAGCATTACCAAAAGCATGCTTTGCATGATCCCGCACATGAAGATTTAAATCCGGGCAATCAGTTCGAGTATCATTATAATAATGATCCACAATATTGACGCAATTATATTTATGTGACTGAAGAATATTATGTACCAATAACATAGTATAATTTATTTTCTTAGGTAATGTTTTTTAGTTATTTAATATTAGAACAGTAAAGCCAAACCATAAGAAAAATATTAAAAAATTTAACCTTCCAAATTCTGATCAAAACTAATCACCAAAAATGAGAATAATTTTATCAATTCTGCAGTTTCTCCTGACAAATATTTTCAAATAATTATACAAAAAACTAAATGGTTAAATAAAATAGTTTTTGCTAAATTACTTTAAAGAATTTTTTTTTTATTGAAAGATTTAAACCCGTTTTCCTATCGCTACTACGGTGTGTTTCACTTTTTGCTACGAAAAAACATTTTTGAAAGTAATGATTGCTAGAGAAGCGTACCAGATTGGTTTCAATTTGTTTTTCTAGTTTTATAGTTATTTACCTTACAAGCTAAACACGTAAAGTAATAGGGAAGCGAAAAATTAGCGATCCCGCAAGACAGGGCAAGACAAGACGTCTTGTCTTGAGACAGCCTGTCTTGAGTTGTCTTGTCTACTTTTTAACATGTACGTCTTGATGAGACACGATGAGTCAGGACCAGACATGTCTTGAGTTGCCTTAAATTATTTTGAAACCGTTTTTGTGTGTGTGTTGGTGTAACTTACCATAAACAATAAATTACAAGATTTGAATTAGTTTTACCTTAATTTGTCCTAAAATTGAGTTCATCCAAAAATATCAAAATTTGTACTTTTAGAGGATGTCAGTAATTTTTAATCAGTTTTAGCACTAATTTTAACTTGCAATATAAAAAAAAATTAAATTTGCATTTTTGGATGCTTTAACTCGAGCGATTTCAGAGCCAAAATTGGTAAATCCAGAAATCGTGATAAGAAAACCTCAAATTTGTATTTTTAACTTTGGCCTTAATCCTAGCCTGAATTTCTAGAAACTCACCATTCTTTTTTCTATTTTGAGGTATTTCTAGTACCTAAAAGTTTACATTTTTTATTCAAAAATTAATTTTACTAAAAGCCACAACTTTGAGGTTTTTATTTCCAATTTTGCCTGACTTCTGTATAAATTTGAATATCTCCAAAAGCATCAAAATTTGCAGTTTTAGAAAATGTGTTGTGATAATGTTTTAGTTCTAACTGTAATCTCTATTTATCCAAAAGCTCCACAGTTGCATTTCTGTGGTTGGTGAAATTTTTTAGCGGATTTTGAAAATTTCTATTGTTATCCCAAAAATTTCAAACTTGTCTTTCTACATGCGCCGAGTCATTTTCAATGACCTTTGGCCCTATTCCTAACCTAAGTTTTTCGAAAAACATGTTTTTACTTTGAGGTATTTTTAGTAGAAGTTTACAATTTTTGATTCAAAAATTAATTTTACCAAAAAATTTACAAATTCGAAAATTTGCATTAGTTTCACTTAATTTGGTCCTGAGTTTAAATTTGTCCAAAAACATAAAAAAAAAATGCATTTTGAGGCAATGTGAATCAATTTTAATTTATTTCAGACGTAATTCTAACTTGTTTTATTACTACTATTCTAACTTAATTTAATTAATATCTCAGAACATCCTACACTTTTGTCTTTGTGTAATTTTAAAGCGGTTTTGGCCCTAACTCTAACTTAAATTTTTCCAAAACTTTTTTTTTAATTTGCCTTTTTAGACGCTTTTAGTAATTTTTAACCAAATTTGGTTCTAATCATAACCGGCGTTTTTCCAAAAATACTAATTTGCACTTTTTTGTCATTTTTGAGCTGCTTATAGTCATTTTTAAACGATTTTTTCAAAAACTTAATTGTTCCCAGTTTTTTTAACCAACTGTGGCCATAAACCTAACCTAAATTTATCAAAACACGCCATGTTTGTATTTTTAAACGGTTTGAGTCATTTTTCACCGATTTTGGCCCTAATCCTAGCTAGACTTTCTCGTAAAACACAAAATTTGTATACATTTTAAATTAAATTTCACTTACGTTTATTCAAAAATTAATTTTACCAAAAACAACAAGTTAGGAGAGGAATTCATTTTGCCTGATTTTTTTCTAAAATTGAATTTTTCCAAAAACACCAAAAGTTGCATTTTCAGACAATGTGGGTATTTTTATATAGTCCTGACTCGATATCCTCGAAAAAAACACCAAATTTTTATTTTGAGAATTTTCAGTCAAATTTCAGGTATTTTGGTCCAAAAATTATTTCGAATAAAAGCAACAAATTAGATTTGATTCGGTGTCGCCTAACTTTATCCTAAAGTTGATTTTTTCAAAAATACTAAAATTTACGTTGCTAGAAAATATGTTGTGATATATATTTTAGTCCTAATTTTAAATTCCATCCACTCCATATTTACATTTTGTGTCGTTTGTGAAATTTTTAAGCGAGTTTTAGCCTATCCTAGTTTGAATTTTTCCACAAACTTCACATTTGTCTTTATAACCCTTCGAGTACTTCTTAAACCATTATGATTTATGGACGATTTTTAACGTTTATCTTACATGGTACTTTTAAAAAATTTTAAATTTGAATTTCTAGAGACCTCCTCATTATAAACCGATTTTGACCCTAATCCTGACCTAGATTTTTCATACAATTTTTGATTTGTTATTTTGGACTCTTGAGTAATTTCTAACCGATTTTGGCCATAATCTTGACCTGAATTTTTCCAAACACACCAAATTTGTATTTTTACACGCTTTGGGTAATTTTTTATCAATTTTGGTCATAATCATAGTACAGCGTAACTTTCTCGAAAAATATCAAATTTTGATTTTGCACAGATTTTTAAGTCAAATGTCACTTATAGTATGCGGGGCTGTTCTTAGGTTGTGGTCCTTTGTTCAGTAGAATTTTTTTTACCCAAACTTCTTCAATGTATTAAAAACTCGATTTAGTCAAAAAATATATTTTTAGTATTTATTTGAATCAGCTTTGCCGATTTTGTTCTCAAATTGAACCTCCCCCTTACACGCCTTGAGTATCATGAGAGAGCAATTTTATCTTTTTCCCTATGGTACTTAAAAATTAAGAAAAAAACTTACTTATTCCTGCCTGCTTTCCTAGTTTTGTTTTGTTGCTTGAACAGGGCTTGTAGCAACAATATATTTTTTAAACAATTTCAGATTAATAAAGATTTAATGTTAATATACATGGAAATGTAGAAAGAAAAGATATTCTTTTTTATGACCTTTAAAAGGAAAAATTTGTGGTCAAGACCCAGTAAACCAGTCTTGTTCTAGATAAACTGCACATATTATTTGAGAGATATCTCACCCATAGAATTCCAAGTCAGCCAATTTGTGGTTAGAGTTATTTTGATTGAAAACGTTAGATTTACGTTTATTTTTTTTAGAATTTACTATAGTATATTACTAAACGAGCTTTTTATGATTATTCCCTCAGGGAGATATAAACAGCGAGCATAATACTGTACTTTGTCAATGGCCATTGTCTGATTACAAATTGCAAAATCTATGGGTATTAGGTAGTGTAAATAAATTATTGAAATGTCAAAGTAACACTCACGTTTGACGGCAAAACAGGCGCTACAAGTGCATTTTTTACGCTGCAGCATTTGATATTGCTTTGTTGTCTACTCCTACTGGTTGCCAAGGCAACATATATAACTTAAATGGCGAGCGGGAATAATGATATTATTCCCGCAGTTTCCACTCATTTATTCCTCTGACGCTATTTAACGTTTGTCATCAAGCTGAATATCAATATATTATTAAGCGGTTGTGGACAAAAATATTGTTACACTTGCAGTAAATTAAGTATAGCTAATACGTATACCGTGTAACGCAGAAAACTTAGATTATATGTTAAATATAATTTGTCTACGACCACGTAATAATATATTGATATTCAGCTCGTTGAGAAAAGTGAAATAGGGCTCTTATAGCGTCAGAGGGATATCTGAGTTAAAACAGCTGGAATAATATCATTATTCCCCTTCACCATTTAAGTTATATATGTTGTCTTGGCAACCAGTAGGAGTAGGCAACAACGCAATATCAAATGCCGCAGCGTAAACAATGCACTGGTGGCACCAGTTTTGTCGTCAAACGCGAGTGTCACTTTGACATTTCAATAATTTTATTTACACTATACCTATAGATTTTATAATTTGTAATTATTAGACAAAGGCCGTGGACAAAGTATAGTATTATACTCGCTTTTTATGGCCATTATTCCCAAGGGAGACTTGCGCCCCTCGCCTGAGGCTCGCGACGCAAACGTCTCCTAAGGGAATAATGGCTATCATAAAAAGCTCGTTTAATAATATACTATTCTGTAGTCTTGGTGTCAACAGAGACCAACAAACTAAGACAAAATTTGCTTAGTAAACAAACTTCAATTTACGGAGTCAGTGGGTAACGGTATTCAACCAATCAAATTTTTTTCAATCAATCTATCGAATATTCCAATCAGAATTCCTAATACATGTCTTAAGCCCGTTTTCACAGTGCAAGTTATAGCTACAAGTTTCTTTCCGCCAATTTCTGTCCAGAAAGTTTTTCCTCCTTTACATAATCAAGTTTATGCGAGCGAGGCATATGGACTTAGCCTGAACACCTCCAAGACAAAACAAGTAACCATCAGCAAAAACCCCCAGCCTCCTATGGTTTTGACTTTAAAAGAAACTATAGAACGAGTCGAGAGATACACTTATTTGGGATCAATGGTGAATGCAAACTGGGATCAATCCGTAGATGTAAGATGCAGAATCGAGAAGGCAAGAACTGTATTCAATAGAATGAAAACATTTTTCGCCAACAGAAACCTACAACTGAAAATAAGAATGGTCAGATGTTACATCCTTTCAGTCCTTTCGTACGGCGCACACTGGCGCATTTTCAAGATTTCGTGGCCAATATTACTCAGTTAGTGATAAAGTTAATTTTGATAATGAAACAAGGTGAAAAAGACATATTAATGTTTAATGATACTAAGTGTAGCTTTACTGTAAGTAAAAAAATGATACAAAAATTTTTACAGGGTGTTATTTATATTATTTTACATATATATTTTACAGGGTGTATATATATATTATTAGTAAAAAAATGTTACAAACATTTTTACAGGGTGTTATGGTAGAACTAATACTTAACATGAAATAAAAACCGAAATGAAAGTACAAAACCAGTTATTATTATTATTATTGGTTTTATCAAATTATGTGTGGATACAATATGTCAAAAAGAAATAAGGATAATAATATGTGTTTTAATTTGTACCGGGTGTCCCACTTTAATGTTTCATCAATTACATCTGGTTTTATAAAAGATAGAGGAAAAGTGTAAATGGAATAGTTTTTTTAATTTCTAATGAGTAATTCAGTGCGATAGTCAAAAATAAAATATTTAGTTGATACACGGATTTTTTGTAGTTTGTGACACTCTGTATATTACTTAGTTTTTATTAGAATTTTTTGAAAATTTCAAAAATATTTAATACCTTACTACCACCTCCTATCTAACAATTGGTTAGTTATTTTTAATATATTTTTCTATGAACTGTTAACAAATTTAAGTGGGTTTTGTTAGATTAAAAATTTGAACCAAGTATTATATTACTTATGTTTTGCTGTTAAACTGAGTAAACATTTCGAAAACGTATGGAAAGAAGACATACATGAAAAAAAAATTAGTTTTTAAGGCTAACGAATCTTATTTCATTGTGGAGATACATTATGCATATACATCGTTTGTTTTTTCTTTAATCTTCCAAAATGTAATTGGGTGGATTCTTGGGTATTATTAATTCAATAATTATGGAGCCCTGTGTAACTGTTCCGTAAAGTTTAATTGATCATGTGAGGTTTCTTTCTCGGTTTAGAGCATTTTCAGAAGTAATGACTATACATATGAATTTATAACATCTGTAGAAGACAACGCCTATCATGCCTATTTAAGCCTCCTATCCTATTCTATTAATCAAAGAACTTAAGTCAAAAACTACTACTATGTTATAAGATTACCAAATTAGTCATATTAACGTGTACAATGCAGTGTGAAATGTGTAATTTTTGTTTTTATTTACATACAATTACAAAATAAAGGAGAAGATGTCGTAATATGTGAGTTCGAGAGACTATTAAATAAACACCCTGTATAAATAAACTGGATGTGCATTTCACCTCGTATGTAATGAACACAAAAAACCAAAATACAATTTAACAAGTACAATATTACCAATCTTCATTTGCACTTACTGACATTACAATAAGTTTAGTGGTTTCTGTTATCCCCATTTACATCACTTTGAACTGTACAACCGTCAGAACTTAACATACTATTGTGGGAGAAGTCATAAGTGGTCGCAAAAAATTTTAATAGAAGATCTTACAAGACATCCTAATCTGTAAGTTTTTACTTTATTACCGGCAAACTCTTTTAAACAAAAAATATATTTTTCTACAAACGTCAAATAATGGCGCATTTTACGCTTTCATTACACAAACGTAAACCTAATCTTTTTTGAGGATCAGAATGTGAGTTTACTTTTCCGCGCGTTGCCCAGGACAGCAAGCGATAAAAATTTTTTAGCTTGCTGTCAATAGCAACTACCACCACTCAACCAATTATTAAAAACGTCATTGTCACTTTGATTGAAATTTTCAGATTGTGTCTTCAGTTATGGTCAGTTGTGATTCACATTATTTGAAATTGATCGTTTGCAGAAAAAACGTTGTATGCATTACGAGCAAAAAGTCACTTTTTTGCTCTCGAGTGATTGCCGCTCTCCGCTTCGCGTCGAGCGGCAAACTTCACTCTCCGAGCAAAAAAGTTGTACTTTTCGCTCTTAATACATAAATAACTATTCTTAGAGAAGGTAGCAGACATAATTTTTTTTTATACTTCGACAAGGGGATACAATTACCTCTCTTATCAAAGTCTGTTAATATATTTTAGGTATTTAGCGGAGCTAAAATAGAGTAAATACATCCAGAAATATGATCTGTAGTAACTTTTGTGTCAATGGGGTAAAATTTTGATAAGGCAAATTTCTAAAATATTCGCCTTTAAAATTATCATAAGTTGAAAAGATATCCAAGGGGCCAACTTTGAATTAACATATTAACTATTTACCGAATTTACCTTTAGCGAAATAGATCGCTTGTTGAAGAGGGTTAATTAATCAAACGAAATGAAAGCATTACTTGCAAAAGTAATTAATTTTATTTTTTCTATTATGACCAAGAAATCGCGAAAATGCGCCAGTGTGAGGCGTTGAAGCGTGGCCATGACAGAAGCCTTGATGGGGAAGCTAACGAAGAAGTACTTGGAAGAATGGGCAAAACGAAAGAGCTGACATTCATAGTGAAGAGAAGAAAAATGGAGTCCTTCGAACATATTATGAGGAACAATAAATATCGATTACTGCAGCTCATCCTAAAGGGAAAGGTCGACGGTAGCAGAGGACCAGAAAGGAGAAGGAACTCATGGCTGCAAAACCTGCGCCAGTGGTTTGGGATACCATCTTTACCATTATTTAGACACGCAGCTGATAAAATAAGAATAGGCATGATAATCGCCAACGTTCGCAGAGAATAAGGCACCACAAGAAGAAGAAGAAAAAAAAACTGATTGTTACCAACCTTTAAAAAAAGTATCCATGTGTTTCAGGTTTTAGTTTTACATCACAAAACATTAAACATGAAAAAAAAATCTTTATTCCTTGTCTCCCTATCCACAGATGGGTAGATAGTTTCTATGGTATACGCCACCTCTGGTGCATGGATAGAGCGACATTGTTTCCAGCTCAAAATTAGAAACTTCAATAATTAATTGGTAGCATAAAAATAAAACCAAACAAATTAGTAGATTGAAACAAGGGGAAAATTAGGAGCATGCTCGATCCTCTGCAAGTACAGCAAGTACAGCAAGTAAAAATTGCTCATGCGTTTGGCAAGTTTCTTCAATTTGCAAAAATTGCACTGTGTGTAAACCAGGCTTTAAAGGCTTCTTCTTAAAAAAATACCACACCGGTGAAACGGAATAATGAAGTTGATTTTCAATTTCAACACAATGGGCCTAAACCTATGAAGGAATACTAAAGAATGATTTAATAGTACGGAGACTGATCAAGTGAAGCAAAGTCCATATTGCCCACGTATACCCATCTTAATAAAATTATAAAAAGTGGAACAGTACAAGATTGTAAATTCAGCCTAAATTCAACCTTAAAAAATTGTGTTTTTCGACTTTTGAAATGTTGAAGGGCTGCCACCGCGTAGTATAACTTAATTTGTAGATTGCTTATATTATTCTAGTTTTTTTTTCACGGCATTTATAAACCAGCAATTTCCCATTCGGCTAACAATTTTATTGAAGGAAATGTGGCAACTCGACATTGTTACAATTCAGTTTTGTTCCCATATTCATTTTAGTAAACCGACAAAATAGCATAGCGAAGGAATTCAGTTATTTCCACATATAGATAGATATTCGAACACTGAGGTTTTCATATTTTCTGCGTATGTAAATGAATAAAAGAGTAGATCGTTTAAAGAGAGGAATAAATCTGAAAACCTTGGATAGAAATTTGCTTTATTAGTAGCTTCATAGCACTTTTTATGACCCTTGTGTTTAATACTTTGAACATCTTCGTTAGGCTATTAATCTTTCCGGTCCAGGCGTATCTAATGAGATAAACTGGCAGGGCCTGCCTGTTTTTACAGCTTCTCATAATTTTTCTTTAAAGTGATCATAAGCATTATTATATAAAGGCTAATGGCTTGATTTAATTCGTTGAGAGCCATTCAATGGGCGATAAAGAAAGAGTTATTATACACTTTTGGGAAATGTCCCCATTAGATGCCTTAAGACAATTAGACTTAGATATGTAAGCGACTCTTTGTCCTATAGTAGGCCAAGTTGTGCAATTGAGAAAAAACGTGAGGATCTTGGAAATAAATTGCCTGTTTAAAGGTACATAACTGTACTAATTATTATTATAATTTTATTAAAATATGAGATAATTTTTTTCACACGATTATTCTTCTTATGAAACTACACTTGTCGAAAGCTCATCTAATTTGAATCGTTATTAAATGTCAATTGGAAGAAATTGTTGAATGGTGGGCCCTGGTGAAAGGTTATGATATGAAGTAGGTTTTTTTTTTAAATGGAACACCCTATATATTAGTTCGTTTGATAGTTTTTTTTAGCTGTCTCGTACAATGTAAAATTTCATACCTTTATCTCTAGTTTTAAGGAATTAATAAAATAATTGTTTTTTTTTTTTTAAGCGGACTAAAAGTACATTTGTTTTCTCCATACGCACACCTAAAGTGGGCTTTCTAATCGTGAGACCAAAAAAGTAGCAAAAAAGTCCTAGGCAGTAAAAGTAAAGTCAAAAGACACCGCTACTGTCATGGTGCCGCATATACAAACGATTTTCATTCACCAAAATCATTTGAACACTAGATGACACCAGATGCAATGATCTAAGTGTATTCCCATCTTTACATTCTTATTGAAAAATCAAAGGATAAGAATACTCCCAGAGTACTCGAGAGCACCACCCGAAACTGTTATCAGTCGAAATTGCATAGGTTCTCGAATTCTGAGTTCGTCTGTTAAATGTCATGCGCGTCATCATATTTATCTGTCAATGTGATTTTTTTTTATTTAGTAAATAGCATTAAAATCTTTGAACATTGAAAACCACCGTTCTAACACATTCTATTTATTTTACAAATAATATACACCACTATAATTGGGTAAGTACCTAGACCCACTTAAAGAGAAGGAGAGAAAATTGCAAAACTGAATCACTCTGAAATAGACTTCCTATTTCCTGCATGCTTGAAAAAAAGTTAGTATATGTTACTCGGAGTAAAAGGTCTTTTTGTGCCTCGCCCAGTTGCAGGCCTCAGCTTCGCTTCGGCCGTCAATCTCTGGGCTCAGCACGAAAAGATCCACTTTTACTCCTAGCGACATAATCTACTTTTTTTTTTTTCATAAGGAGTAATTTGTTATAAAGAGACAGCTGACCTTATTTTGCCTTGTTACATTTAGAATCCTCTTGCTCTTTCTAATACATTAGTGCTTGTGGGAAAAATTTATTTTTTTATTATTTCTTTGAAAATAAAAGAAGAATTCACTAGAAATAAAGGTATCAAACATTACATAATTTGAATCATTTAAAAAAGGGCAATCAAACGAACTAATAATATATAGAGAGTTCCATTTAAGAAAACGTAACTTTACATCATACCTTCAAATATTGCTATCAATAAAAAATTCAAGATTACACCACTAAATAACGTACAAAAATCTCCAAAATATTTCTTTCTGGAACTTTTTATTCCATTTCCTATAATAACCGAGTTGCAGCGCCAAGTCAAATATGCAGTTTTTGCAGAAACGTCCTGTATACGGAAAATGAATCAATTTGGCCGGGGAATAATGATACTATTAAATATATCATGAAAATCAAAGTCGAGATGTGTAATGAGATTTCGGTTATCTATTACGGTTTTATATGAGTCCATCGAAAGCGCCACCCTGTACAATAACGGGTTCTGATCAACATTCACCAATGACAAATAATATTCTGTATTTCATTGTCGTGGTGTTAAGTTATTATAAACGGAATCGCTCCATGGCAAACACGTTTTTCGCTATCTCGTGTGACGTAATATACTTACATTTGATATAAATTGTGTATTAAGTATTCAGTACCGAATTTACTTTGAATCGTAAACATTAAATACTCGGTATTCATACACTCTTTTATTTAATACATTATCTATCATACGTCTCATATTTAAACATTGCTAGATGGCATTTCAAAAAGTGACCCATGTAATATTTGATTTAGATGGCGTAATATTAGGTAAGTACCTAATCATTAAGGAGTCATAACATTCCTGGGTAAACGTGGGTTTTATTAGAAAACTGGACATACCAAACTGGACTTAATTTTCCTATCCAATAATTTTTCCTGTTCAGTTGGATGCTGCTCAGATTCTCCGCAGAGAGTGTAAAGTAACGAATAAACTTAGTGGATACAGTCTAGATTTTGCAGATTCTGAAGGAATTTATGAGGAAATAATGAAAGCCATGGCCCGTAGCCATGGAAAGGAGTATACCCCCGACGTAAAGCTAAAGTTACTAGGTACACCCGAGAACGAGAGTGCTCGAATCTTTGTCAAAGAACTTAACATTCCCATCACAGTTGAACAATGCCTGGAAGACTATTATCGCAGAATTGCTGCGGAATTAACTAACCCGCCATTTATGCCAGGTAAAAAATTATTCACAATTGGTCCAAATCTAGTAATTTAAATGTCCTTAATAATAATTTACAAAATGATTTTGAGAATCCTTTCTTTATAAGACTGTGAAGGCTTTCATGGCCTGCCGGTCAAAATACAATCTAAAGTGTTTTGCGGGGTTTGAAGCCATGGTCCAATGGAATTATTTCTTCCTGACGTTTTGTCTACAGCAACTTCCGTTCTCTCATGCTTCCCGACGTTGACTGATTCGACTATGGTGAGCTCCGTGGTATTTACTCCTCCGCCGTCACGCTGCAGTGGAGGGACTGGGGTGGAGATAGATGGTGGCGCGGGGGTTCGGTGCTTTTGAAGTATGTACTAGAACTCGTTTCCAGTCTGCATTAAGAAACGTACTTTCCTTCTTCCTGTTGAAATTGTTGTCGTATTTAAAAATTTCAATGGCCTCTTTAGTTAGTCTCGGTTATAAACGCTGCAATTGATATAAGATATCCACCTCGTTGAAAAGGATATCGTAACCATGTCGTGACCTGGAGAGAGCATGCTCTGCTACTGCTGACTTTAGTGTTTGTCCCATTGTCCTCTTGCGCTCCGTAATACTAGTGTTGACACTGCGTTTTGTAGTGCCTTAAGATATATCTGGATATCGCAGCGTTTCTATCGGAGACTAACGAGAGAGGCCTTTGAGATCTTTAAACGTCAACAATTTCAACAGGAAGGAGCAAAATAACGTTTCTAAATACAGACTGGATACGAGTTCTACGACATATTTCAAGTACGCCGAAACCCCGCGCCCCGCGCCACCGCTACCCCCACGCCATTCCCTCCACTACAGCGCGACGGCCGGCGGGGGAATAAATACCACGGAGCTCATCACAGTCGAATCAGTCAACGTCGGAAAGCACGGGAGATCACTTCACCCATTGCTTCATCGCCTTTAATAATATCTGCAGCAGCTGTAGACGAAGCTTCGGGAAGAAATTCCAACGTTTTATACTTAAAAAAACCAATAATGCCGAGGACGAAATTTTAGGAGCCAAAAGACTGATAGAACATCTAGCCAAGCATAACGTTCCAATAGCAATTGCCACGTCCTCTGGAAGCTTAGCTTACGACATAAAGACGCAGAATCATCCAGAGATTTTTCAGTTATTTAAACACGTAGTCTGTGGTACTAATAATCCGGAAGTGAAACACGGGAAACCAGCTCCAGATATTTTCTTAAATTGCGCTTCAAAGTTTCCTGACAAGCCAGTTCCCCGAAAGGTGAGTGGATATGTTCAAAGAAATGAACAGTTCAGTTTACTGTAGACAATCCCACGGTGCTCTGAAGGACGTACCGACATAGTTTTTATGAGAAGAAGGTTTGTGTTTGTTTTAAGGTTTTAGTATTCGAAGACTCGCCCAATGGAATGAGGGCAGGGATGGCGGCAGGGATGCAAACTGTCTTCGTCCCGGACAAAGCTGTCAGTGAGGAGGTGAAGAAGAATGCCACTTTAGCTATAGATTCTTTGGAACATTTTAAGCCGGAATTGTTCGGTCTCCCACCCTTTAGAAATTAATGCCTACATATTTTTAATGAATTCATATTAAAAAGAAAATAAAAAGTGTTGTTAAACAAACATAACGTTAGCTGTGCAATGGCAAGGGAAAAGGATGGAGAACTTAACAACAGTGATATCCACTTTAATTATTCCATCTTTTTCTCGATAAACATGATTTGAAATTCAAAGTTCGCCAGGGTCACAGCCAATTTGATGATTTTCTATTGAATTTGGTTCACATTTCTAGCGTCGAAAAAAATATACATATAAATATCTATGTTTTCGGTACTTATAATCCATTCAGTTATTTCTGTCGTCAAGTAGGCGTTAAAAATCTGACATATTTCACCCGGTATAATATGACTGACAGTGACAGTGATTAATAATCAGTTTGAGGTTAAGGTTATTGTTTACCTTGGACATTTTTTCTTAAGAAATTGTTATTTAATAAACAAAATAGCTTACAAATTCACGCTTAAGTGAACAAAAAGTCGGCAACAGCGAAATTTTAATGACGCATCTTGACAAATTTGTCTTGGCGACAAGTAAACAAACAGTCGCTGTCGATGTTATACTGGTGAAATTCCATGGCATGGGTTGATGCCAAAAATAACTGAATGGATTATATTTAATATACAACGGGGCCTCTACTTTAGCACTAAGCTGATTTTCGTGGTTTGGTAGGAGGAACTTTAAAGATGTCTTCAATGTCCAGCCTCCATCCATTTCGACATTTGTTTTCAAACTATTCGTGTTGTAAAGTTTTCGGCTTATTAACATTTTAGACATTTTGAAAACGCCATCTAGTTGGCTATAAAAAAGGAAAGGGTAAAAGAACAAAAGACTAGTTACTTTGATTATGTCATCCTTTTCTGTCAAAAATGTATGGCCTTCTATATGACTTTTTCTACTGATCACGGGGTACAAGAAAACTCTTTTCTTCATACTTTTTAGAAAATTACTGAGAAACTATAGAGGATTATAGAAGACGTCAAGTCATCCAACTTTTGCTTATAAACCCTTATCAACAAATGCTTCTTTTTTGAGATACTGAGTTGAAATTACATTGTTACTGACGTTTTCAATGAAAAGGGCAATAAGAATCATGAGGTTGTCAATTCATTTTTACCTAGATTTTAGTTGTCACCCTGTATATTGTACGGGGTGGGATTCAGTAGACAGCTACTACCAGACTACAGCACTCTTTAACAGAAGTATAATTGCACTCTAGTTAATATAAATAAATTTTATTAACATGTGTGAGGTACGTGAGATTTTCTTGAGCGCGTAGCCTATTACTAGATCTATATCAAAACTGTCGTAAGGTAAGTAGTGTTTGGATAATATAAAATGTACAACATCTCACTGCTCTTCCGTAGATTTTTGGGTTTAAGCTGCGAACTCACGCTCTCCAATTTGTCGACCAGCCAAAACTGTACCGATGAGGGGTAGATCCGAAACTAGTATGCAGATGGGTTGATCGACAAATTGGTGACCACCTACTCTTTACATTTAGTGCTGGTTACGACAACCTGCGAGGTACAACATCTCAATATGGGCTGTTTCTCGAACTTAGAGCCATCTGCCATGCAGTATTAGATCGTATACGCTGGTGGATGTCGCCTGCTCCTGCTCTGTACAACATCTCGCTGCTTTTCCGTAGATTTTTTGCTTTAATCCGCTGGCTCACGGTCTCCAATTTGTCAATCAGCCAAAGCTGTACTGATGAGGAGTAGACCATGAAACTAGTACTATGCAGATGGGTTGATCGACAAATTGGTGACCACCAACTCTTTACACTTCGTTCTAGTTCCGAAGCCTGCAAGGTACAGAGCAATCTAAGCTGTTTCTCGAACTAATACTGCCATGCAGTATTAGATCTAATGTGCTGGTGGATGTCACCTGCTCCTTCTTTGTACAACTTCTCACTGCTCTTCCGTAGATTTTTGACTTTAAGCCGCGGACTCATGATCTCTCATTTGTCGACCAGCCAGAGAGCTGTACTGTTGAGGGGTACACCCCGAAACTAGTACTTATGCAGATGGATTGATCGACAAATTGGTGACCACCATCTCTTTACACTTCGTTCTAGTTCCGAAACCTGCGAGGTACAGAGCAATCTAAGTTGAACTAACCTGAACTAATACTGCCCTGCAGTATTAGATCTAATATGCTGGTGGATGTCACCTACTCCTACTCTGCACAACTTCTCACTGCTCTTCCGTGGATTTTTGGCTTTAAACCGCGGACTCACGGTCTCTAATTTGTCGACCAGCCAGAGAGCTGTACTGATGATGGGTATACCCCGAAACTAGTATGCAGATGGGTTGATCGACAAATTGGTCCACCTACTCTATAATATAAAATGTTCTAGCATCTTTTCGGTTATAAAGGGTTTCCTAAAATGTTTTTTTCTACAAACGTCAAATAATGACGCATTTTACGCTTTCATTAGACAAACGTAAACCTAATCTTTTTTGAGGATCAGAATGTGAGTTTACTTTTCCGCGCGTTGCCCAGGACAGCAAGCGATAAAGATTTTTTCGCTTGCTGTCAATAGCAACTACCACCACTCAACCAATTATTAAAAATGTCATTGTCACTTTCAATTAAATTTTCAGATTGTGGGTTCAGTTATGGTCAGTTGTGATTCACATTATTTGAAATTCATCGTTTGCAGAAAAAACGTTGTATGCATACGAGCAAAAAGTAACTTTTTTGCTCTCGAGTGATTGCCGCTCTCCGCTTCGCGTCGAGCAACTTCACTCTCCGGGCAAAAAAGTTGTACTTTTCGCTCTTAATACATAAATAACTATTTTATCTCATTGACGGCCTACTTATTACCGATTCATTGAGAAAAAACTGTAGAACGCTTTGAAAACAAAAGTGTGTAAAATGTCACAATTCTGAACGAAGTGGCGAATAAAAATTTTGCATTACTTAAATGAAAGAAATCCAAAGTTCTATTATTTAATTTAAAAGATCTAAACTCTAAATAAGTCGAGTGATTGGAAAAACGAAATAAATATGTGCCGATCAAGAGTAATTACCGGTTTCTCCCAGTAAATACTTGACATATGTCAGATCAGTTTTTTAAAAGTGTTATAGCTTTAATTAGAAACATACTATTTAGGTACGCCAATTGTTGCAGTTCGGTCAGGAAGATCTGTCGTCACTAGCTCGCCAATTGTTGCAGTTCGGTCAGGAAGATCTGTCGTCACTAGCTAATCTGCTAGAAATGTCAGAATAAGAATTATTGTTTTTTTTCAATCTTTCATCAAATACATTTACTTCATACTGTATCAGTTAGGACCCTTTTACGTACTTGATTTTAATCCGGTAAATAGCTTTTTACAGGGTTGGATATCGTAAAGAAATTTTACAGTATTGAGTACCCGCACATCTTCAATAAATCAATTGTATCCATGGTAAACTGGAAACCGGAACCGGTACAGGATACCGTAATGAAATTATTTGTCAAATTGACGGATTTGTCAAGAATTTATTCGCCGCGCATAAAGTTATTTTTTTCCTGTTTTTAATAAGTATGAAGTAAAATGTTGTACATCATACGTCCGGCAACGTGTTACAGTAGTCGTTTCAAAATTCCAGACTCAGCTAGCGCCTCGTCCGGAAACATCTTACTCCTACTGTAACCATATGACATTTTGTAGTAAATATAGTTTATTTACCGGACTTATAACGTAAATAACTATTTCAGCAGTTCAGTTTAATATCTCTGCAGCCATACGTAATTTTGTTTTAATAGAATTGTTACATGCTCTGTCCAATCCTTTCGCACCTGTACAATAACCTCGATTCGGTACCGTGTACCTGAAGCTTTTCATTCATCAACCAGGGACATCATTAGTCCCAACATTTTGGTCCATACGAGCAGGATAAGTATCACAGCATCACAGCAGTTATCCATATCACAAAATCACAGCTATAACAGTCCATTCAGTTAGCAACCTGTAAGTACCCACAACTTTATTATTGACTAAGAGAGATAGCAGTTTTGGCGGCAGAAGCCGACTCCGTAGCTCGTTATACACACTTGTATAGCGTACAAGGAACATCAAATAATCATCATTAAATCAATAGGCTGGAAAGTCCTAGGGTTTCGCTACTTCGCTACTTGGGGGAAGAATTAGTAAGCAGCAAATTTGAATATGCAGAGTCGAAATTCGATACTCGTACGTTAAAAAGACCATTTCTTTTTGGATTTGTTTGCGTTTCGGTGATAGATGTCACGACTTCTCTCAATGTGTGCGATAGATATAATGAATATATAGTTATTTGCGAATCAGCTGACCTGCTACGTCCAACTCTGTGTTTTACGCTCGCACTTATTCAAGAGAGTTGATTTATATTTATTATTCTCTTGTGCTATTTATTTGTTTTAGTGTTGCACTACATTATTCGCTATTATATTCAGCTTTCTACTGTACTATGTAGGAATTGTACGAGAATTACAGTGTATAAAGCATCTTTAATCGCTTTTCTTATAGAAGATTTTGGAAGTATTATTTAATATTGCATTAATTTCATTTTCATTTCAATCATGAATCACAAAGAATATGACCATGATGAATCATCCAATTCACATAATTCTACAGTACACATAGAGCCGCTAAAGCATTCTCGTGATTTATGTTTTGATGCATTGAATCGCTTTTCTACTTACGTTAATGCTTTTTACTGACAACAGCAAAATCTACGATTTACAAGCGCGGCTAGATAACATTCAATTATTATGGCCACAGTTTAATACAGTCCAGTCGGATTTAGAATTGGTTGACAAATCAACAAATCATTCATTGCCTAGAATTACATTTGAAGATGAATTCTTTGTTTTAGATGGCCGTGCCAGATCAATCATAAATAATCATTTGTTAGATATTTCATCTAAAACTGTTCATACTTCTCATAATACCATTTCTCCTATAAGTAATGCTAATCTTAATTTCCCAAAAATTAAGTTAGCAGAGTTTTCGGGAAGTTATGATCAGTGGCTGCAATTTGCAGACATATATTAATCTTTGATTTATAGTTCAACCACATTATCAAAAGTTGAAAAATTCTGGTACCTCAAATCTTGCATAAAAAAGCAGATGAAGGCAGAGGCAAATTATGATAGTGCCTGGAACTTATTGTGTGAAAGATATCAAAACAAAAAGATTATAATCCAAAAACACTTAAAAGCTATTTTTGACCTGCAACCAATTACTAAAGAATCACATGTTCTTTTGCGAACTTTGATTGATACAATCTCCCAGCATTTGAGAGCATTAAGTTCATTGGGCCAATATTGGATAATTGCTCTCAGTCAAATTTTATTTCAAAAGCTATGTTTGACAAGCTTAAATTACCATTCACACCTATAAGCCATTCTGTGGAAGGATTTGGCAATAAGGTAACAAGAATTTTTAAATCCACTTGTGCCACATTTAAATCTACTGTAAATTCTTTCATCTTACATGATGTACCATTTTTGGTGACTGACGGTATTACTAAACCCCTTCCAGAAATCGCATTCAGTTCTGAAGGCTTGCAAATTCCTGACAACATAATCTTAGCTGACACCAAATTTATTAAACCGGAGCCCATCGATATTCTCATAGGAGCTGCATTATTTTGGAGTTTACTCTCTATAGGTCAAATTATCTTACCTGAAAGTGACATAATTCTTCAAAAGACCAAATTGGGATGGATAGTTTCTGGTGCTCTATCATCTCCATTATCGGCAATAATGACTACTTCAACTTATAATCTATCTATCGACAGATCATTGTCTGAACAGTTGGGAAATTTCTGGAAAATTGAGGAATGTGACGCAACTCAATACCAACCTTCTCTTGAAGACACTGAATGTGAAACCTTATTTACGGATACTACTGTCAGAGACTCATCTGGTAAATACGTTGTTACGCTTCCTCTTAAGGATAGTGTCAGTTCTGTAGGTGATTCTTATCATATTGCATTGAAACGATTTCATTCATTGGAAAAATCCTTAGCAATAAACCCCAAGTTGAAAATCTAGTATACATCCTTTATGAAGGAGTATGAGGATTCAAATCACATGACCAAGGTTGAAAATCCATCCAATTCAGCTCACTTAACTTCTTCTTACCTCATCATGGGGTAATCAAAGAGTCGAGTTTGACGACTAAACTGCGCGTCGTTTTCGATGGCTCAGCCAAATCGTCAAGCGGACTATCTCTAAATGATATTCTTAGAGTGGGTCCAAAGCTCCAAGATGATTTAATGGACATAGTCATTAGTTTCGCTGTAATCAAATTGCGTTTACATCTGACATTGAGAAAATGTATCGATGTGTTTTGATTCATCCCGAACAACAAAATCTTCAAAATATATTGTGGCGTCACAACGCTTCAGATAAAATTTCTCTATTTCAATTAAATACAGTTACCTATGGTACTGCCAGTGCTGCCTTTCTAGCCGTTAGGAGTCTAAGACAGGTTGCACTGGAAAATCAACACAAATTTCCCGAGGCGTCAAGAGTAGTATTATCCAGTTTTTATGTAGACGATTTACTCACAGATTCAGATACCATCGAGAATGGTAAAATTATTATTCAACAAATTAATCAAATTCTTCAGTCAGCTGGTTTCCACTTACGTAAGTGGGCATCAAGTGACATTAATGTATTGGAAGATATGTTGTCGAATGATTTTTCTTCAAGTCATAAAACGCTTTGTGACAAAGTTAAAACTTTAGGCCTTTTGTGGGATTCAAAGTTGGATGTTTTCCAATACTCTGTAAATTTAATTCAGTCTGATTATGTGACGAAGCGAAAAATATTAGTCATAACAGCACAAATTTTTGACCCGATGGGATTAATAGGACCCTGCGTTATCCAGGCCAAACTTATATTGCAAATGCTATGGCAGTTGGGTTTGACGACTGTTCCATTGGAGTTGCATAAAACTTGGATGGTGTTTCATAACGAAATTTTTACATTAAATATCCTAAAAATTCCACTACGAATTCTTTTAGCTGACAGTCTTCGAGTCGAGTTACATGGTTTCAGTGACGCTTCTTAGAAGGCTTATGGTGCTGCCTGTTACATTCGCTCATGCAATGCTATGGGTGAAGTTAAAACCACATTAATTTGTGCCAAGTCCCGAGAAGCACTTTGAAAACATTGTCGCTTCCCAGACTAGAGTTGGCAGGAGCTGTGCTCCTAGTTCAATTGATGAATAAATTAATCAATATTTTAAATATTAATATCAATGCATCATTTTTTTGGACTGATTCTTCAGTCTTCCTTTCTTGGATCTTCTTACCGTCAGTACGACTAAGTACTTTTGTTGCAAATCGAGTTGCTGAAATTAAATAATTCGACTGATTTGCAGCAGTGGCATCATGTATCCTCAAAAGATAACCCAGCCGACGTGCTGTCCCGAGGTTTAAATCCTGACAAATTGGGCGATTGCAATCTATGGTGGAGTGGCCCATCTTTCCTAACTAAAAATCAAGAGTGTTGGCCTAAGCTTCCTACTTCTATCTCAAATACTCCAGAGAGAAAGCCATTACGATTAACTTTGCTTGTTCAAAATCCTAATACTGACCCTAAAAATCAGCTCATTGACACATTACTTGATAAATGTTCGTCTTTTTCTAAATTACAACGTGTAACAGCTTTTTGCATGCGATTTATAAATAATTCTAAAACTAGAATTACAGAAACACGTTTACGTGGCCCTCTAACAATTTCAGAGTTAACCAGGGCTACGTATAAACTCTGCAAGTTAATTCAGTCTGTGCATTTTGCTGCTCATCTGAAGAAACAACATTCTGCAAAGGCTAAGGAATCAAAAGGTTCTATAGTCCGTTTGAGCCTTTTTGTTGATGAATTTGGCTTGCTTCGTGTTGGAGGACGCCTTGAGTTTTCAAAACTTTCTTCAGATCATGAACATCCTATTTTTTTACCTAGTAAGTCACGGTTCATGCTGGTGCACAATGTACTTTGGCAGCCTAATAAACCCGCGTGTAATGACTTATGCGATGGGAGATTTGCCATCTGCAAGAGTAACCCCTCAAAGACCTTTTTCCAGTGTTGGCATTGATTTTGCCAGTCCTTTCTCGATTAAGGATGGTAAAGCGAAGAATAGGTGTTTAGTGAAATGCTACATGTGCGTATTCGTTTGCTTTGCCACCAAGGCGGCTCATTTAGAGTTAGCGGTTGATTTGTCAACAGAAGCCTTTATTAATTGTCTGAAACGATTTGTGGCTCGTAGAGGGATTTGTAATAACATTTATACCGACAATGGAACAAATTTTGTTGGTGCTGAGCGCGAATTTCGAATTATAGTAAGACAGTTGAAAGGTGATCCAAGTCTTTCAGAATAATAACATAAAGTGGCATTTCTCTCCACCCTGTGCCCCGAATTTTGGTGGCTTATGGGAGGCTCTTGTAAAGTCTGCTAAATTTCATTTTAAAAGATCATTGGAAATTCAAATCTAACTTATGAATCTTTCTACACTGTAATGGTCCAGGTCGAATCAGTATTCGGTGGTAACTCGAGACCAATATGTCCATTATCAAATGATCCAAATAACTTGTTAGTGCTAACACCAGCGCATTTCCTAATTGGTGATATTTTAACTTCGTTGCCTCAAGCTGATATTAGGGACATTAAGAAAAATCGCTTATCACATTATAAACGCATTCAGCAGCAACTACAACATTTTTGGCAGCGTTGGTCTAATCAGTACTTAAGTATTTTACAAGCACGTGCCAAATGGTGTAAAACTTTCCCTTGCTTAAAAGAGGGAGTTTTAGTTTTAATTAAAGAAGACAACTTACCACCGCTATTATGGAAAATAGGCCGTGTTTGCAAACTTCATCAAGGACAAGACAATATAGTGCGTGTGGTGAGTGTAAAAACATCGACTGGATTATTGAAACGTCCAGTGTCAAAACTATGTGTACTACCGTTAGATTCTGTTTAGTCTTAAAGCTATGGAAGTCACTGTTTTAAGTATTTTAACCTCAAAGACTTTATTTAGTTATATTCAAACATTCATTGTTACTCTTTACTGTTTTATTTTTTAAGCTATAACATACCGCCCCCTTTGAAAGCTTACCGTCTCAAAGGGGGCGGTATGTTATAACTTTAATTAGAAACATACTATTTAGGTATGCTAATTGTTGCAGTTCGGTCAGGGAGACAAGGTCGTCACCAGCTGATCTGCTAAAAATGTCAGAATAAGAATTATTGTTTTTTTTTCAATCTTCCATCAAATACATTTCCAGCAGTTCAGTTTAATATCTCTGCAGCCATACGTAATTTTGCTTTAATAGAATTGTTACATGCTCTGTTCAATCCTTTCGTGCCTGTACAATAAACTCGTTTCCGTACCGTGTACCTGAAGCTTTTCATTCATCAACCAGGGACATCATTAGTCCCAACAAAAAGAGACACCTGGTTTTACGAATTACCATTCCCTTTTGGAGATAATTGAACTAAATCAAATGAGGTGTTGCCACTCTCTTTTTTTCTAACTATATAACACTCCTCCTCGAATCTTCTAGGTTTCTGTTACCTTTTTTTAACAACGAATTTATTAACTTCACCACATAATCTTTAAGATACTTCGGGAAGGCCTTTCACTTTAGTAGGTCGACTAGCTAATACAATTTCAATATATCTGATATAAGTATCTTATTGTAGGGTCTTAAGGCCCAAAATACCAGAGTTGTTTCTCAAGATTTTTCTCTGTGACTTGTGGTCTCAAATAGCTATCTGAAGCGTGTGGTATTTCTTTCCCGACATCGGTTCTATTTTGAAGTTAAACAGTGAAACATTGAAGATATCTTGTTGCAGGACAAGATCCTTGGAATAAGTCTTGATGGTGTGGTTTAAATCATAGTTGACATGATCGGTAGCAAAGTGCTTCTTCGGTCTGCGCTTACAAATAGAAAAATAGAAAATGACTCTCCAATACTCCTTCTAACGACTTTTGGTTATTTTTATTTTGATTTATTATTTGAAAACTTACAATTCTATATCCCTATGCAGATGGCAAAATTTTGCTAGATTTTTCAAGTCGACAATAATGAGTAAAAGAAGTCAGTTGGATAAATTTTCATATGTAATATAACAAGTGCATTGAAAATTATCGTTAATTTTTGGGCGATCTGCACGAATGCAAGTTGGGATGAAAAATGGGGCCTTTTTCTGATTCAAATTGCATGAATTGCATATCGGTCTAAAATTACCTAAAATTTTCAATGCACGAGTTATATTCGAAGGAGAATTTCATGAACAGAATAATTAAAAACCCTTGCGACATCCATTGCGACACCCCTGTAGGTATAGCTACTTTGATTCGAATCAATTTCAGAACTTATTGCGGGGCCAGATGGTATGACTATGGATTGAATATAAATTAATTTGCATGGTTTATGCTATGACATTGAGCCAGTTACTTTTCATTTGACTTTGACAGAAAAGTTATCGCAATAAATTTTTTTTACAGAAAAATTATCGCGATAATTTTTTTTTTGTTGCAACAGGTGGAGAATGAAATTCTCTTTGCCATTTTCAATAAGTTATCGAATTATCTTTATTGATCTCTTAGATGGTTTTACATCGCACACTATTCTTAAAATTAGTTATAATCCTTGGTCATTTTGATACATATAGCGGTTACCACTGAGGACTAGTTATAACCAAAAGCCTTACTAGAGAATTTTTAAACCATTTATTTTAACAATCAGTATCTTTATTTGACATACATTTCAATTTATCGTGATCTGTTGCACTTGTAATTTCAAATTCTATTACATAAACAGATTTTGATGCACTTATTTCAACTTCGATATGCTTATTTTGACTGTTTTCGTTAACGTTAACTTAATTAGGGTTAACTAGTTCCATTATGAACGGATGCCCGATAATTTTGACGCCAATTATGTTAACGTTAACGAAAATGTCAGAAATATGTCAAAATATGGATAACGAAGTTGATATCAGTGGTCCCAAGACTCTACGTCAAATAATCTCATGCTAAAATCCAGCTGCTTACGATAACGTAAAATGTATGTCAAACTAAAGATAACATTTGTTGAAATAAGAAAAAACTTAAAAACCCTCTATTACATTACAAAAGTACTAGTTTATATTGTCTGGGAGTGGTAAGTAAAATTTTGATGAAACCTCTAGCTAAGTTGAGGACTCCTCATCTGTTGGAACATCTTTGCATTTTTGTATCTGGGCACAGTCTCGACATTAGCTCTGAAATAGAAGGATTCGGCTGATAACGTTAGCAATTTCGGCTGATAAAGACAGCCAAAGTTATCAATTGTCGTGCAGAAATGATAATAGTTCCTGCAAAAAGGAGAAAATCGGTCTACAGTAAGAGAGTCAAACAGACAGACATTATAAGAAAACATTTTGACTGTTTCGGCTTATCTACAGCATGTTTTTCAAGTCGAGCCCTACGATTTATATGAAATAAGATTCGATGATTTGAACTTATTTGTCTATTGTTGTTAGTTGACAATTGTTTGAAATGGGTCGTCAGGTAGTGTTGAAAAGCACTACCTATTGTTAACACTAGTTGTGAGTGCATTTTAGCTAAATTTTTCTCTTAAATTGAAAGAAAATTCGTTTTTCTTATAGATACCCCTCTGGGTCAAATGTCAAAGTTCTGCTTGTAAACAGCATAACTCAGTTTATTTTTCTGTAAACTTTGCTTTTAGAGAAAAATCATAGAACTATGGATTTATTGCAGGGAAATTCCTATGGCTCATTTAAAAAAAACACACTTTATACCAACATCAAACTGTCTTCGGTTTTCATTAACCAACAAATATTAGAAAGTTGAGAGTTGAGGAGCAGTAATCGGCGAAAGTAGTTTAAAGATGGGTTGACACTTGAGCCTGCCAATATTTGGTGATGGTATATAAGCTCAAAAATTCGAAGCTTTTTGTTTCATTGTGGTAACGCATTTAAAACCAATTTTCTACTTTTTGCACAAACTTTCATCATTTCTACAGGACCAGGCAACTAAATAAAAGTTCTACTTCAGTGACTTTTACTAAAAAGTTTTTATAACAAGACACTGAATTTGACCAGCACTTAACCAAGGCAGATGGACATCGTTTCGGCTTCAAAACATGAATCTTACTTAAAAGTAAGTCCTTAGTAAGTTTCAGTAAAATCCATGGTACGCTTTCTAGATATTACAAGAAACATAATTTTTTCATAATCTTAATAATCATAATATCCTTACAAATTACCTGTATCCACGATGGTCAGCCACATAATTAACTATATAAACGGTATCGTCTGCGGACACCCAGCCATACTTCCCGCTCACTGACCCATCCGCTTTCCTCTCTTCATCCCTGAATTGCGTGTTTCCGGTATCCGGATCATCGATGTCGTACCCAAAAGCATAGGTACCTTTTCCTAAAATTGAAAAATGAAATTTGAAAAAAAAAACTTAAGGATGCTTTAGGAGCAATTAGTTTACACAAATCTCATATTTCTTTTTTATATTAAGAAAAGGATAATATTAAGGTTATTTTCAGTTTTGTTTCTTTTTGGAAACTGTATAGATTTATATTGAATCAGTAATAAAGACTGTCATTTTTTTAATTAATTAATTTTGTACAAAAACTAATCCACTTGAATTAAAAAATGTAGAAGGAATTTTATTTTATATCTTAAAATACACTAACAAAAAATGAGTTAATTGTTTTTTGGTTAAAATTATGCAAAAATTATGTAGGACCCTCCTGGCAACTTTCTTACTTTTATTAATGGAGAAATGAAGAGTGTCTACTTGCAATAAAATTTCTCTATGAGAATCCTTGGACTTCGACCAACCAAATCAGTTGAAGAACAAAATTAAGCGGTTTTGACGGTTATTCTTCCTCCTTATAAAGTCTATATTTCTTTCAGTCAGGAAAACGCATGAAATCATCGAAATTACATTTTGTTTTCCGATCTATATCATTAATAAATACATTTTACCTTCTGGCTCGTAAAGATTATAACTGGAATAAGGGTTGGCTAACGAGAGCCTCAGCTCCTTTACCATCGGAAATGAGAAACTTCTGGGTAATAGGATAAGAAACGGGAGTGACACCTACAACAAAAATTTTGATAATATTATACGGGCTGTCCAGCAGAACCCTGGACATAGGAGATTAACATGGAAAATCGATTTTTATTTTTTTGCGCCTGTACGGTTGATTTGATTGAAAAACTTTTAAGAATAAAGTTGTAGAGCTTTTGGTCAGCTATCATCCTGTAATTTTTGCAATACCTGAGTTTTGGCTGTTTTTTTGGAAAAACGCCTTGAAAAGTGCAAGAATTTGAATTTGGCGCGTCACCCCCGCCATGCATGTGCAGTGTCGCCAACATAATAATTTCTTATGTCAGAGTCAGAGCCGATTTTCCTTTCTTATATATTTTGAGGGACTATCATCTAGTAATTAACGTGATTATGCAGTGAAAATATGTTGGTGACACTGCACATGCATAGCGGGGGTGATGCGCCATATTTAAATTCTTGCAGTTTTTGACGAGTTTTTCCAAAAAACGGCCAAAACTGAAGTATTGAAAAAATGACAGAATGATAGCTGACCATACGCTCTACAACTTTACTCTTAAAAGTTTTTCAATTAGTTCAACCAAACAGGCGCAAAAAAATAAAAACCGATTTTCCATGTTAATCTCCTATGTCCAGGGTTGTGCTGGACACCCGGTAGAAGTAACTTTACAATTAGTGCATAAGAGAAGCGAAACGTTTAGCAACTCACAAGGGCTTTATAGAGAATTATATTCAGGCTTTTTATACGCTATTTTGTTTAAGAAAGGTCTCTGTGCGATGGTATTTGGAGTCACAATTTATTAGCAAAAAAAAACAGTTATTTATATGGGAATTAACGAGTGATTTATAGTTCATAATGCTGTGTGGCAGGTGGAACACACTTGCTGTGGACCACCTGCCCTGGCTATCACACGAGACGAGGTCATTGTTTAGGGTTCAAAATTGCAAATTTGCCTCTACTTTTTTATTATTGATACTGAGCGTCGACTAAGTACAGTATTATTCTCGTTTGGCTGAGCTTTACTGACTCAGCAAAGTTGTTTAATAGTGTACTATTTTATGATAAAGGAATCATAATCCCAAAAAGTATCCATGGATGTCAATTGAATATAATTGGTCAAATTTAGAACCCCAAATTAAACATGAGGTTGGTGAATGTTGCAGGAAACAATGTACTTCGTTATACCCACTTATTTTTAATGGGGGGATATCAACCCTTAAAATCAAAAAATCCACACTTCATAAAATAAAAATAGTTTATAAGACTGTGAAAGCTTTAACGGCCGGTCAAAATACAATCTACAGTGTTTTCTGGGTTTTGAAGCCGTGGTCCAATGGAGCCGATAAGGGGTCTCTGCGGTCTTTGGCTCATCTCAAGCTCTGTTGTATTGTATGAGTGAGTTAAACCTCCTTGTTGTATTTGTACGAGAGGGTTTAATCCACTCTTACAATACAACAAAGCTTGAGATCCTGCAAGTTCCAAAGACCGCAGATATCCTCTATCGGCACTCTCTATCGGTACCGAGTTCCATGCAGCTGTGGCTCAGTATAAATTGGCACCACAAAACGCAGTGTCAACATGAGGATTACGGAACGCAAGAGGAGTTGCAGGCTGGGACAAACACAAGAGTCAGCAGCAGCAGAGCACGCTCTCTCCGAAGGTCCTTTTTCAAAGAGGTGGACGCCCTTTTCAAAGAGTTGGATATCTTATATTAAATGCAGCATTTCTATCCGAGACTAAAGAGAGAGGACATTAAGATCATCAAACACGACAATAATTTCAACAGGAAGCAGGAAATTACGTTTCTAAGTACAGACTGGAAGCGAGTTCTACGATATACTTCAAGAGCGCCGAAACCCCGCGCTACCACTACCCCCACCCCAGTCCATCCACTGCAGCGCGACGGCGGAGGAATAAATACCACGGAACTCACCACAGTCGCATCAGTCAACGTCGGGAAGTAGGAGAGATCGCTACGCCCATTGCACATCGCCTTTGATAATGTCTGCCGCAGCTGTCAGGAAGATATTCCATTGCACCACGACTTCAAAGCCCGGGAAACACTTTAGATTGTAAAAATATTTGCTGGCGTTATTGTCAATGTAGTCGTTTTATGCTTACAGGGTGTTGCAAAGGTTTGTGGTGATTCTATGAAATAATAGAAGCCATTTACTTAAAGGACATAAAGGGCACATATTTACTCGATAACGCTTTAAGACCACTATGCGCAAAAATGAGTTATCACTACAGCAATTGTTACATATTGTATTGTCACATATTAACACTACAGCAATTGTTCAAATCATAGTTCTTGAACTTGAAGGCAATTCTTTAAAGAATATGCATGATTTGGTTAAAAACTTTATGGTCATATTGAACAACTTCAAATACCGCTGCAGTTCATGCAATTAAGAGAAACTCTGTTTCTAATGTTGTTTGGTAAACCAGAGACTTTATTTGTCTCCCCAAAAGAAATTTAAAGATGTTAAGTCGGGTGACATAGGGGTCCGAGAAACTGGGCCACTTCTGCCATTCCAATGTTGTCAAAATTCTTTATCCAGATACTTATGGACTTATGACGTAGAGTGAATTATGGAGGCCCAACATTATGTTATTGCCATATTTTCTGCCGAACGTTTAGTGGAACATATTCAAGAAATTTTGATGGGACTGCTGGTAAAAAATTGCCCGTAGATAGGCCCTGTTAAAGAGATGATAGCAAGTTAGTTCAGGCCCTATCAGATGTCCATCAATAATGACGGCCCATACGTTAACATTCCCACCTTGCTGATTGCTTCGAGAAGATATGCGTGTGGGCTTTTCTCCTCGCATACATGGACCTTTATGGAACTGTAATCTTATAATTTATAAATAATGAACAATCAGACCTCCGATACCAAAAAGCAACTTTGAAATTAAGTAATAAAAAAACTGTATTTAACGTATATAAAGTTCATTTTAAAAACTGAAAACAGCTCTCAAGCTTTAGTAACGCTAAAAGCAACCGTAAAAGCACCACACAGAAACTATGTTGTGTAAAACTACTGTAAGATTACTATCTAGAGAATATTGTGTTAAGTTGAAGATACAAAAAAAACATTTTTGCTCATGACAGTCTTAAGACGTTAAAGGACCGTACCGCTTTACGCAGACGTTTTAAGACTATGAAACACATAGAAGTTTAATCGCATAGACAATATTTATATAAACTTCGTAATAGATATTACAAGTTTGAACCTAGTGGTATGTCTACATCCTCACAGATACTATTTGCTCTTGAGATTATTCATAATACAAGAAACGGTTGCTGTATAAACAAGCCATTAACACTGGTTTAGAAGTCAAAGGAAGCCGCAGTTGACAAATTAGCTTTCGGACACCTACTTCAGTTATTGCTTTTGTCAATATTTGCTCAAGATTGAATAGCGAATGCTAGTAACTGTACCGATAAATTTGCATTTTATTTTCCTACACATTAAAAACTTTTATTACGAAAACGCGAGTTCCTACCTAAAATCTACAATTGAATTTTTTTTCTAACGTTTTTAGTTAATTTATAATAACTTTACAAACGGGTGCATGACACATATTTAACAATTTTATATGTAATCATTAGGGTTATTAATAACTGTAATAAAAAAACAAATTTAAAGAATAAAACTCCAAATTTTTTGGTAACAATAAAGACAAAATGAAAGAGAATAATTAATATACTTACAATGAAGTAAAATTTAAGAAGAAGTCCCATTTTTCATTTCACTCACGAACACAAGACCATTTCCTGGTGTCATATAAGCACAACCAAATTTCAATGAAACCTGGCCTTAAATTTATATTTTCCTAACTCCTACCTGAACGTGTCTCATTCACGTATAACGACATAACGGAGTTTGTGATCACCTTTGGCGCTTTAAAGTTAATTTGAGCAGATTTTTTGCCGTCGATTTAATAAACGATCGAAAATTACTTCGTTATAACTCTAGAACTTGATGGTGGATTCCCACACATGAGAACTATAATTTGTATCATTATGTGAGTGTAAAACAAATTAGCCAGTTTAGACTTTTGGCCAAAGCAGCAAATTGAGGTTTTTAATAACTCCAAAAATAAATCTTATCTTTTTAGGACATCTTCGTATATTTTTAATTTTTGTTGATCTTATTGAGTCGATACTCTTAATGAAGATAAATTATTTTCTTTACGTTTTGCTGTCATCTAACCTCACCTACACAGATAAAGTTGTGCACGCTCGTTTAATAGCACTAAAACAAATAAAATATATTGATGTGGGCATTATGAGTATTTTCACCTCTGAATTTAATTTTAGAGACCACCACATAAAAGATTACCCTAAAACGAAGCTGTCATCGGATAGGCCCAATTTGAAGAGAAAAATTCGATTCCTACAGCGCCTCCTGCTGTTTTACGTTCAATTTGTGACGCCCACCCAGCGGAATTCCTTCGATTTTAACATGGTTTCTTCTGATTTAATTAACAAATCATTTCCAAGTTTTCACCCATTTTAGCTATTATTTAAAACCATTTTTTGCCAGTTAATTGGTGAAGTCATAACAGCTGTTTATAAATTCTTTAACGTTGAAAAAACCAGGCCTTTTTCTACGACTATCTTGAAAATGTATAAAACGCACCACTAACTACCGCTGAAAGGCGATTTTTCAGTGCACACGCCTTGCATACAATTTATAATACGAATTATAAAATATGAAACAAAATTGCAGTCGCACTCTTCCCACTCTTGTGACGTCAGTGAAAAGTACAGTTCTCGACACTAGTTCCACAAAATACAATTAAAGTACTCGTTTGTAATGTTATTATCAAGTTAGTTTGTTTGTTCATTGCGTTTCCGACGCGATGAGGATGTTGTAAGGATAACACCTACAATTTGCAACTCGCACAAACGTCAACATTACAATAGGAAAATCTTTGGGGAATGAGAATTCTAACGTATTAGGGCTTGTAATGGCAGATAACCAGTTTTGCATCCCTGCATGGGGTCTTGTGCTAACGGTTTACCTTATTCAAAGAGAAGTGCTTGGCAATTTCTTTGATGGCTTTTTCATTTGATTGAGTCAACAATATCCTAGTTTTCAATTGTGTTATTCCCGATCTTGTTGAGTGAGGAAACACTCGAATAGAATGTGAGTTGGGCCCCCATGCAGCCTCAGCGACAGTGCGGAAACTCCTTTATATTAACGAAACTAGTGAAATAATAAAAACACAGATCTTTAAAAAAAATCAGTCCTGCGTTGTGAAGTGTAAAGATTAAAAAATCGACTTGTGAAAGTGTAATAGTTATTTACGTTATAAGTCCAGTAAATATAGTTTTACAGTAGGAGTAAGATGTTTCGAAGCGACTACTGTAAAACTTTACCGGACGTATGATGTACAACATTTTACTTCATACTGTATCATTTAGAACACTTTTACGTACTTGATTTTAATCCGGTAAATAGCTTTTTACAGGATTGGATATCGTAATAGTATATTACATACCGGGGTAGGAAGTCGTTCATTACTGTCGAGAGATTTGATAGTTTATCGAGACGCGCAGCGTCGAGACGAACTATAAAATCTCGAGACGGTAAGGAAACTTCCTACCGAGGTGTGTATACTGTTTTATGTACAACCAACATAATATGAATTTATATTTTTCGTATAAGATATTTATAATATTTTTAACTATCTTTTTTAAAAATTACCAGTTAACTATCTTATCTAGTTCGATGCTACTAGGGACACCTTTTTAATTCTGTAAAGACATTAAATTTTAGGGATCAAGAAATACGCATGGAAAATGAGGGTTGAAAGAGAGGTAGGTAATAAGCCATTACCGCCCTTAGGTGGTAATTAATACCCATTACCTACGCCTAATTTAGAGGTAGGTAATAGGTAATTTCCCACCCTTCTATGACGTTTGTAATGATAGCATTACATATATGTTCTTTGTAAAGTCTGTTTTTATTAATCTGAGAGTTACTTTTTGCATAATTTCATTGTTCTTGGAGTGTTGCTTTTTGCTGAGTTGAAATAAATTGATTGCGTTTTTCTATACTTATCTGAATGCTTTAGGGTTCAGAGGCAGATGACTTTTAGCACTATTAATTAGGTACCTACCATACGTGCGTGTGTATAAAGGTTAACCCACGTTCATATTTAATTGAACTTACAGAAGACAACAAAATTAACACACAAGCGCTCGTATGAAATTAACTATCCACGCCAAGGAATTAAAAAAAAGTTGGTCCTCACCGGTTTTCGAACCCACGACCTTAATTTTACAAATTGGGTGTGTCAACCATGCATTTCTTATAGACTGGGAGCCAGCGACCGTTTAGTTTTAGTCATTTTAGAAAAGCTGAAAATGTTCTCTTACGCTTAATTTGGTATCACTAGTAAGGGAATGGATCTCCAGCTGCCGCACTTCCGGGGGGTGTAGCTGTGGCAGTCTCTTCGACACGTAAAAAAATTTAAAAAAAACTAATATTACAAAAGCTGAAACTTTGTTGACATGTTTATTATGTTGCAACCAAATAGAAAAACGTATCCAGCTGACTTGAGAGTGGGGGATTATGCCCCAGCTGGTCATGTGAACAAGTCAAAACTGTACGTTTGGTGAAATTTTATTCGAATTGGGTTTGTTACCTTCTTAGGAGATTGCAAGCGAGCCATTCCGATCAAAATCAGCAAAAAATATTTTCAGAAATTTTTTTGAAAATGTCCCAAAAGGGAAGGGTACGACTTTTTTCACATTTCTCAACTTTGACTGCCTGTAACTTGACAACGCCTGGATCGATTAGAGTGAATCCTACTGTTTTGTCCCTTTCTTGATGCCCTCTTTCACCTGCCACCATTGGAAGTTCCTTAGGTACAATATTTTCGGAAAATGATTTTTAGGCACTTTTAGAATCGCGTTTTTGGACCATTTTTAAAAAACCTGTTTAGAGGGTAATTTTATTCGAATAGAGTTAGTTACGTTTGTAGGGGATTGGAAACGAGCCATTCCGATCAAAAACAGCAAGTTTCATAGGAGCAATATTTTCGGAAATTGATTTTTAGGCACTTTTAGAATCGTGTTTTTGGACCATTTTTAAAAAACATCTTTAGAGGGTAATTTTATTCGAATTGAGTTTGCTACGTTCGTAGGGCATTGCAAACGAGCCATTGCGATCAAAAACAGCAAGAAAAAAATCCGAAATTTGTTTGAAAATGTCCCAAGGGGGGGGGGGGGGGTATTAAGATTTTTTTCACATTTTTCAACTCTGACCCCCTGTAATTTGAGAACGCCTGGACCAATCGGAGTGAATCCAACTGTTGTCCTCTTTCACCTCCCACAAGTTCCGTAGGTGCAATACGCAAAAAAAAACATTCCGAATTTTTTTTGAAAATGTTCAAGAGGGGGGGGGGTGTTACAACTTTTTTTTAATTTTTCAATTTTGCTCCCTGTAGTTTCAGTACGCCTGGACCGATCGGAGTGAATCCAAGTATCTAGCTGATAAAATCAAAGATGCAGCGCAAGTTGACCGAGCGGACAGCGTTGTCTCTTTGATGGCAACAGCTGGACACTTTTCCCCCACTAAATGTAAAGCTGGATATTGTTTTTTTCATTTATTAAGTTAACTACTAGTTTAACTAATTTCATATTTAGTTCACTAAATGCATATTTTTTAATTGTTCACGTGACCAGCTGGGCCATAATCCACCAATCTCAAGTCAGCTGGATACATTTTTCTATTTGTTTGCAACATAATAAACATGTCAAAAAAGTTTCAGCTTTTGTAATATTAGTTTTTTTTTAATATTTCTTTACGTGTCGAAGAGGCTGCCGCAGCTACACCCCCCCGGAAGTGCGCCAGCTGGAGATCCATTCGCTTATTAGTGATACTAAATTAAGCGGAGGAGAACACTTTCAGTTTTTCTAAAATGACTAACACTAAACGGTCGCTGGCTCCCAGTCTATTATATTAACATGTGTTAAACCAAGTTCGGATTAATTAAAATTTGACAAATGTCAGTTTTGGTGTTTTTAAAAATAAATTTACAGACAAAATAGAAAGTAGGGACAAAAACCTTCAAAACATATAATCAGAATAGTCTTATCAGACAAAATTTTAGATGCAGCAAACAGGTACGTTCCTCCACTGACTTGTTGTAGGTACAAGCATAATTATAAATAATTTCATGACGTTGACATGCGTGCGTGTAAAATGTTTTACCGGACGTGTGTTGTAATAGTATATTGTGCAACTAGTGTCGACAATTGCACTTTTCACACGAATGTGACGGTTTGGACACTAGCCGTAGGCGAGTGATACAACGTCACAAGAGTGTGAACAGTGATTTTCGTACGGGTTGCACACTATACTTTTTCTACGACTGCGATTTTGTTTCATAAATGATCATTCGTATTATAAAATATACGCAAGGCGTGTGCAAAGCAATCAAAAGCGTGTGCAAAGTCCCTTTGCACACGCTTCTGTGTGAGAGCGTACGCAATGTGCCCCTTGCGCACGCTGTTTACGATATGCGATTTTCAACAGTAGTTAGTAGTGCGCATTTGTTCATTTTCGAGGCAGTCGTAGAAAAAAGTTTTTACCGTACGCAAATTTAAAGAGCTGGAGAAGGACCCGAAATAAAACTTCTATGCTTCCGCAGAGAGAAATTGCCGACGTTTCGACGTTTATTTTACGTCTTTTTCAAGGCTATTCCACTTAAATTGAAGAAGTTTTTCATCAGATAGTAACGATATTTATTGTCCATCAGAACAACCACGGGGAGTGACGTACATTGAAACAAAAACAAAAACGGACAAAGCGTGGACAAACATAAGGGAACTGTGCTTAGCCGTGTGTAGGTACCCAACGCATTCAATGCGTAAAATAAACGTCGAAACGTCGGCAATTTCTGAGGAAGCGTGTAAGTTTTATTTTGGGTCCTTCTCCCGCTACTTTTCTCCTGGAAATATAAATCTTGAGGACGCTACACCTAAACCACTAGATAAATAACTATTACGATATCCAATCCTGTATAAGGAGCGAAAGAAAGGTTCACGTCCGAATAAAACATATTATTTCTAAAGTTTTTTCTAAAGGTTTTAAATGTTGCTCGTCGCCGGAAAGTAAAGTGATCCCTGTCAAAACAATCGAGCGGCAGGAAAAGACTTTGCCTTGCGCCAGGATGAGAGGAAATGATTTGTTTTACTTTCGTCTATGGTGTCAAATAAAGTGCAGATTTAAAAAGGTCTAATTTTTTTTTAAGGTTGTCAACGCTCTCACGGCCCCTCAATAGTTATTTATGTATTAAGAGCGAAAAGTACAACTTTTTTGCTCGGAGAGTGAAGTTTGCCGCTCGACGCGAAGCGGAGAGCGGCAATCACTCGAGAGCAAAAAAGTTACTTTTTGCTCGTAATGCATACAACTTTTTTTCTGCAAACGATCAATTTCAAATAATGTGAATCACAACTGAGCATAACTGAAGACACAATCTGAAAATTTAAATCAAAGTGACAATGACGTTTTAAATATTTGGTTGAGTGGTGGTAGTTGCTATTGACAGCAAGCGATAAAATCTTTTTCGCTTGCTGTCCTGGGCAACGCGCGGAAAAGTACACTCACATTCTGATCCTCAAAAATGGTTAGGTTTTCGTTTGTCTAATGAAAGCGTAAAATGCGTCATTATTTGACGTTTGTAGAAAAAATATATTCTTAAGGTTTTCCAGAGCTTTAGGAAGGAATTTTTTCTTGATGCTTCTTGACAAATTTTCGACTAGCAATATCAAAGGCGATGGGCAACAGGCAAAATGTCCTGGCTTGCGTTTCGACCTCGACTGATTCGATCTGAATCATCCAAACTGAACGGTCCTCTTTTCCATTGACGTTGTTCTCAGGCTTGAAAATCCCAATATAATTATTCCTGGCTAGTCTCGGATAGTAGGGTACTTTGTTGATATCATGACCTTCAGAAAGTGCGTGCTCTGGTGCTGCTACTTTTGTGTTTCTTCTAGCCTGAAGCTCGTTTTGTGTTCCGTCATCATCGTGATAATATTGCGTTTGGAGATGTCAATGTATACCGAGCCACAGCCTCATGGAACCCTTAAAACACCAGGTGCTGATGGCACACTTATAGGAAGAACTAACGTATTGAACTCCTGCTTGCTTCATCCGTTCCAGTCGAGGGCTCCTTTCAGATGCTTAATTTCCTTTCGAGTTTTGCTGGATAACCTGAACTAACGACGGCTTCAAAGCCCGGAAAATACTTTAGAATGTATTCTTGTTTCTTTCCATCTCATTCTACCGTACGATATGTGATAAGATTTTCTCCCTTGTGGCACCATTTTCATTTGTGGGACGGTGCCAAGAAAAAGATAAGAATTTCTTTGAGGAAAAAGAAAGAAAAATAAGGAGAAGTTAGAAGAAATATACCTTATGTTTTGGCAACAAATTATATCGCCATGTTGATGTCTAGTAGTACGACTTTAATCTGGTATATTAAACAGAATGTTGTAAAGTTGACACACATGAAATAACAAAATTAAATATAAACTTAAAAATAGGGGTAATCTAGGCAAAATAGAGAATGTCAAAATTAGATACTATGTGGTAATCTTCTGGTTTTGAGCGTTGGTTGTGCAACTGGGCCTAAATCGATAATCGTAGTATTATCACAATTATCCTCTCCTAGGATGCAAATTAGTACCTATTACGAGCGGTATAATGACATTTATTCTTATTTCCATTATTTTCTTTTCCCTTGTATTCGACATTGGTATAATTTAACCCAAAATTACATATAAATAAATTACAGGGCAATTTCTGTAACAAAAAAAATAAAACTCCAACTTTTATCCAAAATAAGACCTACTTTTGATATTCTAGATAAACGAGATAATTATCGCCACGAAACTGTGAGGTATATATATTTTCGTTCCTTTGTATAGAAGGGACTAATGTCAATGCTAACAATCTGCTATTTACAAGAACTAATCTTGCTTCCACATAATATAAAAAAAATAGTTGTGGTAAGAGAGCGGGACTACCATGATGCCAATACGAGTGTTGTTAATATTTTACAGTTCTGGCTGGGGATTGTCAGAACTAACCCTTATTTCTAACAGAGATAACTCATCTGAGTTGATCGCCTTATTCTTGGAAGAATCTATGGAGCTAAGAGCCACGAACGTTGTCGTCTCTGATAACGACTCTCAGAACTTTACCAGTAGCGCCCCCCAATTCAGGTCCACTTTCAGTGGATTGTGGGACGTACTGCGAAACCTGATAACAGTAAACACGTACCTAATTTTGTATCCAAAAAATGAAGACGATTTGCGAAAAGTCTTGGAGGTAAAGAAGTATTCAGGAGCCACAAAGTTTATTATCTTGTTACCGGACAACTCTATGACACAAAACGTTTTCGCATTTTTTTGGAACTTCAGGCTGCCGAATGTGGTAACAATCGTACAAGAAAATAGAGACACTAACGTATATATACCTAATCTTAAAAATTGTTCTGCCAATATATCGTTCCACTATCAAATGAGCTTGAAAGTAGGGAGGAGGAATGTAAGGGACGCAGAGTGGGATATAACAAATCAGCTGAGTGGGTGTCCGCTGAATTTGGAGTGGACCATTATGCCCCCTTTTGTCAACTACCTCAACAGTACCTCTATGAGAGGCATATTTGTGGATTTCCTTGAAGCTTTCGAAAAGATTAGCGGCCGAAAAATGGCATACAGGCCCTATAACCCAGATTATCTGGAAGAAATAAGGCAGTCCTACAGTTTCGATTCCTTGCTTGAAGCTTTCGAAACCGGTTATGCTGACATGTTCGTGGGGCCCGCAAGCATAAACATGGCGACAATGTTTGACCACTCTCCAATACTTCTCGAAGAAAGTATTTTATTTATAGTCCCTAAACCGATGGCTAATATCTGGAAAGACGTGTTCACTCTGTACAACCATTTAGCGTATTTAATATCTGATGTACTTTTTGTCGTGGTAGTAGTGCTGTTCTACCAAATGGCAAAGATGACTGAGGACCGTTATATGTTTAGTTCATTAATTAACACACTTTGTATGTTTTATGGGTGGTTTGTAGCTTTGTCGTCTACAAGTATTATTCCAAAAAACAGGGCTCTGCGTTTGTTTGTGTGTAACTATTTTATTTTGTTCCACAGTATAAAGTTAAGAGCTCGAAGTTGTAGCTTTGACACTCTTGGGATTTATGGCAATACCTATCTATTTACAAGCTAAATTCGTTAGTAGCCTAAGTGGTAAGGTTTACGGGCGCTCCATAGAAAACATCGATGACCTCTTGGAATCAGGCATTCCAATCAAAACTTTTCCTGGCGTGAGCTACATCTTCAATGCTCCATTCTCTTTGCACAAACGCGATATGGAAGTGTATGAACGCATAGAAAACGTAGAAGGAGCCATGTATCTTATGGAAGCTGGTGATTTGGCTGTTCGCCTTCGCAGTTTTGCCACCGCCGTTGATACAGGCAACAAAAATATCCATAATCTTACACTAAATCTTAGTCTGAAATTGTTTTTAGGGTATTTAATGATGCGTCCAAATATTCTAAAGTCATTTAGTGCCTTCGAAGTGTTCAACATGAAGCATGTCATCATCATGCCCAAAGGCGCTTTCTATACTGGCAAGTTCAGCGGGTGGTTTTCCAGACTACTGGAAAGTGGAATTAAATCGAAATTCGAATATCTATACGAACATTATTATGCACTGCAGCACTTCGTCGAAGAGGATTCGAGGCACTTTACAGTACCAATAAAGAACTTAATTCCTCCTCTACTATTTACAGGATCATTGTATTTGTCATCAATCGCTATTTTTCTAGGAGAGATGGTGTATTTTCGATTCAGTGAATCGATAATAAAGTATTTAACGAAAAATGTCCGAACATGGATTAAGTAGAAAATATCTGTTGTCAGGTTTTCCCTTGCCATCAGAACCACTAAGGGCGACTTTTAAAAGTTCAAGTAAAACTTCAGATTGAAGATAAAACACCAGACTTGATGTACATTGCATTGTTTACCTGACAGATAAACAATGCAATGTAGGTTATATCTGGAGTTTTATCTTCAATCTGAAGTTTTACTTGAAATTGTAAAAGTCACCCTAAATGGCAGACAAGGTGAACATATCAAATTTATTTGCCACTTTATGTAATGTATAATATACATGATTTTTTGTTTATAATCAGACACAAATAGACCTTTATGAGCAGAATGGCTAATTTTTTTTTTACTCACAGAAGTTTCATCTATGAGTGCTTGTATTATTAGAGATTGTAGAGACATCCATCCATTATTGATTGTAAGAAGAAGGGATGTACTGACCTCTTCCGGAAATATTCGCTCACACTTCAAAAGCTTGACAAATGATGAGGCATTGAAATTAAGCCCGAATTGCTCAGAAGAAAATATCTTCATCATATTGAGACGTTTTATTCTTACCAAAAAAAGACAATAGCAAAATGAAAGCACTGTACGTGTGACGTGATGTGGTCATATAATAATAAAACAAATTTAACAACATACAATGGTTAGGTAGCCTTCCGGGTGGTATGTGGTGTGGTAATAGTGTAGTAATGGTGTATTTTTAATTGGTGGGCAAAAGCCCCCTTAAGCGGACACTTGGTGTTGCCAACAAATTGAGGTTGTGAAGTGGCTCAGATAAAGCTCGGATCGCAAATAAACCACAGAAACTAGAATTTCTCTCAAAGGTGGTATTTCTACACCAAAATCAACACTTTGCAGTCGGCATTAAAACACTTGCAATCAGCAAAGTCTTTCACAAGTGAAGGAAATTTTCTTCGAAACCATAACCATCGAAAAATCCTCAAGGTGCCCAAGACAAAATATAAATTCAACTTTTCTTCTCTAACGACTAACCCTTCACGTCTGCAGCAAATTCCAAGACAAGAAATAGAAAAATCATTCACAGACAGCGCCAAGTCCATACAGATTTTAGATATTTTAACTGCATAAAGAAATGAGGTGCGGGAATAGTAATTTACGTCACAAGTCCAGTAGGTGACTTGTTACAGTATGAGGTTTTAGGGACGAAACGACGTCAGGAGCCGAGTCTGGAAAGTTATACGAGTACTGTAACAACACCTAATGGGCGTGTATCATACAGTATTTTATTTCAAACTGTTTTTATGATTAAGAAAATTAAAAAAAAATAAAAAATGATCACGTCTGAATTAGATTTATTGGCGGTGTCTGTATTATTGTCTCTGTCAAAATTAATAATTCGAGAGCTATAGCATAATGATTTAAAGTTACGCTATGTATGGTTCCAAAATAAACTTTTGAAAATATGTAGCCACTAGTTTTAAAACTTTATTATCACAAATTATTTTTTATTAAAATTATTAGTACATACGAGTAATAGATGTTTGTCAAATTCCTTCGAGAAGTCATTTCCTAATGGGGAAAATGATGGAGACGTCAGCATTAAATCATTAACAATGGGCTTGTGTTTCTTCGTACATTGAAATAAGTCGGTTCTGCTCGGCATTGGGGAGATTTTTGAATTTCACTGAATAACTTAGAGGCTCGTTTCGAATATCAGGAGATGATGGTTGATTTGATTTAATGGTTTGATTTGATGACAAGTAATATCAAATGTCGTAACTACTGCGCACAAATGTTGACGTCGCCAACTGAGCATTTGACAAAATCTTAATCAAATTTAAGTAACGTAATATTTTATATTAGACCATAACTCTCTAGCATCGGTTGCCTGCTAGGAACCTTTACCGGACTTATCCGGTAAAGTTGCATTTACCGGTCTCAAATTGATGCATGTAGGACGTATATACCGGACAGGATAAAGTAAATTTACAAAAACGAACCCTTCGCTTCGGATCTGTTCTGAGCCATTTGCACCGCAAGATGGAAAATGCCTGTTGCGTCGCGAGGACGAGAAACGACAGTATGTCAAACTTCAGGACGCTTATTCTATAGGAAAGAGTGAAAGTGAAAGTGAGAATTGCTGGTCAATGGAATTCGTCAAAAGAATTTTTGGACCAATCAAGGTTGTCAAAATTCTCACTTTCACTTTCACTCTTTCCTATAGAATAATGCCCCAGACAATGACAGCACCGACACTGAACAGCCGTGCCGATCATAATATAACCTCGAAAATAGCAAATGCAAATAAACCCAGTATTTTCCTTCTCAGTTTCGTGCGGCACGTGACTACATTGGTTGAAAACAAAAAATATATTGTATTTGTGTGCTTCTGCATCAACATAACTAAATTTAAAGTTTGGATCCCCCAAAAACGCCGTAGTAGGATTTAAAATTAATGCAAAAAGACAAATTTTATTTCAAACATTATATAATTAATTATTAAAGTGAGGTTATATTTACCAAAATTCTAGCAAAATGACGTCATGTGCACGAAACCCATTAACGGCAAGATGAAAATTAATTAATAAAGCAAAAGGGTACAGACTACCTTTCAGCAATCAACCAGAGGAAAATCAATCAGCAAACTAAAATGTAGTTTGTCGAGTGTAATGAAGCCGAAAATCAAGAAGGTAAGCTTATTCTCATAATTCTAACGGCAAAACTAAACTGTTACAATCATCGACCTTCAAACTAGATAGACTCGGTGAGGCAATCATAAATTGTCGGAAGTAAACAAACCTGACACGCATGCATATGGACCGTGTCGCGAGGGGAATGAAAAAATGGCCGCCGAGTCGGGTAATCGGTGAAAAAAAGATACATATAGTCGTTTTCAGGAAGAAATTCATCTAGCCAGCCATGGAAATATCGGTTTTGTAGTGGCAGCCCTTCTTCCAAAAAATTTTCAACTGATATCTGGGGAAATTCTTATTTTCTGTTGGTATCTAAGACATTCCGTCAAAATTTAAGAAATGGCATGACGCTTATGTTCTCTCCTTGTTTTCTGCTCGTATTTTGAGAAAGAGAGAATAATATTACGTCGTAACGTCCGTCGGTTCCTTGGAAGCATCTTTGTAAATATTGTGAATGTATTTCTCATATTTCTTTTTTTCTTATTCCAAGTTTCGTGAGTAATTATCAAGTAACTACACTGCCTATTATCATCAAACAGTCCTTTATGTTTATAGTACTACTTTTCTACTCAACAACTCATATAGTGAAAGCAGAAAGTGAAATAAACCTAGGACCTACCACGGATTTGATCCCTAGGAGAATGAAGCTATTTTTTAACAATTTTCCTCGCAATTTTCTTAACTCCAGTAGCAGAGCTGCAGCTGCATGCATTGTTTGTTTTTTGACTTTGTATGAAGACTGTAAGCAAAGTGCTTGATACTTGCGAATTGGAAAATGCCACTTGCAGACAATAAAACCAAAGAAAAAAAAGAATTGCCCAGTGCCCAGTATTCAAGTCACATCATCAAGGTGCTACTGAATGATATTGCATTATCCAAGATAAATGAAGAATGATCTTTTGACCATCTCAATTATCCATAAATGTGCCAAAGGGAGGACGGACGGACTAACCTAAACAAAATATGTGTGTGTTTCTGTTTATAAATTTAAATGTTCTGTTAAGTGATTGTGTGGGATTCAATTTGAGGGTGACCTTTGTGTTCTCAGTTATACAGAGTGCTAACTATGTAAGTGTTAATCTCTGCGAAGGATGCATAAGTATAACATTTGTCAAAATAACACTAAGTGTTTATATATTATCATACTCCTGTATATCATATTAGGTATATTAATTTTTTTCTAATGTGATTGCTAAGGACAGGGCCTCAAAAGGAGCCTCTTGAAGTTTACATCCTGGGTTCTAATATTTGAACCACTATAGATTTTAAGTGTCTTGTATAATATATTACCACAACAACCCTTAGTGTGCTTTTGATGTGGATCTTCCATTCTTAGAACAAAGCTAACGGCATGTGTGTGTAATTATCTTCTTCTGCAAATATATCTTTTAATTATTCTTGAGATTTTAACAGAAACCAAGCAGAAACCTTTAATTTAAGTCATGTCATGGTTCTTTCTTAAAACTCATTTCACTAAAAATTCCAAAACAATATACAAGTTAGCTTGAAAGTAGCACAAACACTCAAGTGCATCTTTTAAGCCCAAGATATGTCCTAGAACCCAAATTGAGAAAAAAAATTTATACAAGATGGCCTGGACCTGCCCTATACACTTCCGAAATCATGTTATGGTAGACATCCTATAGTGGAAGGTAAAGTTCTAATGTCAGAAAAGTACCAATGTCTGAGTTATAATTGTTTAAATATCTTCCAAAATGTGAACAGGTTGGTTGTGAAGTTTTCATAGAATAGGATAGAACAATGAAAGTAGCTGGTACTTTATTAGTCCAGCATTCTTGTCTCCTGACAATTCTCAGCCAACTTAATAAGTTTTTCCATTAAACACATTATACTTGTTTTGTTTTGTATATAAAATAAAAAGTTCTTGCAACTTCAATAGCATTTTTATTCCAGGTATAGTAAGTTATTTGCAAAGGGGTTCTTAATTTCAAACTAATAAATAGCCTTTACTTGTTTCTAAAAGTTACTTCAAATTCTATGTCTGTACGTAAGTATTATAAGTCGAAACTTTTTCAACTGAGTTTGTAAGAAATGGCCCCTGCTTATGCTATTTAGTTTAAAAGAACTGTAGCTCTCTTTAGTTGAAAATAAGTTGGTTTCATTCGACCAAGAAACCATTCCAGAAGAGTCTATCATTCTTGACAACTCACTAATATGATATCGAAATTGAAATACACAATGTGCTTGTCCACAGTGGTTCCGCAACCATGTCAAGATGGTTCCTCATTTCAATTTGAAATGTTTGCTGGTGAGTTGGCCAAAATGATTTTTTAAATGTTCTGCAATGGTTCTCTAGCATGTTGGAACAAACCTAATATTAAATCAGACAATTAATAAACCACCACACAAACATTTTAGTTTCTTGATATTTAGGTAGTTTAAGAAACTAAATGCTCAATTAGGCAAGACTTCTTTTAGTATACCTAATTAATTTATAATGTAAAATTATATATATTTAACAAAACAAAAATACACTTCTCTAAATACCTAAAAATGAATGAAAGGGTCAATTTTGATCCAACAATGGAGCCAAATGACAACTGAAATGATATAACAGTAAATTCATCGAAATATTATTTTCTTTATCATGGGGGGTAATCCACTAATATTAACTCAAGATCCAAAGTGATCATAATTATGGATGGCATATGGCATATAGGTACATATATGAAAAGGCCACTGGGACTCTCATCACAGATCATCACACAATCCAAATCATATGGCAGTACTTAAATTCAGTCTGGTAGAAAACCATCTTTTCTCAGATGCTTTTGCTGTTTGGAACAATTTTTACTTGACTGCAATCTGCATTTAATTTTAAACTTGGAAAGTGGTAGACTATATAATATTATGTAAGGCATAGGCATAAGCATAGTTAAATGTATGGTCTATTCCCAGGGTATCTGGACACTAAAGTAATTTCTGGGTGAGTATATTCGGAACTTTTGGAAATCTTGTTCATGGTTGATGGTCCAGTTCAGTTCTTCCCTCTGCATATGCATACTAATTTAACGCTCGCTTTAGCTGGCAATAATCAATAATCACAACTGCTTGAATGTGGTTTTTCTGAGAAGAAAGTAACTCTGGCATCTTATTTTGCAGAAGTTGGAGGTTCCAGATGACTTTTCCGGGTCATGCGATGAATTGTGTTAATAGTTCTGGGTGATAGTTAGTCGCTTATTAAGCCAGTTTACTTTTCCTACATTACAAACGCTGAATAATAATTCGATTTGATCAAAATTTGAGAAATAAAGTAGTTATGTTTGAAAATTACAAAATTTGAGGTTAAAACCTGACAAATGCGTTCGTTAAGCTCGCTTCGCACCAATCTCCGATCTAGTAACTTTTCTGGTAACTTTTCAATTGTTTTTGAAAGGTGCGCTTACAATGTCATGGGTGGCTAGATGAATATCTTCCTGAAAACGACTATACCTGTGATACGAAAGATTTCTGTCTTTTATAACTATAAGTCTTACATATGCCACAATATTTCACCATAATGATAAAATCTTTGACAAAACACCAAAAAATCGCACAAAATGTTCGCAAGCACTCCTCAACACAAAAGAAACACGTTTTGACGTTTTGTGGTTGACATCAGTTCAATGAGGTTGACAAACACATTGAATTGACAGCACTGTTGCCAATTCGTCAATTAAGAAGATTTTCTACCTATAATTGATCGGGCTGTATGGCTACATTTGGTTACACAACATATAAACATATGAGTTGTGTAGTTGGACTCTGAAGTCGAGAACAGCTTGGGTAAATTACGAATTGGAGCAGGATTTAGAAGTAGTGCGCATTGCTGGTGAGGGCAGAGTGCACTTGGAATTAAAGATAGTAGTGAGTGCAATGAGCAATAGTTTAATATTGGATTCACGAAGAAAGAAATGCTGGATATCATTGAAATACTACCTGAGGATATCAAATACCTAACAAAGAGACTTTAAACTCTATTGCCATCTTTTCCGCGAGTTTAAAGCCTACTGGTGTCATTGTGGTTGTTTGACAACATGTATGTCTAGAATCTAATTTTCGTGAAAAAAAGTTGGGTGTCTATAAGCCATTCATTTATTATTGACATCAAGTAAGCGTTGGAAATCTGACTTTGGCATTTTTATCGTATCTCCTCAACATATGATGAAACAAAACATGTGTAAAAAAATTAAACTTTCAAAAGAACAAAATGGCAAAAATAAGTTAATTAGTATACCCCCATTTGAACATTTTCAAAAAAATTTCTGGAAAATTGTTTTGCTGTTTTTGATCGGAATGACACGCTTGTAATTCCCTAAGAACGTAACAAACTCAATTCGAATAAAATTAAACTCTGAAGAGGATTTTTTAAAAATGGTCCAAAAACGCCATTCTTAAAGTGCCTAAAAATATTGCACCTACGTAACTTCCAATGAAGAATAAAAAACAGTTGGATTCACTCCAATCGGTCAAGGCGTTTTCAATTTACAGGCGGTCAAAGTTGAAAATTTAGAAAAAAGGTCGATAGATAGCGGGTGTAGGACAAAAATAACTACTTCACAATTGTGAAAGAGCCAACGTTTCGACTTTTATTGAGGTCTTCCTCAGGGCTTTTTCAATATGCGAAGTTTGTCAACTAGGAACAACATTCCACTGAATATAAAACATCTCCAGTTTCACGAAAAAACGAGCAAACGAGCACCATATAGGACGGCACACACACTGTGTGTGCCTTTGGTGCTCGTTTGCTCGTGAAACTGTAGATGTTTTATATGACCGTTTTATATGACCCGAAAGAATACTTCTCCAACGAGCCAAAAATAGATGTTGATTGAAAAAATGTTGGTTCGGAAACAAAACCAAGTTTTTAAACTTTTTAAGTTATTTTTTACCAAAATTAGAAATACTTTATTTTTGTGCCACTACCTACCTATTTTGGACTTATTTTTTCTATAATTTTCTCATTTTCCAGGTTTCTTAACCAGGTACCTTTGTAGTTTTCCTTTCTTTCTGTTTCTTTTTACTGTTCTTTTATTCCTCATAAGTCCCTATTCTTATTCATTGTCTTGTTTTGTTGAATTTTTTGTTCATTAATTTTTTTGATAGATTCTTTTGGCATTTTTATTTTGTTTTCATCAAGGTTTTTTTTACGTAAAGTTGAAACATTCCAACGAGTAAATAATTATAGTTTACATTGATTTGTATTGAGACATTTTTGTTTCGCACAAAACTGTATTTCTTTAACTTTTAATTATTCTGATTTTTTTAAGGTTTTTTTTTTAGCCCGAAATAGAAGTTCTATGAGGTACTAATCGATGTTTGCTGAGAGAATTATGGTCAGAAAGGAAACCTCTTTTTGGCATATTCTTTCCTCTTGCCGTTAATTTTCAATTTTTCTCGGTCTTACTGTTTTTTATTCTTCACATTTTTCTATTTTTATTCTTTGTCATGTTTTGTTGACTTTTATGTTATACTTTTTTTACAGATCTAGTTTCGACTTTCCATTTAGTTTCGCTTCTTCAAAGTTTGTTATTTAAACTACATTTATACCTAAAATTGAAATTGTCCAATGAGTAAATAATTTTAGTCTAAATTGATTATCATTGAGACACTTTATTTTGCATAAAGCTGTGTTTTTCATATATTAATGATTCCTAAATTTTCACGTTTTCTCTTATACAGGTTTAACCCGAAATAGAAGTTCTACCAGTAAAAAATCGTCGTTTATTGAGAGAATTATAGTCCGAAAGGATACCTTTTTTTTGGAAAATTGTTGAATGTTTTTAAATGATAGTAAAGATATTTGAACCTTGTCTCTAACTACAATCTAAAGTGCTTTACGGGCTTTGAAGCCGTGGTCCAATGGAATTTCTTCCTGAAGTTTCGTCTACAGCTGCGGTAGACATTACCAAATGCGATGAGGCAATGGGCGAAGTGATCTCCCGTGCTTCTCGACGTTGACTGATTGGACTGTGATGAACTCCGTGGTATTTATTCCTCTGTCGTCGCGCTGCAGTGGAGGGACTAGGGTGGGAGTAGTGGTGGCGCGGGGTTTCAGCGCACTTGAAGTATGTCGTAGAACTCTCCTCCAGTCTGCATTTCGAAACGTAATTTTCTGCTTCCTGTTGAAATTGTTCTCGTGTTTAAAGATCTCAATGGCCTCTCTCGTTAGTCTCGGATAGAAACGATGCGATTGATATAAGATATCCACCTCGTTGCAAGGGATGTCGTGACCTTCGGAGAGAGCGTCCTCTGCTACTGCTGACTTTTGTGTTTGTCCCAGCCCGCAACTCCTCTTGTGTTTCGTAATCCTCGTGTTGATACTGCGTTTTGTGGTGCCAATGTATACCGATCCAAAGCCGCATGGAGCTCGGTGAACTCCGGGTGCCGATAGGGGCTCCCTGCGGACTTTGGCCGATCTCACGCTCTGTTGTATTGTACGGGTGGGTTTAAAGACAGTTTTAACACGTGCTTTTTCGGTAGCTTGCCGATCCTGTCCGTTACTTTGTGGATGTATGGTAGCCTAGTCCATCCGCGTTTTTCTTTATCTTCTCCCGTTGTTCCTTCTTGGCGCTCTACATTTCTTGGACGGACGTTCCTATCAAACTTGTGCTTGCTGTAACCATTCCAACCAAACGCTCTTTCTAGATGCTTGATTTCCCGTTCGAAATCAGCCGGCTCACAAATTCACTTCATAGCGAGTCTTTATGAGTGACCTTTTCTGTCTGACATGATGAGTTGATCCGTTATTGAGGTTTCGGTCCGTGATTGTTGGTTTTCTAAATAAACGGTGTGCGAAAGCTTCCCATTCTGCCTCCTTGATACCAAAACATTTAAAAACGGTAGGCGTCCTTCCTTTTTTATCTCCATAGTGAATTGAATCTTTGGGTTGATAGAACTGAGGTATAAGAGGAAGTTTTGAAGTTCGCCCTCGCCATGGCTCCCTATAACAAAAGTGTGGTCCACGTATCGGAACCAGCACTTTGGCCTCTTATTTGCCATTGCCAACGGCTTGGCCTCGAAAACTTCCATAAAATAGTTGGTTATTACTGGACTAAGGGGGCTGCCCATAGCTACACCATCAGTTTGTTCGTAGAAATCTTCCTTCGATTGAAAATATGTAGCGGTTAGTCAGTGTTGGAACAACTTGGGAATATCTTGTGGAAATTCCTGGTTAATATGGCTTCCTTAATAGATGCCAACGTGAGGAGTGAAGCAACATCGAGACTAGCGAGAATTTCTCTTGGTGAAAGGGTCAAAGATTGCAGTTTTTCGACGAAATGAGTGAAATCTTTTATAAAGCTGTCAGTGTTTCCTATGTTATGTTACAGCAGTTTTCTGAGGTGTTTTGCGATTTCGTAGGTCGGGCTTGCTATGGTGCTCACGATAGGTCTCATGTGAGACTCACGAGGAGGCCATTGAGATCTTTAAACACACAATTTCAACAGGAAGGAGGAAATTACGTTTCTAAATACAGGCTGGAAGCGAGTTCTACGACATACTTTAAGTGCGCGGAAACCCCGCACCACCACTACCCCACCCCAGTCCCGCCACTGCAGTGCGATGGCGAGGGGAATAAGTACCACGGAGCTCACCACAGTCGAATCAGTTAACGTCGGGAAGCCCGGGAGATCACTTCGCCCATTGCCTCATCGCCTTTGATAATACTTGACGCAGCTGTAGATGAAACGTTAGGAAGAAATTCCATTGGACCACGGCTTCAAACCCCGGAAAACACTTTAAATTGTATATTGACAGGCCGTGAAAGGCTTCATTGTCTCTAACTATGTACCACTTTCGAACAAATTTTTTTCTATAATTATCTGACTATTCTAGATTTTTTTTCACTTTCAATTCATTCTGTCGTTTTTCATTTAAATTATTTATTCCTGATTGTTCTTTTTTTGTTCCTATTTATTGTTGTTCTCATTTTATATCTGTCATAAAACTTAAAATATTGAGTGTTACTACATCTTTTTCCCATGTACTTTAGAAAGTATCATTTGTATTTTAGAGAACGTCACTTGGATTTCAGATATATCACTGGTATTCCAGAAATCATCACTTGTATTTCAAAATTAGTCAGTTGAATTTTAGAAAGTATTATTTGAAATTTAGAATTGTCACATGTATTTTAGAAACCATCAGTTGGAATTTCGATTAGTCATTTGTATTTCAGAAAAGTTCAGATGTATTTCAGAATTCGTCGTTTGAATTTCAGATAATGATCTTGAAGACAGTATGAATTACATACTGTCTTCAAGATGGGATTGGAAAAGCATGCGATGCATCAGAGTTTCCTTTTTTTATATTGTATAAATTATACTTGATATACACATAAAATTTATCAATGACAACACTAATTTACTCTTGGCAAATATAAATTTTTTTCCAATTAGTATATCTTCCATTACTAAGACGGCAGCATTAAGAGAAATGCTAAGTTGTGCCAATAAAGTCTAATTTTTTAGAAAATATATTGTGTTGAAGTGGTTTTTGAGACCTTCACTTTTGCACTATACTTACCTTTTTAAAGAACTCCACACAAATGCAAATAACAAACTGTGTTTCCAAAACAATTTTCTGAAATTCAAGTGATATCTTCTAAACTACAAGTGACGCCTTCTGAAATACAAGCGATATATTCTTAAATCTAAATGATTGTTCTGAAATTCAAGTGTAGTTTTCTGAAATACCAGTGACTATTCTGAAATACAACTGACGATTTCTAAAATCAAAATCACTATTCTGAAATACAAGTGATATATCCTGAAATCCAAGTGACTGCTCTACACAAAACCAATGATACTTTCTAAACTACATGTGGAAATGGTGTAGATTTACTACATAGTAACTACACTTATGTTATGTATTATTAATGTTGTTAGACTAAAGGTGGTTGGTAAGTCAGTAGGAACCAGAATTAGAGGTTAGTTATATCTCATTTTTCTAAATTAACAAAAGAAGGCAAAAGGCCAAAATAATGTCTTGAGAATTGTTTGTTCTCATTTTTACGTACAATTTATTGTTTAGAGCTATCACAATTAAAAAAAAAAACAGTAGAATCGTGTTTTCAATCTACAAGCCACATTTGCACCTATGAGATGATGAGTATAGCTTTAATTCCTATTCTTCTTGCCTTACCAGATATTTACTCACGCAATTTCAATAATAAAAAACCTACCGAAATAGTATATTATAAACCAAGGTTGTGAAGTCTATTATTATGACCCGAACGGCAAGTTTAAATCCCGAAGCGCGTAGCGCTGAGGGATCTAAGACGTGAGGGTCATAAGTAGTTCACAACTGCGGTGTATATGTTTTTTCCACTACTAGACTCGATAAATCTACAACAGAAAATTGCCTAAATTAGTAAGATAGCGCTCCGCATATTTTATTACTAAGAACAGGCGCGTCTTTAATCACTGCCACCTAGACTATAAGGCCGTGAAGCAGAGTCTGTGACGTCACAGTCGTGGTCCAAGGTCACCATTTGAAATGGATGGATTTCAAATGATTTTCTGTATATTTTACGTGATTTTACTGTGATTATTCTGTTTTTAATGCGAATTTTGTTTTTATGAACATTACTGGACTTTAGGAAACGTATTAAAGTGTGTGCTAAATTCGGAACTATGCATTTTAGTGTTTAAAAACTGTGAAAATGCCTTACCGGTACTGTGTCGGGGTGCAACACAACCTTAAAGAATGGACCTAAAAAATCGGTTTTTTGGTTTCCCAGGGATAAAGATTTAAGAGAAAAATGGATTAGAGCCTTTAAAAGAGAAGATTTCGTGCCTGGAGAACATAGTAGGGTACATTTATACATAAATAAGTAACAAGAATTTTAGAGAAAGTTAGGTTATTATTATTTATTAACAAAGCATGAATTCCATGAACTTTGTAGAAAACTGGTGTTTTAAGTGTGTGAGGTGCATTTTCGCAAGGATGAAGTACAGGAAAAGTTTATTTTTTATAATGAAGAAACAGATCAGACTTTGCAAGCCCCTTTGAACATTCCAAAATTGATCTGTGGTAAGAACTTATTACACACTTAACTTATGCTTTTAAATTATATAGTCTCCATTTAACTATTAAATCTCTGAGTATGAAACAGATCCCCTGAAGGGATACTTTTATTTATTGAGTTGAGAAATGAACTTGTACCATGCCAGTCATATTCCTAGGAAAAGCAGAGGATAATAAGATAATAATGTCAACATTTTTGTCTTCTGTAACATTCATTCATATTTTTGTTCGTCTTTTTTACACTCTTTTACAGTATCAAGCTGCTGTGGCTTGGATGCATTGATGTATAAGCTATACCTTCTAAATAAAAAACGTATGTTTCTTGAATTAACTGTTTTATTTTTGATTGCTAAGGGCCAAATGTTGTAATAATCAAAACATGTTTTATTTGTGTGGGCTTATCCAACTTCTTAGTTGTAGTCATAATAATTGTATTCTCAATTTTCACCCATTACAACCCGTGTAAACAAAATATCCATGGCAAGGCTTGTTTATGGGTTATAATGGATGAAAATTAGGAATATGATTATGACTAATAATAAGTTGAATAACCCGGGATTTACTACAATGAAAAGTTGTTGGCAATTTAATCTTATTTAATTACCTATAAATAGAAAAAAAAACAACTTCCTGCAGATTACAACATTTTGCACTTTCAACACATATCACTGCATACAGTTTTTATTACTTTGAGTCCTTGCTGTTACTACACACACTAGCACTCAAATCCTCTCGAAGTAGGGAGGAAGTAGGCTCGATACATCTCTGTTTGTGGAAGTAAGTAGGTAGGTACTTTCTGGACACTGGCACTTTCCAACTACTATTGAGTTTCTACCATTTTGACTGTGAAGACCTCACTAAAGAAGTTCTATGCAGGACATCAAGTTTTGGGTATAAATGGTAGGTATATGATGATCTCTTGCTTATTCCTTTAAGAAAATTAACAGTTAAAAGATAATGTAATTCCTAAATTTTTAACAGAAATATGAAGTTTACTGAGTTTGATCTTAGTCATGTAGTACATTTACACCACATGGACCAAATTAGACCAAGGAACAAATTGAGTACCTAATCAACTTGAATCAAAGTTTGTCAAAGAACAGCTGTTTTAGTTATAAATGGAAGCTTTAGCCCTTTTCGGAAACTGCAATCCAATTCCAGAATCTAATTTGGGGCTAAAGTGTTTACACCATAAAAAAGACTGTTTGATCTACCTCCTTTACTCTGAACCAAATATTTGATTCCCAGTGTTTACACCACAGTGACATCATTTGATACTTGGACCAAATGTTTGGTCCATGCAGTGTACCTAAACAAGTAAATGTAATACATGGTCTATATAGGAATACATTGAGAGCAAATAAATCTGTTTATGTAACAAATTTTGAAATTTGTAACAGGGTGTTACATAAAGGAGCTAGGGTTTTGTATAAAAGAATATAAATGATTAGAAAATCTTTTTGCATTCTTTGCTCTGGGTGAAATAACTCTTGGGAAAAAAAGCTACATTCTTAATAGGTATATATTAAAAAGTTAAATGCAACCCTCTATACTTGCCTACTGGCAAGTTTACTGTTCTAGTTTATAGACTTTAGTCTGGCCTTTTTCAAATTCAGGAATCAGGATGAGTCACTGAGGGTTAACCTAAGTTTTTTTTATTAAACTATGTAGGTACTCTGTATTTTAACTTACCCTACTATTTTCTTCAGATATAGATTAGCTTACATCCATTTTTTCTTCACACCCTCATTCCTTTGAAACCAAACAACGGATTTGCTAGACCTGTATACATTGATTTCGCACCGTGACACCCAACCACGTTTGAGAAATTTTCAACACTTCTAAAGCACTTGTTGTTAGTCTAAATGCAGCACTAGCTGCAAGAAATGTCCTAAAGTCCGGCACAATTTATAAAAACAAAATTATGAATACAAAATGAATAATATTAGTCGCAAAGTCGAAAAAAATATTTGAAATCCATACAATTCAAATGGTCTCACACTAGTGACCTTGGACCACGACTGTGACGTCACAGCTTCTGCTTCACGGCCTTATGGTGTAGGTGGCAGTGCTTTAATCCATATGGAGGCTTCGTTACCGTGGCAACCGATAAAAAAACCGATAAACAAAATGGTATTTATGACGATATCACGGTGCCTAATGCTCCTGACAACTGACAGTTTTATTTACCGGTAAATAATCGGCCATAACGTTGTCATTATAGACCGCTAATGTTCAATTGTTTGAACATTACGCTACGCGTCGAGTGGCAAACTTCACTCTCCGAACAAAAAAGTTTTACTTTTTGCTCTTAATACATAAATAACTATTACTTCTCTACCTACTTAGTGTATTTATTACTAAATTTGCTGACCCTTAAAAACAACAGAAAACCCTCCGCATAATACCAGAACAAACCCATTTTGGATAAAGCATGGAGGCGTCATAATAGAAAACCATACCACCTAAATGTGACTACACTATCTCTATGAGTGACTTTGTATCCTATTCTTAAATTTTTATTAATTAATAAATTTACTTTCACAAGTAAATAATAAATAGTTTTACAAAATATATCAAAACAAAACAAGTATAGAACTAACAAACAACCTGTTTGCGGGCTTACGAAAAACGCCCAAATGGACAGTTTTATTAAGACATTTATTTTATTTTTTTTAAGTGCCTTATTTAAAAACAACATGAATTTCATGTAAGAGAATTAAAAAGCAATTATTGTTACAAATACAATAATGTGCTGTCTAACTCAAACTTTTACCCGATTATCAATACTTTTGCAGATAATCATCATAATACGATTATGCTTTCCGGCGGGGTATATATTTTCCCTCTTATGTACTGATCACTAATGTCAATGCTAACATTTCCTTATTTACAGGAATTCATTTTATTTTCCCTTAATATAATAATTGTTCCAGTTTCTATAAAAGAGCAGGAAAACTATGATGTTAATACGTGTTCTGTTGATATTTTATAGTTACGGCTCGGGACTGACAGAACTAACCTTTGCTCCTAACGAGTCAAACTCATCTGAGATAATTAGCTCATTCTTGGAAGATTATATGAAGAATAGTGCCACGAACGTTCTCGTCTCAGATAATGTCTCTCAGAGCCTTGCCAGCAATGTTGCTCAGTTCAGGGCGACTTTCAATGGGTTAGAGAACGTACTGAGCAACTCGCCATCAGTCAACACGTACCTGATTTTGATGCCAAGGAATGAAGACGATTTGCTCAAAGTCTTGTCAGTTAAAAAATATTCAGGCGTTACAAAGTTTATTGTCGTATTACCGAACACATCTATGACACAAAACGTGTCCTCATTCTTTTGGAACTTCAAGCTACCGAATGCGATAACAATCATAAACGAAAATAGTGATATCAACGTATATAAACTTAATTTTAGAAATTGTGCAAATGTATCGAACGAATACGTAACGAACTTGAAAGTAGGAAGGTGGACTATTGAGCAACTTGAGTGGAACATGAGAGAGCAGCTGAAGGGGTGTCCACTGAATTTAGAGTGGACGATTATGCCCCCTTTTATTAACAATAACGACACCTCCATGAGGGGTATATTTGTGGAGTTCCTAGAAGCGTTTGAGGAGATTAGCGGCCGGATAGTGGCATACAGACCATACAACCCCGACTATCTGGAAGAAATAACTCAAGGTTACAGCTTCGACTCATTGATTGAAGCTTTCGAAACCGGATATGCCGACATCTTCGTGGGTCCCTCGAGCATAAACACGGCAACCATGTTTGACACTTCTCCCATACTTTATGAGGAAAGTATTTTATTTCTAGTTCCCAAACCACGTGCGCATATCTGGCATGACATACTAACTCCGGAGAACTACGTCACGTATTTAGCATTTGAAGTAATTTTTTTTACGCTGGTTCTGCTGTTTTATTACATGGCGAAGATGACTGTGGACCGTTATATGTTTAGTTCAATTACTAAAATTTATTTTATGTTTTACACTTGGTTTCTAGCTTTTCCATCGCTAAGAATCCTTCCAAAACACAGAGCACTTCGTCTATTTCTGGGTAAGCACTATATATTACACCATAAAATTAGTAGTTTTAAAGGCAGTTGTCTATAGCTTCAGTCATCTTGGGGTTTATGTTAATGTCCCTGTATATGCAAGCAAAGATTGTGAGTAGCTTAAGTGGCCAGGTATACGGGCGCTCTGTACAAAACACCGATGACCTCCTGGAATCCGGCATACCAATCAAAACTTTCATTGGCGTAGCCTACATCTTTCAGATATCTTTGCATAAACGTGATAAGGAAGTATATCAACGTCTAGAGAATTTAGAGGGGGTCATATATCCTTTAGAAGCTGGCGATCTGGCAGTTCGTTTTAAGAATTTCGCTACCATCGTTGATACAGGTAACCAAAATATCAATAATCTAACGCTTATTCCTACTGTAAAAATTCTATATTTTTAGGGTACTTAATTATGCGTCCAAACATTCTTAGGTCATTTAGTGCTTTTGAGGTGTACAATATGAAGCAGGTCATTGTCATGCCCAAAGGCGCGTTCTACGCAGAAAAGTTCAGCGAATGGTTTACCACGCTCTTGGAGAGTGGGATTAAATCGAAATTCGAAAGCCTCTATGAGCATTATTATGCATTGCAGCACTTCGTCGAAGAGGATAAGAGACGTTTTGTGGTATCATTAAACCAGTTCATTCCAACCCTAGTGTTAACAGGATCCCTGTTATTCGTATCGTTTGCTATTTTACTCCTTGAGATTATATATTTTCGGTTCAGCCGATTGGTGATGAAGTATTCCACTAAAAGGTGCCAAACAGAATTCATGTAGACATTAAAATTATCAGATTTTGTTTTGTCAATGGAAGAACGACATGGAACAATGTTGCATCATTAAAACAGTTCAATTCAACCCTAGTGTTAACAGGACCTATGTTTTTCGTATCGTTTGCTATTTTGCTTCTAGAGATTATATATTTATTTTCGGATCAGCCAATTGCTAGTGAAGTATTTCACTAGAAGTTCTCAAACAAGATTGATGACTTAAATTGGTTAGATTTTATTTTATCAATGGAAGAACTACATGAAACAATGTAAGTGGCGCCATCGAATGACGGCAGGTGCTTCCACTAGTGCATGCGAGATAATAGTGAAGTGAAACCAAGCCATTTTTGTGCCAAAGTTGTCGCTTCCCAAAGACAGATGGCCGAGATTTGTACCTATACTGTCTGGGGACGACGTTCAGTAGAGTATCAAACTCATTTCTCTATCAGACAGAGGAACCATATTCCGGTTTCGCTCTTATTAGAGCTCATTAGTATGGTATCCTCAAACCTGATAGAAATACGAATTCGAAAAATACTTGGTCTCCTCCCTTGCTCAAAGCATTGTGTATGTAACTGGATTGGTTTCACTTCACTATTATCTCGCATGCCCTAGTGGAAGCACCTACCGTCGTCCGATGACGCCACTTTCATACAAACACAGTGCCTTGAGGAAGAGAGGAGACCAAGTATTTTTTGAACTCGTATTTCTATCAGATTTGAGGTACCTATACCATACTGATGAGCTCTAATAAGACCGAAACCGATCTATGGTTCCTGAGCCTGATAGAGAAATGAGTTTGATACTCTGCTGAATGTCGTGCCCAGACAAGTATAGGTACGAATCTCGGTCATCTGTCTGTGGGATGCTACAACTTCGGCAGCAATCTGGCTTGGTTTCACTTCACTACACGGAACAATATTGATTGAGCGTTTACTTTGATATTTGGCTACTAGAGATTATATACCAAACCGTATATTATATACCAAGCAGGATTGGTGAAGAAATCAATTCGGTCAGATTTCGGTTACATATAAATATGTTGTATCATTAATGCCCATTCTCACCAATATTTCCTTAAGTTCCGAATAGCTAAGGGACGCATAAAAGTTAAGTGACACTTGTGTCAATCTGTATTGCACCATACCTTTTAAATAAAATCTTAAGCAAGTGTAGGATAAATTTGGCAGTGTTGATTCTCCCCGACGGATTCTAGGGATATTTTCATTTTCACTAATAACAGAACCTACAATAATTATCATTTTGGCATTTGTCAACAGGAACATTAAAATTGCATAGATAATAGCTATTTATGTAACCAGTTACGAAAAGTCCGTTTTTGTGTAACGAATGAATTTTGCGGGACGAACGCAGCGATTTCCCGCAATTTGAATGAGGTACAAAAAAAAGGCTTTTCGTCACGTGTTTCATACAAGATTTTTTTCTAATTTTGACTGCAAATACCTACTTAGAGAGAGAGTTATTAATATTAAACTTCAATATTTACTTTTAAACCACTTTGTATCCACTTAATACCGTAAAACTGTAGCAACGGTGTGCCACAACCGAAACCTGCAACTGGTGGTGGGAATGGACACGAACTTTTAGTCACTAGTTACGAAAGATTTTACTTTTCGTAACTAGTTACGAAAAGTAGGCCGTTACGTCACTGTCATCAGTATTGAAAAGTGCCACTTTATATGTCAAAATTAGAAAAAATAAATTTGTCCAGCTCAGAAACCACGATATCACAGAATAAAATATACAGAAAGCCCACTCAATGACGGTCCCTTTGATCTTTCAAAAATACTCACCTTTCTACCTTGACTACCTTGGCACAGAATAAAATATACAGAAGCCCAACTCTTTCAAGGTCGCAAAATATTGCATAAGCTAAAGTTTGGATAAGTTGGTATAGCGTCATTCTGACATTTTGCAGTGGCGGAGTGAAAATATTTTAACTTTTATTATGTTTATTGTTGGTAGGTAAGTTCTGATAAAAGGTGAGCATACTGTCCAAGTTGCTAGATGTCTGTCAGTAAAACAAAAATTTCATACCTTATTCAGTCAGAAATTGCTTCCGGATCTTGCAATATAAGTAGCAAGTATATATTATGTAAGGAAACATGGCGGGAAGTTTTACCAGGTTAGCTGGAGTGGTATGTGCAGCTAAGAACTGTAATCATAATCAGTACAACTCGAACCTTTCTTTCGATTTCCTCAAGATAGAAAATGTAAGTTTATATTTTCAAATAAGTATCTTAGGTGTGTATTATTCCGTATACACTATGGAACAATTCAGTAGGTTTTACTATTTGTAGAGCAACTGCATGGTCAATTTCTTCAAATCGGCCAGATTTGCTTCGAAATTTGGATTCGCTTCATGGCAGCACTTCAAGACAGCATGTTCATCATTGGCACTCGCTGCAGGAGGTTGCGATATGAAGCAGTACCAACGATTTTCCTCAATTGGAAGGGATATCAAATCTTAGTGATGAAAGAAACAACAAAAGAGACGTTTATTTTCTGAAGATTTAGGTGAACAGTTGGCAGCTTGTACATGCCCTACAATACATTTGTGTCTTTCGTATTAGTGTTAGAACATTTTTTTAATACACATTTTAAAAAATTTGCCCGCAGAAGTTTATTTCTCAAATGTATAGTGTTTGCAGAAATATTTCTTTACCACATTCCTGTGTTAATTTCCCTAGAGAGTGCGCTATAAAATTGTATTTAAGGTTAAAATTGTATTTTACATTAAAATGTATTAACAGATATTTTTAAGCTGCTGTTCCAAATTCTCATAAAAACCAATTGATTATTTGGCAGCATCAATAAATTGTATGGATTGGAGATAAAAAAATAAAAAAAAAATCATTTTTAAAAAATCTATAATTTAGATAATTCAGAGGCTATTATATCTACTATATACGTACCTCTACACCTGAGCTAGGTTACAGCTGGTCAGCGGGTTACACCAATAGGTTAAGTTTAGGGTAACTACATAATAAAATACAATTAAAAATAAATTTTAGCACGCCTCTGAAATCTATACCAAGGTAGTCAAGGTAGAAAGGTGAGTGTTTTTGAAAGATCAAAGGGACCGTCACCGAGTGGGCTTTCTGTATATTTTATTCTGTGACCTTGGTATAGATTTCAGAGGCGTGCTAGATTTTTTTTATAATTTTATTTTATTATGAAGTTACCCTAAACTTAACCTATTTGTGTAACCCGCTGACCAGCTTTAACATAGCTCAGGTGTAGCGGTACGTATATAGTAGATATAATATCTTTTGAATTACTTGAATTATAGATTTTTCAAAAAATATTTTTTTTTTTACCTTCTGATTACATCAAATATCTCTGCCAAACAATCAATATTTCTGCAAACACTATACATTTGAGAAATAAACTTCTGCAGGGAAATTTTTTTATTCATATGTTTATTAGAGAGATCCACACCAATACGAAAGACACAAATGTATTGTAGGGCATGTACAAACTGCCAACTGTAAATCTTCAGAAAATGAACGTCTCTTTTATTGTTGCTTTCACCGCTAAGATTTGATATCCCTTCCAATTGAGTAAAATCGTTGGTACGCTTCATATCGCAACCTTCTGCGGGGAGTGCCAACGATGAATATGCTGTCTTGAAGTGATGCCATGAAGCGAATCCAAATTTCGAAGCAAATCTTGCCGATTTGAAGAAATTGACCATGCAGTTGCTCTACAAATAGTAAAACCTACTGAATTGTCCCATAATGTAATAAAATAATATTCCTAAGATACTTATTTGAAAATATAAACTTACTTTTTTCTTTCTTAAGGAAATCGAAAGAAAGATTGGAGTTGTACTGATTATGATTACAGTTTTTAGCTGCACATACCACTCCAGCTAACCTCTGGTAGAACTTCCGGCCATGTTTCCTTCTATATATTCTTGCTAACTATATTGCTAGATCCGGAAGCAATTTCTGACTGAATAAGATCTGAAATTTTTATTTTACTGACAGACATCTAGCAAATTGGACGGTATGCTCACCTTTTACCAGAACTTACCTACCACAATAAACATAATGAAAGTTAAAATATTTTCACTCCGCCACTGCAAAATGTCAGAATGACGCTATACCAAGGTATCCAAACTTTAGGTTATGCATTATTTTGCGACCTTGAAAGAGTGGGGCTTCTGTATATTTTATTCTGTGACGATATTCCCTAATACATCCCCTGACGAGGTAGTATTACTGACGTGGTCTTGTTATTGTTGTTTTAAGACAATATGATGCTAGTTACGTCCATAGTCCAAGGTTAAACAGTGCGCCAAGTGTCTGGAATTCTTTTCAAAACCAAGAGCCCGAAATTCCATAATAAAGCCATTAATAAAGATTAAGCCATTTATTTGTAACAATTGTGGCCGCAAGAATTCCAGGAAAGCTTTGCTAGAGAGGCGTTACTAACCAAGAATTTTTAAATTGAATTTTGATTGTGATTGTTTAAAGCCTCACAATTGCGATCATTGCCAGTTCTGAATGGGAGACCAGAGCAGTCTTTACCAGTATGTGATATATGTGAACACAAAATATAATGATAGCCGAAGTACAAAACTGCAAAACAATAAAAATTCTGTACATTTTTTAGATTGAGTTGTAATTTTTGTTTGACAGTTTGACTTTCATTCCAGCTTGCACCTGCGAACGATTCTCACTTAAAGTTAAGGGCGACATAAGCCGCGGAACTTCTAGGCTTAGACAAGCCACCCTTAAAATGATGCTTATTATGTGGGGCAATGGTATTGCTTGTTTATGTGTCACTTAACCTTAAGTATACTTAAATTTTCCTTAGTGCGAACGGGCATAAACAGTTTATCTTAACCTTAGTGTTAATAGAATCGCCGCTTTTCAAATCGTTCGCCATTTTGCTACCAGGGATTATATATTTTCGCTTCAGCCAATTGGTTTATAACACCTACCGTGATTGAGGTAGAAATTATTTTGGCCAGATTTCATTTTATCATTAGAAGAACTATATGGTAAAAACCATTTATATACCCAATAAAATTGACAAAGTGGCTAAAGTGTTTTTTTTTTGTAAAACTTGTTTCTACAAAATAAAAAGTGTTTTCTGGGCATTGAAACCGTTGTCCAGTGAAATTTCTTCCTGACGTTTCGTCTACAGCTGCGGCAGACAAGAGAGACAAGAGATTATCAAAGACAACGGGCGAATTGATCTCCAGTGCTTCCCAACGTTGATTGATTCAGTGTTGCCACCTTGATTTATTTAGAAAGTACTAGATATTACCGAAAATTGTACTAGATTGCCTAAACTAGGTCATAAAAATTCAAATATTTACTTCTGACGGAGATCATAGAGTAATAAAATAAACCATTTTTAATTATTCTGCTTGTCAAGGTATTGATTGGGGTCCAACTCCGTATACAATGTATCTATATGCCATATGAGAACTGACGTGACGTGTAGTTTTGACAGACCCCGGATGCCCTCAGCTTGTGCGCGTGAACTGTGAAGATTGTGCCATATTTGGGACTGTGGATGGTAGAGACTAAATGAGATGCGAAGGGACTAGACCTACTAGGGGTAGCCACACTGCTAGATCGTACGTACTAAGCTGACGTAGCTCCCAATAAAATTGGGAGCTGCACATCTCATTAAAACCAAATGGGTGCGATGAGCGCCACCTGTGTGCAGGCAGTTGCTTGCAGTGTTGGGATTTTTATTTGTTTAGAAAGTACTGAAATATTTCGAAAATTGTAGTATGTTGCCTTCTAAGGTATTCGATACTAAACTAGGTCATAAAAATTTGGAAAATAAAAAAAATTGCTTCTGAATGATTTCATAGAATAATAAGGCCACAAACCATTTTTAATTATCTCACTCCGTATACAATATATTTATATGTCATATGTGAAAATAAGTGACGTGAAAACGTGTAGTTTTGAGAGTTTTGACCATCGAGCTAATCTGGAGAACCCCCGCCTGTTTTACAGTTTTGGCTCCCCTTTTTAGCAGTGGGATTCCCACTGCCAAAAACTGGCAAAGATATCCACCGTCTGACATCATGACGTCTTACATCAAATGTCACTATCTATATTTTTATTATTTCTTATTTCCAATACAAATGATATCGATCTCCCAGCTAGAGCGCTAGGGCTCTTAGCTGACCTAGCTCCAAGGTTTTCTAAAACTTAAACAAAAACTAAAAACAATCGACACAATCTATATCCAGTCCGGCTTTAAGCTGCTATAACCATGACGCTTCTATGACGTGTGCTGACGACCAATTTACGTCAGGGGAACAAACAAGGAGGACATTTTTGGGAAAATATCGCCATTTGTTGGCTCTGTCCATATTTGCTAGATCATTGGTTTTGACAGATCAAGGATGCCCTCAATCTCAATGTCTTCTCGTGAACTTTAAAGATTGTACTATATTTGGAGCTGTCAGGGAACTAAAGTACTAAATGAGACGCGAAAGGACTACACCTAGTACAATAATTTCACTAGGGGTGGCAGCACTGTTGATTGTATTGACCTAATGTAGCTCCAAATAAAATTGTGACCTGCCGATTTTGGTAAAACTGAATGGATGCGACGAGAGCCACCTGTGCGTTCAACTTGATTCTAGTGTTGCCACCTTGATTTGAGGCCAAACTCCATATACAAAATATGGATGTGTCATGTGAGAAAATGACAACTGATGTAAAAACGTATGGTTTTGAATGTTTTGACAGATCCCGGATACCCTCAGCGCGTGCACGTAAACTGTGAAGATTATACGGGGGGTGTTCTTGGGGTGTGGTTCTTGGTGATGAGAAACATAAAAAACACAGTGTTTTTTCTTTCCTCAAACTTCTATTGTGCTAAACGTTTCGATGCCCTATGGCATCTTCATCAGTAGAGGTTCTTAAGTTTCGCTATCTTGGTGCTAAGGCTCACGGACTGCTTCATCATAGCGGAGGTGTCATTTCCATATGTTAAATTATATTATTTTAATATAATTAATTATATAATTATATATGACAACATTTTCCCCTGCTCTGGTAAACATATAGTTGCGACGTATAAACGTGCGTCGTTCTTGGACCTTGCTGCATATACGGGGGGTGTTCTTGAGGTGTCGTCCTTGGTGATAGAAAACAAAAAAAAACACAGTGTTTTTTTCCTTTCCTCAAACTTCTGTTGTGCTAAAAGTTTCGATGCCCTATGGCATCTTCATCAATAGAGGTTCTTAAGTTTCGCTATCTTGGTGCTAAGGCGCTCGGACTACTTCATCATAGCGGAGGTGTCATTTCCATATGTTGCGGTGATGTTGTTGTATGAGAGCATTTTTTCCCAGCTCTGGTAAATATATAGTTGCGACGTATAAGCGTGCGTCGTTCTTGGACCTTGCTGTTATACGGGGAGTGTTTTTGGGGTGTGATCCTTGGTGATGGAAAACAAAAAAAAAACACAGTGTTTTTTTTCCTCAAACTTCTATTGTGCTAAACGTTTCGATGTCCTATGGTATCTTCATCAGTAGAGGTTCTTAAGTTTCGCTATCTTGGTGGTAACACTTACGGACTGCTTCATCATAGCGGAGGTGTCATTTTCATATGTTGCGGTGATGTTGATGATGAGAGCATTTTTCCCATGCTCTGGTAAATATATAGTTGCGACGTATGAACGTGCGTCGTTCTTTGACCTTGCTGTATATACGGGAGGTGTTCTTGGAGTGTGGTCCTTGGTGATGGAAAACAAAAAAAAACACAGTGTTTTTTCCTTTCCTCAAACTTCTGTTGTGCTAAAAGTTTCGATGCCCTATGGCATCTTCATCAGTAGAGGTTCTTAAGTTTCGCTATCTTGGTGCTAAGACGCACGGACTACTTCATCATAGCGGAGGTGTCATTTCCATATGTTGCGGTGATGTTGATGATGAGAGCATTTTTCCCATGCTCTGATAAATATATAGTTGCGACGTATGAACGTGCGACGTTCTTTGACCTTGCTGTATATACGGGAGGTGTTCTTGGAGTGTGGTCCTTGGTGATGAAAAACAAAAAAAAACACAGTGTTTTTTCCTTTCCTCAAACTTCTATTATGCTAAACGTTTCGATGCCCTATGGCATCTTCATCAGTAGAAGTTCTTAAGTTTCACTATCTTGGTGCTAAGGCTCACGCACTGCTTCATGATAGCGGAGGTGTCATTCCCATATGTTGCGGTGATGTTGTTGTATGAGAGCATTTTTCCCCTGCTCTGGTAAATATATAGTTGCGACGTATAAGCGTGCGTCGTTCTTGGACCTTGCTGTTATACGGGGAGTGTTCTTGGGGTGTGGTCCTTGGTGATGGGAAACAAAAAAAAAACACAGTGTTTTTATCCTTTCCTCAAACTTCTATTGTGCTAAACGTTTCGATGCCCTATGGCATCTTCATCAATAGAGGTTCTTAAGTTTCGCTATCTTGGTGCTAAGGCTCACGGACTGCTTCATCATAGCGGAGGTGTCATTTCCATATGTTGCGGTAATGTTGTATGAGAGCATTTTTCCCCTGCTCCACTGCGTTTTGTGGTGCCAATGTATACCGACCCAAAGCCGCATGGAACTCGGTAAACTCCGGGTGCCGATAGGGAATCCCTACGGACTTTAGCCGATCTCACGCTCTGTTTTATTGTACGGGTGGGTTTAAAGACAGTTTTAACCCGTACTTTTTGAGTAGCCTGCCGATCCTGTCCATTACTTTGTGGATGTATGTAGATCCGCGTTTTTCTTCATCTTCTCCCATTGTTCCTTCCTTACGCTCTACATTTCTTAGACGGACGTTCCTATCAAACTTGTGCTTGCTGTAGCCATTCCAATCAAAGGCTCTTTCCAGATGCTTGATTTCCCAATCGAAATCAGTCGGCACACAAATTCACAAACGGTAAGCGTCCTTCTTTTTTTATCTCCATAGTGAATTGAATTTCGGGTTGATAGAGTTGAGGTGTAAGAGGAAGTTTTGAATTTCGCCCTCGCCATGGCTCCCAATAATAAAGGTGTCATCCACCTATCGGAACCAGCACTTTGGCCTCTCATTTGACGTTGCCAAAGCCTTGGCCTCGAAATTTTTCATAAAATAGTTGGCTATTGTTACTGGACTAAGGGGGCTGTCCATAGCTACACCATCAGTTTGTTCGTAGAAATCTTCTTTCCACTGAAAATAATGAATAATACAGTGGTTAGGTAGTTTTGGAACAACTTGGCAATATATTGTGGAAAAACCTGGTAAATATGTTCCATGGCTTCCTTAATGGGTACCATCGTGAAGAGTGAAACAACATCGAAGCTAACGAGAATCTTCCTGGAGAAAGAGTCAAAGAATACAGATTTTTGACGAAATGAGTGGAGCCTTTTATAAAACTTGCAGTATTTTCTATTTTAAGTTATAGCAGTTTTGTGATGTGTTTCGCGATTTCGTAGTTCGGGCTTCCTACGGTGCTTACGGTGGGTTTCAGTGGCACATCCGGTTTGGGGATCTTTGGCAAACCATACAGCCTTGGTGGCAAGGCTTCTGATTTATTAAGCTTAGTCATTTCATCCGATACCCTTGATTAAATTCTTGGTGGTCCTCGAACCCGGACGGTTGGATCACGAGTTAGCTTCTTGTAGGTGTTGGGATCTAACAGTGTCCTGATTTTTCCTTCGTAATCCGATGTTGACATTACTATAGTGTTGCGTTTCCTTATCTGTTGGTAAATGAGAATATCCGTATCTACGTTCAAGGCTTTCTTTTCTGCAAAGGTGAGATTGCTTTTCGGTGGTTTTGCGCGTTGTAGAATTCGCGACGTCTCCATCTTTATCTGTTCAGCCATCTGAGTTGGCAGCTGCCGGATTCCGCTCTCCACGTTTGCTATGATATCTTCCACAGGTATCCTCTGGATGGTGTTATCCCTCCGTGCTTTGTTCGTCGTATTGGCTACAACCTTGCGTTGACTCTCTTCGGTTGTGAGTTTTAACGTGTCCGGCGAATTTTTAGTGGCACCTAGTGCGTCAACTTTTTTCCTTTGTCTGTGCAACGGCTTGGGCTGCAATCTTGCGTTCATGTGTCAAACGATCCACCTTTTTGCAATCGCTCCAATGGAAGCTGTCAGCTAATTCTAAATTGACAAATAACAGTTTTTTATTATAATATGCAAGATCTCTATGGATCTCATGGATCCTTTCACGGAGGAGAGATGGTTCGGTCGGGTGGGGAAAGATTGACGGCGCGGCGTGGGAATAAATACCACAAAACATCGAAAAGCACATGAGATCACTTCGCCCATTGCCTTTAATAAAGTCTGCCGCAGCTGTAGACGAAACGTCAGGAAGAAATTCCGTTGGACCACGGCTTCAAAGCCCAGAAAACACACACAGAGATTCTATTCTGACCGGCCGTGAAATCCTACTTGTCGTGAATACTTGCAGTCTTATATACCATAGATTGACCATCTCTCTTAAAACAGTTCAAGGGAAAAACTCTCTCTGACAGGGGGGAGAGTGAAATATTGAAAGACTACCGTTGGGTCCTTGGCCAAGGAAAGTTTGGTAAAAGCATAAAAGTTATGCGATTTGTAACATAACGTGTATCCCCTAAGTTTCGTTTGCATATTGTAGTTCTCGCCCTTGTTTGTGAATATAGAAACGTCAATAAAGCTGAGTATTAATAATATCGCATCGATTACGTGAAATAATCTATTAAAAGAGCGAAGCCGACTAAAATAATTATTGTGATATTAAGAAAACTGACCCTATTAAGATAACTCCCCTGAAGTAGTTTAATTGATCATTAGCCTACATCGGCTGAGACTGGAGACTTATTAAATATAACTTTTTTAGTTTGACCTGTCATTACAAAGAAATTACCTACGTTACAATAAAAAAGCTGATATAATTTCTGAGATAAGGTAATTGTTTTAAAGAAATTCTGCCGGAAACAAAATGCATATAGTAGTTCTCGCCCTTGTTTGTGAATATAGAAACGTCAATAAAGCTGAGTATCAATAATATCGCATCTATTACGTGAAATAATCTATTAAAAGAGCGAAGCCGACTTAAATAATTATTGTGATATTAAGAAAACTGACCCTATTAAGATAAATCCCCTAAAGTAGTTTAATTGATCATTAGCCTACATCGGCTGAGACTGGAGACTTATTAAATATAACTTTTTTAGTTTGACCTGTCAATACAAAGAAATTACCTATGTTACAATAAAAAGACTGATATAATTTCTGAGATAAGGTAATTGTTTTAAAGAAATTGTGCCGGAAACAAAAAGTACAAATTGACACCATTAATATCAACTAATGGTTTTGCCCATCCTAATCGTTTTATTGTTTTGCCACCAGCATATTTTAAGATATCCATCTACATCTTGAAACAAATAGTAATCTATTATTAACATAACTTTTTAAGCAAATATTTTTGGTATACTTGGTTCTAGTTCTCTCAAAGATGACGATCGCAGCGGTAATTTTTCCACTACTACTGCTGATTTTGAGTGGTACTGAAGTACCAGCAAAGCTTCTGCCTATTTCGAATAAGAACATCTGGAACAATATTAGTCACTTCTTGGAAACGTCTCTAAAGGACAGCCTTGTTAACGTTTTGGTGAGTGAAGGCCCTAATGATTTACCTACAATGTCGAGTGCCGTGCCTTTACTCAGTACAACTTCAGCTAATTGGAATGGTGTTTTAGAGCCTCTAAACTTAATTTCTAGGAATTTTATAATATTGAACTTGTCTTTAGCCAGTATAAATGCTACGTTAAATGAAAATTTGGAATTCCTACCTGGATCGGCCAAATACTTCATTGTAACCGATAATCATAGCATAGTGGCAGACATTGCTGAAGCATTTTGGAAGGCAAGACTGCTCCATTCTTTTATAGTGGTTTACAATGAGTCATCTGACACAATTGGCCTCTTTAAACTTAATGTGCTGGAATGCGGGGCAAGAGCTGAGGCATTATATTATTCAGACTTGACAGAACCAATTTCCCCTGCTGACTTGGGGGAGGCGAACCTAATGGCCCAATTTATAGGCCGTCCACTCTATGTCTCATGGACTACGATGGCACCATTCGTTGAACCATCCAATACCACCGTGGCGAGTGGGATATATGTCGACCTTCTGAAAGCTTTAAGTCACTTTAGTCGAAGACCTTTAATACTCAGGCCTTTCGAACCAATTTACGGAGATGAGATATCTCAGTCATATAGTTTTGAATCAGTGCTCAACGATCTCGATGGAGAGTATTCGCAAATATTCCTTGGCCCGACAAACACCCACACCATAGCCATTTTTGACTTGTCACCCATAATTCTAGAAAACACCATGATGTTTTTGTGCCCTAAACCTTTGACGGTATTCTGGCACAAAATCGTTTCGAGGCAAATGGCCCTTCCGCTTATTGGCTACAATGTGTTTGTAATCTTTATAGCTGCGCTGTTCACTTACATGGCCAAGGCTACGGTGGACAGAATCGTGTACACGTCAGTGGGAACGACATGTTTCTTATTTTTTGGTATAAATTTGGATGTTCCTTCTTTAAACAAGAGACTGCCGAAGAGTTCGAATATGAGAATTCTTTTAGGTACGTAAGAAATTAGGAATTTGCGGACTATACTTGAACACCTCAAGGCTCATCAATTAACGTAATCTGGACCGACATACTGTACGTAACGAAATCTTAAATTCACAAGTTTTCAAACAAAAATCAACAAGTTGGCTTTGGATTATTGATAAAAAAGAATGACGTAATAAGAGTAAATGTAGTGATGCCGCAAGACAGAGCAAGAAAGACGTCTTGTCTTGAGGCAGATCATCATGTGTTGTCGACTTTTTAATATGTTTATCTTAATAAGTCAAGACAAGACATTTCTTGAGTCATCTTAACAAAAATATTAATTACCGAAAATAACCTTAGACTGTTTGCATTTTTCACTATACTGGGTCGTGCACCACTAGACTGGCCATAGGAAAACCCATGTACATTTTGATACCTTTAAATATTTGTTCCCCCATTAATTTTGGAACAAAACAGTATCAGACCTTTTTAAAGGTCTTTGTGTGATGGATTTGCGCATGCGGGGATACAATATTTGAGGGTATCAAAATTGACATTGGATTTCTTATGACCAGTCTGGAGGTGCACCACTGGGTATATTATGTGCTTCGCGTCACTCTAGTAACTAGGAAGGCTTTTGATAGTAGGTGTAAGACAAATAGCCACTTCGCTTTCTGGAAAGTGGTTTTCCTCAAGTCTTTTTCAATGAGTGAAGAGTGACACCAAAGCATACAGATACATGAATCTGTAACATTTGTCTATAACAACAAAATTTATTAGAAATTACTTACAGCGTCTAAAAATACAAATTTGGATTATTATCAAAAATTCAGGTTCGAATTAGGACAAGATCCAATCTAAAGTGTTTTCTGGGCTTTCAAGCCGTGGTCCAATGGAATGTCTTCCTTTCATTGTACAAATGGAATTTCTTCCTTCCATTATACAAATGGAATTTTTTTCTTTTAGGAAGGAAAAATTCCACTGGAACACGGCTTCAAAGCCCGGAAAAAACTTTAGATTGTATTTTGATCGACCGTGAAAAAATGCAAATAAAAATTCGCAATTTTTAGAGTAACGCTGGTTACGAAAGAACCAAATACGGTTAAAAAATAACACCAAGCTTCTAAAAATGAAAATTTGGAGCCTTTTCAAAGTTTAGGTCAGAGTAGGGCCCAAATCTGTAAAATACTACTTAAAGCGTTTAAAAAATACAAATTTGGCGTTGGTTTCAAAAAAACTCATGGATTAGAATCAAAAGCATTTAAAAATTACACAAAACTTTTTTGAGCGATTTTTGAGCAATTTATGCCAAAATCGTTTAGGACTCGCTGTATCTTAAAATGAGAATTTGGATGTTTTTGGATAATTACACTATTTTAGGGCAAAAGCAGACAAAACTGATTCATGTTTTGTAGTTTCATGTTTGTTAATTTAATTTTTTGACCAAGATAAGTGAAAATCGACTGATAACGCCACAGAATAAAAATATGTTGTTTTTCGGGAAGGTCTGAGTAGGATTACCTACAAAAATTGTTGAAAAATTACTCAAAGCATGTAAAAATAAAAATTTGGAGTACCTATTTCAAAAAAGTGAGATTATGATTCGCCCAAAATAGTTTAAAAATTACACAAAGCGTCGAAAAATGCAAGTTTGTATAAATTTGAGCCAAAATCGCTTAAGACTCAGAATGTCTAAAACGCATATTTTTATATTTTTGGGTAATTTTAATTTTAAGACAAAAGCAGACAAGCTGATTCGTCTCTTCTAGTTTGCTGTCTCGGATATCATTAATTTTGGACCAAAATAAGTGAAATGTGACTAAAAACTAAAATGTGGTGTTTTTCGAGAAGGTCTGATTAGGAAAAGGGCCAAAAATTGTTCAAAAATTAGTCAAGGCATGTAAGAATGCCAATTTGGAGTTATTCAAATTACTGAAATTATGATTCGGGTCAAAATTGGTTAAGAATTACTCAAAGCCAAGCAAAGCGAAACGAAAACCAAAAACCAAAGCAAAAATGCCAATTTGTTGAAAAAATGCAAAATTTGGAGGAAATTCAGAGAATTAGCGCGATAATCGGTTAAAAACGACTCACATATACCGTCATAAATTGACAATTTTTATGCTTTTGGAGATACTAAAATTTAGGATAAAATGAGGAGAAACTAATTCACGTGCGTTGCTTTTCCTAAAAATAAGTTTTTTTCTAAAATAAGTGAAGTTGACTAAAAACGCTCAAAATGAAAACTTGTTGCTTTTCAAGACTATGAATCAGGGCCAAAAATCAGTGAAAAATGACTCAAATCGTGTAATAATACAAACTTAAGTTTTTTGAAAAATTCATATTATAATTAGAACCAAATTAGTTTAAAAATCACAATAAAAGAATTAATTATACATTATACAGGGTGTTCCGAAATTAGATGGCCTCACTTTAACAGAAGATTCTTGAGGCCAAAATAATACTGGTTTGTCAAATAAGCAAATATCGAGAAATGCCCCCTAAGGGAGCTGTGCCTCTTTTAACTAAGGAGCAAAACTAAGTCTGACAAGGATTGGCGTCAGAATCGGTGAAAAATTACTCAGTGCCAAAATTCGTTTATTTTGGTAGATTCCTCATAAAAAGGTGTTAGATGACTGTCTTAATGTTCTTATAAACGGCCAATGCTCATGTGTAGGCCCTGTATTTGCCGTATAAATACAAGTTTGGAGGGTTTGGAGAAATTCGGGTTAAGATTATGTCCAAAAGCAATTAAAGATTACCCAAAGGGTCTAAATATGAAAATTAAAAGTTTTCTAATAAATAGTCAAGATTAGATTAGTTTTGGATTAAGGCCAAAACTGGTTAAAAATAACTCAAGAATCTAAAAAAGCAAATTAGAAGTTTTCCGAAAAATCTAAATTAGAATTAGGGTCAAAATCGTTTAAAAATGACTTAAGGCGTTTATAAATGCAAATTTTTTCTTTGAAATTTTTTGAAAAAAAAATGCAGGTTAAGATTAAAGTCAAAGTCACTTAAAAATTACTCAAATGCTTAAAAATGCAAATCTGAAGTTTGTAGAAAAATAGGATTACGATACTTCAAAATAAATTTTGGTGTTTTTCGATAGATTCAGGTTAGGATTCGCATATAAGAATCATTGCAACAATGACTGAAGCGGTAAAAATACAAATTTGAAGTTTTTGAAAACATTCAGTATATGATTAAAAAATGACTTAAAACGTCTAAAAAGGTAAATTTGATTTTCTTTTTTTTTTTGAAAAATGCATGTTAGAATAGGACTGTAAATTGTGTTATTGTAACTGTAATCCCCTGTTTAATTTTGGCCACCTAATTTCAGGACACTGTATGTATAAGAATTAAGAATACAATACATTAAATTCAGTTAAAAATTACCCACATTGTATAAAAATTCAAATTTTATTGGTTTGGAGAAATTAAATTTCGGGAAAAAATTAGACAAACTAATTCAAATATTCGAATTTGTTTTGGTAAAATTTATTTTGGATCAATATAAGTAAAATTTAATTTTATTAAAAACGCCTATAAATAAAAATTTTCTCTTTCTCAAAAAAATCTAGTTAGGATTACGGCAATAGTCGTTAAAAAATGTTATAGTTAGTTAAAAAAAGTCGCTTAAAAAACTGAAAGCAATTAAAAAATTTTTTGAAAAAATTTAAGTTAAGATTAGAGCCAAAATCGATTAAAAATGATTTTAAGCATCTAAGAACGCAAGTTGGAATGCAACGCCGGTTAGGCTTAAAACCAAATTAGGATAAAAAATACTAAAAGTGTCTAAAAAGGCAAATATATAAAAAAAAAATGAGAAATTCAAGAGAGAATTAAGTAGGCTAAAATTCAAAATTACCCAAATCGCAAATGTGGAGATTTGGTGAAATTCAAGTTAGAATTACGGCTAAGGGAGTGGACGGCTGGAGTTTTCGGAGTTTGATCACGTTTTGGAGTAATTAAATTTTAAGGCAAAATAAGGCCGCACTTATTCAAATCCTCTGCTCAAATTTATGCTTTGATAAACATATTTTTTGGTCCAAAATATTGGAAATTTGACTAACAACTCTAAATGAAAATTTCGAGAAAGTCAAGTTAAAAAAACGGTAAAAAAGTACTCAATGCGTGTAAAAATACCACTTTTGAGTTATTGGAAAAAAATCAGGTTAGGATTTGGGCTGAAAACAGTTAAACATGACTTAAAGCTTTTAAAATTGCAAATTTGGAGTATTTGGAGAAACTCATCGGATTAAAATTAGTTCCAAAATTGGTTAAGAATGATTTAGAGAATTTAAAATGCAAATTTGGAGTTTTTGAAAGAACTTTTGGTTAGAATTAGAGCCAAAAACATGTATTCTTTTTTTTTCCATAAGCCGTGTCTATTGCCACGGTGTTATTGGATGTTTCTTTTCGACTTTATGTACTACCATGATGGTCTGTATGTGCTTTGGTGACGGCCTTCACTGACTGAAGCCCTGAGGAAGACGACAACAGACATGGACAGTTCTACGCAACCATTTTTTACTCTTATTATGATATATAATTTTTATTTTTTCATCAAGAAGGCGCTTAGGTGGCGCAATTTATTAATAACACGGTTAACATATGAATGCGAGTTTTTGCTCTAGCGCCAAAAGTGGAAAGTAGTTCACCTAACTACATATAATGCGGGTTGCCTAGAATAGTGACCCAGCATTTGCTATATTAGTTACCCCTATATTTTTAAGTGTTATGTGGACATAGTCTTTTCTTAAAATAAATTGTGAAACATTTTTTCATAAAACTGCCTGGTCTTGTCTTGTCACAAGTTTTTTTCTTAATTTTAAAACAATACAAAAGTAACTTTTATATTGTATAGTCTTGTCTTGCGACAACACTGAGTAAGTGACACTTTTATTACTTCACGGTTTTGTCTCAGCATCTCTTAGCCAACTTGCCTAATTATACCGCAAAGAGTTAGCAATAACGGTACCAGTTATAATGTTATAATTATCTTAAGAATATAGTACACATTTCTTATTTTCAGTGGCGGTTTTGTTACAAGCCATGGTGATATCAATATTTATGCAAGGAAGCGTAGTGAGTGAGTTAAGTGCAAGTATTTATGGAAAGCCCATAGAAACAAAGGATGACTTGATATATTCCCAACTACCTATCAAGTGTTTAAACGGATTGTCGTACTTATTTCAATTTTCCTCAAACCCGATAGACAAAGAGGTGCATAAGCGCATGGAAACCGTAGAGGGCGTCAAGTATCTATACGAAGCCGGCGACCTGGTAGTCGAAAAGAAAGATTTTGCTACAATAGTAGATACAGGTAGCAATTACGGTCTAACTACTACAATAAGAATTTTGTTATTACATTTTTAGGGTATCTAATAATGCGCCCAAACATACTACGTTCGTTCAGCATTTTCGAAGTTTATAATGTAAAACAAGCAATAGCAATGCCTAAGGGCGCGTACTACAGCAACCAATTCAACGAGTGGTTTAGAAGACTGATAGAAATTGGCATTGTTTCCAAATGCGTGGCTTGGTACCGCTATTACTACGCCCTCACGAATTCCATTAAAGAAGAGAAACGAGAATTTGTGGTCACGCTGGAACAGTTCCTTCCGAGCGTCGTGGTAACAGTTACTTTATACGTCTTTTCAACCGCGATTTTTGTTATAGAAGTTTCAGTGCAAAAATTTCAATCTTACATTCGTCAACATAGATCCTACTAAACAAATTGTGTTTCAATAAATTTGGATCGAATCGAATTATTTTTATTCGTTTTCTACTGCAACTAACAGAGGTACGTAGGTACGATTACCTTGAAGATAGCTAGCCTAAGAAATCGGTCTAGGACAGAATCGGGTGGTTACAGGCCATCAAGCTCTGTCCAGCAAGTGATCTCTTTACAATGTAAAAAATAAATATACTTTCTATTTGATTAAAATTTGATCTTAATGATGATACCACTGTTACATACCCTTACCACCATGCAGTAATAGAAACAGTTCGAGCACTCTATTCATATCTGCGAATTACAAAAAAAAATTTGTAGTGGTAATAATAATAGTAATAATATAATAATAATAATAATAAACTTTATTTAAAATCAGGCTTTAGAAAATAAATCCCCAGCCCAAAGGAAATAGCGTTACAATCAACAAGGGTTACAATACAATATAGTCGAACAATATTAGAGTAGTTGTAGCTTTCAACAAGATTTCAACTGAAAGAATTTACTTAATCTTCTACCTAAATTTACTACTTATTATCTAAAGAAATCGTTAACGGAGTAAGGTTCTAAATTGATTACAAGTTCCTTCATATTCTGTTTTAATTTTACAAAGCTTGAGATACGTTTTACATTATCTGGGAGCTGATTAAATAGTTTAAGACACATGTAATATGGACTTTTTTTGGTCAGTGTCAATCGGTGTCTAGGGTAGTTCACATTTACAGTTTTTGTGCTATAATTGTGATAAGTTTGAAGGTCAAAAAACTTCCTATTTTGAAAAAAGAACATCAGAGCTTCGTAAATGTACAGGCCAAACACTGCCATGATGCGTTCAGACTTAAAAACTCCCCTGCAACTCTCCCTAAACTGCATTCTTCTTACACACCGAACAACCCGTTTTTGTACAACAAATAGTTTTTGCATGCCACTATTGTTACCCCAAAATATTACACCATATCTAATCAGTGCCTCAAAATTGGCAAAATACATGATCCTCAAAGATTGCTTGTTCATATATCGAAACCCTAAAACTACCCTAAAACCATAACACACTGCATTTAGCTTATTCGTCAGTTCGCTTATATGACTAGACCAATCCAAAAATTCATCTATTTTTAAACCCAAAAATCTTGTCTCCTCAGCAATCTCAATATCATCCCCAAGAATAACAAAACTGTGTGGCTTTTCAACTCTGTTGTTTCTGGTGCGAAATAAGATCATGTTTGTTTTGTTTCTATTTAAAATAAGCTTATTCTCAGAAAACCATTCATCCGCCTTTACAAAAAGTTCCCTACCAGCATCTATTATACTATTTATACTTTCCCCTCCAATAATTAAATTTGTGTCATCAGCATAGCTTACTATGCTTGCTTTACTCGTAGACACAATACTGTACAAATCATTAACAAAAATTATAAATAAAATTGGACCTGCTATGCTACCCTGTGCAACTCCCAATGTATTTTTTTTTGATTTCTGACAGATGAATACAACCATTTTTGGTAACTTTTACCACTTACTTACGATTTGAAAGATATGACCTAATCAACTTCAATGAATTTCCCCTCACACCATAACATTCCATTTTTCCTATAAGCAACTCACTATCAATACAATCGTATGCTCTGGATAGATCTAAGAACAGTCCAAGTGCTAGTCCATTTTTTTCTAAATGTTCCAACAAAGCCCTGGTAAAATTAAAAACTGCTGTACCTGTTGATTTGCCAGTTATATACCCATGCTGATGACAGTGGAGCAAGTCATACTTTCTAAAAAATGATATTAATCTGTCGCACAATGCAAGCTCAAATATCTTTGAAAAACCAGGCAGAAGACTTATAGGTCTATAATTTTCTAGTTTTCCTTTAGGTCACCTTTTTTGAACAATGGTTTTATTAACGCAATCTTTAACTTTTCCGGGAATACTCCAAACTTAAAGGAGTTGCTTATCACAAAGCTTAACATATCACCAATGTAGGGAACTATGGTCTTTATAACACTAGATGGTATTTCATCAAATCCACTACTCTGTTTATTTTTTAATTTAATTACATATTCTTTTACTTCATTGGCCGACACAGGTGTCAGTCAGGAGCATTGACATCATTTATAGGAATGTTAAACTTAAAAGCCCTATTCTCTAAGTTCTTGAGGATATCTGGAACAATTGATATCAAATAATCATTATATTGGTTTGACATTTCATCAGCTTTACCATTTATTCCGATATCCGGGTTTTTATAATTTTTTCATAGAATTTCATTACTTATTGACCACATGCATTTCATCTTATTATCAAAATGTTTTAGTCTATTACCATACTTTTCTGATCGTGATGCTTAAAGAAGGTGAACATATTCTTTTTTTACCTGTTTATATAGTTCTTTATACCGACCATCATTACTTGATAATGTAAGCAAAACATCCAGTTGATTTTTGCAGTTGACTATTTGCATATTTGAGATAGATGCTTTTCTCCTGTCTGCGTAGTTTTGTAACTTTAACGGAAAACAATGATCAAAAAGACTAGTAAAACATTTCATTAAGTTATTCCACTGCTTGTCCACTTCTGAGCACTCTACTACTCTCTCATCAAATACTTCTCTCCAGTCCTGTTCATTGATACAGGTTATAAAATTTTCCATATTTGGTTTTGAGAATAATATTCTATATTGTTTTTGTACATTGAATTGTTTTGAATATTTAAATACTATCTTCTGAGCAGCATGATCGGATATAAAAGCATTAAAAACCAACGATTTTGAGTACTCAAAGTTAACAAATATGTTATCTATACAGCTTGTAGTTTTTTCAGTAATTCGCGTACTTTCAAAGATAGTTTGTACCATGTTATATGACAATACGAGGGACAGAAAGTTAGTTTTTTGTTCACTGTTTTTCAGCAAGTCTATGTTAAAGTCTCCAGCCAAAGCAATCAGCTTATTTTCAAAAACGACCTCAGTGAGAATATTCTCAAGACACATCAGAACATCATCCACACTTCCCGCCGGTGGCCTGTAGATTGAAATTATGACCAATTGTATGTTTTCTAAATTACACTCAACCGCGGCACATTCACATACATTCCTTATAGATAATGACCTCAGTCTAGTTCTTGCTTTAAACTTTATGTTTTTGCTCACGTATACAGCACTGCCAACATGTTCCCCTTGTTCTCTACAAAATGCTGATCCCAAGACGAACCCTTTAAGTCCTAGACATTTTAACTCAGAGGGAGTCTTCCAGTGTTCGGTCACACATAAGACTTTACACTCTGTGTTGCTAGCTAACATTTCATTTAGTGCGTTCACCGAATTTCCTAATGACTGTACATTTTGATGAATTATACCCATTTCATAAGATATTTTATTGGCGATGATGTTACTGATGTTTTCATGCTTGTTCTTTCGCTGATTGTTGAGACTTATCGGCTTTAAGTCCCGATGTTCTGTATCTATAAAAAAGTATCATCATTGTAGTTTATGTGGTTTTTAAAAAGTCTCAGTCTTCTCTGATACACCGGACAATTTGTATCTCTTGCTGAGTGTTTGCACGTTTCTGGGCTTAACTTGAGTTTAGAACAATTATGACACTGCAGTTCCAAAGCATCAGAATTCCTTCCATCATGGTCTGCTGAGCATTTGTGACAGCAGGCTTTTTCATTGCAGTATTTTCCAACATGTCCAAAACCAGCGCAGTTAAAACGTATCCCCAAATTTATGTTCTTGTACATACACTTTCATCAGATCAAAGTTAACTGTGCCCTTCTTTAAAAACCATTTGGCAATGCTAGGTTCTGCTTGCAAGATTATATTTTCTTTTGCTGGATTTCTACACTGCCTTCTTCCAACAATGGTCATTTTGTTTTTGACATCACCTCCTGGAAGCAGCTTTTCAACATCGTCATTTAATTTTATCAGGTCTTCAATAATCTCTGCATTAGTCATTCCCTTCAAAATACCTGTGAGTAGAAACATCGGATTCATACACTGATTTTCCTTTAGGCTTATTTCTGTGTTACTCTCTAGTGAAGATTTTAGTTTTCCTTGTTGATTTTTATCGCAACTTTCAAAAACAATTACTCCGTTTTTTAGATATCTTACATTTTTAAAAACCCCAACCATGTTCTTTGTTGTCATTTCTTTTCTTAGGTATTTTACTGTTTCTTGAGGATCAGAAATATTGTTAATCTTAATTATGGTTTCTATTTTCTTTGATGTGTTTGGCGTTGTCCATGTATCGTTTTCATTTGGCTTGTTAGCTGTTTCTGTCAGCTTAGAGCTCTTTGTCGCCATTGCATAGGTTTTTGTCCCAAGAGTTCCCATATCATATTTATCTTGAGAATCCATTGTTTTTTGGATATTTCTGGTTGTGTTTGCCAAACAATTTTCTGTTGCATCAACATGTTATCTTAGCTATCTCTTTTTAGAGTCAGCATTGTAACACTTTTGTGAATAGCCATTATCGCATTTGTCACTCCTAGCTGGTCCTCACTTGATATGTATGGAGTATCATTTACTTTTTTGTTTGTTAGTGTTGTAATTGCATCTAATTCTCCAAAGATGTTTTGTATAAAGTCCTGAATTTCTAACTTATTCATAGTTGGTGACTACATGGAATTTTCCTGTATCAGTTCTTTTTCATTTTTCTTGAGATTATTACACCTTTTATTGTTTAGGTTGTCAAAATCCGGTGGTACCTCAGATCTCCTTCTGTTATTTGAAACATCTTCTTCGACATTGTGGGCGGGGTCCTCATGCATTTATTCTCTGATGGTTTAAAAGCTCTAAACATTTCTATCTCATCTTCAAAGTCGCCTTGGAATTTGTTATAATCATAATCTTCTTTGGACTTATTGATAATCTTTGGTATATCGGAATCGTCGGATTTCTTATCTCCGGTGAGTTTATTTTGGTGTTTGTTTACAATATCCGATACATTACCCGTAGTTTTTGCTCCAATAATGTCGCATATTTCATCGGACGTTAGTTTTCCTGATCCTAATGAATGGCTTCTAGTTTTCTTTTTCTCACTTACATGTTTGCCTGAAATTATATTAAACAACTCTTTCTTTCCACTACTTCTTTCACCCATAGGAATAAAAATAAAGCAAGAAAGTTAGATCACTTTAACTCTATCAAAACTTTACATTTTGGGAGCAACAGAAATACGCGTTTACCTCTCGGATGTACACTGTCAAAATGGTGGTAGCTTCAGAAGTTCTGAAATCTAAGTCTTTAGCTTCAGGACATTCACTCAGGATGTGATCTACACTCTCATCATCCTCCATGCACAGTCTGTAATCAGCACTGTCTGCCAGACCTATCCTATTGCATGTGATGTTGTAATAGACAGTGCTCAGAGTATAAGCCGATAGCGGTTTTGAGCTGTTGTCTGTCGAGGTTTAATAAGTCTTTTGTCCTTTTCTCACAGGGTCCTTGTATGAACGCCTTTGTCGGCGATTTCATTGTCCTCAAGGCCTTTTCGACCTGGAATCCAGACTAAGGTTAGCGTATTATGCTTCCCTAATGTGCTTCAGTATGTTTCGAACTCACCAGACAGTTTTCGAAGAGATCCTGCTGGAATCAAGTGCTTTGAGGGCCCCTTGGCAGTCCGAATATATTTTGATATTTTTGTTTGTCCAGTTTTGATTGCTTATCGACCTTGCAGATATTTCAATGGCATGGAGCTCCGCCTAAAATATTGTTGCATGCTTTCCCAGATCCCCTGGAGTCTTTATCCCTGCTCCCACTCCCTCGAGAGCTTTCGAGCCATCCCCGTACCAGCACTACCAGCAGTGGTGCCCGCTCAGTAGCCAGTTTATTCTCGTCCCACTCCTCCTTTGTAGGGAGGCTTAGGTACTTTGTATACTGAATAAGTGTAGGTGGCAAGGGGCGTCATGTCCGAAGGCATACCCAGCAAAGCATGGCGGGTTAATTCAGCTTGCAATGGCTTTGGTTCCAATGTAACGTCTCCCCCTGTGTATTGTGGAGTGTGTATATACTCCACTTGGCTTCCCTCTCCACCAGAATGTGAAGCGAGATTAGCCTGAGAAATATTTCCATGGCCAATGTTGAAGTGGTATCCAATGCCCCACTGATGGCCAAACAAGTTTGATGCTGCAAGTTACTCAGTTTGTAAATCGCACTTCTTTGTCCGCCCTTGGAATGCCAGACACTGGCTCAATTCGCGATCATTAGTCTAATGAAAATCACATACAGCCAGTGCATTAAATTGGGTATTAATCCCCAGTTTTTTCCACCTTTTGCATGTCCATAAGAATAATTTAGCCCTGCTGACCATTCTTTCCATATGTGGGTTCCAGTTTAGTGCCTTATCTAGTATTACGCCCAGATATTTCACCTCCTTTGCAAAATGGAATGGCTTTGTGGGAAAGGGTGGCCTCAAAAACTCCAATTTTCTCCTCCTTGTAAACAGAACCACCACGGTTTTATCGGGGTTGATAGATATCTTCTCCCCAAGACACCACTTCTAGATAGTGTTGATAACCTCCTGGAGTATTGCTGTTATGCTTCCTCCATGATAGCTTCGAATCAGGATCACAACGTCGTCTGAATACGCCTGAACATTCCACATCCATAGGTGCCCTTACACCAGAACTTGGGGCACCCAGGTTAGAAGTCGCATGAGTTGAATTTACGACGAATATTCCGTTATCAACTATCAACATTACAGAAAAACAAAAGATCTTTGGGTTCAGATCATCAAAAAATTTGTTTTGACAAAAGAAACTGAAAAAATGGTCTAAAATTAATTTAATTTTAGACTACGACTTTTTGATTGACCTAAAAAACAAAAAAAAACAAATATCAGATAAAAATTTAGTGTACTGCATTGCCATTCAAATTAGCAAAAGTCAGAGTAAATTTTGAATATTCCTCCTAAAAGAAATATTAAAATCACTCATTCCATAAGTTTAGCTTAAAACTCTCAAAAAGTGTAGGAAAAATGATAAATATTTGGATGGCACCCTGAAGCTAAATGCCCGTCGTAGTGACCCTAAAACATTAGATACAAATGGAATATGCTTGAGAGATACAATACATACATGTAATATTGTCGTACCCTACGCACTGACTGGCAACAAACCAAAACTCTGCAAACATTCCAACCCCGGGCATAAAATTTCTTTGTTACAGAACTGAACTCAGACAAATTTCCACCCAACTAACATAAACTTACTTTTTCTCAGAATTTCTTATATAAATAGACATAAACTTAAAAACTGCTGAAAAATCCACCAAACTTCTCTTTTCTTATATTGTAAGGGCCGAAATTCTGTAAATCTAACTCAGCAAAATTACATAATACAAACAGTTCTTTCTTTCTCAGAATTTAGCTAATTCGTTTTTTTCTCAGATCTTTCTTTCTCAGATCAGAATTGATTGCTGATCGCCAAATTATCTAACCTATCGTATATTTTGCCAAACAAATACAAACTTCTTGTTTTTCTGAAATTTTATTAATTCCGTTCAGATGGTTACTGCCAAAAATTCACAGAATTCAATTCAGAGAAAAACTGCTAAAAGTTGCATGCAATAAATTTAAAAAAAAATCTCAGAATTTAGCTCAAATAGTAAAATAGTTGAAAAGTTCAGGATTTAATTCAAACAGAATTTGCTGAAAATTCCACTCAAGAAAGCTCCACTCCAACCAGGAAAATAGTTTTTTTCTTAATTTTAGCTTATAACTCTCGAAAATTCATCAACCAAAATTAAAAGTTTTTTTTTTAATTTTTGATAATTCCACACTACAAACATAAACTTCTGTTTTTCCGAAAATGTGTTTCAGATCATTTCTTTTGAGAGAGTAACTGCCAAAAATTCACAGAATTTAATTTAGAAAAAAAAAGAATAGTTAACCTTCTCTAATCTTCTCATCGAAAAATGCTCCTAATACAAAACACAAGTTATAAATTTTGAGGGGTGAATGTTCAGTTTAACTAACAGTACCTTCTAGAACCGTTTTACCAAGTAATTAAATTCATGAGATTTACGCTTTCTCTCACTGATATTTGAATTTCAAATGAGATAATATTTCCCCTGTTTTCCTGCTCTATCAGTGGACATTTGCTCAATTTCTGCCCACTCTATCCAATGAAAAGCAGCGACATTTAAACGTGCCATAAAAGCGCATTTTCCATTCCGCAAAACAATATTCGACCCAGATTGAACCGCAGATGTTCAATAATCATAATTTACCAGGAAGAACAGCCTTAGTTTCTGCCTACTGATGTTTAGAGTGCAGGTTAAAATAAGGTACGTAGTTCAGTGGTGCGATGCAAAACAAAGCCACAATAAGAAGTGGGTACGTAAACAAATTATTTCCGGAAAAGGAGGTAGGTGTATATATAGCTAATAAAAAGATAAAACCTTTCACTATAATCAGTAGTTAATTTGTTTGAAAGAAAGTGAAATGAAAATTAATCAAAGATTTATTGTATTTGTAAGTTATTTTTTTTTGCTAAAAATAAATTTATCAAGTAAAATGAAAATAGATAAGGTTTCTGAATAATTTTACAGCCAGTTCAAAGTGTTAAATCATCTAAATTCTACAGTATGAAATTAGATATTAAACCATGTTTTTCGTGTCAGGACTTAAAAAAAAAACAGCTAAAATATCATATGAAACGAGCAACTGAAATTATGACGAGACATCCAGCATATATACAACGTGTTTCAGATTTTCTCTTCAGTTCTTCTTCGTCACCTGGTAATGGCTGAACGCAACAGTTTCTCATTTTTCAAATTTAGGGGTCCGGTGAGCGGTAAAGTTGAACGAATAGTCGTCTCTGATGGCTCAGGGTACGATGGAGAAAAGAGAGTAGATTATGTGGTAAGTCATGCCATCATCTTGATTTGAAAAAGCAAACTACCTTTCTACCATTTCTAGGCTCCCCCAGACTATTTCTTTCACTATGGGGTGGAAGATAGTGAAACAGGAAATTCCCAAGGGCACGAACAGAGAAGGCGTGGAGACGTTGTGCAAGGGGAATACCGCGTGCTTCAAGATGACGGTTTAGTCCGAATTGTCCAATATACTGCGGATTCAGAACATGGTTTTCGAGCTTCCGTGAGATATGCCAAGTTAAAGGATGACACTTAAATGCTGAATAACTTAAAATGAAACGAGTGATTATATGATAAAAGAGGATGTATTGCAAGTAGGTTAAATAAACTTTATTGTCGAAATCAGTACGTCAGGTAATTTTAACATAAAACAAATTGACATCATTAGAAGAGTAAAAACACTAAATTACAACTAACGTTGGAGTTAGAGAATTAACAGTAAAAAAGTGGCTTCTTATAGACAGATAGTTGCATTCAATCTTCTTAAGTGGAGTATAACTAAATATTTAGACAAAATAAGTTAAAGCAGGTACTTTTTTTACTAACACTTAATACTTGAAAATAGTCTTCATACCAGTCGGTGTGAATGTAACAAAAATCAGTATTAATATTATTATACATTTTTAAAAAATACGTAAAATTACAGTAATTACTATTATTACGTTAACTGCTCAAGGTGCTAATAATATCAGTCATAAAGATATGTTTTTAATATTAATATTTCTACAAGAAAATATACATACATCAAGATCAGTTATTATGAAAGATTTTTTTAACAAAACTGATTCTCTATTAGAATATGAACCATGAAACAGTTTATTTAACAAACACCGAATAATAATAGTTAGCTTATATTATTGCACTAAGTTATGATGTTTTATTTTTTGGTTATAAAAGTCTAGAGCCAGAAAAAATACAGTAGAGCTCAATACGACCAAAGAAGCTTTTTATTTTATTTTTGTGGTTTGCAGTCTTCTAGAGGTCATTCTAATGTTATATTTCTTATTAGTGGGTGTATAACAAAGTTTCAGAGCCTTCACTTAAATTAATTACATTTAAAAAATTAAATCTAAGCACCAATTGAATCGGTCGGTACTGAAACATGTCTAAGCAAATACCCCAATTTCCTGCATTGTCATGCTCAAGACGATTGTCAGTGACCATTATTTTTTAATGGTAAAAAATGCCTACATACCGATAAGTTCTACCGCATAACTAGAGAGTCTTTTCAATTCTAACTGAATATAAAAAATATGGGAAAAAGTTGAAAACAAAAAAGATGAATAGCTAGAGTTAAGGTACCCACACACATTCCGCAAACCTTTAGAGAAAAAACTGGATCGACAAGGCCTTTATGATTACCGGAGCGTATGTGACGTCAAGTTGGTTTTTGTGACAGCACTAATTTGCAAGGGAATTTATTGCAATTTATGAGTCTAAAACGAACCTTTAGCAGGTTAAAAGTAAAGATTATCTCTAGAGGATAAAAAACGATACTGGATATGTAGGAACGTTTAATTGACGATTGAACCGAATTCTTCAAAAGAAACGGTTGCAAAACAAAATATTAAATATTAATACGACGCTTTATATCTAATAAAGAAACCGAGAATCGTCTGATGAAGCCATATTTGCTAATATCTACGAACTAAACTGAAATGAGATGAAGGATTTTCTGAGTGTGTGTGTGTAATCACATTCAGACTAAGTAATAAAATTCTTAAGACCAGGCCTGTACAATTTAGTGTGGTACCTTAAGTGTGTGGTGATTACATTTTCTTCCAAATAATGATCGAAAATAATAATTTTTTTCATGTCACAACACTTTCAATTTTTAATATTTTACAGAAAAAATTAATTGAGATTGAATAAGTACTTACTGACGGTTTTTAACAGTCTCAGATAGTTGTAGATTTGTGAGCATGAAATTATTTGCTTCTATTCAACAATTCAATTTCAAGAACAAGAACAATCAACAAGAACAAAAGTCCATTTACTTTGATTACGTCGTCCTTTTCTGTCGAAAATTCATAGCCGTCTATTCCTATATCTTCAGATGACTTTTTCTAATGAACACCCCACTACCTACTTAATTTTTTAAATATGAGTATTTGGCCATTACACTTCCATAAGAAATTAATATCTAAGTGAAGATGGATGGATAATCCATCTTCTAATTCCGGGTTGACGCTAAAAGCGTTTAATAGAATCAGTTGTCAACGATCAGATAGTAACTTTATCTTTTTTTTAATAACTTTTAAAATGACAGAAGTCCAAGAGCTTGATTCCAAGCTGAGTCTGCAACTATTATAATGATGTCGGACAACAAAAACAGGTCATAAGTGACTTTCACCAGTTTTCTTGTTGGTCAAAATGTGGCATTGTGATAGATAGAAAGCGTAGTGACAGGTTTACCCGCTACTACAGAGCAGTAAACTTAAAACAGGCTGCTGTTGTACTAACTCCTGCCTGCTAACAGTTGGTGCTGGTGGCGCTGTTGAACTAGTGTATAATCCACTCAGTTATTTTTGGCATCGACCCATGCCATGTCGCAAGATGTGTCATTAAAATTTCGCTGTTGCCGACTTTTTGTAGAGTTAAGCGTGCATTTTCTAAGCTAATTTGTTATTAAAAAACTATTTCTTAAGAAAAAATGCCCAAAGTAATTAACGCGAAAATTCGAATTTGCAATAAAAAATGCTACCTCCAATTTAGAAGAGACCTCCCCCAAGAATCGCCCACGATGACCTTGGCTAAAGTTTCCAATATTTTTGGGGTATGCATTAACTCTGCTTGCTTTCAATTGCCGCTGACAGAGACATATCATTTTTCCTGTTCTTCCCTAACTGTATTCCACCTTTCTTTTAGTCCGAAAAGCAAACTTCTTATACATATCATCACAACCACATTCACACTATAAACTTATTAACCTCAACTATTATCGTTGTGAAAGATTCATTTTTAAATGCATTAATACAATATAATATTTTTGCTAAGGTAGAGCTCCGGCCCATTTTTTACTAGATTCTAGTTTAATGATCATTAATCAATGTTATTGAAAGTTTGAACTAATGAAGCCATCTGGCAGCTATGTGAGCAAAACGGTAAACAATAACCTTAACCTAAAACTGATTATTAATCACTGTCACTGTCAGTCCTGTTATACCGGGTAAAATATGTCAGATTTCCAACGCCTACTTGACGACAGAAATAACTGAATGGATTATAAGTAAGTCACTGAACACACACTCAAAACCTGCAAATCCTAATTTGACTTTTTGATAAATCATAGTGGCAAAAAGGTACCATAACAATGAAGAACTAAGGAACTGACGTCGACGACTTATAAGAATTTAACGGAATAGAAAATGTCCAATGAGTACGGCACGGAAGACATAAGGAGACAATTTTCGAAATAGATACGGACCATCCCCGCCGAGAACCGGAAAACACTAGGGCTTGCAACTATCTGAGCCTTCTAATTCACCAGAAAAACCCCGAAATAAGAAAAAAAGTAACAAGACGCTTTTCAAGAAAACAGAACTGGACTTCTGTGTGAAAGAATATGACCCGTTTCTGGGAGGCCGAGGTATTTTTCTTAACTTTTTGGGAATATGGTGACAAAAGTACCCAATCTATTTCCACAGCGCCATATTTTCTATCAAAACCAAATTGATGGAGAAAGACTGTGGGAGTCATAAACTAAGAGAATGAAAAAAGATATAATGGATGATACCTACGTACTTTCAAGCTTAACTCTAGCATGCTGGTAACTGGTGGACAACAGAAAAAATTACTAAATTTAATCATTGAGTCTCAAGGCTGTTTTGCATTGCGTGTGAAGGACATAAGGTGTATGTACATAATGTATCAACATAATGATACTCTAATTCATCTTATGATATCCCTATACTGGTGTCTCAAGCGTCAGGAAATTTAAAGCATAGAAACCGTGTGTAGAAAAATAGTTTCTGCGTGGATATTATTACATGACGCTTGTGAGCATAATCTAACAGTTTCAACACATTTTTTCATCGTAGTATTTTTTCAACATTCACATATTTTTCCAATATCGGTACAGCTATCACAAGGACATGGACAAGGTCACAGACCAAGTCCATTAAGTAGCTCTTTCACAAAAACATGAAACATGAATTGAAATAGTAATTCATAATTTTAAATAAACATCGAGCATTAATTCCCGATATCTACATATTGTTGGTTTGTTTAATACTCCATCTATCTTGTTCGTTATACCAGAAATAAAGATGTAAAAATTATCATTATTTATAATGGAAACATAATTAAAAAATACTAAAAAGGGGAAAAATAAAAGATGGTCAGAAATCTGGACTTTTTTGAATTGTCAGTTCTAACATGTAACATCGTTGAAACAAAAAGCTTCGACCTTTTCTCGGTTTACATCAGCAGAAAAAGTCAGACCTTTATGTTTTGGTTGGAATACAAGGTGGAATCGGAAGCAAGTTGTTGGTGAGCCATTGTACCAACCGACCGCTTAATGCCCGTCTTTTTCGTGTACGTTCATAGATCGTTATTCGAAAATACTGCATTATACAGGGTGAGTCATAATGGGAGGACGAAAATGAAATCTCATACTCTTTGGTCGATTTTAAGGGGGGATTGTCATACATGTGCGTTACCTATCGAGCTTCGTTAAAAAGTTACATGATTATGAGGTTAGAATTTTAAAATGCATATATCTTGATTTATCCGAAAGGTTAAGAGATATTTTAATGAAGTTTGGTATGTTTGGACTACTATGAAAGGCGCACACTTTGCAATAAACAAATTATTTTCATTTCCTCCAGTGGCGTGCGTACCAGCAAGTTGACACATATTATTTGAAGAGAAAAGGGTACGCCACTGGTTTTTCAAAAACGAAATTTAATTTTTCAATCCTCAACCATCTCTGAAGAAATAACCCCTCTTCAGATTTTTTAGTACGACGCAGGGTATATGAGTAAATTAATAAAAATCATTGGTGGGCCGCCATTTTAAGTAGTCTGAGAACAGCATTAAAGTATGATGTGATGTACGCCCCTTGCTTCAGAAAAATAAAATCTAATTTTTCAATTCCCCATCCATCTCTAAATAAAAATGCCCTCTTCAAGTTTTTGAATTCTCGTGAATTAAAATCTTATCTTAGTTTGTCTTATCTTATCCGCCACTACAATTCTGAAGCAAAAAGCTCACTTAACTTTTTTCTCGTAGAACTGTAATTGAGTAAATAACTAAGAAGCATTGCGATATAGCCATTTTAAGCAGTATGGCAATAGTCGCGCAGTTTATGGGTTGAATTATGTTGCATATCAATAGGTTTTAATATTCAAGCCATAAGAAATGAAATTTTGATATTTTAGATTTTTCATCAATCTTAAATGCGTTGGGCGAGACTAGGCTACATTACAATGGTTTTTATTTATTTACTCAGAAACGGTTCGTCGTACTGAAAAACCTAAAGAGGACATTTTTATTCCGAAATGAATGGAGAAGTGAATAATTAGATTTTATTTTTCGAAAATCAGTGGCGTACCAATTTTCCTTCAAGTAATATGGGTCGAGGTGCTAGTACCCGCGCCACTGGCGAAAATAAAAATAAGTTTTTTATTGCAAATTATGCGCCTTCCCCAGATGTCGAAACATATCAAATTTCATTAAAATATCTCTTACCCTTTTGGAATAATCAAGATATATGCATTTTGAAATTCTAATTTCAACAGCCCGTAACTTTTTAAGGAAGCTCGATAGGTAACACAAATGTATGACAAGCCCCCCTTAAAATCGACCAAAGAATATGAGATTTCATTTTCGTCCTCCCATTATGACTCACCCTGTATAAAAATGACAAAGATACGCCTGCTGTAACATATTATGTCCTGTATTTGAAGAATAATAATCCACAATTTGACAGTTCGTCCGTTCCAATTGATGCTCAGTTTACAAAACAAATGTGGATATTTTTACAAATGTAATGTTAACGTAGATTTCGAATTAAAAATATGAAGTGTTACCTTAGTACGAATGATGCATTCCTTTCATAACATTTTTGCCAAGAACGCGAATCAACAGAGCTGCACACTACAACTCAAAAGTTGAAAGAAGCTAAAAGGAATAATTCCAATCTTTTATTGAGACGCTCAAAACCTCCAAAGAATTCAAGATCCTCCAAAAGAGCTAGAACCAAGTCTATAATTCTCAACAAATTTAAGAGCAGGTTTTTTTTTATATTTACTATAACTGATTAAACTGAATTGCGCATACAACTGGGTCTTATGATCTGGAAAAAATAGCACATAAATTTATCTCAAAATCGAGTAATAACCTTAAGCTGCTTACACATACAAGTGCAACTGATACCAATCGCGCAATAACATTAATTATTACTAGTTTTTGCACGTCACGGACAACTACCACTGATAATAGGTAACAAGTTTTTCTTTTATTATTATTACCATTAAATATATATACCTTCATCTATAGACTGTGCGTCTTAATATTCCTAATAGAAAATTTGAGACACACCGTCTGAAAGTCAGAAAAACGTACTATTTCGTTTAATAATAATTGTCTTAGCACACTATACATCTATTAACACGATAATAACACTATACAACACTTATAAGAATTATAAGGAATCGCAGTAGGATTTGGACTTGCTAATTTTATGATGGTAATAATTTCAAGCCAGGAAATAATAATTCCAGAAAAATGAAGAGTATGTAGCTGATACAAATTCGAGAAAAAGTATTAAGAATAACCTGAACTAAAAGAAATAAAAGAGCTGTTTAAAATGAAACAAAGTAAAACTACAATATTGTTAATGTACGTGTGTGTGTGTTCTTTTCAGGTAATTTAAGTATCAAGTTTTAGCCTCTTCTCGCATGATGCTACACCCAATCTCCAAGATTTGCCATCAATTTAAATGACGCCCATAAACAAACTCTGAGATCTGCTCTTCACAACAACTGAATTCGTTCTAACTGAATTCCTTCTACATAAAAAGGAGTGTACAAAGTGTGAAATGTCAAAAAAAAAAAAGATAAAGAAACCAAAGTCTATTTACTTTGATTATGGCATCCTTTTCTGTCAAAAATTCATAGCTTTCTAGATGACTTTTTCTAATGACACCCCGTAGTTGCATACGTGGGGGAATATTTTAATAACCGCTTGTTCAAATCATCAACCCAGCATGTTTTTTTTTCCAACAAATCCCCTACTTATTAAGCTACACAGGTAGTAAAACTTAAGCTTTACACGCTGTTTTGTGTATTTTTAACATATTAATTCAAAGGAGCGATTAGATGTCGTACAGAGCAGAAGCAGACGACATCCACCAGCGTATTAGATCTAATACTGCATCGCAGATGGCTCTCAGTTCGAGAACCAGCCCTTACTGCTCTGTATCTCGCAGGTGATCGAAACCAAAACGAAGTGTGAAGAGTAGGTGGCCACCAATTTATCGATCAACCAATCTGCATTCTAGTTTCGGGGCCTACCCCTCATCAATACAGCTTTGGTTGCTCGACAAATTGGAGACCGTGAGTTCGCAGCTTAAAGCCAAAAATCTACGGTAGAGCGGTGAGATGTATAGAGCAGGAGCAGGCCACGTCCACCAGCGTATTAGATCTAATACTGCATGGCAGATGGCTCTCAGTTCGAGAAGCAGCCTATATTGCTCTGTACCTCGCAGGTTATCGGAACCAGAACGTCAAAGTGTAAAGAGTGGGTGGTCACCTAACCTTAATTCAAAATTTTACAAGTTTTAAAGCTTGTCTCAGTTCAACCAATCCACCATGAATCTCGTATGTCTTACAAAAACCTTTTTACTTTCACTAAAATTTGTATCAGCCTTAGATTTATTTAAGAAACGAAGGAATGGTTACATCTCGGAAAAAACTTCAGATATCCTGCTGCAGTTCTTTTGATTATCGAGCGGACGCTATCAAGTACAAATTACATTCATTTAAATAGTGGCTTGAAGATGCCGGAATAATTCCAGTTCTCACAGAAAGTTTTATTAGCGATTATGGAGTATTGGAAGAGAAAATGAAAAAAATAATAACTTATTTTTTTTTAAGGGCAGTAAAAATTGGCAACCACTTGGGCAAGAAAACTGTTATCAGAGAGCTTGAATTAAGGATGGTGGCAACAAAGTCGGAACAAGAGGAAGAATCCATGAAGAATTTGCTATTTTATGGCACGTACTCATTCAGTTCTTATACCTATCAGTGGAGTAGTTTCCACAAATAGCAAGTAATCACATACTCTTCAACATAATTGGATAAAAATTAGATTTGTTATTGACTCTGAGACATCGTGGTATTTTTCGTCCAGAGGGTGTGATAAAAAAGATTTACCAATTACAGATCCTATAAAACCAGATGCCTTGTCTTTCTTTGATCGATCACATCATGCATTCATCAGACTGTTCCACTTTTATTTTTAAATGCGTGCCAGCTGCCAATGACAAGACAATGATGGGATAGCTGGTGCCTCTAGGATTACCCTTTCGATCAAAGGTCAAAACTATGATCTAACACTTTAGTGTAGTAACGTTAAGCCGAAAACCAATCAAATTCTAAAGTTTTCAATAATTGTTATTAACTATCACTGTCGTTTTGATCGGAAAGATCCTCTTTTAACCACTTAGGAATTACCCTAATGCCGTTTTTCTTGAACAACTTAACTAGGGCAGTATTGTGGCTCAAGTAGTACCTTTGCAGGTATTTGAGAGACTTTTCCTCCATGGGCGGATATTGGCGGCCTTTGCTGCGACCCAGGCACTTGGTGCTGTCGCCTTTCACCACTTGGCAAAAGAATCCTTTGTTCTTGTCGAACCTGAAATTATTGGCGTATTGGATCACATCCTATCGCAAATTAGAAAGTTTTAACCAATCATGTAAATTAGTGTGTTAAAATTTAAAAATATGCTAGAAGTAGAAGACTATAAGATGATCATGTTTAGATCAGGGTAAAGTTAAGGGCATAACTCACGGCCTCTGGTGATTAGTCGGGATATGATACTCATAGAGAATGTATCTAGGCAATATGTAAAAAAAAAACACGTATAAACATTCACTTTTTATTAACATAAAAGAAGCATTAAAAATCTGACTTTGACATTTTTATCGTAATTTATCAACAAGTGTTGAAAGGAGACAAGTATGAAAAATCAAAATTCAAAGGTAACGAGATCAAAAGACGTCAAAAATAAGTGAATGACTTATAGGTATTCATTGGATAACGCGTAGAATTATACAACGTGTTTGACCTATGGAAAATTAGTATATTATGTCACTGTCAAAATCCAGTGTGTGAAACCGCGGACTGTGTTGTGATACAAAAATAGTTATTTTCCTAAGTGCGGAAAGCGACACTTTCCCGCACGAGACTGCCAGTGCACGAACGATGCGATGCGGAGTTGAGGGAGGAAAAGACACTTTCCGGAAAAGGTACGAACGATACTTTTACGAATTATTATTTATTTGAAATTGACAACCTGCATTTCCTTGGACCTGCATTTCTTCGAGGTCACTGAATTATTGACAGTTTTTTCATTAGATGCAATACGGGGTGTTCATTATAAAACTTCATCTAGTTGGCTGTGAAATGTCAAAAGAAAAGGATGGAGAAACAAAAGTCCATTTATTTTGATTATGTCATCCTTTTCTGTCAAAATTTCATAGCCTGCTAGATGAAGTTTTATAATGAACACGTTCAGACTTAAAGTTGACGAATTCCGAGTTAGAATTTTGTTACACAAGTGCCTTTTTTGATTGGTAGATTCCTCCAGGCAACTTTCAGCTACAGCAGTTGTTTTCCAGCCTCCTAGCCGTTCAATGTTGGTAAGTTCTTCGCCAGCGTCAGCTAAGAAGGTTGCTGAAGAACGCAGGAAGCTGTGGCCCGTACAACACTCAAGGTTGCGAAGCTTCAAATATGCTGCTGACTCGGAAGGTATTTTCACGAAGGGTTAATACGTACACACTGAACAGTTCATACCTACACACTGAACAGTGCACTGAACTGTGCACTGTTCAGTGTGTAGGTATGCCACTTTTGTTCATATATTATGAAGAAACAACGGTGTTCAACAGTCTGCGACCACAAATCTACACCCTTTCTATAAAGCATCAAAAAGTGTCCATCTGACAAAGGGTCTAGCAGAATGATTCTTATAATTAGAGCTAGAATAAAGTGTACTATGTCTTCTTTACTGAAAATCGTTACTTTCGCGGTCGACTTCCAACATTTTGCTTGTTTAACTATGTTGTCAACTTATAAAATTTGCTAATGTCTATGTTTTCTTTTATTTTTAGTGAGCTCTTTATCATCGAGCACCGATACTAAAGCGCATTGGATTTAAATACTTTGCTCAGGAAAGTATGCCAAAACCACCTCTTTCTAAAAAGCCTTTATTCCTTTTTCCTGGCACCACACTAATGAGTATATTGTTTTTCGTACCTTCCTTTTGGCTAGGAGATCTCTCGAACAAGTAGTGGACGGTGATCTGTTTGCGAAATAAAAAAATGTCCTCTCCAGAAAGACTTGTAAAATCGTTCCACAGCTGTGAGGAGCGTGAAAGTCTCCTTCTCAATTTAATTGTACTTCCTCTAACAACAACGGTTTATTCAGTGAAACAAAACGTACAAGAATTTTTCAACTACCAAAAATTCACTACTAATTGACTTCACTCTATGAACCATCATCACCAAACTTGGTGGAAACCAACTAGACTCAACAGGACCCAACAAATAAGATGTACGGGAAGAAACTAAAGATGAAAATGTTATATTATGTTAAAAGCTTAAGGTTTACAACAAAGATGTATAAATGTAACTGCACCTACCGCACGGAAAGTTTTATTCATACGTTGTGACGGTAATAAACTCTGTTATAGAAAAGTATTTCTTGTTATTCGTACTTACCTTAAATGATCCGTATAATTATAAAAAGGATTGATTTTTAAAAACTTCTGTAACTCGTTCATGACCTCCACCGGATCGGACTTCAGCTGTTCGCCATCGATAATGTGAATTGATTGCGGAGAAAAATACGACATCCACCTTTCGAGATGTTGTGCGTATTTCCCAGGATTCAAGCATCTGCAAAAAATGCCCATATTTTTTGAATGAAAAAAACTTTACACTCACAAATATTTTTGCGCTTCTATTGAAGTGGACAATCCGCAATCACTTACCTGTTCCGCAGATCACGAAGTGGCTTCGGAGCTGTATCGCTGGCAGTTATGACCTGATGAAAGCTATAATTGTTCGTGACTATGTCTCCATGCGCTTTAGTGTGTTGGTACCAGGAGTAAGCCCGTTTAGCTGGCGATATCAAAATAGTTATCAATTTCGCATGCGGCAGCAAAGCGTGGACGCGTCTTGGCACCAACTCTCCATCGAAATAGGTGGCACTCTTTTCGAAGTAGTAGTGCGCTGATGAGTTAGTGTCGCTCGGAAAGAAGTTCATGTACCTATTATTATTACCATATAATTATTTCTGGCAAACACACTTACTGGGAGGTCCTACCAGTCTAAACCTCTTAGGTAGTTGTGAGCGTTGAAAAACTGAATTTCCTCGAACGTAGTAGGACTAGGCAAATTGCTGGCTATAGCTGGGTGTAGAGACAAAAACGTATATAGAGCAGTGGTTCCAGTTTTCTGCGGACCGATCACCAAAAACTTCGGTAACGAATCGCAGGACTTTGATTTTGACCAGATTTTTTGATGTCGCTGATCGTCACATGGATTCTGGGTGAAAAATAATTATTTTAGTCAAACAAAAACGTGTAACAATCGTCGCACGTACTCCCCAAACTGGATCCGATTCTCCCGGATACAATTTGAAATAATTCTCAGCGAGCTGCAGCGGAGGCGCCGACGTTAGCCTGATGTTAGTCCAACATTGCACGAATTTTATCACGGATTCGAACGTGTACAGACTCAGCCGGTCGTTACCGTAATTGGACATATGCGTCATAAAAATATTAATCTACAACAGAAAGAAAATGTAATATCAAACGCGAAAAAAGTAGATAAAGTTTACCGGATTGTAAACAATTGACTGAAATAACTCTCCCCCTTGAATCGACTCGTCAAGCTTCTCTCGACCCCCGGGATACTTGTCTATGAACATCGTGTGGGTGAATAGGCCGCAAGTTTGTCTAGGCATCACCATTATGTTTCTATGTATAAATCCCCGTCTTAATCTGCACAAAAAAAGCAGTCGGTGCATATTTTTTTATTTTTTTGTTAAAACTCACTATTCTTTTTGTAAACATAAAAAGAAACTTACATTAAAAAAAGTTTCCTGGATCTGAAGCCGCGTTCTATTGGAATTTCTTCCTGACTCAACACATCCACACCTGGGACAGACATTATTGGGGACGAAACGTTGAGAAGAAATTCCAATTGACCATTCAAAGCCCGGAAAACTCTTTAGAAAGTATTGTGACCGGCCGTAAAAGCCTTTATAATTTAACAAAATTAACTTTATTGTATTTCTCAGATTTAACGTCACTTAAGCTCTCGTAGTCCCCAAGACAGTTAGTATTACGTGACTTCGTGAATTGATTCATAAAATCCTCCATAAAAGTTATCCAAATGATATGTCCAAATTTGAGTAAACTACCACTATGCAAGCAATAATAAATAGTCCGTTCAAATCCTAGCAGGATAGACCACTTCAAAGGTCGCCACATTTAATTAACACTTAGAGCTTTCTAATTTAAAAGTCATCAAGATGGCTGTGAAATGTGAAAATAAATGTAAAAAAAGTTTATTTACTTTGATTACTCATCTTTTTTCTGTCAACAATTCATAGCCTTCTAGATGAGAGACTTTTAGATCTAAACGGTACACATTTTTCTCTACTATCCGACAAAAAAAAATACAGGAATCTCGTACTTTTGTTAGAGGGTACTAGTTACTCCACCAAGGTCTCGCCAATAAAGCCTTGGAAGATAAATGAATACGATCATGCCAAGCTCATTAAAGGGCTATAGTTTTCTGTGACCTTCTTGCTAACAAAAATATTAAACTTAGAAAGACCAATTGCCATGAAAAGAGTGTTTTGTTCTGGTTCCGATAACCAGCGAGGTACAGAGCAATATGGGCTGCTTCTCGAACTGAGAGCCATCTGCCATGCAGTATTGGATCTAAAATACGCTGGTGGATGTCGCCTGCTTCTGCTCTGTACAACATCTCACCAATTGCCATATTTCATTTTAGAACTAGGGTTTTTTCCTCAAAATGTATACCAGACTTTAGATTTTGATAACTCGGTGACCAATTCGTATGCATAACATGTTTTTGGAACGTTTCTTAGCCCGTTCATACATCCATTGTGTCAGCGATACTATATTTTCCTACTCAAATGAACTCTATTAGAGAGGTATAATATATATAAATAGACTAAAAAAACACTGATTTTTTTTTCGTTAAATTTCTATTAACAGAGAAAAGATATCGCCATTATATCCATGAAAATGGATACGGTTACGCCAAACTCTAAGGCTATAGTTTTCTGTGCACTTTCTTCTAACGAAAATGGGAAATTTTAAAATACTGGCCATATTTGATTTCAAAACTGGTACCCGGCCGGGTACTAAAAACTACTACCCATTCTAGTAAATATAACATTAATAGATCTGATTAGTAGAATCTGAATGGAATGAAGACAAGGAATCTTCAGAATCCTCTAGTGAGTGATCTGATGGAAGTCCACTGAATATTCAAAATAAGTTGATCTTCAGAGTTACTTAAAATATGACTACACAGACTAAACCAGACCAGTTAGTTAGCTTGAAGACAAGAAACACTTAACCAGTCAGCGAGATAGCTATAGCTGGAGAATATAAGTACACTAAGGTACTCATTAAATAAAAGAACACTATAAGATATTAAAAACTTACCTTGCAGGCCTTAAATGTGGGTATTCCTCGGTGGACGTGACTCGAATATTCCATACTTTCTTCCAAGCTATATACAACAACTCATGGACGGGATACACTCCAGAATGATGAGGAGAAACTGAATAACCAGAATCTACAGGTATACCTGTAGGAGATAAAAAAATACCTTGAAAATGCAATAAATGAAAATAAAATGCAATAAAAATGCAAGAAAAAAAGTCGATACACAAAGGCACTAAGGATGCAATTAAAGTACTTTTCAACACCACTAACCATGTTGTTTAGCAAAGTTTTTATTGAGAACCATATCATCCATAAGCGTCGTGAGATTGTCGTATAAATGTGGCTGCTGATGGTTCCACATATGCGAGAACCACATAAACTTGTCAACGTGCTGCAGCAAAAAATCGTCGCCTTGGTCTTCCTCGCTGTTACCGTGATGATAATACTTCCCAGAGAACCCCAAATTGAATTTGAAACCCGGAACCATAGCCGCCAACCTAACATTGCCACTAACAATTCTTTTATGTTCACAGCAAAGAGAAACGTTACCATACCTTTCCTGAGTATCTATTAGAGCCTGTACATCATCCGGCTTCATTCTAGTGCCAATCTCGCCCACGAAAATGTCGTCCACATCGACCAAAATAGATCTCTCTAAGGATAAGCTGAGCTGTCCGTGACTGAGGTAACTGAGGCTGTCCAGAAACAACAACCTGTGCAACCAAAATTTCAAACCATACCCGAAAATTACTCGTTGAATGTTGTCGAAAAGACCATGATCTTGGATCACAGTTGGCAGAGGACTTCTGACTCCACCTAAAAGTTGATTTTTGCGAAAAATGCCGGTAAGTCCCCCTCGTATTCCACATACTCTCATTTATTTGATAAAAATCGTTTCGATGCGCCCATTCCAGGGGTTCGTAAGTGGAATGATTCGCTTGAAATACCGTCCAATCGCTTCCTGGTAGTTCTCCCCACACCGTGTCACCCGCTCTCGTAAGTCTCAAAACTTGAGACGCCGCGTTGAGAGCTGCATCCCGCAATTTCAGGTTAGTGTGGATAAACAGAGGAAATCCTTTCAGCTGAGATCCCACATAAGTTTCATCCTCTGGGGGTATAAAACCTAAACAAGGGGCGTATTGAGAATAACCCTAATACAAAAGAGATTAGCGTATTTCATGGTGTAAGGAGGAAAATATTATTATAATTAAGTCTAAGGATATAAGATCTAATAAATAAAATAAATAAATAAAAATAGAACTAGAATTTTAGAATTAGAATTTTGGAGGTCTAGTTCTAAAAGAAATCACTGAATAAACAGAAATAACTTGAACCAAACGCTAGCAATAAGTTAAGGATGTAGCTAAGGTATAATTTACAAAAAATAAGGCTTAGAAAAAAAAATCGAAGCCTTATAAAAGTGATTTTGTACTACTATTCGACTGTGGTGAGCTCTGAAAGCCTTGAAAGAAGACAAGGATATTCTCATTTTACCAGCAGATAAAGGAAACGCAACGGTAGTAGATAATGTCAACATCGGATTACGAAGGATAAATCAGGACACTGTTATACTCTGTTCAGCGAGGGTTCAATATTACGTCATAAATTGTGATGTCATACAAAAAAACACGTCTGTCTCTGATAAAATGTCAGTTAAACAAAATGTAAAGTTGACAAGGGGCTTGTAACCGTTTAGCCTTTTGTGCAAACATTTGTGTGCTTACTATACCTAGTAGTGCTCACAACTTGCGTTGTAAAACCAATAAGCAGAAACACTTGTCGTCGGGTCGCCAAACATATTTTTTCGTTCGAATGCACCCTTTTCTGCGGAATAGTTCAATACGTGTCCGCATGAATTCATTCATTTGATAAAAAAACTGTTAGGCATTTATTGTATATTCAATTCTTGAAATTTTTCTTACAATTTAATTAATGCAACATGTGATAATAAAACATGCAACATAAATAACTTAAATTGAGTACATAATGTAACTAAGTGTGGGCATTTTTTTTAAGACACCTAGTTTTGCTTATATCTGTGTCGCAGCACCGTTCTTCCACATTTTTTCTTTAGTTGATTCAGCTACCTGCTAATTTTGATTAATGTTTTATTCATTTCCACAGAAGCGGATTTAGCCTTTAGGTGACACCAGGGAAAGATATTTTTGTGGACCAGTAGGTGGTTGTTCAGGAACAGGGGCTTCTTTTCAACAATTCATAGTTGCATAATTTCGTCCGCCGCTTCATCGATTGTAACTCCTTGTTTTTCAACTATCTTGGAAATTTTCTCCGGTTTTTCTTCACACAGTACTGTTTCTACATGATCCCTTAAAAGCGGTTCTTTCGTTTCTATATTTAGTACTACAAAAGCTGGACTCGGATTTCTAAATTTTGACGACATTTTGACATTAAGCGTCAAACTGACTTTAGCTGGTGGTTTCATTATTAATAAGAATACGCCTGTTTTTTTGCGATCTTTTTCTAATGAAATGAGATGATGAATGTGACGTCATATTGAACCCTCGCTGAACAGAGTATAGATCCCACCACCTACAAGAAGCTAACTCGTGATCCAACCGCCCGGATTGAACAATTTAATCAAGGACGTGGCATCGGATGAAATAACTAAGCTTAAAAAATCAGAAGCATTACCACCAAGGCTGTACGGTTTGCCAAAGATCCACAAACCGGATGTGCCACTGAGACCCATCGTGAGCACCATAGGAAGCTCTACCTACAAAATAGCGAAACACCTCACAAAACTGTTGCAACCTAAAATAGGAAATACTGACAGCTTTATAAAACACTCCGCTCATTTCATCAAAAAACTGCATTCTTTTACTCTTTCTCCAGGAAAAATTCTCGTTAACTTCGATGTTGTTTCGCAATGGTACCCCTTTGTCATTTGGAGCCATGGCGAGAGCGGACTTCAATACTTCCTCTTACACCTCAACCCTTCCTCTATCAACTCAAAAATTCAATTCCCTATGGAGATAGAAAAGGAAGAGCGCTTTTGGATGTTTTGATATCAAGGAGGCTGAATGGGAAGCTTGCGTACACTGTTTATACAAGACCAACACACACTGACCGATCCACAATAACGGATCAATCATCATCCTAGACAGAAAAGAGGAGTCGTCTCTGTCTGTAAGAGCCAAGAGAATTTGTGAGCCGGCTGAATTGGAACGAGAAATGAAGCACCTGGAGAGAGCTTTTGGTTGGAATGGACACAGCAAGTACGAGTTCGATAGGGCCGTCCGTCCAAGTAATGTAGAGGGCCAGGAAACAGGATCGGCAGGCTACTGAAAAACCACTATGTTAAAACTGTCTTTAAACCCACTCGTACAATACAACAGAGCTTGAGATCGGCCAAAGGCCGCAGAGATCCCTATCAGCACCTGGAGTTTACCGAGTTCCATGCAGCTGTGGCTGTGGATACATTGGCATCACAGAACGCAGTCTCAACACGAGGATTACGGAACACATGAGGAGTGCAGGCCGGGACATACAAAAAAGTCATCAGTAGCAGACTCGGTAACAGGGGACGCTCTCTCCGAAGGTCACGACATCATTTTCAACCTCGTGGATATCTTATATCAATCGCAGCGTTTCTATCCAAGACTAACGAGAGAGGTCGTTGAGATCTTAAAAACACAACAACAATTTCAACAGAAAGCAGGAAATTACGTTTCTAAATGCTGACTGGAAGCGAGTTCTACGACATAATTCAAGTGCGCCAAAACCCCCCGCCACCACTACAACTGACCACAGTCGAATCAGTCAACGTCGGGAAGCACGGGAGATCACTTCGCCCATTGCCTCATCACCTTTGATAATGTCTGCCATAGCTGTAGACGAAACGTCAGGAAGAAATTCCATTAGACCATGGCTTTAAAGCCCGGAAAACACTTTAGATTATAAATTAAATATTGTTTAGCCCTGAAGTAGATAAACTTCAAGCCACTGAAATGTCGGTGATGTCAAGGTGATGCATTGTGATTTTTTCTAATTGTATTTCCAGCCGGCCTAAATTTATTAACTATTAACTATTAACGCTCAGATATTGCCGATGAGGGCTGGGCCATATCCAAGGGTTCGCCTATGTCACTGGTGCAAAAACAATTTGTGGATAAAATGCAAAGGTCAAATTTATCTCCTATATCTAAAGAGTCAAATTTGGTAACCCCAGGCACACCCTATAATTAAAATTGCCCCATTACAAACCTATAAGATCCATTTAATTTTTTGTCTCTAAGGCTTTATTCTTCATCACTGGCCTTAAAATCAAGAAGTCTGCCTTTATAGATAAATGTATTGCTTTTTTATTCATGAAGGATTGTTCTGATTAAAAAGAAAAATCATATTATTGCTACACAAAACAGGTCTAAAATCAGAGCTAAAAAAGGTGACATCATAAGAAAAAAGACACAATATTGGGACGAATTGTACCTAAATAGCCATGATCATGTGAACATGCACAGTTAGAAAACCATCAATGTGCTGAGAAAATGTTATGTTTGTTCGTAAAAATAAATGTTAAATCGTAAAAGGTGGGAAGAATTGCTTTTATTTTTTTCTGAACTTAATTCAAGAAGTTTTGAAAAATGATGTTTATTTTCTTATTGGCACTTACAGATCAGGTTTCTGATATAACGTTTTGAATTTTAGTACCTAACTACCATCATCAACAAGTTTTTAATAGAAACATTAAATTTTTATAGTTTTAGAACTTTTTACTTTTCTTGCTTGTTCAAACTACATGGTAGAAAAGAACAAGGCCAAATGAGAAAGTGAAATTTATTTTTAAAAATGTTTTCAAATAAGTTTAGGAAAACAATAAAACAAATTACTGCAAATTTCAATTTTTTCAATTATTTCTGGAAGTAGTTATATTTTTGTAAATTTAAAAACGATGACATTGGAATTTACGAGTCATATTTGAAAAACTAAAGTTGATGATGCTACAGAAAAGGTGAAACCTTGGACTACAAATTGAAAAATACCGTCTTGTAGTGGAGAAAAATTACCCATGAGAATGTTAAATTTATTTTAAAATAAATTCAGGAACAAAACGATTTTCACAAATTTCAGTTTTTTTTTTAATATCTACAAAAGAAGTCAAAATTTTGAAAATTTTAAAATGTCATTATGATCTGCACCCAAATGCGTAACTTTGCCCCCATTTAGCAAAATCTATCTTGTACAGTTTGAGATCCCAATGATTCGAATAAACCATATAGTTGGTGAAGTTAGCGGGATTAGGACAAATAATGCACCTCTTCTTTATTCGAAAATGGCCGACGTTTCGACTGTTTATTTGTGTCTTCATCAGGGCTAAAACCCAATGAGTTAAATAGTAACAAATCCCTGGGCCCAACATAAAATTGCAAATAATGTTTGTTACATAATGAAACGTAAAATCATATACATCTATTACATCTATAAAAAAAATTTTAAAATTTTAAAAATTTAAAAAAATTAATAAAATTAAATATACAGACAAATTATAAACTTTTTAGCCCTGATCAAGACTAAATAAACAGTCGAAACGTCGGCCATTTTCGAATAAAGAAGAGGTGCATTATTTGTCCTAATCCCGCTAACTTCGCCAACTACTTACAACTTAAGGACGCTAATTACAACAATAAACCATATATTTATTAAGGTAAACCAATGCCAAGAATAAAATTAATAAATAAAGGTAATAGATTCTACATAACAAACTTAAGTTTCAGTTTAGGAATAAATCAGAAAATTGTTAAATCATCAAAAACTAAAAATGATGCATAAAAAACTCACCAATTATTCCGACAGAATATTCACGACAATATTTATCAAGCAATTCTCTGTTCCAATTGTCCATTTGCAGATATTTATTGTAGTTTTCAAAGACAATAACTCCATAACGACCTTTATCTAAATTGGTCAAAACAGGTAAACTTTTCCCAGTCACTTCTATTTTATACCTGCAAGTAGGTAGTGGTAGCTTTTAATCATTTTATTATACAAGTTGTTATTATTTAAGAATAAACTAAAGCAACAAATACTTGAATGAAAAATCAGTTTACTTATAAAAATGCTTTTTTTTCTGCTATAACATACTTGATTCTGGTATAAACAAGCAACTCAGCTATATCCTTTCCCAGCTTTGAATATATGGTTTCAACAAAAACCAAAACTTTTGGATAGCTCTTTAATTGGGCATCAGTTCTATGGTCATGGTTTTGTACCAGTCTTGGCCCACTTACCACTCCACATCTTATGTTGGGTTCTGGACGTTTGTTTGTTTTAATAAATCTGAAAAAATTATAAAAATATACAATCTTGCTGATCACACTCTTCGTGTTATTAACAGGGCAAGTAACAGGATTTAAAAAAATTACTGATTTTTATTATAAAAATTATAGTAAAAAATAACAGAAATTTTTTTTATTCTTATTTTTTTTAAATTTTGTACATCTTTTTTGCTAGTGCTCTGAACTTAAACTTCAGCTTCTGTAGAAAGAGTGTTTTCTAGGTTTGGACTTATTCACTCAAATCTTAGGACTAAACTGAAAGTGGAGAAAGCAGAAAAACTGCTAATTTTATATAAATTATTCAATAAGGGCAAACAATAAACACTTTAATCAAGCAAAATGTTGTGAACAACTTGACTGTAAAATATTGAGAGATTGTCCTCCTTCTGGTATCAGATGCTGCACCTTTTGATACCAAAAATTATTTAAGATTTTAATATATGATTTCACAGCATTGGTATACAAATAACTATAAAAGGTTTTGTCTGGCTTGAACCGATTACATTATGTTAATCCTTGTGTAAATCTAAATCCCATTTTACAACACAATTTTTGAATGTTACTTCACCATTAAGTTTCAACTCATGTCCAATATAAATGACCTTGTAACTTTTTAACAATTTAGGAGATAATAATGATACACCTAAGCCAATCAGTGTTGCAGTGCGTAGTAAAAAGTGTAATGATATTAAATTATTTTAAATATGATTCACAATATTTACATGCTTTTTGTATATTAATGAATTTACTCAAAAATGTAGTACTTACTTTGAGAGATATGGTGCTTGAGTCTGCCTTGAATAAATAATAATAAGTATTATACTAAAAATCACTGCTGCAAATACACATTTTCTAAGGGTTGTTGGTCCAAATATCCATCTAGAGCTCCTCTTTACTCCTCGTTTGACTTTCTGTCTTATTGATAGTGATGTCAATGGCAAAGAAGCATTTATTCCCAAAAGAGGCTTCTCATCTTCAGTCATAGTTAATTACTTATATAATTTACTTAATAATACAAACCACAGTACAATGATAATTGTACTGCTTATTGACTTTGGTTAATCTGCTACCTTATACCTTTAATTAAATAGGTGTATGTGTCTGATGGCTTATAAATATGGCACACAAAAAAAGGAATGTTTAAAAAGACAATTGCAGCATAATCTTCATTATCTTATTGACATCAGTTGGTGTATTAATTTCCATTTGCTATGTTTCCAGTTTTCAATGTTTATAGACACTTGCATTTCTTGGTACAGTTTTTCGAAAGCTATTAGCTGGATGTTGCACATATCTGCATGGTAGACTCATTCCTTTTGGGATGGACAATAAAGATGACAGTTCTAAAAAGGTACTTAATATTAGCTGATATGATCTATTAGTTAAATTTCAAATATTTTCGTCACACTGACTGATAATATTCTGGTGTGTTTGGGAACTGGAAATGTATGGAACAGAAGGAAAATATTACCTATATTTCAAGCATCTGGTTACCAAGCAACAACTTTGGTATACTCTCAGTATACGCGTTTGAAATTCTAAAGTTACTAATCGGAAAGCGTAAACGGAACGTGATGTGTAAATAAATGTGTTAAATTCTGCTTTAAGTACTGGGTAAATAAAAAACCTAGTGGTACCTTGTCTTGAGAAATTACCTTAGCTTCCTTTGTACAAAACGGCAACGCAGTGTTCTAGTTCTATCACTTTAATATCTCGCTTCTAACTTCAGACTTTAGATTTCTTCTTTGTTTAAAGGAAAACGTAATATATTTGTGCTAAATTTCTTTACTATTCAACCTTCAATCAAAACATAACATGGAATTCGAAATCCCACACAGGACAGACGCAGATGATAAAACTTTTGATAAACAAACACCCAAGACCCATGACAGAAGACACAAGGAACGACAACGACGTAACATTGACGTTTGTCGTTCTATTTTTGTTGTGACGTCAATAGTAATTGAGCCGAAAAAGAGATAAAAATAAAGCTGGTCGATAAGATGAACGGAGAAAGAGATACTCTACAGAAACCCTTATGATTTTTAAAGTAATAAAAAATAAAAATATTTAAAAATCAAATAACATTCAAATAACCTCTCTTGCTCTTTTCTCTAATCGGATACTGCCCCTACTGAAACGGATTTTATATTTCTAATTTTTTTTTTACTTTACTATTACCACTTTACTTTTGTTTACTCGTTGGTGTTTGTCGAATTGAGAACGATCCTTGCGAGACGTCGACGATTCATAAATTCTGAACCTAAAGTAAAAAACCAAAATATCTGAAATTTTATACCATATCTGACATTCTGACCATACATCAATGATTACATTACGTGTACGCTTCCTATTTGTGTAATGTAATGCACGTTTTTTTAACTACAGCAGATAAATATCAAAGTTAAAGATTCAATTATATTCCAAACTAAACCTTCAGATTAGTCTAACTAGCCTAGTTCTAAAATGTCTACTAAGAAAAAATTGAAAATAGCCTTTGTACATCCTGACCTGGGCATTGGAGGAGCTGAAAGATTAGTTTTAGACGTTGCTGCAGCCTTCACTAAGCAGGGCCATGAGGTTCTTTTTCTAACTAACCATTATGACCCTAGTCATGCCTTTGATGAGTTGAAGAATGGAGAATTTCCAGTAGAAGTCTATGGGGATTGGCTGCCGAGAACCACCTGTGGCAGGTTTCAAGCACTCTGGGCCTACATTCGCATGATATATCTTTCAGTGGTTTACGTATTATTTGGGCAGCATCATTATCAACCTGATGTCTATTTTGTTGATTTAATACCAGTGGCTGTGCCATTCTTAAAGTTAGCTAAAAAAAGAGTGATTTATTATTGCCATCATCCAGACTTGCTTGCATCACCACCTGGAGGCTTCATGAAAAAACTATACCGGAAGCCTATTGATTGGTTAGAACTGAAAACCACTTCTTTGGCAGATATTATATTAGTAAACAGTGAATATACTGCATCCATATTTAGAGAAACATTCCCTCAAATCAAAAAATCTATTCAAATATTGTATCCAACTATTGCACATTCCTATTTGGAGAGCGTCAAGAGACTGAATAGACGCAAACCAATCCATGAAGTTGTAAAGGAAATCAAAAGGAAGGTTTTAGTTGTATTTTTATCAGTAAATCGTTTTCATCCTGCCAAAAGGCTGGATTTTGCAGTTAATGCAATGGAAAAACTCAGACTGATGACTTCTGAGAATGAGTGGAAAGGAATATACTGCATTTTAGCTGGTGGTTATGATCCGATTAACAAAGTGAATGCAGACACATACAATGAACTTGTAACTCTAGTTCAAGAAAAAAATCTTCAAGACAATATAATTCTTCTCAAATCACCATCAGAAAATGTTAAAGTTGATCTACTAGCCTCATGTACAGCTTTGCTTTACACTCCATTAAAGGAGCACTTTGGCATTGTGCCCTTAGAAGCTATGCTGGTATCAAAACCAGTTATTGCAATGAATAGTGGAGGACCACGGGAAACAGTAGACCATGGAGTTACAGGATACCTATGTGAACCTACAGCTGACAGCATGGCGGAGTTTATGTACAGGATTGTTCGAGAAGGTCCTCAAATAATGGGCAGCAAAGGAAGAGAAAGACTGCAAGAGAAGTTTTCTCATCATAGTTTTGCAAACAGTTTAAAGCAAATATTAAGGGATGTTAGTAATTTAAAATCAAAAGAGTGATTAAAAGTTTTCAATAATGTTTTCAATCAGTGTTAATATGGTATTTATTAAAACAAAATTAACTCTTAGCACTTTATGTTAAAACAAAAACTGTAAAATATTTGTATTTTCTAGTTAATACGTAATACCACAGTATAGAGAATATATACCAGTAAGGTCACTCTGAGGAAAATCAAAGAAATTCTAAGTTCAAAAGCTTTTTACCAGCATGTGTGTTTGAGTGTTAAATTGCTAGTTGGGCAATGTGTTCAGTATAGGTTGGTAGCGTAAAGTGGCCAAACTTTGGTTTTACCTTAGCCGAAATCTTTTTGGTGAGAGGCAGTCACATGATAGAGTCATGCTACTGTTATCTATTCCTTATACTGTGATAATACCTACTTTAAAATAAAATGAATTAAGAATAAACATTATATTATTTTACTTAGTCCATGAAACTTTAGGTATATCAAAGTGCTCAGTTAAACTATCTAAATGTTGGTTAAATTTCTCTACCCGCTCCTTGTGAGTCATCGAGGCCTTTTCAAGGATTCTTTTGGTTCTCTGAAACACATTTTTAACTTAGATAACAAGACCTTAAAATGAACAATAATTACCATTTTCTCTTGTTGGCTTAAGAAGGCCAGCTCAGCCTTAGTTTTAGTGTTCTGCTTTTGTTGTTGGGGCTCTTGCAGATCTGCATTGGTATCCCTGTTATTCTCAATAGTTTTTATGACTTGTTCTAGAAGCTTTTTATCCTTCTTCTTTTTCTTCTTTTTGATTCCATCATCTCTTTTAAGTTTCAATTTTCCAACAGCCACTTGGGCGTAGGGGTCGTCTGCATCCATTAGGTGAGAATTTACTCCACTGATCGTAGTTTATATTTTTAAAATCAATACAAATGATGATTCTTGTAAATGTGAATAAGCCTGGAAACCGGAGTGGAAATAGTTCTCTGGTAGGGGCAAATAGTAGGTAAAAAACCGAACACTGAACTCACTTTTTAAATTGATAAATTGTTATGTTTTCGCAAAAATACCTTGAAAAGAAGGAAAAATGCTCAAAATGAAAACCAAATTGTTAATGTAAACAATTTCAGCTGTACTGATATAAATGTCAATTTTTGAAATGACAATGCGTACGTTCCGCCGACGGCAGCAGCTGAGAAGTTTAGTCAGCGAACGCTGAAAATCGGCACCTGATTGGCCAATTTCAGGGTTCGCTGACTGAACTTCTCAGCTGCTGCCGTCGGCGGAACGTAGGCAATGACATATCATATCTTTTAGCGTTTTCGATTGAGAACACCAGTGCAAAACTAGTGCAATTTGTACGTTCAATTGGTAACTCGTCCAGTTTGGTATGTTTTAATGTTTTATATTGGGAAACCAGTGCAGCGAGTTTCACACTGAATGCAACATTTTCGACACGAGCTGTACTAGGTATAGTTTTGCCCTGTGCAATGCAATGCAAATGCGAATTGCGTGTTTTATAGGAACTGCACCGAGGCAAAAATATGAAGAAACTGGAATTGCCCTGCGCCCGCGGTCGATTCGGTGCAAAACTCGTTTTGCGAATTAAAAACGCTATTTGTTTGACGCTTTTCGGCTTTTCGCTTTTGGCCAGCGATGGGCGTTTATGCGTAGAATTTATTTTTTACGTTTATGGCGTATACAATGCGTGGATAATGTAGATAATGCTTTCATGAAGAAAATCATGTAAATTATGTAGATTTCATAAATTTGAGGTTACATTGATGACAACTGACAACTGAGTGACAAGTTTTGTAAAGTTATGGTATGGTATGGTTATTGTTTTTTTACGTTAAGTAATTATTTGTCTTGTGGTGTATTTAAATATAAAATTTAATAATTTGGTGATGCCAGCAAGGTTTTATTGTTTACGACAAAACCTGCAAAACGCCAAAAAAAACTAATTGAATACTAATTAATTTAAAAATAAAAAAGACAATCTTTTGGTTTTCTCGGGAATCTGAAATAAAATAGCGGCGGACGTGAACTTTTTGCGATAAGCACAGTGGTCCCCAGAAACGTGCTTGACGGGTACACGATTTCTTACTAAATTGGAAAAACTACAACAAAGAAAACTAAACTAACGACGCAGTGTAGAAGAGGAAAGAATTTTGCCAGTAGCTGGGATCCTCGATATTATGGAGAGCACAACACTACTATAATATACTAAATGATTCAACTTCTACAACTACTCTACAAATACTTAATTGCCGGTAGTCTCCTGCGTCTGCAAAGTATCCGCTATCTGCAAGGAAATGGCCTATTCAGGAAAAGGGTAGAGGTGGGTTGACACTATATGGCACAACCGAAAAAACACTCCACGAAACTTTTCGTAGGCGAGCAATAGCCGAATTAATTGTTTTGGCACTAAATACAAATATAAATAATTAGCGCGGCGGACGAAAACAGGATTCAAAAAGGGGAAAAAAATACGAATTGGCGATAATCAGAACGGCGGAGCCAAGGACTTTTCTCGCGGTAAAATTCGAAATTTTCCGTCTTCCCGGTTGGATCGTCGTTCTTAGATCGTAACTCTATTGAGTCCAAATCCCGTCTCTTTCTTTCGAGTGTCGAAGATCTTCTCTCAACCACCCCCTCGGTACTTCTCATCCCCGAAAAGGGTACTGTAGAAAAAAGCAATACCACCCTGACTAGTGGCGATTGTATGGCGCTTCGGAGAGCGCGGGCATAACTTTAGAAAATGAGCATTTCTGGAAAATGTGCTGGAAAAAGGAAATTGAAAATGTGTTCATTAAATAGAATAAATTATGCTCTTTAAAGTGACACCTCACATGACATAGTTTAATTGACAATTAAAGCTTTTTACTGAAATTAAATGTTAATTTCCTGGCTCAGTCAATTAAGACATTAATTGCTCGAATTTACAAACAAAGGATCAGAAATTAAAAGCTCTATCTGCTGAGAGAATAAGATTTTAATTTCAATTAACGATATTCGCAAAATCGCCTTAATTACTAAACTATTATTCGGGTCACGTACAGGTCTGAAATTCTTTCAAGGGCCATAAACCATTAAAAGGGCGCCTTTGCCGGGTAAAGAAGAAGGGCAATTGTAGGGTATCATGTTTTCTGGCCGCAATTCCCAAGAAACTGTGAAAGTGCCTGTCCAACACTAACAAAAGAAATGCTCTTGACGAAAATAAAAAATATTGCAAACATATGTGCATTTAGGGCATCGTGGGGCTGGTTTATTTAGAAAACCGAAAAAAACTTCCATAAGATTAAAGCTTAAAAGCTTCGAAAAATGGCTTACAGGGTTGCCATGCTTCCACACATAAACTCATATGCAAACCGAGAGGTCAGTTTGCATAACAAAAACCATTCAAAAGTTACGAAATATTAATTTAATCATGTCAAGCGATATTCAATTCAAGAGATTGATGATCTGGGGTATATTTAGTTGAAAACTGATGGCAAATATTTTGCAAAATGTTTAAATTATTATCATATTGCGTGTTTAAATTATTCTACTACCTATAAAAGCAATAATATAACATATAACACTAAAGTGGCTTTAGTTTTACTTGATTTTTTTAGTTATATTCTGTAATAAGAATTTTATACATTTATTATTGGATTGCTTTTCAATTTTTCACAGTCGTGAGGGGATGCACAATTTTGTCCAATTGAAAATCATCCAAAAAAAAAAAACGTCCAAAGTAGGGTTGTGATCTTCATTGTACCCGGTGCAAATGATTGTACCGGGTGCGGTGTTTATGAACGGTGCATATTGTGTTTGCACCCGGTGCATTCCGAATATGTCAGAATCGTCAAATGAATCTCGATCTGTCAAATGTCATCAGTTAACAAATGTCATCTGTCAACTTCATATTTCATAAATCAAAACATATTTTTTTATAAACAAATACTAAATAATATACGAATTACATAAATAAATGTGTGTAATAAATTATTCCCTATTACGGTATCCTGCATCCTGCAAAAGCAGAACCGTTTCTTGTTGTTCCTACTCGGTGTAAACTTTAAAGTACTAATGTATTTCTCCGTTCTCGTCCAAATAAAGGTATTTGATCCAAAGTCCAAACAGTTTAAGTAATTTTTGTTATGAATATGTTCGTTAAATTTTATTTAACTCTTAGCTCTAATAGCATACTCAAGATAGTGTCGCGCAGTGTCCCCCCCGCTAATGATAATCGTAATCCGTTTAATCGGTGGTCGTTGCGTGGGGGCGGCTGTGTTCGCGGCTGCTGCCGTGTTGCCGCCGTGTCTGCGGAGATTCGACTACGTGGATGTTCTAAGTCCAACGTATCTTCGTGTGTCGAATCTCTTTTACCACGCTGCCAGGGGGACCCAACTCTTGGAAAGGATCTATTGTCCCTTAGGTCGCTAATTTAAATAATATAAAATTTAATATTTTTTGGAAATGCCAGCAAGGTTTTATTGTTTAAGCCAAAACCTGCAAAACGCCAAAAAAGAAAAAAAAAGTAATTGAATAGTAATTAAGGAAGAAAAAAAATAATAAAAAAGACAATTCTTAGTTTTCTCCAGAATCTGAAATAAAATAGCGGCGGACGTGAACTCTTCGCGACAAGCTCAGTGGTCCCCAGAAACGTGTTTGACGGGTACACGATTTCTTACTAAATTGGAAAAACACAACAAAGAAAACTAAACTAACGACGCAGTGTAGAAGAGAAAGGAATTTTGCCAATAGCTGGGATCCTCGATATTATGGAGAGCACAACACTACTATAATATACTAAAAGTTTCAACTTCTACAACTACTCTACAAATACTTAATTGCCGGTAGTCTCCTGCGTCTGCAAAGTATCCGCTATCTGCAAGAAAATGGCCTATTCAGGAAAAGGGCAGAGGTGGGTTGACACTATATGGCACAACCGAAAAAACACTCCACGAAACTTTTCGTAGGCGAGCAATAGCCGAATTAATTGTTGTGGCACTAATTAAAAATACAAATAATTAGCGCGGATTTCTAAAGCGAGATTCCAAAAAGCGGGAAAAATTACGAATTGGCGATAATCAGAACGGCGGAGCCAAGAACTTTTCTCGCGGTAAAATTCGAACTTTTTTGCCTTCCCGGTTAATCGTCGCTTTTTGATCGTAACTCTATTGAGTTCAAAAGCCGTCTTTTTCTTTCGAGCATCGAATTTCTTCCTGTTTTTTCGGCCACCCCCTCGGTACGTCTCATCCCCGGAAGGGTACTGCCGAAAAAATCGATACCACCCTGACCAGTGGCGATTATATGGCGCTTCGGACAGCGCGGGCATAAATTCAGAAAATGAGCTTTTCTGGAAAATGTGCTGGAAAAAGAAAATTGAAAATGTGATCATTGGACAGAAGAAATGATGCTCTTCAAAATGACACCTCACATGACATAGTTTAATTGACAATTAAAGCTTTTTATTGAAATTAAATGTTAACTTCCTGGCTCAGTCAATTAAGACATTAATTGCTCGAATTTACAATCAAAGGATCAGAAATTAAAAGCTCTATCTGCTGAGAGAATAAGATTTTAATTTCAATTAACGATATTCGCAAAATCGCCTTAATTACTAAACTATTGTTCGGGTCACGTACAGGTCTGAAATTCTTTCAAGGGCCATAAACCATCAAAAGGGCGCCTTTGCCGGTTACAGAAGAAGGGCAATTGTAGGGTATCAGGTTTTATGGCCGGAATTCCCAAGAAATTGTGAAAGTGCCTGTCCAACACTAACAAAAGAAATGCTCTTGACGAAAATAAAAAATATTGCAAACATATGTGCATTTAGGGCCTCATGGGTCTGGTTTATTTAGAAAACCGAAAAATAGAAAAAACTTCCATAACGTTAAAGCTTAAAAGCTTCGAAAAATGGCTTACAGAGTTGCCATGCTTCCACACATGAACTCATATGTAAATAAAGAGTTCAGTTTGCACAACAATAGAAAGAAAAACTCAGCAATTAAAGCAGTATTATATCCTTTTTTTTTTCTTTTCGTTTTTTTTTATAAAATCAGGTGGTTAAAAGTTTTATAAAAGTTTATTTCAGTTCCTGAGCGGTAAAATATATAATAAAAATTACAAATACGCATGCATGTGACTTGTAGATTGCAGTTAATGTTAGAAAAATACATAATATGACATATGACATATAAGAATATGGCAACGTGGTAACTTAAGTTGAAAAGGCAACGCTGCGAATTGAATGCACCGGGTGCAATAAGGGTGCATATTCTCCAATTATCGGTGTAAACAAATGCACCCGGTGAAATCACACCCCTAATTTTCATCCAAAATCTCCTTGAAATGACCTCTAATCTTTTTATGGTGGTTGCTATTAGCTCGCTACGGCGGGTTGATATCTAGAGATTATTGATCCGAGTCGGCAGAAACGTAAACAAATCCGATTTCTGTTTTATATAATGTATTGTTTGCATGAATTGTTAATTATTAAAATCTTTAGAGCATGAATTAAAAAAATATAATAAAATGTATTTCCTGAATGTCATTAGATAAAATATCATTTGACACATTATTTATTTATTTATTTATTTATTTATTGTTAATGGTACATTACAGGACGCTTATTCTATAGGGAAGAGTGAAAGTGAAAGTAAGAATTGCTGGCCAATGGAATTCGCCAACAGAATTTTTTGACCAATCAAGGTTGTCAAAATTCTCACTTTCACTTTCACTCTTTCCTATACAATGATGCCCCTGAACAAAACAAGCTCCAATAGTACAAAAAAAAAACTATAATCCATATCTCATAATCTATTCTATAACATACCGGTTGTGACAATTTTGCATATTCACATAAAACTTAAAATTCTAAAACACTGCCCGCTTGAGTTGCGCAAAAGTTATTTTAAAGACATCGATCTTTAGAAATAAGTTATTATAGACCTGACACAATCTGTCAATAAAAGCTATTTGGCCATAATTTGTTCTGTGTGTTTGGGAAATGAACAACTGACGTTGACGTGTATTTCTAGTGGGTATCCTTATGTTTAAATTATGTAGCAGTGCTTCACAGTCGATTTGTTCGTTAATAAGTTTATACAAAAAATATAAATAGCTATTGTTGCGACGCTCCTCCAGACTACTATATCCCACCAGTAGTAGACGGATGTCGTGTGAGACATTGGAGCAAGGAAAATGTTGTATAACTAGAACATATTTTACAAATTTGAATTGAACCCTTTCCAGACGATTTATGTGAGATTGGTAGATTGGAGACCACACGATAGACGCGTACTATAATATATCTTCTATATGTCTACAATTTTTTTTTTAAAACTTCAACATTCTAAAACCTCTGGCTGTCACCCTGTTAATGTGTGGAATAAAAGTTAGATCATGATCAAAAATTACCCCCAGATCGTTATAAGTTGTCACAGCTTCAAGATTATTGTTCAATAAGAGGGTATATATAAAAAGTACAGGCGATTGCCTTTTATAAAACCTCATAACTTTACATTTGCTCACATTTACCCAGGTAGCACAACTGACCAGTTGGACGTCTGCTGGACGTCGGTTTTAAGTCACTTTTGGTCAATACGTCAATTGACCTAAGCAGGACGTCTCGAACACACATATTTTTGGGCGGAAGTCGGTCGCTTCAAAGGTTCCCCTGACGTCATTTTGTCATCAGCACACATCATACAAGCGTCATAACAACTGTAAGCCGGACGGGATATTGATTCTCGATGGGGTTTGGTTTTTGTTAGGTTAGAAGTTGAGTTTTAGAAAACCTTAAAGATAAGTCGGCGAGTGGCCCTAGCACTCTAACTAGGAGATGGATATAAAGTTCTCAGAGCCTTTTGCTTTTTGATGTAATTGATTTGAAATAATAAAAATAACGACAGTGACAACTTTTGCAATAATTTGACGTCATACGTCACCGGGACGTCACTTCCGGCCTCAAATGCACATCTGGCCGCAGTATATTTATTTTTCGTAAAAAAAACCTCATTTCCTTTGTTGCCTTTTGGACAAGCACTTTCACAATTTCTTGGGAATTCCTGTCATAAAACATGAAACCCAACAATTGTAGCGAAAGCCGATATGTCCTTTTTCTTTAACCGACAAAGGCGGTCTTTAACAGATGATTTATGAACCCCTTGAAAGTATTTCAGCCTTGTACGTGACCCAAAAAATAGTTTAGTAATTAAAGCAAATTTGCGAAAATTGTTAAATGAAATTAAAATCTTATTCTCTCATCAGATACAGCTTTTAATTGCACATCTCTTGAATGTAAATTCGAGCAATTTATGTCTTAATTGACTTAGCCAATAAATTAACGTTCAGTTTGAAAAAAACTTTAATTAATTGTCGATTAATATATGCCATGTGAGATGTCATTTTAAAGAGCATTAATTACTCTCCAATTTTCAATCCTTCTTTTCCAACAGATTTTCCAAAAATGTTCATTTTCGAAATTCATGCCCGCCCCCTCCGAAGCGCCGTATAGTGGCCACTTGCGAGGGTAGTATGGATTTTTCTGCCGTATCCTTTCGGGGAGAAGAAGTACCGAGAGGGTGGTTTCGAGAATCTTCGTCGAGACAGAAACGTTTTGAACTCGGTAGAGCTACGACCTAAAAAAAAAGGAGACGCGTTTTAAAATCGGTAGAATTTCGACCTAAAGAGAGGGACGCGTTTTGAACTCTACAGAGTGACGATCTAACCGGGAAGACAAAAAAGTTGGAATTTCGACGTGGTAAAAAGTCTTGGGCGTCGCCGTTTCCGCAAAGTCGTATTTTTCATTTTTCTTGAAACCCGTTTAAAAAACGTCGCGCTAATTATTCAAAAATTTTAATTAGTGCTCCGTGGATTGTCTTCGGATTGGAAAGATTTAGCTTCATCCCACCTCCTCCCTTTTCCGGAATAAGCCATTTTCTTGCAGATAGCGGATACTTCACAGACACAGGAGACTACCGGCAATTAAGTATTTGCAGAATGGTTGTAGAAGTTGAAACATGTAGAATATTATTATATATATATATATATATATATATATATATATAGTGTTTTGCTCACCATAATATCAAGAATCTCAGAAATGAAAACCGTCTTATTTAACATAACATATTAATGAATTAATATAAAATTATTTTTTAAAGGCGTTTTGCAGGTTTCGTCTTAAACAATAAAACCGTGCTGGCATCACGGAAATAGTAAATTTTATTTCACTTAAATCTTTATTTACTTAGCATTTATTAATAATTATATTCGTTTGGCAATACCATGGAAATGTTTTCCGCATCGAAGATGAAACGCCACGGATTAATTATTGGTCCTTTGTCCCTATTATTAGCGACCTAAACCACACCGAAATAATTAGATCCTTTCCGAGAGTTGGGTCCTCCTTGCAGCGAGGTAAAAGAGATTTGACACGCAAATACCGTGGATTTAGAACATCCACGTAACCGAATCCCAGTAGAACCGGAGGCGCCAGCAGCAGCCCTTCCGCGATGACGGATTATTTGCGACGATGGGGGAGACTCGGGGCGACAATGCATAACCATGAATGAGGAATGCCCAAAAGTAAAAATATCTCCACACCACATCTGGAAACACTAGTTTTTAATCCAATTGACCGTTCCAGAATAGCTGATTTTGACAAACTTTTTTGAGGGGCATACAAACAGTGTAGTCAAGCATACCAAATTTTCTCTGCTTATACGGAAATGATGAATAAGATTCGACATGTCACAGTCGTTTGTTCTTTTTGGATGATATATCCTCATTAAAGCACTGTTTTTCTGTTATTAATCGCATTTTATTAACATTATTTTTACCCTTATATAACTTGTAACGACACATAAATAAATTAAACTATTATATAAAGAATAGTAAGAACGGCAACACCGCAGTTCATTAATTTAATTAATTTTGAAAAACATATTTGTGTTAACGTTATAAGATTTTCTTCAGTACTTCAGCTACAAAACTATACATTCTGCTTTGGAGCTTTTGCATAACAAAGACAATTTAGGCATATATCTCAAATCAAAGCCGACATACGATCATCAAGAAGAAGTTTTAAGTTCTGTCTGACATTTAAATAGGTTGTTCAGCCATATTGTCTGGAGGGGTCCTAATGTCAAATGACGTAATTCTGAAATGATCAATCCAGATTACTGCCTGCGTGACGTCACTTGACTTTTACTTGAATCTTGATTTTGACATTAATGATTGACAAAATAGGAAAAGTCCCGAAAAGTGGAAATTGTGGAAACTGCAAATCGCCAAATGGCAATATTCAAAATTTATTCTTAAAATGTCATTAACGTTTGTTAACAAATAATTCCTGATAAATTGGTAAACTAACAATGAAAATAGTGATTTCGATTAATGAATTTAAAAAAAAAGGGATGATTGTCAAAGTGGGAAAATGAACATTATATTTTCTAGACAGCCCTAGCTAGATCTCAGCTTATTTCCACAGAAATATGGCAAGTGTGGGTTTTAGGTGGCTTGATATACTGGAAAAGGAGTTTGATAAAGCCTTTGTAGATCTGGATTTGGCCCTTGGTAAGATTTGGCTTTTGCTTTATTTTGTGCTTTGTCTAGAACCTCAGCTCCTAAAACTTTAGTACTTATCTGAAGGGTACATTCATGAATATACAAAGACTAGTAGGTATACATATGGCTGAAATTGGTTTAAAATATAGTTTCCATTAGCTGAGGTCTGTGCCAGAGCCTGAGCAATAAGGAAAGTTTGTATTATAGTTAATATACAGGAATTATCTTTGAAAATACTTATAAACTTTATTGAGCAAGTTCCTGAGTTGAAGTTTGTGTAGGTATTTCAATTAGTATGTAGAATCGTTACCTACTTACACCACATTACATCTGGCATAGTGAGCACACCTTACCTATACTCTGTTCAGTGAGGGTTAAATATTATGTCATAAATTGTAGCGTCATACAAAAAAAAAAAAACGTCTGTCTCTGATAAAATGTCAGTTGAACTGGTAAAAAATATGGTATTTAGTTTTCAAAAATACATCAAATAGAAACTTGCCTTGAACACTGCATCTACTGGTTTTTCGTGCCACTTTTTCTCGCTGAAAGTAGTCAATGAGTCTTAATTTCAAAATTTGTTCCTTTTCAGCATAGCGCCAAGGCATTTTGTAACCATTTCACAAAATTTTCCACTCTTTTGCCGATGACGACGATTAATCTAGAATTTCTAAATTTTGACATTTTGACATTAAGTGTCAAACTGACTTTTTAGCTGGTGGTCTTATTTTTAATAAGAACTAATAATATGCTTGGTTTTTGGCGATTTTTTTCTAATGAAATGAAATGAGGAATGTGACGTCATATTGAACCCTCGCTGAACAGAGAGTGTACATATTATGAAACTATTGAGATATAATCTTTAAGAGTAGATTTCATTTAGGTGCTAAATGACCAGGGCAAGGGTTGGTCATTTTAGTGTCAGTCCTTTATTGAGACATTTGGAAGTGTAGTAGGGACTTGGTAATCCGGCACTCAAATTTTTTTGGTGTTCCAGATTACTGGAACTGTCGATTAGCTGGATTTGTGTAGAAAAGCATTTATGCAAATTATGCATGTTTGCTCACTGCACCCCTCACCACCCACTCTATGATCCAGCAGTAGTGCTGGTTTATAGAGTGGTTCTGTTGAGCATTTATATGTCAGATTACTGGGTATGCCAGACTATTGAGAGCCTCATAATTGAGTGTCTACTGTATTACAAAGAAGAAAAGAAAATCAACAAAAATCAACTGTTTTTCCATTAAGCCAGACTTAATTTATAATTTAATTAATATAGCATAATACTACACAGCGCAACATAGATAATAGCACAAGCTACTTATGGAAGTGGTTTTATACATTTACATTATAAGTTTCCAATTCATGTTTATTTAGGTAAGTAGGTAAATAGCTTCTTTTGGTATTTTTATTACAGTACAACTTCAATCATTCAGACACTTGCTAGACTGTGCCCTCCAGTAATCTAGACCCTGCTTTTATTTGAACTTTTTGAATATTTTTGTCTGAGCAAGCAGAAACCAAGTTGCTTGGTTCCTTTTTTAAGTAAGGTTTAAACAATGGGTTAAAACCATATGAAACACTTACATTCACAGAAAAAAAAATATCAGATTACCTTGTTTTGGGAATGTGTATTTGTCAAACAGCAGTATATTCCTCCTGAAAAGACTCAAAGAAAAAAACAAATATTTTGTTTGTATTTGTATTGAGTTGTTGTTACTTTTTACAATAAATAATAGGTTTCACAAATTCAGAGTTGCTTTAATTTAAGAAATTAATAAAGGTTTTTAAATGGCTCCAATATTCCAGATGCCTTGATAGACAAGACATACCTATGTTTGAATGATATCTGTGTGGACTATCAAAGTTGTACTATAATTTGATTAAGTGCCTGTTTATGTCCATTGTCATAAAAAATTATATAATTTCTAATAAGTTATAACACAAAAATATGCTATAAAAACAGCCAATAATGTCATCTATTCAATATCAATCAAAATAGTCCATTTTCATTGGCTAGGCACAAGATGTATAACATTGCATAACACAAACAGGAGAAAATTCCCATGTCTTATTGTGTTAAGTTGTGTTGTGTAATTCTTGTATTGTGCTTATTCATCTATAAATTTGTTTATTGTATTCTGAAAAATTCAAGATTTTTTTGTGCTATGTTTTGTAATGCTGTGTCTACAGTGTTTACAAACATATGAAAAATATGCTAGTATGAATGCTATAAAGAATAAAGCCTTAGTGTGTTTCAGAGCTGAAATGTTGACAATTGTAATGGTTCAAATCCCATAGTTATTTTATTGATCCGAAACAAACCATTCACCTTACATTGTTTTATAATTTCAACAAAAATTCTTCACTTTTATTTCCTAAACAATTTTGGTTCAAACAACTTGAGCTGTGTACATTTTACTTCTTATCTTGTAATTACTTATTACTTTGTGCTTTATTTACCAAACTGAACTATTACTAATTCACTTATTTTTGCCATCTTGTTACCTTTGAAATCTTAATTTTGGTTTATATACCTACCTTCTTTCATCATGATATGTTGAGGAAATATGATAAAAAAATGTCAACATCAGATTTTCAACACTGTTTTGATGTCAATAATAAGTGTACGGCTTATAGGCGATATTTTAAAATTTTCAAATGTTCACTCTTTTTAGAATACACTTTAAATAAATATGTTATTTATTATATTTAGTATTTATATGCTATAAAAGTTTCCAAAATAGTTACCATATACCCCTATTGATGTATACAATAGTCAGCAGGGTTACCCAAGTTACTACCATGTTACATTCTTCGACTCTGCTACATTCTTTTGTCACAAAGTGGACTATAGAATAACTATTTTCAACTTTCCAATTGCCATTTTTTAGTGTTAAGCACCCATAATGCTATACATTTTCAGTTATCTTATAAGTAACAATCGTCCTCACTGCGGTCTACATAATCATAGATTTTGAATCAAGTTTGAATTAATTTTCATCAGGGTGGCATCTCAGTATCAAACTTTTGCTTTTGCACTGATCAGAAATGTACATGGTTATTGGTTAAAATTAATCAATTTGCTATTTGCTGTTACTCGAAAAATATAACAGGCAAGTTATTATTCTTTACTTACCTATAGTAGCAAATGTTATTATTGAACCCTCTAACATTTGCTATACCTATACATAGGGTCACACAATTACATAGTAAGTTTTAAATCGCCAAAGAATCTGTAAATAGAAATAGATACTACTCATACGAATGCTAAATATAAAGAGACTTAAAATGAAGCTTTAATACTTTCATTGTTCACTTTAGGTGAAGTTGATGGAGAAGACCCGAGTGTGGTGTTCAGTGCTCGACAAAAACTATGCACCCTGGGATCCTGCTTTGCACAATTGTCACATAAGGCTCAAACCATTTTCCAGAATAGTGCAAAACTGGAGGTAAGTCAGGATTTTTTATTTACGATTCATGTAAAAAAAATGCATATTTATATTTTCTAAATATCTATTGTGGTGAAACAGTTAACAGAAAAAATTCAACAACTCCCTATCAACTTAATAATGAAAACATTTTTATGAAGCTATTCTATGATAGTTCGAGCAGAAGACAATACACTTGACAATACAGATACAGATAAAGCCATTTATAGAACTAATCACTCTTCCCCTTCACTGTTATTATTCACAGAAGGTTCAGTTTTGACTTCATCAGGTACAAATAAAGATTGTGTAACAGAGTCACTGTTAGTACTTGTTTCAATTTCATCAATGTATTGATAGTCTTCTGAATCATTGGTTGGAGTTGATTCATCAGCGTCCTCTCCATACCGCACATCTATACGTGTTTTATGATTATGTTTAGCTTTATTTTTCTTTAGTCCCTTTTTTGTACAGTTTTTACCGCCATTTTCCAATTTAATCGCAGTGGAAGTAGCACATAATCTAGTCTTTTGCCTTCTAATTTTGCTTTTTTGCCGAGACGATGTTGAAGGAGGCTTTCCAAAAATCTCTAGGATTGTTTTATTTATTGCTTCTTCATCATTCTCAACTTTCTCATTACTCTCAGCAAATGTTTTACTTTCGACTTTTGTTTGGTTGCTACAAGGCAGTATTCCAGTTCTGACATCAATTAAATGTCTGTAGTCTTGTAGACACGACTGATCTGGATTTGATTTCGAACTTATTGCAGATAGATTGCTGTTATTGCTACTTTTGTCTTTAAGTATTTCCTTCCTACATAGTGCAATATCTTGAGTGCCAAGAGCCTGCAATGTGGCTGTTTGGTTCTGTATTTTGCTCTGAGTATCATCTATCAATTGTAGAAAGCTTTGAAAACTGTCGTTTAGGGTAGTATTTATTAGCTTTGGAACAGCTATGTTTAAATAAACAGAAATTGTATTATTTGCACTTTGTAAAATCCCTTTGGTCAGTCTCTAAGACAGTGTTTTATTTAAAACCTTAAATTTTAATTCTAATGGTCATACTTACTTCAGTAACATTATTTTCGGTCCATTTGAAGAACTGTTCTGTTATGCACGTATTCACAGTTAGAAATTTCTCAGTTTGATCGTTTAACTTTGTCATTTTCTCAAAAAGCGATATTACATTCATGTTTGCTTGGTTTAAGTTGCGATTTATCCTAGAATCGTGGCTCTTCAGCGATTTTTCCATTCCTTTCAAATCTTTCATCACCAGGGCTAATCTAAAATAGAAAAAACAGTATTTAAGGCTGTTCTGAAATGAATACACGGCACTTATTATTTCCACAACAAATCTACAGGAAACTGAGCAGGCAATAAGGAGAATTCAGTGATCCTCAAAGATTTGAAGGAACGTCAAACTTTCCTATAAAGAACTCATAATTAGCAGGACATTAATATCGGTATCAATAGGCGGTAGTACCTTAATATGTGTTTAAGTTGATTTAGAGCTAACAGCTATAATAGAAGCAATTTTCTTCTTATTAATTTGATATCATTTAAAATAAAGATACCGCCGATGCCTTTATTACTTACTTAACATCAATCATATTGATTAATTTCTCTAACGTGTCACTTATTTCGGATTCAATTTGAGCCTCGTCCTTTTGCAATCTGTGGCAGCTTTCAAGAAACAGTGCCTGATTGGCAATTATTTTTTCTAGACTAAGGATGAGAGTCTTTTTTAAGGATTCCGAGGCGATGTTGTCTAAAAATGTAGATTACATAAAAATGTGATTAAGGCAAGTGATGAAAGATTTTCAAGTCTTAGTGCTTACCATTAGATGATGAACCAACTCCTAATTCCTTGGCAGATATTTTTCCGATTTGCAACATTACAGCCCTTAGGCCATTCTGAGTCTCGATTCTTGTGGCATTGGCCACTAGTTCTATGTTCTTAACAGTATCCTCAATAGCGGTATTTCGATTCCATACATCCATGTTCATATCGGATACCTGCAACAATATTCAGGCAGTACATTGGAGGTGATAATTAATAATCGTCTCTAAACACTTTACTTTGGTAGCATATGAGTTGAAGTCCTCTTTTAATTCGGTTTTCATTACATCGGTTGTAGTTCTGATGTGATTTGTCTCATTTAAAATTTTAGAAATATCTGTGTTGCTTGTGTCCAGTCTCCTCCTTATAGTGTCATTTAAGTCTTCGAGGATGTGCGTTAGGTTCTGAACCAGTGGCTGTTGAACCTGATTTTTTAAGAGGTTCGTTTAATGGCTAAAGTGGATTGTTGTATGTAATAATGAATTACACTAGCACAAAATAACTTACGCGTCAAAGTAGAACCTTTGTTGTAAAGAAAGCACCTCACTATAGATAGGTAAAGAAGACCTCTGGCCGCGTTTACAATGTCAATTTCAGGTTTAAAAGTTCTTTAAGGTGTATATAAACTTTTTTATTATTTCGACTTTCTGTTGGTACTATGCATTGCATTTTTGTCAATATCACCCTGTATCTAAACTGTGGTTTACTAATTATTTTCAATTTATAATTGATTTTATTAGGTATGTTGCATAGTAACAAGCAGCCGACGTCGTTTTTTATATCCTAAATTATAACCAACTTTTTGCTGCTTTCTACCAGGAGAACAATTTTGATTTTGAGGATTGATTGAGTAATTAATTTTAAAAGAGGTGCAGTTTTAGAAAGATTATTACAGATCTGTATATTATGCCGCAAGAAGTTAACGTTTTTTTAGCTTATGCTCTGCCTTTCGTTTATTTAACTCATTCATAGCTACTTACCTTTAGGGCCTCAGCAATGCCAGTTAAGGTACTCTCCGCTTTAGACAGTGACGTTTTCTGATCTTCCAGACTTGAGGATGTTTCCGATAATTCGGTCTCTATATCATTGTGCCTTTGTAGCATATCGTCTTCCAAACGTTCTAAACGTTCTAATGTGGAATCTGCCTTATTCTGTAAAATAAATAACTAGATATGCTACGAGGTAATGAAATAGAATCACGTCCTGAAGTTGGAAAAGGATGTAGGGCTAAACTAGATGTTACTTTTTTTGCTCCAGCCTTTTTTTTTCAACAATTCACATCCAATATGAAGACGTTTATCGACAACCTCTTATTTTTAAATAGTCTAAACTACTTTTTGTTTGGCGTACTCTAAACCATTTCTAGCTGTAACTCAGAAACCATCAAGTGTAACGCAGAATAGTCAAATGTAATTCATCATCAGTAATCATCCATTGTAAATTGGACTACTACTTAACTGTAATTCGGAAACCGTCAAGAGTAACTAAGAATACTCAACTGTAAAATAGAAATCATCAAATGTAATTGAGAATACTCAAGTGTAATTCGGAAACTTTCAAGATTAATCCAGAATAGTCAACTGTTATTCAGATAGTTGAAAATATAATTCAGAATAGTTCAAGTGTGATATCAACATCACTCAAAAGCCGGGAAATTAAAATTTATTTGAAAACGATTGCTAAAAGCGAAAAAGTTGGCGAAAAACTCTTAAAACATTCAGGAAACCAGAAAAAAAAATTCCATGAAATAATTGTCATAAACTGACATAAGCCACGTGTCACAGGATTCTGAAATGTTGTCGATTGTGACCAGTTGGCCATCTTAAACGTATTTTTTTTTCTTTTATCGTCATAAGTGTTCTATTAATCACCTTTCAAAAATTATTTGGACAGCAATAGATATTATAGCACTCTCGTGGTGTAAAGCACGCAACATATCCAAAAAAAGGATGTGCCAATTTACTAGCAAAGTAATCCTGGCAACACTGTATGGAGGGTTTGTTTATCACGCCAATATTGAAAAATGTAAATAAAGACCTCTACCTTGATAAATCCTCTATGAGAATGACAAACACTAGGGAGACCAGTATTAGGGTACAAAAAGGAGAGTGCCTGGCAAATTATCAACCAATCACTAGGATACGCCGTTGTGAGAAAGAAAAAAATGTTGCTGGTGGAAGTTCTGAGGAATTATTGTCCACTATTATCCATTAATTTGAAAATAACTGGAAACGTTTCACTAAGGAACAAGTCGAATCGGTTAGATGTTTTGTGACCACTCAACAGGATGTCTTCGATACTAACCAGGTCACCGAGAAGGACAATTACCCGTTACAACGAATTGACGATACCTTGGCAACTTTATCAGGATCACAATGGTTTTCCACGTTGGATTTGAAAAGTGGTTACTGGTAGGTTAGAGTGGCATCCGAGGATAGAGAAAAGACAGCAATCTCAACAGAAAATGGTCCTTTCCAATTTACCGTTATGCCTTTCATTCTTTGCAATGCTGCCTCAAACTTCGAGCAATTAATTGGAACTAGTCTTGAAAGGAACGTGGAAAACGTGCCTGGTTTACTTGGATGATGTAATAGTAGTGGGCCGAAACTTCGAAGATCACCTGAACAACCTGACAGAAGTATTCTGCAAATTAAAGAATGCCCATTTAAGATTGAACTTTAAGAAATGCGGCCTGTCCCAAAAGAAGGTGGAATACCTCGGACATGTCATCTCATCAAATGGAATACAGACCAGTGAAAATGCTTAAATTATGTCAGCATCGTTAAAGTCCTGAGCTCAAATCAGCTGAAAAATAAGGTGCCATTTGCCATGTCTAACTCGGGCTCTAAGAAAATTTTTGTCAATAGAGTCTAAGACCCTACTTGTTCAGGCGCAATTCTGAATATCCAGCGAAATTGACATTTCAAACCACATTTCAGTTGGTTTTTTTCTATGAATTTTTTCCTAATGAAGCTCCTAATAAATTATATGTCTAAATTCATGCTAATACACCTCCTCTCTAGTATCAGAAACATAGAAACTGATGAATTCTAAATTAACATTTTTATATCACTTTTCTCTTCACAATTTACTTTAATTCCATTTACCGAAGTTTTTTCGTTTAAGTCGAAGAATGAAATCTTCACATGTGAATAGCCCTTAATGGTAGAACTGTGTATTTATGCACTGAGCGCGGGCCTGAAGCATGAATTTCTTCAGAACATGAGGTAGGGCACAGTTACAAGTAAATTGCTGTTTGATCTTACATGTATTAAGCGGGTAAAAATTGTTTGTCGATAGAAGAGTAGTAGAAAAAAGGAGACTTTAAACCTTAACAGCTCAATTGAGTGAATCTTGACAAATGCATGGTTCTCCAATACATTATTGTCTAATACACCAAAGAATACAACACGAAGAAATGTTTATTAGTTCTGAGCACACTAAATATTAATTAAGACTGTGAAGGCATTCGCGGCCTGTCAAAATACATTCTAAAGTCTTTCGGGCTTTGAAGCCAAAAGACTTTGGGTCCAATGGAATTTCTTCCTGACGTTTTGTCTATAGCTACCGCAGACATTATCAAAGGCGATGAGGCAATGGGTGAAGTGATCTCCCGTGCTTCCCGACGTTGACTGATTCGACTGTGGTGAGATCAGTGGTATTTATTCCCCCGCCGTCGCGCGGGGAGTGGGGTGGGTGTAGTGGTCGCGCGAGGAGTGGGGTGGGGGTAGTGGTCGCGCGGGGACGAGATAGGGTCGTCCGTCGAAGGAATGTAGAGCGTCAGGAAGGAACAACGGAAGAAGGTGAAGAAAAACGCGGATGGCTAGTCTACTATACATCCACAAAGTAAGGAACAGGCTACTGGAAAAGCACAATGTTAAAACAATCTTGAAACCCACTCGTAAAATACATCAGAGCTTGAGATCGGCGAAACACCGCAAAGGTCCCTTATCGGCACCCAGAGTTTACCGATTTTCAGTCAGCTGTGGCTCGGTACACATGGTTTAATGTCAATGTTTAATTAAAAATTAATACATGGGGGTTTAAATACCACGGAGCTCACCACAGTCGAATCAGGCAACGTCGGGAAGCACGGGAGATCACTTCGCCCATTACCTCATTTCCCTTTGATAATGTCTGCCGCAGCTGTAGACGAAACGTCAGAAAGAAATTCCATTGGACCACGGCTTCAAAGCCCGGAAAGCACTTTATATTGTAAATATTAATTACTTGTTTACATAGAGAGAGAAGCTTTTTCTTTTTATAAAATTTAACGAGTGTTTTTCCGACTATAAAGTACGATAAAAACGAGTATAAAGTTTCTGCAAAGCAGCTAAACAATTCTAACCTCTAACATTATCTCGCAGAAAGTAAATTCTTTTTAATTTTTACATACAAAGGTAACGAATGTTATTGATAGAGCGTGGATAACACAGAAAACGCGTTTGCCATTCTGCTCACTATGGAATAAAATCGGCGGCTGCCTTATATGATTTACTTATGAGTCTCAAATTTTATTATTATTAAAAAATTAAAATTATTTAAATTTGTGAGTGAGCGCCTTAAAAATGATTTCCGAAGTTCTACAACTTAAGCACTTTGTATAATCGAAAAGCTACATATGATTCCCCCATACGGAACATAGATGTCTTCAAAAAAAAAACTCACTAACCTGTAATTTATCAACAGCCAGATCAAATCTCCTCTCCATGTAGTTAAATTTGTGAGTCAGACCATCGTAGATGTTTTCCAATTTCCGATACATTTGTGTCTTAGACAGATCATCTCTGTAGTTTTTGGTGCTTATGTTTTCTGAGATTTTGTCTAAATTTATCATCACCAGAGATTCCATCCTAATGATCTTCGTGTCCAACATCTCCAGTCTTCTGTGGAACTGATCTAGTTTAGATTTTACCGTTTCGGATAGCTGCATGGAGTAGAAGTTATCCAGATTTTTCAGTCTTTCTTCAATAGAAATCAAGACGGTTTGGAAGGTCTAAAAGTTTTTTTTTTTATTGGGTTACATTATAATTTTTCTTGAGATATACCGACTATTTTCCGTTGATAGACTCTATACTAGTGATGGTAATTTTTATGCCTACCTGTTGCTGGACCGAATTTTGGAACCTGTCCGCGGCCGCATGCAGAGACACCACTTCGGGCACTGCGAAAACACCAATTGTCCTCCACATCATTACCAAGAATAACACAATAACCATATCACTGTACATTATTCAATTTATTTTTGGGTTTCATTTACTCTAATGTTGAAATGCAAGAGAAAAGTTTTAACGACCTCCGATTGGAATGGTGAGGCGGCAATGATACGATACATGTAACATGTAACGAACGCGAGTTCATTATGGCAAATGTAAACATGCACTTGACCAAAAGCTGGAGCATGACCCTCGAAAGTTCTTGTCATTAACATGCGTATGCATTTGTGAGGGTATATAATAGCACTCACTGTATATACAATTTTATTGGAAATATGTGTTGGAAAATATTATTTTATAACTTAATTGCGCGATTGTACCATGTGTTAGGTACATACTGAGGCACAGCCTGAGCTATACGATTATTCAATCTGTTGCTTTATTAGTTATGCCTTTTGGCACCGCAACTCGGCGATAGGATGTTATTACAAGATACTCGACGATTTCTATACGAGGAAGCCTTTACTGCATAAATATGTATCTAACTGTGGTATCTTTTACTCGGAGGTCGGTTGGTGATCGGTGGTCGGTGGTAAAAGCCTTAGCTGTATGTGACAAAACTGTAACTTATTTATCGATTAAGAAAATTGAATAGGCACTTAGAAGGTAGCTGTATCATGGTCCCAACCTATTTTACCATAGTCACGCAGTCAATTTAAAAGTTAAGACGAAAACATATTGACATAACTTTGATTATTTCTTATTTGTTGAAGTATGTACACCGAACATCTTTATGCCCAATAAAATTCCAAGTTTGGAGTGTTAAGCGGTAAATTGCGTTCTTGAGTTTTATTTCAGCCTCGCGGGTCTGGGCACCGTCAAAAACCCATTAAAGTGTTTGCCATTTTTTTGCGCCTTGCAATTTTTTAGAAGCAGAGCGGATTTATTTAGTTTTTAACATGTGTCAAACCAAGTTCCGATATCCAGAGTAGGAAAAACTAACGAGAAATATTGTTGAGCAACTTCTAGTAGACCTAAACGAGATTTTTTTTATTATTAATATTGTTGATAAGCAGCTATTGGATTGTTGTTAAGAGTTTGCCTTTTTTACAACACTTTATCTGAGCTAATATTAACTTATCTTATTCTTGAACCTCGTTTCTCAAATTGAAGTATAAGGTTTTCCACACTGAATCTCAAACGCACCATAAATTTCTGGTTCTTTACCGACGTGGGAATTTCAAGATAACAGCTCTGACAAATGTAATTATCTTTAAACAAATATTGACCCAACTTTAATGCATTAGGGTTTTATGGTGTGCTTATTTTCATGGAATATCTTCATCTAGTAAATCAATATATTTATCTGTCACTCACTTGATATGCCTGTTTTACCCTACTGTTTCATTTAAGGCCGAACTGATACATCTTCGAGCGGAACTAATCGAATCCAAATCAAAGAAGGAACTCCTAGAAAATGAACTCCACAACTTGCTCCTACAGCTACATTCCTCGCAATTGTCCCTGTTGCCGGACAGTTTAGGTAACAAAAAGGTAGATCAGCATTTTAGGCCAGACGTAACTGCCATTAAAAGAAGACTGGAAGCTGAAATTAAACAAAGTCCTTTGCGGTTTAGGAGGAGCAGTAAGTTTTTGTATATTGAGTTGATAAAAAGTGACACTCCAGTTACATGTAACTCCAGTTCATTATAAAACTTAATCTAGTTGGCTCTGAAATGTCAAAAGAAAAGGATGGAGAAACAAAAGTCCTTAGAAAATGTAAACCAGAGGAAGTAGGATACGACGCCGGCGTCTGTTACCAGTTTGCTCCAATCTGTCAAGTGTGAAAATGGCAGTGACGTAGCATTGGTATTGTAGCACATAAGAAAATATTTTATTAAAAATAATAATGGAACTAAATTACTACTTGTAAAATTAGTAATATTATACGTAATATTAATAGCAAACATCGTCTTACTATTAAATAAATAAAAATAATTGTGAATTAAAAGTCGTTGATAACCCTGGGATTACATCTCCGGCGCCCCTGGAAAAACTGCTCAAAAATTTAAATAAAAAAAACTGTCTACAAGTTACAGGAATAGAAAAATATTTCCCAAAATAGCATTATTGACTTCACTGCGGTATATACTAAATCATATTTCGAAGATTTGGATGTAAAATAACTGGTTTTAGAGTTATTTGAAATAATTTAATTGTTGCTGAAAAACGCCATTATCTGTTTACCTGTGAAACGTAACTCCAGGCTCCTTTCTATAGCCGCTGCTTTTAAAACCGTAATCTGCACATCCCACCATTGTAACACAATCATTTATAATATTAAAGTCTTGCAAAATGCAATTTATTGAAGAAAAATACATAGCCAACGATATGTTTGGTTTTCGCCTTAGACATGGCGTCTCATCATTTTTGGTAACAGCTGCCCATATAGCGGAGAATTGCGCGCGCGGATTCCACTAGTTTTCATTTTTCTGAGCAAAAGTCCATTTATTTTGATTATGTCATCCTTTTCTGTCAAAATTTCATAGCCTGCTAGATGAAATTTTATAATGAACACCCCGTACCTACTTAGAACAGTACTTGTTGTAAGGTTAATTCCACTTGATGAACGTTCAGTTTTTTTAATTTCTTATATATTTTTGAGTTTACTTAACCTGGAGGTTTTGTTATTTTTTAGTAAGTACTGGCACAAAAGAAAAAGACATGGACATAAAATTTAGCCCCAGTGCTTTGGAACCTGTTCAGGCGAAGGTGGAGAACGCCCAACTTTTGACCGAAAACATGGCCCTAAGAAATGATATCCTTGCCTTGACTGCTGAAGTATATGGTGCAAAACTAGCTGCGAAGTATTTAGATAAGGAACTGGCAGGTCGAATACAACAATTGCAACTTTTAGGTAAGTTAATGCGTTCATAAATGGTAACAGAAACTAAAACTCTTATATGTAGAGGATGTTTCGATGATTATTAAACGTAAATGTAATATAAAATAAACGTTCGCAACTTGACACGTAATGTAAGTGGCGCCATCTGACGACGGCGGGTGCTTCCACTAGACACGTAATATTAGAGTTAGTTATTCGGTATTACATTGAATATTACCATATGTGATATCACAAGTCTTTTAGGATGAGTGAAACTTGCAAGAAAAATTCACCTTAAATAAGTCAATTAGACAATGACATTTATTAGAGTTTTATGCTTAGTTCCATGACAAATTTACGATAAAAAAAGTGTTTTATGTTTAAAATTATCTAAAATTTTCAATGCAGGAGGCAGATTCGATATGGGACCAAGATTGACAATAATTCTCCCGCTATATATTTACTCGGCTTGGTGACAATTGTATAATTCTCAAGTTGCATAATCATACATATTTTTGGAATTGCTGCTGATTCTAATATGTGGTGGTTCAGGTAAAGAAATGCGCGGCGAAGTCAGGGACAAGCTCTGGAGCCAGCTAGAATCAGAAATCTTACTTCAGAGGCACAAAACCGTAGTTCGGGCTTGTAGGCGGAACAGCGCTTTGAATAACCCTAACAAATGTGTGAAAACGCGCCCGGAATCCATTAACGGGACGAGTCATTTTGGGGACATTAGAGTGGTGACTGTCAAGAGAAAGGCTGAACAAGGATTGGGGATTAGTATCACGGTAAGTTTTAGTTATTATTTTTGTTGAACTCAGTCAGGTAAGGTCAAACGAAACTATCTTGTTTACCTTGTTATTTAAGCACATTTAAAAAGAAAATATTTGGACACGTTGATTTTGATTGATTTGTTACACGATTCAACTAGTAGACAGGGTGTTTCTTATTAACATGCTATACTTAAGGAAGTGACTCTTGAGCCCATTTTGGAGAAAAACTTCATATGAACATATGTCCTAAACGTCTAAACTTTTGAGATACAGGGGGAATTAAAATTAATTTGGACCGAATTATTCCCAGTCGAAGTGGCAAAAAACGGTCCACCAAAAGTTCCTTTATTGTATGGTCTACCAAAAGTTCATAAACCGGGTATCCAATTAGAGCGGTTTTCTCTTATGTGGACTCGCCCCTTCACAGGTTATCTTCGTGGCTGAACGATGTTCTTTGAAAGAAGAAACTTTGTTAATTTGCACCGGAGAACTAAGAAGGTGGTGAAGTTTCTTCTAAATTAGATTTTTTCTAGACGTTAAAAACCTTTTTCCTAACATTTTCTCCGAGGATTGCATTTATTTGGTCAGGTCACTTTTAATAAGAGGAAGGGTTCCTGCGTCGGTTGATGTCGGTCTTGTAGTTCTTTTCAATTTTCTTCTTCAGTTCAATGGTAAGTTGTACTGACAGCTGTTGGGATTGGCTAAAGGCTTTTGCCTTTCACCCCTCCTAAGCGAAATATTCGGGGGTAATACCACGAGAGCTTTAAAATTACCGATAATTTTTCGAGATTGCATGTTTTCCATAATTTGCAAGGAAAACATGCCAGAGTGAAAAATTATCTGGTTCATTTTAAAGCTCGAGCGGTATTTAGTGAGATCATTTCTCGAATCAAATTAATATACACATCGACATTGATTAAGGTTTAGGTTACTGTAAGCGATAATACCACGTCGTCTAAGCAACGTCGAATTACCGCTATAATTTTTTGATAAACAAACTTTCCTTATGGGAAAATTTATACATGAGTGAAATAATCATGGATAATTTTTGCAGTTTCTCGAGTTTGTCAACGAGTTTTATCTACGTATAACTCCTTTGAACTCCAGTGCACCCTATTCCCATAAGTTTGCTGTCTTCCACTCTTTCTTCTATAGGTTATTCCACCTCCCACTTTCTAAAGCTGCTTTTATTTTTCCGAGGCAAATCATAGATAAAACTTTCCACAAATATCTCAACAAATACAAAAAGACATATAAACTCGTTGAAGCTAATTCCCAATCCACGTCACAGAATTTTAGATGTCTAGCTAGAACAGTCATCTAAATTCTCTCTAGCATTTTAACAACTCAAAATTGAAACTTAAAAACGAAAAAAGTGGAAACTGAATTTACCTCAAACAAAGTTAAAAATCACCGCATTTTAGGATCACTTAGTTTGCTTTGGAGTTGTTCAGGTTAGTCCCATGTAGCAGAAGTTGGTAGATGCGGGGTTCTGGCATGCTTTCTATGAACCAATGAACGATACACGTTTGTGGGATTACGTTACACGTTTAATCCCACAATCAGCCCTTCATTCAGGAAACTTGCTAGTCTTGCTACTGATAAATTTTGTCTCCATGAAAAATAAGACAACTTGACTGCTAATCGGGACTACTAACACCCTCTGATTTAGGATAATGAAAGAAAGGAACCTACAGGCACTGGTTCTATCGGGCGTTCGACCAATTATGGGACTAGCTGAGGAGTGGATTGTATTCGCTTAATACCAAAGCCTTTTCTTTCTAGGTGACCAACTTGGAACTTGAACTAAGTGACATCATTTACGTAAGAAAAGTGCTATCTATAGATAGAGCGTATCTTCTTTATCAAAATTAATAGTATATTGTGCAACTAGTGTCGAAAATTGCACTTTTTACACGAGTGTGACGATTTGGATACGGGGCGTAGGCGAGTGATACAACGTCACAAGAGTGTGAAGAGTGAGTTTCGTACGTGTTGCACACTATACTTTTTCTATGACTGCGATTTTGCTTCATAAATGATCATTCGTATTATAAAATATATGTAAGGCGTGTGCAAAACAGTCAGAAGCGTGTGAAAAGTGGACTTTGCACACGCTTCTGTACGGGAGCGTGCGCAATGTGGACTTTGCACACGCTTCTGTACGGGAGCGTGTGCAAAATGCACATTGTTTACAATATGCGATTTTCAACGGTAGTTAATAGTGCGGATTTGTTTATTTTCGAGGCAGTCGTAGAAAAAATACTTTGATCCATTTAGATCTAGGATAAATATCTCTTTAGCATTGGGAGGGTTTTTCATTGACTCTTTAGCCTTTAGAACTATTTGTGGAGACATCTGGTCAGGAACAAGGGCGGGACAGAGAGGTTATCAAAGACGGGTGTTTATCGCCTTAGCTGTGATGAGGGTCCGGCAAGGTATATTGGCCAATCGGGGCGTAGGATATCGGTTTCAAGTGCTTTACTAAATACAAAGATTCGGACATTTGAGATACCGGCTCGGCATTCGCCAATCACTTATTGGAAGCAGGCCCCAATTTACCTTAAAAATGGCGGCGATATCTCTTGAATTGACGTCACTTGTCGTCTTACGTCAAAACTTTACATTGAATGAATGCACTCTTCTAGGGTGGTCGAGAGCACGGAGTCCCGATCCTAATCTCGGAATTGGAACCAAACGGACCGGCGGCCAGTTCCGAGCAACTATACATCGGAGACGCCATTTTGTACGTCAACGACATAGACTTGAGGAACGCGTGCCACAAGGAGGCCGTCTCCATACTCCAGCAACAGTCTGGCGATTGCGTTTTGCAAGTCCAGTACATTGCGGCCGATGACAGTGATAATTCGTTAGAAGAGGATGGTCTCAACTTCAGGTTAAGCACCAATTAATCCATTAGTAAACGCACGTTTTATTTATTTTTTAACAACATTAATTGCCCATGTTTTACGCATTACTATATGCAACATCGCATATAGTGTTAAAGTTATTAAATGTATAAAAAGTTGCTATTCAGAACAAGAATATCCAGCTATAAAGCCATCGGCCTAAACTGATTTTAAAAAGCAAACTCAACGTTAATTGAGTTTTCCTATGGTGCAGATTCTTCAATGAAGTCGTAGGAGACTCCAATAGAAGTAACCACGTGGAGAGCTCCAGTGAAATTGTGAACACGCCAACCGCACCGAGGACTCCTGATTCTGTTTCCGTAAGCAGGTGAGAGACGTATTATGATTATCTAAAATGTTTTTGTTATATTTATCACAAGAATTATTTCCGCTATTTTAATTGTTGTGTTCATTATAAAATAAAAAATAATTCTTATGCATTAAAAGTACCAGTAAGTTTTAAGTGCATGAGTTAAAAACACGATAAGTGTGATCGCTTTTGATTCCATTTAAAGTTAGTGCAACTGATAGTTTTTTTTTGTTAAATTCTTTGACTATTGTTTATGTTATAATATTTTACTTTGTTTTAGTAGTTTATGTGAAAATAGATATTTTGTCTGACGCATGGCTTTTTTTGTTTTACACTCTGCCTGTTCCTATGCTGTAATATTTCCGTTTCAGTTAATTTGTGTTATCACATTCATACGAAGTAAACCGCACACGGAGTAAACAAATATTGCATAGGTTCAGTTAATAAAAAGTATGTTTTTATTCTTGGAAGCGTTGCTACGGCATCATATTTAAAGGGGTTTGCTGCTGAATTTGTGATGTGTTGTGGAAGAGTAACTTTCCCTCCCTTTCTTTAGCTTCTTTGGTCTTCATGATTTCCCAAATGATCTTGTTTGCTGCCTGCCAGGTTTCCCTGTTTTCTAGCATTCCGTTAATGAGATTTTCCGGGGATAGGTTTTCAATCAGTCCTGACAGTCTCTCTCTTTGAACTACAAAGCGCGGGCAGTGGAAGAAGCAGTGTTCTGCCGTATCCACGTCTTCACAGTAGTTGCAGATATTTGTGGTTTTTTTATGCGTTGGGTGTATGCCCTAAAGCTGCCGTGGCCAGTTAAAAATTGGGTCAAGTAATAGTTCGAGGTTCTGTGTTTACATTCTACCCACTTTTCAATATTCGGTATCAGTTTGTTCGTCCACTGTCCTTTGTTGGTAGTGGCGTCCCATTTTGTTTGCCATTTTTCTAAAGTGCGTTTTCTAGCTTCTGCTTTTATGGCCTTTGAGATAACTTGTCTCCCATACAACTCAGTTCTTTCCTTTATCAATAGATCTATGGACGGAGTTCCCGCTATGACCTGAGTCGCTACTGTAGATACTGTGCGATAGGCACCAATCACTCTCACCAGGGCCTTCCTTTGGGCGCTGATGAACATACGGTAATTTTTTTTTTATCAATAATGTCTCCCCAAATTGGGGCTGCGTACAGTAGAGTGACTGGATCACCCCGTACAACAATAGTCTTTTTTGCAACGATGGCCCGTTTAGACTGGGCATTAGGCTTTGCAAATACCCTAGTTTCCTTAGGCTGCTTCGTGTTGTAGTCGCAGCGTGTTCTGAAAAGTAGAGGTTGGTTCCAAAAAGCACCCCTAAGTACTTAATATTAGTTTTAGGTGTTATCTCTATGTTTCACGCTCTAAAAGATATATGTCTTTTGTCTCTTTTTGCCATTTAGAATTACCGCCTCTGTTTTCTCTGATGCAAGGCTTAGTGAATGCTCACGAAGCCAGATTTCACATCTAGAGATTGCTGTATTTCCCACCTCCATTAGCTGGTGTCTAGTTTTAGTTTTAGCGTTTTTTACCAACGCAATGTCGTCGGCATAGCCTACAGGTAGAACCCTCTCTAATGACGCTTCTCTTAGTATTGGATCGTACATGATATTCCACAATAGTGGGCCTAGTACGGAACCCTGGGGGATTCCGGCAGACATAAAGAACTCTTGGTCATTCTCGATTTGGATTCTCCTGTTCTGAAAATAGTCGTTTATCACGTAGCACAATAGCACAATAGCTTCTTCGATATTCTCGTTCCGCCAGTACGGCTGTTTAGAGCCATTTTCTTGGCGGTTAGACGCGGCTTTGCATGTTTTGAATGCCCTAATCATATATTTGGTCATTTCTTTGGCGCTGTTTGTTGCTGGGTGGCGTGCAATGAGTTCTCTGAAGACATCTGACAACTGTTTTAGATCTGGGAGTAGTCTTTCTCTCAGCCCCCTGAGCGGTTTTTGGGTGCTGGCGATTTCGATGTAGATGTGTCTGTGCGGCGAGCATGGCTCATTATCCAAGATTTTCCAGCTTTTGATATGTTTTGCTAAGTTGTTGTTGGCGAAAGTAATGTCTATGCAGGACGCGTATCTCTTCTGACAAAGGTAGGTTCGCCTGTATTGAGCGCTACCATGTTAAACCCGGCGCATATCTGGGACAGGGCTGCACCCCTGGCGTCTTCGTTTGGTGATCCCCATTCCGGCGACTTGGAGTTAAAGTCGCCCAAAAGTAGAGTATCGCCCTTAACATTATCATATATGTTATGTACCTTTATTAGGAATTGCTCGAAAGCCGCATACGCGCAATTCGGTGATATGTAGCAGGCTATGATTGAGAAAGGTTCAGCCACAGCAGCCACTATGCCTTCCTCTCTGATTATCTTGGATATTTTCAATGCTTTGGATCTTAGGTATATAGCCACATCTGACTTCTGGTCCCTCAGCCACCTGGTGTTTTCAAGCAGTTTTTTATTTGGTTTGCTTACTATAATTACGTCAATGTTTAATTTGGTTGATTCCAGGAAAGCCATGTCATGTGCCTTCCTGGAGCGGTCAGCATTAATCTATAGGATATTGATATGTGGCATATCTAACATCTGTTAATTTGCTTCAGCTTTTGTACCGGATTCAGAAACTCTATTCTGCTGCCAGCTGGTGAGTTTGCTAAACTGATTTCTATTCTTTTGTTTAGCTAAGTTTAAAGCTTTTTTAAAGGACGGGCAATTTCCACTGCCTGGTTGATGGCCGCTAGTGTTGCATAAGGCACACACGCAAGCCTCGATACCCTCTTTGCTCTCGTTTCTGCCATGTTCCGACTGGCCACACCTGAAGCAGTTTTTACTGCGGTCCGGCCCGTCGCAATCAGCAGTGTCGTGTTCGAAATTCCAGCATCTGCGGCAGCTGTCTATTTTTATTTATGGCTCCATTTTACAGCTAAGAAGGCCTATTCTGATATACTGTTCTTCAAGCAGTGTTTTAGCATAGATATTTTTAAGTTTTATTGTGACCGCTTGTAGGACTCTGGCATATGGTCGCCAACACTGAGGTCCGATGGATTAAGTTCTGGAAACTTGTCCCTTATAGCCCGTTCTACGAATATATTCACTTACTTCAAGCTTTTTTTTGTTTTAGGACCTAACCATGCTCAAGTTACCACTGTAAATACGCATTACTAAAACTAAGCTAAGTTTCACCACTAAGTTTGCTTCTTTATATTTTTTGAAATGCTCTGCGGAGTTTTGTCTTGTCATTGCACTCGTATGACTCATGTTCTTGTGATGTAAATGCTGTGTCTTTGGCCCTTTTCTAATCTCGAAATATAAAGAAGATTTTTTGGCCCTACAGCGTGCTTCAGTAATACATGTCTATCCTTTTGATACGTGCGAAATTTAAAGGACAGAATTAAACTAGTGCCCGTAAGTATCTGAGAATATGGTCTACTTGCGACAGTGAGAAGGGTTTTTTTATCATGTCTGTCCACTTTCCATTCAAGAATGCGCAATATCGTGCAAATACTGCGTTTCTCTTTTTCAACTCGGCTGGGCTTGCCCATGGCGAGTGGCAGGGTATGACCATGTATAGTTCAGGATATTTTACATTTGGCTCTCTTGCTTCTTTTGGGATACTCTGAGATCTGCCTTTCACTGATTGACTATTTTCGAACTCTATGCGTGGTTGATTACATCCACATTACCCATCTGACTCTTACTACAGAAATAGACATGTAGGTCTATTTCTGTAGTAAGTCAAGTTCAAAGTTCCTTTATTTCACCTTTTATTATAATCTTTATTAGAATGGGATCCGCTAACTCTTCCCTTTTATGCTCTCTCTTTATAAAATGTTACTGTTAGGCCTTAATACTATCTAACTTTACTTTGAGGTTGCTTGCAACTTGAGTAGGTATAGCTGTGTTCGATTTATGCTCAGCCCTCTTTATTAAATATTCCGTTTTTTTTTTATCTGGAAAGAGCTGGAAGTAATCAATACTTTCAATGACCTCTTATAGAGTCCTATCTAGTGCTCCAATTTTCTATATTAGGGATCGGCCAGTATCCAGATTTAGATGCCAGTAAGTACCAGAGAATATGGTCAATGTGTGGCAATAAGTGGGGTTATTTGCCGTGTCTGTTCACTTCCTTTGTAAGAATACGCAAAATTGCGCAAATTCACCTTTTCTTTTTTCCAGCACAACTAGGATTGCCCATGGCGAGTGGCAAGGTACGACGATGTTCTGGTTCAGGATATTTTTCATTTGGCTGTCTTGTTCTTTCTGGGATACTGCCTTTCACTGATTGACTATTTTCTAATTCTATGCTATCTAGGTCCATATTATCCATCTGACTTAGGCATGTAGCCGTACTTCTGTAGTAAGTCAAGCTAAATGTTTCTTCATTTTGCCTTTTGTTATATGTCTATGGAATCTGCTAACCCAATCCGTTCTGTGCCTTCTGCTATAAAATGTTGCTGTTAGGCCTTACCCATATTACTTTACTTTGAAGTTGCGTGCAACTTGGGTAAGGATATCTGTGATTCGATTTACGCTCGGTCCTTTTTATCAAGTACCCCGTTCATTTGCCTGGAAGGAGCACGCATTGTTTTCTATAGGTTTCTTTGTACCTTTAGAGACACAGTGATAGAGCTTTGTTGTTACAATATGGTGGCCTCTCCCGACTTTTAACTTAATTTCTGTTTGCTGCTTATGGTGGTTTTTTCTTCCGTTTCTTGCGATATATATAATTGTCAGGACATTTTGCGGTACGATTCCTTTTGTATAAGACCTACATTGTAAATTCATATTTACCGTACTGATAACGTAATAGTTATTTATGTGATAAGTCTGGTAAATATGATTTTACAGTAGGAGTAAGATGTTTCCGGACGAGGCGATATCCGTGTGAGGAATTTCGAAACGAGTACTGTAAAACGTTTCCAGACGTATGACGTAGGTATAACATTTTATACCTTATTAAAAATAGGAAAAGATTAATTGCATGCGCGGCGAATACTTTTGAAAAATCCGGTATAACTTCATTACGGAACTTAGTGTTGTAAAATTTCCTTCCGGTACCCAGTACTGTAAAAAGTTGTTTTCAGGACTAAAATTGAGTACCTACGGAAAAGTGTTCTAAATGATACAGTATGAAGTAAATACCTAACTATTACGATGATTATGTTTATTTCAGAATCGTTAAGCTCAACTGTTATAATATGATTTTTTGGAACCCGTTTAGATTAGTTTTGGTTGTTCTTTTTTCGTCCAGATCGTTATTTTCGTAATTTCGAGGGTTTCGAAAGAAGACTTTAACCCTGTTCTGTGTGCAGGTCCTTCCTGGTGACCACAAAGCTGACAGTTATTTCGTTTTCTTATTAGCAGACGACTAATTTTTAGAGCAATGCCTACCCTCTAGAATATGTAAAGTGTACCGTATTTCCTTAAAGTAAACTGCAATATGAATTAGAATTTATAAATAAATTAATATTGGTCATCAAGAATGAATCTTAAGAGTTATTTGTACAGGTTGCAATGCAAAAGCATCAAGAAAGTTTTGGGATTTCACCATTTTTGGTGCTTAATACATCTCTGCACCAACCACAGTCTTTTTCTAAATATACCATATATAGGTTCTTTTTCTTCCATGATTTATTTTTGTTGGCTCTTGATTGTATTAAGTTTTATTTAATGTATTATTTATTTTGACACAATATTATATTTTTAGTAGTTAACTGCATTATATGTGGGTTTTATTCATGGACGCTACAGCAACGTTTTCTTTGTTTTCCATAAAATATTTCAGATTGTCCAGCTCAAGCCTCCAAAATAGCGTAGAAGTGCTGGGACCTTCAGCCGTATCAGATGATAGGAACAACGGGAATATTTTGTACTCTACTGCCGTCACTACTACCACTAGTGATCAAGTAGAAACTGCTAACGATACAAACGTATCATTCCAGTTAAATACCTGTAATAACAACGCTCTTCCCGACAACATTACCAAAGTTTCAAGAGATCTCTCCGATATAGATAGCAGTGAATTGATTCTTTTAGATAATGCAACAAATAATATAATCCGACTCGAAGATTTTAAGAAAGTCGATGTGTTTTCTACGATCGAAAGCAACTTTAATTGTTCCGCTAACTCGCTGATCTCGGACAATTTATCGTCCCCAATGCAAACTAGCACAGACGTGTACGTAGATTCCGAAATCTTATCCACTGATATTGCTTCTAATGACTCTCATTCCCCTAAAAATTTACAAAATGATTCAACCAGTCCCAACGCTACAGCGTTCAGTTATGAGAACAATATCATTGAAATTGAGCGGAATAAGGAATTCCCGGATAAACCTAAAATATATGTATCGAACGAGTCACTAGCACAAGCCAAGAGTGACGAAAGTCTTTTAAATTCTGATGTGAGCGATGGAAGTTCGCCTCTGCGCAATTTAAATAGGAGTTACAAAAAGCAGAAGAAAATTAGGAAAAAATATATCGGAGTTAAAACTCTTCAAAGCATATTCAGCAAGCAGGGGGGTTATTCGGACGTTTCTACCACTGCAAGCGAATTGGGTGAGGACGTTCAGTTGTCATCTTTAGATAATCATCGAGGGAATGTTGTACATCACTCTATGCCACCCCCTGATGTTGGTGAAGAAAATCGTGATATTGGCGCTTGTCCTTCGGGGGTTAGTCCTCAGTTTGAAGAACACGTGCACAACATAATTTCTGATATTTTAACTAAAACCCACCTGGACCAAGCTCCAATTTTCAAATCGGCAAATACCGCTTTGGCTTCTTCGAAAAAGTACTTTTCTTTGCACGGTCAGAACTTACGGGTGAGCAAAGCCTTGCGCTTATGTCCCAACGAGAATTCGAAAACTGCTGCGGAACAAGATCAAAAGAAGGAGAAACTTCTAGCGCGGTACGTTTACAACGCGAATTCTTTGAATGTTGACGGGGTTGGTGATCCAGATTTCGGAACACCTGTGTAAGGGTATTCTCGATTTACTTAAAAAAAAAGTAATAGGTGTAAGGGACGTGGATATATAAAGGTGTTTAGAGAATAAGACTTAATCATTTACAGATTTCGTGGAAAGTTAATCAATTTTTTAAACACCTTGTTAGAAGTCTGACAACTCGTTAAATTAGCATTTCTTGAGTATTAAACCATAATTTAAGATTAACATAAGCTATATTTTTATCAAAATGTGCAGGCCATGCAGTGGAGATAGAGCAGTGACGCAGATATTTCCGATTTTTTTTTTTTAGCTATTTATAATACCGTTGCATGGGTACTCAAATGCTCATAAAACCCCAGAACGTAGAGGCGAAAGAGAAACAATATTACTTACTGAACATCAACTTTGCATTGTAATTTATTGGGTACACTTTTCCATCTTAAGGTGTTAGTATGTGTGTTATGTGGTGATTATTTTTATCGTTTTTTCTTGTAAATGATCTTTTCGAGGATGGAAAATAATTTCATTATCGAGAAGTCGGAAATATCTACGTAACTGTGGAAGAGTTGAGTAGGTACTCTAGTTGTGTCAGAGAAAGTAGTCGGAGAAATATAGAAAACGTGGATGATTTGTTAGCTCTTTATATAAACTACTAACGGAAAAGATCAATAAAGGAAAATTTTTGGTCATTTTTTCGGACCTGTATCTATTTTTTGGGTAGGTAAAATTTTTGAATGTTTTTTCCTTTACCCTGCATAATCTTTGAAAAATTACTTTTGTCCACGACCACTTAATAATATATTGGTATTCAGCTTGTTGACAAAAGTTAAATGAGGTTCATATAGCGTCAGAGGGATAAATGAGTTGCAACTGCGGGAATAATATCATTATTCCCGCTCGCCATTTAAGTTACATATGTTGCCTTGGCAACCAGTAGGAGTAGACAACAGTGCAATATCAAATGCTGCGGCGTAAAAAATGCACTGGTGACGCCGGTTTTGCCGTCAAACGCGAGTGTCACTTTGACATTTCAATAATTTGTTTACACTATAGATTTTATAATTTGTAATTAGACAATGGCCGTGGACAAAGTATAGTATTATACTTGCTTTTTATGACCATTATTCCCACGGGAAACTTGCCCCCTCGCCTGCGGCTCGGGACGCAAACGTCCCCCTAAGGGAGTAATGGCAATCATAAAAAGCTCGTTTAATAATATTTTATTACTTAAGGTCAACCTGCTACTCTAATTCTAGAAGAAACGACCGAATCTTTTTAATTTACGAATTTCGGTTGAGACATACAAAGCTTCAAGTATGACGAAAAATTTTGCAGTATCGATCTCTTCCGTTAGCGGCTTAGTTCAGCTCAGCAGAGGCGAAGGTGAAAATCGCCATTAAATTTTTATTTAATCAAGAAGTTTGTTCAGGATCTGTATGTAAACTTACGAAACCTATGCTCATTTACCATAGTAGTAATTTAGGCTGATGTTATCTTTGCCCCTATTCGGGAACCTGGAACAAAGCCTCACTACTCTCTCCTATATTATATAAATTTTTTCTGCTTCAAGCACGAAAACTTAAAATTTGGGTTAGGAAATCGATATTGTGATCTTATTGCTGTTACAACTTTTATTGTAGTTGGCAACCAACTTATCTGTTATTTTAAATAGCAAACATACCCCAAATCCGTCCTCTCGTTTCCTACTGTAGAGAACATTACACAGCTCAAAGTCACAGAATAGCCATACGTTATACTACGTGTGTCATATAGAGGCAAAGACTGGATATTTTTGTGTTCCTAAATTTCGTGCTCTTGAATGCCTTAGAACACGTCCAATATCACTTATTACACCGAGAGAAAACACTATTTTTTTTTTAATTTTCGGTAAAAAAATGAATATATACACCCTTCAGCCCGGTGGATATTCTACAACTGACACTCGTCGTCAGTAACAGTGTTTTTACATTTTTATATTTCTGTATGGTATATTGTCACAAAAGTATATGATTATTACGAAGGCACTGTTTCTCCGTGTTTACCATATGCACGCGAAAAGTTAGATAAAAATGGTGCGTTTTCTCCATCGACTTGTGAGTCAATCATAAATTGTCAGGTTTGTTTAATTCCAACAAGCATATGGACCATAGCGGGCGCGTGTCGCGAGGTGAATGAAAAAATGGCCGCCGAGTCGGGTAATTGGTGAAAACATGATACATACACTTACCTGTGATACGAAAGATTTCTGTCCCACTTTTATAACTAGAAGTCTTACATATGCCACAATATCTCTCAACTTCAAACACAAAGGAAACACGTTTTGACGTTTTATGGTTGACATCAGTTCAATGAGGTTGACACACACATTGAATTGACAGCACTGTTGTCAAATCGTCAATTAAGAAGATTTTCTACCTATATTTTGATCGTGCTGTACGGCTACATTTGGCTACACAACATATAAACATATGGGTTGTGTAGTTGGAACCTGAGAGCGGGCAACATCGCACCAAACCTTTAGTAATGATGCCAGACAAAATTTTGTAAATAAAGGCAGTATAAAAATTAATACATTATATCAGTATCGTCAGTTCGTGTCGGCACTTTTGATATTTCCAAAACTAAAGCGTGCCGCGCCCGGCAATTTTCTCGAGTAATTACGAGGGGACAAATACATGCGATGCACTGCCAAAGCATTGCCAAAACCGGGCAAAACCGGTTTGGTGGTGCACCGGCCGGCGGACGAGGCAAGGGGAGGGGAGTTTCAATTTTTCGACCGACTGACGCTACTGATCGATATAATGTATTATTCCTTATACTGTGTACTGTGATCAAGGACTCTAGTTAATTCTTCCTCCCTGGTTTTCTCAGTGTAGCAACTAAAGTCGGCGGGCTCTAACGCATTCAATAAGGTCTCGAAATTTGGGGACATGAAAAACATAAAGGTCAAAGGTTCCGATCAATTGTCAATGATTTTTGAGAGGCGGGCACATGACTTCTTCGTAATTATCTACAAATCTTATAGCTCGGAAACCATAAAAGTATATTTCTTTCAAACTTAGAAAAAGAATTATATTGAAAAAGTATTATAAACATAATATAAGCAAATTTCGCATAAAAATATTTAATGTATATATTATAAGTTTGAAAGTTACAAATCCTATTCCTCTAGCCAGTTTTGCTACTTTTATCACTACGCTTACCTGTTATTAATATACTTTTACCTTTACCTATACATAATTATAAGTCTCAAGCAAACGTAGCGCATACTGTGTGATTATTAGAATTTCTTTCTTTTAACGTTTCACAGTCAGCTACGTGACGTTTTCAAATGAACACCCCCTATGTGTTAATAGCAGTTATCTACCTAAAATATCATACGACTCTATTCAAAATGAACTTATCATAATTAAATATAATTAAAGGTTATACTGTTACTGTATACCACTATACCGATAACTATACGTTATAATGTAGCCATAAGTTAAATATGCATGTAATTACTTATTTTCGATAGATATCAATACTTATGTGTATTCCTATATCAACCCACCTCAAATGCTTTCTTATTTTAAATCACATCAATTACGATCATCTATACCTATCTGTTCTAAAGCTCTCTATATACCATAATATGTTATATCATTAAGTACCTATGTACCTATAATCTGCCTAGTTGTTTTGAAATGTTTTATGCTATACTTACCTATAGCCTCAATTTAATAGACTTTAAATAGGTAAGTGGTAAGCCATATATGGTCTTTTACACTGACAATGTGTTACTTTTTCTGATTAGTGAATAGTTCTGAATTAAATTTTATGAAACTAAAATATGCATTTTCTTATTGAAACCTCATACCGGTTGTCCAGCAGAACCCTGGACATAGGAGATTAACATGGGAAATCGGTTTTTATTTTTTTGCGCCTATACGGTTGATTTGATTGAAAAACTTTTAAGAGTAAAGTTGTAAAGCTTATGGTCAGCTATCATCCTATAATTTTTTCAATGCCTCAGTTTTGCCTGTTTTTTGGAAAAATGCCTTGAAAAGTGCAAGAATTTCAATTTGGCGCGTCACCCCCGCCATGCATGTGCAGTCTCGCCAACAAATTTTCACTGCATAATCACCTTAATTACTACATGATAGTCTCATAGTCTCAAAATAAATAAGAAAGGAAATTCGGCTCTGACTATGTCATAAGAAATTATTATGTTGACGACATTGCACCTGCATGGCGGGGGGGTGACGCGCCAAATTTTCAAATTCTTGCACTTTTTGAGGGGTTTTTCCAAAAAAACAGCCAAAACTGAGGTTTTGAAAAAATCATAGGATGATAGCTGACCATAAACTCTACAACTTTACTCTTAAAAGTTTTTTAATCTAATCAACCGTACAGGCGCAAAGAAATAAAAACCGATTTCCCATATTATGTCTTAGACAGTCTAGTTCGTGAACTTTTGACAAGAATTAAATGCCGAAAACTGGTATTTCTCGGCCATGTTCTCAGAGGAAATCTCTACCGGATTATACAGCTTATAATGAAGGGCAAAATAGTAGGCCGCAGGGACGTAGGAAGAAAACAAATCTCCTGGTTAAAGAACATCCGGGAATGGACAGTTTTCCGGACATTTTCCAACAACGTACATCGTGATTGCCAACGTCAGGGGGACCTGTCAGGGGGCACAATAAGAACACAACGGCCAGAAAAAGTTGGTGTTTGGGATTGTATTTTTGGGAATTGTTTTATTGGTCCTTTGTTTTTTTAAGGAAACATCACTGATTGCAATCTATATCTAGATATGCGACAGTGGTCAAGCGAGGTAGGTATTCTTGGATAGATGGAGTGGCAGAAGGGGACCAATTGATCTATACTTAACTGCCTCCGAGATAACCGGATTTAAGTAATTTAATTTTTTTTTCTTTGGGAACATAGTAAATCCGTAAAAGAGCTTATATTGAGGATCTTATAAAAGAAGAATTACAGATTACAGCATCAGCTTATGCCCACTGTCGATTCTCAGCAGTGAAATTTTTCGAAGAGTTAGGAAGGATTCGGAAATAGAGAATTTATTACTGTTTAGTGTAAAATGAACAACATTTTCAATGTTTATAAAATAATGCTTAACGAGAAATATATCATTGTTTTATTTTTTTAATATTTATCCAAAAAAGGAATAATTTTTCTGTAAAATTAAAATAACTAACAAATAAAAAACGCGTGTACTGACCAATGACCTAGCAGATATGGACAGAGCTCGCAAATTTCGATATTTTCCTAAAAATGGCCCCCCTTTTTAGTCGGAAGTCCGTCGCTTCAATGGTTCCCCTGACGTAATTTTGTGGTCAGCACACGTCATACAAGCCTGATAGCAACTTACCTAAAGCCGGACCGGATATATTGTATGTCCATTGTGTTTGATTTTTGTTAGGTTAGAAGTTAAGTTTTAGAAAACCTTGGAGCTAGGTCAGCTAAGGGCTAGGAGTAGGAGCCTTAGCGCTCTAGCTAGGAGATGGATATATAAGTTCGATATTCGATTGTATTGGAAATAAGAAATAATAAAAATTAATGACAGTAACAACTGTTTTGCAATAATTTGACGTAAGACGCCACGACGTCAACGAGACGTCACTTCCGCCGGAAGTCGTCATCAATTCAAAGGTTCCCACTGTAATGCCGGCTTTACACCGAGAGTTTGACTAGAGTGCCTGTAATGAGAGTGTGGCCATAAGGACTTGTCCGCCATGTTTTTTTCCAAGATTAACATTGTTCTTATGGGCGAAAGCCTTCAAATGATTTTTTTTCAGACAAACGATGAACTATAATTCTTCCTTCCTACTAATAAGTAAACGCTTTAGTTCATGAGCAATTGAGAATTGTTGAAGAATTCACAAATTCCCACATCTACCCTTTTAAGTACAGATAATTTTTGAATATCCCCCCACTTTTAGATGACGTTTTTCCAACATCGAGTTGACGTACTGAGTACTGACAGCCGACGGAATTCCAAATTGCTCTTCGAGTATTCTTGTGCTTAAATTCATATTGAGGAAACAAAGGACGGGTATATTCCTTTGGTTTCATTTCATATAAAATGCCATATACCATATATGTCAATCTGACCATTGACTTCTGACTTTGGAAAAAACATGGCGGCAGCAATAGAAAACGATACCACCTTATGGCCACACTCTCATTACAGGCACTTTAAGTTTGACCTCCAATTAGTGACATCAAAGCAGATTCAAGGCCAAATTATACTCGTGTAAAACAAAATTGGACTTAAAATTTAGCATCAAATAATTTAGGTCCAATTATTCAAGAAATAGAACCTGTTCTAATTTCGTCCAATTCTTTGACTTCACATTTCCACACTTAAAAGTGAGGTTAGGAAGGTTATTTTTTTTATTTTTAGTTTATTATAGTTTTATAGTATTATTAGAGGATGTTCAATTTTTCAAAGATTTTCAATGATGCTTATAGCGTTTTCGATTGACAATTTTAGTGCAAAACTAGTATATTGTCATACTACTTCACTAACATTAAATAAAAAGAGACAACAATACATTCATTTTGCACTAATTCTGCCAATCGAAAACGCTATCAGTTGTTTGCAATGTTTGCATATACTAGGTGACACAAGATGTATGTAACATCCCAGCGTTTCCATAATTTTTATTTTAAAAATTTGAAATTTGATGGTGATAAATAAATCATAAAATGTGCTTCAGCTTCTGTTTCAAGCACTTAGGCGCGACTTCCGGTTTAATCGGAAGTACCGCCATATTTCAATTTTTAAATGGGAGACCCTGTATATTTGTTCATTTTCTGATTCTCCCTCGAATTCCAAGCTATTAACATGTAACATAATGTATGCTTGTCTCTTACCGTTTTCGAGAAAATCGCACCCGAACTTTCCATATCATCAATAATAAATTTGGATTTTTATGGAAACAAATGAACAAAGTCTTAAAAATACCAATTCCCCATCTTTTTTCCATGACAAGTTGGAAATACTTTTTTGTTAATGTTTACTGATAGAGAGCCTAAAAAAATGGTAGTCTAGGAAATCAGAGCTGATCGATGTTCATTTGTTTACATAAAAATCCACATTTATTATTGATCATGTTACATCATCATGTTACATGTTAATAACTTAGAATTCGTCGGGGAATCCGAAAATGAACAAATATACAGGGTGTCCAATTAAAAAATGAAATATGGCGGTACTTCCGGTTAAACCGGATGTCGTGTCTAACTGCTTAAAATGTGATTTGAAGCACATTTACGACTTATTTATCACTTCCAAATTTCAAATTTTTAAAATAAAAATTTTGGAAACGCTGGGCTGTTACATACCTCCTGTGTCATCCGGTATACTATACCCGGTGACATAAGGTTTTATTTCAGATTCCTCGTCGAATTCTAAGTTATTAAATTGTAACATAATGTATGTTTATTTATATCCGTTTTCGAGAAAATCGCACCCGAACTTTTCATATCATCAATAATAAATGTGGATTTTTATGGAAACAAATGAACAATGTCCTCAAAATATCAATTCTCCATCTTTTTTCCATGACTAGTTGGAAAGACTTTTTTTTAATGTCTATTGATAGAGAGCCTAAAAAAAGGCAGTCTGTGAAATCAGGGCTGGTCGATGTTGATTTGTTTCCATAAAAATCCATATTTATTATTGATGATATGGAAAGTTCGAGCGCGATTTTCTCGAAAACGGTAAGAGATAAGCATACATTATGTTATTTGTTATATTTCAGGCAAAATGTGATCAAATTAATTTCTCACATTTCTTTGAAGTCAAACTTTCGGTGTAAGCCGCTTTAAAAGGGGGGGGGGGGGTCAAAACTCTAAAACAGGAGAATGTCTCCAGATAGCCCGATGGTTGGGACGGTGCCATGCACCCATTCTTTTATAAACGTAAGTAAAGTGAGGTTTCATCAATAATTTTTGTTTTAATAAAAACCTGGAAAACTATACGCGTCAGGGCCAGTGATGTTCTTATAATTACTTTTTCTACGACTACCTCGAAAGAATAGGTGCTTGGTCAATTTCGAAAGAATGATGGAAACTCTTTTTTTGCTGTTTTTGATCAGATCGTGAGTAAAAAACATAAAGATTGAATAGCTCCATAAGTAGTTTTTTCTAAACGCCTCCAAAGCACATTCTAAAAGTTACCTAAAAATCGACGAGGTACCTCCCAAACTAAGAACATACGCAATATTCTTTGCTGGGAGGTGAAAGAGGATTTCCATTTTTCATATTATTTACCGGAAAGAGAACTTCGAGGGTGGAAAATTCTTAGATTGGCACCCTGTGCCCTATACGTGTAACCATTGACCATTGTATATGAATCGTATAACCATTGTGTATAACGTATAATGTATGCCATGTATGTTGGGTTGCCTGTTTTGCTTTTTGTTTATGTTGCGAACCGTGTTGCCTATAAATATTAAACATCGATAAAAGATCGTGAAAAAATTTCCCAAATCAACATTTTTTTACTTTAGTCGTCAATGCTGTCTGTGTATGTCTAGGAAATAGGTATAACAACGCTAAGCAATTATAAATACATCGATAAACTGTTTGTAATCAATTAAAATAAAGGCAAAATTATGTTCGGTCTATCATAAGAACGTCCAAAACACTAAACACGTCATTTCTACGCCCAATGCTGCCAAACCTTAATGAATTCCTAAAAGTCCTACCTATTATAGGTATAATTTTTGCGATGATTTGATATTTAACAAAGGATTTAACTGTCATTTAAACGATAAATGAGTTTAAATTATGATATTGTCATTTAAAATAGATCAACGCATTAAAAAACCAAGCAAAACGATATGGGGAACAAATACAGTAATTCAGTAAGTGATATAAAAAATGATTTTATATCATTTTCTCCGTTAGGTATAGGTACTTATTTGTCTAAGTTAAGAATAGTTAAGATCCATTTATTTTTATCAATTAAATTACTGCTTCCATCTACACAAAAGATCCGGCAACGTCGCTTACGCCAGTGCTGTCGATTGAGTTGGCTTGGGTCGTGTTTGTGGTAAAAATATGATCAAGTATTTAGTCCGATTTTTCGGGAAGAAGGTGCTTTGAGGGTGTTAAAACCATGGAAATGGAACCGATGGACTTATCCCAGATCTGCCGCACATGCAGGTGCGTGTCGCAGTCCATGAAGTCCGTTTTCTGCGGCTTAGAAAACGGGAATATTTCCGTGCACAATCCCCGTATTGACGAGATGCTAATGGCCTGTGCCGCTGTGCAGGTAAATAAAGATTTTTCTCCAGTGGTGGATATCAAGAATATTTTCCTGAAATAAACACGAATAATTTGAGTTGACTTTTTCAATACACACACGCGTGTTGCTTTTTTATAGCAAATTTTAATATAAACTTGTACTTCGTTGACTTTGCTAGTAGGTATCAATATTGTGGAATTTAACTTCCCAGATCTTTATTCAAGATGGCCTTCAACTTTACACTCTTAGGAGAGTCATTGAAATGAATTTTTTCTTTTAGTATTTTATGTTTTTATTATTATATTTCAAGTTACTCTTGTTGTTAAGCTTCATTGTGGAACTTCCCAAGAATTAGGTAATAAGACTAATAAGTGTTGAACAGTGATGAAATTAAAATCAGCCTGTCAAAATCTTGACATCTATGTTGACATATTTTGATATGTATTACCCATTCACTTATTTTTGTGATCTAGTTACCTTTGAAACCTTCATTTTGTTTATACCCATCTCTTTTTGGCACTTGTTGAGAAGATACGATAAAAATGTTAAAGTCAATTTTCCAACACCAACTTGATGACAATAATAAGTGAATGGCTTATATTGCTAACTCGCTTATTTTTGTCATCTAGTTATCTTTGAAACCTTCATTTTTTTTGTACCCATCTCCTTTTAGCACATGTTGAGAAGATACAAGAAAAATGTCAAAGACAAATTTCCAAGGCTTACTTGACAACAATAATAAGTGAATTATATAAACATATAATCTGAAATGATGATTCTGGAATTTCTGGAATCTTTGGAAACACATCCAGAAAAAAAATAATAAAATGAAGGGCCATAATATGTCTCTTGCTCTCCACTAGTTGCATTATATAGGTAACCCTGGGGATAAACACCTGCTTAGTGATTGCAGTTGTAATCAGAGCCAGATTAAGGTAGTTGCGGGCCTGAAGCACTAAGCATTTATGGGCCCTTCTTCGATACTTAGTTTACTATTTTGACTTTATAGTATTTATAGTAATACAGGTCACTGGGCCCCTGGGCTCCCTGGGGCCCGAGCCCTGAAACATGCACTTCATGGTTAATCCTGCCCTGGTTGTAATCATAAAGTTTATTTTATGTTCATAATAACCCATATCACAATCATTGCAGACACTTCATGGTGTGCTGGTTGTGTGGACCCAATTCGACCAGTTTAAAGTAGGGTCTTGTAAAGAACACACGAATTTAAAAACTTTGAATTGTTTGTTGTAAAGTAGACATTTAATAGAGAATTTTAAAAGAAAAAAATACTAGATACTGATTAGTTAAAAAAAATACCAATAATATACTCTTTGTAGGGCCACTTGTGTGTTTCTCATTATTGCGTGGGTTGTTTTCAACTGGCATTATTGGTAGGCCGCCAGTGCAAGATACTACAGAAAAACTGAACTAAACCTAAACTAACCTGAACCAACCTAAGCTAATCCAGATGAACCTGAACTAACTTCAGTTTGTTTGGGTCAGTGTCATGTTAGAGGAACCAACCTAAGCTAACTCAGATGAATCTTAACTTACCTATACAGGGTGATTCAAAAGTACATTGACAAACTTCAGGAGGTGATTGCTGGCATTTTTTTAAGAAGAAAAGTTCTAATAAATCATGGTCCTTAAGAGCATCATTACGAAGATGCAGGGTGTTAAAGTTTTATTAACAAAAAAAGAGAAAAATAATATCTTTGACACCGGTTGAAAGGTTTTAATAAAATTTTACAGATGTTTAGATGTTTTTATATTTCTGTTTTTCTTTAAATTTTTTATTTTCAAGTAACACGTTCCATCTTGTTGAGGTAACTGTTCTAAGATGTACATTAAAACCATTTTTATTTTTTTTGCTTGAAAATGACGCGCCTAACGAAGAAAACTTAAGAGAGCTTTTTTGTTTAGAATTGAACAGAGAACAAAAGGGTAGAATTTATTTTTTGATAGACCAGTGGCGTACCATACTTTTCTTCAAAAAGATGAAGCGTCATTGCGGTACGCGCGCCACTAGTGGAACAAAAAAAACTTCGTTTAACAGAAACATGGCTACTCACTAGCTATTGACATCTGTAAAATTTTATTAAAACCTTTCAAGCGGTTTAGGAGATATTATTAATTTTTTTATAAAACTTTAACACCGTGTATCTTCATAACAATGCTCGTAAGGACCATCATTTATTAGAACTTTTCTTCTTAAAATAATGCCAGCAATCACCTCCTGAAGTTTGTCTAAGTACCTTTGAATCACCCTGTATATATTTACAGGACTTAATTATATATTTTATATAGAACCTCGTATAGAACTAACCTTATGGGCTGCTCCATGACCATTGTGCTCTGTGACCATGACGGTGTGTAATTTTGATTAACAAGCAGCCTTCAGGGGCCCCTAACCTGAACTAAAAACGTTTTAGGGCATTAATTATTATTATTACATGAGGTTTTGACTGGCACTATGGATGCTCCTATGGTGTAAAATATTACAGAAAACCAAAACTAACCTAAACTAACCTAAAGACTGACTGTGACCAACACAAAAGCAGCTGTCGACTTTTAGCAAAAAAGCAGAGTCAACTCTTAGCAATTTTCCAAATTTATGAAAGTTGGAAATAATTAATAAAATATTGTGGGTAAAATGTTGCGTCCCAGGATCTGTTATTAGTTTGTTGAATTGGCGGGTTGGGACAGAATTAAATTAAACTACAAACTCTTTGCCGACGTTTCGTCTAATAAACTCAGACTTCTTCAGGGCTATAAAGACATTAATTAAACCGTCAGAAGGGGAAACAGAAAACATCTAATACACCTCACCTCAAGTCCAAACACGTTGGTACGTTAAAATACAAATTAAAAAACATTACGGGTTACGGAACACGTTAAAAATGATATAAAATTAGAAAAATAATTAGCACAATACAAACAGCAAGCAGACTGGCGTGTCTCCCAAGAGTTCAACCAAGCCTACACAGAGGCCTATCTGTGCGGTACGCCGCATCAATATTTATTATTATGTTTTTTTCTTTTCCATCAACACCCATGGATGGCTTCCGAGAGAGACTCTCCAAATCGAAAACCCAATAATTATGCCAAAAATCCCTCCCAACTTCTCATTGATTAATTTTTTGTTGTTAAAAAATGTAGATGACATTTAAGTTTTGCGTATCTGTTCTGACGTTAACTGTTTTTTCACGCCACTTGTTTATATGTAACATTTCAGAGAGTGCACGTTTTCTATTATTCATCTCTACGTCCAAGACTGTAGGGTTGGTAAAGTCAAAATGATGTCCAGTTTCAAAGTGATGAGTAGCTAAAGCGGTCTTTTCTTTCTTGTTAATGTTTGTAATGTTACAGTCATATTTATGTTGTTTCAATCTTGTCACCAATTTGTTCTTTGTTTGTTCAATATACCGCGCGTCGCAATTGGAACAAGGTACAGAATAAACCACTGAGAATCTGTCAAGTGTGGGTGTTTTATCTTTAAGATTTGAATACAAATCATTAACAATCTTTTTTGCATATGTAACAATTTTAGTGTTGTTACAACTCAAGATCTTACCCAAATTAGCACTCAATCCCTGTACCAATGGTATTTTAAAGTATTTGACGTCCGGCTGACTTATTAATGTCTTTATAGCCCTGAAGAAGTTTATTAGACGAGACGTCGGCGAAGAGTTTGTAGTTTAATTTAATTCTGTCCCGACCCGCCAATTCAACAAACTAATAATAAAATATTGTTTTCCCTGCATTATGTGATATTGTCCACCAGCAAAAATTGAAATATTTACAGAAAAAGTAAGTAAATGCCTTAATTTGTGTATTTTCTTACAAGAGTCTTAAAGTATCTTGAAAACACAGTAACTGCCAATCTTTTCAAAAAAATCTGTCAATGAAAGAAATGTTAGAAACATTTTGGTTTAAAGCCGAGTGTTTTGTGTTCTGATGAAGGCACAATTTGGTGTCAGAACATTAATAACAGCAAAGAGTAAGCTCCTCATTAAGCTCTTTGCCTATCATTTTATCCATGACAAGAAATACTTGAATGAGCTGGATCTGCGCAGTAATATCATCTCAACAACACAGAAAGCAGTTGTACTGCCTATAATATACACGGTGTTTTTTTTTAGATGGTTTATAGGAATTTCCATGCAATGAAGTTCGATGTTTTTTTTTGTAAATGAGCCAAAGCAAATTTTATAGTAAAATAACTGAAAGCTAGAACGTTATTGAGTATGCTGGTATTTTTCTATTGAGATTTATGGTTTGACATGATGAGTTGTTATTGAGCAACTTCAGCAAACATCTACACATTAGAAGAAAAGAAATTTATGTTTTCGCTATACGGCTCTGGGTCGAGTAGCAGGCCTAAAAAGCGATAATAAAAGAATACCAAGGCTCTTCATTCTCTTCATTCTCATACATGTCACGACAGCAGCGTCAATTTAAAAACATCATCCACCATTCTCAATAATGGTCTACCTTTCAGGTTATTTTGCTGTACTATTCGCTATGGCTCATTTAAAAAATAGTTATTTACGTTATAAGTCCGGTAAATATAGTTTTACGGTAGGAGTAAGATGTTTCCGGACGAGGTGCTAGCCGAGTCTGGAATTTTGAAACGACTACTGTAACACGTTACCGGACGTATGATGTACAACATTTTAATTCATACTTATTAAAAACAGGAAAAAAATATTTTTTTCTAATTTTGACATATAAAGTGGCACTTTTCAATACTGATGACAGTGACGTAACGTCCTACTTTTCGTAACTAGTTACGAAAAGTAAAATCTTTCGTAACTAGTGATGAAAAGTTGGTGTCACCACCTGTTGCAGGTTTCGGCTGTGGCACACCGTTGCTATAGTTTTACGGTATTAAGTAGATACAAAGTGGTTTAAAAGTAAATATTGAAGTTTAATAAGAATAATTCTCTCTCTAAGCAGGTATTTGTAGTCAAAATTAGAAAAAATCTTGTATGAAACACGTGACGAAAAAACTTTTTTGTGCATCTCATTCAAATTGCGGGAACTCGCTGCGCTCGTCCCGCAAACATTCATTCGTTACACGAAATCGGACTTTTCGTAACTGGTTACATAAATAGCTATTATGCGCAGCGAATATATTTTTGACAAATCCGCCAATTTGACAGTTTCATTACGGTATCCTGTACCGGTACCGGTTTCCAGGTTACTATGGATACAATGGATAAAATTTCTTTACGATATCCAATCCTGTAAAAAGCTATTTTCCGGATTAAAATCAAGTACGTAAAAGTGTCCTAAATGATACAGTATGAAGTAAAAACATCTAACTTCATTGCATGGAAATTCCTATGGCCCATCTTAAAAAAAACACCCTGTATACATGCAACATCATGAGATCATCTAGTAATGAAAACTAACTTACATATGACATATATACAATAAATAAACAAGCAACATTTTCCTTAAATTCTACTAAATGCCACTACATTCTTGATATACAGTCAACAAAACTCTCTTATAATTTTACCTTTAGGGAAAATTACTTATTATTATTAAAGTTAAGTGAAGAAAAAACTAGTCTATATCATTCACCTTAAATACCACCTACTAATTTACTAAATTACACAAAATACCACTCAATTTCCAATGGGTGAATCCCAAAATTCACCAGTGATTTGCTTCTTGATTCCACTAAATTCCCAATATGTGTACACCAGAAATACCAGAATTCACCAGTGATTCATTACCTTAATAGTGCACACAAAAGGGGAAATTGAAGCTGAAAATTTCATAGCTTAGCCTAAAGGATAAAAATATTACATTTATTTAGAGAATTCTATAATTAGTGGGCAATAATTTAACAACTTATTCTAAACAAAAATTGATTTCAAAAAGTGTATGTAAACATAGGTCCTTAAAACGCTTTGTTACATAGGTAGATGCAAGGTGTGAATGGTGTGATAGGTAAAAAAAGTAGGTGTGCAAGGTCTTAAACATTAAAGGTTTCATAACTTTGAAGATAATTGCTTGAAATTTGAAATTTGGGTAAACCATTATCCTCTACCTAAATAGACTTATCCATTGGGCTTCAAACTCTACAGAAAGGTATTTTGTTGATATCAGGGTCTTTTTTACCACCTAAAATGTTTTGGTCATTAGCCTCTGGAAGTTTATTTCCCACTCTTGTAAGAACTTTGTATCTCTAACTCTTTTTAAGATAATTTGAGCATCAATTTGAGTTACAAAACGAATACACTTTTTTTTTTACTATTAGTAACTTGTTATTTAGATAAGTAACATAAGTTTGTCAACGCGCCTGCGGCTCGAAACGCAAACGTTCCCCTAAGGGAATAATGGCTATTATAAAAAGTTCGTTTAATAATATATTATTGTCCAAGAGCCCCTTGGTATATTATTTCCATTACAGAATTTTTTCAATCTTTCACCCATTGTAGGTAAATGGCTGCTCTTAACTAACACTAATATGGGCAGTTGAGGATTATGAGTCTACGACATAGATTTATAATCTCCTCACTGAAGAACTGAATTTTCAAAACTTCGACTTTTCAAAAAGATATTCAGGAGAGATAGAAGGAACGAGATAGAAGGAACGAGAGAAGTAATGACTTTATGAAAGACCATTGCTACATGTGTAACGCTTTTCATTAAGTTTTTTGACACAGGTGGCCATGTTATTGGCTGTGATTGAGAATATTCTAGCCAGTAAATTAAAAGCAGGTGTATGTAAATGCCACTAATAATTTCCCACAAGTTGTTATTATGTAGTTTCACTTTGGTTTCTCCCATCAGGTCGGCACTGAGTAATTCTAATTTTTTTTCAAGCGGTATGCAAGTACGTTATTTAAAATATAATGTACGTTATATAATCCCTATACAGGCACTTGAACTGCGCTTTCTAATTCACAGACAAAAAAAAGTAACAAAAAGTTGCTAGGAGTAAAAGTAATTTCCAAAGTCACCGCTGCTGTCATGATGGCGCATTTATAAACGATTTTCTTTCACCAAACCCCTGGGAGCATTAGATGGCACCAGACAGACTGGTCTGAGTGTATTGCCATGATACATTGTACATTATTGAGAAAATAAAAGATGGAAATACTCTCGGAGCGCTCTAGAGCGGCCACCTGAAAACGCTGTTAGTCGAAATAGCATATTATGGGTGAATTCCAAAACTCACCAGGTCATTTACCTGGGAGATCAGTCACCTGCTTAATCCATTGAATTGCTAGATGACCATCACATGACCAGCTTAACCGGTAGATGACCTAGTGAGTTTTGGAATTCGCCTTATGTTCGAGTCTTGGGTCGTCTGTCAAATGTTACGCTCGTCGTCATATTTACCTGTCATTGTGATTGATTGCTATTAATTTAGTATTGATTAATAGTGCTACATATTTTTATTTTACCAAAATTCACTTAAACCTAAACCACCAAAACCAATGCTTGAAAAAAAAAGTATGTGTTACTTGAGTAAAAGGGTTTGTGTGCTTCGCCCAGTTGCAGGCCTCAGCTTCGCTTCGGCCGTCAATCTCTGAGCTCAGCACAAAGAGACCCATTTACTCCCAGTGACATAATCTACTATAATTTTCTCGACGTTGCATTATTAAAAAAAAATTGTCAGCAAATAAATTATTTCTATTCCAATGCCCCAAAAAAGTTTTGGGGCTAAACGAAAACTCTAATTATAAAGTTTTTTAACCATTACAAATAACAGACCACACTTTTTAGATTGCGTGGTCCTTAATAAATTATCAACAGTAATATGTTAAGTGCATATAAAATTTTAGAAAATTTTGCATTCAGATTTGTTGCCTTGAAGAAACAGCTTGAATCCATTTTGATTATGTACCCTATCCGAAGGAGAAAGCACTTTTTAGGGAAATAACAATCAAAATGCATAAAAGCTGTTTCTTCAGGGCAACAAATCTGAATGCAAAATTTTCTAAACTTTTACATGAACGAAACATATTTTATAGACTTCCTGAAGTTGACGGCCAATTTACTTACAATTGTAACTAAGGATATCAACAATACACACACCAACAGAATGCAATTTTCAGTTAGGAGTGCAATTGTCGCTGTAATTCGGTGACAATTGCACTGCAGCTTTAATGGATGAGGGAAATAGTCTAATATATTTGTGGGAAGTCCGACCTGAAGTAGCTAATTAGCGGAGAGTCTATTCTTGACCGCCAAGTTGAGCAAAAGTTGGGTTTCTTGGGTAGTCGGTCTTGGAGTCGGAGACCGACTACCCAAGAAACCCAACTGTAGCTAATTAGTTTGGGATTGGACAGCTTATCATTGTTTTCTAATAAAACAATAAGTATAGATTTTTTCTTTACTTCAACGATACAGTTTTAGAATTCCTTTTCACTAAAATGTTTTCATTGAAAGTAATAACAAACTAATTTTAAATGGTTTGTAGCTTAATCATCAGGACTAACAAACTTTCTTTTAAAATATTATGATGTATATAGTTTTTTTTTATTTTTCTTGCTTTTATTTTTAGTGAGTTCATACACCAACATTTTTGGTAGCAACAGCATTTTCGAGACTTTAATTTGGAAATATAACCAAAAACACTGACACCGTTTAAATTTTTTACACGTGGTAATCTGTCAGATTTTCCTGGCCACCAAAGTTTTATGAAAAGCCTCGTGAAAAGCTTTATAAAACTAGTCTCTCGTCCATTCTCAACCAATCAATGTCACATAACTTCACTGATATTCCCCCGTTCCTGCCTCTGATGTTAGAATTAGTGGAACACAATGATTTTGAATTTACTGGATATGAAATTTGTTTCTTTATACCCAAGAAGCAGAATCCGTAAACCACATCAGCAAAATTATTAAATTGCGCCAGTACCACCAAGTTTAGGGTATGTCCAAGAACTTTCTCTGACTGTATATTAGTTTCAGAAGGATCAAGCCAACCTGGTTTTTTATGCAATTATTAATGTGATCAGAAAACTTAAATTTAACGTCAAAACGAAGTCCCAGGTTTAATGCAAACATTTTCTTTTGTCATTTATAAACTTCATTTTATTTAACTGACTTTGTACACGATTGCAGGTTGCATATGGTGATGGCTTACCAAACATGATGTGCGAAATGTGTTGTCAAACTCTAAAAAGCGCGTTTACCTTTAAGAAACAATGTGAGGCGGTTGATTCCAGCCTCCGAGAGTACTGTAAGACCCTGAAGGTAAATGCCATCAAACAGGAACTGCAAAACTCCGAATTCATGGGTAAGGCTTTGGCCATATTTACTTGTACAATGACTGTTCTTTGTAGTTTTAATCAAGTAGTTAATGCCGTAATTATTATGAAAAATAAGTGGTTAAGAAAAAAAAATCGTATTTTTCTGTAGAAAATGTAGATTACGTACCTTTTAGGGCAAGCCGGTTTTGGCCTTCAGGCCATCCACAGCGCTAATTTTGTGAAGTTAGAAATTCATAAGAGTGAAGCGAGAATCTTCTTGAACCCTTGCAAAACATTGAATTTTTTATTATTTTTGGAAATGTTTACAAAATTGGTGGATTAGAAAGCGATTCACCGAAGAATTTACTGTTGCAAGGACTCCACGAATTTGGTGCTGAAGATGGTCTCAAGGCCGAAATCAGATCACTCTAATGGATAATTTGCTTTGTTCACGAAGTATATAAGATACAAGTTTCTTCTACTACCGGTAGCTTTATTCTTAATTGATACCTTTGGTGACACTGTTCTATTTCTTTTTAATAGTTATATTGTATTGCTACGCTTCAGGGACATATCGAGAAGACCCTACGTATATTGAATTAAATTACTGTCTCAATAGACGTAAAAGTCTTACATTGTTGTCATACAGATTTTTTTTTAATTATTAATATAAAAGTTTTTATTTCTAATATTTTATATCTGAAAATATGGTAATTGCAGATTCATTAAACACTTTGAGCAATTTACTGAACAGCGGTAATGCAACAACACAACAGACATCGAGAGTACCGCCCAAAAACGACGCGCCTATGGAGCTAAATGAATCCTCGACTTCCATTACCGTTGACGACAATGAAAAGCCGGCTGTTCACCCTGAAACTGATTATATTCAATTCCTTGAAAATAATCAAATGCTTCTGACATGCAGAGAGTGCACCAAAGCCTTTACAACTTTAGAGGGATTAAGGTACTTGTCACAGTTTTCCTTTTAAATACCTACAGCAAAATATCGAATTTATGTCAATCGGCATTTTGGAATTTATGTGCTTTTAAGAGCTGCGGAAGACCAAATGAGCATTATTTTAGATGTCATAAGCGAGTTCATGCGGGCACTACGTTTAAATGCAAACAGTGCGATAAACAGTATACGAGAAAAAGTCACTTGGAGAGACACGAGGCCTCGCACGGAAAACGAAAAGTCCACGTGTGTAAAATATGCAGTAAGACTTTGACCAGGATGGAGCACTTGAAAAGACACTTGATAACGCATCTGAGGGAGAAACCTCACAATTGCAAAACCTGTAATAGAGGATTTAACAGAGTGGAGCATTTGCATAACCACGTTCCGAGATGTCGAGGTGAGTTTTTCGACACATCAAAAACTTTGACTTTTGATCAATCCAAAAATGTGTTAATTTGGCATAACAAAATTTTTGGTTAAAAGTCATTGTTACATTGATCAACAACCTCTGAGCATCTTTTTTACTGTATATTAATGTAGGGTGATGTTGATGGTATAAGTATTTTAGGTGAGATTGTGCACATTTGTCCAGTTTGCAATAAGGCGTTTAACCGTGAAGATAGTTTAGAGGTTCACAAGGAACAGCACGATAAAGCGTCACTAATGCTTCCAACAATAGATAATCTGGATAATATTGAAGAACACTATTTTGAGGTATTCACTCACTAATTATTAAATATATTTCTCAACAATTTGTTTAATATATTATATTTTAAAAGATACTGGCACAACATCCTGTTTCGTCATAGAAAATATCAGATCTTCCATTGAAGTTGGGTTTTGTTCTCTGTTTGTTAAATCCGCTATTTACTAGTTTCCTGGCACAAGGGAGAGAAAATTGTCTAACTGGGAATTCCTTTTATAGGGCTGGTTTGTCAATTGTTTTTAAAGAAAAACCTTTTTTTTTTGTTGGTAGTAGATTTGTATGAGCGGTTTATTAGTATATGTAATAACAGAAACAATGTCTTGCAACTGTTAGCAGTTGATTAGTGCACTAATTGAGAAATTTTTGAACAATTTAATATTTTTACAGGTTAAGGCTCGCTTTTACAAATCACATTTAACCTCTGGCCGAGGTTTAAATTCCAGATTTGACATATATTGTATTGTTTGTCAATCATCTTTTGTTTAACTTTGCTTAAAGTTTAAAGTTGAGTTGTAAAAGGTGGGGGACGCTGGCAGCCTGATTTCCCTTTCCATCTACTTATTATTGAACACAGAAGAGTCTTTGGACGAACTTGCCAACGTTGATGCGTTACATAGACATCCACAATTGGGTTGTTATGGCCACTGAGACTTGGCGATGTTGGGTGTTATCAGTGGTTGCTACTAACCTGTAGGTAAATGTCAGTTTAGGCTGATATAGACAATCCCGATATAGACATCGCGACTAATCAACGTTATCAACTGATTCCAACGAAACCGCCAAATTATTGTTCGCGATATTAACTATAGCTATAGCCAGATGTGTGCAGACAGGAGATACGGAGGATACATGGTTATAAGAGGGTGTCCAATGACGTCGATGGGCTCATATCTCGTCAAAATTGTACTTGAAGGGGCGAGCTTTAGCGAGAGGCTCGGAACACAACGTAGGGTTCCGTTCTTGGATTTTTTTTATCCAGGGCGTCTGGAAACAAAAACGAAGACAGCAAATTCTAGGGATGATTTTATGCCGATTTGATAAGTTATCTTATACAAAAATACTTCCGTTTTGAATAGTCATTATTAAATTATACGTGAGTGTAACACGTAATTTTCATGGCATTGTCTGATATTTTCTATTAATGGAACATCATAATACATTATTCAACTATTCAACTAACGTTTTTCTTACCTCCAGGTTGATTATGACGCGACAATTAATTTCTCTGACAGTTCTGACGTTGAGGATTGTTTCGAACCCCAAGTAGAAGTAATGGAAACTATGGATGATACGAAGATCGAAAATGCTGACAGGAGAAGCCATACTCCTAGCGAAGAAACGGCAAATCAAGAGCTGAACACTGGTAATTTGTTTTTCACTCGCAATTATTTATTTCTCTATATTTAAGTATTATCTTTGGCTGATTTACTGTTGATTCTTATTAGAGGGTATTGAATTTTCTGAAACCTTCACAGCTGATTCATCGAAGAAAAAACCGCCCGAAGATGCGGAAGAAACTGCTGAATGTATAGAAATTAGACCTGAGGATATAGCCGCGGATGAGGACGATGATGAGAAGCCACTGTCCACTTTGGCGTCCCTAGTAAAATCTGAAGATGGTCAAATTGAGTTTCGTTTAGGAGAGGGCGGCGACGAAGGAGATGATGACGATATGGACCACAACGATAGTTTGGAGGCCGATAATGAGTATGAGGAAGGCGAAATACCGATTGAGTCAAGTCTAGAAACGGATACGGAAAACTGTAATGACAACGATAACGGTAAGTTTAACGTAATTTTCATTGCACTGAATTATTGGTTGGTCTTCACACGAATTGTGATTATTTAGAAATACAATTATCAGATTTTGGGCCTTTGATGAATTCGTCTTTCCATCATTCAATTTCACTTTTTTTTTGGTTAAACACAATCTTTTAGTATTTGTTGTTATTAAGAGAAATATTTCTTTAGGGGCCGACAGTTCAGTAGACACATCAGATGACGAGTACTTACCGCAAAAGCCCACACAGACTTCTCCAAGTGGAAAACGGAGAGGGCGACCGCGAATTCATCCACCGAAACCTAAAGGAACAGGCCGACGGGGTAGACCTGCAGGTAAGAAAGAGCACCTTTTTCTATTATTAATCGTTCTGTGTTGGAATAAGAGGTTTTTCCTTACTACAATTTTATTTCGTATATTTTTGAATACATTAAACACATATACAAGGGGAGTTTTTTTCGATGTTTAGTGAACGGATCTCGGGAACTAGCAGAGTTACAACTTCGGTTAAATAGGTAAAGAATTGCAGTTTTAGGAGATCCATTCAAAAGAACTTTTGTTTTTTTGAAAAAATTCATGGCTTACTAGATATTCAGCAAACAACAATTATTGACGGTTTCTTTAAAACGATCTAGCTGAGTTATTATTGGATCTAGAGCAAAGATATGTATACAAAAGTAGTAGAGAATTTTACCCCGAATAAGACAGACTAATCAGATTTTTTCTGACAGCTGTCATTTGTGAGATATAACATAAACTTGAATTTTTTTAAATGGAAAGCATAGTTGGATATGGCCTATTTAAAAAGGTATCTTTCTTAGCTTTAAAATGATACCAACAAGTAGACAGCTGTTTTTCAAAATGGCGAACATATGGCCATTTTTCTTTCTAAAATTGAAATTCTCTACGATATTATCACCATTTTATGTTACAGATAATTTATTAAAAAAGGTGACTAATCGAGTAACTCATAACAATAAGAAACTTTATTCTAACTCTGAAAATTACAGCATTATTTAAAGAATAAACATTTTTCCCAATAAACATTTTTCGTTATATATGAGTAACCGCAAATATTGTATCACTTGAGTATACAACTAAAAGCTTTATAAAAAAGTTTCCAATACCTCTTGCACACCTTTATATACCGCTTAAAGAAAACTGTATAACACGTCGATCCGTCGAATCGAAAAATCGAAATTGTCATTTGTCATTCCTAACGTCATTCTTACCGAATTTTGATTGAAATGAAATTACCACAATAATTACGTTACTCTGTGGAAATTAAAAATAAAGTTACTGTCTCGGGCCAATTTCTTTTATCAAAATTGCTTTAGGAGTTGTGGGATCCGTAGGCAATATACTTGGCAACCAAACATTTACATTTATAATTTCTATTAGCTGTTTTAAGGCTCTGTGTGTGATATTAAAACTTACAGCCCATTTTTTAAACTTAGTACGAAACCGTTCATTTTTTCTACATTCATCATTATGGTCCTCTTCAGTTTTATAGTCAATAAATTCCTACCCAATTACTTATTCTGCATTTGTCTTCATTTAAGGCACAAAGGCAAAAAATCAAGTGAAGAATTATTAATATCCTGATTAAAAATTAGTTCTTTATCATCAGAACATGACATAGGTTTAGCAGAGTCTGCTTTTAAGTGTGATGCTTCATCTTTACACAAATCGACAACACTTACATATTGTTGATTCCACTGAGCTGACCGAACTATTTCGTTTCACTTTTCTCCATTCACTCATTCTGCTACCGTGCCTATATAAACAAGTTTTTAGAACGAACGTATGAAAAAATTAACAAACAAATCACGTTGACGTATTATTTAAACATGTTTTTGGTTAATTACAACAAATTCATTCTTTTGGCGGGAAGATATAGGTTTAAAATGGGTTTATTGATAACCACAATGTAACTTAAGGATATATAAGGATGATTTATTGGTCTTCCCATAACAAAAGTTTCATAATGCATCCTTCCATCACCTTCAAACTTACAATTTTCATAAAGGTAATGTATTCAGTTACTATATATCTCGAGGTTACAGTTAGGTGATGGAGCGCTTTACATAAATCTGCTATAAAACTTTTGATAAACACCAGTTGAAGTTTTATAAGAAAGTATCTGAAATGTTTTCATCACTATTTTAAAACCCTTTGAGTTATGGTGTTTTACTAACACTTTTATAAACTTTAAGTGTCCGTTGGTAATCTTATAAATCCTTTATGGGCGCTTTTTATTCCATATACACCCTTATATACTCTTTATAAAACTTATAAGCCTTTAAGAGAATGCAAAATGTTTATTGGGTTTTCTTATATACCTCCCATCAATAGCTGCAAATGCTTCAGTAACAGCGTTCCTCAGACCATTAACAGAAGCATAATTGTTTTTATAAACTATGTTTTTTACGGCTTCCCCAAAAAAAAAAAGTCTAAAACTGAGAGGTCCGGTGATCGTGGTGGCCACCAAACAGGACCGTTTCTTCCAACCCAGGAACCAGGAAATACTTTGTCCAGATAATATCGAACCTCTCGAAAATTATGCGGCGGAGCACCGTCATGCTGGAACCATTTCAGATTTCTTCTTGTTTCTAAATCTAGATTGTCCAACATATCTTCCAGATTATTCTGAAGAAATTGCAGATACAAATTTCCAGTTAGTGTCCCTTCAAAAATAGATAATTTTTGAACCAACTATCCCACACCAAACATTAAATCCAAATTTAATTTACGGTCTTCTTGCTTCAACGTGATGGGGGTTTTCTTGGGATGTAAAGTTTGAGATACCGATAGTTTATAGGGGTGCAATTTGTGTTTTTTTAAAACTCTCACAACGGTGCGTTGAGAGGTTCAGCTTCCTCCGCAACCTCTCTGGTTGAAGTTCCTGGATGTTGGTAGATGCTAGCCGATATATTCACCTCCGTAGCTTCATTTATTGTTCTATTTTCATATTTGTTTTTTGCGAAACTTCCGTAGATACCCAAATTAATACCTTTTAAATGTGGTAATGCCTTTTAAATGTTGGCAGAGACGGCTGGTGACGATCAAAATACCTCTCGAAATAGGAATTAGCTGCACGTACAGCATTTTTATCGCATCTTATGTAACATTCAACCATATCGCGTTTTTCCTGATTGGAAAAATTCATTTTGAAAAAACTTAATCGTATGGAACGTCAAAATAAACGCCATTATTATCTCTTGCCATGTAAACCATGTTTTGATGCATATTCAACTTTTCCATGGCCACCTATACTATCAAAATAATAATATCGTAGTGTATTTCAATTTTGGAAAGAAAAATGGCCATATGTTCGCCATTTTGAAAACCAGCTGTCTACTTGTTGGTATCATTTTAAAGCTAAGAAAGATACCTTTTTAAATAGGCCATATCCAACTCTGCTGCTCATTTAAAAAAATGTAAGTTTATGTTATATCTCACAAATGACAGCTGTCAGAAAAAAAACTGTTTATTCGGGGGTAAAATTGTTGGGGGTAAAATTCTCTACCACTGTTGTATACATATCTTTGCTCTAGATCCAATAATAACTCAGCTAGATCGTTTTAAAGAAACCGTCAATATTTGTTGTTTGCTGAATATATAAACTGCAATTCTTTCCCCATTTAACCGAAGTTGTAACTCTGCTAGTTCCCGAGATCCCTTCACTAAACGTCGCAAAAAAACTCACCCTGTATAAGAAGAAGACTGGAAAAAAATGTGGTTCAACAAAATTTCGTAGTGATCCGTTGAAGAGTTCTTCTGAAATAAATTAATGCATTAAATTAATCTGAATTAAATATACGGGACCCATTATTCGAAGAGTCCTAGAGGTTAATCGACGGACAAAAATAAAACATACGTGTTTGTTAATTAGCAAAATCTATAGCGGTCGAAATAATTACACTTTGATCTAAGATACCATGTATACATCTTATCCTAAGAGTATTTTATCTTATTTCGATTATTGATGTGAATCTAATTATTAGGAAGAGGACTTAAGAAGAAAATAAAGATTATTGAAGAGGAAGACATTGGAGAATATCCATGTCCGATATGCAGTGAATTTTTTGATCGGATCAGTTTATTGGACAAGCATGCCAAAGAGGCTCATCCAGGCCTTAAGGTAGGTGTAACTTAACAATAAACATAGATATTAATCAAAAGGTTACTATTTTTTCTTTATTTTAATCAGGTGTATAAACAGTCACATTAAAATTTTCATAAAAACTGAAAAAAAATCATCCCAGACCAATAACATGATAAATATCCCACGCACATCCCAATTTTCCGGCTAACAAAAGTTCTTTCATAGTTGTCTATAATCTTAAAAAATAGCGAAAACCATTTTTAGGTACACAAGTGCAATGTGTGCGGCAAAGATTTCAGCCGCACGAATCACCTTAAGCGGCACATGACTTCGCATTCCGAAGACAAGCCATACTCGTGCGATATTTGCACTAAGAGCTTCGTGCGGAAAGACCACTTGCTGCAGCACCAAAAGCTCCACGACTGTCACGAAGAGTTGCCGTGCGATATATGCGGAAAACCTTTTACGCGTTCCGACCACTTAGCCAAACATAAAGCCGCCAAACACGGAGTCGGGGACAAAGTTACCGTAAGTCAACATGTTACTAGATAATGTTTACACCCCATTTCTGTAAATTTAAAGCGTTTTTTTGGAGTAGATCTGACAACTTTCTTATTGGTACCGTGATATTGCCATTGATAAACCATTTATGTGCTTGAGACTCGTACTAAATCTGCGTAAATAGTATGGCTTTGTTAAATTGGAACTAATTCCATACTAAATTTTTATTTAAACGACATGAACGAAATGTGGCTTGTCACATAGACCTCATTATTTTCTCATTAATGAAAATAGTGCTTTATGTTGTGACTAAAGAAAGAGTAGAAAAGCTGAGGGGAATTTTGGTAAGCTCATAGACTATTCCCGCGATTTTTTCTCACATTTTTTATTTTTCATGGACTGATTATGATAAATATTAACTTTAATGTTAAAATAACTTTAATTTGAAAATAACTTTAATGTTAAAGTTTTTCGTATTGATGAGATTCAGTGATTAATAACTTTTGAACAAAACTTTTAAAAAATCGTAGCTGAAGCGTTTTCTGTTTCTATCAATGTCTCCTTGTCTCCACAAGGTATAAAGTAATAAACGTAGATTAATAGGTCATCGTTTTGATTTTTCTCGTATATGGGTTATGCATGTATTCAGCATTAGCGTAATTCATTAATCTGAATATGCAGATTAATTATTATAATTCAGATTAATGAATTGCGCTAATCATACAGTGTAAACGAAACTAAACAGAATTATAACTCGTTACAAGCATTAGTGAAGAAACTTAAAAATTACCGACTGTAGCCTAAGCTAGGATCAATTTCTAAGCGTCCAATCATCAATTTACCTCACTCCTTGTGGTGGGGGGATAATCCTCCAAGGGTTGAATTATGGTTGTAAAAATATGGTTGAAAATTGATGGAAAAAATATGGTTTGATATATGGTTGAAATTGAATTTCTCAGTTCTATGTATGAAGTCTCAGTTCTATTCTAAGTAAGAGTCTATGGTTAATTTGATGCTGGTTTTGTTGCACCAAGGAGTTAAATCACTCCTGGAATGTCATAAATCTGCGCACTAGCAGGTCAGGTCGTCTGGTTGACTTTTTGATAGGTTACTCTTTCTTTTTTGACACTTCAGCTCTTTTCGAAAAGAGTCGAACATTTAGTTAATGTGCTCTCGAGTTGTTCCTGATCATTCAGGAGGGTAGGAGAAAGAAAATTTGTATTTGGCTCATGTCTTTAAAATCTTCACTTTTTAGAAACTGACAGCTGAAACCAGTCAGCTGTCAGTTTCAGCAAAAGCATCTTCAGTGCCAAAATCTCTGCCTGAAAATGATTTTATGAGTTTATGCCCGAATTTAAATTATGAAACTATCTCCGAAACGGTAAGAGTTGCAAGGTCGCTTAAATTACGAAAAAGTTGTCTTTTGTCGAGCTTCGGAGATAGCATATGGTGCTCGGCTGCGGAAATAGCAACCGTTTCGGAGATAGCAATGGTCGAAACACATAAAAGAAACACCCTGTATACCTGAAAGCTACTCTGTTCCTTTTAATGATTAATATCGTGAACATTCACTTTAGATAATGGGAGAAAAGAAATTCTACTGTGATATATGCCAGAAAGGTTTTACGACCGAGAAATACCGCGATGTACATATGAAGGCGCACAACGGCGAAAAGAAATATCAGTGCAGGGTATGCGAGAAGACGTTTTTGTCCAAGTCCCACCTGACAGAGCATATGAAATTCCATAACGAGCATTCCAAGAAATTCCTTTGTTCCGAGTGCGGGCAGCGGTTCATTAGAAACGACTATCTAGTGATACACATGAGGAGGCATAGGGGCGAGAAGCCGTTTAAATGTCGATTTTGCGGGAAAGGTAAAATAGTAAAATGTTTGCGATGCAGGTTTTATTATGATTGTGCTTGTTTTTCTTAAGGGTTTCCACGAACTACGGATCTTACGGTGCATGAGCGATATCATACTGGCGAAAAGACTCATCTGTGCACTGTTTGCGGAAGAGGATTTGGAAGGTAAGATATTCATATTGTGCCTGATAGTGCAGCGAATTTCTAAACAGGTTTTTATTAAAATTAAATTATTTTTTTACAATTTTGGCTTCTTTCCTACATTGGGTTAAGAAATTTTAACAGGCCTGACTTCACAGAGGGCCTACTAGAGGACTGCAACTAACGGTGACGTGCGGAACTAAATAAACAAGGATGCTTCTTTTTGTCGTGTGTGACCCCTCAGGCTTAAATATGTAAAAAAATATTAGTTCCGAATTTAGCAATAAAAATCCAGTCCGTTTGATCAAATCAAGAGTTATGATGCAGATTACTGTAAAATACAGAAATCGAGTTTTAGCCGTCGGTACTATGAAAACTCTGTTTTCGACCTTTTAAAACGACTGATACCATCATTTCGCAAGCTCTAATTGTGTCCATCCACAGACTAGTTTCGACGTTTACGGCTCATCAGTGAGGCTTTGATACAATTAGAGCTTCCGAAATATCGAAATGGTCAAGACACGCTTCATGGCAGTACCGAGAGAAGGTGGCGCCATCCGTGTCCTTCTCTCGGAACCTTCTCTCGGTACTGCCATGAAGCGTGTCTTGACCATTCGATATTTCGGAAGCTCTAATTGTGTCAAAGCCTCACTGATGAGCCGTAAACGGCGAAACTAGTCTGTGGATGGATACAATTAGAGCTTGCGAAATGATGGTATCAGTCGTTTTAAAAGTTCGAAAACAGCGTTTTCAAATCAAGAGTTATTGTTAAATGTTATTGTAAAGAGAAAAATTCCGTCTGAATTGTTCGCCCACTCTTCTAATTTTAACAGACTGATGTAACTCCTCTTCAATTTGACATTTGATTTTGTTGATCTGCCTACGTGGTGTCAATAAATTTATGGTATATTTTAAAAAAATAGCACGGATTGTATGCTAATTCAAAATGACAAAGGAGTAAACGCTCGAGGCATGTGTGAAAAATCAAGTTTTTCAGAGCATACAATTTGACTGTACACATGAGGACTCACACGGGTGAAAAGCCTTACCAGTGCACGTATTGCGACGCGGCTTTCGCACAAGGAAACGACCTTAAAGCCCACATTAGGCGCCACACGGGAGAAAGGTTCCAATGCGATTTGTGCTCCGAGAGTTTTTTGATGGGATATTTGCTGACTCAGCACAAGAGAACTGTCCACGGTGAGTTAATCATAAATTTTGTTATTTTTATACAGAACGAATCCTAATGGGTGGTCGAAAATAAAATATCATATTCTTTGGTCGATTTTAATGAGTGTCTGTCATACATTTGTGCTACCTGTTGAGCTTCGTTAAAAAATTACAGGATGTTGAAATTAGAATTTCAAAAATCATATGTGTTGATTATTCCGAAAGCGTAAGAGATATTTAAATGACATTTGGTATGTTTCAACTGCTACTTAAAGCACACATTTTGCAATAAAAAAAATCCGCCATAGGCGCGCGTACCATCTCGTCGACGCATAATATTTGAAGAAAAAGTGGTAGGCCACTGATTTTTCAAAAAATGAAATATTCTTTTTTAATTCCTCATCTATCTCCGATGAAAAAAAGTTTTGTTCAGGTTCTTTGGTACGACGTTTTCTAGTAAATATTTAAAAACCATTGAAATGCAGCCAATTTAAGTACACAGTCGCGAGGCATTACAGTTTCATTATAAATCTAAAATGTCAATATTCCTTTAAGTATGGCTTGAATTATGTTGCGTATCACTTGTTTTTAATATTCAAGCTGTGGCAAATGGAATTGTGATATTTTAGATTTTTTATCAAACTTACAGGGTACTAACGTAACAATGGTTTTTATTTATTTACTCGAAAACGACGCGCCCTAGTAAAAAAACCTAAGACTTACTGCTTTTTGCTTTAGGGATAATATGCAATTTACAAATAATATGCTTCGACGTACTTGTACGCGCGCAACCAAAGAAAATAAAAATAATTTTCTTATTGCAAAATGTACGCCTCCCATAGTCAAAGCATACTAAATTTCATTAAAATATCTCTTACGCTTTCGGAATAATTAAGACATATGCATTTTGAAATTCTAACTTCAACACCCTGTAACTTTTTAACGAAGCTCGATGGGTAACACAAATGTATGGCAGCACTCCCTTAAACCCGACCGAAGAATATCAGATTTCATTTTCAACTACCTATTATGGCGCACCCTGTATATGATTTTTTTTATTGAAAACATTTTATTGAGATATACATTTCATACTTCGTAATATGAAATATAAAATGTTCTTGAATATGAATTATGCGGAAAACCCATTGACAATGGAGTAAATAAATAGACATAGATAAGAGAATTATATTTAGATGTAAGTGTCAAAGTCAATCAACTGAAGTGACGATTATGATAGGCCAAATTTTGCTCCCAAACCAAAGCTGCCACAGCTGACAAGTGACACAGCGCATTCGCATTGCATTTCCATTAGCGATCAACTTAATTATTTACCCACCTGAATCGTAAGAATTGTCCATATATAGGTTTTTTTTATCCACGGGTAATGTCTACTATATCAAATAAATATTCATCTAGTAGACTGTGTGAATATTACATAACTTTCCAGCCAGCTAGATGAATATCAATTTGAAATGGCCTTAATTTCAAAAACCACTTACTTACCTGCTCTATTAAAAGAATAAACTGTTATGTACGGCAACCCTTTATTAAAACATTAAAAAACACCAACATTGAGGCCTTATTATATACAACTTACGTTTTTATATAACTTAAAAGGGAAAAAAAGATCTATTTAAATTGTATTATCAGCACATAAACACATAAACATCTAAAAATAACACCTAAAATTATTCTCTGTGTCCGACTGAATTATCAGGAACAAAGTGTTTTCTTTTTGGGCTTTTCTAAAAAAAAGAAACATACACATTAAGAAGAAATAAATATAAAATATTGTGATTTTGTGATACTAATAGTTTTACGTCCCTAACACTTGACTTGATAGTTACACAATGTGTTTCCATATTGCAAAAAATAAAATGAGTAGATGTTGTTTGACTTTTAGTTCAAAATTATCTACCGTAATGGGCAAAGTCAAGAAATGTTTATCAATTTTCTGTAATGAAAGTTCAGCCATTTATTGGAGAATATTGGGGAGGGCTTTGCTTTCCCCCAAGATGCTGCGGACATATCGAAAAATCTATTGAGTGAGTCAAATTCAAATTTTGAGGAATGATTTTTATTATCAAAATGCTTAAACTTCACAGTAAAATGTTCCATTTAGGGCCATTTGCACACCTTCCCCAAAGTGTTGATCTAAGGTGGAACTTCAAATTTTCCATATATAATGCATTGATGTCACTCGATCTGTCACGTACTAAATTTTTTAAGAAAAGGTGTCCAAATGGCCCTTAACTATGTTTATACCAAGCAAATGTAGGTTAACCTAAAGTTAAGGGCCCCTAAACCATAGTTATAAGCATGAGTAACCATGGTAGGGCCTTAAGTGGGCCAATAAAGGAAGCCTTAACTAGATGCACTTAAAAATTGCTTGGTGCAAATGGCTCATAAAGCATTATTCTTAAGTAACATAAAGGACACAGACACAATTAAAAACTTAAGCAATAGGTTTTATATTTTAAACTGTTATGGTTTTCTTAAACTGATTGGCCAAAATATTGCTCTTGACCAACTGAATGAGGAAAAATGCATAAAACTTATTACTTAAGTTTTTAATTCTGTCTATGCCCTTATTTAACAAAAAGTTGTGTCAAAAAATCAAGAAAAGATAAAATGATTTGAAATAATTTGTCTATCCAGATTACAAGTAGTCGATCCATTTTTTAAAAGTTTAAGTAATAACAAATAAAGATATGTTGGTCCTTAAGTTATTGTAGAAGTAGAGTGTTCTACAGCCATTAAGAATCACTTTTACATCTCAAGGGTAAACTTAAAGTAAAGTAAAGTTAAACGAAAGAAAATTTAAGTATTAGACAAGTCAACAACACACGCGAGTCACTTATAGCCCATGGTGAGATATGGTTGAACCATATTCTGCACCTCCAGACCTGTACAAGGGTACAGACTCAAACAGGGTAGCGGGACCCAAAACTCTTTAGGGGAATTGAAATCTTCATCAGTCAGGAGCTCCACTTTGAAAACTCTGCACATTCAGCGTCAAACTGCTGGGGATAAACAAAATTATATCAAGTCCTTCCTTGCAGAAAGTCCCATGGACATATTGTGCATAATGGAACATTGGATGAATGAACAGAAAAATAGGCATTGTATAGCTGTTGGGCCATATGATGACTGCTCACTACTGCTGTAGTAACATAGGTAATAAAGTAATAAAGTAAATTGAGGAAGAAACGATGTAATATTTTCGAACTTGACATTGAAGTGTGGCCTTTTAAAAATTTAACAAAGGAGAAACAGAAATTAGACATCTAACAGAAGTCCTTTTACTTTGGGCATGTTTGTACTGTTTCCAGACCTGGTTAACCACCTGGTAAAAAACTGATTTGACATGTGATATACGAAGGTTCCTGAAAACCTGGTTATTTTCAGAACAAAATTAATTATCACCACTACCATCAGTGACCAGCTGTCATACAATCTTAAAGAAAAAGAAAGAAAACAGGATACAGGGTTCTCTTTTCAGCAACAAATGGTTTACTCTTGGGTTTACTATTTTTATATTTGAGACCTGATATCTAATAAACCATGAAAAACAATCCAAATTTCATAAACAGTTAAAAAACACACAATGTTGACAGATTAACTGAGAAAACCGAAGACTGATGTTTGGTAGCTTCAGAGACACTCTTGACGTACCATTTTCAGAAGCACCATTCCATATATAACTGGTTTTCAGGATTCACAGGATTACCATAAATGACAGAACAGCTAATCATAACAGTTTGCAATGGTGCAAATGTGCGAGGTTGCAAATGGTTCACCTGTTTTGATTAGGTACGTCATCATTTTCTGTAAACATTTCAAAGCTTTCTAAATGAAGTTTTATATTGAACACCCCATACATGTGGGAACAATTTTAAAGAGTAGGATTTTTTTTTGTTTTTTAATAAAACTTGCCCCTGTACTTGAAGTTGGGACACAAAAAAGAGGTTTCCTACTTATGTACCTAAACATATTTGACCTTTGTTATTTTTAATTAAAACAAACTGTTTTTTTTTGCAAATTTTATAGTATTTGAAGTCATGTATAATAGGATTACTTTCATATTTCATTAGCTATATGCAATTATGACATGATTTTTAATAGCAATTTTGATTAGAAAAATGAGTGTTGCACTGAGACAACAACAGTGCACTTCCAGTCTCTTCAAATAATAGCCCCAGTACATTCTCATTAAAACATGAGATTGCACTAAGATCAATCTAAAAAAAAATAGCTACTAGAGTTCATGCTGAAAATGTTGCACTGTGCAAAACTCACTGCATCACTTTTCCAATAAAACATACCAAACTGCACAAATGTTACCAATCATCAGACCTAAAAACTGCTCTAGTTTTACAATAGGGTCTCTAATAATTGAAAAAGCTTAAAGCTAAAATATCATCTTTATGTTCTATAATTATAATTATTTAGAAGTGACTCTGCCCCAAGTCTTAAAAAAATATAGGTAGAAAATACAGCTGCCTCCTAGTTAACTGTTGGGGCAGAGGCAACTCACATTTATTAAACAGGACATTGGAGTAATATACTTTGCCTTATACATTGCAAAAGGAAAAAGGGGGTTCTTTCTTTGAAGGATTAGTATGAGGATTTTGAGTTATTTTAATTACCTAAAAAAGAAGTGTCTCGGGCGCCACCCTCTATGGGTTTATGTAGTAGAGGGCCACAGAAGAAATGCCTAATGGCTAAGCCTTTAAACAGTGGAGAATGACTCCCAGGATATGTTGTTTTATTCTTAGAGGTGAAAGTCACACAACACGCATTCAGTCCACCAACAGATTCAAAGATTTAGTAATCAAGATCGATAATTTATTATCACAGTATTTCCAACTAGGCAGATAAGAAACTCTTGAACTTTATAATAAATCTACAGAAAGTCTAATTCGGAAAGAGAAGGGTATGGGTGAGGAAATCGGAGGAGAATATAAATGATAACGGTACGGAATGGGGCCCTACTATCAAATGGCTAAACTACTAATTTGTAATACTTGAATAACCCGTTAATGCGTCGCTACTTTTAGTCCGACGGTGTGAGTTTGAGGAGCCCAATTAATGCCAGGCACCCGTGTAATGATTGTATGTGGGGCCCTACTACTGCCAGACACCCATGTAATGATTGAATGTGTATATGGGGTCGTACTACTGCCAGACACCCATATAGTGAATGTTTTAGGAGCCCTACTAATGCCAGGCACCTGTGTAATGTTTGTATGTGGGGCCCTACTACACTGCCAGACACCCGTATAGTGAATGTTTTAGGAGCCCTACTAATGCCAGGCACCTGTGTAATGTTTGTATGTGGGGCCCTACTACTGCCAGATACCCATGTAGTGATTGTGTGTGTGTGTGTGGGGCCCTACTACTGCCAGGCACCCGTGTAGTGAATGTTTGAGGAGTCCTACTAATGCCGGACCCCCGTGTAGTGATTGTGTGTTTGAATTTCGGTTAACGGTTTTCCTTACTTTTAACTCTTTAGAGAGCTCTTTATTTTTCAACTGCTAGCAATGGAATCTGTTTCGGCTGTCATGCTCCCGTCTTTTATACCCGTTCAACAATCCTAACAAGCCTACTGCCTAATTTCTAGAAACTGGTCCTGTATTATCGGGTAAGGTTGCCAAACTATTTTAATCCAACTAGACAGGTTTAGCATTTGACAAATGACTGAAATTTAAAACAACGAAATACTAAATAACCAAAAACTATTAACCTTCTATCTAAATTTGACACCATATAGGTTACATGTAAACTGAACTAGTTACATTTCCTTATTAAAAACCATTCCTCGGTCTCCTCTTAAAGATAAATTTTAGTAACTTCGTTACAACACGTAAAGCCTAATGAAGGAGCCACAACTTATTATAGAGACAGAGTCAGGGTCCAGGGACAAAGTTATAGCAAATTTAAATCTCCACATTTGCATTCAAACTGTGGACCTTTTTTCATGCATCTTTTTAATAACTTTATAGACTATAGACTCAGCCTACCACAAAAAAGCATTCCATGTTTTTTTTTTAATTAGTTCTCTATGCATGTATAATGTGTACTACTAGGAAAGTAACCAAATTCTCCGAGAAATTGCATGGAAAGTAAGTAGAAATTTCTATTATTAATTGATAAAGTTGCAGTTACTAAAACAAAAAAAAAATCATCTATTGTACTTACTTTAATCTTGCCTCTGGATTTTTGTGAACAGTCCAACCCTTTGAGAAACAGCATGGCAGAGACAACCAAATTTTAAAGTGGACTATTCTGTTTGCTACTGACTTATCAATCCATGTTAATTATAGGTAGCTTTGCAGTCCCTTCTTGCTTGCATAGAAGTAGTTCTTTGAATCACAATCACCAATACCTACACAAAACAAAAGTATTTTTTCAAATTATAATTATGCATAATATTATGCATGTGATTAGCTTTAGTGGTTACTGCTTCAAACCTACTTACATTGCTACACTGGACATTGCTTTGACGTTTTTTTAATTCTTAAGGAGGATCTGGGTTACTGTGGCGGGATCCCCCGCCAAATTTGATTTTTGTGCTTTGTTAAAATCAATGTTTCAATCAACCACGTAACGGCTTCGCTTAGGGCCCCTTATAGACTGTATAGCGGGCCCCCCGCCGTCGCGGGGCACGGCGGTATGGTTGATAAGCCACTGGCTCTGCCCCTCGTATTTTCTAGGTAGGAACATCACCATTACCCACATATCACACCAAACCACTTAATAACGTGATACACCCGAAAATTTTGTATTAAATTTATATTTAAAACCAGAAATAAACTAAAAGATTATAATATTCATAAATACAAAAACGACGCCATTTTTGCGATACAAACAAATCGAACCGAGTTCGGCATTTCGGCTGTTTCCGTAGGCGTAGAAATCGCCGAAATCGGCCAACACCGGCACTTATGTCAGTCTTTCATCTATTTGGATAATCTATGATAAATAGACGCCGCGAGTTAATCATAAATTGGCATTTGTTTACTTGGCATGATATACAAACCGCATACTTGGAGGCTTGCGGGTTGTTCTGGTAGAGGGGAAGCAGAAAACGGGCAATATTGCTAAAAACAATATGGCGCAATTTGAATCTCCAAGGACACATCTCCAGTTGACATCAGCACACATATGCGTGTTATTTTTCAAGTAAACGATTTTTACGCAGCATGCGTGTGCATTTTTATGCAGACCAAAACATTCAAATATTTTTATATTTAAATGATTTTGATACATACCTACTATACCCATTTATTGAGTTTTTTTAGATTAAAGATTACTAATAGAATGAAACTACAAACGACGCTAATGGCTAACGGCCAAGAGCCGAATAACAACATAACCACAAAACACAAATGAGCTTACCGGTGAAAACAGAATTTCCTAGATTTATTTTTATAATCCCAAGTTTTACACACAAAACATTCTCACCATGGCTAACAAACAAATTAAAACCCAGAAACGATTGCTAAAAGCGAAAAAGTCGCCGGAAAACTCTTAAAACATTTAGGAAACCAGAAAAAAAAAATCCATGAAATAATTGTCATAAACTGACATAAACCACGTGTCACAGGATTCTGCAATGTGGCCGAATGTGACCAGTTGGCCATCCTAGACGTATTTTTTTTACTTTTATCGTCATAAGTGTTCTATTAATCACCATTCAAAAATTATTTGGACAGCAATAGATATTATAGTACTCTCGTGGTGTAAAGATTCGCAACATATTATCCAAAAAAAGGATGTGCCAATTTACTAGCAAAGTAATCCTGGCAACACTGTATGGAGGATTTGTTTATCACGCCAATATTGAAAAATGTAAATAAAGACCTCTACCTTGATAAATCCTCTGTAGGAAAACCTGTATACATATATCATTATCATGTGTAATAGCATAGAGGATTTATCAAGGTAGAGGTCTTTATTTGCATTTTTCTGAGATTACTATAATATCTATTGCTGTCCTCCATAATATCTACCCTGTCCAAATAATTTTTGAATGGTGATTAATAGAACACTTATGACGATAAAAGAAAAAAATGTCATCTGGAGATGTGTCCTTGGAGATTCAAATTTCGCCATATTGTTTTTAGCATTTCTGCTTCCCCTCTACCCGAACAACCCGCAAGCCTCCAAGTATGGGGTTTGTATATCATGCCAAGTAAACAAATACCAATTTATGATTAACTCGCGGCGTCTATTTATTTACTCCATTGTCAATGTGTAATAGCGATAAAAATTGTGTTCAATTTGAGGGTAACATATTCTTTCTAGGTCTAAACGTTGTTAGTAACATCAGACGATTGCAACCGGTGCACAAAACCGAAAACCCGGACGAACCACCTCCCATTACGATACCTCTACCCAAACCAGTGATACCTGAGAATCTCATGTTTAACCATCTGCTTCAGCCTCAACAGCACATGTCCACGATCCAAACTAAACAGGAGAAGTTAGACGAACCGCCCCCACTCGCGGCGATTCCTCTGGCTAAGCCGATGATGCCCGAAAATTTGATGTTTAACTTACAAGCCCAACTGTCTCTCTCGCAAATGCACTTTACGAGTCAGAGGCCCACGACCTAATGAAGTTTACTACTAGTAATAAGGTTTGTTGTAAACTTACGAATTGTCAACTCTAACTTGAGGAAGAAGGGGCACTTGAGGCTCCTCTAGAAGTTTTACTAATTGATTTGTGATTTTAATTTAAGAATTGAACTTGAGCGATGTGTATGAGGTTAAAGTCGGTACATTTTAAATATGAGCACTTTGGAAAGTGTTCCACAGAGCTGAGGCGTCATATCATCGGTTAGTTTTTTTATAGAACAACAGGTAATTTTCTGGAAAATTTAATGGATTTATAATCTCTGCAGGTCCAAAAGCTTGCATGTTGTGATGTGTTTCCCTCATGTTTTCGTTTTCTACTACATTTGTATCAATTTTCAGACAGAAACTTAGTGCAAATTTTTGTAAAGACTGAGAGATTCTGTTTTACTTTTTCGTATACAACTTTCAATAAACGCATGGGTACTATATGTATTGATTCATCAAAAAAATAACTTTTTTTTTTGTTTATGCACTTTCCACAGCATTGCGTCTCTCCCTGCCAAAAAGAAAAAATAATATTAACTTTAGTGTTTCCGAAATAGTCCAGGAATAGTGGTTTCACCTTTTTGCAATACTAAAAGGTTCAGCTGCAAATTCCCGACTTAAAATATTTTAGTGTCACAGACATTTATCAAAACAGATCAGATGCAATCTTCATAAATATGTGTAGCCTGGAGTTTCTAACACGTCTTTGTTTTCTTGATATCGCCAATTCATATTATCACATTCTGCAAAGATTTCTTCTTTACCAACTTGAACAATGTCTTTGTAGTAGATTTGCTGAGACATTTTCTTGTAAATGCTCAGGATATGTTGAGGTCCTATATATTTCAAGGTATTTTCCAGGTATTGTGTTCTCCAAAAAATCATTTGAGATCTGCAATCTACAAAGTGTCCCAACTATATTTAGACACTAAATATCTCCGCCCCTGGACATTTCAGAGAAAAGAGTTTCAGATAAAGAGTTCATGGTTTCGAAAGGTGCTTTCAATGACAATTTACTAATATGTACAGGGTGAAGCAAAAACGTACTTTTTGACGTAAACTTAATGTTAACACTTTTTAAACACTTTTTTTCTAATTTCAATACTTTTCGAGAAAATCACAAAAACATCATTACATGTTCAATATTACGGGTAATTTTTATAATCTCGCCTGATTTATCAACAACCATAGCAGCGTAATTATTATGTCATTGTTATTCTGAAAGTTTTATGTCAGAAACTTTCAGTTAATCATGCCTTTTTACTGCAAGTGAATATGTAGATACAGTTGGATCGCTAAGTGAATGTGTGACGTCAATGCAAAGTTGTAAATTTCATATGAATCAAATAAAAGTTTTCTGGGTTGAGTTTCGAGTTACGTTAACCTATAAACGGGTGTGATTCCAATCCCGCATTATCTGTACTCTGGACTCAGTTTAAATAAACGGCAAATGGTGTTATGGATATTGCTCATGAATAAAACAGATAATACAAAAAGAATTTAAGATAGTTAAGCTCTTGCAGTAAAACTAAAAGGGGCTTTAACCCTTAATTGTTACTTTTATTTTCTATCTAAATATACAAGGCTTTAATTATTTACTTTCCCTTTAATAATACTACTATACTACTACTACTACTAAATATACTTTAATAATACAAGGCTTTAATAATTTACCTTCCCTTTAATAATCGCTGCTGTTATCTCATCATACCTACTTATTTGCGAAGTTGGCTGCCAGATTACTATTATTTTTCCTTGATTACTTTTTCAAAAGAGTCCGAAAGGCTTGCTCAGATTCTGTAAAAAATTTGGCCCTGTCGAGTTTGTGTGGATTATAATAGTAATCGTAACTCTTTCTGGTTATTAGCCCCTGTTTTAGGTATTAAAATGTTTGTGGTATGGGTTGATGGTGTGGCACGCTCTCAGAGCCTTTGCGCCCTTTTTTTTTCGGGGGGAGCGACCCCGGGGCATTAAAAAATCTTCTCAAAACACCGGACAACTACCGCGCGACGTTGTCCGGTAGTGTGGGTTTCTTACCCACTAAAAACCCAATGTTTTTACGCTTGGGGATTCCGGGCCGGTTGCCTATAAATCCCCGATCTGCTGTCGGCAGTCTTCTCTGGTTTGCGCTTTTTCCTGTTTTCATATCTCATGGCCTCGCCAGCTTGGCTGGTTTGGCATGACATATCTTGCGGGAGATGTGGCCCTCCTTCTCGGGCGGTTTTTGCATCTCTGCTGTCGCTCTACTCTGCAGTTTGATATTACAGCTGGTGCCGTGGCCGCTTCCAGGGTTGCCCTGATGCGGGATCCGGCGCGTAGTGAACCAAAGCCCGCAGCAGGTCGTCTGGATGTGCTTCGGCTAGCCGGAATGTCTTCTCGGCTTTGACTCTCATGAAGTCGCGCACTGTTTGCCATTGCAGATGAGCACGAATTTCTTCGTTACCAATGTACAATGGTTTGCGCCCTTCAGGTACTCTTACCTTATTTATAAATATGATGCCTCCTAGCTGCCTGCTCCAATCACGCGCTTCGTTCGCTCTTCTCTCGTTATTCCATATGAAGTGAAAGGCTTTTAGATCTGCTACCTGGTACTAAAGCAATGGCAATGTCCGCTGTTATTGACATCAGTTAGCTGGTAATGCTTTCTGGGCCTGTGTTCGTGGGCTTAATCCATTCTAGTCATCAGCTGCCTCCTTAGGATAATTTCATAACTGCGTGCTTAGTTCCGATAACTTTTTCATTTTCTGTCATAGTGGGGTTGATTGTATTTGGCATGTCTACTTGATATCTTCTGGGTCCGGGAGAGGTCTGTGTGAGTAAGTACGTACGGTACCACTGGTGTGTGGCTCCAACTGTGTCTTTAGGCCTTTCTTTTAGGTGTCTCTTGAGCTTTGTAATTTACTTGGTTCTTCTACTTCTTGCGTGCTTCTTGCTTCACTGCATTGATGGTTGGCCTGAGCATCGATTAATGGAGGTTGATCGCTTGAATAGGGAGTGGTTTGAAGGTCCAATTTTTCCTCAATTTAATTTCTGTCTGTGACCTATAGGGATTTTTTTTCTTCCGTTTCCAGCATTAAAATCCTGAGGAAATTTTGTGGTATAGAGTTTCTTTTGTAACTACTAAATCTTTTTAAACGTTTCATGATGGATATCTGTATTTCACAATCGCTAATATCAACAGTTTCTTTTACTTTTACTTTCCCAACTCTTCATTTGCATTTAGATTAATTTTGGGCCCTCCTTATTTAGACATCGCTATTTTCGTAGTTCCGAGGGTCTCAAAACTGGTTCTTAATCCTATTATACACATGCAGGTTCTTCCTTTTGACGAAACAGCTGGATGATATTCTTTTCTCTTCTTGGTAGCATACACCATTCTATAATTACTAGAGCAACAGCTACACTCTAGATTAAGTATTCTTTATAATTAATGAAGAGCAGCATGAAAAATTGCAGATGTTTCTTAGTACCTCTCTCCTCTCTTGAACAGGTGAAACCGATTCCAAGAGTCATTTTTTTATTCCATTTGAAAGTAGGTATTTAATATATTAAGTTGCTGCGCTTGAAACCTGATGTGTGTTTCCTGGCATTATCTAAAAATCAGGAACCTGCACAATTGTATTTATGGCCATTTCCACCAAGCAAATTTTAAGTAAACTTAAAGTTACGGGCCCTTAAGCCATAGCTGTTAGCATGTTTCACCATGGTAATAATGGAAGCCTTAAGTAAGTGTACTTAAAAATTGCTTGATGCGAACGGCCATAAGATTTACAGAATAAAGAGAAGAATTTGCGCGTTACAATGCAGATCGAAATTGATCCGTTGCCGTGACTGGAAACATGCCCAGAAACTCGCATGATTACATTGATCAAAGCACGACCTATTCTGTGAATTAGGTTGAATATTCTCACCAATTAGAAGGCTGTAAAACCCGTCATCCTAAAAAGAACTGATTTGGCTATTCGATGCACTTTATCAGGCAGAAAAATTAAGGAAAAACACGTCATATTGACACACGTTAAACTGACAATGGTATTTGTCGAGGACGTATTGCGTAACCACCAGGCAATATTTTATCTGTTGTTTCTTTTCTTATGTTCAAGGCAAATCTAATATACGTGTCGCATAATTTTATCGGATCGGCATTTTTTCAGCGATCCAACTGTATGTTACTGATTTTACACACGCCATAGCGTGTGTAAAAAGAATGCGCGATGTTCGTAACACCTGTACAGAGACCGGTTTCCAGATCGGAACACACCAGCTCTAAGTACGTTTGCTAATGTTGAGAGAAAAGTACGTACAGGTGTTTTTCCAAGCCCAAGAAATGCCGCAGATGAACAACGGGTAAGGAATGAGGCCACAATAATAAATTTTCTTGGACTTATAAATAAATAAATCCTCCCATCTCAATTCGTAATATCTCGGAAAAAAAAAACAGAATTAGCAAATCTACTGTACTACGCATGTCATGTGAAAATCGACTCCATCCCTACAAAATTAATTTGATTCAAGAGTTGTGGCTAAATCATTATGATAGACGACATCAATTCATTGAGTTTTTCGCTATTAAGCTATATGATGATCCAGGATTGCTTAATAAAATTTTGTGGTCTGACGAATCCCGATTTCACAACAATGGTATTGTAAACCGCCACAACTGCCATTATTGGGCAACGGAAAATCCACGTTGGATGAGGGAGACGCATTTCCAACAAATCTGTGGTCCGCAACTCAGGTGCGGTCTTCTCAATGGGCGATTAATTGGACCATATTTCTATGAAGGTTCTTTGAATGGCGAGAGATATTTATTGTTTCTGACTGAAGTGTTCCCTGAAGTGCTGGAAGATGTAACCATAAACGAACATTTAAATATGTGGTGGCAACAAGATGGTGCGCCGCCGCACAAGAGCTTAAATGAAATATCCCCACAAACTATTAGAAATGCATGTACCGAGAGAGCTGCTTAGAAGGTATGAATTTTGCCATACCGAAAAATGGACGCCAGTTTGAGCATCTCTTATAAGTTTACTTTTTAACAGCTATATTTAGGTGTTGAAAAGTACTGTACTTGTGATTTTCTCGAAAAGTATTGAAATTAAAAAAAAAAGTTATACATTGTTGATTGAGGATTTAATGAGGCATCCAAATCTCCAATAAAATACAGGGTTTCCTTTGAAAAAAAAATATGTTTACATCAAAAAGAACATTTTTGCTTCACCCTGTACATATTAGTAAATTGTCATTAAAACCACCTTTCCAAACCCTGAACTTTTTATCTCAAATTTTTTTCAGTGAAAAGTACAGGGGAGGAGATATTTAGTGTCAAAATGGAGTTGGGACACCCTGTATAGGTCGTACATTATAACTTTACTTGCGTACTTTTCCATTGGATTGGCACTTCTGCTCTTGTTTGCCACCCGGCTTCAATAAGCCGAGTCCATAATCATGTCCCTAACGAAGTGCGAAATCTAAATCTTCCAATAAATACATTAAAAAATGCGCTTTATAATATGCTTTGAACTGGGGATATGCTATGGGTTTTCTCTTAATTCAAAAAATGTACCTACTTTAGCATGACGCTGCTTGTTGAATCCAAGTTAACTGCGGTGAGCTTTCGGTTTGGGTTTTATTGCTGAAGCCAATGTGAAAGTTTTACGGCATTTTGATGGGTTTTGATTTTCATGTTCAGGTTTGCGTAATATTTCTCTACTTTGGGCTTGTGAGGTTTATACATAGATTTTTTTTTATTTTGTTGTAGTGTGATAAGCAGTTTTGGACAATAAAGGGTTATATTGAGTTAAATTAGGCAAAAGACAAGCTTTCTATAAAAGTTTATGCAAAGTGATTGATCAAGATGAATCATTCTAGTAGTCTCATTTATAATATGAATATAACAATTTTGTAGCCGTTTTCCTTCATTTTTTTTACATAATTCTTTATTTTGCTTTTTGCCGAAAGCAAACCATTATTTACATTGCAGATTACTGTAAAAAACAGAAATTAATTTTTAGCCGTCGGTACTATGAAAACGCTGTTTTCGACCTTTTGAAAGACTGATGAACCATCAGTTCGCAAGCTCTAATTAGGGATGGGCACAATTAGAGCTTGCGAAATAATGGTTCATTAGTCGTTTAAAAGGTCGAAAACAGCGTTTTCATTATTTACATTAATGGCTGGAAGTCTCTGCAGGTTTTTTTGATAAAGTAAAGTGATTCTCATTACGTTTTCCTTTAAAAGACATATTCCATATCATTCTTTCGTCGATGATAGAGTTAGGTGTGTTTGGTGATGCGCCCAGAACTTAAGAAACAGTCAGTAGTTTAAGTTTTGAATTTGAAATGATTGTGGATGAATACGAACATTTAAATGCTGCCGCAGCTTCCGTCTTACAAGTTCTCAGTTAAAACTGTTCCTTTATTTCAACTTCTTAAATTCTGGGACACGCTGCGTTTATGAGGTTTTGCCATTTTTTCGTAAGAAAGATGATTATTTTATTTGGTGTAAATAATACTTGATGTAAACACACACACGACTGTAGTACGTAGCAGGTATTAGTCTAGTTTTTTATGCCCTAATCGTAGATATTTTGTATATATTAATTTAAAGTTTAGAGATTGAGTCTTTATTCTGTATTATAGAAAGGCTTTTCTAGGTTATTCCTGTTTACGTCTGTGTACTGTGGAGAGCTACGTTTAACCAGTGGTAAAATTTAAGACAGATTCTATATTGGGGAGTATAGAATGTGCATTTTAAAATATGTTTTTTTTATTGTAACCCATTCTTTAAAAAAAGTAATCACTCAGCGTTAATTCGGTTAATTACATGCAGGTTGTTCATTTCAGAGCATGTAATATTTCGAAATATGTGAATATAATCAGGAATCGCAGAAGCTCAATAGCGACATCAAAGGCAAAGATAGGCGAGTGACACATTTTTAAAGTGAATATTAACGGTTAGTAGAACACACGTTTATTAAGTGAACTACACTTATTTTTCGATGATCTATCACCTTTCATTTTGACACGGTAGTTTCCTAACACCCTGGGTAAGATATTCTCAATAAAATTCTGTAACGATATTGATACGGCCATTGATTCTCTCATCTCTTCAAAGAAAATCTATCCAAAACTATAATTGACGTTTTTTATAGAGAAAATAATGTGAATGCTGGAACTTGGTCGAATTTTAACTGTGCTTTAAAGGGTCAAATTTAAGAGGTGGGACAAAATCTTGTGGACAACAAAAAATCTACATTATTCGTTACAATATTTTTTATTTTTTAATATATATTTTTTATAACAAACCAATAGACGAAACTTTTAAGTTTCGTTTTTTGGTAAGTTATTCAGCCAGTTGAATATCTTACTCATAAGGCTCACTTCTTTTTCCACCACCTCGTTTCTGTGGACGCCAAATCGCCGTCTCGCCTCTTGTCCGAATAATTTGGCGTTTTCTCCTTCATATTTCCCCAGTTGGTTTTCCAGCTGGTTTAGGGTTTCCTGTAATTTCCTTATTTGGTTATACTGGTAACCTTCCGAGAGTTTTGCTAAATTGTCATTTATCGCTTTTGAGCCAGCGTCGACGAATTTTGGTAAAGTACTTTTTTCAAGAACGTTTGAGTTCAATAGTTCGAGTTGAGGATTTTTCTGTAGCATCGCTTCGGCCTGCCGCAAATTCTGGCGAAGAATCATCTCCTTAGCGATTTGCTCCCGATTAATCTTGTTAATGACTTGTTCAGCTTTCAAAGCAGGTGCAATATTGTAAGGATAGGGATATCTAATAGCATTAAGAGTATGTTTTGCTGTATTGAGATTATTCGAGACTTGAGCTCTCAGTTCCTCCGCATTGTCTTGCACTTGACGTACTGCATTGCTTATAGCTTGTTGCTGCTTGTCGATAATAGTATGTGGGAAAGCAGTATTGGATGCTTTTAAGTACGTGGGTGCCTCTGTGGCGAACAAACTAATATCAGGAGACCTCTTGGAGATGACGTTTTTTGTTTCTTTATCAGTTTTAGCTACAATCTCACTCAAAATGTTTGTTGTTTTATTGTCATTGTTAACTATACTGTCACTCAAAACATTTGTTGTTTTATTTGCAACATCACTCAAAACGTTTGTTGTCGTATTGTCAGTTTTAGTTGTTCCGTCAGTCAAAACGTTGATGGTTTTATTATCAGTTTTAGCCACATCCTCGCTCAACTGCTTCTTCAGTTCGGCCTCTTTTTCCAAAATCTCACTGATAGTTTCCTCGATAGCGGTATGATTTTTGGGGCATGTAACATTCTTGCACGCGCATAATTTATCCAGATTAACTGATATATCCATAGTGCCATCCACTGATGTGCTGACTTTGAGGGGCAATTTTACGCCGCTTGCTACAAAAAATACATCATACGGTTCGGACGGTGACTGAACAATTTGTCCTAGACTTGCGGAAATCGGATTAGAGACACCGGGTTTAGACTGTAAGGAAGAAAAACTACGTTAAAAATAATAATGCTCAATTATCTGAAAGTTAGTTCAGCTAAATCTAACTGGTACTTGAACTGTCAGGTTTAGCTAGAATAGCTTTATTATACAACCTAAAGGTTTTCTGGGCTTTGAAGCCGTGGTCTAATGGAATTTCTTCGTGACGTTTCGTCTACAGCTGCCGCAGATACTACAAAGGCGATGAGGCAATGGGCGAAGTGATCTCCCGTGCTTCCCGACGTTGACTGATTCGACTGTGGTGAGCTCCTTGGTATTTATTCCCCCGCCGTGGCGCTGCAGTAGAGGGACTGGGGTGGGGGTAGTAGTGACGCGGGGATTTGGCACACTTGCAGTATGTCGTAGAACTTGTTTCTAGTCCGCATTTAGAAACGTAATTTTCTCCTTTTTGTTGAGATTGTTGTCGTGTTTAAAGATCTCGATTCGGGACAAAAGAGAGAGGCCACTGAGATCTTTAAACACGACAACAATTTCAACAGGAAGGAGGAAATTACGTTTCTAAATGCGGACTGGAAGCGAGTTCTACGACATACTGCAAATGCGCCGAAACCCCGTTCCAACACTACCCCCACCCCAGTCTTTCCACTGCAGCGTGACGGCGGGAGAATAAATACCACGGAGCTCACCACAGTCGAATCAGTCAACGTCGGGAAGCACGGGAGATCACTTCTCCCATTACCTCATCGCCTTTGATAATGTCTGCCGTAGCTGTAGACGAAACGTCAGGAAGAAATTCCATTGGGCCACGGCTTCAAAGCCCGGAAAACACTTTAGCTTGAAAGAATAGCTTTGTTCTCAAATTTATGTCATCATGAGATTTGGCATTGCAGTCAATGCTCTTCTTAAAAGGCCGGTTCGAGTACCAGTCAGGTCCAACAGAACCAGACTTGGAGCTCTCATCGTGTATACTGCAAAATACAAAAAGTTGTGTGTGGCTAATCTAAAGTGGACGTAATAACAAAAAAACAAAAAAAACTATGTTGAAAAAAAAGCAAAAAAGACCTGTAAACCAGTAAACACTTAAAGTAAAAAGAGAACATCCGTTGGGAGGTGTTCAATAAAAAATGCCATCATACTGGGTGAGTGGTTGAAACAGAACGAAACAGAAGTAAAAAGTCACAAAAATGGCAATTCACTTTTGTTTCCACCGCTTTTTCTCTAAAATTCATAGCCAATTCTCTAAATTTTATTACTCGTCATGTATGCAGACCTTCGAAAATACCTACTGGTTCCGCACACTACAAAGATTAAACGGTTTGATTGGTGATAGGTAACGTTGGACAGCCTGCGTACCTACAATCAAACAGTTTAATCTTTGTACTGTGGGAAGTTTAAACCCAATCCGGCAAAACTATCGGTCATTGAAAAAGTATGTAGTCTGAGGAGCTAAAAAGATTGTGAATCGACTTTTTCAACAAATTTTAACAAATCTAACGCAACTTCTAACTGAAATATTAATAGAATTATTAATAGTCGCATATTACCAAATGCAGAACTGCAAAGAGATTCAAAATCTGAGATAAAAAATTCAGGAGCGTCTTTAAAAAAAATGAAGTTGCATAAAAACGAAACGTCGCTCTTTTCAATTGAAATTACCATGTTGAAGAGAGCAAAAAGTAGCTAGGAATAAATGTCAATTATTTTTTATCAAACTAGAAAAAATAAAAACCTTTTTTGCAAAATTTCGATTTTTTGCAAATATTTTCAAAACCAGTGGGATTTTGAATATTTGAAAACGTAATTTTTATAGACTTCTAATCGTGCAATTTTGCCTTCATTTAACCTTCTTCGTATCTCTTCAAATAATCGAAATCCCCATGGTTAAACGCGAAAAACGGTAACCCTGTATGATGTTAACATCTTAATAGCAAAAAGGGTCTAAAGGTCACTTTTGCATCTAAATTTAAACTCCATTCTAGTTCACTCCAAGTTTCTATCCAAGAAAAACAATGAAACTGTCAAATTTGGATTTTAAACCTCAGACAGTGTTCAAACTTGAACTAATATGGACATCTTCGACAAATATGACTTATGACTCAGACAAAATTCTGAAAAAAGACTTTTAGGTCTGAAGAATAATGTTCACACAATTTTCCAGACGTAATGATTATTAAGTACCAACTTACCTCAAAGCCAGCCCTGGTTTCTAAATCTGGATCAAATGGTCTACCAAGTTTTGGTTCTTCTGTTGGAAGAGTCTCTGTGGGGTTTACTTGTGGTGCACCTACTAGCGAATCAGGTTCTTGGCCTAAAAGTGGACTGTCCAAAGGTCTTACCAAGTTCTTTGCATTGCTGGCCAAGCGGCTTTCAATGGGCTTTTTAAGATTCCCCACGTAGTCTTTCAGTTTCTTTTTAAGCATCTCACGCTTGGGGTCTTGCACAGTGTCCTTGAATATCTGTCTTAACTTTTCTTGGGCGCTTAGATTGTTCAAGCTGGATAAATGGTCAGGATTTTCTTGGCTCTTTTGCTCAAGTGGCTTCTTCAAGTTTTCCATGTATCGTCTCATTTTATCTTTTAATAAGTTGACTTTGGCCTCGTTTTCTTCTGCGGACTTCTTCGCCATATTCATGAAATGTTGAGAACCCTTAGCCAATTGTTTGGGTGCAAGAGAATTCTCAATATTATTTTCGTATGTTTGGAGGTCTTGACTTCTAGACATCAGTGTGGGTACCGAGTCTTTAGGACTTTGTAGTTCATCAGTAATTAGGGGAGTTTCTCGTCCAACCGATGCAGTTGGAGTTTGCAGAATGTTACTTTCCGCCACAAGCAGCGCTGGTGTAGTAGAGGTGGAAGACGTCTGATAAAACTTGTCTGGAGAATACTTGTTTTGTCTTCGTTCTTTTAGGTCTTCCAAATATTTTTCCAGCTTACTTTTAACAGTCGTCGGGGTTGTTAATAACTCTGTTTTAAATAAATCAGGGTTTTCTGTAAGCCCCACCATGGAATCTGACTCTCCAAACCTTGGTCCAATATTGGGCTGCTCCTGCGCTAAAGTTTCACCAACGGAACTACCAGTAGGTTCTAGATCAAAGGCGTTTAGAGTGTCTTTAACCTTTCCCAACAGATACGTAGGCACATTCTTTAAGTCTCCTATAATTCTTTTCGTGGCCTCTGAATGCTCATCTAACGGCCGTCCTATGGTTTCTGCATTCCCGTTCTCACGAGGATCTTTAATGGTATCTAAAGCGTCTTGTGCTCGGTCTACAAGGTAGTGATTTACATCTTTGAAATTATCAACTACTTGCGGGGAAATTTCACGATGTATGTTAGGAGATTGGCCAAAAAGAGGAGATCCCAAAAGCCGCTTTTCAGAGGCTTTTTGGGCTTCGTCCTGGATATTTTTAACTATTTCTTTGACTTCCTGAATTGCCTGGTTTAGACCTGAAATTTCGGCTAAAAAATCCTCAAATTAATATAGTTTAGCTTGTGAGATGGGTACAACCCACCATTTGAAGGTTTCTCTGCAAGGCCACCAACGTTATTCTCTTGAGGAGATGTCAAGATATTAGTTTCTGGGTCTCCTTTCTTGCCATGAAGGAAGTTTTGTAGAAGGCCTCTTCTTGTGCCCGTCTCTTTATCCGGAGACTGCCTTAGAGCTGTAGACGAAAATTCAGTAGATGCTTACAAACATTTTTATTCAAATGCCTGTCATTGACCAACCTTTTAAAAATGAAAACGGTTGCGGTTTGGACGTGGTGAGCTCTAAAACGGCAGGGACGGCTTTTGTTGCCAGTGGCGTAGTTGTTAATACCGATACTGAAGGCACATCTTCATCTGATTCATCAGACTGAAATTCTTTCGGTTGCACCACAATCTAAAAAAAAAACGCAATATTTCCTTAATTTTTCACCGGCTGCTCTGCATTTTGTTCATACCCCACTGCTTTCTGTTGCCAAATTGCTTCTTAGGAATGGTGGAGGACCTTCGATAAGTCCTGGATTTATTTTTCCATTTTGTTTTGCCAAGTTGGATATTGCTGATGGATCTTCTCCACTGTCGCTGAAAATGTTATTTTAATGATGACGGCAGAAACTTTTTTAAGAACTCTCACTAATCGATAAAGCGTGACTCCAGAACTGGAGACCCAGCCTCGCTCTTCCTAGGTTTAAAACTTTCTGCAGGATCCTTTAATTTTAAGTTTTGACCTGGCCCTCCTTTACGAGAGTCTGTGCTCTGAGGTGGCTTGTTGGAATTAGTGGTAACCCAAATGGACAACTAGGAGAAAAGGTTATCCCTGCAGCTTAGTTTTTTATAAGGAAGAAATATAATATTTGACAGCCTATTGGGTTGGTGATTGAGAAAGACTGTCGATATTTCCACGTAGCCGTTACGTTAGTAGTATGGAAATGTTAAACTACAACACTAGAATGGCTGGTTGTTTTCTTGGGTTGTGGTCCTTTTTTTAATTAAATAAGGTACAGCGGGTGCTTCAAACTTCGTTGTTTATTTTATAGGCTTGACATTTCGACACAAATTGGTGCCTTTATCAGAGTTTTGTACTACAACATACGGAATACTTCATTTAAAGTTATATTTGTACACTAGCAGGAAGAAACGGTGGATACAGGTAGGTAAATTATAAACTACTGAACATAAAAAAAATAAATATAAAGATTGTTACAAGTAAACAAAATAAAATATTGAACATAAAAGTAAGGAGAGATGATTAACGTAAAAGAGCAAAGTCGGTAACTCAAAGCAAAAGAGCGTCAAAAGTGATAGCTATGATGCATATGGTGTTAGGTTAAGAAGGGGTAAAAAGATAAGAAAGGCAAGAAAAGGAGGAAATGTAAGGGTGACAATGACTTACCACAAAACGATGTACTGTCACCCTCACATTTCCTCCTTTTCTTACCTTTCTTGCCTTTTACCCCTTCTTAACCTAACACCATATCCATCGTAGGCATCACTTTTGACGCTCTTTTGCTTTGAGTTACCGACTTTATTATTTTACGTTAATCATCTCTCAATACTTTTATGTTCAGTATTTTATTTTGTTTACTTGTAGCAATCTTTATATTCATTTTTTTTATGTTCAGTAGTTTATAATTTACCTACCTGTTACTCCACTGTTTCTTCCTGCTAGTGTACAAATATAACTTTAAATTAAGTATTCCGTATGTTGTAGTACAAAACTCTGATGAAGGCACCAATTTGTGTCGAAACGTCAAGCCTATAAAATAAACAACGAAGTTTGAACCACCCGCTGTACCTTATTTAATTAAAAAAAGGACCACAACCCAAGAAAACAACCAGCCATATAACCATAAGGGTCCAAGAATCTAGAAGCCTACGTGCCAACCACTAGAATTAAAGCAATAATGGGCAGTAGTGAAAGATGGAACGTTATTACCGAAATGCGACAACAAGAAGTGGAAAGAAATTATTGCGGTAAAGTAGCTTCGTGAAAGATGTGAGATAAATGTCGAAAGGTCGGCCATTGAAACTCCCTCAAGACTCTAATTAAAATAGGAAAATTGTCTTTACTAAAACCACTACACTTAATATCAGATTGTGAACTAGAAAATCAAGTACGCGATTTTTTGCTGACAGGAATGTAGATTGATAACTGAATCTAAGCCACAACTGTGGTGAGTATTAAGAAGTTCTGAGAAGCGTTCAGAATAAGGCGCGAGAAATAAATCAGTTAAAACTGATAACTAAATCTAAGCCACAATTATGCCGACAAGGCCGTATAAATCTTCTTTTCTGGACGGCCATTTCGGTACGTATGCAAAAGTCTTTACTGTTGTAGTTGTAAGTTTGCAGGGCTGTAATTAGACATTGTCAGCCTTATTCTCATGACATTTATAACCAATTAAGCTTTGTTATTGGCCTGTATACGTTTTAGAAAAATAGGTTTAAAACGGGCCTCTACTAAATTCATCTTAGCGGTCAATAAATTAGTGTTACCCATTGAATTTAATTATTATTGGTAGACTGCTTGACAGTTTGGATAATTGTCGGCCATAAAAACAAGAGAAGGATTTTCTTTTCAAATTCGATTCTTGAGGAAGTTTAAACGTATTAGATGCAATTCAACAAAAAAAATCATAATGATTATATTGAAATATCTGCTAATAAGAACTTACCGTTTCAATGTCACTTGAGTCAGCAATTCCAATAATTCTACAAATAAGATCTAAGGTTTCACCTTCCTTATAATCAATTACATGGTAGGGAGTTTTTGCCAGTCGAGGTACTGCCATTGGATTGGGCAAACTAACGATCTAAAATATTCGAAAAAGTGCAAAAAATCAAGTTAAGAGGTGTACTTTAGGTAATACCTCTGCATCGTTTTGTACCATAGTGGGATCATTAGTGAAAGAGGGGTCGTGTTTACAGTATTTGTAACATGTGTCGCATTTTTTTAATGCCCTGCATGGCAATTGGCTCCTGCATCCACAAATTGTATTTTATTTTGATGGCTTATTGCGAATTTTTGTATACTTACATGCATTCTCTGCACAATTTTTCATTTTCGGTTAGTACTAATTCCCGTTTTGTTAAGCTGACAAACGGTGCTTCACCAAGAAGTCCTAAAGGCTTTCTGAGAAAGAATTTAAAAGTCCATTCATATAGTTTACTTTATAGTGCAATCCCTGCAAAAGTTACTTACCCGCCTACTGCATCATGTCCCGTATTATCTGTCCAGTCACTGACCCAATTCACTAAGCCGCATTTGCAGTTCGATAACGACAATAAAGATAAAACGAAGACAAATTTGAAACACATTTTCATTTTTTAAAATAAAAATTTTACAGCATTTCAATGCCAAACCAATATTAATGCGAACTTTACTCCCCAAGGCGGTGTTGAGTACAGTCAGCAACTTATTGTTGAAATTGGGACGATATAATATGTTTTGATTATTTAATAGTGCATGTCATCAATATGGTTAAATAGACCTTTACATGTTATGCAAATAATAAGCAACGGGATTGTAATTATTTCTTTTGTTATTAATCTCATGGAAATAAAAAAACATATAACGTATGTACTTACTCCATGTGTCAGAAAATCGTCTAAATCCTTGTAAAGAAAAAATAATTTTGTTTAGGTCTTGACAGGATGTATCAAGGTCATAAAGTATAGATGTTTATGCTCCGAGGGCCACGGGCTTAGAAAAGCAAAGGGTCTCTGGTCCGAAGGCATAAAAGTATGATGATGCCCTTGGTGCATATCAACTTTCATGTCCCACCGGTTAATTTGTGTGTTTCAACTATAAATTATTTTACATTATTATACAGTTTTATGCCCACTTTATGTATTTAGTAACTAAGTAATAGAACACGAACTGGTAGTACGTGTGTTACTTAGTTACCCGGGCATAACAGTTATTTGTGCATTAAGAGCAAAAAGTTATTCGCCCTTAATATTATGGCTAAACTTTCTAATTATAAAAAAGTTTTGTCTTCAGTAATAACCCGTTTAACTTCAGTTATACACCTGGTATCACTACATGGTACCCCATGGTATCACTACATTACATGCAAAATCTAATTCCCTCTCAGATATTCTGCACACAGTGGTTAATATTTAATACTCGCAGCATAAAGGTCTATACATTAGTAGCTCACAAGCTGATTTCGGTGGTTGAAAATAAATCAAATGCTGAGGTTTTAAACATTCTATTTGGTGCGTCTTTTTCACAAAATGAAGGATATCTGAAGACCAAGTAGCAAGATATACTTCTGAAATATTCTATGAGTAATCAAGTAGGAACATTGTATAATCTAAGAATATTCCAGGAACATCTATTTTAAACTTTTACCGTCCGATCCATTTATATTCTGATAATAATAAATTTGGATGATTCATTATTTTATCTGTCAAGCACTACTAGTGTACCGTTTCGATCAGCGGCTTTAGATCATTCCCATTATTTGTTTTTTTTTCTTTTAAAAAAGAATTAAAGGAAATAAATAATCTCAAGAGTTGCTAATCGAAAAAGTATCAAAATTACATGTCATTTTTTTGACAGTTTTTCTGGAAATACATATTATTTCGTCTACAGGGTGTTTTTTTTTAAGATGGGCCATAGGAATTTCCATGCAATGAAGTTCGTTGTTTTTTTTTCAAATGAGCCATAGCAAATACAGTAAAATAACCTGAAAGGTAGACCATTATTGAGAATGGTGGGTGGTGTTTTTAAATTGACGCTGCTGTCTGACATGAATTTTGCAGAATGAGGAGCCTTGGTATTCTTTTCTATCTATTTTTAGGCCTGCTACTCGACCCAGAGCAGTATAGCGAAAACATAAATTTCTTTTCTTCTAATATGCACATTTTTGCTGAAGTTCAATAACAACTCATCATGTCAAACAATAAATGTCAATAGAAAAATACCAGCATACTCAATAATGGTCTACCTTTCAGGTTATTTTACTATAAAATTTGCTCTGGCTCATTAAAAAAAAACATCGAACTTCATTGCATGGAAATTCCTATGGCCCATCTTAAAAAAAAACACCCTGCATGTACCTATGCCTATATATATACAGGGTGGTCTTTTTGACTTGAGACAGCCAGATATCTGGAGAACTAATAGTATAACACATATTTTTTATTGGCCCCGAATTTTGACATCATGGGAGGCAGTTGTTGGGATACCTACCCTGTATTTCCCATTCGGGATTTTTTGGCATCTTAGGAAGATTGATGTTTTTTTTCTCTTCCTATCGCCCTTTTCCTCATGACAAGAAGATTTGCAAACTGCAAAGAACGTCAAATTCAAATTTCCAGGGCTAGCGAGACGTCAAACTTTTATGAATAGATAATACATACAAACTACTGCAGAAAAAGCAGTCAGATTTTCAGTATTTCAGAGATATCCAAATCGAGTAAAAAATAGAGAGCGTTCTATTTAAAAATATTACATAATATGATTTTATATGTAAAAATATTTCCTAAAATTGAACCTTCTGTACAATATAGGTCCCCATACTAGCTCTCGAGATATCTCCCACAAGTGGAATAATTTCACTCTTTTTATGAATGCCTCCAAAGCAGATTCTAAAAGTACCGAAAAATCGACCACCGAATCTCCCAAGCTATTAATCCTACGGGACTTTCTTTGGTGAGAGGTGAAAGAGGTCGTCAAAAAACAAACAAAAATCCTTGGTTTCACTCCAAGCGGTCCACTCGTTCTGAAGGTTCAAGCGGTCAAAATTGGAAATTGAGAAAAAAAAGATGGAATACCCTTGGCTCGTTGCAAAAAGTGATTTTTTTTTTACTGTTTTTGATAGGAATGCGGCGATTTCAATCCTCTTTGAACGTAACAGACATAATAAAAGTAAATATAGCCCCATAAGTGGACTTTATTCTAAATGCCTTCAAAGCACATTCTGAAAGTATAGCTAAAAATCGACAACCGAAAAGGTCTATCTCCCAAACTATTGAACCTACGGGACTTTCATGGGAGGTAAATGAAGACATCAAAAAAAAAAAAAAATCGTTGGAATTACTCCAATCGGTTCATTCGTTCTAAAGTTACAGGCAGTCCAAGCGCGAAATTGAGAAAAAAGAGAATCCCCCTTGGCAATTTACGATTGTTGGCAAATTTGTTTACTCTTTTTGATCGTAATGGGGCGATTTCAATCCCCCATGAATGTAACAAACACAATAAGAATGAACTTAGCCCCATAAGTAGATTTTTTTCTAAATGCCGTCAGAGCACATTCTAAAAGTACTTAAAAGTCGACCACTGAAGGGGCCTGTCTTTCAACTTTTGACTTTCTTTGGTGGGAGTTTGGTGCCATATTTATTGTTTATTCCTGTATTATTCCAAGAATATTCCAACTGAAACATACTTAAAACATTCCACTTATATTTTTTTTAATATTCTGAATATTTTAAGAATATTTCCTTTGCGAGATTATAAGAATATTACTAGAATATTCAGTGTTATCTTGGACACTGTTTGAATAAATGAATTAAATATAATTAATAAACATTAATAAAACTACCATTCTTTATGACAGAAGATATGTTCCAAAAAAAAATTTTTATTAAATTTTATATTTTTGGAACCATCTGTACTACTCTTAATAGACCTCCATCCATCCCAAATACAAAACTTTCTTTTAATCAAAAAGTTTAGGAATAATCCTCTGTGTCGATTTACGTGAATAACTCTGTATACATAAAAAATATGTCAAAAAAGACAATTTTTAGCGTAATTTTCTGGAAGACTGTTTATTGTAGTCTTTATCAAAGTGTACTTAGGGTTAAGAAGGCAGAATGCAACAATCTAAAAATATACAGGGGGTTTCTTTCAAAATTGTAATAATCTACCTTTTTTTACCCCTTAACTGACTCCTAACCATATTAACAACATTTTTTCTATGTCCCACACTAAGAGACATATAGAGCTTTTTGTTACCTTTAGGCTAGTAGATACTAGTAAGTAAACTCTAAACTATAGAAATACCATTTTATTTTATTGAGTAAATACTTAGTACAATAATAATTATAATGTTCTTACCCTGAAATAATAGGCATAAAATCAAGTGTATAACAGTAAATAAACTAGAATATGCTTTGAAAGCCTTGCCCTTATAAGTATATACCATGCAGATAACTACAACACCATGTAAAAGAACTACCTATACAAACAGATCCAATTGTGTATGTTTACAATTTTTGTAGTTACCCAATAGCTTTAAGAAAACCACCAAATATGTCTTCTGCACAATGAACAATAGCTCTGCATCAAGAAGTGAACACATGTTTTTTTCTGAATTTTAGAAGAATGATTAAAGCGTCTGCCAACAAAACAAGACACAATCAATTTCAGAAGAAAACATTTACTTGCTATTTAAAATATCTCATCACTTCATATCACTTTTGAAAATTATTCGATTTTGATAAATTAAAATTTCTACCTAGAGCCAAATACAGACATGAAATGAATATGTAGTGTAAGAAAACTTAACTTGTTTTCTTGTGTAAACAATATGTAATAATTAATTAAAATTTAACTTTAGACTATGTAACAATGAGAGGCTTAGGTATTACGGATTTTCCCTGGGACGTAGTTTTTGTCAATAGTGGGCTCTTGCAAGAACATATGCAGACACCTCTCGTTCTGGGCAAGGGGATGCCCAGCAATTCTGCAATGTTAAATGTTACATTCAAAATTTACGGATTTTTATTAAATATTTTTTTAATTGAGTATTTTATAATCAATGTAATCAAATTATTTTCCTTTCTGCTGAGATTATGAAAATTTGCAACTATATCTGGATCTATATGTCCAAGGATAGTCTAAGCTAAGTGTTGTTTTTGACTGTGTTATGTTTCAACACATTAATCAAAAACACTAAGCTTAGCAGTTTCTAAACATATCCAGGCAAATCGCCATGTGATGTGGCATACTTACTTATTAATAAACACTTCTAATCCTTTTCTTCTATCTTCAATAAATCCCTCCTCAAATATGCCGTCGTCCCCTCTAAAAGGAAGCTGCCGTTTCCAGGCTTTCCCAGGCAAAGGAGGCACCACTATTTTGCTGTCCCTTTCTAGCTCATTTCTCAGCCATTCAAAGTCACTGTACCGTCTTCTGACACTGGATTCTTTAACTTTGAATACAGGTAAGTTAGTCTGCAATAAAGTTACAATTTACACTTTGGATAATTGCGAGGGGGTAACCACTCAGCAAACGAAGTGTACAGTCACCTTCAAATCTATCCCACATTAATTTGGGACAAATGTTCAAATGTCAGACAAAACTCGAAAATGTTAGATAAATTCGTCAATTGTTAGACAAATGCGTCAAATCTTAGTCAAACAATGAGCAAATGTTTCAAACGTTTGTTAAATGCGACAAATATTTGGCAAATGTGTAAATAGATTAGATATTTTGTCAAAATTACCCCAAATATATTAAAGTTGTCTCATTTTCATCCATGTCTCAATTACTACACAGCTTACTGGATATACAAATCTTAAATCGCACCTCTGGAGAAACAACGACATAAATGGAAACTTGAAAAATTTGCATTTATGTCATTGAGAGACTTCTTCAGAGGTGCGAAATGATTAAATGTTGCATTCTAGCTATGGGGTTGTCGCAAGGATTGTTTATAATAATAATAATAATAATAAATTCTTTATTGCCAACAAGATCACAAAATATGACACAGCAACGTCAAACAAGAGTAGCATTATAGCTTACTAAAATTAATTACTCAAAATAAATATTAAATTGAAATGAATAAATAGTTTTCTCAAGCAAAAGAGCCTTGACACGTTGTTTGAAAACCGTATCATTTTGAAGACGCTGCAAATCAGCGGGTAACAAATTGTATGCTTTAATGGCTCTATATGAGGGCCCTCTCTCGAAAAAAGTAGTTTGGTGACGAGGAATGTTTAACATTTCCCTATTTCTTGTTAGAATTGACATACTTTGAGAGTACCCGTCAGCGTTCCTTCTGAATAATGCACTGTTTTTTCTGACAAACATTACCAATGACATAAAGAATATTGAAGGGACGGTAAGTATTCCCAATTTAGAAAAATAAGGGCGACATGAATCCGTCGGTCTCACACCAAAAATACACCGAACAATTCTTTTTTGAGCTCTAAAGATATTCATTGGGGTGCGTCCCGATCCCCAAAATAGTATACCGTAACTTATGATTGCCTGAATGTTGGAGAAATAGAATAACCTAATAGTGTCCACAGTGAACTGATCTTTAAGCCGTCTGATCAACCCACAATAGCTATTCAACCTAGACTCCAACATGCGGATGTGAGTTACCCAGCTCAGACAAGAGTCCACATAGACCCCCAGAAACTTTACATTGTTCTGCACAGGCAGAGATCTACCACTCAAAGCAACATAAAGAGACTCATCAGTACAAGGCTGTTTGCTGAAACATAACAATCCCGTTTTTTCAGCATTTAATTTTAAATGATTGTTGATCCTCCAATCACACATTTCTTGAGTTGAAGTTCTGCATCGAGCAGATAAGTCAGCTTTTGATTGAGAGGCAATTAGAATGGAGGTGTCATCAGCATACTGACAAAGGATATCTGAAGAAACCTCGTTCGTCATTCCATTAACATATACTAAGAACAGTGTGGGCCCCAAGATAGAGCCTTGAGGCACACCTCGACCAAGGCCAGTAGAGGTGGAATAATGAGGTCGACCATTGCTCATGATGCAGACGGACTGCTCACGACCAGAAAGGTAGGACCGCAGTAAGTCAGCACACAACCCGCGTAAGCCACAACCATGTAAGCGTGCCATCAAAATATCGTGATTTATGGTGTCGAAGGCTTTGGACAAATCAAAAAACAGTCCAGCAACACGCCCACCCTGGTCCAGATTCGCAATAATAAATTCAATAGCTCTATATACAGCCTGTTCGGTAGATCTGCCCGATCTGAACCCAAACTGACAATTACTAAGCAACAGCCTACCCTCCAAAAATTTGACAATCCGAAGATTTAAAACCCTTTCAAACACCTTCGACATAGAGGGCAGGATGGAGACCGGTCTGTAGTCGCCAACCTTCCGACGATCACCCCTCTTGAAGACCGGCACCACTTTGGCTCTCTTAAGGTCTCTAGGAAAGATTCCTGTTTGAAAGCAACAATTTATGATGTGACTAAGTGGCTTGCTTATGTGCAGCGCGACATGCCTCAAGACAAAGGAGGGGACTTCATCCAAGCCTGACGAAAATTTATGCGGAAGATTCCTGATAATTTCGAAAATCTCTTGTTCATCGGTAGGAACAAGAAAAATACTATCAATACAATTTCCGTTGCAAGGTGGGATATGGTCAGGCTGTATAGTTGTGTCGTTACGGAATTGTTCACAGAAGCTATACGCAATCAGCTTAGGGTCGCTAATAATATCACCTTGCTTTGGTAAACATTGCTGTTGTTTACCAGGCATGCGGTTTAATATTTTTCATTCCCGGAGCTATTACATTTGCAGATTCTTTGTGTTCAAGACACAATTGATGTGTAAAAAAAAATGTGGACACGCCTGCTTAAATCTAACTTCATTATTCCTATTGGCATCTATCGGTATAGAATTTACCAATACACAATGACATAGAAGAAGAAGACAAAATGAACTTTAGAGTTGTAGAAAATTTATTATCAAGAATCAAGAAGGTGGTGTTATCAACAGTAATATGGTAAGTGAATATAAAATTGCCGAAAATTTTGCCTGAAGGTTTGTTGCTTAAATGCTATTTTGATTGTTATTTGACAAAAAGTGCCTGAACCTAAGGAGAAGGCACTTTTTAGGAAGATGCATTAAACATGAAAAATGTATTAAAATGCAGCTAGCAGAACTTGCAGTTTCCAAGGAATTCATTTTTCAGGGTCGTATTGATATTAAAAAAAATCTCTCTATGTGCATTAGCAATAGAATATAAGTTCACAATAAATGCTATGTATAGAAAAATGAAAAGGGAATACAATAAAACGAAACTTAAATCATTAAAGTGTTTTGCAAACTTGCAGCAATGTGACAACTAATAGCTAATTGCCTCAGTTGTTGCTTCAGCTTTGACTTGATTTCTGGACTCACCATTTAAGACTACATTTGCCTATATCATCATATGTTATGTAATAAATGTCAGCAAATGTAATTCAAGTGTGAAATAGTGAAATGTTGAGCAAATGTATAAAATGTTACTCAAATGTGGCCACATAATGGGCAAATGTTCCACTGTGGCAAATGTGATAAATAAATAACCAATTTCTCACATGTTTCTAATGTCAAATATGGGTGTATAAATTTTTTTTCATATCTCTTTGAAATCCTCTTTTTTTATACCTATCTCTTTTCAGCACATGTTGAGAAATGAATAAGAGTGAGAAGATACAATAAAAATGTCAAAGTCTGATTTCCAATAGTATATTATTAAACGAGCTTTTTATAATAGCCATTATTCCCTTAGGGGGACGTTTGCGTCACCAGCCGCAGGCGAGGGGCGCAAGTCTCCCGTGGGAATACTGGCCATAAAAAGGGAGTATAATACTATACTTTGTCCATGGCCATTGTCTAATAATTACAAATTGTAAAATCTATAGGTAGTGTAAATAAAATTATTGAAATGTCGAAGTAACACTGGCGTTTGACAGCAAAACTGGTGCCACCAGTGCATTGTTTACGCTGCGGCATTGATGATATTACATTGTTGCCTACTCCTACTGGTTGCCAAGGCAACATAAATAACTTAAATGGCGAGGGGGAATAATATCATTATTGCCGCGGCTTCAACTCATATATCCCTCTGACGCTATATGAGCCCTATTTAACTTTAGTCAACAAGCTGAATATCAATATATTATTAAGTGATCATTGACAAAGCCTATTTGATGTCAATAATAAGTTAATGGCTTATATGGGGTGTTCATTATAAAACTTCATCTAGTTGGCTGTGAAATGTAAAAAAAAGGATGGAGAAACAAAAGTCCATTTATTTTGATTATGTCAAACTTTTCTATAAAAATTTCATAGCCTGCTTCCTGCTAGATGAAGTTTTATAATGAACACCCCCTACACTACTAGTGGTTAACCCCTCAGATAATTCTATTGGAATCCAGGGCTGTTGTGACTTTTAAAAAAAGGAAGACTTAACACAAATAGCAAATAGCTAGTTTCTTATTTTCCAAGTGGGAAATCACAGGTGAATTATGGTGTACACCAGTCAAGGTTGGCTAATTTTGGACAGTGTGGTTTTAACCACTGGTTTTTATTGTTTTTTTTTTGTCCTGGTCAAAATAGCATTTTGGCCACTAACATCCAAAATGCCCAAAATGAATACCTGTATCAGCATTATCAACATTATGATAGTGAAATAAAATCTTCATGAAATAAGTAGATTTCACTAGTGACCATTTATTATAATAAATACAAACCCAACACAAGTCAACATTACAAAGTAGACACTTAGGAACCCAGCATTCACATTTAATTATCTGAATTTTGACCTTAATGGTACTTGGATCGCCTGTTTTGTAACAGACGCATTGGTAAAATGTAAACCTCGATGTAAACTTAATTTTGGACACTAGCCAAAAATGGTTTTAATCATTTTTGACCACTGTCCTGTCCAAAAAGAGGAAAAAGTCTTTTATTTGCCAACTCTGACACCAGTACATTCATTGGGAATTTAGTGGTATTTAGAAGAATTTTATGGAATGTTTGGATAGTTTTTTCTTTATTTTAAAATTCACCAGTAATTTACTCTAAAAGCAAAATTATTAGTGAGTTTTGTTGTGCACACATCAGGAATTTAGTGTTATTCAGTGGCAATTAATGAATTAATGAAATTTAGTGGAATTAAAGAAAATTTAGTTTGGAATTTAAGGTGAATTATATGGAATTTTTGTGTACACATTTTATGAAGTGATCATTCTCGTTAGTGCCTGACTCTCTCGGCATAGAACCAAAACCTACTACTAAATGGTATATTGGAGACCCCAGCATCAGATCCACTCACAAAGCCACTAACCAAGGGTGTTTAGTCATTACTATCTATATTAAAATATAAGTGGAGATCACAGCACTTGTCTGAATCATTGAAATTACTCAAACAATGATAAACACAGTACACCAAGATGAAAGGAAATCATTTAGGGTCCAAGCTGAATCTTTTAAATGTCTTAGGAGTTAGGAGAGAAAACTGATAGGGGGTGGTACTTCAAGTTACTCACCCTCATTTTCACTTCATAATCTGTAAATCTCTTCTTGCCCACACCGATAGTAGTGACCGGATTGACCACATCTATTTCCAGGAAATTAGCCGGGGCCGCGTATGCATCGTCCAGAGTCTGCTTCTTCACGTTCAACCTTTTTATGGCTTCGGCAGTTGTATCCGACTCGGACATCATTTTTTAAACTGCACTTTATGGCGTAAAAGTGCAACAACACTCAAATTGTTCCAGGTTTTTAGCTATTAAAGATTTGGGTAATTGAGAAGGGAAGAAACACCCCCTAGATCCCTAAAATATAAAAAACTGGTAACATGGGGGAAAAACTAGAAAAATTCTTTCAAGAACTTTCAATTTTTTTCAAGTAAATGCAAAAGGGAGATAAAGGAACGAAAAGTAAATGAGAGAAACGGAGACAAAAACAGGATTGGCGTTTGACATCCGACGAAGGAGTATGGTTATTAAGTTTATTTCTCTCTTTCTATCTCCTATAATCCACAAGGATACACTCAGCTTTTATGAAGAATACATTGTCAATGGCAACGTCAATTATAAACATCACTTCTCTCTTCTGTCACTTGTACCGTGTACGTATGTTGTTGATAAATAGAAAACATGCAACCAAAGACCTAAACCATCCATAAACCATCTGAAAACAGTAAAAACTCAGAAAATTTAAAAAAAAGATTCGAAGTTTAACACGTTTCTACACATTAAAAAACGTTTCACTCTCATTCATTTAAAAACTTTAAAAAAAAATTCCAAAGGTCAACTTACTAGTGCGAACAGTTTTACAGCCAATCAATTGAATTCAATTTTAACAAATAGTCATTTAAAAAGGATGAAATTTACCCTTCTTAAATTTAAATAGTATTTATTGTTACTAAACGAGCTCGAACTTCTTATCAATGGGCTCAAAAAAGCATTCAAAACGAGACTCATCACCCGCATCATCTAAAGAATCAGACTCCTCACAAGATGATAGAGGTAAGGAAACCAAGGGGTCACCGAAAGTAAGGGATCATTCTAGGCACCGACCAAGTAGTAGAGATGATAGGGCAGCAAAGCGAAGCAGAAGTAGAGATGGAGACAGGAGTCGGTATGTCTTTGTCTTATAGAACTCAGTTGTTTCAAGTTAGACAATTTTTTCTAGGTCTAGGAGGTCCCCGTCAAGGGAGAGGGCTTCTTCAACGCATAGGCGAAGTAGGTCAAGGTCAGAAGATAGAAGACATTATCAGAGAGAAAGGTCCACAGGTTCTAGGGATAGGTATAAGCAAAGCTATGGTCGATTTAATAGGAGGAATGATAGACAAAGGGACAGGTAAGAATATTACTTCATTTGAGAATATGTTAGGTAGAGTGTGGAGCTAATAAAGTTTTAAGTACCTAATAAAATAACTTTGGGTAATGTGTGACTCTCAACCAAAATTGAATAACATGACATGTTTTTGCTTAAAAATAGAAGTGAAAGAGTCTACTTACGCCTCAGCTTATACCAAGCTATAAAGAAGTGCTTGGAAATGATAAGGGGAATGTCTCATTTTAGACATATAGAAAGCTGAAAATTGTACACATGGTCAATAATTTCATTGCTGGCAGATTGACAGGTCTACACTCTTATTTGACAAACATATTCTAACAAGGGGTATTTTACAAAGGCAGTAGGTGTACAAATATTAGGCAGTAAGAAGAGGCAGTACAACCAGTAAAATGGCAGTAACAGGCAGTACCAGGCAGTTGGGCAGTGACGGGCAGTAATAGGCAACAAAGGGCAGTAAACACGCAGTAATAAAGTAAAGACAGAAATGGAGAGTATTACAGAAGCCAACCCCACACAATAGAGGGATGCTCTTGGTGGCCAGTTAGTTGGTTGACCAGTTATGCCTTAGTTATATTTTCTAACAATACTAAATGAATACTAGCCACTCAAAATGCATTAACATCTTAGTAACTGCCTTGTATCTATGTTCTTTTAGAAAAAAACAATGATTTTTATAATAGCCTTTTTACCCCAACAAAGAAAAAAACAATTTCAGATTAGATCATTTGTACCTACGCAACTTCCGATGATGGGAGATTGAAAGTGGACATCAAGTAGAGGAACAAACAGTTGGGTTCACTCCAATCGATCGAGGTGGTTTCAAGTTACAGGCAAAGTTGAGAAATGAGAAAAAAAGTCATAACACCCCCACCCTTTGACCATTTTCAAAAAAAAAAGGGATGGCACCTTGGCATTCCCCTAAGAACATAACAAACTCAATTCGAATGAAATTAACTTCTAAAGAGGTTTTTTAAAAAATGGTTAAAAAACAAGAACTTCTAAAAGTTCCTAAAAATCGACTACCAAAGGGGTCTATCTCCGAAAATATTGCACCTACAGAACTTCCGGTGGTAAGAGGTGAAACAGAATATCAAGAAGATGACAAAACAGTTGGATTCACTCCGATCGATCTAGGCGTTCTTAAGTTACAGGCGGTCAAAGTTGAGAATTGAGAAAAAAGTCTTGTTCCATTGACCATTTAAAAAAAAAAAAAAATTGGGAATTCTTTTTTGCTGTTTTTCATGGGAATGGCACATTTGCAATCCCCTAAGAACATAACAAACTCTATTCGAATGAAATTAACCTCTAAAGAGGTTTTTTAAAAATGGTCAAAAAACGAGAAATTCTAAAAGTTCCTAAAAATCGACCACCAATCCGGGGTCTATCTCCGAAAATATTGCACGTACAGAACTGAGAAGAAGAGGAAAAAACAGTTGGATTTACTCCAATCGGTCGAGGTGTTCTCAAGTTACAGGTGGTCAAAGTTGAGAATTGAGAAAAAAGTAATTCTACCCCCTTTGGACGTTGTGAAAAAAATTGCGGAAAATTTGCTTTGCTGTTTTTGATCAGAATTGCACGTTTGCAATCCCCTAAGAACGTAACAAACTCAATTTGAATGAAATTAACCTCTAAAGAGGTTTTTTTTAAAAATGGTCTAAAAACGCGATCCTAAGTGTCTAAAAATCGACATCCGAAGGTATCTCCGAAATATTGCACTCCGAAAATATTGCACCTACGGAACTTCCGATAGTGGGAGGTGAAAGAAGACATCAAAAAGAGAAAAAAACAGTTGGATTCACTTCAATTGGTCCAGGCGTTGTCGAGTTACAGGCGGTCAGAGTTGAATCACATTTTCGGTTTTTTTCCCTAAAAACATTTTCTCTAAATGCATATGTTAGTATTAATAGGTAGTTAATTATGTACGGCTGTAATTCAGATTACTCTTCTTCACGCAGGTATAATTATAAAAAATAAGAACAAATTAAATCCTAATATAAGAAAGTAAGTATGTTTTAATATTCACACCCTCATTATTGGCTCTAAAAAGCTCCATTACAAGTTCATAATAAAAATAATTAAATCTCAGTTAGACAACCAAAATAATTTCAAGCCAAAAATTACTTGATAGCAATTAAATATTATAAATTAACCATTTAAAGCCATATATGCTGATACTGCCTACAGGCAGTATCAAGCAGTATCGGCATTGCCCAGCAGTTTTCGGCAGTAATAAGTAATACTTGGCGTAGAGCAGTAATTGGCAGCAACAAGCGGCAGTAGGCAATAATGAGCAGTAACATGTGAAATTGGCAGTAACTAGCAGTAATTGGCAGTAGGTGTACAAATTTTGCCTTGTGAAATACCCATTGAATTCTAATATGCTTAAAGTTAAACAATAATCTCATGTGCCCACTGTCTGTAAGACATTGCACTATTCTTTTTTTATATACAAGGAGGCCGATACAAGGAAGATCCAATCAAATATCTCACAAATCATAGCAAATACAAGAAAATATGTCAAATAAATGTGGTGTGGATAAATAAATAATGATAAATTATAAATCCTACATAAGGAGGACAAGTGGAGGTAATATCAATTTTGTGAGAGATGGCGCTGCTAATCCCAGATTGAAGAAAACTCCATTTTTCTAATTGAATTAATATATTGTTTATTTTTGAATTGGATGCAATGCTTAATTCTAAACAGAGAACTGTTAAGATTTGTGTGGGCTAAAAACATAAGAAATCGAAATATCGACAAGATGAGTTTTTCTCAATGTTTATGGGAGAGATCTGAGAAACTAGTGGAGTTATGAAAGGGGTTAAGTGGGAAAAGAATTGCAGTTTTAGGAGAAAAAGGCAGCATTAAAAGTTGTAAAGCAATCACAAACACTTTAAAATAATGGGACTGCACAGTTAAAATCACACGTAAATAGACAGACAATACTAACACAGGGCTTTGGATGTTAATTGATCTTCAATTTCGAAGATCATCAATTTCATCTTCCATTTCTATGATCAAACGACATCCAAAGCCTGTGTTAGCGTTATATGCTTGTTTTTGGGTGAGTTTAACCGTGCAGTCCCATTATTTTAAAGTGTTTGTGATTGGTTTACAATTTTATTATATTTTAATTTAAGAACAAGGAAGGCAAGAATTTGTCCTGAGAATGCAGCAATATATCTGCAAAACATAGACTAATTCTAATAGTTTCATTGTTGTAATTAGCGTCCTTAAGTTATAAGTTGTTGGTGAAGTTAGCGGGATTAGGACAAATAATGCACCTCTTCTTTATTTGAAAATGGCCGACGTTTCGACTATTTATTTAGTCTTCATCAGGGCTAAAACCAATAAGTTCAATAGTAACAAATCCCTGGGCCCAACATAAAATTGTAAATACTGCTTGTTCAAATGTGGAATGTAAATTCCTATACATCCATTACATATATCAAACTTTAAAAAATTTAAAAATGTTTTAAACACAAAAAAAATATAAAAATATTAAATATACAGACAAACTGTAGACAACTACAAGAATTAACAATTGACAAATACCGACAATATCAAGTCACCAGTAAACATGGAGGCGTACATTACGGATGAAAGAACTTACCTATTTTCACTTAGAGAGGGTAGTCAGTTAAAGTACGATTTAAGGTAGTTACGGTAGCAAACTCCATTCGATTGTTCGGTGACCCTGGTATCTTGGGCTCGACAAAACACACATCCGCTGCCCAAGGTACAAAATTTGCGAATAACAATATTTGCTTGGCACTAACGCCCAATATAAAGATGTAGTACGCTCATGACGAGGGGGGCCGCTATCAAGTGTCGATCACTTTAAGTTTCCCAACTACCAATCCAGATGCATTATTTGTCCTAATCCCGCTAACTTCACCAACAATCTAATAGTTACCTTCATCATTTCGTAATCCTGTTCCCGCATTGAACTAGAGGATTTATAACAACATACTAAATTTATATATATATATATATATATAAATTTTTTAATTTCGTTTAAATTTTCAAATTCATCATAAACATCTATAAACACCAACATTTCATAAACGTATCTCAAAAAGTTTCGAATATATCAGTAAGAACCAACGTTAAGGGTTACTTTTTAAAACGGTCTAGCCCCCTTAAGGTTCATTTTCATGCCTAGGTTGTCATAAAGTTTTCAGCTTATTTTGTGTCGTACATTCGCCCCTAATTTCCACCTCTCTTATCATCTCACCTGATCAAGGAGATGGAACAACTTTTCATAATTGTTCAATATTTGTACGTGTTAAGAAGTATCACCACATTCAAATTAATAGCTAGCTTAGGTTTTTTTTTTAAGACGGCAGTGTAAAGTAGCTATTAATGTATTATTTTGTGCCATAGACGTCGCAGCAGAAGCCGGTCTTTCGACCACGCTAATGCCAAGTGGGGCAAACACGACGATTCCGTGAAAGAAAAAAATAGGAAAGACGATGACAACAAGGCGAAACCAAACTTTGGCCTTTCCGGCAAATTAACTGAAGAGACTAACACTTACCGAGGTGTTGTAATTAAATATAGGTACTTATCTAACAAGTTCTTCCTCTCTTTTGCATTTGGAATATTGATGAACTTGTTTTAGTGAACCCCCAGAGGCTCGAAAGCCGCGCAGAAGATGGAGATTGTATCCGTTTAAAGGAGACAAAGCACTGCAAACCCTGTACATTCATAGGGAAAGCGCGTACTTAATCGGACGCGATAGGAAAGTAGTCGATTTGCCAGTGGACCATCCCTCCTGTTCGAAACAACACGCCGCATTGCAGTACCGGTTAGTTCCTTTTACTCGAGATGACGGTTCGACGGGTAAGTTCAACCATTTTTAGCGTGAGGGAGGAGAGTAAATGTCTTCATTTAGGCAAACGTGTTCGGCCCTATCTTATCGATTTGGAGTCGGCTAATGGCACCTTTATAAACAATAAGAAAATCGAGGCAAAAAAGTACGTGGAGCTGCTAGAACGAGACGTGATCAAGTTTGGGTTTAGCTCCAGGGAATATGTGTTGTTGCACGAGAACAGCAAGGACGAGGCCATGGACGATGATGTTAAAGCTGAGGAAGAAGGTATTAAAGCGGAATTGGATGTAAAAACCGAGGACTAGACCTTTCGTTTTATAGTAAAATACATATATACGGGGTGTTCATTTGAAAATGTCCTATAGAGGGCTGTCACATTTTTGACAGAAGAGGATAACATAGTCAAAGCAAGTGGGCTTTTTCCTTTTCTTTTGACATTTCACAGCCAACTAAATGACGTTTTCAAATGAACACCCTATAAATAATAATATAGGTTTAGGAAATACATAAGTGAAAATATCTGTCCCATTGGTTTGCTTAAAACGGCGGCTTACAACGGCATGAATACGATCAGATATCCGGTAAAATTATAGATTTTTGGGTTACAGTAAAACAATTATTATTATTCCTTATTTAAAACCATTTTTAATGTTCTATCTGTGCAGGTCATATGTTGCATTGTCTTAAAGAATAAATAACGAAAAAAGAAATTGATGCAACTTTTCACTTGACAAGGCACTAATCACAAATTAACAACACTATTTCCTTAATCTAAGTAAAGTCAATCAATGTACAAAATATTTACAACAAATATACAATAAAATGCTTGTAGATACCTTTGTGAATGAGGATCTTCAAGTCATATTAATTTCTTGGAAGACCAAATTTTAAATGTATTATACTAAAATCTAAAGTTCATAAAAGTCAATAAATAAAACTTCCACAGACATCCAGGAATAACATGAAACCCATGACATGACATTCCCAATGCGCACGATGAAGGAACATTGTTTCTCTTACCTTATAAACTACATGAGCAAAACAAATTAATCAAATAGCGCCTTTCTAAAAACAGGGTTTCGAAGCGGCTGTCTTAACTCAAAACTATTCACACAAAACGCATTTAAAAATATCTAAAACCCTCTCATAGAGTACGGCAACTTGTACTCAGGTGAAGTAACGTGCTAAGGCACGACGGAAGTTTTATCCTTATCTTGGTTACAACCGTTTGGATGTCAACTGATAATTTACCAGGTAGTGTACGTAACTGAACTCATCATAGGCTGCGGAGTGTATTTACATTTCAGATATATGCAACTAGGTATTTAGACTTGAACATTGCTATATGATGCAGCTGAAGTTTCCGCCTCTTTGTCGTCACAGCCGATTTGCGATTGATTAATAGCAGCTAACTGACTTTCGGTCAGCATTTCATTTGGCACCTCGTAACCATCATTTTCCAATTGCTCGTTTTCTGGTTCGTACAAAAGTTCCAGATATTTAGGGATTTCTTTGGCACCCTGCGGATCGCCGGTAGTCAAGAACGGCATTTTCTCTCTTTCGGTATCGTCCTCGTTCTCGGCCCGCCAAGAGGTATCTATAAGGAAAAGTTCAGTAAGCGCATTAAATTTCCCTTTCCCACAGGCAAATATAAATTAATCGACATTGAGGGTGATTGTGCGAAGACAACATATTGGTGAGAGTATGCTAAAATTTACCTGAATTGTTTTGATTCTCATCGAGAAAATATGCAGGATTTGAGATTCCGTCAAACACTGAAAAAGCATGACGAATGCGGTTAGTACGTACATTGTTGAAGAATGGAGTTACAAACTACTGTTAGTGGAAGTTAAAAGGGTTCTCTACAGTTAGTAGCAAGACATACTTTTTGAGTGGTATAATTGAGGTTTAAATCTGCAGTAACGCTTAATCGTACGATTGGACGTCAATACCTTTATTTGTAAAATATTTTGATTGAACAGAGAGCTACGAAGGCGTAGAAGGGCAACAACAATTTCAAAGTTTCGATCAAAATATAACTTTTGCTATCAAACCGTAGATTGAAGTTGCAGTTGTGGCTTCAAGTTACAATAATTGTAGGTTCAAGTTACAATTATTGTAGATTGAAGTTACAGCTGTAGGAGGTTGACCTTTACAATTGTTTCCTGTTGACAATTGTTGACCTTTACATTTGTAAAGTTCAAGTTCATCGTACAAGTCAACCTACAATTGTAACATGAAACTACAATTGTAAGTTGAGCGGACACGTGTAACTTCAACCTGCAATTGTAACGTCAACCTGCAATGGTAACTTACAGTTGTAAATTGAATCTAAAATTTTAACGTTTATACTACAATTTGAGAGCAACAAAAGTCATATTTTGTTCGAAATAAAAATTGTTGTTGCCCTTCTAGTACTCCGTAGAAAGTAACTATCTTTGTACAACCAATAAGTCTGATGGCCGGATATTTGCCATTGCCATTGCCTGGACCAAAGAACCCAAAATTATAACAAATTTCATTCTAATCCCATTTTTTTTGCACCAATTCTTCGGCACAAGCGCTATAATTAACTTGACGTTAACTTTTGGTTGATTCTAATGTTTCGTAGTATAGTTGGCAACATTGGAGTTGGTATAGATTAGCGTGCATGTACAAAACTTCGAAAAGATCTTTCATTATTTAAATTTAAATTGAAATGCATTTAAAACTCTTCCCATTGTTAGGTGATACGTATATACTTGTAATTTACATGAAATGTATATTTATTAATAGTTACCGAAGACATGGGTGACATGACTCTGTTAGGTGGTAAGGACTGCTGAGGGAAAATGATATTGACAAAATAGTAATTTCACCCAATCACCAGAGAATGTAGAGTTAATCAGGAATTACATAGAAACACTTACGATCTGGTACAGCGCTCACATACTGCGAATGAGCCCCTGTAGTGCATTTCCTGGAATTTTCCCTATGGGCGTTGTCCAGGACTTCTAAACAATACTTGAAAGTCGGTCGCTTCTCCGCCTCAAAGGCCCAACATTTCAACATCAAAGAGTACCTAATACGTCGTAATATACGTATATAGCTTTATATTCTTCCTGCGTATATGGAAAAACAGGGTAGCCCATTGAAACCGCAACAACTCCAGTTTAGAGCACCCAAAATTAATTAAAAATCAATTTATACATATTTATGTGTTTGTTCGTTGTGGTACTACGTGATCGTTTATTGATTTTTTTTTCTGTGATGTCAGTGGATTATCAATATTAAGTGAGACAAAGAATATCTGCGTTTGCTGAGCAGAATAGCCTTGATAAAGACATCAAATAAATCTCAAAACAAGGCAGAATTTCTGCAGAAGAGTAGAAGTTTTGTGACGTTCGAGTCCTCTCACTGCTAGATAGCTTACAAATTATTTAAAACGCTCGGACATATATCAGTTTGTTAGTCGAGAAGGTCAACACTCTAGTCTGTCTAAATTTCCTTGAGCAGTAGCAATTCATCCCTTAAGTTTTAAATCAAAAAAGGATCAAGTGTCGATGTTTCCGAAACAAACTGAATTAAAATTACATACATAGGGAGGTTTCTTTAGGGTTTTATACCCAAAGTGGTTATAGTGCTGAGTAATGAATAAAATAACGGTACTTTTTTTAGAGTGGCTTGCGTACCTCGGTTAATATTAGAACTCTAGTTATTAACATTTTTATTATTAGTGAGAATTATAATCACTTTAAGTACAAAATTCTTAAGAAAAAACAGTTATTTGTTCTATTGCAAATTGTAAATTTAAATAACTTTTTTGTTTATTAAAAGTTTCGTAAAGCTCTTTTATAATGTTCAAAATAAGGTGTCAGTGGACCTCCTTTTCCATTTAAAAAATATTAGGCTTGATCCTGCTCAAGGGGTTACAGACAGGAATTTGAAAATATGCCTAGACTCCCTCGACAAACGATTTGACGTGTCCCAGCGTTTTTTCATAAATAGGTTTGGATGCTCGTAACTGGACTTGTTTTGATTTCAATGGGCCACCCCGTATAATCCATTTTTGTTCAGCAAAAGGACAAAAGTAAAAAATAATATAAAAGACATATGGTCGATGTTTCCATTGCTATTGTATACGGTGTACAATGTTGTTCTGACTTTCGTTCTTGTTCTGTCTCAATACACAACAATTTGAGGAATAAATTGTATTATAAAATCGAAAAACGAGAAGGAAAAGTTGGCATTTCTTTTTTTAAGAATAATTACATATTTTTCTTTAAATCATCCAGCTTGTAGTTAGAAATAAGTAAAAAAGTTATTTGAAGTCAAAGAAAATCTTCGCCTTTCAAGAAAGTGAAAAAAAAGTCACTCACAAGTCAGCAGGACAATCTGTCGGCTTTCCCAGCCTCCCTCCGCCCCTAACATAATGCAGAACCTCCAAGTTACTTCTTGCTTGGTAGGGCTGCTGCCCCAGTGTCATAATCTCCCAGAGCAAGACACCGAACGCCCACACGTCCGACTGACATGTAAACACGCCATCGAGCAGTGCCTCTGGAGCCATCCATCTAAAATTTCACCAAAATAGTATTTAATGAACCTACCTAATAAAAAACACAGAATAATGTACCTAACAGGCAATAGGCCTTCCCCTTCCTTTCTATAATAGTCATTCTTATAAATGTCCCTTGCCAAACCGAAATCGCCTATTTTTACTATTCGGTTGTCGCTGTCCAGTGAGGACACCAGGCAGTTCCTGCAGGCCAAGTCCCGATGCACGAAATGCATTTCCTCCAAATATCTACATCCTTTAGTCACGTCTAGACACATCTTCAATAGATCAATGAGAGCCAGAGAAGGCCTGTTATTCTAAAAGTAATAATTACAAAACGTGGTGAATAGTAAAAAGGTAATTTTAGAATTTACCAGTCCTCCTCTAGAGTCCCTCAAATAAGTCAGCAAATCGCCACCCTCCATGAGCTCCATTATTATAAATTGCGGATCGTTGTCCAGGCAAACACCCAACAGCTGCAAAATGTGCTCGTGCTTAAAGTGGCTCATTAGCTGGGCTTCCTGTAGAAACTCCGTTTTTTCTTGTTCAGAGGCGCCTTTTTTAAGCGTTTTAACCGCCACTTTGGTTTCCACAACGTCCACCGATAAACCTGTTGCTTTGCCCTCAAATACCTAAAAAAAAAAGTTTACTTGTACTTACAGAAGGTTAGTTTTAGGTGACGCACTTCTCCAAAAGCTCCACTACCAAGAAATTTTGTCAAAGTTATTTGGTTTCTTCGGATATGCGGCAGCATGGTGATGTCATCCGTATGGACTGCCGATGCAACGTAGAGGATATTAGTGCTGTGAACGCCTCTTCGGGGAAGTTCTCTCAAACTGGCCAGTTCGACGTCTGGTCCACGTGAAACTGTGACAACTTGTTCAATTTTCTTCTGCTTTCGGCATCTCCGAGAATAACTTACTGACAATCGAAAGTTGATAAATAATGACAGTTGAGATGGTGGTATTTACGAGCTAACTCACCATAACTAAAACATACCACAATAATAATGCAAATGGATATGGGTAGGAACGTGGCAATGAATATTAAGTTCATGGGATTCTTTTGAGATAGACGCTCTGCCTCTCTTATGTCGAATTCTGTGCTTTCTTGACTGGTATCGCTCCAACCATATGCATTCAATGCAGACACCCGGAAGGAATATCTGTGTTCGAAGTTTAAACCAGTTATTATCCACGAGTTATCTACAATAAACAATAATTTTCGTGCTTGTTAACAACGCGTAATAATGGCAAACCTGTGCCGTTATACACTTCTTCCCACTCGAAATTGTGTTCCTCAACCGAAGGAGCACTGTAAGACCAAGCACTCCTGTTGGTCACGGGAGCGCTACGCCTGTTTCTGTAGAACCCAAGAGCGAGGCATTCCAAGGAATATAGTTCGATAGGGGCGCCGTTGTCTTGAGGGGCTTCCCACACTACTTTATATACATTGGAACCGAAGAACTGTATTCCGGGAACACCAGGTGGTCCAGGTCGGTCTCCTGTAGACGAAATCATCTTTATTTACACTAACAGTTCAAATTCATGAGAAGCTCATTTACCCAGAGTTTCAAACGTAAATCTGGAGTCGGAAGGCCAAACGTACCACTCCGGGTACTGCTCGTAGAGCAACGACAGTCGAAACTTGTACTGCGTCTTCGGCTTCAAGTTCGTAGCTACAATAGTCACGAAACTGTCCTGGCTCTTTCCTGAAGCCACTTCATTCCAGTTTTTCGTGGAAGTTATTGGCGCGTACTCGACCCGATATTCCTGGATATGAGGCGTAATTTCCCAGGTCAAGAACAACACCTGCGATGTCTTGTTCACTAGCTCAAACACTGCCGGTTCGGGGTAAGTGGTAATTTGAACCATATCACTATCCGTAGAAGTGTCATTGGTTTCACTATAAGCCCTGATCCAGACGGCGTAAGTTTCGTTTGGACTGAGTTTCTGGAGTAGGGTGGTCAGTTGCAGGCTGTCATTGTTGACCGTTTTAATGTCGCTTACTGGCTGCTCCCCTTTTTGGCGTACCCCCGTCAAGGAACCTTCGGTCTTCCAGTGGATTTCGTAGTGAATTATTTCACCGTTTAGCTGTTCAGGTGGCAGCCAGCTGACTAAAGCGAGAGTCGGATGTAGAACAGAGGCGGAGATGTTGCGTGGCTTGGATGGGGCTAGACGACAAAAATTGATTCATACTGTGTGAAATAATTATTAAACTTTAATGCAAAATATAAAACAATAATTATAATACCTTTGTATGTACATCCAGAGTTAGTTTTTCCACAATTTTATCAACGTGAGGAGAGCACTCGTGGCCAAAAATGTACCCAATAAAATTTATACCGTGATTAACAATTAACATTACTGTCGTATTAGTTTTGATTTTTTCGCTTAATGAACACGGCCTTGTTTGTAGGACAAGACATTCCGAGCCAATGAGAGCAAACAAGGACCTATATCCTGAATCTCTGTGAAGAGAGTAAAACTGGAAATCTTGGTCACATAATTACGTATAGTACAAAGCACAACTTTCAATGAAAAGCCTGTAGGGTCAGAGAACCATCAAAATGCAAGAGATGTCCGGCAGTTGAAGAGCGACAATCTAGAATTAGATATCAACGTCATACTCCTCTAGTACCGTTTTTTTCTATCTACATATACTGAAGTTTGGCTGAGGTAACGCAAAGAAGAATAGAAGATTCCGTGATGTGGGTGTAATCCGAATTACTGAGAATACCTCGGGTTGATAAGTGTCCAATAACATGAACTAACCAGACTCTTTAAGAGTACAATCTAGAGCTAGACATCAAGTCAGACTCCTCCACTGCCAGGTTTTCTGGATCTATGAAATTCTTAGCTTTGATTGAGATAGCGCAAAGAAGAGTAAGAATTTTCGTGATGGAGGAGTACTGAAGAATACTGCGAATACCTTGGGTTGTTTCCAGAACGAACGGAAAGTGAAGAGAAGAAAACTGGAATACCTGGAATACCTTGGTCACATAATTGTGTCTAGTACAAAGTGTAACTTTGAATGAAAAGCATAAAGTAACATTGAACCAAAAAAAATGGAAGAGACGTCTAACTCTTGAAGAGCCACAATCTAGAATTAGATGTGAAGGTTATACCAAGAACCAAAGGATCATGTGCAATTCCGAGTGAAATAATGCCTTGGACATCCAGCGACAAGTACCTGGGAATAGTGTTGTGCACCGGCACCCTAAATTGGAAATCTCAGATTTGTCAGATAATCTATAATGTTGCAAAAGATACAAATATTCTACAGACACGAGAGTGTGGTGGAAAGGAATGTCTTCTTACACCCTGGATACACCTATATGTAAACAAAGGATTGATTGGTCACATTCTGACAATCCTCTCACTAAACAACACGGATTCTTTCCTATTTAGTGAAAGAATGTAGGGAAATATATTTATATTTATAAATATATATTTATATTTATAAACATATTATCTAACAGATCTAACAGATAAGTTTATGGATTTTGCTATGCACAAGCTACAGGGCTACCGCTACCTATATGTAGCCCTACACAGATGCTTTGATAGATAGAGAAAAGTGGAGGGTTGGTTTTGAAGTTATAATTCCGGAAAACCAAGATCAAAGTTAAGTAGTAGATTTCGTTCATAGAGACAAAATAATGCCAGATTCGGCTAGTGCGTCAACAAAGCTGAATACAAAGAAATACAACAATTATGACCACATATCTCATGACACCAAGAAACAGTTGATAATAGCGGATGAAAGAAGATGTTGCTTCAAGCTACGGGATTCTGGGACACGTGTGCCTCGTTCAACTGCCCATTGCCAGTTGAACTAACAGTAGCGGATGGAAAAGTCGTAATAGAGACGCGGCCAGCGAAGGAATGGGTCGAAGAATGCTGATAAAACATATATATGTAAACTCTGCATAATCATGAACTTGAATCCCCAACGAATGCTCCATCAGTGCTGCACAGCCCTAAGATGTCTCTAATCAAAAATATAGCAAAGCATATGTGGGGTAAACTCTCACTTTTCAGAGCACATTTTCTTGGTGCGAGGCTCCATTGCATGTTTAAAGTTTCTCCGGGGCCTGAAGACAAGAAGATGAAGAACTCTTTAGTTTAAACACCTATCTGATTTGAATCTACATATGTTTGTGGGTTATTAGAGGATCATATGGCGACGTCGAAATGTTCCAAAATTTCGTACCATAATGAATCCCCAGGGGGCATCCTTCTGAACACAGAGATACAACGCTGTTAAAATTGTAGATTAACACTGACCTGAAGTAACTAGCTTTAAGTTGCAGAATTTCATTTTATTTTAAGTACAAAAATAATGGATTTAATTTACTTACCCCCTGGAGATGTTCTAACTGTCAGAGCCTCCCCGAAAATAACTTCATTCGGCTTGGAGAAGTAATTGCTCACTGCAGCTCTAATAACGTATTTGGTAAATGGCCTCAACTCGGTCAAGCTGAAGGTTTCTTCAAACGTGCTCACGAATTTCTGAGCATCATCTCGCCATATTTCTTCGGAGTATTTTACTGAGTACAGCGACGTAGGCACTGACATATTCGGGCAATTCGTATCGAAATGGGCGGGAGGCATTTTCAACGTCAAACTATCGTATGACTTGTGCTCGATCATAGGGCGGTAAGAAGCTAATTGACTCGGACTCAGACAATCAAGGCTTGGATACGGTTGCACTTGATTACCGTAAACTTTAATGTCATTGACTTTGGGCTCTTTGTGACGCAGATTTAAAAAATAATGCCTGTTCATGGATTGACTACAGTGGTAACCATTAAAAGTAGTCACGTCGCCATTGGTAAAAAAAATAATCATTACTGGGTAATAGTAGTCGGTGGTAACACTGTGATCAACCATGAAGTACTCAAAGAAACATTCTGGAAATGTGCAATTGCACTGACCACCTTCTATCTCTGAAATACCCGATCCATCCAAGTGGCTTTCCATCAATTTTACCTCCTTAAATTCAGTCACGATATCCTCAATCTTCTCCAGCCAATAGATCCTCTTAGAATACGGAGACACCTCAATAAACTCCACATCATTCTCAGTCACATATATTTCCTCTTCTCTAAAAGTGCCTGTTTTTTTATCTGCTAAGAAGTAGTTTAAGTTCAGCTTCTTGATGACCGAACTGGCAGTCTCGTTGATCCTCTCGACGTAGTACAAACTGCGCCCTAACCAATCCAATGCCAACCCTTTAGGCTTGCCCTTAAGATCCGCGAGTTTAGTTCTGTTGAAACTGGTCAACTGGTACATGAGCAGCTCTTGCATTTCGTTGATCCAAAACAATTTGTTCTCCCGCAGTAAATAAGTAACTTTCACCGGAGTATTGATGTTATTCACCAAGATAGTTGTGCGTTCATTGTCTAGATCTTTTAGGTAAATAGAATCTGCGGAAGCGATCAGCAGGACTGGTAAAGGGTTTTCTTGGCTGGCATCGACAGAAATTGGTGTTGATAAAGTGCCATCACCCATCTTCGTATAAGCTTGAACCTGAATGGAATTTTTTATTATTTTGACCTGGAGAAGATGTACAGTGCCTACCTGGAAGTAATAGATGGAAGATTCGGTCAGTTTAGTGATTATGTATTCGCTCTCGTTGGCTGGTTTCTCCACGTCGTTGCATATGGGTACTTCGGTCTCATTAACCATGTACCAGCACCTGAAAAATATTCGTGCTCATGCTACAACACTCAAATGTTACATGTGAAATAAAGCAGTACAGCTAAACGTCATGGAACGGAATAGAAGGTAAATACTTATTCACTTACTTCACTTTATATCCCTTCAAAACTCCATTTGGATATAAGGGAGGATCCCACCGGAACGTAATACCAAAATATTTAATGCCTAGCAACGAGCTATTATGATCGAAATTGACGTACGCTCTGGTACTGGTGGGTGCTGACGGTGTGGAGGGTGGAGAGTGAATTACGGCCCTGATAGGAGGCGAAGACGCCCAGTACGTGTAGGCCCTAATGGTGACGTTGAGTGGCGTGTAAGGGGAGACCTCCGTCCAGTATTTTATCGACGTTTCTCTCTAATATAATGCCACACTCACTTCAAGCAACCGTGAAAGCTAGCGAGTCTTACCGTTGAGTTGCGTGCAAGTAAGCTGTCTAGTTGAATTTCGTAGAAAACCGTGCCATAATTTACATTCTCCACCGGATGCCAGCTGATATTGAAGGAGTCCGATGAACCAATGGCTTTCACAGATTCATTTCTTACGCATTCAGGAACTACGTTTGGCAATTCTCCATTTTCACTATTAACTATTCAAAAAGAGACGCCACGTGTCAAAATATATTCGAAAATGAAAATAAAATAACTACCTGGCAAAACTTGTAAACTCTCATCAACGACGTAGACTAAATTCAATCCCGAGACAGATTTTCCACTTAAAGTAGCCAAATATTTTCCCTCCATATCGCTGACCACTGCGTTCTTTTCGTCCTGCAGCCACAGAAGGCGGTTACTGAAATAAGATAGGGGACCCTGCATGTTGGGTCTTGGAGGCAAGGTCACCTTCACCTTACTAAAGCTGTGCTTGGCCGTGCTGTCTGGACCTTGCATAGGAGCTCGGAAAAGGTGAGACCCGTCTGAGCCGCGAACTATCCAGTACACTTGATGGGCGTCGAAGTCCAATGTTATTCCCATTACTAAATTAAATGTGTCTTGATAATCAATTGTTACCAATTGTGGTGAGAGTTAGAAAATTGTTTGTCGAAAAATTGCAATTTTTTTGGAAACTAAAGGTTGTAAGTAGTGTTAAATGCGCACAAGCCCCGGCTAACTTTTTTAACCTTCGCTTAAGTATTCCGGATTTCGTTCGAGGATCTTAATTACTCGCACTGTTATAAGTACTGAAACAACCTTAATACTTAAGATAAATAACAATTACCAGTCGTTTTGTGGTTAAAAAATTTGGCGGTTTTCCTAGAAACAGCCATTTTCTTGAGGTTAGTAACACTATGGGGGTTATTACTATGAAAATGGAGCTTGTTTTAACCTTGTTTTCCAGAAAACGGTTCGAGCTGGTCGTAGTTAGTCTTATCGTCACCGTTCAGATGAGCACACTCAACGTCATATTCCCTGGCCCAGTACAGATAACCATTCACTGAATCGATTCGGATCTCCTTGGCTAAGGTCAAAATTGGCAGCGGTTCTTGTCGGCTGCCATTCAAGTTACTCCGGATGATCTACAACCCATTTTACTGTATTAACACTCAACTCTTAAGTACAAAATTAGCATTTTTATAACGTCTAGTTTTCATAGAGATTTTGAAGAGTTGGTTAGATCGACGTTGGTTTCTATCGATATTACCTTGACGTTAAAGTTGATTTCGATATCAGTTTTGTTACTACCTACCAGCTGTTGTTTTAGATTTGACCAGTACAACTTTTGTCCGATCCAGTCGACCGCTATACTGCCCACGGAGTCTATGTCTGTCAGCCTGCCTTGTTTGCGAGAAGTCAGGTTGTACCAATAGAGTTGGCTGCTGTTGGTTACCTTATCAACAAGAAGTTAAGTTGAAACAATAAGTCTTAGCATTTAATAAATCAAATATAAAGGATGTTAGTTAATGTTAGAGAATGTTACATGTACTCTAAACTCTATTGCCTAATTTATACCCCTAAATTAAGAATTAAACTAAATTAATACTTGTCAAAGTTAAATGTGTAACTTTACGTAGATCTGTTTAGGGCGGCTTTTACAACTACCAATAAAACTTCAGTTTGAAGTTAAAACACCAGATATGACGTAGATTGCATTGTTTATCTGTTAAGTAACAATGCAATCTACCCCATTACCCTAAGAGTCAACGAGACTCTCTAAGAGTAAGTCACCCTAAGACCTTCTTCATTAATTATTAAATTGAAGTATAAACGGGTCGAACTAAAACTTGACATTTAACTTTGACAAGTGTTAATTTAGTGTAAATGAAAATTAGTTTAATTCTTAATTTAGAGGTATAAATCTGGCACAACACTGATAATGTGATACTCAGGTGATATTCAGGTAAGCTAAAGTACGGATGCCCAAGATACTTTCATAGGCCTCGGACACAGTGGGCAGGCATGACAATGGACGATAATTCGCCGCACTGTCAACCTCCTTGAAACTTGGTACCACTTTTGCTCTCTTCAAAGCCAATGAAAAACCCTATTCGTAAAAGCACTCTTAGACCATGTCGCTAAGAGGATTCGCCTAGCTTTCTCCCACAAAGTTAACAATGAACCCGGGAACCTTATTCTGGCCAATAGAAAACTTTTTGGTAGACACATAATAACTTTCAATTTTCACTGTTATATATGGCCATTCTGGCTCTTCCCACCATCTAGATTCCATCAGGTGACCCGCTGAGTCACCACGTGTCGAAAGCTCAGTAGGACTTAGTTCTCCGGAAACGTGTCTCTATACCTGCACTGACGAAATGCTGCAAATCTGTTGCACATAATTCCTCACAAGAAACAGCCTGCTTTTCACTACAGGGAAACCAAGGCCAGAACTGTGTTGAATCGGAAATTGAAATGAAAAAAGTGGGCACGCTATTGTTGCACACAATAATTATATGTGACACAGTAATTGGTTTAAGCGCACTCTACTTTTGGCCGCCACTAAATGAAGAAATGCGTTGTTATCTTCTTCGACTCCTAAAAATAAGCTGGAAGCATACGCTTTGCAACCATTGACAAGTTAAATTTTTTAGTGACAACCTAATCTCCACTTGGGGACATTGCTCTTATTAAAAACGACAATGAGGAGTGCCTTGACTGACTGTGGGAGAAGCATAACTGAGCTGCTAGGGTAAAAATGGGCAATAAGGCTGGAAAAAGTATTCACCTCTAGAGGCACATTTATGCGACTTATACAGCGACTCTATCCTTTGGTATGTTTACGATTCGAAGAACACCAACATAGTACCGAACCAACGGTTTCTGTTCCTTAATTTCTTTTTCGTTCTGGTTCTTTGTAGATGGAGCTCTTTCACCATCTAGACTGTGGAAGTAGACGAACTGAATATGTCTGTGAAGGAAAGAATGCTGGATTTGAAACACTTGAAGAGACTTTTATGATTTTCTACGTTTTGTTATGTACAAAAATACTTCATTCTTGTTGTCTTCGGACTTAAGATAAAACAAACATTGGTGGGATTCGTCTAGAAAACACTTTCGATATTAGCGTAGCGCTTTGCTGCACTGAAGAATAAAGATCTGTTCCGATAACAGCTGCTAACAACTCCAACCTAGGTATGATTATTTTCTTAATGGAGCTACTGTACTTGGAAGGAACCAAAGAAAAAACTTGGAAGGAAACGACATTCGAATAAACGTCTTTATTGGCGTCACGAAATATATGGAACACCTAATGTTAAGAGAGCGTCTAAGAGAAAGTCTTGAAACCAGTGGCAACGGAGGAGCAGTTTTCAAGGACGACTTTTACAACTAGCAGTAAAACTTGTTTGAAGTTTAAACTCCAGACTTGATGTACATTGCATTGTTTATCTGTCAAAATCTTTTGTTGATCTTCAAAGTTTAAATTGAAAGTTTAAACTGAACTTGTAATAGTGGGCCTAAGTGTTTTCCGAGGAAGCCATCGTAGGTCCCAGAAACTTATTCGGATTGGTCTGGTGTTCATAAAACCTTTGATTTTTTTTCAAAATGTTTAATTATTGTGCGTCAGTTGTTTACTTTTCAGCAGTGACTTCCGTGGGAGAATTGTCGGAAGGAAAGCCATGTCGGTAATTGTGACTGATAACCTTAACATTTTTTTCAAAATTTTTCATTTTTGAGAGTCTGTTGTTTACATTTCAGCAGTGCGTCAGGTGGGAGAATTGCCCCAAGGGAAGCCTTCTCGATAAGTGTGACTGATAGTTTCTAAATGTTTTAAAAATGTTTAGTTTATGTGATAATTATGATATTTTTTCAAAATGTTTAATTTTTGTGAGCCAGTTGTTTACGTTACAGCAGTGACTTGGTGGAAGAATTATCGGATCCATTTTGTATTTTAATATTAAAAAAGGTCTTTTACCCAAAATATACCACCTGGACTACTTTTTCTTAAAATGTACGAAACTGCTCTAGTTAACATAATATTGGCACTTACCATATAAATCTGATCTCGGTACCACGTCATCCCAGTGAATCCAGCATTCATCATACGGCTTTTGTGAATTAGCGTGTCGATGGACTCCATAGTGACGTCAGACTTTAGCAATCCCTCAGTCCCCGACCAAATTATCGTCGGTTTCCTCGATTCTTCCAAAGTGCTGCCCCGAAATTCAGTGGACCAAGCTCCCTTTCCGGACTTGGTGTAGGCCAGCACTTTCAGCAGGTACTGGGTATTGGGAGTAAGGCCGTTTATGCGCAATGAAGGGTAATTGGTCGTGTAAGTGGTCGTGACGTTTGAGAAGACGTCCTGTACGGATAGCTCGTAGGACCAGTTTTGGAAAGCACTTTTACCTAAAAAAATATTATAAATTAATAAGTACAGTTTATACCATTGAAGAAACTAAAATCACCCTTTTATAAGTTGAAGTATATCCGAAAGTAATAAGAATATTCGTAATACTTGTTGAAAATTTTGGCGGACGGAATACACCGCTTATATATACAGCGCTTTTAAACAGTAGACCAGATTTTTTCACTTTTTGCTTTGCTCTTTACTAACTGCCAAAGGGCGTTAATGAAAAAACTGGCAAAAACGTCAAAAGATATTCACTTTGACTCGGATTTTGCCTTACCAACGTTACATAAGATATACAAAAAAATCTCTTTTTAGCAAAATTGCAGCACAATAAACTTTCCTAATCACAACGTTTTTAGGAAAAATACAAGGTTTTTGATAAAAATGAAAAAAAATATATGACAAAAATGTCAAAGTTATATTTCCAACGCCTAGTTGATGTTAATAACATGTGAATAGTTTATAGTGTACAGAATAAACGTATTATTTATTTTTTAGATGCGTCTACTAAAATCTCGCGTCTTACTAAAATCTCACTTTTTCGGAAAATAGTTTAAAAAAAATCCATGCAGCACTTACATAGGGTCCATGCAGGCTTACATAGGGTAAACAAAAAATCTCTCAAATTTTTTTGATTGACATCTCCTTACTAAATCCTCACTTTTTGAAAGATTGAGATGACTTTATCGAGCTTGGTTTTTTGACATTATCAAGCATGACAAAGGTTGTCAAATTTTTTCAAATTAAAGCTTTTTAAAAAAGTAAAAGATCTGGAGAAATTGATACTGGCTCGTTGGCTATCCATAATGAGCCCCAAATAATTTTTTTTTTAGAAAATGGCAACACAATAAATATAATAAATTTTTTGCATTTATCTTGCATTACTGCTGAAACCTCACTTTTTGTGAGTTGTTGTTGAGTTGTTAATAAGTTGAAAGGTCTATAGAACACTGTCAACCCATGGGGTAACGAAAAGATTCTTAGACATCGTATTGGCCTACCTTGTAAGGACAACAAATGCGGTGGTAACCACTTGGCCTTGGCAATGGTCCTTCCGAAAATGGTTTGCAAATTGGTAGGAGGATTCAGGGGCTTAGGCCACGGCTGGGTACTGTTCAAGTTGATCAGGATCTTCTTATACTGCGTCTTTCCCAAGTGGGATATCTTGTTGTGAAAGTATCGGTTCAAACCTTTATGGTATTCCTCGTTGTATACGGTGCCGCCATCTGTCCAGTAAAATTTTTGATTAGCGGTGCCGAGTGATGTGACCTTTTCCAGTTTAGGTTTTTCCACGTTTTTCCTAATATTTTTAACATTGGCTCTGCAAGGGACAATAAAAATACTGAACCACAGTCACCCTTCAAATTGTTATAGCACATACCCGTCTACAGATACCGTCAACATGGTATTCGCTTCTTGATTTGGAACAAAAAGTCGGAAATTGAGGTAATCAACTATAAAGGCTCCCAAGTTGGGAGGAGGGTCCCGAACTAAAGGGAATATAATGGTAGCAGCTTTATCGTGCTTAATGCCATTGCTGATATCAGAAAGCTCGAGTCTGTATATGCCGCTCTTAGTGCTGTTATCACGAATCGCCCAAAATAAGTAGCCGTTGCAGGGGTCAATTTCAAAACCTACAGGGCGATTGGTTATCCCTGCGTAAGCTACGGTAAGAGAAGTACCATCCAACAAGCACCTAAGAAAAAAAACCTTAATTACTGCTCTATTTTATAAGTAAAGTTGATGTTACCTTCTAATAATATAAGTTTTTTCTCCATTTTTTGCTTTCATCTCTCCTAAAATGTACAGCTGATTGTCGATCCAGTCTACGGAAATATCAAGAGGTAGAAAATCCAGCTGATCGGGTGTCAATATTGCAGTGCGATTCTGGGTTTCTTGCTCGATTGGTATCCTCCATACGTACCCATTACCATCGGAGAGAAATAAGAGTTTTTTTTCAATATGGATTCCTATGCCTGGAATAATAATAAAAATTATATATAAAATAAAAAAATATGAACAAGAAATGAAATTTGATTTTTATAGATGGTTAAATTGCATCTGTGGTAGATTTCTAAACCAGTGGTAAATTCCATCGTTAGCCATGCACCTAGTAAAGTCTCTACATGTGAAATGTAGATTTCCCTTTTTTTAATTATTTCAAAATATGATTTTGATTTTCAAACTAAAGTTTAGATTAAACTTGTAAAACTGGGCTTTAGGACCATTTTTACAACTATCAGTAAAGTTTTTTACACTGAAGGTGACAACGAGAAGAAGATTCTGATGTGTCGGTATCGGTTAAACTTCAGTTTGGAGTTTACGAGTGGTTGTAAAAGGCAAATATTTGTCGATCGACGATGAAGTTTAAACCTCAATTTGAAGTTAACCCGATACCGACAGGTCAGAATCTTTTGCTCGTGGTCACTTTTACAGCATTCAAATGACTGTTGAGTTTATCGTGACACCGACCAAAACAGTTTAATTAAAACATGAAATACGCTATTTTTTCTTATCTTTTGTCTTACTTCAAGTTTTATTTGAGGTTTGAACTGAAGTTTAACTGATAGTTATAAAAGTCGTCCTTAGGACGATTAAACATCAGTTTAAACTTCAGATAAAACATGGAGTAAAATTGAAGATATAAAAAAATAAGGTATTACATGTTTTAGTTAAACTGTTATGTTCGGTGTCACGATGAACTTAACTGTCATTTGAATGCTGTGAAGGTGGCAACCAGAGAAAAAGATTGTGATGCAGGTATCGGTTAAACTTCAGTTTGGAGTTTACGATAGGTTGTTATGGCCATTTCCACCAAGCAAATTTTAAGTAAACTTACAGTTAAGGGTCCTTAAGCCATAGCTGTTAGCATTAATAACCATGGTAATATTGGAAGCCTTAACTAAGTGTACTTAAAAATTGCTTGATGCGAACGGCCCTAAGTGCCACTTTTACAGTTATCAGTAAAACTTCAGTTTAAATCTCAGTTCAAACTTAAGATAAAACTTGAAGTAAAATTGAAGATATGAAAACAATAGCGTATTACATGTTTTAGTTAAACTCTTATGTTCGGTGCCATTATAAACTCAAGTGGCATTTCAATGCTGCGAAAGTGCGATAACGTGTCGATATCGGTTAAACTTCAGTTTGGAGTTTACAATAGGTTCTAAGGGCAACTTTTACAAGTTCAGTTTAAACTTCAAGTAGGATTCAAACTTGACCTGTCAAAGTACCACTAAGGATGACTTTTACAACTGATAGTAAAACTTCAGTTTGAAGTTAAAACACCAGATATTACGTAGATTGCATTGTTTATCTGTCAGCTAACAATGCAATCTACGTCATTAATGTATTTTAACTTGAAACTGAAGTTTTACTGATAGTTGTAAAAGTCACCTTAAAGCCCATATATTTGTCCGTCTAAAGTTTAAACTTCAAACTGAGGTTTTACTGATAGTTGTAAAAGTCGTCCTTACGAGTTGAAATTGTCAAGTTACTGACACCCACTGAAGTTTGACGTCTCCTGGACGTATCTCCTGGATAATGTTTGCCATTTCGACACAGAGCGCGTTTAAACATTATTGCTCGTTCAATCATTGCGAAGAGCTATAAATTCTGCCACGTTGGTAAGCATGACCATGATGTATAAGAGTTCCATATACTCATGCATTACTCTGAACCCAAAAAAATCTACAGAAGGTAAATAAAGTTCGAAAATAATTTTTCATACAATTTAGACAGCAGGTAGTCAAAACCAGCAAACTTTTAGTTCCTCACACCCAAAGCAGCCTTTTTTCTACATTCCGAATGGAATCCGAGTAAGTCAAACACCGGATTCATTTGTGACACAGACCACGTGGAGCATCTATTACAGAAAATTACAGAATAATCGTCTAGAGAAATAAAAGCACTTCATTATTAAAGTTGTACCTAAAGATGTAGTTCAAGTTCTAAGTGACGAGTCTTGGATAGCGCCATCTGATTATAGTTCACAGCAGATGTAGTCGTAACGGAATCTGACTTCTTTTCTTGTCGATAGAAGTGAAAATAGCGGCTGTAAGACAGAAATAACTACTTCACTTTTATGAAAGAGCCAACGTCTCGACCTTTACTGAGGTCTTCCTCGCTTATTGAAAAAACCCTGAGGAAGACCTCAATAAAGGTCGAAACGTTGGCTCTTTCACAAATGTGAAGCAGTTATTTCTGTACTACACCCGCTATTTTTACTTCTATCGACTTGATATAAAGGATGCAAAACATATATGATTATTTTCTTGTCTAGGAGGAGGTGAAAAAGAACAAAAAACCGTTGGATTCACTCCAATCGGTCCAATCGTTCTAAAAATACAGGTTAGTAGGTATACATTGAGAAAAAAACGAGAACTAACCTGAACGAACCTCCTTTAGATCAATTCCGAAAAAATTATATTTTTGCGGTTTTTAATAGGGATGAAGACTTCAAAATCCTCTATAAACGTAACAAGTATAATAAAAGTGAAATTAGTCCATTAAATATACTTTTTCCTAAATGCTCCAAAGCATATTCTAAAAGAATCTAAAAATTGACCACCGAAGGGGTCTGTCTCCAAAACTATTGAATCTACGGGACCTTCTTTGATGGGAGGTGCAAAAGGACATGAAAAAGAACAAAAAACTGTTAGATTCACTCCAGTCGATCAACTCGTCTCAAAAAAAAAGAGGGAATACCACCCTTTCCTTTTGGTCAATTTCAAAAAAATTATGGCAATTTTTTCGCCGCTTTTGATCGAAATGAGACTATTTCATTCCTCTATGAACATAAAAAACATAATAAGACTAAACTTAGTCCCACAAGTGAAATTTTTTCTAAATGCCTCCGAAGCACATTCTACAAGTACTTAATAATGGACCACCGAAGGGCTCTCTCTCCCAAATGATTGAACCTACGGGAGTTTCATTGATGGGAGGTTAAAAAAAATATCAAAGAGAATCAAAAACCGGTGGATTAACCCCAATCGGTCCTCTCGTTCTAAAGTTACAGGCGGTCAAAGTTAGAAAAAAAGAAGAAATACCCCTTTGGTCAATTTTGAAAAAACGAGGGTAATTTTGTTTGTTGTTGTTGATCATAATGAGGCGATTTCAATTTTTTATGAACGTAACAAACATGATAAGGGTGAAATTAGTCCCATAGGTGGGCATTTTTCTAAATTTCTCCAGAATACATCTAAAAAGTAATTCAAATTCTACCATCAGAGAGGTTTATTTCCAAAAATATTGAAACGAAACTTTCTTTAGTGGAATGTGAAAAAGGACATTAAAACTTACAGGCGGTAAAAGTTTTTGTTGAAATGAAACAATTTCAATCCCCTATGAACGTAACAAACATAATAAGAGTGAAATTAGTCCCATAAGTGGACTTATTTCTAAGAGCCTCCAAAGCACGTTCTAAAAGTACCTAAAAATGGGCCACCAAAGAAATCTATCTCCCAAAGTATTGAACCTACTTCTTTGGGATTTTCATTGGTGGGAGATTAAACAGGACACCAAAGTGCAGTTTTATTTATTTTTTTTTAATTGCATGAGAACTGTATTGAATAATACCATAAAACTTTGGAGTCTTGTGTATCAAACGGAAATCCTGCTAATTTCAGGGCAATGTCCATTAAATTGGTTGCAAAAGAAACATATTTTTTAGATCTAATCAAAAGTTGCCAATCGAAAACTCTATAAATATAAGTAATAGATATTAATTTAATAATAAATAAATATCATAATTTATTCAATTATCAATACTTTCACTTATTGTTTATTCCTGCATTATTCCAACAAGAATTTTTTAAATACTCGAAGAATATTCCTAGAATATTTATAAAAGAATATTCCCTATAGAGATTGTAAGAATATTACTAGAATATTCGGTGTTATGTGGGGATTGCTTCAAACTCCTGCAGCATTATTTAACGCTGCAATAATTACGATATGACTGACTTTTTCATGCAGCAACAATATGGCCATATGTTTGCAGCTTTTCCACACAAAGCGACTGGAAGTTCGGTAGTTTTTCCTAATTCCGTCCATCCATTCCGAATTGCTGCGGCTTGTAGAAGTTCCAGGAGGTAGTGCAATCAAAACTAAGAACATTAAATGTTTCTAGGGTCGAAGCTGATCTATTGCCCAATATTTGTTCTTTGACTTTTTTGACTTGAGTTTCAATCCTTCTATTTTGTCTAATTTAGAGTTTACATACTCATGCAGCTCGGTATTCTTCTAACTCCATGATACTCAAATGACTCGTTTTAGCATTGAGAGTGATTCAAAGGGTTTCTAAGATTCATATTATTGCTTGTGACAATGCATAGGGATTGCAATACATGTGAAAATCAACATCTGAAACGTCAAAAGAAAAAGATGAATAAGCGAAAGTCTATATACTTTGATTATGCCATCCTTTTCTAGATGACGTTTTCTAATCTACACGGGTTCAGTTGATACTAAAGATTTTAAACGAAGTCGGTTATTTCCTTAACATGTCGTGAATTAAGAAACCAGTTTTTTGAACTGGTCGCCCAATTTAAAACTTATTTCACTTTGGTGCATTTCTAATATTAATATTGTTTATCAATCTCAATTTATTTCATTTTGGTAATTAATGTAGATAAACAGAACATACCTTCTATAGAAGTGTTATCAGAGTGGTAGAGATGCATGCTGTCACCAAAAAGCGATTCCAACTGAAAAATCGCGTGCTGCGTTCCCAAAATCAGAATTGGTCGCTGGGTTTCTAAAACTTCACAGACAATAAGGAGGGTCAGTACTGATGAGGCTTACTCAGACATACGTTGAGGTTCTTTCGGAGTGGTGACTTTAACAGTACTGGCAGGACCAGCTCCATAATTATTCCTCATTTGCACGGATATTGAGTAATTACGGTTTGGATACAAGTTGGTTACTACATTGTAAGTTCTTGTCGAAGGAACGTCCTGAATATGTAAACATTAATTATAATAATCGTTTAAACTCAATTATTGTCCTATAGTTTTAAATTTTATTCACATGAAGAAAAACCGATAACAAAACAGACTGAGAGATTGAGTTTAAACCAAAGGTAAAAAAACGAGTCTTGTTTTGGTTTCTAGCGGAAAGCATGCAAAGGAGTGAGAGTTGTTAGTCAAACACCACGTGTTAGCAGACACTTAGGTTAGGAAATAGTAGGGGCGCAGACAAAGCAGAGATAACTCTATAAAGCTAACTACAAAGTGATTAAGAACGTTATGTGCAGAGAAAGTGATCAATTGCTGCTCAGTCTACACGGCCCACCTTAACTTCGGTGCGGGCGGGGCCCTGCCCTTCCGAAGCTCCCTCTTCGGTTATCTTGAGCACATAGGAGAGGAGAGGGCCATGGGGAAAGGGACCCGGTTCCCATGTAACGCTAACCGAATGAGCGTCCAAAGGCGCGATTCGGACATTCGTCGGGGGCGAAGCCGGAATACCTTCCGCCAAAGTGGCAATCACCACGCTCTGTTTTGAGTAGATCGGCTCGTCGCCATGGCTTTGGTGTCCCAACATAAGAGCTACCCGAAACTACGGCACAAATCTCTTTTTTGGAAACGCAATTTACTAAGATCGATAAAGAACTTACGCGGTATTTTGTGTATGGTTGTAAGTTTTCAATTTGAAAATGATTAGTGCTAGGGTTCCATGTGGCGTTGCGGCAATACTGCCACGATGCAGCCATTTCTTCGTAGCGCCACTGAGGATGAAAGATCAGTCTTGCTCTGGAGGCATCAAGAAACCTGTTAGCACTAAAAATTGCGATTATTATTTAAGATAAGAAGCCTATTGAAAAGTTTACTTCCACTCCAGCTTTAATGAGGTGGCCTGCAAGGAGTTATCCACAAGGGCTGGTGCCGGCAGTAGCCCGATGAGCACTCGGAGTTCACTAAAATATTTTCCGATGGCTTCGTTGCAGGCAATTACGCAGTAGAGTTCTCGTTGACTAACACGGTCCGAAGTTCCATTCTAATTGTGAAACAATGTGGTGGAAGTTTAGCTAGATGGAGAGTAACGTAATGTGTGGTACTTACACAGACTTTTTGGCATGATGAAGAGAGGGCGACAGTCCACAATGTACAGCCTTTGGTGCACTGGAAACAAAAAGAATGCATTAAAGTGGATTTTCTCCTAAACAAATTGGTTAGTAGTGAGCCTCTTTGTATCAAAGATGTTTGGTGTAAGTGGCACTTACACACTCAATGACATATATTTTTTTTAAATTATTATCTACTTATCCTAGTAGCTCAACGGTACTTATGTACAACCGCTTTTGTCAGTTGGGTCTAGTTGTTGCAGTTACTTGTCGTCGCTACTTATAAGGTGGTGTTTTAATTTATTTTGTAATGAGTAACAAAAATTGTTTCAAATTATCCATCTTGCCTAAACATTTCCTTATAGTGAATCATCGCCAATTGGGTACAAATAAATTGCCATATTGCTTAAATTAATTCCTGAGGAATATCCAAGTTAATTATCCCATTGCTTTTAGGCAACGTCTTCGTTACTCGGACGGAAGGTGTTTCTATTTTACTTAATATGCTTACTTTTTTAATTAACTGTAGTAAACGTAAATTAATTAAAATAAGTAATTTCTTCTTATTGCTTGACTAAAAACAGGCCTGTTTACTTATTACATATTGTTATTATTAACTGTATTTTTTTTATAATATAGCTTTTACGAGGTTTTTTGATGCAATATGGAAGTTAACTATTCTTGTTAGCAAGCAAGTAACGGGAATAGTTACTTAGACGGTAGGGAGTTTCTATTCTATTTTACATAATTTAGCTACCTACTTAATTAACTGCAGCAACCGTAAATTGCTTAAATTAGGTAATTTCTTCTTGTTACTTAACTAGAATCGTTCTATTTATGTACAACTTATTGCTTCTGACATTTTGTTTCTCTTTTTTGGAAATATTTGTATAATAGAGAGCTTTTAACAGTTTTTTTGGAATTTTGGAATATGGACATTATTTATTCCCGTTGTTATGTTACAATGTAGCAGAAGTAACAATCAATTACTTAAAATAGGTAATTGTTATTTACTATTTAACTAAAGTTCTATTTACCGATTACTTATTGTTCCTGTTATTTCGTTTTTTTTTGTAGATTTTTTTTTTTAAATATAGCTTTAAGCAGTTTTGTTTGCAATATTGAAGTTAATTATTATCGTTGCTTGTTACCACTGACTTTGTTACAACGGTGGTAATGTTTTTCTTTCAAATAACATAGCTAGCTACTTAATTAACTGAAGAAACAATAAATTACTTAAATTAGGTAATTGTTTCATATTACTTGAGTAGAACTGCTTTTACTGATTTCTTGTATCTAAGTTAACTATTCTCGTTGCTGCACCGAGACTTCACGTTCGGCGGATATCGTTACCAGTTTAAAGGTTTCCAATGCTAAAAAAAGGCGTCTCCAGATTAGCTCGATGGTGGTAACTGTAAATTCTTTAAAATAGGTATTTGTTTCTTATTATTGACAATATTGAAGTTAACATATACATATAACATAACATAAATTGCCGTTGCATGTTAGCACTGATTTCGTTTCTTTGATGGTAAGATGTTTCTATTTCACATACCCTAGGTACCTACTTAAATAACTCTGAAGGAACAATAATTATTTAATGTAGGCAATTGTTTCATATTACTTGTGTTAAACTGTTCTATTTACCCATTACTTATATCTAAGTTAACTATTCCCGTTGCATGTAAGTGATGTTTTCGTTACTTGGACGGTAGCTTGTTTCTGTTTTACATATTATAGCTTCATACTTAATTAATTGAAATAACAGTAAATTACTTAAAAAGGTAATTGTTTCTTATTACTTCACTAGAACCGTTCTATTTACCGATTACTTATTGTTCCTGCCATTTCGTTTTTTTTTATAAATTCTTTTGTAATATAACTTTTAGGAGTTTTTTTTATTCTATATTGAAGTTAGCTTCTTCCGTTGCTTGTTAGAACTCATTTCATAACTTCGATGGTAAGATGTATCTATTGTACATAAGTAATTTAGCTGCCTTCTTAATTAAATGAAGTAACAATAAATTACTTAAATATGTCAATTGTTTCTGATCATTTGAGTAGAGCTGTTCTATTTACCGATTTCTTATGTCTAAGTTAACTGTTCCCGTTCCTTGTAGGCAGTGTTTTCGATACTTAGACAGTAGGGTATTTTACATACTTCATTAAGTAAAGTAACAATAAATTACTTAAATCACTTGGACATGTTGAAAAAAATGGCGGGCACCTAGATGACTAAACATCTGTATGTGCCCTGTTAAATTTATACTTTCTATATATAGTAGTATATATTTATAACTATTCTATATACTGATTACTTATTGTTTTTGTTAGATTTTTTTCTAGAAATATTTTTAAAATATAAGTTTTTTTATGCAATATTGAAGTTATCAATTCCCTATGCTTCTTAGCACTGATTTCGTTACTTCGATGGTAAGACGTTTTTATTTCACATAATTGATCCATCTACTTATTTAAATGAAGTAACAATAAATTACTTAATATAGGCAATTGTCTCATTATTTAAGTAAAACTGTTCTATTTACCGATTACTTATGTTTAAGTTAACTGTTTTCGTTATTAGCAACAATTTTCTTTTCTTTATAGCTAAACGTTTAATTGCTATTTGTTTTGTTAGATAGTAATTCTTCCAGCATTACTTAAACGACAGTAATATATAAATAAATCGCTTATCGTAATGTTATTATATATTCATATCCAGAGCCGTTGTTGTTACTTGATTGAAAGATTTTTTTAATAGGTATCCACTGAATTAGTTATTGGCACTTATTTTAATTTGGCATGGGTGTGGTTCAGTAGATAACTTAATCATCAATGTTTGTACTTTCTAAGAATCGCTATTTCCACATATGGGTAACTTAAGTCACTTATATATGCTAGAAATATTTTTAAAATATAAGTTTTTTTATGCAATATTGAAGTTATCAATTCCCTATGCTTGTTAGCACTGATTTCGTTACTTCGATGGTAAGACGTTTTTATTTCACATAATTCATCCATCTACTTGATTAAGTGAAGTAACAATAAATTACTTAATATAGGCAATTGTCTCATTATTTGAGTAAAACTATTCTATTTACCGATTACTTATGTTTAAGTTAACTGTTCTCGTTATTAGCAACAATTTTCTTTTTTTTTATAACTAAACGTTTAATTGCTATTTGTTTTGTTAGATAGTAATTCTTCCAGCATTACTTCAACGACAGTAATATATAAATAAATCGCTTATCGTAATGTTATTATATATTCATATCCAGAGCCGTTGTTGTTACTTGATTGAAAGATTTTTTTAATAGGTATCCACTGAATTAGTTATTGGCACTTAATTTGGCATGGGTGTGGTTCAGTAGATAACTTAATCATCAATGTTTGTACTTTCTAAGAATCGCTATTTCCACATATGGGTAACTTAAGTCACTTATATATGCTATGAAATAAATGACGATTATTAATATTGTTATAAACTGATTAAGATCCTCAGTTGGCTAAAACTATTCTCTTAGGTTGTTATTAAGCTTACTTTAATGCAAATAACTTTATTTACAGGCAGTATTTTTGAGTTTAGTATTTGTAGAAATTACTTAAATATTTAGAAGTAATTAATCTGCCGCAATAATTATTATTTTAATTACTATAAGTAATTTTATTACTTACCTAAATATTTCTCTGCCAGTATACAATCGCAAATAAAGGTATTGCTGAATACGGGTTCAGCATATTATTATATTACTATAACTACACTTTATGTTATATAAATATAGTGAGATAGAAACTAAGTAGAAGAGCAGTTATGCAGTTATAAGAATTCAAAACAGCACGTGCCATGGCGTATCAAGGGAACCAGCTTTAACCATGTTAATCAGGCAGTAACTGGCCTTTGAGACACACGCTAGAGAACCCACACATCTATCAGGTTATAAAACTTAATAATACACTCAAGTGCCATTTATTCGTTAACACGATGGTATGTAGACACAATGAAGCGTTAAATAGTCCAAAAAGTTGTCAATGCCAATCTCTGCAGCTTTTTTTTCCACAAATGACATTAAGATTAGGTATCCCACAGGTTACTAAGGGCCAACTCAATTGTCTTAAATTTCAATTAAATAAAAGTTATAACAAAGACTGTTTGATGACTCCAGAACTGGTAATCGACTGTTTCTGTGGATTATCAGTACAAATCCTTAGGTTATAAATCTTTTAAGTCAAAAAGCTCAAACTGGACTGCAACTTAGTTTGTCCTTCCTTGATGAATTATTCCTTGATCCTAATGAAAGTGCTTAGAGTAAAAGTAATATTACTAGCATATACTAATTTCCAGCAATTTTTGTAGTAGTACAAAACATTTTTGTACCATTTTTGCATAATTTTTACAAATCGGATCCTTAAAAAGTTGGGTTGTAGTACTACCTTGTTTCGTTTTGATGTTTCAGCATCAGTTCTTTCATCGCCTCTAAAAATCCCTGAATCTAAAGGATTGACTTGCTGGCGAACATATCAATACTTAATCCGCACATCCTCATTAGATTTTTAGAGAAAATATAATAAGCTTTTGTTCCAAATTAATTAAACATGTTTAGTAACATAAATGTTAATTCTATAGAGAGCACACATAATATTTATGAGCAAATACCAATAATATCCATTAGAGGCCAGAGGCCATGTCAGGGTAATTGTTTTGTACCTTTCTATCAGACACATCAGAAGTGGTCATTAATGTCGTATAATATTTTTGCATTGAAGTGTTAGAGATAAGAGGTTCTAGTCAAAATAATTGGACTAGATTTGATATACTCGGGCGCCGTTGAAAGCTAATAATAGTTCCATAAATTTATTTACTAAATCTGATTTAAAAAACAAAAAAAAGCGTATATTATTGCGTAAAATGGGGGAATCGCTCTAAAAACGTCCTGAATAATATTTTATAAAAATTCCAATTAATCGAGTTTGGAGGCGATTATACGTCCTAATATAAGTAGTGTGATAAACAAATTTTCTTGGACTGGCCTGTTACCTTTCCAATAATAAATTAATAATTCTTATGTCATTGCTAAGAAGGGGACTTTATTTATCCAAACAAACTGAAATATCCTATCACTTGAAACCCTCGACAATAAGCAGAAATGGTTCGTGTGGGAACCTTGTCGAAAGTAAAGGACTCTGCACAGTGATTCGTAAATATTTTGGTTACGATTGCTGAAATTTATCAGTCTTAAAAACCTGATCCTTACAGTATAAACATTGTAAGAACCAGATGGCCCAACTTGCTACTGCTTGTTGAACATTTAATTCTACACATTAAAGTACCTAACATTAAGCTTAATTCAAAATTAAACAAAAAAAAAAGCAATAAATTAGGCATTGGTTTTAGGGGTTAAATTGTTAATTACTTTGGCCCTAAATTTTGAAATTTGCGAATGGGAGGAAGGAAGAAAGAAATGTATGTGCATTGTTTATCGATAGTTTATTTACGTATTATATATTTGTGTTTTAAAAGATCGCATAACGCAAATTTATGAGAAGTACAAGAATATCAAAGAAGAAGGTTCAACTATCTAAGATTCACACTTTCAAAAATATTCTTAGAAAAACTACTCATCGAAAAGAATATTTTTAGCTAATGCTTTTCTCATGGGAATATTCTTAAAAAATATATTCTTTGCCGGACGAAGTCTTAGATAACTTTTTTCATAAAAGTTTTGTACGGTAAATGTTAGAAAATTTGTCTTTAACACACTCCTAGAACACTCCTCGCTGAGAATCCTATTAGAAACTCTTTTATTGAAAATTTCCTTAGAAATTTTTCCTTTAAAATCTCTATGTTCATGGAGAATTATTTTCTATAAACGTTAAAAAGATCTTTCATCAATATTGAGAATCACTGAGAATTTATTAGTTTATTAAAAAATTGTATATTTTTAATGAGAAATTTCTTAGAAAACGTTTTCTTTGCCGGGTATAATCTTAGATATATTTTTTTCATAAAGTATGTTTCATCGTTAAATGTTCTGTCAGAATATTTGTGGAAAAATGCAATTTATTGGGAATATCCTTAAAATAAGTTATCTTCACAAAGATTTTATTTATGGTAAATAAATGTAAGAGAATCAATTTTTCTAATTTGGTCATAAACAAAACATTTTTAGAAAACCTCAATCGCTGGGAATATTTTTAGAAAAATGTGTTAAATTTTTATTGATTATCTTAGATAATTTGTCCATAAAGATTTGTTTGCGATAAATGTTACAGAACTCGAATAATTGTATGAAAACATATTTTTTCTAAAAATGTCAGAGAGTCCTCTAAGGTAACTATTCTCGTACATTCCTAAACAATTCGTCATTAACAAAACAATTCTTGAAAAAATATTATCTAACAATGCTTTAAGAAAATGATTTTCTATGAAGAATTTCGTTAAAAAACGATTTATTTGCCGGAGGTAGACATAGATAATTTGCCTTCTTGAATGTTTTTTTTTCGATAAATATATCTTTAGAAAAACTATTCTCGCTGAGAATGTTTTCATATTGAGACTTCCTTAGAAAGTGTGTTCAAGCGTAGTTCTAGATAAGTGTTCTTTTCCTAAAGACTATTTCTTTGCTAAATGTTTGAAAATTCTCCTCGAGTATTCCTAAAAAAATCGTCTTTAACCCAGTAAGTCTTAGAAAAACTGTCCTCCCTAAAAATATTTAGAAAATGTTTTGTTTTATTGAGAATTGACTGAATTGAAAATGTCCTTTCCAAGATGTCTCTTTTGGCGGGCAATGGAGAATGGAGAATTTTTCTTCGATAAATGTTAGAAAATCCTCTTCGAATATTCATAGAAAATCCGTCGTTAAAAACTGGAGTAGTGAAAAACTGTCCTCGCTGAGAATGTTTAGAAAATGTTTGTTTACTGAGAATTTTATTGGAACATGTTTTATTTGCGACGGCGTTGACATAGATACCTGTTGTTTAAGAAAAGTTTTTCGTCGACAAATGTTAAATAGTAGAAAATAGAGAAGCAATAAATATTAGAAAATCTTCCTTAAATATTCTTAGAAAAATCGTCACTTAGAAAACTGTTACAAAATATATGTTACAAATAATAAATGTTACAAAATCGTCTCCAAATTTTTGGAACATTCGTCTTTAGCACACAGTGTTAGACTGTCCTCACTGAGAATTTTTTAACAAATGTTCTTTGATTGAAAAATTCCTTACAAAATGTTTTCTTTACCGGGTATAGTTTTAGATGCCTTTTACTCACAAAAAGTTTTTCTTTGATTAATGTTAAAAAATTTTAAAAAGAGCTTTTCTTCGACAAATGTTAGAATATTGGAATATAGAGCAGCAATAAATATTAGGAAATGCTGCACGAATATTCTTGGAAAATTCGTCATTAACAAAATTATCATTTATTGAGAATTTGCGTTGAATTGGCGGATTGGGAACAAAATTCGAACTACAAGCTCATCGCCGACGTTTCTTTTAATAATGCTTAAACTTATTCAGCGCTACAAAGATATAAATGTCTCAGAAGCAGAAACGGCAATCATTTGAAACACCTCACTTCGAGCATATAAAATAAATCTTTTGAATTGATTCATTCAAAATTAAAATGAAGACATTTTAAAAAGTTAAAAAATTAAAAAACATTACAGGTTTACACACTCTAAAATTTTTAAACACTTTAAAAACAATAGCTGCTATTAAATTAGCAGTTAAAACAATTAGTAGTTATTAAAAACAGATGAGCTTGTAGTTCGAATTGTGTTCCTAATCTGCCAATTCAACGCAAATCAATAGATCCTGGGAAGTAAATTTTTCACTTCATTTATTCAGAATTTTCTTAGAAAATTTTCTTTTTATCGCGTGTAGTTTTAGGTGTTTTTTATTCATGAAGAAATTTTCGATTAGTATTAAGGAACATAACCGAATATTTTGAACAAAACTTATCTTTAAACCAAAAGCCCTAGAAAAACTTCATCGCTCAGAATATGTCTAAAAAAATTTTTCATTAGAAATTATTTTCTTTTCTGAGTGCAGTCTTAGAAATCTTTTCTTGAAGAATTCTTATTCGATAAACGTTAGAAAATTATTCTAGAATATTGTTAGAAAAATCTTAATTTATTGAGAATATGAAAAAATCGTTAGTTGCCTGGGCATAGTTTTAAGTAGTGTTCTTCGTGAACTATTTTTCTTCGATAAATGTTAAAGAATCTTTCTTCTATATTCCTAGAAAATTCGTCATTAACAAAGCTATTCCTAGAAATCTGTTCTCGCTGTGAAAATTTCTAGAAAATATTTTTTATTTAGAATTTCTTAGAAAATAAATTGTAATTGCCAATTGTAATCTTAATTCTAAATATATCTCTCTAAATGTTTAATAGTAATTATTTATCTTCCAGAAGAATTTTCTTCCATAAATGTTAGATTCCTTGTTCCTCGATTCTTTCATTACTAAAACTCAAAAAATCTAATGACTGATTTTTTAGGATAAAAATATCATTAGGAAACTGTCCTCGTTGAGACTGAAAGCTCTGTAGATGTTTTTATAAAATGTTTTTATATAGCGAATTTCCTTACAAAATGTTTACTTTGCTATGTGGAGTCTTAGTTAATGTTACTTCAATAATATATATGTATTTCAAAATTTTCCTCAAACATTTTTAGAAAATTCATCTTTATTAAAATGGTTATTTACTTTGAAGGAATAAGACTGTAGGAAGGAAAAGTAGATATACCTATACTACTTTATTAAAATTTTATTAGTAGGAAGGAATAACCAAGAGGAACATAAAATTCATGGGAAGTAATTTATTAGGATTGGAGATGGTTCATTGTCTCCTTTCTATCTACGGGATTTGGTATTGCGGGTGTCCAGCACAACCTGGACATAGGAGATTAACATGGGAAATCGGTTTTTATTATTTTGCGCCTGTACGGTTGAATTGATTGAAAAACTTCTAAGAGTAAAGTTGTAGAGCGTATGGTCAGCTATCATCCTGTAATTTTTTTCAATACCCCAGTATTAGTCGTTTTTTGGAAAAACGCCTCGAAAAGTGCAAACATTTGAATTTGGCGCGTCACCCCCGCAATGCATGTGCAGTATCGCCAACATAATTTCGGTTAATTTTTACTGTATTATGACGTTAATTACTACATGATGTGGTCAATTTCAAATATAAGCAAGATATTCATCTAGCAGGCTGAGGAATTGACAGATTCTTCCTATTCCATCCGTGTAAATGTATCATTTACTTGTCAATTTCTCAGCTTACTAGATGAATATTTATTTGAAATGGACTCTAGTCCCTCAAAATAAATAAGAAAGGAAAATCGGCTCTGACTTTGACATAAGAAATTATTATGTTGGCGACACTGCACATGCATGGCGGGGGTGACGCGCCAAATTCAAATTCTTGCACTTTTCGAGGGGTTTTTCCAAAAAACTGCCAAAACTGAGGTATTGAGAAAATTACAGAATGATAGCTGACCATAAGCTCTACAACTTTTCTCTTAAAACTTTTTCAATCAAATCAACCGTACAGGCGCAAAAAAATAAAAACCGATTTCCCATGTTAATCTCCTATGTCCAGGGTTCTGCTGGACACCCGGTATGCAATGTTTTGTAGGTAAAAATGCTACATCTTTGTTTTCGAAAGTACCCTTTGTAATGTATTTTCTGCTTTGCTTATGTTATATTGCTTTGGCATGGTAAGAACTTCTGGATCGACCTCTATTTCTTATTACGGCTTTTGTCTGTGACTTTCAGAAAAGCCTTTAGTATAGTTCTTCTCAGTGTAACCGTCCTTTTTTTAAAATTTTCAGTTCCAAATTTTAGGCTTTTTGTTACTAAAGAATATTCTTCATGTCTAAAGTCTTGATTATTTCTATTTTTATTGATGCAGAATGATTTAATTTGAAGTCGACCTTCGAACCAAATTTTATTCTCAATTTCATAGTTAGTCATATGTGTTTAAATAATTAAAATTACATTACAACTACTCCATACAACTGTTTGTCATTTCTGTCCCATATGATAAAAGTGTTATCGAAACCGACGTATCGAATCCAGAAGTTGGGTCTATGATCAGAAATTTGAATAGCGACTATTTCTATAATTGGTGACAATGGGAACTCATCCCGATCAAGGAACTGATTTTTCATTTAAAAGTCCGAGCTTTCATCGCAATAGCTTCATCTAATGTCTTCTCGATTGGTGTTCTGTCCAAATAAAGTCGTTTTTCCAGATAAAGTTTGGATGAAGGAAAAATCTACTTAGAGAACTCAATGGAGTGAGTTAATAGTGGGCTTGAGGAGTACAATCATTTTATGAATATAAGGTGACCCATAATAGGAACGATAAAACTCATGACGTTCATATTCTTCAAAGCTCTGTAGATTTGTATTTCAATTCTTTAGGTTGGTTCGTTGTGTATTAACTTATATGTTCTTATCAAAACGTATCTTTTACTTGTATAGTTTAAAATACATGAGAACGGTGGCATTTTCTGATCTACTGGAACGATTTTGATTAATTTGTCGTTTCGGCAGCATCCTTACTGCTGACTTTTCTTCATTCTATATGTTCTTTTGTGGATGTTGTTTCTGGTTCAGAAGTATCCTGACTTTCCATATCAGTATTCGTTTTCTGGTTATTGAAGTGTCGTTGCCTCTACCGTACCTATCGTGTCAGGAACTAGAGTTGCTGTTGGATCAACTGCGAAATTCTTAGCAGGTTTTCCTCGTTTACTTCTGAGACGTATGTTTCAATGAAAGAAGGATCTACGTTACTGCAGTCGGTTGATAGACGAAACTTTGAAAGACAAATTCTAAATTACCACGTTTTTACCAGTTTTCACCAATGGGCTGTCCAAAACTTAAAAAAAAACAATAGGTTTTTGCCAACGGTTTTTACATTTTTATTTAGTAAATTATTTCTCACTGCAGTACATCAGACAGGAAGCAATTGAACAACCCGGATGACCGGCGGCCTGAAACGGATGCAAACTGAGAACGAAGAGGAACGATTCTTCATTGGCTCATTTTTTCAAATTAGATGGCCATCCAGGCGGCCCTGCTGGATATAAGCGTGCGACCTTTATTATGCGTACATTCACCGGAAACCTCAATTAAGTTGCGTTTGGACGCATTTTAATTAATGCTGTCTCTTAGGAATGCTTTCCCCAAGTCTTTGCTGATATGGCCTCAATTGGTGGATTGCCAGCCAAAAGACGAAGCTAACTGTCTGAGGTATGTTATCTGAATATATTTAACTAATCTAAACCGTGTGTTTATGGTCAGATGTCTATGTATACCTACGCTTGATCCGAAACATTGAAAAATTAAGCTGAATGAACCATCACAAATAACCTACCGCACGATGGCGATTATTTCGAGGACATAATGAGGAAGTGGTGAATTAGGTTGTCCATACACAACTTAACTCTAATTTGTGTGCTTTGTTAATGTTACGAGGCTGACATACGTTTTACCTTAACAAGCGCTTTCTGGACTAATTTTAGGCGATTTGCTCTCGATTATAATATCTCTATAGGTTTGAAGAAAGCAATAAGTCATATTTAGTAGGCTTTTTATCTATATTATAATAGCTGTATTGAGAGATAAAACGTCGGATATGCGGCTGAATACAAGCACAGAATGTAAACACATCGCGGAGGTCGCATCTTAAACACCATCTTTCATCTGACCTGTGACCATTGGAATACATTTTCAGTTATTTTTATGTTAAGCCCACAATATAGTCGGTTTGTGTTAAGATTTCCTTTACAGAAACAACAATAATTTGAATTCGTTGGTTTTGTTACAAACTATTTTTCCAACTTCATATATTAATCAGATCAGTACTACTTCCTGCAAAACGGGAGGTTTGTCTTTAAATGGGAATGGCTAGAATTAACTAAATTTTAAGTGAATTAGTGTCTTCCTAGATTTAGTCGATCAAGAATCCCAAAAGTCATCATACGACAATTTTGGTTTTGGTTGTGAGGTGAGAAAGTTGAGTTGAGAATTCTCTAATTTAAATAATGGGATATATATCCGGTAAAACACTCTGTGTATGTTCTTAATGGCAATGGTTCTTAAAGCACTGAAAGTCTTCATTAAGACGTATGTTATTATGCATAAACAAAGAAAATAAGTACTCGCAAATTTCTTCGAAACTTCTTCGAAAGGCTCAATCGTTCAAACTCAATCCAATACTAGAATGAAAAAATTGAAATATGATTAGTTCAAAAGCGATTCACAATATCAACGTTAAAAGTACCGGGTGAAATGTTGTTGATTAGAAAAAGTCATCTAGCAGAGCTATGAATTTTTGACAGAAAACGATGAAATAATCAAAGTAAATGGACCACTAAACGGATACCGCCCTCGGTTTTTTTGGGACACAAGGCCCCCCCCCCCCCTTCACGAGTCCCAAAATCTTGTCCAAAAATCTGATTCACATTCTTCAGTAATGCCTTTAAAAAGTAATTTTTCTACAGCTTGCTTCGGCTGATCTTTATTTATATTTGACATCCTGCAAAGTACCACTGCTGGTATATTAACAGTTGAATTAATTTTGTGGACTGCTGGTGGAAAAGACTGATTATTGTAATCAAATTGTAATGTGTAAGTTTGATCAAACTTATTCATTCTTCAGTCAAGTTCTTTTCTGTTGCTATCTGTTTCATCTTCTCATAACATATGATCATCTGTCTGCGATGGTGTTCGGTGGTGCCGGTGTCAGTTAATTAAACTTGATTCATTTGTATAGTGTCACAAACAAATTAATATTTAAAATCTAGTATATTTCAACAAAATTCTATTCAGTTTGCGGAATATTTGAAATGATAATGCTGCTTTTGAAAAGTCAACTTCTAATAAGGTACTCTTAACCTACCCTTAATGAATATCTATGTGGAAAACCATTAATAATGTATTTATTAAATTGTTACTAACTACTTGCTTCCCTGAGTGATCTTCCTCATTTTTGAGACACTCTAATATTCTTGTTTAAGTGCTTTTTTCAGGAATTCTTGGAAATATCAGATATTTTTGAAGGAACTGTAAATAGTACATATCCTTTGCTATTGTACACGATAATTCTGTTAAGTTTGTTCTTCGAATAGAATAAGACTCCTTCAGCGTTCTGAATGACTAACGATAGCATTTGAAATAAGCGCAGTTTCTAAATCAGCAAAAATCTCCCTTTCTTTACCTAAGTCAGCAACGAAAGGATCTTCATATTTGGCTGTAAGTGTATTTGTTTTTTTTTCAAGAGCATCATCCTTAAGTTGAGACCACACTTGATAACCGACTTCAAATTTCACTTTTCCACGCCAAATTTTTCTTCGTATAAAAATCCTTAAGTGCTTCTAGGTTTACTGAGGACAGCTTTTTTCATTTCCAATGCAGCAATCTCTTTAAATTTTTGGAGACTTCAGTTGGGACTTAAAATAAATTCAGTTTAAGCCTCGACTTAAAATGCATTTTTCATCATTGGTTAATGGAGCATCATCAGGAATATTTTTGGAACAAAGTATGAAAATACAATCTAAAGTGTTTTGCGGGCTTTGAAGCCGTGGCCCAGTGGAATTTCTTCCGGACGTTTCGTCTACAGCTGCGGAAGACATTATCAAATGCGATGAGGCAATTGGCGAAGTGACTTCTCGTGCATCCCAACGTTGACTGATTGATTGTGATGATTGATAGAGTGACTGCAGTGGGGGTAATGGTGGCGCGGGGTTTCGGCGCACTTGAAGTATCTCGTAGAACTCGCTTCCAGTCTGCATTTATAAACGTAATTTCCTCCTTCTTGTTGAAATTGTTAACGTGTTTAAATATCTCAATGGCCTCTCTCGTTAGTCTTGAACAGAAATGCTACGATTGATATAAGATATCCAACTGGTTGAAAAGAATGGTATGACGTTCAGAGAGAACGTGCTCTGCTACTGCAGACTTTTGTGTTTGTTCCAGCCTGCAACTTCTGCAGGCTTGTCTTCCGTAATCCTCGTGTTGACAATGCGTTTTGTGGTGCCAATGTATACCGAGTCACAGCTGTATGGAACTCGGTAAACTATAGGTCCGGATAGGGAATCTCTGCGGTCTTTGGCCGATCTCAAGCTCTGTTTCGTATTGTACGAGTGGGTTTAAAGACAGTTATAACATTGTGCTTTTCTGCCGTGCATGCCTGCCGATCCTGTGCGTTACTTTGTGGATGTATGGTAGATTAGTCCATCCGCGCTTTTTTTTGTCTTCTCTCGTTGTTTCTTCCTGGCATTCTACATTGCTTGGACGCACGGCCCTATCGAACTCGTGCTTGCTATATCCATTCCAACCAAACGCTCTTTCAGATGCTTCATTTCCCGTTCCAATTCAGCTAGCTCACAAATTATCTTGGTTCTCACGGACAGATACCTTATGACTCCTCTTTTCTGTCTTGGATGATGTTTTGATCCGTTATTGAGGTATCGTTCAGTGTATGTTGGTTTTCTATAAACGGAGTGTGCAAGCTTCCCATTCGCCCTCCTTGATACTGAAACATCCAAAAACGGTAGGCGTCCTTCCTTTTCTATCTCCATAGTGAATTGAATTTTTCGGTTGAGAAAGTTGAAGTGTAAGAGGAAGTTTTGAAGTTCGCACTCGCCATGGCTCCAAATAACAAAGGTTCACGTATCGGAACCTGCACTTTGGCCTCTTATTTACCAACGCCTTGGCCTCAAAAACGAAATTCTCTAAGGGTGTCGAAAACCCGGGGTACCACTACCATCACTCCAGTCCCTCCATTGCAGCGCAATGGCGGGGGAATAAATACCACGGAGCTCACCACAGTAGAATCAGTCAACGTCGTGAAGCACGGGAGATCACTTCGCCCATTTCCTCATCGCCTTTGATAAGGTCGGCCGCAGCTGTAGATGAGACGTCAGGAAGAAATTCCATTTCCACGGCTTCAAAGCATGGAAAAAATTTTTACCGGCCGCGGAAGCCTTCACAGTCTTCTAAAGTATGAAAATTTGCCTAAATGTGCCTCGTTATTTGGCTAAATGTGTATACTTGCATATAAAAGGCTTCATTCCCTCAGTTGAATTGCGCCAATTCGCTACCCTGGTGGGCACAAACGTCACCTTTGGCAATGATAGCCTGCCTAGTATGCATGTTAGATAATATTGTTACGATTCGCAGCAACGCCGCATGGGAGGCGGGGCAACGCATGGGAGCGTGTTGGTTGGTGGAGCTTCGCGACCTATCCGCGCTGCGTCATGGCTGACAAAAGTGATTTATTGCTCGGCTGGCTTAATCTAGAAGGCAGTTGTTTACAACCTTTTTTTTATGTGAGATTATTCAAGAATTCTTATAAAGAACTTTCTAGGTTTTTCTGTAATTTTAGGATTGTATATAAAAGGCGCATAGAGCGGCGGTTAAGTAGTAGTATTATTTTAAGCGAGCTATAAGTAAGTTAAAGTAAGACACGATATTAGAAGGCTATAAAGTGTTAAAGTAGCGAGTTATTTAGAAGTTGTGTGTATTTGTTGAATAAATAAATAGTGTCTTCGTGTTAAATCGTTACACTGGAATTATTGAACCCCGAGTTCGCAACAATTGGTGTCAGAAGTGGGATTCCAGTGGGAATTTGAGGACTAATATTGCTGAACTGTAAGTGAGTGCTTCATTGCCGGACATTACGTGTTTATGCCAGTGACCAGAAGCCAGCATCAAGCAATGGAGGATCAACTTGCCGCCCTGCTGTCCCTTATGCAACAACAGAGGGAAAAACAGGAAAAACGTGATCAAGTACAGGAGCGCCGTTACAAAGAACAAAAAGAAGAGCAGGAAAAACGTTATAAAGAACAAAAAGAAGAGCAGGAAAAACGTGATCAAGTGCAAGAGCGACAGGGGGCAACAGTTGGAAGAAAGAAAATGCAATCCGTTAACGAAGGACTCGAAGCTGTCAACCAGAGGGTTCTCGAGCTAGAAAAGAAATTCCGGGAACAACTTGAGGACGACACCGTGTCTACAGAGAGTTTTAGCACAGCCAACGCTAAAATTAAGCCTCCCGATTATGACGGTACTACGGCGTGGGAAATTTATAAAACACAATTTGAGGCAGCTGCAAAAGCTAATGGCTGGTCCGAGCCCCAGAAAGCTACATCATTAGTGGTAGCACTTCGTGGAAAAGCGGCTGAACTACTCCAATCTCTGTCGGCAGCTGATCAAAGTAATTATGCAGTTTTAGTACACTCTCTGCAACTACGATTTGAAAACGACCACAAAGAAACCGTGTTCCAAGCCCAGCTGAGGATGAGACAGCAGAAGTCAGGTGAATACTTACAAGAATTTGAGGCGGACATAGACAGACTAATTCACCTGGCATACCCATCAGCCCCTGAATGTTTTCAAACGCAATTTGCCGCCGAAAGGTTCATTGAGGGAGTTCGAGATAGTGACATGAGATACCACTTACGTCTAGTAAGGCCCAGGAATATCAGCGAGGCACTAGTTCGGGCCCTGGAATTCGAGGCGTCACGAGTGTCATCTAGTTCTTCTCCACGTGTAAGAATGGCAACTTGCGCTGACCAGGAGGATACGTCAAGGACTGAATCCATGGCCAGTTTACATAAAACGATTAAGGATATGGCAGTCAATATACAAGCCCTGTTGGGAAGGACGCCTCGATCAACAGACAATCGGGGCATAAAATGTTTTAACTGCGGCAGACTGGGTCACATCAAGAGTAACTGCCGTAATAGGGCAAGAAGTCCGTCGCCGTCGTTTAGAAGACCAAGCGGCGACCAAGGCCGCCCTAGGTCCCACGAAAACTAATTCCGGTCAATGCAAGGGGGCAATTGACCGGGGCCGCTAAGACCCCCAGGATCTTTAAAGTCAATAATTTGGGTGGCAAAAGTCTCACAGTGGCCGGACGCATTAAGGAACATAAGATCCAGATTACCATCGATACAGGAGCAGATGTGACCATTGTAAGGCCAGATAAACTTTTCGGATATACCATACAACCATTGCCCAACCCTATTATGTTAAAATCAGTCACTGGAGAGTCTTGCCCTATAGACAGAGAAGCCGATGTCACCATCATTATTGGAGAAAGACTCGAAGTTCGGCATAAAGTGTTGGTTGCCAGGATCAAAGACGAGTTTATTTTGGAAATGGATCTCATCGGGAAACATGGATTCTCCTATGATCACAAACGGAATATTCTCACATTTGGAGATGAGGAGTTTGCATTAACCAATGGAAATGTGGAAACTAGTGTCCGTCTACTGGTGGTGGAAGATGTGAAAATTCCTCCAAATTCAGCACAAATTATCACAGTGACTTCTGAAAATGATCCTGGGTGGTCCATAGGACTTATAGAACCTAACCTGGATTTGACGACTGAAATCATGGTAGCACGAACTTTGACTGACACGAGGAAGACTATGCCAGTACGCGTTGCAAATATTGGAGAAAAGACCATCAAGCTCATAGAAGGAACTGTTCTTGCCAATTATGAGCCTGTGCAATGGGTATGCAATTGTGTCGAAGCAGAGACATCCAAAGTTAAATCTTCTAACCAAGCTTCCCCAGAGGTTATTGATGCTTTCAAACGACATTGGAGTCATCTGTCAACGGAACAACTTCAATCTGCCATAAAATTTGTTATGGATGAATCTGATATGTTCAACTTCAAGAGCAACGACAGTCAAACTGATTTAGTTGTCCATAAGATCAACACAGGAGATGCCCAGCCAATACGACAACACCCACGAAGGGTCCCTCTGGCTAAACAACAACAAGTTAACAGTTTGCTGAATGAAATGTTAAAGGAGGGCGTCATAATCATCTAGTCCATGGTCGTCGCCTGTGGTTCTTGTTAAGAAGAAAGATGGTTCAACGCGGTTCTGTATTGACTACAGGAAATTTAATGACGTGACCAAGAAGGACAGCTACTCATTGCCACGTATAGACGACACCTTAGCAACTTTATCGGGATCAAAGTGGTTTTCCACTCTAGATTTAAAAAGTGGGTACTGGCAAGTAAAGATTGCTCCCGAAGACAACGAGAAGACTGCATTTTCTACTGGTTCTGGGCTATACCAGTTCACTGTTATGCCTTTTCGATTGTGCAATGCTCCATCTACTTTCGAGCGACTAATGGAACTTGTTTTGAGGGGGCTGACTTGGAAAACTTGCCTGGTATACTTGGATGACATAATTGTCATGGGACGTAATTTTGACGAGCATTTGAAGAATTTAAGAGAAATCTTCAGCAAGTTACGGAATGCTCACCTGAAGTTAAAGTACAAGAAATGCAGCCTATTCCAAAAGCAAGTCGAGTACTTGGGGCATACTATCTCAGAACAAGGCATTAAAACTTGCCAAAGTAAAATATCTGCCATTAAAGATTGGCCAGTTCCTCGGGACAAACACGAAGTAAGGAGCTTTTTAGGACTATGTACTTACTACAGGAGATTTGTAGAGGGATTCGCCGACATCGCAAAACCGCTGCACAAACTAACAAAAAAGGAAAACACCGTTCTTGTGGAACCATGATTGCAGTCAGGCGTTTGCAAGGCTTAAAGCTGCCCTCTGTTCTAGTCCAATCTTGGCTTACCCTATAAAGAACGGACTGTTTATTCTGGACACGGATGCAAGTAACTGTGGTCTAGGTGCAGTACTCTCTCAAAGACAAAACGGGCGAGAGAAGGTCATTGAGTACTACAGTAAGACTTTAAGTAAGCCAGAAAGAAACTATTGCGTCACTAGAAAGGAGCTGTTGGCCATCGTTAAAGCAGTCGAACATTACCATCGCTACTTATATGGAAAAAGGTTCCTGATTAGAACTGACCATGGAGCCTTGAAATGGTTATTACAGATGAAAAACTCTGAAGGCCGAATAGCCAGATGGATAGAGCGCCTGCAGCAGTACGATTTCCAAATTGAACATCGACCAGGGAGGTCTCACGGAAATGCCGATGCATTGTCTATACGGCCGTGTAAAGAAGATTGTCGGCATTGTCAAAGAACTGAGCAGCGTGAGGGATTTCCTTCTGTAGGAGAACGTCGGTGGAGATAAACGATGGCTGGACCGCACAAGCGCTTCGAGACGAACAAATGAATGATCCAGATATTGGACCCATACTCTTGGCAAAGACTGACGACAAGAGACCAGAGTGGCAAGAAATTGCTGGTAAACGTCCAAACCCGAAGGCGCTATGGGCCCAGTGGCACTCTCTTAAAATAGAAAATGGACTACTGAAGAGAGCGTGGGAGAGTCCGGATGGCAAGTCCATAGTCAGTCAGTTGGTTGTTCCTGGTAGCAGAAAATCAGATGTACTACAGGAAATGCACAACGGAACAAGCGGAGGCCATTTTGGGGTCAACAAAAACATTGGCCAAAATTAAAGAGCGGTATTACTTGGTTGATTATCATGAAGATGTCGAATCTTGGTGCCGCAAGTGTGAAGTTTGTTGTGCCACAAAAGGACCTCGAACAAGATCACGGGGTCGAATGGTGCAGTACACTGTAGGTGCTCCATTCGAGAGGGTAGCAATTGATGTCGCGGGACCGTTTCCTCAGACTGAGTCGGGCAATAAATACATCTTGGTCGCCATGGATTACTTCACTAAATGGCCTGAAGCATACGACCTGCCTAATCAAGAAGCAACGACTGTGGCAACGGTGCTAGTAAATGAAATGTTCTGCAGATTTGGAGTCCCTCTCGAACTTCATTCTGATCAGGGCCGAAATTTTGAATCGGCTGTTTTCCAGAAGGTCATGGAACTTCTCGGAATTCGCAAGGCCAGGACAACTTCTTTGCATCCACAGTCGGATGGGATGGTAGAGAGATTTAATCGGACCATGGAACATTATCTGTCTAAAATGGTGGCAGATCATCAGCGTGATTGGGATCAACATCTACCTCTCATGTTGATGGCATATCGAGGCTCTACGCATGAAGCCATTGGTCATACTCCGGCGAAAGTGATGTTCGGAAGGGAAATGAGGCTTCCTGCGGATTTGATGTATGGAACACCAGAAAAAGAGTCGCTCAGCTCTGAGAATTTTGTGGAGGAGCTTAAGGAGAGGCTGAACAATGTTCATGAACAAGTCAGGAATAAACTGCGGATATCCAGTGATCGAGCCAAAGCAAGATATGACTTACTAGCTAACTCCCGCGGTTTCCAGGATGGTGATTTTGTGTGGCTATACAATCCGCGGCGAAAGGTGGGGAAGTCGCCCAAACTTAGCCAAAATTGGGAAGGACCTTATACAATTATAAAGAAGATTAATGATGTGGTGTATAGGATCCAGCGGACCCCCGGGTCAAAGATGAAAGTCGTTCATTTGGATCGATTAGCACGATACCATGGAACTCTATCTGTTCGGGACGAACAGCCTTAGGAGGAGGGCAATGTTACGATTCGCAGCAACGCCGCATGGGAGGCGGGGCAACGCGTGTGGTTGGTGGAGCTTCGCGACCTATCCGCGCTGCGTCATGGCTGACACGAGTGATTTATTGCTCGGTTTAATCTAGAAGGCAGTTGTTTACAACCTTTTTTTATGTGAGATTATTCAAGAATTCTTATAAAGAAGTTTCTAGGTTTTTCTGTAATTTTAGGATTGTATATAAAAGGCGCATAGAGCGGCGGTTAGATATAGTCTTATTTTAACCGAGCTATAAGTAAGCTAAAGTACGAAGCGATAATAGAAGGCTATAAAGTGTTTAGTAGTGAGTTATTTACTAGTTGAATTGTACCTGTGTGTATTTATGGAGTAAATAAATAGTGTTTTCGTGAAATCGTTACACTGGAATTATTGAACCCCGAGTTCGCAACAGTATATATTATTATTCAGCGCAGATGTAATAGCTATTACTTACAAGGATGAGTTTGCGAGACGAGCCGAAGGCGAGTGGCGTAATTTATGAAAGTGAATAATAGATATTACATGCGAGTAAAATACTATACTTTTTCTACGACATGCTTTTTTATAGAGAGCGTGCAAAAGTTATTTGTTGCAATGAAAGCAGTCAATCGCTTCTGTTTTGTAACAAAGCTAAACAATTTAAGATTAATTCTTGATTTTGATCATGTCGATTGATTATCAATTATTTTTGTTTAAATTGAATGTACTTAAAATTTTTGAACTCTTTAAGGTTAAATTTAACCACCTCTTGTTAACTTTCCTCTAACATGGTTACTATAGAAACAATAGTTTTCAATAATGTTTAACATTTGGTAGGTTCACATGTGGCATTTGTTTAGTTGAATCCGTGTGTAATAACCCATGAGCAATAAATTACTATTCACGGGTAGGTAATACATCTTATTATCTATTAAAAGTTAGTGAGTATTAGCCATAATATTAAACAGTTGAAGAAAATAGTATCTTATGTTAATAGGAGTAGAAAGAGGCGATTATTGTGTTGAGTTCAGAAGATTGTCGACCTAAGCAAAGTGACAACTGAACCTGTCTATACCTTCTTATTTTTGAAATAGCGTTAAAACTCTGGCAAAAACGGTCGAAACATCGGCATTTTAAGAGCAAAGAAGGACAAGTCTTCTTAGTTTAATTTCGCTTGCCATCTATATTTACAACACATATTTAAGAAATATTAAACATATCTACAAATTTTACTTAATCTACACTTTTTTTTTACTAGTGTAAACATAAAATTCATTTTTCCACAAACGTCAAATAATAACGCATTTTACACTTTCATTATACAAACGAAAACCTAACCTTTTTTGAGCATCAGAATATGAGTTTACTTTTCCGCGCGTTGCCCAGGACAGCAAGCGAAAATAGTTATTTACCTAACAAGTGCGGGAAGTGAAGCTTTACCGCACGCTGATTGCAATGAATGAACGACGCGTAGCGGATTTCGGTCAGCAATCGAGTGCGGTAAAGCACTTCCAGCACGTGTTAGGTACAATATTTTTCCTACGAGCCAATTTCTATTAATCTCTTTCGTCTTCCCTAGTTTAGGTTCTTTAAATTTGAGTGCGGTAAAAAGTTTTACAGTACACGTGTGGTAAAAACTTTTACACGCACGCCTGTCAACGTCATGAAATTATTTATAAGTATTAGTGCTTGTACCTACAATAAGTCAGTGGAGGAACGTACCTGTTTGCTTCATCTAAAATTTCGTCTGATAAGACCGTTCTGATTATATGTTTTGAAGGTTTCTGTCCCTACTTTCTATTTTGTCTGTAAATTTATTTTTAAAAACACCAAAACTAACATTTGTCAAATTTTAATTAATCCGAACTTATTTTGGTTTAACACATGTCAAAATAAGAAAATGCATGATGTAGTGGTTGACACACGTACTTTGTGAAATTAAGGTAGTGGGTTCGAATACCGTTGAGGACCAACTTTTTTTTAATTCCTCGGCGTGGATAGTTAATTTCCTACGAGCGCATGTGTGTTAATTTTATTGTTTTTTGTAAGTTCAACTTAACTTAACTGTTAACCTTTACACGCACGCACGTATGGTAGATACCTAATTAATAGGGCTAAATGTCCTCTGAACCCTAAAGCATTGAGATAAGTATAGAAAAACTCAATGAATTTATTTCAACTCAGCAAAAAGCAACAACACAAGAACAATAAAATTATGCAAAAGTAACGCTCAGATTAATAAAGCTTCAAATTGTACATAATTTGGCTTTGCGTGCGGTAAAATTTTTTACCGCACACGTGCGGTAAAGTGCTACTTCCCGCATGCAAATGCGTGCGGTAAAGCGACTTTACCGCACGCTCGTAGGAAAAGATTTTTTCGCTTGCTGTCAATAGCAACTACCACCACTCAACCAAATATTTAAAACGTCATTGTCACTTTGACTTAAATTTTCAGATTGTGTCTTCAGTTTTGATTCACATTATACGAAATTGATAGTTTGCAGAAAAAACGTTGTATGCATTACGAGCAAAAAGTAACTTTTCACTCTTAATACATAAATAACTACTATTACTAGTTTTATTATCGCTTAAAAAAAATTTGTTTGCCCTAAATATTAAATCGTTACCATAAATGTATAATTATTCAATAGAATTTACTGGCCCAAATCATCAAAATTAACAAAATATTGACATATATAATCGGTCAATGTGAAAACCTTCTCTTGTGAGTCCACCATATAAATAACCACTCTATACACTGTGACCGAGATAAGGAGGGCTACTACAATGGGAATTTCGTAAACGGTAAGAGATAGAAATTCGGTTCAATGACAAAAAGTTTGGAGCTTAGCAAAATGACATTTTAAAACTGACAAAATTTTGAACCGTTTCGAAGTTATGTAAAAAAAGCGAATTTTAACGACTTCATTTTAAACAAATAGTCATTTTATTGTTAGTTCAAGTGCATGGCATGCAACAAACTGAAATCCGACCTTTCGTTTTCGAGTGACCACCAATAATTTTGGTTTTTAAAATAGGGTCCTGATTCTTTTCTACCTGATACTAGAACAGTTAGTAATTAAATTAATTACCTATAAAATCGGTATTGAAAACTTTTTCATCATTTTTAATACTACGATGAGAAATGTAGAATGAACAAACCACTCGTGAATGAAATTCGGTTTTAAGGTTATTAGGAGGGATAGAGCGCGTACTTCGGTACGTTTTATTGGTGATGATGATACAAATTTTATAGATACCATAATACTTACTAAACTAAACCATAAAATATGATGTATGGTTGAATGCAGAATAAAAAGTTCTTCTAATATTAGTTATTAAAAATCAGAACCGTACTTAAAAAATCAAAGTTGATGATGGTTACTCAAAACTTCAATTTATTGCAGGACATGTGAAGGACCGTTAAAAAGTGTCTGTATATGGAGCTCTTACTTATCAACCTTTTTGCAAACCTTCTGTAAAAAAACAAAATCGTTAAAATTTACTTTTTTGTTCGCATAAATTTAGAATGGCTCAAAATTTTGTCATTTCTAAAATGTCTTTTTACTAAGGTCTAAAATGCTCAACTTTTCATTCAATCAACCGAATTTCTATCTCTCATCGTTTTCGAAATTCCCATAGTAGGAATTTTTCCCACACCCTATCCCCGACACAGAGTATATCTACGAGCATTTATAGTTGGTTAGTAAAAACAACTGATTATTTTCAGCAGTCAACAATCATCCTATACAATTTTATCCTACGATTCATCACTTTTCTGAAAATTTCTTTTTTTGATTTGACTCCTTTTCACAATTGCGTTCAATTGCCGCGAACGAAAAAAATAAAAGTATTAAGTCGGGCTATTTTACCGGCCATTCGAATCGCACCTCTACTGCTTATCAATTTTCTTGCACGTTTAAAAGCTAAAAAGGGTAATGAGGGCGCGCATGTATTATCTCGTTGAAAATGTCTCTAATTTTGCAACAAACCACAGACCAATTAAAAACGCGACCTTTGTCTATTTTATTAACAATAAAGTTCCGACACGACCAGTTAATAAACCACAATTAAAAACGTGAACACACAAACGAAAATCTTTTTTTTTTGTATTGTTTGGGTGCGCTAAAAGTTTTAACGTTCCCAATTGAGCTGCGAAGCAGTTAGCAGGAGGGTGACGTCATCGCACGACCAGCAGTAGATTGATTAAATGAGATGGAGGCAATTCTCTAACAATAAGTCCGAGAGGTTATTAACATGCCATCGTTGGTACAATTTTGTAATAGAATGGGCCTTTGTGCTGAACTTAATTGAATTTTTTGCAATGACGAATATTTTATTAGAAGTATTACTGTATATGGGTTTTACTGGACTAAGGATTTATAGGAGTTTTAATACTTATTTAATACTTAAAACCTCCCTATACAACCTCGACCCACCCTTTTTACAACAAAATGGTAGAGCGTCGAAAAAAAAGTTTTTTTGTTTGTCCCTTTTAACGTCGCCCTGCCCCCAATGAAAGGAACCAAGACATTTCTTCATATTTCTGCATTAACCGAAATAATTAGACGCACGAATCGAGCCAGCTATATTTTTATTATTATTATTACAAAAATTTGATTAATTTTATCAAGACGTTGAGTTAGTGTTTGTGGTGTAAATTGAAACAAACACACAAATTAAAATTGGAATAATCTTTCGATATTGCCTTTCCTGAGTTTATGAGGTTGCGAACCAGCCTGATAAGAGGAAATTAAAAATGCTCTGGCGATCGTTATGTTATGTAAAGACATCAGAAACTATAAATAATATAACTAGTTGCGTGTGTTCAAGTTAATTAATGTAAACACAGAAGATAGAACAACACCAACTTATTACCAATTAAATGGTCACTTCATAAGTTTTAAGTACAGTAGGTTTATCGGTTTTGAGGGTGACGTCACTACTACGTTGCAAGCAGGGTTGTTTTTGAAACCCAAAAACCTTTAGAGCTCTTAATTAGAAAGTACTCTTAAGGGGCAAAATTAACATATACAACACGCCCTAAACAAATAAGTACCTGACGTCACTAGCTCCTCCGTCTGAAGGACAGTAAAGAAAGGTTTTACGACCTAGCGGTGATTGCTAATGCCCACTTCTACAAGTTCAGTATAAACTTTAGTTTGAAGATGAATAAAAGATTTTCACATCGACAAATCTGGAGCTTAAACTTCAAACTAAAATTAAAACTGAACGTGCAAAAGGGGCACTAAGGGGGTGGCAGTTTACGATAAGTTCAAAGAGGGTCCGGTTACGGTACCGACTGTGTTCAGTGAGTTATGGGCTTCTGGAATTTGTCCTTTTTGGGTGCCAATCTTGTCGGAGTGGTAATTAAGTAGACCAGATGCTTGTTTGAAAAAACCGATTCTGGTTTATGTATGTCAGTGGATACCATAAAGGGTGTATACAAGAGAATATCAATTAGAATATTGTAAGAGATTTAAAGCAACTTGATCTGGGTTAACGACTAGACTAGTTGATTTGCTTGATTATTACCAATCGTAAAAATTAATACAATACCGAGTTGTTGGCTGCAAATTTATGAAATGTAATGTACAGGGACATCATTTTAAGTTGCTCACTCGATTAGCAGCTTTTCTGTTACACTTTGTAAAAAGTTGAAACGTGGGGGTCGTATGCCAGCTAAGGCTGACCTCGGATCCAGGGCTAGCGATGTTATTGGCTTACCGGTTTGACAGATACGACAACATCTTGACTTTTTTTTTAATTGAAAACATATTTACCTGCAATCTAATACAGCTGAAGGAGCAGATTACAGAAATGGATAACTTCGTATTATCTCTAGGCGTTTCGATTATACAGGGTTGTAAAGTTGTTGAATTTGCAAAATCATTCTAAATTGCTCAGTCGATTAGCAGATTTCCTGTTAAACTTCAAGAAAATTTCATACACGGGGGTCTTATGGCATCTAAGGCCGAACTCGAATCCAGGGCTAGCGACGTTGTGTGCTACCCGGTTTGACAGATACGCATATATTTATCCACAATATACTACAGCTGAAGGAGCAGATTACAAAAATATTTAACTTTGTATATCTATCTCTGGGCGTTTTGATTATACAGGGTGGTAAATTTGTTGAAATTTGAAAATCATTTTAAATCGCTCACTCGATTAGCAGATTTTCTTGGCATCTAAGACCGACCTCCAATCCTGGACTAGCGACGTTATTGGCTGAACTTTTTGACAGATACCACGCCATCTTGATTTTTCTAAACGAAAACGCACTTATGAGAGACCTACAATCTAATACAGCTGAAGAGGCAGATTACAGAAATGTATGACTTCGTATATGTACCTCTAAGCATTTCAATTATACAGGGTGGTAAAGTTGTTGAATTTTGAAAATCATTTTAAGTGGCGATCGAATTTATTTATCAATTTTACTAATCGAATTCGATTAGTAAATGTTAACTTAAAATGATTTTCGAAATTCAACAACTCTACCATCCTGCATAATCAAAACGCTTAGAGATAGATATAAGTTATATATTTTTGTGATCTGCTCTTTCAGCTGTATTATATCGTAAATAAATATATGTTTCTGTTATTATTATCTGTTATTTGTATCTGTTACTAGTATAACTTTTTCTATTGAACTTGGTATAAAACACGTGCATATTCCTCTCTATATAATTTGCAATACCAGCGCTTCATTACGTTTTATAACTTTACAACTAAATGCATGTTTAGAGATTAGAATTAAACGAAGAAAAACACAGTTGAGAAAAAGTTAAAATTCGAAGAAAAACCATGAAAAGGTGAAGAAAGTGATGCTGAACGAAAAGTCCTACAAATAGCAAAAAATTATAAAAAAACAAATTAAAAATTGACAAAACAGCGCATAAAAAATGAACGAAAGAAATAGAAAAGATGGAAAAATTTAAAAAACACAAATTTTCGACAATAAAAACAAAAACAAAATCACGACAGATGAGAAAAGGGTCATTCGAAGAAGAAAACATAGTTATAAATATTAGAAATTTTGGCACCAGATAGAAAAAAGAAACTAAACCAAAACCAGTTATACAATGTGCCCAAGATAAAGTAATTTATGGTAATCTTATAAACCGTAGTAGATTCACACCTGATTAAATGGAAGAAAAGTTCTACATTCTAAACAAGTAAATTCTCTTTTAGTTATTTTAGTCAAAAAATTAACTAATATATCACTCTACGTAAATCGTTCATAACCTTCCAATTCTTTACTTAAAAAAAAAGAAAGTTGATGAGTATTTTTAAAGCGAAACGTTGTAGACTGAAAGACCGTTAACTGCAAAAGTTTTAAAAATGTTGGATAATATTTTTTACTAAAATCAAAAAAAGTGTCAGTGCGCAACTATTCTGAGATTTGACCAAGTCTTAATCTATGTATCGTAACCATCCCTATCTTGGACACAATGTATAGACCATAAAATGATATTGTGCGTAATGACAGGAGTGAAGTTATAGAAAAAAAATTGGAGGAAAAGCAACACGCATAGAAAACTGATTCATAGATTTTCTTAGTTTTAAGTAAAAGAAAATAAGAAACAAAACAATAAAAAAGAAGATTTCCAATGCAAATCAAAGTTGCGAAAAAAATTAAATAAACAAAATCGTTATAGCGTTGAAAAGAACATTATGGCGAGGGAAAAAGAAAGAGAGAGGCAAAATTGGACAAAAAAAACTTCAAGAACGCCATTTTTCATAAAAACAATTAATTAGAGGTAACGTTGAGAAAAAGTGAAGCATAAAAAAGAAAACATCGGTGGTTAATAAGAAAAAATAACTAGAAGATTAGAAAAAGAACGATAAAGCAAATTTTCGAAAACTAGACTTAATATCAAAAGAAAGAAGATAGAAAGCCGAAAAACATTTTTTTTTTCTATTATGGAAGGTCGAAAACAAACTACTGTCACAGACTAATTCGAAAACTAACGAGAAAACATTTCGAAAGGAAACAAAGCTGAGAAAAAGTCAAGAATGGAAGAAGAAAATATGTCTTACGTCATAAAAGACCTAAACTAAAAGTATATTCTAAAAGCTCAGAAAACAACAAACCATGTAACATGAGCAAAATCATAAAGGTAGAAACAAAAAAGACGTAGAAAATCATTTTTAGTATTTTTTTTAGAATAAAATAAAACAGAAAAAAATCAAAGTTCAGGTTATTCAGCTTCGTTGCTTCAGAAAAACTGAAGCAAAGAGGAAGCAAAAGAGCAAAGAAAAAAAGAGCAGAAAAGCTACCAAATTATATAACTTACTAATAACGATTTAACTTACATTAAACAGGGTTGTGAGGATTCAGAGAAAAATTTTAAAAAATTGTTACAAAAACACATCTTAAAGCAAAAGACAATGAAAAAAACGAACAAGGCACAGAAAAGTAGTCTAGGTCCAGTTAAAGGTTGAAGATCATAAATGAAAATAAAACGTAAATCACAAAAAATTAGATAAAAATAAAGTTTAAAAACAACGAGAATAAAAGCAAATAGAGGAAAACCGATAAAAAGAATAAACAATTATTCTCAGTATTACTCTCCACATTATGAATCAAACAATTGAAGTGAAAACAATTAAATAAAAAAAAGAATAGAGCAGATAAGGAAGAGTATATATAAAACAACAGAGATAAAACAAATTCTCAAAAATTTGAGGTGAGAAACAGAGTTAGAAAAAATCGAAATAGAGAGGCAAAAAGGCACAGAAAAATATTTTTAAAATCCGTTGCAAATCACAAAAAAGGGCTTACTGATATAACCACAAATTACAGAGACAAATAATTCCTTTAGATAGAGAAATGACAAAAAAGGGCGAGAATTTGTGTCTAGATTTTTTCTTATTTTACAAAAAGGAAACCAGTTAGATAAAAAAATAGAAAAAAAAACAATTAAAAAAAACACATTTTAAATTGAATAGGTTAGAACCACAACTGTTATAGAGCAATAAATAAAAAATAATTTAAGAAAATGGAAAAAATTAGCAAAGAGTGAAAAACACTGAACAACTCAACACTTCAAAAAGAAACAGAAAAATAATCCTATTTTTGTAAAAAGCAAAAGAAGTCGTTGAAGAACAAATTAGACAAACCAACGACTCGAAGAAAAGAAACATTGAAAGCAAGTGTAGATTCGCAGAAAAACCCAAACATTGTTACTAATAAGATACTACTACATATAGTAGATTAGAAACATTAAAAAGCATTTTAAAAAAAACGTCACAAATAAAAGAGAAATTTGAATTTCCACAAATTAAAGTAAAAACAGATCGAAAGAACAGCAAAGATAAGCAAGAGATAAGGATCAAAGAAGAAAACGTGTTTGCAAATAGGTAGGTACACTTGTTAATCTTTCTGCTTGTTATAATAAAAAACCACAATGCAGCCTCCAAAAACATGTGAAGATGCAACAAGATGAAGCTAAAATCATGAAAGATTAAAATCAATTCAAAAATAAAAAAAGTCAAGCAAGAAATTATTCAAAAAGGTAAAACCAAACAAGAGGCAGAAAGTTATGACCTTTGTCTTGACAAAAATAAGACTCAAAACTCATCAAAAAAAGTTTGAGTAGACCACAAATTAAGGAAAAAGAGACAAATGTAAGAAACATCTCTTCAGAAGTATTAATTAATCGAAAAAAAAAACTAAAGTTTTATAAAGCGAGAAAATAAAAGACTACAAATATGACAGAAAACCAAATATAAGAAATAAGAAAGTAAAACACTACAAAAAACGACAAAATGTCAAAAGGGGAAAAGTAAAAAAGTATAAAACATTTCTTTTACAATTTTTTTATGGATCACAAATTAAAGAGAAACAATCTGAAAGAGAAAAAAAAATTAAGTATTTAAGAAGAAAACTTATTTTAAAAAAAAATAGTTATTTATCTATGAACGTGCAAAAAGTAGACACTGTTTTGGTGTAAAAAGTGACTTGAGTGCACAAGAGTTCGTTACTGCATTAACATCATAAATGGCTATTAATTAATAACTGCGAAAAGTATTTTTTTACCGCACGCAATTGCAGACGCGAAGCGGCGTTCGGTAATTTCAAGTGCTGTAAAGAGACTTTACAGCAATTGAAGAGGAAAATATATTTAAAGCAAAGAAAACTAGTAAAAAGAGAAAGTTAAAAATACAACAAAATTATAGAAAAAAAAACAGAGAAAAGAAATTGTGAAATACTTGAAAATGGATATCGTCTAACAAAAGGAAAACAAAAATTACATGCAAATTATTTCACGTAACCTAACTTCATAAAAAACTTGGTCGAATGATTCATATGAACCTGAAAATATGGCAACTCAGATTATTGCTAAAACATTTCCTCAACTTTTCATTTCTATTTTTTTCTTAATTTGTGGGTTCTAGTTAGGTTTTAGTTAAATTTTTCTCTTAACTTCAAAAGAGAAGATTTTTAGGCATATTTTGTGAAAAACTTGTTTAGGGATTTCTGTCTGGTGGAATCTCAGTGCAATATGGTTAGAGTCACTTTTTCATAAACAGTACGGAAGAAAATGCATTTATAGCCTATAGCGAATTTTACGAGGCAGAAGCCTGAAAAACTCGTTACGCCACTCATTCAAAGAAACGCGTCCCTGTCACGCTAGAGTACCCCTGAAGAACATATAAAAACTTAACGCACACAAGAAATGGTGCTTTTAGGTACCTTGACGGTTAACGGCGGTTAAGCTGCGCAATGGAGCGGAAAAAATTACTGAAGTCGTTTTTTTTTTTAATAAATTTATAGGTCTGTTGAGAGAAAATCTCACGATAGATTTGGTATTACAAAGCGCATTTTGGGGCGAGGTAAACCAGAACAAGCAACCAAAAATTCCAAAAGGGCTTGTTTTAGTTAGATCTAAAGGGCAAGGTACTTATGCAGTCGCCGGAAACGGATCTTTGCCTTGGTAGCCACACGAAACGCCGGGATTTCGGAAGCCATAGGACTGACCCGAAATGCTACTATATCGAGTACCACAACAGCGGTTATGTAGCCAAAACATAATCTGAGCAAACTAATTTTTTAATTAATTATTTCGTAATAAACAAAGTTGGTCCAAATTGCGTTACCAAAGTACCGTAATTAATACTAATCTTGAAGAGAAAGAATGTTATTTATATTGGCAGTTTGTGGCAACAATGAGATAGATATAGTGTTTGCATGATGATTTATTCTTGTGTCGGACATCAAAAAATGATAAAATGTATAGTTACGATAGTGACTGGTGAACGATAATAATAACTATAGCTACATGGTTGGTTAAACTAAAATCGATTATTTCCTATGTCGCGTTATTATAAAAAATTTGGTGTCCTACCTGACTAATGTTACAGTCATATTCACAGGTGTAGTCCAGCCGTCCGGAATCCGTGTGATTCTGAAAACAACATTATTATGTTATTGAATTTTATATATTTATTAAGCAAATGCATTTTGAAATAAAAGTCAGGCCACATTTTGAATCCATTGCAAACGAGAGCATCGTCGTTGTCGCTCGTAAGGGATTCAACATATTGTCATATATAACTTAATTACTTAATTTTCATTCAACATATATAACATTTTAGAGTTGTTTTGATGTAAAGACAAATCAAGTCGTTGTGGAAAAATAAACCATTCACATAAAGTACTCTTTAATATCATTGGGGCAAGCCTGCACTTTTTTTGAGATTTTTGCGGTGATTAAAGTTAAAGCGGTTGCCACGGAAACAATCATGCTAAAGCCTAAAAAATAACAGTCTAGAACCATACTAATTTTATTGAACCTGCTTATCTTGTTAAGCAGGCTCACAATTTCATTTCAGGCAGCTTTTTTAACAAAAATTTAATTTAGTAATCGTAAGGGTTAGAACATCCAAAAAAAAGATGCCACCAAGCGTCCAAAATTTCCAACCACCTACTTAAAATGACCAAAAGTTTTAAACTGTAACGAAGAGTAATTGGTGGTAACGTGGGAAAAAGGAATCTTAATTGAATTCAATAAACACCCTCAAAATTCCCATGTTAAATCGATTTAATTAGGTGAACATGGCTAGAGACAGACAGAAAGAAATAGAATATCTCGCGATCTAACTAAAGCCAAGAGGAGGTTAAAACTGTTGCTTTTTGTTAATAAAACATATAACAATGCCAGACAACTTGTCTTTAACTGCTGCCGGATAAGTTTGAAAAGTTATCCAAGATAAGGAGACTGTCTTAAGGGGCACCAAAAATTAATTACCTATCGGCTATTAATTTCCTCGATGACCTATTTCCTTATCAAGTGACTTTTATATGTTTTGAACGCTGCACTAATATTATAAAATTCCTTTAACTTTGACAAGACGAATACACCCGTCCGAAGCATTGATTATTCTATTAATAGACGGCCCTAAGGCATAATCAAAAAATAATGTTAAAAAGTGCATTATATACACTTGCGGTGTTGATAGCGCACAAGAAACGAAAGGGGATGTTTTGAATTGTGTTAAGTACTGTGATACGTTTTTTTAGATGATTGAAAGTAATTATTGTTTACGTTGAGAGTATCAATCAACAACTTTTATAGAATTTGACCTTGCGGAGACAATGATACATTATTAAAATATGGATACAAGCACAACATGTATTATTATCTTGTGTGTAATCTACCAAGCGTGTAGCAATAAACGCATTAAATATTTCAATGGCATTTTGAACAGAAACTGGGTTTTGACAAGTCAGCTCATTGAAGTTCATCTATGTTCATAAAAATTGCATTTATTAAAGATACGAAAAACATAAGGAATACATGGAAAATCTAGCTAGGAAGAGAGAAGATGCATCAGGTGTATGTTCCTAAAATTAAAATTTTCTGGAAAAATTGAGCTGATTTGAGTAGTTTTGTGTTAGATGAATACAGATACTTATAATGCCTATTCAGAGATTCTTGAAAAATATGTGGGAGGAAACGAAAAATGCATAATTATAGAAAGTGGCAAAATTCTAAAAGACAATAGACAAATAGAAGACAAAGAGAAAAAATAACTCACCTTAATGCAAAATGTTTAAATAAAAGTCAAAAGAGGCCACGCCACACACATAAAATCGTTTGTTGCAAATTGTTGAAAACTCTTACCTAAGAGGTAAGATAAGAAAGATTACGATATAACAAGCAAAAAGAAAGTATTGAAGATTGATTGAAGCTAAGGAGAAGACAAAATAACCAAGGCTAGAAAAATGGCGCAAATTAGGATAGGTAAAAAAAGTAAAACACTAATAACAGATAAAGAAAAAAGAAAGATCACACCGTGAAGCAAAGCACATCAACAAAATTGGTAATAACAAAAGTACATTAAATTGAGATTCACACACATCAATTTGGATTTGATTGTTTAAACAAATGAATTTAGATTTGAAAAGTTTCTAAGAGGTTGGGCTGAGGGGTAAACAATTATGCATCAATCTTGCATAAACAAGACCATCTGACAAAGCAATGGAAAGAGACGATAGAATTAGAGTAAAAAATAAAATTAAATTAATAAATCTAGCCAAAATGTATGAGTAATATTCTCATAAAGCACAAGTCATAAAAAAAACAAATGACTACCACCAACGCGAAAAGAAAAATTATTATTGACCAAGTTTCAAAACAAAAATTGGAAACAACACGATTAAAGAAGAAAGCATAAGTGAAAAAAAATAAAAAAAAACAGCTTTAAATTGATTATGAAAAGTTGCCGAAATAAAAAATTCTAAAATACAAATGGCTGACAAATAAAGCTTGGATAAGTATTCACATTCATATTAAATTCTCAAGTGTGATGCATATAAGACTGTCAAGGCTTTCACGGTCAGTCAAAATACAATCTGAAGTGTTTTCCGGGATTTAAAACCGTGGCCCAATCGAATTTCTTCCTGACGTTTTGTCTACAGCTGCAGCAGACTGGGGTGGGGGTAGTGGGGGTAGTGGTGGCGCGGGGTTTCGGCGTACTTGAAGTACGGGGTGTTCATTATAAAACTTCATGTAGTTTGCTGTGAAATGTTAAAAGAAAAGGATGGAGAAACAAAAGTCAATTTATTTTGATTATGTCATCCTTTTCTGCAAAATTTCATAGCCTGCTAGATGAATTTTTATAATGAACACCCTGTATGTCGTAGAACTCGTTTCCAGTCTGCATTTAGAAACGTAATTTCCTCCTTCCTGTTGAAATTGTTGTCGTGTTTAAAGACCTCAATGGCCTCTCTCGTTAGTTTCGGATAAAAACAATGCGATGGATATAAGATATTCACCTCGTTGAAAAGGATGTCGTGACCTTCGAAGAGAGCGTAATTTGCCACTGCTGACTTTCTTTTGTCCAAACCTGCAACTCCTCTTGTGGTCCGTAATCCTCGTGTTGACACTGCGTTTTGTGGTGCCAATGTATACCGAGTCACAGCTGCATGGAACTCGGTAAACTCCGGGTGTTGATAGGGAATCGAAAAGTTGAGTGGGTTTAAAGACAGTTTTAACATTGTGCTTTTCCAGTAGCCTGCCGATCCTGTCCGTTGTTTGTGTTTGTACGTGTGGATGTATGGTATTTTCTTCATATTCTCCCGTTGTTCCTTCCTGGCGCTCAACATTCCTTGAACAGACGGCCCTATCGAACTCGTACTTGCTATATCCGTTGCAACCAAATGCTCTTTCCAGATGCTTCATTTCCCGTTCTTAGCCGTTGAGAGGCTATTGAGGTCTTTAAACATAACAGGAAGGAGGAAATCACGTTTCTAAATGCAGACTGGAAGCTAGTTCTATGAAATACTTCAAGTGCGCCAAAACCCTGCGCCATCACTACCCGCACCCCTGTCCCTCCACTGCAGCATGACGGCAGGGAAATAAATACCACGGACCTCACCACAGTCGAATCAGTCAACGTCAGGAAGCACGGGAGGTCACTTCGCTCATTGCCTCATCGCCTTTGATAATATCACAAGGATCAAAAATTATGAATCTTTAATTTGAGAAATGTCTTGAAAAATATCAAAAAATACCTCAATAAATTCTTTGATTCGTTTGCCTCAGACATTATTTAAGTCTCTTGAGGAGTATTCTAATCAAAAGAATCGCAGACATTTAAATTTTTTAGTTGAGATTTTTTCTCAATCACATTATGGAGATCCAGAGTTTCCAGAGAATTACAAAACAAATTCTTAAGATTAACGTCTTGAAAAACAAAAAAATACAAATCTCATCTTCGAGTGGTAGCTTGAGAAATATCAAATTTCTCATTAGCTCGTTGAGATATCCGTTGTGTCTTAGGGTAACTCTCCCAATAGTTTTCATAGCAACACAAATTTCTATTTTATATATCTATCCATTTCTTCAAAATTATATGGTGGAAAACTAGAGCCTAAAGAGAGTACAATTGACTTATAAAGTTATTGTATATAATACATTTTGTTAAGTAGTTAACAAACTTTGAGGTTTTGAAAATGGAAAAATACAAATGATTTTTCCTTTCACTGATGTCTTGAGAAACATCAAAATTTTTTTCTTCAAGTCACCTTTATCAAATTAACCATGCTCTTAAACATAACCGTTATCAAGAACGTGTAGTCTAAAAATCGAATTTTTCAACTTTTAAAAGTCTGTAATTCCTAAACTGACAAAACTAAAATGGAGTGTTGCCATGTTCCAAATATTTTAGACGAGTTGCCCCCACCTGCTTTAGTGCAATACAGAATTTTCAGATTTTTAGTATGAATCAAAATATGAGTAATTTTTCCATAATCGATGGATGCAGTACCCGTCAGACCATCTTGTATACTGCAGACCACCCTGTATAAAGTTGAAGAAGCAATTTAGGTATACAGCGTAACTAAATTCGAGACTAACTTGAAACGATTAATAATAGGTGAATAGTAAACTAATTATTAAAGTTTTAGTTGATTAAACTAGTTATTAAACGTTTAGTTGAAAACAAAGTTTGTAAACTTGGTCTTCAACTAAAAGTCTTGAACTACTAAGCGACTAAAAATGGTAAAGAAACAACATTAAGAATGAATGACTTGAAACTAGAACAAAATAAATTCAAAGCCGAAAACTTGTAAGCTCGCTTGTGAAAGAAACACATTTTAATAAACAAAATGTGAGCAAAAAACATCGAGGAAAACGTAACCTTAAGTAAGAAAACTTTTACAAAACGCAAGAAGAAACGTCAAAAATAGTATATTGTTTAACGAGTGACGAAAATAGCATTTTCTCTCGCAAGAGAACAGTTTACCAACGGAGGCGAAGCCGAGTTTGGTAATGTTCTCGAGCGATAGAAAATGCTTTTTTGACGAGTAAAACACTATACTTTTTCTTCGACCATGCTCACATTAAGCCTTCATTAACTTTAATAACAATTTCTATAGAGTATTTCTTTGAAAAATTAAGGCGCGTCATTGTCAACATGACACCTCAACTGTCAATGAGTTCAGTTTGGTCAAATTTCAACACTTTGATTCGCTTTTCTGAGGCCCGGCCAGGCAAAATATATATGTTTTTTTATGTTATCACCATTTTCCATGGTGTTTTATAAGATTAGACCAGTTAAATCGCATTTAATTATTAACAACCTACTTTCGTCACTAGAGACGAAAGTCAACGTTATGAGATTTTCCCTTAGTAGATACGAAAGTTAAGTTTTTGGCTAGGGCAAGGTATGACGAAAGTTGTTTATTGTTACATGGTCGTAGAAAAAAGTTTTTTTTTTCATGCGGACTAAAAGTACGTCTTTTGTTTTTTCCATACGCACACTTAAAGTGGGCTTTCTAATCCTGAGACCAAAAAAGTAGCAAAAAAGTCCTAGGCAGTAAACGTAAAGTCAAAAGTCACCGCTACTGTCATGGTGGCGCATATATAAACGTTTTCATTCACCAAAATTACTTGAACACTAGATGACACCAGATAGGCCGATCTGAGTGTATTGCCATCTTTACATTCTTATTGAAAAAGCAAAGGATAAGAATACTCTCAGAGCGCTCGAGAGCACCACTCGAAACCCTTATTAGTCGAAATCGCATATGTCCTCGAATTTCATCTGTCAAATGTCATGCGCGTCATCATATTTATCTGTCAATGTCATTTTTTTATAATTTAGTATTGATAATAATGCTACGAATTTTTAGTTAACCATAATTTACCTAAACCACCTAAACCATTGGTTATGATTTAATACCATTGAACCATTCAACATTGAAAACCACCGTTCTAACACATTCTATTTATTTTACAAATAATATACACCACAAATTGGGTAAGTACCTAGACCCGCTTAGAGAGGATGAAAGAAAATTGGCAAAACTGAATCACTCTGAAATAGAATTCTTATTTCCTGCATGTTTGAAAAAAAAATAGTATATGTTACTCGGAGTAAAAGATCTATTCCTGGGAAAAAAAGCTGCAAAAAAATTGTAGATTGTGATTCGTGAAGTATGTTGGTAAATCGTCATTTAAATTTTGTATTCGCATTTCCTCACCTTTAAAAATGCGTATTTTCAGCTGCACCCTTTCATAAACATAAAAATATAACTATTTGACCACTCTGACCTGTTCCCTTGGTTATAAAGCGAACAGAAAACGCGCCCTTTTCGTTCGATTTGTCAATCGATCGATATCAATTCCGATGCTCGACGTTCGAGGTTCGAGGTATTGGTTTATTTTAAATTTTGTTATTGTTATTAGTTTTCGATTTTCATATCGATCATTGGTCATTGGTTTCGAGTTTCGTTTATCCAGCTCCAGAAAGTAAAATATGCAAAAATGTTTTTCTCGATAGTGAATTGAAAGTCTACATTAGAATTGTCTTTTAGGAACATTTATTTTTGTATACTAAAACTGCAATTTACTAAAATGTAATTTACTACTTAGCAATTACATGTTATTTTTAGTAAAAATAAGATTTAGGTAAGTATTTATAAGATTATAGGCATTCGTGGGAATTTTTATGAAAAAAGGGAAATTTTGTTATTTCTTATGGGAAATTTTATGTTCAAAAGTTGGCAACACTGAAAAGACCCACTTCTACTCCTAGTGACATAATATACTGTTTTTTAGAGTATAAAACAAAAGCAACTAAATAATACAAATACATTTTTTTAATTAAACTTACATTATAAGTAAGTACATAACACAAAATACATTCACAAGCATGTTAATAAGAATTTCGCCCCATCAGTTCCTTACCGTGTTTTTACTGCTTAGTTACCAAATACATAAACATGAACAAGGCATAAAGCGCATTTTACGGCCCGCGCCGGCATAAAATGAACTTGAAATGAAAATTAAACTGAGTAAGTTTCTGTACATTTGTAATGGTTTTGCAGGTTTAGGACAAATAAAACTCCCTTGTCGTTTGAATAAAGGCCAACGTTTCGACGTTTAATTTACCTCTTCTTCAGGGCTATACTCGGTGACAAAGGATGACTTCAATAAACAAAATTACATCCATGATGCACGTCATACATTATTACGCACGCCAGCACCATCAGAGCACTAATATCGTTCGGCACAAGGAGTGGTCCGTCTATACATTATACAATGTGTTTTAAAATGGAAAGTTTATTCTTGAGGGCCGGTCGTGTCCTCAGCAATGTTCCCAGATTTACGGTTGAGAAGATGTTCACAGTAACTTAACACTAACATTTTTAAATGCAACTACTATTTCACCTTGTTTGTAATCAGTTCAGCCTGATGTGTGTAAATTTGCACTAATGTGTAAATATTAGTTCTTCATCTTACTTGGTTTTTGATCTAAGACAACATGTAATTTGGGACTAAACTCTGGAAAAGTTAGAAAGAAATCTAGGAAAGTTGAAAATAATTTAAAAATTTTAAACGTGGGGTTAATTGGTCATACCCTATCAAGCAACGTTGTCAGATTTACGGTTGAACAGATATTTAGGGTAATTTTACCTATTTACATGTAACTACTATTTTTCTTTATCTATACTCAGTAGAGCTCTGCAAGGTTCCTTGAACATGTAAATGTTGTTTATCCCATTTGGGGTTTTTTTTTTATCTACGACAACGTGTAATAAAAAAAAATGTAAAAATAGTGAGGATATCTTCTAAAAGTAAATCTGAACAGGTGGTTTTGGCAACTACTGAGTCGGCAATTACCAATATCCCCCGCGCTCAAATGTTTTAATTTTTTCTCCATGTCGTGTTTTCAATATTTGACCAGGCTGTATTAATAATAACCAAATCAAATAGGAGACTGATATTTACAGGTGAAAGAAACTTTGGACAGCTGCACTGATTGCAAATAAAATAATGCAATACTTACAATTAAAAATACAGGGTAAAACTCAATATCTGCTTAACCAATGTTGCCTATATTGGTGAGGGTACGCCTCGACCATCACCCACGACCCTCCGGTTGAATTTATAGCTGTTTTTCCCAAACCGTTTCATCAATATTAAAATATCAGCAAATATCATAAAACCGTAAATATCGATGTAGTAGTAGAAAAAAAAATTTCTACTCCAGCAGGTTGGTATTTAAATTTAAATGTGTTGTCTTTATAGCAAAATGACATTCCATTCAAACTGTACTATTTGTTAAAACAAATCATGTTTAACCGTTATTGTTTTTGAGATAACAATTTCTTCTATACCAACAGTCAGCATATTCTTATCAACAACAAGCATAAATGAGCAATAAGTGTTTTCAATTATTTTTTTTCTTACATAGTTAGATCGTAACGCATGTACATATCTATATCTATAAGTACCTGTAAAGGGCAATGTTGAATGCACTTAGCCTCGACGGCATTCTGGATTGCCGTATAGTCAATAGCACCAAACGTATTTGATATCACCAAACTCAGCACCAACAAAATCGACACCACAGTCATCTTAAACGTGTTGCTACCTCAGAAAAAACATAGCGTCCCGAAAAATATTCAAACTTTCGCGCGGAAAGTCGTTACATAAAACGTGTGGTACCGAGAGCGAAAAGTACCACTCAAGAAGCATGTGAGTACTCTGCACGAAAAGAGAGTGGGGCTCTCTCTAACGAAGCTTAACAAAGTACCGCCCCCGTCTACACATAGCACGAAACGACAAGTGCACTGGGCAGGAACATATAAGTTGTTCGCTCTTGTTTCGCATCCTAGACGGCCGCCACATTGAAACTAAAAGAGCGTTTAATCATAAATTATTAAGTCGCATGATCAGTGTGTCTTAAGGTGCTTTATATTTATGCAATTGTACCAGATGGTTTGGTGCGTCCAGATGTTCCGTAATAAAGGTGACCGAGATGTAAAACATTATCGCACAGACGTTATGCTCATGGTCATAGACAAAAGGGTAACCGTTTCCGTTCGTTTTTATTATTATTAGGTAGTGCGTGTAGCAATTAGACCTGTTGATTTTTGTCCCTCCAAAAAACCCTCTTCTTCATTTGCCCATTTCCGGATCAGGCCTAATTGTTTAAATAAGTCGGGTAATTAGGGTGTTGTTTGAAACAATTAACTACTCACCTCAAACTCACAACTTTAATTAACAGTATCAACAAGTTAAATCCCATTATAGAAATGATTGTAAATGTTAACAATATTAGCCCTTATTTGAATAGCTTTGCCCTGGCCCCTTTGTTCAAAATCCTCCTCGTTGAACTTGTCTTGATGGTCATGTCGCGATTGTTCTTTACTGTTTCGAGGTTTACTATTTTCACTTCTATCATTTGCACTAGATGTTCTCGAAACAGTCAAAACTGAGTTTTGGACAACTGTTGTAAGGTTGCTTGCTTTACTAGCTTCTTCACTCAACTCCAAAACACGTTTTTCCACTGACGATGGAAAATTAGCAGAAGTCGACTTCTCACCAGTTTCAATTAAAATTTCTTCAACTGCACCAAACTGATCGGAAACTTCTTCCATTGTCTGAGTGTTCTCAACTTGCTCCTCAATAGTCTCTAATTCCAAATCAGCGTTATTTACAAACTCCTGCTCTTCTGCCTCGGATAATGCCACAGGAACACGCATATCACTGGAAAAGCAGCTGCGCAACACTCTCTTTTTATAACTCATAGGGCCCGGTCTCAAAAACCGGACTTTCTTCGGTCCAGGAGGACTCACGTCGACCAAAGTGGAGTTGGCGTTCTCGTTGTTGGTAATCGGTTTAGCAAAGTTTCTATAGCTTTTCGGAGGCTTGGGAATGTCGGGCTTGAACGGCCTGTGGTTCATTAATGAGGGATTTCGAATGGTGATGCTGGGATCTGAAGGATCTTGGAAGGCGAACGCAAAGTTTGCCTGACTCTCCAACTTTTTGAGGACGACGACGGGCACGTGCGCCATGGAGTCGGTCTGGGTGGCAGACTCGCATGTTTTCTTCTGACGTCTCACCATAATAATTCTAATTATTTTATATAACAAAGTTCTGACGTGGAATGTAAGAAAAGATGAGAAGCTGTCAATCGAAAAACTTGAAATTGACTTCAAAGTTTTGAATTTACCTAGGAGGTAATAAGACGTCATTTTATCAAGTAAAAGGCCCTTTCAAATAAAATTCCAGCAAAAAAATGTGGATATCTTTAAAGAGGGTATTATTATCAACAATTATCTCGAAATAGGTTTGTTTAGTTTTGCAGAATGTTAATTAATTACGCAGATAAATTAGGAATAACGACAATCGAAATCGATTCGAGATTTCAAGAATCCGGGTGCTGATCGGATTGATCACCGTCAGTTAATATTCAACAAATAGGGTTGACTGGCCTGTCATCGGTCATTAATTCGGTTACCTAAAAATAAGGTGAAGTGATCAAATCTGGTATATACAATCTAAAGTGTTTTCCGGGCTTTGAAGCCTTGGTCCAATGGAATTTCTTCCTGACGTTTCGTCTACAGCTGCAGCAGGCCACAAGGTGATGAGGCAATGGGCGAAGTGATCTTCCGTGCTTCCCGACGTTGACTGATTCGACTGTGGTGAGGTCCGTGGTATTTATTCCCCCCCGCTGTCGCTGCACTGGAGGGAATGGGGTGGGAGTAGTTGTGGCGCGGGGTTTCGGCGCACTTAAAGTATATCGTAGAACTCGCTTCCAGTCTGCATTTAGAAACGTAATTTCATCCTTTTTGTTGAAATTGTAAAGATCTCAATGGCCTCTCTTGTTAGTCTTGGATTAAAACGCTGCGATTGATGATATCCACCTCGTTGAAAAGGATGTCGTGACCTTCGGAGAGAGAGTGCTCTGCTACTGCTGACTTTTGTGTTTGTCCCAGCCTGCAACTTCTCTTGTGTTCCGTAATCCTCGTGTTGACACTGCATTTTGCGATGCCAATGTATACCGAGCCACAGCTGCATGGAGCTCGATAAACTCCGGGTGCCGAAATTACAAAGAGTATATCGGTAAAACTCAGTTTTTAAATAAGAAATATTTGTTCTGTCGTTGAGTCAGCCACATGAAGTATCAAAAAAAGTTCAAAAGGGGGGCACTAATTAAAAATATTTCAATTTTCGGATCAAAAACTTTGCTAAAAGAGTTTTATTTTACAAACAAAATTTTCTCAATAAACATAAATTTTTGGCTGATCGGAAAAGTTCTACAATAATGTAATTTATAATTGTAATTCGAAAGTTAGAGTTTATTTTGCCTCGCTAATTAATAAAAACCAGCGTCAATTATATTTTAAGCTTAGTCAGCTAAGCCCACTGTCTATGATTTACTTGCTCTTACTAGTTCTTAGTCACATATAGCATTAAATAGATAATTGATATCCAAAACGATATCCCAAATAGGAGATCGTTTTGGGAGATCTATTGGATATCCATGCAGAATCCAAAAGCGAATATAACATTTTTATACATACTTGAAAATTTAAATCAAAAAATATCTTTTTCTAATTTTGACATATAAAGTGGCACTTTTCAATACTGATGACAGTGACGTAACGTCCTACTTTTCGTAACTAGTTCCGAAAAGTAAAATCTTTCGTAACTGGTGATGAAAAGTTCGTTTCACCACCAGTTGCAGGTTTCGGTTGTGGCACACCGTTGCTACGGTTTTACGGTATTAAGTAGATACAAAGTGGTTTAAAAGTAAACATTGAAGTTTAATAATAATAAATCTCTCTCTAAATAGGTATTTGTAGTAAAAATTAGAAAAAATCTTGTATGAAACACGTGACGAAAAGCCTTTTTTGTGTATCTCATTCAAATTGCGGGAACTCGCTGCGCTCGTCCCGCAAACATTCATTCGTTACACAAAATCGAACTTTTCGTAACTGGTTACATAAATAGCTATTAATTGCTTAAATCAGCTAGAAGTACTAGAATGTGAATGTGCATTTTCAAATAATTCAATTTGGCATGTAATTTGTCCATTTATTTTATATATTTTACTGATGATATGTTGGGTTTAACTCCAGCCATTCAACTGATCGTTTTGCTTACACTACTTTACTCTTCTTTGAGTATTCAGTTTTTTATTAGTATTTCAAGTTATTACATTCGTCTTTAGCGGCATGATTTAGATTACATCTATTAGATTTCGTGCGAATGACGCATTGAGGTTTCCTTGACATGTGACGACTGACAATTAATAGAAGAGATAGAAGAGTAACAAACCATGCGGATCATTGTTAACTAATTTTAGCACTAATTCAAACCTGAATTTTTCCAATGGCTTCAAAATTGCATTTTTAAAACATTTCAGTGAATTTCAACCGATCTTGGCCTTAATTTTAAGATGACTTTTTCGAAAAACATCAAATTTTTATTTTGAGTCGTCTTCAGTCAACTTTCATTTATTTTGGACCAAAAATGTAACTTTTCCAGAAACAACAAAATAGACTAGTTTACTTTTTTGCCTGATTTGGTCCTAAAATTTAATTTCTTCAAAAACATGAAAGCTTGCATTTTTAGGCACTTTGAGTCATTTTTAACCAATTTTTGCCCTAATCTTAATCTATTTTGTTTTCAAAAACTCCAAATTTGCATTTTTTGTAGTTTTAAGTCGTTTCGAACTGATTTTATTGGGCCCTAACCCCTACCTGACTTTTCCGAAAAACACCAAACTTGCATTTTGAAACGTTTTCACTCAAATTTTACTTGGACCAAAAATGTAACTTTACCAGAAATAACAAATTACAAGAATTAGTCTTGCCTGATTTTGTCATAAACGTGAATGTTTCAGAAACATGGAAATTTGCATTTTTAAACGCTTTGATATCTTTGTTTACTTTGGTGTAAAATCAACTATTTTTTATCTGTACAAAAACATAAAATATTAATTACATATATTAATTCAATTTAGCAATCAATATTGGGTGGTTTGCCTCTAAAAAAAAAGTAGAAAAATGAAGTTTTTTTCATAGGAATCTACAACGATATGAAAAACCAGATAATTCTGATGATGTTTTAGTTGATTTTGTAATTGGATGTCAGCAGTTAAATAACCGAATTCCCTTTAATGAAATTTCTGTAGATTTTAGTGTTTAAATGTTGATATGTGATTTTCCAGCAAAGTCCTTGATTTTGAAAATTAAATATCCAATGTGTCCACTTTAACCAAAATATGTCTTTTCTTTATTGCAGTAATGTAGCAAAACGTACTGATTACTCTTTTAGAGCGACAGCTCAACCTGAACATCATCAAAAAGAAACAAAGACCATTGATTGAAAAAATTCCTAATTTTGCTAGCACAAGACTACCCAAATAGCACAACCTAATCCTATAGACGTCCAATGGACTAATATTTTTGTAAATCCGCATGTCCAGTGGATATACCGTTAAGAGCTCAGATTAATCCAAAGGCTGTCCAATGGATTATACAGAGGACACAAATTTCTACATTTGATGGAAATGCTCATTTAGTATCCAAAAGACATCCTAGTGTAAACATTTTGTCTCTCATCTGTGGAAATTTTTGTTATTTTGTACGATTTCAATCCAGTTCTTTTTTCAACTTTGTGTAACTTTTTAGATCTTTTTTGTAATCATATTAATCAAAAAAGTACAAAACCTCATAAAAAGAAATGACAAACAAGATAAACAAGAGTTGTTTGTCCTAACAAAAATTCTCACAGATTCGACAGGTCCTTTGGACTGCCTAATTACATGCACCTTATTAGGACATGGCTTGACTACTATCAGATGATTTTTAACCAATCCGATTGAATCTCTTGTCATTAGTCTTCAATCCGGTTGCCTGAAAATCAGCTATAGAAATCAATCTATAATTGCAAAAATATTTTTATTCTAAATTTCTATTCCGAGTAATATAGTTATTTTGTATGTTCGCTATATATTAAAAATTCATTTGCCATAAATCTGTTCAGTTGTGTGTCTCCAATGGATGTCCTAAATTTATAATCCATCTGGTTATCAACGAAATATATACAAAGGATGGCCAGAATGTGTCCTAAATGTGTCCATGGACATTCGGACCTAATTTGGACTAAAATTGGATATCCATTGGACATGTATGTGCTGTTTGGGTAGGAGACACAGAATTTATTACACACTAGAGGAGACACAGAACCTATCATGATTCAAAGATAGCGTACCCCCATCAAAGTGTATAATTTATTTTTACCCTTAATATAGAAAAACTAGAAGAGAATGTCCAGTTTTGTATTTTTATGGACATCCATTGAATGTCCACTGAATGTTCAGTGGTGACATTGGATGTATATCCATTGGATGTACAATGGGTATCTAACCTGAACATCCAGTGGATGTACATTACATGTTGGATCGGGCGACAAATATACATCCACTGGATGTACAATAGATATCGGGTGGTTGTCCAATGGATATCCATTGGATATCATTGAGCATATCTATGTCCACAAGTGTGTGTCCACTGAATATCCAGTGGATTTTGTGTTATGTGGGTAACGCACAGCTGTGTGTCACTGTCTACGTATACCCCATGTTCATTAGAAAACATAAGTATAAGAATTTTTGAGAGATAAGGGTTACATAATGAAAGTAAATGGACTTTTGTTCTTTTATCCTTTTCTTTTGACAATTCGCAGCCAACTTTTCAAATGAACTTCCTGTATAACTCCGTCACTTCTTTTGATACATTCTTACCATTAAAAACTTTATTTTTTTATACCTATCTCCTTTCAGCATACGATAAAAATGTCAAAGTTAGATTTCCAATGCCCACTTGATCTCAATAATAAATGAATGGTTTATATTTACTAGAGTGAACAGAAAGCTGCATATTTAACATTCACCATTTTATTCAGAAGAGAACTTACATAATCTGGTGTCACCCTCAACTTGTTTGCAATTTCAAAGAAATTATTTTTTTCTTTGATTAGTTATAAGTACCAGGGCGATCCTACCTATAGGCAAAAAGGGTGCAAAAAACTGGGGCGGCCAAAAATTTTAATTTTACCTTCACATATGAAAAATTTTACTTGAAAAAAATGTGACGATAAAGTATTACAAACATAAGAGGTGAATAGCGGATGTAGGACATAAAAAAACCCTTCACGTTTGCGAAATTGCCAAAGTTTCAATCTTTATTGAGATCTTAGCACTAAAGTATACTTACATGTAGCTAAACTTCAATCAGTCTACGTACGTACTTAACACAAGTACGTACGTACTTAACAAAACAAGGGTTTTGTTTCGGTTCTGGGCTATGCAAAAAAAAGAAATCTATGCACCTCTCTTTTTAAGCCTGTCTTCTCCATAAGTCTTTCTCTGTCCCACTCGTTATTACTTTAAAACGGTTTCGAAAACTTTTCTTGTGAGATATTTCTCTATAATTTTTGGCTTTATTAAAAGAGCTGAAAACAAGTAAACTGAACTAACCTAAATTGACTATAGATTTAACTTATTCTAACAATTATATAAAGGTGGGCCCTTACGAGCCCGCCCTTCGCATGATGCAAAAAAGGAACTATGCATAAACGTTTTTTTCTCTTTGTAGACATTGTAGCTATTTTTAACATTTAGGGGCGGCCGAAATCGATTTGCACACGAGCGGCCCCTAGTTTCGGATCGACCCTGGTTAAGCAAGGGTTAGTGTTGTTGATAAAGCTTTTAAGAGTGAGCCGAAATCCGAGTTTAAAAGGGAGGCTAACTGATTTATTAGTCATCTTAAGTTAAAACTAAAGAAGAAATTGGGAAATACGGTTGGGTTGGGTAGAACGGAAGAAACTAGAAACAGAATAGCTTGAGGGTCGCTTTTTGGAGAAATCGAAAGTAAGTAAGGCTGGCCCCAGATCACCAGTTCTTTATAATTATTGTAGCGCAGAGTAGTTTGTTTGTTTAGGTGTTTCTGTTTTTAAAGATTAATGTAAATCTTTTTAATAGAAGCGACAGTATAGTTCAAATGGGTTTGATCTTCTTGAAACATGGAAGAAGGTATCTGAGGGCTTTCACGACCGGTCAAAATACAATCTAAATTGTTTTCCTGGCTTTCAAGCCGTGGTCCAATGGAATTTCTTCCTGATGTCTGCGGCAGACATTATCAAATTCGATGAGGCAATGGGCGAAGTGACCTCCTGTGCTTCCCGACGTTGACTGATTCGACGTTGGTGAGCTGCGTGGTATTTATTCTCCCACAGTGCCGTCGCGATGCAGTGGAGGGACTGGGATGGGGATAGCGGAGGCGCGGGGTTTTGGCGAACTTAAAGTACGGGGTGTTCATTATAAAACTTCATCTGGCAGGCTATGAAATTTTGATAGAAAAGGATGACATAATCAAAATAAATGGACTTTTGTTTCTCCATCCTTTTCTTTTGACATTTCACAGCCAACTAGATGAAGTTTTATAATGAACAATCCGTATGTCGTAGAACACGCTTCAAGTATGCATTTAGAAACATACTTTCCTCCTTCCTGTGAAATTGTGGTTAAGGGTCTCAATGGCCTCTCTCGGATAGAGACGCTGCGATTGATATAAAGATATCCACCTTGTTGAAAAGGATGTCGTGAACTTTGGAGAGAGCGTGCTCTGGTACTGCTGACTTTTGGGTTTGTCCCAGCCTGCAACTCCTCCTGTGTTCCGTAATCCTCGTGTGAACACTGCGTTTTGTGGTGCCAATACCTATATACCGAGCCACAGGTGCATGAATCTCGGTAAACTCCGGGTGCCGATAGGGAATCTCTGCGGTCTCTCGCCGCTCTCAAGCTATGCTGTATTGTACGAGTGGGTTTAAAGACAGTTTTAACATTGTACTTTTCGAGTAGCCTGCCGATCCTGTTCGTTACTTTGTGGATGATGCTGTGATAGACTAGTCCATCCTTTAGCTGCCATCCTTTAGCCTGATAGCTTTTCTTCATCTTCTCCCGTTGTCCCTTACTGGCGCTCTACATTCCTTGGACGCACGGCCCTATCGAACTAGTGTTTGCTGTATCCATTCCAACCAAAGGCTCTTTACAGATGCTGCATTTCCCGTTCCAATTCAGCCGGTTCACAAGGGAGCCAAGAGAATTTGTGGGTATGTAATGGGCTAATGGGACAATAAGGAATTTTAATTAATTTGGTTGGCCCTCGACTATTACGTCATTCAATTTCTCTACCTTTAAAACATTAACTGTGAAATAACAAACTATTCTTAAAATGTAGCTATATCCCAAAATGCATTGCCAAATGTATTCCATAAAATCCAGATCAAACAATAGGACTTCTTTTCAGAAATGGAATAGCCTCATTATGCCAATATTACAAAACAACAAAGATCAATAATTTCCTTTCTATGAGTTTTAGTGAAGTTTATGGGTTTTTGGTGGGGTGTGAGGTGGGTTTATGGGGTAAAGTGATTGTAGCTATGGTCATGGCAATTGCAATGTCTTTTGAAGAGATTTTGAACTTTTTACACAAATTTTATAGTTATTATCACTAATATCTACTTTTTATCCTAAAACTGTCATGATTATATTACACGATAATAACCCATTCTTTATTCTCTATGAAGATGATTCAATTCAATTTCACATATCCTTATACGTAATTTGTTATTACAGTTCACAACACTATACTAATACGTGGGAATATCTGGTCTCCTCATGGCTAATTATCGCATATTTATTGAAAATTTGTAGATACTTAACAGCTTCCGTGTGCAAGATTTAATTAAATCATCAAAATGAATTATGGTAACCTTGAAAAGCCAAATTAGTCAAAGCAGTATAAGAAGATGACTTTTATAGACCCGAGTGAGTTGTTTATTGCTAATAAAATTATGGTCATGTTTAGAAAATCTTTCAATATTAGAGGGCAGAAGAGGACAGAATTTTTGGGGGTAAGCAATGAATAATTCCAGTCTGACAGTCGGTTAAAAAGTTAATCAGAGTCGAAGATGGAAGTGGAGATAAAATGCTACTAGAAGAGCAAGAGTGCGTTTAATACGTTCAGAAAGAAGCTTAAAAAAACAATTGCAAAAAAAAACGTTTTTTTCCAAATATCTGCTTTTCTTACGGTAGGGCAGAGCAAAAGATTTTTTATTTGAAAAGAATAGATTTTAGAAAATCTAATACCCAAAAAAGGCTAAATTTAAAATGTCCTGGCGTTCTAAAAATGTAAAAACATTACAAATTTTCCTTAATTTGTCGCTAAAATAGAGTAAATGAGGTTTTCTCTTTTAAAACATTCCTAACAGAAGAAAAACGGATTTAACCTTTTGTAAAGTATACCAGGTATAACAAACACAAAAAAATCAAGGATAAATGATTATTAATTTTTCATAATAAAAATTCTTTATCGAGGTAAATTTCTGTTCAACGGTAACAAACGTTCAACAGTTTAACAAACGCAAAATTATATATTCCTCAAACCCATTCTTAAACTCTGAGTACCAACGTGGAATTGTTTCAAATATTAAAGGTTCCTGTCATATAACCAGTTTATTGCCTACAAAAGTATTCCATTCCTTTTTGTCCATTCTTTTGTAGATTTTACCCATTCAACAGTTGATAAATCCGTTCAAAATAAGTAAATCAACTTTTATCTCAATACCCGCGAAAGATAGCAAAATGAGTGATCTATTGGCACTAATAACGTTCTTCACTGTTGTACGTCCATCGTTTGAATGAACTGGTTCGTTCATTTCTTCATCTGGATTCTCTCTATTATTCATATATCATATTTCTCAAGTATGTGTTAAACCCATCTATCTGATGTAGTTTAACAAAAGTTTTCTTTAGCCTGACATTGGCCAATTCGGTGTTATCGTGTAAGGCAGGTTGACCTTCTTTCCACGGTAAGCACAGGTGCCAGTTGTATTTTGAAAAAAGACATCTCGGAGAGCTAGAGCACGTTCTTCTTCTTCCGTTATTCTCTCAACAAAATCTAGTATCCCTATAATATCCTGTCCTGTCTAAGTGCCTTACTTGAAACACACTGGCTTCCCCATAAAAAAAATTATATTAGCGTGAGGGTATCGCCCTGCGAACTTTTACCCATTAGAGTCCAGTCAAAAACAGTATTAACTGGAACCAAACCATATGGTAATTCACACGTGCGTATATATTATCGTGTTCTTAAGAAATCGCCTTCAATTATTCGAATTTTGCGAAGCTTGCAGTATTAACTGCAAAAGACTACAAAGGTCTTGAAATACGAATAATGGAGCAACTTCTGTACCAATGGTTGGCTGCTTAATACTGTATAGTCTAATATCATAACAGTTGTGAACTTTCTCAACTATGTCACCTCCAAACAAACAATGCGCAGGAGTTTCTTTTTCTTTTTTCTGAGGTAAGTCCATATATATCGAGTAGTGTAACTTCGGTTTCTGTTTCAATTCAAGTTTCTAGCTATAGTTTTTAATTATATAATTGAAAACTTGCACTTACCTACTGGAAGTTATCAGAGGGTACTCGCTTCTTTGACTACTAACTCTGCTTCTGTAGTAATGCGCTTTATGTTCCATTTCTAAATTCAAAATTAAAAATTTGGTTTTGAATTTATCATATGTCTCATACTCCGCCAAGAAAGCGTCGTCGGACACATCATCTTGTAACACAAACTCACAAATCTCTCTATCCACGCTCGTCAAACTTTCCATTCTTAATTAACCAAGACATAATGTGAAACCGATGTGATACTTATTTATATATACTGGCAATTCCCACCGGCTACTTATTTCTTTGTATACTCACTTTGCTTCTCTAGTAACGCGCTTTATTGTCCTCTTCTAAAAGACAAATTTGACTTCATCACAAATCTCATACTCCACCAAGAGAGACCCCGGACACATCATCTTGTAATGAAAAATCACAAAACTAGCTATCCACTCTCTTTAAGCTTTCCATTGTTTTTTTTTTCATCAAAACGTAATGTCAATTCCTCAATCCTTAATGTCGGTTATAGGCGAAGGATCTAAGTCCAAAAGTTGTCGAGGTTCATTCAAGTTTCGAGGTTTCTTGAGAATAATTTATGTAAAACCTTTCTGAGCTTCGTTTTGGACACCATCTCAATAGTTCTATCACAAAATCCCCAAACTATCGTCTAGGACGTTGGGAGACTGCTGCAGACTTAATGTTGTGGAAAAGGAAGATAAGGCTTCGGAAGACGGCTGTAGTAAACTGCTGCAGACTTATGTCTTGTAGACGGTGGCGTCTAGGGCGTCGGGAAATGGCTGCAGTAAGTGCTGCAATCTCAATGTAGAGACAGAAAGTAAAGCGTCGAAAGACGATTGAGGTTGATGAGGCGGCGGAAAACGACTGCAGTAACAGTTGCACCTTAACATGCTGCCTTCAAAACACAGTAACTGCATGTTGCACTTTTATGTCTTGTAGACGGAAGAGATCATGGCTTAGGGAGACGGTTGCAATAAATACTGCAGTGACAGCCGTCTTTCGACACACTAAAAAAACCTGTGTGCTTGAGGATTTCAGGCCCAAGCCCATTAAGTCCTTGCCTGCTACTGGCTGTCTTTCTATGGAACTAGTTTTTTCTTGTTTTTTACATCTCCTAGTTGCCAATTTTGGTGGTTTGGCATGACATACCTTGTGGCAGAAGTGGCCCTTGCATCACAGCTAGTGGCCACTTCTAACATTACTCTTCAGCCGAATCCGGCTGGTAATGAACCAAAGTCCGGATATGATGTGTTTGCTCTTGTGGTCTTCTCAGTTTTGTGTGTCATAATGTCGCACACTGTTGGTGAGTGTACATTAGCACAAATTTCTTCGTTACTAATTAACCATTTAGCATTACCATCATGCGGATGTAAATTCGATCAATCACATATTCTATCCTTAAGAAGTGGGCTCTCGCCGCACACCTTTCTGATCCATAGGTCAGGATCGGCCGCATAAAGGTTATTATCAGTAGTTTTTCTTTATTTTTTTTTGTGGAGGGAACGACCCCCGGGGCCAACAATCTTCTCGGTAAGACGCCGGACAGCCCCGCACTGCTGCTGGTAGTCTTCACTGGGGCACGCTCTTTCCTGTTTTCAACATACCTCATAACCTCGCCAGCTTGGCTGGTTTGGTATGACATACCTTGCAGGAATTGTAGCCTTCTATTCTCATGGGGTTTTTTCGACTCTTTGCTGTGAGTCTATTCTACAGCTATAGACCATACCACTTTCAGAGTTGCCCTGATGCGGGATCCGGCTCGTATAGAACCAAAGCCCGCAGCAAGTCATCTGGATGTCCGCGCGCCGAAAAGTTTTCTCAGCTTTGACGCTCATGAAGTCCCGCACTGTTTGCCATCCGAGATTATCACGAATTTCTTCGTTACTAATGTACCATGGACCGCCATACTGAGGTAAATATTTTCAACAGCTTCCACACTTTAGACGTGAGCTGGAAGGTGTGAGTGAGGCCAGAGCCTCCCCTAGCTTAGGCAGCGGCGACACTGACATTGGTGCCCCAAGTCAGCCGTCTATCCAAGGTTACCCACCAGATAAATGGCCTAGTCTTGCCACCGCACTTCGATGCCATCGATCACAAGTTGATCCGGGATGGTATCGCGACGTCTACCTATCACGATTACCTGGCACTTGGTTGGATTACTCTTAATAATAAATAACGTACCAGCCACTTCTGGAGGTCATCTAAAGCTAACTGCAGATTCTCCAGCACAACATCTTTTCTCCGGTTTTTCGATAAAAGAGCCGTATCGTCAGCATATAGTGCAAGCGTGGTCCTTGGTGTTCTAGGAATATCGCTCGTATACAGCGTGTACAGGTGCGGCGATAATACCTTCCCTTGGGGGACACCTGCCTCTAGCGCTCCAGGCTCCGACAGGGACGATCCGACCCTTACAATGACTGTCCGATCTGTGAGGTAACTGTCGATAAGTTGGAAAATGTTTGCCGATAACCATTCGCTTGTAGATTAGGTCTTCGTGCTAGACCCTATCGAACGCACGTTCTACGTCCAGCAGGACTAATCCAGAGGTCAGTCTGGAGTTCCTGCCTTCCGCGACGTTCTCCATGGTCTCCATATTGTTCGACGGGCACGATGAACAATATGGATGGAATTAGGCGTGTACACGCGTCTTGTTGTCTTGGTGCTTGGGACCTATTTGCCGATGGTACCATGGTTGCGTGTTACAGATTCAATTTTTTGCTTAAACAAAATTGTTTTTAGGGTATATTTCTGTTATGAAAGTTGAAAGAAATTTATTTTCTGCGAAGTATGTTAGTGATCGAAATTTTTAGCTTTTTCGGAGAAACTCTAGTTTAAAATATGCAAAAAGGCAATATTTACTAATTGGAAATTGAAAACTTATCTGCTTTCAATATTTCTAAAAATATTTCAGCTGTTAAGAAGGAAACAAACAGAAACAACTGCCCTCGGAGTAGTTGTTTCTGTTTGTTTCCTTCTTAACAGCTGCAATATTTTTGGAAATATTGAAAGCAGATAAGTTCTCAATTTCCAATTAGTAAATATTGCCTTTTTGCATATTTTAAACTACACCATTTTCACTTGTAGTTTAGAAAGTCACAGGAAGTTATCACTTGTATTTCAGAAATCATCACTTGTATTTCAGAAACCATCAGTTGGAATTTAGATTAGTCATTTGTATTTCAGAAAAGTTCAGATGTATTTCAGAATTCGTCATTTAAATTTCAGAGAGTGAATAAATTACATACTATCTCCAGAATCAGATTCTAAAAGCATGCGATGCAGCTACAACAGAGTTTCCTTACTTCATTCCCTTTCTTACTACTTTCCCTCTACAACTAATATATTTTCCATTACTAAGAAGGCAGCATTAAGAAGAATGCTATGTTGTGCGAATAAAATCCAATTTTTTTTTCTACAAACGTCAAATAATGACGCATTTTACGCTTTCATTTGACAAACGAAAACCTAGCCTTTTTTGAGGATCAGAATGTGAGTGTACTTTTCCGCGCGTTGCCCAGGACAGCAAGCGAAAAAGATTTTTTCGCTTGCTGTCAACAGCAACTACCACCACTCAACCAATTATTAAAAACGTCATTGTCACTTTGATTTAAATTTTCAGATTGTGACTTCAGTTATGCTCAGTTGTGATTCACATTATTTGAAATTGATCGTTTGAAGAAAAAACGTTGTATGCATTACGAGCACAAAGTAACTTTTTTGCTCTCGAGTGATTGCCGCTCTCCGCTTCGCGTCGCGCGGCAAACTTCACTCTCCGAGCAAAAAAGTTGTACTTTTCGCTCTTAATACATAAATAACTATTATGTATTCCATGTCAATGATCAATGTATCCAGCTAACACTTTGAAATATCAAATGGCAACCTCCATTTAATGATATCATTTGAAAGAGCATAAAATTCTCTATCCAATGGCGTCTAAAAAAATGTAAATTCGATAATACGTTACCAAATTACAAAGAAAAGTAGCTGTCAACACCTCTGTTTTATGTTGTGTTCCAAATATTATTGTTTATTATAAATTAATTATTAATTAATATTTATTATACATAAATAATATATTCTATTAAAGTGGTTTTTGAGTCCTTCACTTTTGCACTGCACTTACCTTTTTGAAGAACTCCACACATACGAAAATAACAAACTTTGTTTCCAAAACAATTTTCTGACATTCAAGTGATATCTTCTAACTACAAGTCAGTTCTTTTTTCTGAAATACAAAGTGACTATATTCAAATACAACTGACGATTTGTAAAATCAAAACCACTATTCTGAAATACAAGTGATATATTCTGAAATCCAAGTTACTGTTCTAAAATACAAATGATACTTTCTAAACTAGATGTGAAAATGGTGTAGAGTTTTCTGCGAAAAAGCTCAAAATTTCGATCGCTATTATATTTTGTTCTCCTGGCATCACATGCTATCTCCAAAACACTTTGAAATAATTTTCTGTATATTTTGTTAATTTGTAAATATGAGATTCGTTAAAATAAAAAAAAAAGAGACGTGGAAAAGCTGTTACAAATGAACGAGTATCTGCAGAAAAACCAAAAACCAGTTTTTATGTAGATCAATGTTATGGTGATATCCCTCCTCTCCAAGCACGAGTGTGATAAACAACAATTTTTTTTAACAGTTAATAATTAGTAACAGGAGTGAGTGTTGGAATATTTTCAACTAATCAACAGAGACACAAAGAACACCACCACGTGATCCACCTTGACATTTTTGTCAGCAGCACGTATATTATGCTAATATAAACTAGATGCGTCCATCCTTAAAGAACGTCGCCGTGATATATTTTTATGTCTTTAGGATGGGCTCGAATTTTATTTGTCGATGGCATTTAAAGAGGAAGAAAATAGCAGAGGATGGTCATTGATAATAATTTAATTCATTTTTCGGTTTTCAATGCCAAACCAAGTATCTTCAATAAAGGAGAAAGGTTCAGCAGTAAGTAGGTGATCTTAACTTCTTCATTGAGCTCATTAATGGAGGAGTGCTTGTTGCAAATATTTATTTAACACTTCCTCTCATACACTTTAGTTGTCGTGTTAAGCCACGCGAAATAGGTCTTAAACAAACAGACTCTTCTCATTACATAAGCGCTCTTTATGCAAGATGTCAGTTTCGTAATAACGGTCGACCTCTTGACATCCGACCGCACTAAATTGCAGTAAGATGAAATAAAGTTCCTAATAAAGATTAAAAAGGGGCCAATACGACAGATAAACCACAAACTGTTAATAAAATTCAATTGTTGCTTAAAAGATGAATCTGCTTCCCCATTCTTCATCGCTGCATGATGGATGACTCTTAATATCTTCTTCTATGTTCGTGACTTCTATTATGTTCAGGATTAATAGACGTTGAAACGTTTTTTGGCACATTGATTGATGAACTAGAAGCTGAATTTTCTTACATAAAATCAGAATTTTGGGTAACCATCGCAGACATGTGCAAAAACCCAACGGTGGGTAATTTTTCAATTAAGTAATGTAGGTATCGCGTGTACCATCACCACACATCCTGATCGGATCTGACGCCGAACCCAGAAAGACGCGGTTTCGTGCATCTTCAAATAATAGCAAAATCGTTTTAACATTTACTGCTACGCGTTTCCTTGAAAAGTAAGCCACAAATTACCTCTTACGAAATCTGCTCTCCAAACACTTCTAATTAAAGAAGAGAGGAAGTGTCAAGGTTATTTGCTATCTCCGCCACAATGCAACTCAATAGGGCTGAGGTGGTATTCTTCTTGGTATACCCTTGGGCTAGGAAGATCTAGAGCGGAAATTATTATTACAGGGCCTTGGACTTTCGATAATTGTAACTGCACAAAATTTTTTATGCCTTCACTTGATTCAAAGGTGAAAAGATCCAATTTTGTAAAATAGTTCTGAGCAGAGATTACCAAATACATACACATGTGATTAAAAATTCACACGGCTTAATAAAAGGATTAATAAAAATCACTTAGATTAACTCTTTCCCAATTGAGGTGATTCGCAAGGAAATTACTCGTTAAATAATCAGAGACGCCAACTTAATTACTGATTTGTATTATAATCCTCTTAACAATCGCTATGCTGTTGCATCACGTGAGACCCAAATTAGTTTGAAGAATTTGGACCATTAGGCTAATCTGTACGTGTGGGTGAATACTAAACAATTGATATCGTCGTAATGGCTACAAAACGAAACCTTTAGATGCCGAGAAACACCTCTATGGTACAGGTTTTTGTTAGTAGCATTTGATTTGTTACTCTTTTACAGTCTGTGGGTTTAGACTGTGATGGATGCATTTAAAGTTGAGTTATTCTCTTTTATTGCTTCGTTGTTTTATTGTGTCTTTGTAGCTCCTCGATGAAACTTTATGAACTTTCATTTCATTGAACCAACAACATTATATAGGGTGATTCAAAAGTACTTTGACAAACTTCAGGAGGTGATTGCTGGCATTATTTTAAGAAGAAAAGCTCTAATAAATGAGGGTCCTTAAGAGCATCGTTACGAAGATACAGGGTGTTAAAGTTTTATAAAAAAAAATAATATCTTCTAAACCACTTGAAAGGTTTTAATAAAGTTTTACAGATGTCAGTAGCTAGCGAGTAGCCATGTTTCTGCTAACGAACTTTTTTTTGTTCCACCAGTGGCGCGCGTACCGCAATGACGCTTCATCTTTTTGAAGAAAAATATGGTACGCCACTAGTTTATCAAGAAATAAATTCTACCATTTTGTTCTCTGTTTAATTTCAAACAAAAAAGCTCTCTTAAGTTTTCTTCGTTAGACGCGTCATTTTCAAGTTAAAAAATAGAAATCGTTTTAATGCACATCTTAGAACCGTTACCTCAACAAGACGGAACGTGTTATTTCAGTTCAAACTTGAAAATAAAAAATTTAAAAAGAAACAAAAATAAAAAAAAACATCTGTAAAATTTTATTAAAACCTTTGAAGCGGTTTCGAGGATATTACTATTGTTTTTATTTTATAATAAAACTTTAACACCCTGTATGTTCGTAACGATGCTCTCACGGACCATCGTTTATTAGAACTTTTCTTCTTAAAATAATGCCACCAATCTCTTCCTGAAGTTTGTCAAAGTACTTTCGAATCATCCTGTATAAGAAAGAAATTAATTGACGATAGAGCAAAAATTTCTAATCACCACCAACAATTACCATCTTACAATCTAAAGTGTATTCCGGGCTTTAAAGCCGGGGTCCAATGGAATTTCTTCCTGACGTTTCGTCTACAGCTGCGGTAGACATTATTAAAGACGATGAGGTAATGGGCGAAGTTGACTGACTCGCTCCCGACGTTCACTGATTCGCCTGTGATGAGCTCCGTGGTATTTATTCCCCCGTCGTCGCGGTGCAGTGGAAGGATTGGGGTGGAAGTAGTGGTGGCGCGGGGCTTCGGGGTACTTGAAGTATGTCGTAGAACTCGCTTAGTTATTGCAAAAACTTTATTCCACCCCTAAACCACGCCTTCTTAAGTTGTTAGTCACTGCCAACTGCTAGTGAGAAAAGGCGATTTTGGTAGCAAAAGGGACATACTCAGGTTAGAAAGAAGAACCGGAATTTTCATCAAATTACAGAATTAGTTACTTTAAAGCTGCAGGAAAAACCCAAACAAGTAAAATTTATATTTTCAAAGAAAAAATGACAAAATGCGCTACTCCCAAGGTACAAAAATAAGTCCTTTAAGTAAAATTATTAATTCCAGGTAGCGGAAATGGTTCTACAAAATCAAGCAGAATAGTTACTATCATATATTGGCTGTCGAAATCTCCATCGATTAACAAAGCAATTTTTGTACTTGGAAAATCCAAGAACCAGAGAAGCCAGTGGGGGATCTAGTCTTCTGCGAAGCGGGGGGGGGGGGGAAATTACGCACAAATTTTTTTAGAGGGTGCCACGCCCACTTTTTGTTAAATTTTGACGAATATTTCCCTCATGTATAAATTTTCCAAAAAGAAGAGTGTAATTTTCAAAAAATTTTACGTTGTCTAGACAACGGTTAATTTCCGCTGTCACCTACTAACCATTTTGACTGAGAAAGTCAGTAACAACTTCATTGATCGCCTGTAACTTGAGAACGCCTCGACCGATTAGAGTGAATTCAACTGCTTTTTCCTCTTCTTGATATCCTCTTTTTGATATCCTCTTTCACCTCCCCGAACCGGAAGTTCCATAGATGCAATATTTTTGGAGATAGGCCCCTTCGGATGTCGATTTTTAGGCACTTTTAGAATCGCGTTTTTTGAACCATTTTTTAAAAAAACCTTATTAGATGTTAAATGCATTCGAATTGAGTATGTTACGTTCTTAGGGGATTGCAAGGATGCCATTCCGATCAAAACAGCAAAAAAAAATTTCGATTTTTTTTGAAAATGTCCAAAGGGAGGGGGGGGGGGATTAACAGTAAATACTAGGGCAAAAATAATTTATTTTCCTCGGGGTTAGGATAAATAATTGATAAAAAATCTGATCGCTTGAACATCCAAATGTGGACCCAGCCATGTGGACCTTCAAACGATCCATTTTCAAAGTATTAGTAAAGTTTCCGAAGTAACAATAACGAAGGTAGGAAAAAATCCATCTAGTAAAACTCTTACTTTCAAGTAACGGAAATGCTTCTAAAAACGCACACCGAGTAGCTGCTTTCACATATTAGTTCAAGTTAATTTAACGTATTGGTTGTTGGAGCAAAATGAGTAAACTTTGCTTTTTTACCTTGTAAAAACTTAATATAACCAGTTACTGCAGTCATTGAAGAGAGGTTACTGAAGTAAAAGTAACGAAATAAGTTATTTCTAAATAGCAAAAGTAACTCAAGTAAAATAAAATTGTTGTTTCCAAGTAACAAAACTCAGGCTAGAAGGAACAGATATTTTCCGTCAAATAACGGATTAATACAAGTTAAAAAAGAGAGATTATTGAAGTAAAAATAATGAAATAAATTACTTCTACATAGCAAAGATAACTCAAATAAACTACAATTGTTATTTTCAATATTCCAGTTCAACATATTGGTTGTTGAAGCGACAGGATTTAACTGTGCATTGTTATTTCGTAAAAAGTTAATACAACCAGTTACTGCAGTCACTCGAGCGAGGTTACTGACTTACTAAGTAAAAGTAACGAAATAAGTTACTTCTAAATAGCAAAAGTAACAAAAATAAAATAAAATTGTTGTTCCCAAGTAACAAAACTCAGGGGAGAAAGAACAGATATTTTCAATCAAACAGCTTCAAATAAGCCAAAAGATGTAAAGTTAATGATTTGAAAGTAGAAGAAAAGTTACTAAAATAAAAATAATGAAATATGCTACTTCTAGGGAACATTCAAAAATAAGTCTATGAAGTTAAGTTGTACCGTCCAAGTAACAAGAATAGTTCTAAAAGAGCAAACAGAATAGTCATTTTTACTTATTGAGTAACAAGATTGAGCACAATATTAAGTAAAAACAACCAAATAAGTTACTTCTGAACAGCAATCATTGTAAATCAAATAAACTAAAACTGTTACTTTCAGGTAATACAAATATTTTCAACCGCGTAACTTAGAATAAACGATTGCAGAAACAAAAGTGTGATCCTCCGGGTAGGAACAAATACAAATAACAAAACCAGTTCTAAGCTACAGGAATAACTCAAACAAGTGAAATCTATATTTTGAAAGTAACAGTAAGGTTACATAAGTAACAATAACGAAATACGCCACTATCAAGGTAAAAAAAAAAAAATCCATCAAGTAAAACTGTTATTTTCAAGTAACAGGAATGATTTTAAAAAGCACACAGAGTAGTTATTTTCACATATTCTGTTCACGTTAATTTAAAATATTAGCTATTAAAGCACAAGGAGTGAAACCCTGCAATTTTCTCTCGCAAAGAGATAGTAATTTCCAGCGATCAATACAAGTTACTGAAGAGAGATTATTGAAGTAAAAGTAACGAAATAAGTTACTTCTAAATACCAAAAACAACTCGAGTAAACTGAAATTATTATTTTCATGTAACAAAATTTGGTTTCAATTGAGCAACTTACTTCAAACGATTGCAAAAACAAAAGGGTATACCTTTGTGAATTGTTATTTCCAGGTAATGGGAATGGTTTTAAAAACGTAAACAGAATAATTTAGTTTTACATTTTTTTTTTTTGGGAGGAGAGGGAAGAAACTCGTAGTTTCTCTTTCAAAGAGCTAGTAATTTCCATAGATGAGTGGAAAAACTTAATAAGTTACTGAAGAAAGATTTCTGAAGCAAAAATGAGTAAAAAGTTACTTCCAAGCACGATACCTACTACCTAGCTATTTTTGTCCTACACGGCCCAACCCCACCATGACCTATTATCTCATTTTTACTCGCTCACCAAAGCAACATTATGTTCTATCTCTACGAGTACAAACATACCATATACTAACCAACCGTGTCATGAGACCCATATCGCCCACATGACAATGGACCCGACCTTCTCGAGACACCTTTAAGGCGCCGTCGATTTCGTGGGGGCTCCCCACAGCCCAGACCTGACCCGCGCTGACCCACCCGATACGGTTGGTATTCCATGCACGGATTCCGCGAGATCATCTCGAGGGGCAGTTAGTTGGTGCGCCAGTTCGCAGCATCCGAGAACGATAAACGAACGCGAATTGCGAGAGGCGCCTCTTAAGCTAGGAAGTGTGTAGGCGAAAGACATGTGTTCTTCGGGATGGACGTTGGTGCGGCCAACATTGACCACGGTGGTTGTATTCGGTGTCTTGCTGGGATTTTACGGTGTCAGAGGTCAGCAGGTGGGTGATGATCAAAATTTGTGAATTTGTATTAATGCTGATTAGCAAAAAAAAAATGAAATAAATAAATGATATCAAAGGAAAAGTTTAATTACAAAAATTAATAAGATTTAACTCTTTTTGAAAAACTGGGATAGAAGACGGAGAGAGAAATATTATTCTAATTTGACAAAACATTTTAAAATTCACCAGAGTCCAAGCTGGTCTCTGCAATACTAAACACTACAATTAAAGTACAGAATTATTTTTTTTTATATACTTTATATCTTTGAAAAGAAGCTCAAGTCTCTATCATTCCCCTTTGCAATATTTTACCCCCACAAGGTTGTGAATAAAAACTACCAATTATATTACGCAATGGTATGGAAAATGGGACACCCTATAAATACGAATAAAATCCCAAGAGCAAATTGGAGAATTGGAAAGGATCTTTTACCGTGAGGTCACATATATCATGTTACTTATGCCCTTTACTTGTTTAAATACATCACACAGATCCAAACTGTCACCATTTAGTGATAACTTATTCCTTCGGATATTGTTTTAACATTGTAACCATTGCAATTAATCAACATTAACATAATATTTACATTGTCCATAAATTATATGGCTTCAGTATTACTTATTGCTGTAAAACAAGCGTTAAATATATAGCCAGCATGACATTTAATTTATATATACCGGGCGAGTTAATTAAATAAGTAATAGAACAGGCTTTGTTTGATATGCTTCAGCGTACGCCTATTGCGACGTTTTAATCTGGAGTTTAATTCTCCGGAGTTTCAATTCGCCTGGCCTCTGGTGTGCTTTCTTATAAAGAATCTGTCTATTATATGGCTTCAGTATTACTTATTGCTGTAAAACAAGCGTTAAATATATAGCCAGCATGACATTTAATTAATATATACCGGGCGAGTTAATTAAATAAGTAATAGAACAGGCTTTGTTTGATATGTTTCAGCGTACGCCTATTGCGACGTTTTAATCTGAAGTTTAATTCTCCGGAGTTTCAATTCGCCTGGCCTCTGGTGTGCTCTCTTATAAAGAATTTGTCAAAGTCACCCTCACTTTGAAAATCCACATGCTTTTTACATGATTACGTCATTAGAGTATTTTAACTTGTATATGATTAAGGTTTTGGAGGTAGCTGGACCCTCCCGGAGGTACCTGTCATTCAGCATTACCTTGACTTGACTCACCGCAATAGTTTTTCTTCCTGGACCTCTAAATGATACATGTCCAGTGGGCACCTTTTACCTTATGGTTTTATTTCATCCTTACTACTATCTTCGGTATTAATCTTATTTTGATCCACTGGACCATTTGTTGATTTTCTAAACCGAGTTTTTTTCACCATTTGTCCATGCTTAGCTTTCTCACCCTTTCCCTTTTCTGTTTATTTAATCTTGGGTTTGCAATCAGGTTATTTCCCGTTCGTTCAAGAATAAAGTGTGGCATAATTCCTCCTTCGACACGAACTGTGTTTGTCGAAACTAGTTTTGTATCCAGATATGACTTGAAGCAGGCTATACCTTTGCTATGTCATCTAACACAAATTTGTATGTATTAAAAACAATATATCTTCTAGTTCCCGTAAGAGTTCTATCCAACAGGTTTCCTCTCCTTTTAGTGTGAGGGTATTTAGGTTCTTTATTTTTTTCTCACAGTTACCAAATTTACCCTTCACTGCTTCTATTGTTTAATATACCTCTATCCCTGGTTATTCTCTCAGCCTAACACCTTTAATTTCTTGCAGTTTTGATGTATCCGATCGGTCCGATCCGCCAGTGGGATAGCTATTTTTATTGCATTTTTATGATTTTCATTGCTAGTAGTTTTGAGGTAAGTGTTGTGTCTATACAGGATGTTTGGTTTTGCCTAAGCACGAACGCTCCGTGATTTTGAACGATTAATTCTAGCCTGGAGAAGGCCGCCAGTAGCATTTCTCGTCCCTTATTACATACTCCTAAGCCCTGCCATGGAGCCTTAAGATGAACTCTTTCTTTACAACTGATTAACCTCCATGATGTTGGATTTGTAATTGCCAAACTGTTCAACTCCGCTATATGACGGTATGTCGCAACTGCACAGATTTTGTTGATCTTTAGATTTTCAGATTCTTCATATTTCTAATTAAGCAGGCATCGTCTGTTGGTCTGTTATGTTAATTTTTTACAAAGAGCTTTGACTTGTTGTCGGATTGGTTAGTTGGCAAATATCAAGTTGCTGATATTTGTACTGATTCTATTCCTACCCATATCTCCATTGCAGGTTCACTATTGAACTAGATGTAAATCGTTGCCTGGAAGAACATTGTGTGACCTGTCAAGATGAAACACTCGCACTTTTCTAGGCCTTCTTTATATAGTCATGCTCCTATGGTGATGTCTGGGTATCAGCCATTCCTTTGATTCTTCCATATACACCACCTGATTGCTCTCAGATGGTTACTGAAGAAGCTCTTTCGTGAACTCTTCCCTTGGTGGCATGTTTATCCCAAATAACGGTTTTAGCCTTCATATTCACTTTTGACAGTTGACTTTATTGTACTGTCAAAATGCCGACCATTCTTCCTCACTGTTTGCAGTACACCATCATCATATATGAAACGATAGTGTCTCTCTGAGTAAAGAGCGTTTTTCCTTACCCAGGTTGACTAGCGAACCATTGAGAACCGCTGTCGGTATTGCCTTGATTCTTGTCATGAGCCTACTCTTGTCAACTTTAACTCATAGCATGGTCTGTGTAGTGCTGGCCTCTAAATCACAGACCTGTAGAACATCATTAGTTTGATAATCGGTAAACAGCCAAGGTGCATAACATGAGGTTTTAGTATCTTTTGCACTGCGTAGTTTTCAAATCAGTACTGTTCTACTACGTGACTTTCCACATTGCTGTCGATGGTTACCCTTGAAATACTTCAGGCTTTATACCAAGGGTTTCTCGTACAGCATGGGTAACATGAATCTTTTAATTTTCTTCCTCCTGGTGCAAGGTATAAACTCTATTTATTCAAGATTGACCAACAATAATCTCGTCACAGTATTCCGTCTATTATATTCAGCGACCGTTGATTAATAGATATTGTTGCGAACTCGGGGTTCATAAATTCCAGTGCAACGATTTAACACGAAAACACTATTTATTTATTCCACAAATACACTCGACTACTAAATAACTCACTACTTAACACTTTATAGCCTTCTATTATCGCTTCGTAACTTTAGCTTACTTATAGCTCGCTTAAAATAAGACTATTATACTCTGCGCGTTCTATGCGCCTTTTATATACAATCCTAAAATTACAGAAAAACCTAGAAAGTTCTTTATAAGAATTCTTGCATGACGCAGCGCGGATAGGTCGCGAAGCTCCACCAACCACACGCGTTGCCCCGCCTCCCATGCGGCGTTGCTGCGAATCGTAACATTGCCCTCCTCCTAAGGCTGTTCGTCCCGAACAGATAGAGTTCCATGGTATCGTGCTAATCGATCCAAATGAACGACCTTCATCTTTGACCTGGGGGTCCGCTGGATCCTATACACCACATCATTAATCTTCTTTATAATTGTATAAGGTCCTTCCCAATTTTGGCTAAGTTTGGGCGACTTCCCCACCTTTCGCCGCGGATTGTATAGCCACACCAAATCACCATCCTGGAAGCCGCGGGAGTTAGCTAGTAAGTCATATCTTGCTTTGGCTCGATCACTGGATATCCGTAGTTTATTCCTGACTCGTTCATGAACATTGTTCAGCCTCTCCTTAAGCTCCTCCACAAAATTCTCAGAGCTGAGCGACTCTTTTTCTGGTGTTCCATACATCAAATCCGCAGGAAGCCTCATTTTCCTTCCGAACATTACTCTCGCCGGAGTATAACCAGTGGCTTCATGCGTAGAGCCTCGATATGCCATCAACATGAGAGGTAGATGTTGGTCCCAATCACGCTGATGATCTGCCACCATTTTAGACAGGTAATGTTCCATGGTCCGATTAAATCTCTCTACCATCCCATCCGACTGTGGGTGCAAAGGAGTTGTCCTGGTCTTGCGAATTCCGAGAAGTTCCAGGACCTTCTGGAAAACAGCCGATTCAAAATTTCGGCCCTGATCAGAATGAAGTTCGAGAGGGACTCCAAACCTCCAGAACATTTCATTTACTAGCACCGTTGCCACAGTCATTGCTTCTTGATTAGGCAGGGCATATGCTTCAGGCCATTTAGTGAAGTAATCCATGGCGACCAAGATGTATTTATTGCCCGACTCAGTCTGAGGAAACGGTCCCGCGACATCAATTGCTACCCTCTCGAATGGAGCACCCACAGTGTACTGCACCATTCGGCCGCGTGATCTTGTTCGAGGTCCTTTTGTGGCACAACAAACTTCGCACTTGCGGCACCAAGATTCGACGTCTTCATGAAAATTCACCCAGTAGAACCGCTCTTTAATTTTGGCCAAGGTTTTAATGACCCCAAAATGACCTCCACTGGTTCCGTCGTGCATTTCCTGTAGTACGTCCGATTTTCTGCTACCAGGAACAACCAACTGACTGACTATGGACTAGCCATCCGGACTCTCCCACGCTCTCTTCAGTAATCCATTTTCTATTCTAAGCGAGTGCCACTGGGCCCAGAGCGCCTTCAGGTTTGGACTTTTACCAGCAATTTCTTGCCATTCTGGTCTCTTGTCGTCAGTCTTTGCAGAGAGGATGGGTCCAATATCTGGATCATTCATTTGTTCTAGGAGAAGTTCTACAGAAGGAAGTCCCTCACGCCCTCACGCTGCTCAGTTCTTTGACAATGCCGACAATCTTCTTTACAAGGCCGTCTAGACAATGCGTCGGCATTTCCGTGAGACCTTCCTGGTCGATGTTCAATTTGGGAATCGTACTGCTGCAGACGCTCTATCCATCTGGCTATTTGGCCTTCAGAGTTTTTCATCTGTAATAACCATTTCAAGGCTACATGGTCAGTTCTAATCAGGAACCTTTTTCCATATAAGTAGCGATGGTAATGTTCAACTGCTTTAACGATGGCCAATAGCTCTTTTCTAGTGACACAATAGTTTCTTTCTGGCTTACTTAAAGTCTTACTGTAGTACTCAATGACCTTCTCTTGCCCGTTTTGCCTTTGAGAGAGTACTGCACCTAGACCACAGTTACTTGCATCCGTGTCCAAAATAAACAATCCGTCCTTTATAGGGTAAGCTAAGATTGGACTAGAACAGAGGGCAGCTTTAAGCCTTGCAAACGCCTGACTGCAATCGTGGTTCCACAAGAACGGTGTTTTCTTTTCTGTTAATCTGTGCAGCGGTTTTGCGATGTCGGCGAATCCCTCTACAAATCTCCTGTAGTAAGTACATAGTCCCAAAAAGCTCCTTACTTCGTGTTTGTCTCGGGGAACTGGCCAATCTTTAATGGCAGATATTTTACTTGGGCTAGTTTTAATGCCTTGTTCTGAGATAGTATGCCCCAAGTACTCGACTTGCTTTTGGAACAGGCTGCATTTCTTGTAGTTTAACTTCAGGTGAGCATTCCGTAACTTGTTGAAGATTTCTCTTAAATTCTTCAAATGCTCGTCGAAATCACGTCCCATGACAATTATGTCATCTAAGTATACCAGGCAAGTTTTCCAAGTCAGCCCCCTCAAGACAAGTTCCATTAGTCGCTCGAAAGTTGATGGAGCATTGCACAATCCAAAAGGCATAACAGTGAATTGGTATAGTCCAGAACCAGTAGAAAATGCAGTCTTTTCTTTGTCTTCGGGAGCAATCTAGTACCCACCCAATCCAGTACCCACTTTTTAAATCTAGAGTGGAAAACCACTTTGATCCCGATAAAGTTGCTAATACGTTAGCTATACGTGGCAATGGGTAGCTGTCTTTCTTGGTCACATCATTAAGTTTCCTGTAGTCAACACAGAACCGCGTTGAACCATCTTTCTTCTTAACAAGAACCACAGGCGACGACCATGGACTAGATGATTCTTCTATGACGCCCTCCTTTAACATTTCATTCAGCAAACTGTTAACTTCCTGTTGCTTAGCCAGAGGGACCCTTCGTGGGTGTTGTCGTATTGGCTGGGCATCTCCTGTGTTGAGCTTATGGACAACTAAATCGGTTTGACTGTCGTTGCTCTTAAGGTTAAACATATCAGATTCATCCATAGCAAATTTTATAGCAGACTGAAGTTGTTCCTTTGACAGGTGACTCCACTGTCGTTTAAAAGCATCAATAACTTCTGGGGAAGCTTGGTTAGAAGATTTAATTTTGGATGTCTCTGCATCGACACAATTGCATACCCATTGTACAGGCTCATAATTGGCAAGAACTGTTCCTTCTTTGAGCTTGATGGTCCTTTCTCCAATATTGGCAACTCGTACTGGCATAGTGTTCTTCGTGTCGGTCAAAGTTCGGGCTACCATGATTTCAGTCGTCAAATCCAGGTTAGGTTCTATAAGTCCTATGGACCACCCAAGATCATTTTCAGAAGTCACTGTGATAATTTGTTCTGAATTTGGAGGAATTTCGCCTGTTTTTTCTGAGCTTTTTCTAATGAAATGAGATGAGCAATGTGACGTCATATTGAACCCTCGCTGAACAGAGTATACTATCGAACAGATAGCAAATGATGTCACAAAACATCTGTTAAATTAAATATCTATATAAATTTTTAATTGTAATTTTAAGTTAGTCATGCCGCTGGCCATAAACTGATCAATGTTTCTTGTCTTTACAGCCTTGATAAAGACCACAATATATGGTCGGAACGTTGGCAATTGATAAAAGCTGAATTGTCGTTATTTGTCCCCATCCCGCCAACCCACCTACTACTTAGTTTATTGGGACGCTAAACACTCGTAATATTAAAATGGTTCTATTAATGTAGCCTCTATCGACGATTACCGTGCAAACTTAGCAAATGACTGTACTGGGTGCAAAGCTCTAGGGTGTCCGTACGACAGTTGACCGCTCTGTTCAATAAAATGTGAATCATTCCACTCAAATTGCTCTTAAACTAGTTTGATCATAATCCAGAATTTGTACCTCGTTAAAGTCGAACTGTTGGCCCGTCGAAAAATGATGTTGGGCGAGGGCGGTCTTTTCTTTCTTATTTCTGTTGGATTCCCTGCCGTCATAAATATGTTGGTAGACGCTGCTTTTAAGATATTGTTTAGTTGTTCCAACATAGCAACTATTACAGCCTGTGCAGGGAATCCTGTACACCACGTTAGATGACAGGTCCTAGGGTGTCCGATCTTTTAACTCTGTGAATATAGAGCCCACCTCCTTAGTGTTGTAAAATGCCAATCTTTTTCCGGGATCTTAGGATTTTATTAGAGGATCGTCTGCCAAGTTGCCGCTGTATGGTTTCAGATATGCCACGAACAATCGGAAACCTGAAAAACCTATCGTCGCTCCCAGCGGCAATATCGAAATCTTCTATCACCAGTAGACGGACACTAGTTTCCATATTTCCATTGGTTAATGTAAACTCCTCATCTCTAAATGTAAGAATATTCCGTTTGTGATCATAGGAGAATCCATGTTTCCTGATGAGATCCATTCCCAAAATAAACTCGTCTTTGATCCTGGCAACCAACACTTTATGCCGAACTTCGAGTCTTTCTCCAATAATGATGGTGACATCGGCTTCTCCGTCTATAGGGCAAGACTCTCCAGTGACTGATTTTAACATAATAGGGTTGGGCAATGGCTGTATGGTATATCCGACAAGTTTATCTGGCCTTACAATGGTCACATCTGCTCCTGTATCGATGGTAATCTGGATCTTCTGTTCCTTAATGCGTCCGGCCACTGTGAGACTTTTGCCACCCAAATTATTGACTTTAAAGATCCTGGGGGTCTTAGCGGCCCCGGTCAATTGCCCCCTTGCATTGACCGGAATTAGTTTTCCTGGGACCTAGGGCGGTCTTGGTCGCCGCTTGGTCTTCTAAACGACGGCGACGGACTTCTTGCCCTATTACGGCAGTTACTCTTGATGTGACCTAGTCTGCCGCAGTTAAAACATTTTATGCCCCGATTGTCTGTTTTCGATCGAGGAGTTCTTTCTAACAGGGCTTGCATATTGACTGCCATATCCTTTATCGCTTTATGTAAACTGGCCATGGATTTAGCCATAGACGTATTCGCCTCTTCATTGCAAGTTGCCATTCTTACACGTGGAGATGAACTAGATGACACTCGCGACGCCTCGAATTCCAGGGCCCGAACTAGTGCCTCGCTGATATCATTGGGCCTTACTAGACGTAAGTGGTATCTCATGTCACTATCGCGAACTCCCTCAATGAACCTTTCGGCGGAAAATGGCATTTGAAAAGATTCAGGGGCCGATGGATATGCCAGGTGAATGAGTCTGTCTATGTCCGCCTCAAATTCTTGTAAGGATTCACCTGACTTTTGCTGTCTCATCCTCAGCTGGGCCAGGAACACGGTTTCTTTGTGCTCATTTCCAAATCGTAGTTGCAGAGTGTGTACTAAAGCCGCATAATTACTTTAATGCGCTGCCGACAGAGATTGGAGTAACTCAGCCGCTTTCCCACGAGGTGCTACCACTAATGATGTAGCTTTCTGGGGCTCGGACCAACCATTAGCTTTTGCAGCTGCCTCAAACTGAGTTTTATAAATTTCCCATGCAGTAGTACCGTCATAATCGGGAGGCTTAATTTTAGCGTTGGCTGTGCTAAAACTCTCTGTAGACACGTTGTCGTCCTCAAGTTGTTCCCGGAATTTCTTTTCTAGCTCGAGAACCCTCTGGTTGACAGCTTCGAGTCCTTCGTTAACGCCGTTAACTCTTTGTTCTATTAAGGCTTCTTTGTTCTATTAAGGCTTCTCTATTTCATGCACTATAAAGAATCGACAAGTTTTTCCAAGGTTTTTATCAGAAAAGATGTAGACCTCATGGATCTGAACGATTTGGCAACACTGCAGTCACCTCTTTTAGCAATTTCTTTAGCAGCTATAGTTTTTAGGAAAAAAAAAATTGAGAGTCTCTTCAACCCCCTAACCTGATAGGAGAATAAAAACCAAATCAAATTAGTTACTACAAATTACTTAATTAAACAAATTAAATTAAAGCTTGTTAAATGTATAAATTTGCAAATTTGGTTAGCTTGTTCAAATGAAAATTTGCCAAATGAACAATCCTTGATGAGCTCTTCAATAGGAGGTATCACTCGACTGCTTACCCCTACTTGGAGGTTCAGGTTAGAGGGTTTTAACTGCTCAAGAATTTGTTCACATTAAAAACTAAAGTTGACGTGTATAAGCGATTTTTGATGTATATACTCAATTGGAAGAAAAACGGGGTAGATCTTTTTCGATGGGCCACCTTGTATATCCTTATTACCACTGCTTGTTGCAGTTTGTCCTTATATCCAATACATTTGGATGTTTTTTATCTCTCTCTTGCCGAGACCTGTTTTGACATTTTGAAGTTTTTATAGAGCCTTGTTTTGTTTTTGCTGTACCGTTTGAACTTAAATTATTCGATAAAGAACCTTGCTGGCTGCGATAGGTATAGACTAATGGTAAAAGGAACCGATCCTACTGTATTCGCTGTAAGCTTTCGAAGACATCGCTCATCGCTCATATGGACATTTAACATAGGAGGAAAATATTCGAACAAAAAGCACAAGCTGTAGTACAGAAAAATTTCTGCATTACAACAGCGAATATGTAAGGCAGCTGTGTAAGTCTAGGTTAGAGAGTTCAAGTCTAATCGGACAAACTCCAAACTCGTTGAGGCACAAGGCCATGCATGTCGCAATAGAGCACTCTGAAGATTGGGTGCCAGGCCTTGTCTCTCATCTTGTTAATGACATATTACTAATCAATCGATAAACAAGAATTATTGGTAGTCCAGCTCAAAGTTTAGTCTAGAGAGTTCACGTCTAATCGGACAACGAAAGTCGTTAAAACCATGCATGACGGAATAGAACACCCTGAAGAGTGGCTTTCAAGACTTGCCTCCTATCTTACTAATGACTCTTCCATCAATCAGTGCATAAACAATAATGAATGGTCATAATTATTAATTAGGGTAAAAGGGACACATTTGAAAAAAAAACGTTTAGAGAGGAACACACATAACATATGATTGAATTAGTTAAGCAGCACGATTGTCATTATTGACCATTACCAACGGCATTTGTGAAAATGATAATTGACCACTCTAATTTTTTCATTACTCCACCTTTTACAAGATTATTAGGGATGTGTTCGCATATTAACAATCTGTTCTGTGGCCAACCGATGCAATATTTTCTTTGGCACTTAAATCAAGTGTTAATTTTTTAGAAAGTTTTTAAATTTAATAAATTCGACACTATCATAATGTGTTCTTATAAAATGTACAGTGTATCTAATATAGTTATAGAAATGGCTTGGTTCCTACACAACTCAAAAAACAAACAAACAAACAAAAACTACGAAACTGTCATTGTCACTGCTTATTTATTGTCGAAATAACTTGCCCTTCTTTTTTTGGAGTGCCCAAAAGTCTCTAGTCTAGAAGCTCTGTTTGCTACAATTTCCACCATATATGCAATTATGTTTAGCTTCTTGTTTCATTCACAAAAATAATGGCAAATCGGTTGACCCAAATTTAAGCCTAAAGATCATGGATTGGTCTTTCTACAGTAGGATTATTTCGTAAAACAATACAATTATTTCATCAATCCTCGCACAATCGTTCTAAGACAAAAGCCGCCCACGCAGTGAAATCTCCTACACCCAAAATCATTTTTTCAGTAACTAATAGCATTTAAATGATGATTTTGTTATTTATTTATTGTTGAGAAACGTTGGATAAGCAAATGCATCAGACTTTTACGTGGGAAAGAATCGCGATATTTCTCTCCTATTTGACCTTTATTATAAAAAATCGCATCTGGCTTTCTGCGTTGATTCAATTTCTTCACATTTTTCCATCTGAAATCGATTTCAGCATAAAATTGGTTCGATGACAACCGTAATTCCGATGACATTTTACCAAAGGAATTCGTGACGGTCCTCGGTTTTACGGCGAGGAAATTGCTCAATAGCGCAGATGCACGAAAAAAAAATCTCCAGATAGTAATGCTCTTAATAGCTGAGAAAACGTATCGATTTCGTTAATGTGAAAGTTAGTTATTGATTTAGAAATTAGTGAATATGTGAATAAAGTTATGCAAAATTTTGGTCAGTCGTGAGGTAAAACCAAGAACGAATGTTTTTACATACCTGCCTATATATAGCTTTGGGGCTATTACTGAAGATCTCTGATATCTTTTGTTCTCTTAGGCAAATTTACGCCGTTTTTCGCAAAAACAAAATTTGAAATATTCCCCCCCCCCCCCTATCTAGCCCCTGTAGTGGATTTTTGAGGAAACTGGGCTTGTCATATTTTTTCTCACAAATGTCATTTTTGCATACTATAAATCTACTTTTCTTTAAATGGAAAGATAAAAAAGAAGTTAATCAGAAAGGTTTTTTGTTAACTGGAAATTGATGGCAATAGATTAAAAAAAAAATATCAGTTAAGACGATCGAGAAAAACAATCACTAAGACGATTAATATCTTGGCTAAAATGAACTTCTATTGCAGACCTCTCAGATAACATAAATATCTGATTCTACAGTTGCAGAAATATAAAAATTTGAGTGTAAATTTCAGATATATAACTTATAAGGATGACTCGGGGGGAAGCAGCTAAAATCTCTTAGTGATGACGCCCAAGCTGGTTAAAAAAATATATTTCCGAACTCCACCCTGTATGGGTTTTACATGGTAGAGAGTCGATATAAATGCCTATCAGAAAGCTCTTATACAGTGGAGAAACCTTAACAGGACTTTTGATTGCGAGTTGAGAGAAAGTAAATACCTAAAATTCCATTTTCAATGCAATTTTAACAAAGTTACAAAAGTAAAATGTGTAACAAATTGAGTCTTTTATGGATTACGAAAACGAGAAACGCTCTAACGAGCACTAATTTAGGGAGAAGTAGGGTTGTCTTGTCTTGGATATGAACGAGTTCGAGAATTTACTTATTTTGGCAAGTTAAACTGATCTATCACTGAAAAGTGGATTGGTGTTTGGGACCCAACAAACGCTATTACCAGTGTGTTTTAAGTTAGGTGTAGGCCCAACAAATACTAAGCCTTGTATTTGTATATAAATGGAAATAGGGCCCAACAATCGTTAAGCCGTGGGGCCCAACAATCGCTATCATTTGACTGTGCGTCTATGAAAATGGGGTCAACAATCGCTAAGCCGTGTATGTTTAGGAGAATGGGGCTAAACAATCTACAATAGGTATCATCCGTGTGTGTCTGAAAATGGAGCTCAAATATCTCTATGTCCCGTATGAATAAGGATAAGGTTATCTGGTAAACTAAGTTTGGTGATTTCGATCTCTTTATTTGTGGATTCTACTTCTAGGCTAGGTCTTGCATTTGCAGTTTAAACTCTAGAGATAAAATCTCGCAAATATTGTTTATTATTTTTTTTTGTTAAAATTTTTAATTCTTTAAAAGTAGTATTGTTTGATAGATTATTGCAAACTAAAATAAGGAAATAAAGTCCTCTTTGCTAAAGCTTGCCTCTGGCTAAAGTGTGTCTCCATCTCAAGCCGTTTAGAAACAAATTTTTTTTTTTAATATAAAAACTAGCAATTTTTTGACGCAGTTATCTCTCAAACTATTACAAATGGGCCTAGAAGATGTCACATAGAAAAATGCTTCTAATAACCTACCAAAAACAAAAAGCATGCAAAGCATGAAAAGTAATATTGAAACAAGTACCCAGGCGGGAACATGACGTCATTACAACATCAACTTTTGGTGATCATTCGTTATTCGACGTCATCCGACAAATAAATGACTAAATGTATGAATAAAAAATATATAGACGATGTCATAAAATGAAACTTTTTGTTCTTTGGCAAAAACTCTAATTTAAAATATGCTAATGCTATTGCTAAAATTATTCTTTTTGTCTATTTTAAATTGGGGTGTGTCACTAAAGTCAAAATTTTTAAATATTATGTTATTTTTAGACCAAGTTTTCTCGTTACTAAATCGAAATTTTCGTGTTACTAAAGTCAAAACTTAAAAATTTCATGTTATTTTTCGGATCAAATTTTCTTGTTACTATGTAAACATTTTTTTAATTTTATGATACGTTACGAGAGTTACGATTGGACTAAAAATTTATGTTACCAATGTCAAAATTTTTAAATTTTGTGTTACTTTTAGACCAATTTTTGGTACCAAGGCAAAAAATTAAAAAAATTTGTGTCACGTTTATACTAACATTTTCGGTCACAATGTTTAAATTTTGTGTTATGCTTTAGACTAAATTTTCGCGTTACTAGAGTCAAAACTTCAAACAAAAATTTGATGTTACTACGGATCAATGTAATGTATTTTTGGTTTCTAAGTTAAATGTTTTTAAATTTTGTGTTACTTTTTAGACCACAATACTTTTAGACTAACATCTCAAGTCAAATCTTTGAGAATTTGTGTAACTTTCAGACCAAATTTTCGTGTAACGTTCAGATTAAAATTTTCTGTTACTAAAGTCAAAATGTGTAAATTTTGTGTCAATTCTTAACCACAATTCCCTGTTACTAAGTCTAAATTACATAATTTCGTGTTCCTTTTAGACTAACATTTCAAGTTAAACTTTTGAGAATTTGTGTAACTTTCAGACCAAATTTTTGTGTAACGTTTAGATTAAAATTTCCTGTTACTAAAGTCAAAATTTGTAAATTTTGTGTTACTTTTAGAACAAAATGTCTTGTTACGCGATCAAAATTAAAAAAATTCGTGTTACGTTTAGAGTAACTATCCAAGTCATAATTTTGAGATTTTGTGTTGTTTTCAAACCATAATTTCCTGTTACATTTAATCTAAAATTTCTTGTTACCAAAGTCGAAACTTAAAGATTTGGTGTTACTTACGGAACAAAATTTCTTGTTATGGAACAATTTCTTTTTGTTATACGTTTACACTACAATTTCGTGCTCCGACAGTCAAAATTTAAATATTTTATCTTACTCCCTCTTAGACCAAAATTTCGTGTTATTAAGTCAAAATTTAAAACACTTTGTGTTACGTTTAGACTAAAATTTCCTGTCACTAATGTCAAAATGTTTGAATTTGTTGTAACTGTTACAACATTTTTCGTTCAAAGTCAAGTCAAAATTAAAAAGAATAGTTATGCCTTAAGACTAGTACTCTAAGTAAAAATTTTGACATTTTAGTTACTTTTAGACCAAAATTTTTCGTTGCTAAGCAAAGAGTTTTTAATTTCGTGTTACGCTTCAAACTGAATTTTCGTCTTACTAAAATCAAAACTTAAAAATTTGATGCTACTTTCAGATCAAAGTTTCTTGTTGCTAAGTAAACATTTTTATATTTTGTGTTACGTTTAAACTACAATTTCGTGTTCCTACAGACAAAATTCAAAAACTTTGTGTTAAGTTTAAGCTAAAATTTTCTGTTACTAAGGTTAACTTTTTTTAAATTTTCTGTTACTTTTAGATCAAAATGTGTTGTAAGGAGATCAAAATTAAAAAAATTCGTGTTACGTTTAGACTAACAATTCAAGTAAAACTTTTGAGATTTCAGACCAAAATTTCTCATTGCTAAGTAGATTTTAAAAATTTGTTTTACTCTTTAGACTAAATTTAACATTTCGTGTTACGTTTAAACTAAAATTTCCTGTTACTAATGTCGAAATTTTGAGTTACTGTTAGACCAAAATTTTTTGTTACCAAGTCAGACATAAAAATTTTGGTGTTGTGTTTTTAGACTGAATTTCTGTATTCCTAAAGTCAAAATTTAAAAAATCGATGTTACTTTCGGTTCAAAATTTCTTGTCAGTAAGTTTTTTTTTTAATTTTTCTGTTACGTTTAGACTACAATTTCGTTACGTTTAGACTACAATATATTCAAAGTTAAAAAAAATTCTTACTTTCAGACCAAAATTGTGAGTTATTACGTCAAAATTTAAACATTTTTGTTTAAAATTTAAAAATTTTGTGTTATATTATTTTGTAAATTTGGTGTTACTTTTACAGCTTACAGTTTCTTGTTACCAAGTTAAAGTCGAAAAGATAGTAAGAAAATTTGGATTCTAGAAGCTTTTTAACTCTTTGACGTAACCCAAAATATATACTTCAGAAAAGAAACCGTTCATAGCAAAAAACGTAAATTAACGTCATTCTCACGTCGCAAACTGACGTGACTTTGCCGTCACCAAGCAACGTTATTTTGACGTTGCAAAATGTTACTACGTACGTACGTTAACGTTATCGGTCTGTGGCTTACGCCCGTCATTATAATGTTGTTTCGGCGTCATCCCATGACGGCTTTAATGACCAATGCTTACCGAAAAAAAATATTACGTCAAAATGACGTCACCTTCCCGCCTGGGGTAATGTCTCAGCTAATCTGATTTTCTGATAATAAATTCTGAAGTAATTGAAATCAATAATACTAAAAACTTAGAAATTTGCAAATAGAAGAGAGAAAATTATTTTAAAATATCTAAAACTGACAGAATAAGGCAAAGAACCTGATACTTAAAATAATTTCTTATTAAGTGTTTCTAAAATTTCAAAAATATGAAATCTAAATCATCAATCTGCCGGCCTGCAATAGCACGTAGACTAAAGTAGAAAAATATTGAATGGGCTAATGGTAAGCCCGCAGAAATGTAAAAATAGGGTGATGCCCAATATAATCTCAGTTAATTTGAGCCAAATCGTCTCTAAATTTAACAAAACCGTTACTTTGTTAACTAATTTTAGCACTAATAGCAAGGCTATGAGGCGCAAAATACAATAGAAAAATTATAATTATTATTAAACAACAATCATTAATAATGATAATATAACGGACATTCTGAAGAAATCTCATCATCAGTATTCAGGGCTATAATACACACTTTACGTTCCTCAACTCCGAATAGTAGAATGCCGGATGAATACCTAATTAGCTAATTAATTTCAAGTGATTGTTTGCGGAATCATAGATACAAACATAGATTTGTCGATGACATCGATATGTTTGCGGATAATTTACTACCGATAACTTCCTTATGTATGTGGTTTGAATCCAATAAACCTGATTCCACGAATAATGAGCCGATTGTTCTAAAATAATAAGTTATCTCTTCCTTAGATTGGCAGAAAGTAATTATGTCATTCCGGTTACATTTACGTCACAGTATTAACTAATAGTTATTATCGATTGGAGAGTGTAATGAAGGGAGGAAACAATGGCAACAACTTTCTTTGGTTTTTATGATCAGTTGGTCAATCTAATTTGCATCTTTATCGATGCTTTTTATCTAAATTGCTTATACGCACTAGAAGAAATGTAATCTTTTCCGAATTGAAGGCTGGTAGCAAAAACATTATTGACTAGTGTTGGATTGAATCGACTTTATAATGAATCAGAATTCAATGAAAAACCAGCAATAAAACAAGTTGTCGCACCAAGTCAAGGATGTCAATTTTAATTATGAGCTTTATTTAAAAAAACGCAAAACTCGAGAATATTTTGGTAAGATGTGTTTATGCCATTGAAATGTATAATTACTATTTATATAAACACGTGATGAGGCTGTCTGTCGACGTCGACTATTATATTAATCTTGTCTAATTATAATCTTTGGTTATTACGTTGTGGAATCTAACAAGTTTTTTTCTTATAGGTGCTTTCCTACATATTTCCTGTTTAACCCAGACATTTCGTTCTCTCGTTATCACGCAAATCTCTTGTTTAAATATGCAGCCTCACCTGAAAGACAAACATAGGATATTTGGTAGAGATGAAAGTACACTTAAGTGTGAATGGTACCGTTACTATTACCGGAGGAGAGTGGTACCAATAATTAATAGACAAAAGTTTTTTTTAGTATTACTTAATTATTTGATTCTTAAAAGAACTCTTGTGATTTCCGGCTCAGTGAGCACAGCTGTCAGATGAGGATCTAATGCATAGTTTTGATTTTTTTTAGACATTTTCTAATCCACCTTGCCTCCACGAAAGTACATCTCAGTGTGCCTAAATAGTATATATATATATATATATATATATATATATGTATATATAAATTATCTTTATTTTTCGTAAGAAAAAAGGTTATCGACCTATTGGTCTTTCTGCCTATGTGTTACAATATACATTATTTACAATTTTACTTATTCTAGTTAATATGTACAGGTAATAGGGAGAGAAAAAAAAAGTTTTATTCTAAATTGAACTGTTCTAACAGGGAGGAAGTAGGGAAAATGTAACGGGATTGTCTGGTCTGTCTTGATAAGCAATGTGGATTTATTATAGTCCAGTTGTGTGGATTGTTTCTCCATTTGGTTTGTAAGTGTATAAGTCTTTCAGTTATTTTGGTCATTTTTGTGCGTTCGTAGAGAAGTTGGTTAGGTGGGTTGTGTAGCTGGTTGTCAGGGTGTCTTATTTTGGTTATAAGTCTTAGAGCGATTTGCTCAGTAGTCTGTGTATATTTTTTAATTTTATCGGTTGCGTTTGCTCTGAGTATATGTCCATAGTCAAGAATTGGTCTACAAATGGATTTATATATTTTGGTTGCCGTTTTTGTACTGATTCCTTTGTATTTATATGTTAGTACTCTGTAGTGTTTCGTCCTTTTAATAATTTCCGTCCTTGCATTTTTTAAGTGTTTTTACGAATTTAAGCTTTTGGTCTAGTGTTACTCCCAAGTATTTAATGTCATGTTTGGGTTCAGTTCTGTGGCCGTCTGCAATTATAGTTGGGGAGTTGGTCTTTGATTTGATGGTTAAGTAATAAAAGTTGGTTTTTAGTGGCGTTTGGCGTTAGTCTCCATTCGTAGAACCACGTCATTGTGTCGTCTGTTAGTGATTGTAATTTTGATACCGCTCTCGAGGTTGTTTTGTCGTGCACAATAAGTGCAGTGTCGTCTGCGTATTGTAATATATAAGCTGTTTTGTCAATTTGATTTTTGTCCTGCTTGTTGTGGTTGTATATGTCGTGACACTATATATTGTAAAGGATTGGTGAGAGAGGTGATCCTTGTGGTAGTCCTTGTTCGGGAGAGAAAGGAAAGGAAAGCGTGTAGTCTATGCGAACTTGCAATGTTCTATTTTCCAGTGGATTCTTGATTGTATGAAGTAAGTATTTTGGCGTATTAATTCTGTGTAGTTTGTATAGTAGTCCTTTGTGCCGAACACTGTCGAAAGCTTTGTTTATATCCATGAACAAGCATGCTGTCTTATGTCCATGAAGGTGTGTAGTTTGTATGTTGTTAGTTAGGATAAAAAGTGGGTGTATAGTCGAGTGTTTTGGTTTAAAACCAAATTGATACGGTGGAATGTGGTGACCAATTTGCTCTTCCAGTCTGTGCTTTATAATGATTTTGAGTATTTTACTTAGTACAGGGAGTAGTGTAATAGGTCGGAAGTTTTGTGTTTGTGTGTTGTCTAGCCCATTTTTTGGAATGGGTATTATTATGCCAGTTTTCCAGGTGTCTGGTATCGTATTTGATTAGTTATTTAACATTGATAAGTTATTTAACAGTTTGCTTTTTATTTTGTCTTTGCCAGGTGCAGTATTTTTTAAGTGGGCAAGCGCTTCCTCGTATTCAAATAGTATTATTACTAATAAGCACAAGAATGGTACCAATCAGTAAACCAAAGCTTTTATTAGGTTTGCTTAATTAGTTGATTCTTAAAGGTGATTTGTGATTTTTATAAAAAATTTAATCCAGGCGTTTCATATTTTCTTAGACTTTCTGTGTCAATTTGCCTCAAGTAAAACTTAATCTTCCTAAGCAGTTATCTCCAGACGGATGGAGTATTACAAGATTCAAGAATTCTTTCTGCAGTAACCTAAAAAAAAATATCGGAAAGTGGATAAACTTCTAATAATATTTTGTAACTGAGAAAACTTCCCAAATAATATAGGTAACCTTGAACATTTTTAAAAACATAAGTTGAAGCTGCAAAACCTTCAATTCCAGTCGCATAAGCCCTATCTTTAAATTATTAGCAATTATATGTCCTCAAATTACTATACAGGCACTCTCTGACTTTTATATGAATGTGAGAGTATTTCCATAACTACTAAAAGATTTCAGTTCTTTTGATTTCTCGTCTTGATTTCACCACGATCCCAGATCTTGATAATTGTAGGTGTGTTGGAACCGGACGACAATTTTTTCACAATATTATCAAAAATTGAAAAGACATTTTCCGAATAACAAGATAAATTAAGTCACTTTGGTTTTAGACAAAAAATTCTAATTTCAATAAAGAAATGTGCTCTTCACCCCAAAATAGGTAAAGATTGGAGCGACATGTTATAAGGAATAACAACAGATTACCTGAACTCGGGTCCCTGGCAATCGCGTACGACAAAACATCACTTTTCGACTTGTGAGGAAGTCTATGCTGAAGATATATTTATACAGGGTGATTCAAAAGTACTTTGACGAACTTCAGGAGGTAATTGCTGGCATTATTTTAATAAGAAAAGTTCTAATAAACAAGGGTCCTTAAGAGCATCGTTACGAAGATACAGGGTGTTAAATTTCTATTAAAAAATAAAAAAAATTATAATATCTTATGCTTTTATTTTGGCTGACGGAGGACATTTAGAACAATTTATTTAAGTTAATTTAATTTAAAAAAATTTGAACTGAAATAACACGTTCCATCTTGTTGAGATAACGATTCCAAGTCGTGCATTAAAGCGATTTTAATTTTTTTGCTTGAAAATGACACGTTTAACGAAGAAAACTTAAGAGAGATTTTTTGTTTAGAATTGAACAGAGAACAAAAGGTAGAATTTATTTTTTGATATACCAGCGGCGTACCATACTTTCCTTCGAAAAGATGAAGCGTCATTGCGGTACGCGCGCCACTGGTGGACCAAAAAAAAATTCGTTTAACAGAAACATGGCTACTCGCTAGCTATTGACGCTATCTCTACAATTTTATTAGAACCTTTTAAGCGGTTTAGGAGATATTATTATTTTTTTTTTATAAAACTTTAATACCCTGTATCTTCGTAACGATGCTTTTAAGAACCCTGGTTTATTAGAACTTTTCTTCTTAAAAAAAATGCCAGCAATCACCTCCTGAAGTTTGTCAAAGTACTTTGAATCACCCTGTATAAGACCGTGCAGACATAATGCCAGATAGCATTGCATAGATCAATGCTATCTGCTCTTCATCATGCATTATGAAGAGCCATAACGCTCTTCATAATGCCACGTGGCTATGATGCCATGTGGAAGAAATCATAGCAAACGTGGAGAGCGGAATCCAGCAGCTGCCAATTCAGACGGCAGAACAGATAATGATTGAGACGTCAAGAATTCTACAATGCGCAAAACCACCAAAAAGCAATCTCACCTTGACAGTAATGAAAGCTCTGAAAGCCTTGAACGAAGACAGGCATATTCTCATTTTACCAGCAAATAAATGAAACGCAACAGTAGTAATGCCTGGTTCTGGCGGATATTCTTTCGTTTGTCCTCATGTGTAAGGAGGAAAAATCAGGACACTGTTAGATCCCACCACCTACAAGAAGCTAACTCGTGATCCAACCGCCTGGATTCTGAGGGCCACTAATAATTTAATCAAGGACGTGGCATCGAATGAAATGACTAAGCTTACAAAATCAGTGTGCCACCAAGGCTGTAAGGTTTGCCAAAGATCCACAAACCGGATATGCCACTGAGACCCATCGTGTGCAGCATTGCTGCATTGCTCGACCTACAAAATCGCGAAACACCTCATAAAACTGCTGCAACCTAAAATAGGAAATACTGGTAGCTTTATAAAAGACTCCCCTCATTTCGTCGAAAAACTGCAAGCTTTGACTCTTTCTCCACGAGATATTCTCGTTACCTTTGATGTTGTTTCGCTCTTCACGATGGTACCCATTAAGGAAGCCATGTAGCATTTTAAGCAGGCATTTCCACAAGATATTGCCAAATTGTTCCAACATTACCTAACCACTACAAATTTTCAATGGAAGGAAGATTTCTACCAACAAACTGATGGTGTAGCTATGGGCAGCCTCCTAGTCCAGACAGAAAATAGGAATCATAAAGACTCGGTCCAAGGAAGGTAGAGCGCCAGGAAATAACGGGTGAAGATGAAGAAAAGCGCGAATAGACTAGTCTACCATACATCCACAAAGTAACGAACAGGATCCGCAGGCTACTGAAAAAGCACAATGTTAAAACTGGCTTTAAACCCACTCGGACAATACAACCGAGCTTGAGATCGGCCAAAGACCGCAGAGATTCCCTATCGGCACCCGGACTTTCATGCAGCTGTGGCACGGTATACATTGGTACCACAAAACGCAGTATCAAACGAGAATTACGGAACGCAAGAGGTGTTGCAGGCCGGGACAAACATAAAACTCAGCAGTAGCAGAGCACGCTCTCTCCGGAGGTCACGACCTCCTTTTCAGCGCGGTGGATATCTTATATCAATCGCAGCTTTACTTTCCGAGACTAACCAGTCTCGGAGAGAGGCCATTGAGATCTTTAAACACGACCACCATTTCAACAGGAAGGAGGAAATTACCTTTCTAAATGCAGACTGGAAGCGAGTTCTACGACATACTTGCGCCGGACCCCCGCGCCACTACTACCCGCATCCCAGTCCCTCCAATGCAGCGCGACAGCAAGGGGGAATAAATATCACGGAGCTTACCACAATCGAATCAGTCAACGTCAGGAAGCACGGGAGATCACTTCGCCCATTGCGCTTTTGATAATGTCTGCCGCAGCTGTAGACGAAACGTAAGGAAGAAATTCCATTGGATCCGGGCTTCAAAGCCCGGAAAACACTTTAGGAGTGTTTATAGTTCCTCTCTGAATAGCGGCAAAAAAAATTCAATTCAATTTCAAATCTTTATTAAAAAGATTTTATCTGAGATCATACTGATTGTTTCAGTCTCCAAAAAAAAACAACTTTTTTCTTTACCATAACATATGGTTAAGCTAAGGAAACGGAAACGGAACGGAAAAAAAACAGTGAAGATAATGAAACTCTTCTTTCTTTATTGAAGATTGATCGAAATTTCTACTCACTGTTTAGTTTTAACGGTTATTTTTATGAACCATGAACAAGTCTAAGATGAAAATTACACCAACTGCAGGGGTCGCAAGGGGTACTTATAGTAGGGTTTTATTTTTTTGAGTGACGCCTCAATTACCTTGACAACTCTCAAGAAAACTAAATAGTGAAAACTCGGTCATCTTTTAATAATGAAAGAGGTCATTTATTATTACCTAACTCTCCAAATATGTATACATTACATACAATCATGTTTTATTGTTTTACTCAAAACGGTGATAGCTACCAAAAAAAAGTCCATAGACAAAAAATGTTTAAATAGAACGGGAAACTGAACCCTTGCGTAGTAAATAAAGTACCTCAAAAAGTACCACAAAAAATTGATGACTGAAAGTTATCCGCCTCCTGAAAACATCTCACTGTAGACTTAAAACTTAAGCACCAATAATCAAAACGCCAATATAAGGTTTTTTACATGTAAACTTGGTTTAAATGTTTTAAAAACTGTAAAAAAGAAACGACACATTATATTTAATAAATATATCCTTACAGGAAGAAAAGCCTTATTTTGACTCCAAAAATACACCCATAAAGTATGTACATCAAAAAAATCACACTGTATTTTGAAAGATATTTCTATACAAGTTTCAAGGCTTCTGGTGTTTTGCCTTAAAGCCCCATTGACACAGCCTGTTGCAGATCATTTCCTGATATACTTGTGGCTCTGAAAAGTCGCTTTTTGAAAGCTTTTCCAATCCCACCATCCTTTTTCACATTCTTTCATTTCTTAGCTCTTCTGAGGCTTTGAATTTCCTTTATAATTATTATTTTAAGAATTTGATTTCAGTTTAAAATCTATCGTTATGTTACTAGATAGATCCCTGAATAACGATGTACTTTCTGATCCACTTGAGCTACACAGTTCAAATTTATTGCGTATGGGTCAAAAAAAGAAGTTTCTGAGACTTCTTACATAGTTACAAATTACAGTTGTTCCGATCTGTCTTGGATTGTCCAGTTCATTAACAAAACGTCTTTCACATACCCCTTCAATAAAACTGTTAACCTCCACTCAACCTCCTTATTTAAGGTTTTTATGTTTCATCATCATATTTTCTCTGATTTTCTAGGTTCTAGGTCAACTAGGCTTTTATCTGCTTTTTTGTCAACGGTCAATTTGAGGTAGTAAAACATTCACCAATCTCAAATTATTATAATTTTTTCTTGCTTCACTTATCTCTAAAAAGTGTACAGACGACGACAAAAAAATATCAAGGCCTCAAAATAACTAATAAAGGCAAAACATGATTAAATTTAATGACATTCAAGGACTTTAAAGAGTCTTTTTTGAATCAGAAGAACTTTAAAAATATAATTTCACAGCTTTTTTTATTGTGCATTCCCAATGTGTTTCAACTATGAGACTCAAAATAAAATTTGTAGAGATCATAGATCAGACCTGACCTCTCAAGTTCATAAGATAATATTTACTCCCAGATAATAAATGATGAGTCAAGCGTTTGAAACTGGATAAGCTATTGACACAGGATCTCAAGTTGTAACAATTTCAAGCAAGTTGGCTCTAACAAGCAGTGACAAAATTGGCCTCAGGTAAGTAACTGAAAAGAAGAAGTGGTGTCAGTCAATTTATTGAAGCGTCGTCCGCTTACACGACCTTTATCTGTTTGAATCAGAGAAATAAAAACAAAATTTCCATTTGTTTCTAAGAAATAAAAGAAAGCAACAAATCGGAAATTTCTTTCTGAAGGACAACAGACAACTTGTCTGCATTTCTAAAAATATTTCTATGCCTCAGAGTTTCAAAAACTTTTCTGGCTTTGAGCGGCTCCAAAAAAAAATAGTGAGAGGCAGTTGCACGTGATCAACTAACCATCAATTTTACACATTTTTCGGTGTTACACAAACAATCTCTTGTTAAATTACTAATCATTATCATTTTTCATTGGTTCAAGTATCGGCAAGATAATCCCCATGCAAGCCCTAGGAGAATGCCCCTATTAGTGGCATTTAACACCTAAAACACATTTGAATACGTTAACCAACTTTAATGATAAACTGTGTGCATGATTCCTTATGGGGGGGGGGGCAAACATATGTGTGTGCTTTTGGTTTTAAAACCGTGAATGTTCCGAAGTAGCTAAACAAATTTCATAGAAAGTTAATGTAAGAGCTGGTATTAAGAAAATCTGCAATTAGCACTAATATTTATTCTGTATTTCCAAGAAAATTGGCGGCACTAATTGAATGACAAAGCTTTGCATAAGTAAGTAAACGGATCCTAATTATTTGATTGATGGTACCTGCCATTCTAACTTCACTAGTTTACGTAGTTGTCACTGAATCCAAAGCTTCGATTTTGATAATTTTTAAATTATTTTTTCACTACGTTCAATTTTACCAATGCCCTAGCAGATATCGACAGAGCCAACAAGTGCCGATATTTCCCTAAAAATGGCCCCCCTTTTTGGCCTGAAGTCAGTCGCTTGAAAGGTTCTCCTGACGTAATTTTGTCGTCAACACACGTTATACAAGCGTCATAGAACTTAAAGCCGGACCGGATATTGATTATAAGACTGTGAGTTTTCCGAGCTTTGAAGCCGCCGTCTAAGTTGCGGCAGACATTATCAAAGGCGATGAGCCAATGGGCGAAGAGATCTCTCGAGCTTCCCGACGTTAACTGATTCGACTGTAGTGAGCTCCGTGGTATTTATTCCCCCGCGGTCGCGCTGCAGTCAAGGGACTGGGGTGGGAGTAGTGGTGGAACGGGGTTTTGGCGCACTTAAAGTATGTCGTAGAACTCGCTTTCAGTCCGCATTTAGAAACATAATTTCCTCCTTCCTGTTGAAATTGTTGTCGTGTTTAAAGATCTCAATGACATCTCTCGTCAGTCTCGGATAGAAACGCTGCGATTGATACCGGATGTCCAGCAGACCCCTGGACATAGGAGATTAACACGGGAAATCGGTTTTTATTTTTTTGTGCCTGTACGGTTGATTTGATTGAAAAACTTTTAACAGTAAAGTTGTAGAGCTTATGGTCAGCTATCATCCTGTAATTTCAAATGTGTGATTCAGGTGTAAATTCAGTCTACCATACATCCACAAAGTAACGGACAGGATCGGCAGGCTTCTGGAAAAGCACAATGTTAAAACTGTCTTTAAACCCACGTGTACATTATCGAGAGCTTGAGATCGGCCAAAGACCGTAGAGATCCTCTAAAGGGGATCCCCGGAACTTACCTAGTTCCATGCAGCAGTGGCTCGGTATACATTGGCACCACAAAACGCAGTGTCAACACGAGGATTACGAAACATAAGAAGAGTTGCGGGCTGTGACAAACACAAAAGTCAGCAGTAGCAGAGCACGCTCATGACAGTGACAACTATGTTCGGTAAGACGCCTTGACGTCACCGTGACGTCACTTCCGACGGAATCGTCATCAGTTCAAAGGTTTCCACTACAAAAAAAGGGGGGGACCAAAACTGTAAAACAGGAGGGGGTCTCCAGATTAACTCAATGGATTTTACTTTTGTAACCTAAATTATTAAGTATTTTATTTGATAATATTGATAAAAATCAATTAAAAAAGCAACAGTTGCATTGTTATTTTGCAGACTATTTGATGTCAGAATGCAAACAGATCAGGACACAAAACTGAAACAAAAAAATTTTTTGTTTCCACATTCATTTTAAACCAAAATGGCTTACCCCAGAGAAAACTCAATTTTAAGTGCATTAGTTATGATAAAAGGTCTACTTTGGTGTAGAACAGAAACGTTAAATCTACCAGCAGGTTCACTAGATTTAACCCAAATCTACTTTTTTTTGTCTCTGCAAATAGTTTATTTATATATAAATTTTTTTCTTTCAAAACGATTTCTTTTTCAGCGTCAAAGCAGATGAGCCGTTAAGCCTCATAAAATAGATGAGCCATTGTGCTATAAGTGGTCAACTATTCCTGCAGACACAAAAGCCGGAATATGGCGTAACCGCCTGATGACTGACTCTGTTTTGTAACGATGCCTTTGTACAATTATGCGAAAAGTCCGCGTGTTTGTACATTTAAATTAGGGAAGAATGTTTGTTTTTCCTTTCATTCGACCCGGTTCTTGCTCAAATAATAATTACGCACCGTGTGTAATCAACTTCAGACGGGGTCATCTCGACCAAATAAGTCATGCCTTCTTGAAAGTCATACCCATTTGAATGATTAATGTAGATTACATCTTGGACAAAACTGATCATATAAAAAAAACATTAACTTAATATTCTTTAAGTGAGGATGCTAAACTAAACTAAAACGTTATACGGCACTTGAGTATTTACTCTGATATTGCATTATAGATATTCATTTTCAACCTTTCATCCTTTCACTCTTCGCGATTGCGGTAGGTACAATGGCATCTTCATTTCATTAGCATGGCTACCCGACAAAACCTCTTCGCGTCTTTATCGCTAAATCGGCAATTATTATTACCTCAAACAACAACAGCAGCGGGTAATTACAACACTAGTGATGAAAATTCCTTCGCATTGCATCTGTACCAAAACAGAATTCAGGGTGACCTTTGCCGGGTGCAATATGGAACTAAAGAACGTTGAGCGATGAGACCTTTTAAGGTCATCGATGGGTATAAACACCATTGATTGGTATTGTCTGTGACACAGTACGTACGCCGTTTTTGAAGGCTGCGATTAGTAAGGCCATTATTGTCGTAATGTGGTCGTCATTTCTGAGTAATTCATCTTAAAAGGTGTGTGTACAGATGTCTGGGGTTTTATTGCTGTTTACTAGTACTAATTACAAACACACAATTGATTTGATGTTGGTAATTGATGTCTTTACAACCTTAGGCGGATGCGATTACGTTGGTTGATATGTATTTCATTGTTTGGCTACTTGGTAATATTTTGTTTTTTTTTACAAATTCCTGGTAATTTTAATAATGTGCAAAATTCCAAATCTCACAAAAGGAAACCTGAAGGATTTGCGTATATTTTATTGGTTAGAAGACGGCTTTCGACTCACTCTTGGCGAAAAATGGAGAAACGTTTAAAAATGTTAGAGAGTTAGAAAATGGCACGACTCTAGGCTTTGTGAGTGGAATTAGTAAAGAAGTAGACTTAGTAGAGCAAAACTCATTCGTAGTTTAAAAAAAAAGCAACAGATGGATAAAAAACACTTGAAGAAATAAGTGGCGTTCACATTATCTTACACTCGAGTAACAATTTCGGTCTTAAAAAAAAGCTTAAAAGTAGTTAAACAAAAAAATAAAATGGTAAATGTAGTAGTTTCAGAAATAAAGAGAATTTATATATCATGATACTTCGCGTCCTTATAGATATAGGTGTAGAAAGTATTGCGTCTGTAGGATTGGAAAAATGCACTCTCGAAATTACCAACGTTTCGATCCTTTATTGGATCTTCATCAGGGCTAAAACATTACAAATTAGTTACCATTATTATGATATACATCTCCACAATGTAAATTAGCCTGAACAAAATAAATTGAAAAACAAAACTACATAAAAGAAGATAAAAATCGAAAAACTATATCTCTTAAGTTGTTAAAATTGTGCATACCATTTTCATTGAGTGAAGATAGTCGAGTTGTAAGGTGTAAAATTCTTATCCATTAAAACACGCGTAAAGTTTATGGCTGGTTTAAGAACATGTGGCATTCAAGTAGCCTTAGCGTGGACTGAGGTGACTTTATCTGTGAAGCAGCTCGGACTATTTCTTCAAACATTTTAGTAAATTGCAATAAAGGACGCTCAAATTCTGTGTGTCTGCCCTGTCATTAACCGTACTGTCGATAAAAAAAAGAATATATAGTAAGAAGGCTGGAATGGATCGACTCCATCTGTCGATGTTGGCGTGACAGCTCGATCGTCGACGACCCTTGCCTTGTGGACCTATCAGGTGCAACATTAATTTAGGTATTTATGGTCTTTTGTGAGACATGCAGATTCCAAAAAAAAATATGCAATAAACAACAGCCTGTGACTAACAAACAATTGTCTACATAAATCACGGACACATGCCTCACAGAGAACCCTCTTTTGCATCACAAAAATAGAGCTGAGGCTTTGAACAGTTACCCCAAAAACATATTCCATAGACAAATGCACTCATTCTTAGAAACGTGGCATTTTCATCCAATCCGGTTAATTATCACTTTATCACTTGAAAAATGAATTTAGATCGATTTGGCAAGAAATCTCGAGAAGAAATACAGGACTTAGTTATTTCGGAGCAGCCAACAAATTCCGTAAACACCAGGAGGTCTATATGGAGGCCATTTAGTTATTTTTGTGAAGCGCGCCACTACGTATTGGATGAAGCCACTCGGACATAAAAAATTGCAGAATGTATGGAAGACTGGGCAGTAATTATGAACAAAACCAACGGCGAAGATTATAAGGAGTATTAAGTGAAGACAATTTGGAACAGCACTGCCAAAATATTGCAAGAAAAGTATTTCAATGATTACCAAAGACGGATCAACCCATTCTCCGACATTGAATTTGAAAGTTCCCGAAAGGCTAGAAATGCTAAACGTAAGCAACTACAAAGACTTCCTGAAAAACGTAAAGTTAGTGGGGTTGCATTGAATATTGTTACGATCGCAGCAATGCCGCATGGGAGGCGGGGCAACGCATGGGAGCGTGTTGGTTGGTGGAGCTTCGCGACCTATCCGCGCTGCGTCATGGCTGACACGAGTGATTTATTGCTCGTCTGGCTTAATCTAGAAGGCAGTTGTTTACAACCGTTTTTTTTATATATGAGATTATTCAAGAATTCTTATAAAGAACTTTCTAGGTTTTTCTGTAATTTTAGGATTGTATATAAAAGGCGCATAGAGCGCCCGAGTGGAGTAGTCGTATTTTAATCGAGCTATAAGTAAGCTAAAGTTACGAAGCGATAATACAAGGCTATAAAGTGTTAAGTACTGAGTTATTTAGTAGTCGAGTGTATTTGTGGAATAAATAAATAGTGTTTTCGTGTTAAATCGTTACACTGGAATTATTGAACCCCGAGTTCGCAACAATTGGTGTCAGAAGTGCGATTCCAGTGGGAATTTGAGGACTAATATTGCTGAACTGTAAGTGAGTGCTTCATTGCCGGACACGTGTTTATGCCAGTGACCAGAAGCCAGCATCAAGCGATGGAGGATCAACTTGCCGCCCTGCTGTCCCTTATGCAACAACAAAAAGAAGAGCAGGAAAAACGTTATAAGGAACAAAAAGAAGAACAGGAAAGACGTGATCAAGTACAGGAGCAACGTTATCAACACCAGAAGGAAGAGCAGGAAAGACGTTATCTAGAACAGAAGAAAGAGCTGGAAAAACGTGATCAAATACAGGAAAGACGTTATCTAGAGCAGAAGGAAGAGCAGGAAAGACGTTATCTAGAACAGAAGGAAGAGCAGGAAAAACGTGATCAAGCACAGGAGCGACGTCATCAACAACAGAAGGAAGAACAGGAACGGTTCAGAGAAGAATTAGTGACCCATCTCGCAGCTAGGGAGCAACAATTAGAAGAAAGATTAATGAAATCCGTCAACGACGTCAACCAGAGGGTTCTCGAGCTAGAAAAGAAATTCCGGGAACAACTTGAGGACGACACCGTGTCTACAGAGAGTTTTAGCACAGCCAACGCTAAAATTAAGCCTCCTGATTATGACGGTACTACGGCCTGGGAAATTTATAAAACTCAGTTTGAGGCAGCTGCAAAAGCTAATGGTTGGTCCGAGCCCCAGAAAGCTACATCATTAGTGGTAGCACTTCGTGGAAAAGCGGCTGAGTTACTCCAATCTCTGTCGGCAGCGGATCAAAGTAATTATGCGGCTTTAGTACACACTCTGCAACTACGCTTTGGGAATGAGCACAAAGAGACCGTGTTCCAGGCCCAGCTGAGGATGAGGCAGCAAAAGTCAGGTGAATCCTTACAAGAATTTGAGGCGGACATAGACAGACTCATTCACCTGGCATATCCATCGGCCCCTGAATCTTTTCAAATGCAATTTGCCGCCGAAAGGTTCATTGAGGGAGTTCGCGATAGTGACATGAGATACCACTTACGTCTAGTAAGGCCCAAGGATATCAGCGAGGCACTAGTTCGGGCCCTGGAATTCGAGGCGTCACGAGTGTCATCTAGTTCATCTCCACGTGTAAGAATGGCAACTTGCAATGAAGAGGCGAATACGTCTATGGCTGAATCCATGGCCAGTTTACATAAAGCGATGAAGGATATGGCAGTCAATATGCAAGCCCTGTTAGAGAGAACTCCTCGATCAACAGACAATCGGGGCATAAAATGTTTTAACTGCGGCAGACTGGGTCACATCAAGAGTAACTGCCGTAATAGGGCAAGAAGTCCGTCGCCGTCGTTTAGAAGACCAAGCGGCGACCAAGACCGCCCTAGGTCCCAGGAAAACTAATTCCGGTCAATGCAAGGGGGCAATTGACCGGGCCCGTTAAGACCCCCAGAATCTTTAAAGTCAATAATTTGGGTGGCAAAAGTCTTACAGTGGCCGGACGCATTAAGGGACAGAAAATCCAGATTACCATCGATACAGGAGCAGATGTGACCATTGTAAGGCCAGATAAACTTGTCGGATATACCATACAACCATTGCCCAATCCTATTATGTTAAAATCAGTCACTGGAGAGTCTTGCCCTATAGACGGAGAAGCCGATGTCACCATCATTATTGGAGAAAGACTCGAAGTTCGGCTTAAAGTGTTGGTTGCCAGGATCAAAGACGAGTTTATTTTGGGAATGGATCTCATCAGGAAACATGGATTCTCCTATGATCACAAACGGAATATTCTCATATTTGGAGATGAGGAGTTTGCATTGACCAATGGAAATGTGGAAACTAGTGTCCGTCTACTGGTGGTGGAAGATGTAAAAATTCCTCCAAATTCAGAACAAATTATCACAGTGACTTCTGAAAATGATCCTGGGTGGTCCATAGGACTTATAGAACCTAACCTGGATTTGACGACTGAAATCATGGTAGCCCGAACTTTGACCGACACGAAGAAGACTATGCCAGTACGAGTTGCCAATATTGGAGAAAGGACCATCAAGCTAAAAGAAGGAACAGTTCTTGCCAATTATGAGCCTGTACAATGGGTATGCAATTGTGTCGAAGCAGAGACATCCAAAATTATATCTTCTAACCAAGCTTCCCCAGAAGTTATTGATGCTTTTAAGCGACAGTGGAGTCACCTGTCAAAGGAACAACTTCAGTCTGCTATAAAATTTGCCATGGATGAATCTGATATGTTTAACTTCAAGAGCAACGACAGTCAAACCGATTTAGTTGTCCATAAGATCAACACAGGAGATGCCCAGCCAATACGACAACATCCACGAAGGGTCCCTCTGGCTAAACAACAGGAAGTTAACAGTTTGCTGAATGAAATGTTAAAGGAGGGCGTCATAGAAGAATCATCTAGTCCATGGTCGTCGCCTGTGGTTCTTGTTAAGAAGAAAGATGGTTCAACGCGGTTCTGTGTTGACTACAGGAAACTTAATGATGTAACCAAGAAAGACAGCTACCCATTGCCACGTATAGACGACACCTTAGCAACTTTATCGGGATCAAAGTGGTTTTCCACTCTAGATTTAAAAAATGGGTACTGGCAAGTAAAGATTGCTCCCGAAGACAAAGAAAAGACTGCATTTTCTACTGGTTCTGGACTATACCAATTCACTGTTATGCCGTTTGGATTGTGCAATGCTCCATCAACTTTCGAGCGACTAATGGAACTTGTCTTGAGGGGGCTGACTTGGAAAACTTGCCTGGTATACTTAGATGACATAATTGTCATGGGACGTGATTTCGACGAGCATTTGAAGAATTTAAGAGAAATCTTCAACAAGTTACGGAATGCTCACCTGAAGTTAAACTACAAGAAATGCAGCCTGTTCCAAAAGCAAGTCGAGTACTTGGGGCATACTATCTCAGAACAAGGCATTAAAACTAGCCAAAGTAAAATATCTGCCATTAAAGATTGGCCAGTTCCCCGAGACAAACACGAAGTAAGGAGCTTTTTGGGACTATGTACTTACTATAGGAGATTTGTAGAGGGATTTGCCGACATCGCAAGACCGCTGCATAAATTAACGGAAAAGAAAACACCTTTCTTGTGGAACCACGATTGCAGTCAGGCGTTTGCAAGGCTTAAAGCTGCCCTCTGTTCTAGTCCAATCTTGGCTTACCTTATAAAAGACGGACACTTTATTTTGGACACGGATGCAAGTAACTGTGGTCTAGGTGCGGTACTCTCTCAAAGACAAAATGGGCAAGAGAAGGTCATTGAGTACTACAGTAAGACTTTAAGTAAGCCAGAAAGAAACTATTGCGTCACTAGAAAGGAGCTGTTGGCCATCGTTAAAGCAGTCGAACATTACCATCGCTACTTATATGGAAAAAGGTTCCTGATTAGGACTGACCACGGAGCCTTGAAATGGTTATTACAGATGAAAAACTCTGAAGGCCAAATAGCCAGATGGATAGAGCGCCTGCAGCAGTACGATTTCCAAATTGAACATCGACCAGGGAGGTCTCACGGAAATGCCGATGCATTGTCTAGACGGCCGTGTAAAGAAGATTGTCGGCATTGTCAAAGAACAGAGCAGCGTGAGGGATTTGCTTCTGTAAGAAGAACGTCGGTAGAAATAAACGATGGCTGGACCGCACAAGCGCTTCGAGACGAACAAATGAATGATCCAGATATTGGACCCATACTCTTGGCAAAGACTGACGACAAGAGACCAGAGTGGCAAGAAGTTGCTGGTAAAAGTCCAAACCTGAAGGCGCTATGGGCCCAGTGGCACTCTCTTAAAATATAAAATGGACTACTGAAGAGAGCGTGGGAGAGTCCGGATGGCAAGTCCGTAGTCAGTCAATTGGTTGTTCCTGATAGCAGAAAATCAGATGTACTAAAGGAAATGCACGACGGAACCAGTGGAGGTCATTTTGGGGTCAATAAAACCTTGGCCAAAATTAAAGAGCGGTTCTACTGGGTGAATTATCATGAAGACGTCGAGTCTTGGTGCCGCAAGTGTGAAGTTTGCTGTGCCACAAAAGGACCTCGAACAAGATCACGGGGCCGAATGGTGCAGTACACTGTAGGTGCTCCATTCGAGAGGGTAGCAATTGATGTCGCGGGACCGTTTCCTCAGACTGAGTCGGGCAATAAATACATCTTGGTCGCCATGGATTACTTCACTAAATGGCCTGAAGCATACGCCCTGCCTAATCAAGAAGCAACGACTGTGGCAACGGTGCTAGTAAATGAAATGTTCTGCAGATTTGGAGTCCCTCTCGAACTTCATTCTGATCAGGGCCGAAATTTTGAATCGGCTGTTTTCCAGAAGGTCATGGAACTTCTCGGAATTCGCAAGACCAGGACAACTCCTTTGCATCCACAGTCGGATGGGATGGTAGAGAGATTTAATCGGACCATGGAACATTACCTGTCTAAAATGGTGGCAGATCATCAGCGTGATTGGGACCAACATCTACCTCTCATGTTGATGGCATATAGAGGCTCTACGCATGAAGCCACTGGTTATACTCCGGCGAAAGTGATGTTCGGGAGGGAAATGAGGCTTCCTGCGGATTTGATGTATGGACCACCAGAAAAAGAGTCGCTCAGCTCTGAGAATTTTGTGGCGGAGCTTAAGGAGAGGCTGAACAATGTTCATGAGCAAGTCAGGAATAAACTGCGGATATCCAGTGATCGAGCCAAAGCAAGATATGACTTACTAGCTAACTCCCGCGGCTTCCAGGATGGTGATTTGGTGTGGCTATACAATCCGAGGCGAAAGGTGGGGAAGTCGCCCAAACTTAGCCAAAATTGGGAAGGACCTTATACAATTATAAAGAAGATTAATGATGTGGTGTATAGGATCCAGCGGACCCCTAGGTCAAAGATGAAGGTCGTTCATTTGGATCGATTAGCACGATACCATGGAACTCTATCTGTTCGGGACGAACAGACTTAGGAGGAGGGCAATGTTACGATCGCAGCAACGCCGCATCGGAGGCGGGGCAACGCATGGGAGCGTGTTGGTTGGTGGAGCTTCGCGACCTATCCGCGCTGCGTCATGGCTGACACGAGTGATTTATTGCTCGTCTGGCTTAATCTAGAAGGCAGTTGTTTACAACCGTTTTTTTTATATATGAGATTATTCAAGAATTCTTATAAAAAACTTTCTAGGTTTTTCTGTAATTTTAGGATTGTATATAAAAGGCGCATAGAGCGCCCGAGTGGAGTAGTCGTATTTTAATCGAGCTATAAGTAAGCTAAAGTTACGAAGCGATAATACAAGGCTATAAAGTGTTAAGTACTGAGTTATTTAGTAGTCGAGTGTATTTGTGGAATAAATAAATAGTGTTTTCGTGTTAAATCGTTACACTGGAATTATTGAACCCCGAGTTCGCAACAATATTAATGAATATGATCGTATGATCAATGCCTGTGATGAAAATGTGCCAGAAGGACTTCAAATGAAGTTTTTCCACGTCGCATCCCTCGAATTAGCATGGAGAGGCAATTAAGCAGCCAATTGCAGAGTTAGTTACTTTCAGGTAGAGCACAATAATAATGGACGTTTATCTGGACGAATTGAGTATAGAAGATAAGAATTGTGCGGAGACAAAGTGGCTTATACCGAACCCAAACCAGCGTGACAAGTGTCCTGTGAGATTATATCATAAATTAATGGAGAAACGAGGCTCAAACATAACTACCGACAAATTTTTTCTTACCCCTAATCCTTATTGGAATACACCTGCATCACCTTGGTTCAAAAACAGGCCTGTTGGAAAGAATACTATTTCAACGTGGAACAGAAAGTCAGCAGACAAATGTGGCTTGGACACCAAAAAGAAAAAGATTACAAATCATTCCAGCCGTGCAACCATAATTTCTCACATGGCCAAGGTAGGCATAAAAGAATAGGAGTTAGAACAAATCAGTGGTCATAGCAGCAGCTCATCAATTAAACCATACCTTCAGCTTAATGATGAGCATCACTCAAACATCATCGATAGAGTAAGGGGAGCGGGAGCAGGAGAACAATCGGGCAGTAGGTACGTCCATTGTGGCAGCCAGTTCTGGCAAGTCAACTAATTGCCGCAATTTTGAAAATTGTTCTTTTAATAACTGTGTTTTTAAATAAATATTATGTTATGTTGTTTGAAATAAATATCTGTTAAGATATTTTAGTTTACAGCCTACATGAAAGAAAGCATAAAGAGTAGGCCAGTATGGTCAAAATATGCAATGTCTAAACTATATCACAATTCAGGCATTTGTCCAGTTGAATATAACTCGCCCTCAAATTTTCTCTGACAAATTTTGCCTGTATTTGTACTCAATCATTGTTTCCTTAAGCAAAAGCACTCAACACCAGCAAAAGTCTCTCCCTAGAAAGCTCATTGAATAACTATTCCTTATACGGGTGTTCATTAGAAAACGTCATTTAGTTGGCCGGGAAATGTCAAATGAAAAGGATGAAGGAAATCCCTTTACTTCGATTATGTCATCCTTTTCTGTCAAAATTTCATAGTCTTCTAGATGACGTTTTCTAATGAACACCCGTATAAGGAATAGTTATTCAATGAGCTTTCTAGGGAGAGACTCACACATTTCGCTAGAAACGAAAGTAGTTAAAAATGACAATGAGGAAAAAAAATATAGAAATTACCGCTTGTGCGTCATTGACTTCGATTGGTCAGCACCCCCTAGGATGCTCGCCATAGAAAGAACTTTTGCTAATGAACCTTTAATAGATTATGCAGAAATAAAAGACAATGCTCCCACCTTAAACCAATAACGACCCGTGGGAAGCGTAGTATCAAAATGTGTTCCTCAAATTTACTGCGATTATAAGTAATTAATCCCAACCAGAGTGACATCTACTTGACACCTACCACATTGAGTGACTGTCACTCGTGTTTAGAAACGTAAATCATTTGCATCACACCACTTTTTTTTTAACTTACATCTATGTTAACTCTTGCACTGATATCAATATCATCAGAGCCTCTCCACAGAATGATTATGTCGTCATAAAACAGAGTGAGTTTCTCACTATTACTCAGTTTAGACACACCGTCGATGTAGGTAAATTAGAAATTGGATGGGATCCAATACAAAGCCTGAGGTTCCCCTCTATAAACTTCAGAGAGACTATATACCTTCAAAAGGATCCTTCTGGTTAAATATACCCTAAACTAATAAAAACTGTCATATCTAAAACTATACATGTGAGGCTTAATTAACCAAATTTTATTGTTTACACAGTCAAACGCTTTGGAGAAGTCGAAATAAACAGCCGCAGCAGAAGACTTGTTTGTTAGATTAGAGGTGCTGGTGTTTGGTTGGAAACCATACTGGAACGCGATGAGAAAGTTACTAGACTTCAGGAATCAACGACTATTATTGTAGCTTTGCACCGCAACTTTCAACATTCCCTCATCAGGGTTTAACCTGCAGGGATTATTTTGCTAACATCGGAAACGTGTCTGAGTCTTTTTTTCTCTACTCTGTGGACATTGCTGAGCTTATAGGAACCATCGCATCGCTTCAAAAGGTAAAATAATCAGGATTTGACAGAGTGGGGGGGGGGCTCAGATATATGGTGTCCTCCCGGATAGTGAGCTGGAGGTTTTGACCGAATCTATGAACCTCTCTCTTTTCATCAGGTCAATTCCCTCAAGATGGCTTCTGTCAAGCCTATCTATAAGGGGCGGGGGGAAAGAGACGTGCCATCGAACCTCCGGCCATTTGCCTTATCGGCTGCTGACCTTATCAAAGATAATAGAACGGAAAGGCACAGTATTTTCATCAGTTCACATCGGGCGTATTTTGTGACCTGTCCAATGCCTCTGATTGCGTCAGTCATGAGATTCTGCTCTACAAACTGAACGGTTACGGATTTAGAGATACGACACAACACTCGCTTGGTTTGCATGCTACCTTGGAGGCCGAACTCAAAGAGTTTGCTATGGCTCCGAGGTCTCTGCCTGCCGTGCTGCCGAATGCATGGGGAGTTCCGCAGAGATCGGTGTTGGAACCGGTTTTGTTTTTAATATTTATAAATGTACAAATCTCATATTAAAATACATTGTAAAAAATTTCGAATGTCCCCGAGCATAAAAACTGCCCCTGAGATGTCCCTGATTCCCCAAAATGGCAGATATAATCATTTTGCAATTAGTGGCAATAATGTTCAAAAAGCATACCCAAGTATCGTTAAAATCTTTGGGTCTTCTCAGAATAAAAATCTATACGTAGGATCAGAGGTTTTAATGTTTTATACTCAAAACCTGAGAAGTGAAAGGCTTTAGCCCAAGGTAGTTAATAGTAACGCTTAGGAAACATGTGTCTATGAGAGAGCTCTCTGAGGGAAAGGCATCAGAAGGTTCATTCAGCCTCATCGTACAGGACGTGAATAGATTTGCAAAAGAGGGAATACGTAGGCTCAAAACAGAAAATTCTGATTCTACTGAAACTAAGGAAAGTTTTTATGAAAAAAAATTTTTTTTTAAATAGATAACCAGTTAACTCAGAAAGTAACTAACCTGAAGCTTGAGGTTTCCAATATTCTGGAAGGCAACTATTCTTAAGACTTATTCACATTTAGTTCACAAAATTTAAAAAAAAGGTATTCTCCAACGTTTTTCTTTTACTCAGAAAATAAAAATTAATTTATACACACAAAAAAATCTGAAAGTACCTGCTGAAGAATATGTACAAAAGTGAAATTTTTCAGTTTAATATCTTAGTTAAGTTATTTTGTCATTATCTATCTGAAGCCTAAATTTAGTCAAAACTACAATTTCTATTTCTGAAACAGACAATGAAGAAACTCAGGCCAGCTTGTCGTTGTACTCTTCCATGCCCACTCATTTAGAGTGTGAGAGACGTACCTATTGCTTACTCCTAGACATGGCTCCGGTCCAGTAAAGCACGTCTGGGAACCACTCTTGGCCGATTCATCGGCGCTCTCGTTTCCCTCAATGCCGCTATGTCCAGGAACCCATCTTGACGAGTGTGAATCAGTTATTCTTGATCCGTCTGTATAACATACCTGATTATTCTCAGAAGGTTGCTGAAGCAGCTCTTCTTTGAATTATTCTCTTGTTGGGATGTTTTTCTCAAATTCTCAGCCGATCGCAAGGGCTGGATGAGGCAGGCAATCTGCGTGTGATCGCTTCCCATGACTGTTTCTTTCTACTGGTCGTAGCGCAATTCATCCTCCTGCAGGAAGCCACCGCCTCCCTCTTCATCCAGATTGGAAGCTCCGGCAGACCCAGTATGGCATTGAGAGCTGCTCCCGATGTTGTTCTGAACGCACCCGTTATGGCTAGGCAGACTGTTCTCTGCAGTCTAGCCAACCTCAACGCATAGCAGGCCCTGTCCACCGCTGGCCACCAGACCAGTGTTGTTGCCTTACTGCATGCGAACAGCGTGAGTGACCGGAATCCTGTAGTTTTCCTCCTTTTGGTGTACAGCACAAGCCCTGTCTTGCAGGGATTGACTGACGGTTCCGTCTAGGTACACCATTGTTCTATTACCCTGCATGCCCTTTGCATTCGATCACAAACGTTGTCGACGAACTTTCCTGGTATCATGATCAGTTCGTCAACCCACGCGCCCGCGCACTGAATTCTTCAGCCTGTAGTCTCTCCAAAAGACTGTTCATTAAGAAACACCATAGTTGAGGTGATAAGCAGCTGCTTTGTAAATAGCCGCCCTCGACTTCGATTTCCCTGATTTCCCAGAGAAGCCGTCATCCTACGTTTGCGGAGCGCCGATCTGACCCAGCTTACCAACTGTGTTGGAGTCCCCCAGGCCATAAGGGTCTCGGAGATGTTGTTTGATCTGGCTTTGCCAAAAGAAAGTGTGTTCTCTAAGGTTTTTCATACTCAGAAAATAAATGTATTCACAAACGAGGAGACTTTCAGTTTTGAGATCTTTTTAAGTTATTTCGTCATTTGTGGATTAATCTCAAATTTATAGTAAAAATTGCACGTTTCGTTAGGCACTCCGAAAACTTAGAAAGTAACTTCTGTAAAGTTGAGGTTTCCTGGGTCTTAGAAACATAGCTAATGTTAAAATTTAATAAAGTTTTAATACTTAAATTAAAAAATAAAATAATAATAAAATTTTAAGATAAATTTAAAATTTCTAAAAGTCTTCTAAAGTCAGAAAAGAAACGTATTTATACTGAGAAAAAAATCTGAAAGTAACTCCTGACAAGTGTTTACAAAAGAAATTTTTTTTTTGTATATGTTTAAGTTATTTTATATATGAATAAATAAACCTAAACTTATAGCTAAAACTATAATTTTTATTTTACACTTTATCATGCCAATTGCTCCTATTCCTTATTCACTAACCTATGCTGCTCTTTAGTGTTTCCAAATTATTAAGTTTACATCACATGCATACCTCCAAATTACAAATTAGCACTAAAATATAATGAAAGTTGAAAGGAATTTATTTTCTGCGAGGTGGAAAATACTTCGCTAACTGTGATTAATCAGCTTACTAATGAACAGTTCTGAAGCATAAAGTCAAGGCTCCCTGAGACGACACAAAAATATATCAAAAATGGGCATTAATCATACGAGAATTTCGGTGGGCGTAGAAGTTAAACTTCCTGCTATGCTAATTATAGCTTATTTAACACCTCTTGCACGATTAACGCCGATTGTGAGAATCTTCTTAGTAAAAACCTTGGTATTTGTAACAGTTTGTGGTGTTTACGCAAACCTAACTAAATTACGTAGGAATTTTAGTTGTTTACTGTTTTAAATTTATTTAGCGCACGACTTTTTTAATTGCAGGCTTCGTCCTTTTCTTGCGATGGAAGGACGTCCGGATATTATGCAGATATATCAGCTGGGTGTCAAGTGAGTTCATCGTTAAGTCATCACTCGCAAAAAGCTCAAATTTGATGTGTTTACACAGGTCTATCACATGTGTGACGGCCTAGGAAGACAATTCAGCTATCGGTGCCCCAAAAACACCCTCTTCCAGCAGCGTATGCTTATCTGTGACCATTGGTATATGGTAAACTGCAGCAAAGCTGAAGAGGATTACAGGTCAGTGGTTCAACACCAAAACCGGATTATTACAAAACCAAACGATTTTTAATAGCAATAATAGTTTAGTCTGCAATTCACGATTTTAGTTACATGCTAGGGACCGCTATTATACATATTTATTTGTCTGAAAGGTCGTCGCTAACGAGTGACTTTGGGGAATTTTCGGAAGATGAGATGTAATTACGGATGTTTGCGTTTTTAAGTGGTCGTTATTGACATTTCAATTAGAGCCTAAATACGCAGGTTTGTTTTTAGATAGCTATTTGTCTAAAAGATGTCTAAAGAGCGGCCTAGTCAGAAAGTTGATTACTTAAATGCAGCTGGTTTTTTTATTAGTGAGGACAATTGATTGGCAAGAAAACTAATTCAGTACTAATCAATGATTCCACAAAATTACCGGAGCAGATTTCTATTATTTAACAATCGAATTATCGTAAAAAAAAACGTCACTAAACAGCTAGAAAAAATTAATTTCATGAAAAGAATTATTGTTTTACATTTTTAAGTGGTAGTATCATTTTAGATTTTCAAGTGGTTGATTCAAACATAAACTCACTTTTTCTACATAAAATACTGTTGCGAACTCAGGGTTCGATAATTCCAGTGTAACGGTTTAACACAAAAACACGATTTATTTATCCCACAAATACACACAAGAACAATTCGACTACTAAAGAACTCACTACTAAACACTTTTTAGCCTTCTATTATCGTTTCGTACTTTAGCTTACTTATAGCTCGATTAAAATAAGACTACTCGTAACCGCGCGCGCTATGCGCCTTTTATACACAATCCTAAAATTACGGAAAAACCTAGAAAGTTCTTGATAAGAATCTCACATAAAAAAAAGGTTGTAAACAACTGCCTTCTAGATAAACAGAGCAATAAATCACTCGTGTCAGCCATGACACAGCGCGGATAGGTCGCGAAGCTCCACCAACCACACGCGTTGCCCCGCCTCCGATGCGGCGTCTCTGCGAATCGTAACAATACCCTGCATAATTTGGGATTTTTGCAACATGCGAATATTTTTTTACTAAGGTTAAAACATATTACCGTCTTACCGTCTTACAGGTGTGACAAAATCTATATGTTAAGGTTAAACAAAAAAAGCAAGGTAACCACAAAGGAGGAAAAGGTACGAGGAAGTCATCTATCAGCTTTAAAAGTAGGTGTAAACTTTTAATATTTTCAGAAATATTTTCTGCAATTAGGTACGCAGCTATTAGCAGTACTACAGAAGAGCCCCTTTTTTATGGGCCGTTCTGTAGTGCTAATATATTTTTACGTATACATGGCGGACCAGAAAAGTGTGACATAATATAATGTTTTTTTTTTTAAATAGGACACTGTTAAATAAAATCTTAGAGCTACTTGGCCCTAAACATTTGACATCATTGCCGGCAGTTATTGGGAACTCTGTATTTCTCGTTCAGGATTTTTTTGGCATCTTAGTAGCCACAGAATGTTCATTTTCTTCTACGCATATCCCTTTTGCTCCTGTCAAGAGGATCGGCAATCAACGTCAAAGTCAAGTTTCCAAGGTTAATAAGATGTCATACTTTTGTAAATAGATATTTTTCATAAAATTTGATAAAATATAAAAGGTATTCTATTTTAAAATATTACATTACATGACGTCACAGTTTTCTGGGCCACCTTGTATAAGTGAAAATATTTTCCTAAAATAGACCTTTCCTTACAATATAGGTCCCCCCATTGAAACAAAATCCGTAGACCAATAAGTTGGAATTAGATATTATTTTAAGAACGCGTATAACAACACAAATCTAACAATAGAGTTCTATATTTCGGGACAAAGTCTCAGAGTCAGCAGGGTAGATAAAATGTGAACGTAACAATCATAATAAGAGTGAAATTAGTCCCACAGTTGGACTTTTTTCGAAGCGATCTATCCCCCAAACTATTGAACATCAATGAACACATCCTAAAGTAACAGACGGTCAAAGATCGAAATTGCGAAAGAAATATGGTAATTTTTTTTGCTGTTTTGTGATCGGATCTTTAATGGGAGGAAAACTTTAATGGGAGGTGAAAGGGATGGGGGAAATGGGAGACTTCAAAAAGAACAAAAAACCGTTAGATTCGTTCCAATGGTCTACTCGTTTTAAAGTGACAGACGATCAAAGTTGGAAATTGAGAAAAAAGGATACCCCACACTTTGGTCAATTTCTAAAAAATAATGGTATTTTTTTTGCTGCTTTTCATAGGAATGAGGCGATTTCAATTCCCTATAAACGTAACAAACATAATATAAGATAAATTAGTCCCATAAGCAGTCTTTTTTTCTAAATTCCTCCAAAGACATTCTAAAAATCGATTATATAATTCAATAATTTGGGTCTAACTCCCAAATTATTGAACCTACAGAACTTTCTTTGTGGGGTGCGTAAGAGGAGATCAAAAAGACTAAAAAATCTTTAGATTCACTCTATCGTTCTAACGCTACAGGCGGGCAAACTTGGAAAATTGTGAAAAAAGAAGGAATACTTTGGTCGATTTCGAAAAAATGTTGGGTTGTGGTGGTGTTTTTTTTTCCAACTGGTGTTTTTTTTCCAACTGAAATATTCCTAAATATTTCATTTAAATATTATAGAAACATCCCAAAAATATTCCTAGAATATTCAATGATATCTGGGAGTATGGAACTGGCTCAGAGGAGCTTATTGACGGTGTTCTGTTTCTGTTGTTCTGCGTCTGTACTCTCACTTCAGGTAGTGATTTGCTTTACTCGGTAACGAGAAATATGCATAATTCTCCGTAGAAAATGTTGTGAAAAAGTTATATTTTGTTTACAATTATACAGTCTATACAGACTTAGTAAAGGGCTTGTACCTTTAAACGACATACATGCGACTCCAAATAACAATATTTTTTAAAATACAGTATCTGATGACCCATTTTCTACGGAGAATTATGCATATTTCTCGTTACCGAGTCAAGCAACTCACTACCCGAAGTGAGAGTACAGACGCAGAACAACAGAAACAAAACACCGTCAAGTTTTACGTTTCGTCTGTCGTCAAGTTTTGTTTGACGACAGACTTCCCTGACAAATCATAGGGCCCAAATAAGCCATATTCCTCATTAATCACCTCTCGATTTCACTAAGAAATTTCGTTTCTTTCATTATATCTTTTTCGATTGAGGTTATGAAGGTCTTTTGATAAGCAAAAACTTTAAAATAATTTAATAGCTATTTTTTGGACGACCGCGGGATATTTAAATAGTAGACCTTTAAATCTCGAGGATGGATGTAGATAAAATTAGATTCTGGAGTGGATCAACTAGGTGGTAAACCGATTCTAAATTCAAGTGAAGTCAATCTAAAGTGTTTTCTGAGGTTTCGCCTACAGCTGCGGCAGACATTATCAAAGGAAATGAGACAATGGGCGAAGTGATCTCTCGTGCTTCCCGACGTTGACTGTTGATAGATTCGACTGTGGTGAGCTCCGTGGTATTTATTTCCCCGCCGTTGCGCTGCAGTGGAGGGATCGGGGTGGGGGTAGTGGTGACGCGGGGTTTCGACGCACTTGAAGTATGTCGTAGAACTCCAGTCCGCATTTATAAACGTAATTTCCTCCTTCCTGTTGAAATTGTTGTCGTGTTTAAAGATCTCAATGGCCTCTCTCGTTAGTCTCGGATAGAAACGCTGCGATTGATATAAGATATCCACCTCGTTGAAAAGGATGTCGTGACCTTCGAAGAGAGCATGCTCTGCTACTGCTGACTTTTATGTTTGTCCCAGCCTGCAAGTCCTCTTGTGTTCCGTAATCCTCGTGTTGCCACTGCGTTTTGTAGTGCCAATGTACACCCGAGTATACCGAGCCACAGCTGCACCTCGGTAAACTTCGGGTGCCGATAGGAGATCTCTGCGATCTTTGGGCTTTCGAAAAAAAGATTTCTACGGACAAACTGATGGTGTAGCTATGGGCAGCCCCCTTAGTCCAAAAATAGCCAACTATTTTATTGAAATTTTCGAGGTCAAGGCGTTGGCAACGGCAAATAAGAGGCCAAAGTGCTGGTTCCGATACGTGGACGACATCTTTGTTATTTGGGCCCATGGCGAGGGCAAACTTGAAAACTTCCTTTTACACCTCAACTCATCAACCCAAAAATTCTATTCACTATAGAAAAGGAAGGACGCGTACCGTTTTTGGATGTTTTGATATCAAGGAGGTCGAATGGGAAGCTTGCGCACACCAATTATAAAAAACCAACACTGACCGATACTTCAATAACGGATCAAATCATCATTCCAGACAAAAAAGGGGAGACATAAAGACTCTGTCTGTGGGAGCAAAGAGAATTTGTGAGCATTGGAAGATGTGAATTGGAACAGGATATGAAGCATCTGGAAAGAGCCCCTAGTTCGAATGGATACAGCAAGCACGAGTTCGATAGGGCCATCCGGCCGAGGAATGTAGAGCGCCAGGAAGGAACAACGGGAGAAGATAAAGAAAAGCTTGGATGCTCTAGTCTCCCATACATCCCCAAAGTAACGGACAGGATCGGCAGGCTACTGGAAAAGCACAATGTCAAAGCTGTACACCAAGCAAACCTCCTCGCACAATACAACAGAGCTTGACATCGGCCAAAAGCCGCAGAGATCCCCTATCGGCACCCGGAGTGTACCGAGTTCTATGCAGCTGTGGTTCGGTATACATTGGCACCTTAGAACGCAGTGTCAACAGGAGGATTACGGAACACAAGAAGAGTTGCAGGCTGGGACAAACACAAAAGTCAACAGCAGCAGGGCACTCTCTCACGGAACATCTTTTCAATGAGGGGGATATCTTATATCAACCGAAGCGTTTCTATCCGAGACTAACGAGAGAGATTATTGAGATCTTTAAACACGGCAACAATTTCAACAGGAAGGAGGAAATTACGTGTCTAAATACGAACTGGAAGCTAGTACTACGACATACTTCACGTCACGCCGAAACCCTGCGCCACTACTCTCCTAACCCCGGTCCCTCCACTGCAGCGCAACCGCGGGGAAATAAATACCACGGATCTCACCCCAGTCGAATCACTCAACGTCGGGAAGCACGGGAGATCACTTCGTCCATTGCCTCGCCGCCTTTGATAATGTCTGCCGCAGCTGTAGACGAAACGTCAGGAAGAAATTCTATTGGACCATGGCTTCAAAGCCCAGAACACACTTTTGATTGTATTTTGACCGACCGTTAAAGCCTTTACAGTCAAGTAAGGTCATCCTGTATGCCTCTCCTTACTCCCCTCGACCCACTTATTGCGGTCCCAAGTAATTATATCGCACTCAGCTCTACAAGGGACTAACCGCGGCTTATTTCGCCCTTAACTTTAAGTGAGAATTGTTCGCAGGTGCAACCTGGAAAGAAAGTCAAACTGTCAAACAAAAATTACTCAAACATTAACTCAATCTAAAAAAGGTAAAGAATTTTTATTGTTTTGCAGTTTTGCACTTCGGCTATCATTTTATTTTGTGTTCGCATATATCGCATACTGGTGAGGACTGCTCTGGTCTTTCGTCCACAACTGGCTATGATCGATCGCACTTGTGAGGCTTTAAACCATCACAATCATAAATCACTTTAAAAATTCTTGGTTAGTAACGCACCTCTAGCAGAGCTTTCCTGGAACTCTTGCGGACACAAATGTTACAAATAAATGGCTTAATCAGTTTATGAATGGCCTTATTATGGAATTTCTGTCTCATGGTTTTGAAAAGAATTACACACACTTGGCGCACTGTTTAACCTTGTACCATGGACGTAACTAAAATCATATTGTCTTAAAACAACAATAACAAGACCACTTCAGTAATACTACTTCTTCAGGGGATTTGTGCAGGATCTCGTGGTTTCTGAGCTGGGCAAATCTATTTTTTCTATGCAATTTTAATGCTCCCGTTAACAAATGCCAAAATGATAATTATTATAGGTTCTGTTATTAGAGAAAATGAAAAATCCCTAGAATCCGTCAGGGAGATTCAACGTTGCCAAATTCATCCGACACTTGCTTAAGATTTTATTTAAAAGAATGGTGCAATGCAAAATGACACAAGTGTCACTTAACTTTTATGCGGCTTTTACCTATTCGGAACTTAAGGTAATATTCGTGAGAACGGGCATTAGTCCCCATAACTTTGCTAAAGTGAAAATTATATAAAATCAGTTGCAGTTTGGTAAATTCTACTCCAATTTATTACTTTATTGTACAATATACTTGAAAGAAGTAATTCAAGTATTATTTACATAAAAATATAAACCATAGCAGCTTTAATCAGTATAACCGGTGCGTCTAGAATGTTTAACAAAATTGCCGCAATCTAGCTCGATTTAATGTTGACGTACACCTCCTATCTGATAATCCATACCAGAGCGTTTTGCACGTTTTGCATACCTTCATCTCCGTCGAACCTAAACAAAGATAATGTGCCATTTGATCTGAGTAGAAAGAGGAAAGTGGTGTTAGATGAAATGCTAATTGCTAGCTAAAGCTAGTTGGGTGGGTTATATAATTACCCCTCGACTAACGTAGCGCGCCCTGACGGACTTCTAACCATCACACTCAGCTCTACCAAGGACTGTACCAAAAGTTATTCTTTTGCTTAGAGCTTTTATTTTGAAAAATTCCATTCTAACTACCACTAACGTCCTATTGGTTCCCGCTTTTTAGCGCCAACCTATTAATTGGTCAGCAAGACAAACCATTCGTCGAAGACTTGCAATTCCACAGAACACCGCGCCCTGATCTCGCAGATCCCCGAGTGAGCCAAACTGAAACCCGAGTCAACACTAACGTTATTGGTAAGTCAGTGCAGTTGTATTCGACTCTACACACAATTTTGAATGCATAGGAGCAGACACAGGAGACTCCTCAACCGAGTATTTCTTGCCGAGTCACTGGTCTACGGGAACCTCGAATAAACGTTCCACGACACCATCGCCTAACAAAAGGGAGGAAAGTGGTGGCGCAGTTCCAGGGTTTGTAAAACAGTCTTATTACAAGACCAACTACAACAGCAGAAGGAACAGGGTATTGGAGAATGAAGATTCAAAGGCCAAAGGAAAGGCTCTTGATTTGAACTCTGTTAACCGAGTAGGTACGTGTGACGGAGTAGTAATTATTTTATCTACTTTTGCATTCAAGTTTAAACTGCACAAAAACTCGTATGAAACATTTTGAAGGAAATCAATGCAATGAGCGTTTAATCGGAAGTTTAAGGGTTTAAATTTGAGATTTCAAAATGGCCCTAAATAAATTCAAACTCTACAAGAATTTTTTTTTAGATAATGCTATCGACAACTCGAAAACGGCCTCGAGAGCTGGCGGAGTGAACTTTCCATCAGGATTTAAAGCAACAACTCCAGTTTATCCCAAAGAGGTAAACTTGGATTTGTCGAAATTCAACGACTTCGAGGACCCGTTGAAAGACTCCACAAATGCGCAGAGCGTTAATTTCCCCTCAAAATTCCAAGGTAATTTCGCGGAAGTTTTCTATAAGGCAAAGGTTAAATGAATAGTTTTGTATCTAGCCACTACGCCGGTTTATCCAAAAGAAGTGTTTAACGACCCCTCTCGACTATCGGAATTCGATATTCCCGTGGACAGCGACGGAGGTGTTGTAAATTTTGCTTCAAATTTTAAAGGTTTGTCCAGAATTTGGGTTAAACGCACACCTCATTTTTATTCAGCACTTCTAGTTGAAAAAATCATTGTTTGACCATTATTTCTGCAGCGACGACTCCCGTGTATCCACAGCAAGTTGACGTAAATCCGTCAAAATTATCGGAATTTGATGTTTTGCCGGAGACCGAAGGGAAAGAGGAAAAGATCTCGGTCAATTTCGCCTCGAAGTTTAGAGGTTGGTCTGGATATGTGCATGAGTTATCCATTTTTATTATCGCTCAAACAAAGGGGACTTATTAACATAAGAAGCACGTGGGCAACTTTAACTAATACCTTCAAAATATTGCGGGGTCTAGTACCCTATGAGTGTGCTACGGCCTGTACCGTTCATTCCGTTCGTATATTTATTACAGATGACGTGGTTGATTGATTATCAGGAACTGATTATGGATTCGGAAACTTGGACTCATTCAATTCGTTACAGATTTTAACAATTAAAATTGCATGGTCGAATAAGGTTTAACATTCAAAATGGTTTCATAAAGAAGGGTAAAAGAAGCGGATTGATTCAAAGTACCTACATTCAAAGTACCTAGATTTTTTAAATTCAACATTTGAGAAAAGATGAGCTGTCCGCGTTAACTCAGATACGTTTGTTTGTCCCAGAGCAACCAAGTTCTGGTTGCCTCCCAACAAACTTCTAAGGCCTTAATAGTAATTCGCAATATTTCTCAAGTTTGTTCTTTCCCGTGACGACTCTACAGCGCTCTGAGAGTATCGCCATCCTGTTTTTTTTTCATAAGACTGTGGTTATTGTTCCAAAATGATGTATGCTCATAAACCAATCCGAGCATTAAACATTAATACTCTACTATTAAAATATAACTCACCAGGAGGTATGCTCTCTGACAAGAGGCCTACATTTTGATATGTATGACCCCCGTCTCAACCTGTTCAGGTTAGAGCCATTATACAGGGTTATTCAAATTTGCCGCTCATCAAGAGAGAGAGATCTCATCAGAAGAACATAAACTTCAAAAGCAGAAGCCATGTCGAAGATATGATGAGAAATGAAGGTCTAAGCTCCACCTTTTATGTCAAGAATGCCGATTTCTCGCCATATTACGTTTTAAATCCGGTTGGGAAACCAATCGCGTTTGACACCTCAAACTATAAGCTTTTCATTGTCCAACTCTTAAAGTTATACCAATTTGGAGTAAGAAATGAGATTGATAACCAGCCGACGGTAACAAACCGTCAATTGTATCATACAGCTGTCTCGCTTTTCTCTAATCTATAGAAAATTTCTCTAATCTATAGAAAATTGGGTCCATAAAAATTGGTGAATTGAGACTTTGAAGCAAAGAGCTTAAAATTGCAACTATATGTGGCATATTCTTATTCGCCTAGATGCAGGACTCCATAGTACAACACCGTGCTGTATTTCCAGTCTAAAAGTCAACCTTAGTGTGTACGGGGTGTTCATTATAAAATTTCATCTAGTTGGCTGTGAAATGTCAAAAGAACAAGATGGAGAAACAAAAGTCCATTTATTTTGATTATGTCATCCTTTTCTGTCAAAATTTCATAGATTGCTAGATGAAGTTTTATAATGAACACCCCGTACTTACCAAAAATATGACACATAACCCAACTTCTTCGGATAGATTTTTCTTTTGTAGCAAATTGGGCAAATAATGTATAATTTTTCAGTTTTCAAGTATTTTCAAAACAAAAACATCACAAATTCATATAAAATAAAACAAATTTTAAAACGTACACTCTAAGGGCAAATTGATAGTGCCAAGATAATCTTGACCCCAAAATGTCGTCGAACCAAGGCGGCATACAAGCTGATCTGCTGCCAGGAATTTCAGATGGGTAAAACGATTTTAACGATCTTTTAGTGATTCAATAACTGAGTTACTGAATATCTCATTGCACTCACTTGGATTTCATGAATGTTTTCGGTAAACGCTTGAACATTCCGCTTCTTTTGGTAAAAATTTTCTAATCTACCATATTGAAACATGTAAATACCGATCGTTTTCCTAAAAACAATGTAACAGATCCACTAAACTTATTAAGTGCTTGCTCTAACTTTTTTTCTAGCAACAACCCCCGTATATCCGAAAACTGTGGACATAGACCAATCGAAATTCTCGGGAATAGAAGAACTACCTCCAGAACAGGACGTAGTTGATGACGTAATCGTAAACTTTTCTTCCAATTTTAAAGGTTAGTTCAGGTTAAAACTTAAGATTTTAAATTATATATGTATTTAGTTATTAATGAACAACGCTATAAGTACAGGGTATCCCATTTTCGGCACTTTTGCGGGGTATCTCCCTGATTTTTAAAGATAGAGGGTTGCGGTTTTCTCGACAGTGTGCTACTTTTTTGTGAAACTAAAGATGGCGCCAGCAGAATTTTTATAGCCCTTTTGGTTTTTGAGATACAGGGTGGAATTGAAAAGTATCGCTTTTGAGGCACCCCCCGCATCACAGTTATCTTTAAACTTATCCAAGAAGTTAAAACGCAATCTTAAATAATTTTTTCCGTAGAATCCAATGGCGTAGTCAGTTCTTTCCTAGCAACTTCAGTTTTTGAGTTACGAAGCAAATATATGTTTTTTTAAATGGAACACTCTGTATATTATTTTTCTAGTTTATTAGTCATAATGTGGGCTTTCCAAAAATATATAATTGTATGCAAATATTTTCAAAACAAAGCTCAGAATTTAAGATTTTCTTAAATTTTTATTTTTGTCCAATTCGTAAGTAGTAGGCTATGGCTAAAATATTATTAGGAACAAAATCGATGTAAGTAATAATTATTCTAATTTATAACATCTTCAAATTTAATACAAAAAATCTTTTTTAAATCTCAGTATCTCAGTTATTAGTTATTTATTACAGCATTCAACATAATTAAGTAAACAGTTTTTAAAGGTGGTTTTCAAAATGACGGCCATTTTCATGTATGCAAAATTGGCACATTTTCGTTATTCTTCTAATCGCGTTAAAAAGAATCATAGGCCTTCTTTGCAAATTTTGGAAAGTTAAATTGATTGCCGCAAGAAGCTCCGCTCGAGACTGATACTGTGTTTTATAGACTTCATTTTGCATAAAACCCCATAAAAAAAAATCCAAAATTGAAAGATCGGGAGATCGAGGGGGCCACCTTACAGGTCCGTAGGTACCAATCCACCTTTGAGGAAAGTTATCGTCTAAAAATTCCCTTAAAAGGGCAGAGTTGTGGCTTGGGGCACCATCTTGTTGAAAAAAAACGGCATTATAAAGGGCCAAGGGAACATTTTCCATCAGTTCTGGAATAACTTCCTCAAGAATTTCTCGGTAACGATGCGCTGTCAGACCTCCTTCAATAATTCTGTAGACTATGCGTCTTCCAAAAATGAAACACGAGACTCCAACCCCAAAACGTCCTTGTTGTGCCCTCTCAAAAGTTAAATGGTGATTTTCTGTGGACCAATGTCTAGTATTATGGCGATTAAAAATTGCCGCACTTGAAAAATAACATTCATCGGACCAAATAACGAGTCTGCCAAAAGATTCATCAGTATGGATTTGTTGTAAATACCATTGGCAAAACAACATTCTGCGCTCGGCATCGCCAGGGTGTAAACGTTGAACTATGTGGAATTTATAGGGGTGATACCTATATTTTTTCAAAATTCTCTGAGCATCAGACTTGGATACACCAGTTGCTTCCTCTATATGCTTGCAAGAAGATGAAGGCTTTGCTTCTACATAACCCAATACGTTTATCTCTTTTCTCTCTCTATCTTGTTTGGAGTATGAATTAGGCCTGGGCTGGACAAATGATCCGTGCTCTACTAGATTTGATTTAATTCGGGCAAATATGTCTGGGAAAGGTTGCCTTCTCTCTGGATATCTAATAATAGCAAAAACGACCCCTAAGATGGTATCCTAACCATAGCGTGCAAAATACTTTACCTTTGGAAATATACTTCCGAAGCTTCTTGGGGATTTTCATTAGATTGTATAAAACAAACCAACATATCATACTTCTCATAATTTTCGTAAACCGCCATTATTGTAACAAAATTAATTTAATTAGCAGCTAAATAGTAAAATAGAAACACCAAAACAACAAGCATATTACTAATAAAAACAAAGAGTGACAAAACCACAAAGTTTTTGACATATTGCCTTTTGTTTCAAATAAGCTAGCCATCTAGCCATAGCCTACTACCAACGAATTGGACAAAAATGAAAATTTAAGAAAATCTTAAATTCTGAGCTTCGTTTTGAAAACAATTGCATACAATTATATATTTTTGGAAATCCCACATTATGACTAATAAAATAAAAAGATAATATACGGGGTGTTCCATTTAAAAAAACATATATTTGCTTCGTAACTCAAAAAACTGAAGTTGCTAGGAAAGAACTAACAACGCCACTGGATTCCACGGAAAAAATTGTTTAAGAATGCGTTTTAACTTCTTCGATAAGTTTAAACATAACTGTAATACGGGGGGTGCCTCAAAAGCGATACTTTTCAATTCCACCCTGTATCTCAAAAACCAAAAGGGCTATAAAAATTCTGCTGGCGCCATCTTTAATTTCACAAAAAAGTAGCACACTGTCGTGAAAACCGCAACCCTCTATCTTTAAAAATAAGGGAGATACCCCTCAAAAGTGCCGAAAATGGGATACCCTGTACACCGTGTTAATTAGAAAACGTCATCTAGAAAGCTAAGAATTTTTGAGAGAAAAGGATTACAGAATCAAATTACTTTTGTTCCTTTGGCATTTCACAGCCAACTAGATGACGTTTTCAAATAAATAAACACCTCTGATATACGTACAGCTGAAACAAAACTTGTTGAATCTTGAAGCTACAACACCAGTCTACCCCAAACAAGTAGACGTGGACCTATCCAAATTTCGAGAGCCTTTGGAGCTACCCCAAGACAAAGTAGACCAAGATACCAATAAAACTGTAAATTTCGGTTCGAATTTCAAAGCGACCACACCGGTGTATCCGCTAAGCGTTGAAGCAACGTCTCCGGTACCAGAAGAGTTCGGCTTAGTGCCACCGAAATCTCCTTCAGAGGACGACAGCGCCGCAGTAAGCGGCAATCTAGTCAATTTTGCCTCAAAATTCCAAGCCACGACCCCAGTATATCCAAAGAGTGTGGAGCCCACCAGTCCCGACCCCAATAGCGTAGGATTGGAAGCTCCACTTCCAAATAATGGTATTGTATTGTAAAGAATTGAAATTTTCGTCTTAATAAAGCAATTTTTAAAGGCCAAAACCCAGTAAAGTTAAGCCTGGATATTGAACCACCGAGTTTCGACACGACATTCCGTAGAAGAAGCGACGATGAAGACCCTTCAGTGGTGGGAAGCACGTTCAACAGCAAACAGCTGAACGATTTTATGGCGACGATCAAACCGGAACAGCTCAAAGATTTAAAGCAACTGTGGCACATTCCAGAGTACGATTTTCCCCTGGATAGTGTAGTTAGACCGGGATATGAGAGCGAATTTAGTTCCTTTCAATAGTCACCAAAATAATTCATAATACATTGTGATACATTTTAAACTTAATTAAGTCTGGAGGGGATTGGGTTGTGTGACTACAAACTTGTGCAACTCAATCAAATTCGCAGTTTTTAGAAGATAATTTTTAATTTATTGTGTCCTGTTCACTCATCTGAAGCTTACGGGCAATAATCAATAACAATAAGTCTTTTAGTGCCTACTTATCTAAGATAGATTTGTAAATATAACGTGTATTTAGTGTAAATGAATACATATTTTTACAGACGGAAAATACTGATTTGCGCTTCCTTTCGTTTTTTACAATTTTACGTTATACATACAATTACAACAACAGGTCAGTGTATTGTTCAGGAGTATGTAGGGCCCTCATTTCTAATAATCAAGATCATAGTTTTTTAGGGTGAATATCTAGCCAATCACCATGCCTTTCAGTGGCGGCTCGTGGATTTTTCTTTTGGGTATTCTGCAGTTTTTGAACAGAAAACTTAGTTTTTTTTAATAAATCAAGTCTATCATACGTTCTTTTTTGTTCGCTAATTTTGTTATCACTTTTTCATTAATATTGGCTCGGGTATTTCGAAGATAATTTTTTTTTCAATGGATAGCATGGAAAGGGTTGTTAAACGATCCTCGGAAATTGAATTTCTGAGAAACGTTTTGGAGGGAAAATTGTGATTTTCAAGGACAAATTTAGTGAAGTCAAGGATCATTTAACATTATAAAAACAGTCTTTCCTCTTTATCTTTTCAATAATTTAATTCTCTTAGCCGACTCTCTAGTTACGACGACCAAACTTAAAGCTCCTTAATTGCGATCCTATTCGAGGCGTTACAATGAACGTTAACATTAGAAAAATGTAAAAACTGGCCTTGTACTTACATGAAACACACATCATAGAACAAGAAAACTTCCTTCTACTACCTTAAACACCGAAATTGCTTCTCCACCAGGGGCGTGCATGAGGGCGCCGTCAGGCACTTGACAACTTTGGGCATCAGCTGCATCTTGGCCATAATGGTTTTCGGAATACTGTCGGTGTCTTTGTAGTTAACGACTTGGCCGTCGGGGTACTGGAAGCGCACGTGATGTTTACCGTCCACCCATAGCTGCGAGCCGTCGTTGTACTTGATGTTCAGCTCGCCGTTGGATAGTTGGACCGCAGTGCCAACTCCAGGGACTGTCACAAGTTTCTCTTTGGTCGAATGACGGCCCACGGTAGCGCCGCCGCCAGTAGAGGTGGCGATGCTGTTCATTGATGTTGTAAAGGAGGGCTACAATATACGAAAAAGCAATCATTGGAAGTCTTTTTTTTTTTTTACTTTGATCGCTTTTCAATAAAAAAACTAAAGCGTTCACTAAACAACTAGATAAATACCTCCTCTAAACCAGCTTCTAACCATCATTAAGCAAGAAAAGAAAACAATAACTTTGAGTCACAGAGGAAAAATTAACTAGAGTCCTTTATTTACAAAATTTTGTCTGTCATCATTTCTAAAGGTTCGATGCGATGTTGCCCTCTCTCAGGGTCCAACGACACAACCCATATGTTTATATGTTGTGTAGCCAAATGTAGCCGTACAGCACGATCAAAACATAGGTAGAAAATCTTCTTAAGTGACGAATTGGCAACAGTACTGTCAAGTAAATGTGTGTATCAACCTCATTAAACTGATGTCAACTACAAAACGTAATTACATTACCCGACTCCGCGGCCATTTTTTCATTCACCTCGCGACGCGCGCCCCTTAGGTCTATATGCATGTTGGAAGTAAACAAACCTGACAATTTATGATTGACTCACTGAGTCTATCCAGTTTGAAGGTCGATGCTTTGAGTACAAAAGTTTGTACAATGAAGTTGGTTACAAACTTATTATAATGTATATTACGGCTGTGGTAGCTGGCAAATTTAAGTCTCAATTCAGAAGAGTGCGGCTTTACTCTAGATTTGAATTTCTTTATACAGGACAGCTGTCAAAATACTTTGATTTTTGAGCACAAAACTCTCTTTTTAGATAGTTAAAAGTTAACTACGTTAAAACTTGTATGTGACATATTCGTCAAAGAGCTGAAACATGTATGTCACATGACACACCAATAAATAAAAAGGATTTCGCGCAATACTTATTTACATACAGGGAAAAAAACTAATAATAATAGTATTTCATTAGTTCCAATTGTGTTTTACAAGTATGCGACCAAAATTGAAATACAAATAAATGCAAAATGTCGTTTTAGATGATCAGGTAAATAATTTTGCACACATCAATACGGGCAATTCTCAGTTAACGTTAAACGTTGGATAGGATAGTTTACATCTGTAGTTCTTGTATTATAAGCACCATTTGTCGCTCAAATTTAGACCAATTTAAAAAAAATAATAATAATTATTCATAAATATACGAAATTGTTTTGCATTTACAAAAAGCGTTTTTGGTTTCTCCTAAATTTACTTGAAGCGTTATTTAAAAATAAATCGAGCAAACTTATGGTACTTTTTCTTCTCTAGATGGTATTATTCAATTTGTAGCCCAACGTTTTGACTTCTCTACTGTGGCATCATCAACTTTAGTTTTTCAAATACGACTCGTAAATTTGCTTGTCGAAAATTGAAAACCCTCTTTATTACAATTTCAATAATTGGCACTTTATATTTTCGTTAGAGTTTATGTAATTTTTAACGATTTATTTATTTTACGCAGAGTATACGAGTTATTCAAATTCGTCGAATTAGATTAAATTGAGATAAATATGCCCAATTTAAAACTCAACAAGACGCTGTTTTTAAATTAAACAAAAATCTAGCTACCGGAAATGACGCAAATCACTATCCCCATTAATGAGTATGATTAGAACCTTGTTCGAGGCACGTATATCAATTATTAACCCTACTAACTGTAACATTACTTGATCTAACAAAACTCACCAAAAAGTATTTGTTGACATTTTCTTTATAAGCGGCGTTAATAGCGGAGCAAGGTCGCCTGCCAACTATAATAGGGAAATTGTTGCCTGGCAGTTTGGTCAAAGCACTTTCGAGCATTAGACAATGCTCGAAACACTCTTGCGAGTGTTTCCACATCAGTTCTAGCGTGCCGGTAAGGTTATGGCATTCGCTGGGGGCACGAAAATTGTACTTTTGGCCCGTGGCGCCAACAATTATGACGCCATCGGTTGTTGATTGGGTTGCTTTACCGCCTAAAAGGTGAAAAAAATTTCTAACTCTATAAATGTGCACAACATTTTAATAAAGTGAATTTCCCGGAAAATTAAAAAATGATCTAACGTGCCCATATGCTGTCGATTTCATCGAAGACTCAAGTACTAAAATTGGTCCCGTCAGTTATACACACACTTGTTAACAAGGCAAAACAGACATTTTTTAATAGCTATCATACCTTCGTAAAAACACGCTTCGAAATCCGTTAAATTCTCCATGAGTAAGCATTTGGCCTTGTCACTATAATACGTCACTTTGGGGGTTTTTGCCCTGACCAACTCCACGAACTTAAATGCGTACATGTACTTCTTCCAGTGCTTTTCCGGCAAGTTTTCAATACTGTAAATCTTATCCGCTCCTTGGGCGGGAAGCGGCGGTGTTTCTGCAGAAGGTGAAGTGCCCCTACCATCCCCAGGCTCATACATCACAATTCTAAAATAACATTTTTTCATATCACTGCTGGAAGTCATTCCAAGATGAAAAATCACCTTAAACCGTCGGGAGATATGCGCATAATTTCACAAACAACTTCCTTCTTTTGGCTTCCCTTCTTCTTAATGAATTGCACTGTCACTTCTCCGTCACTTTGTATGCTTAATATAGCGTTTTTCGTTTGGTGTCTTGTTGGCAGCAACCGATGCGAACACAACTGAACCAAACTTTGTGACTTTTGGTAAGTGGGAAGTTTCTCGCTGCTTTGATACCGTGGCATTTGCTCTTGAGATAGTCGCAAGTTTTCCAGCCTGGAGAGTACATTCTTGCTATTGCAACTGGCCATTTGATGATGGTTCGAGTCATATGTCTCCGAGCAATGAGAAAGGAGGGGCGGTGACTTAGTGGGTATGCCTGTGAGGATTTGGTTGTCGTATGTTCCTAAATTATTGTATGTTTATTGCTCTCATTTAAATCATCTGTTATCTTAAATGTATATCACCTATTAATCCTTCCAGAAAAGAAATTAAACAATAAAAAATAGTTTATATAGTAGCCGTTTTCTGGTGAGTTCATCACTTCAATTAATGAAAATGAGTTTGGATCTACAGTATGAGGCGCCGTTTGTGTCATATAAAAATGTTCATATTTTTAGAATATACATCCATAAATAATTTATACCAAAATATAAATTATTGTTGAGAAATACACATCCCTAGTAAAAAGCGTTGTTGCTAATTTTTAATTCTTGTGGCGCTACTGCGCCTCCTTACGGATCATATGCAAAGCCTAACAACAATAATAAATTGGTCTTCTCGTTATATGGTCGATATTGTTCAAATTATAAAGAATAGTTAAATATTAGGAAAAGTAAATAAAAATTGTGTTTTAAAAATATAAATGAATAAATGTTTTAAAAATATAGACATTCTTATATGACACAGATGGTGCCTCATACTACAGACCCAAGGCATGTGAGCACAAACTAGCAGAACATGCTGATAAAGAAACATCATTCTATCATATATAGTTTATAGGGCAATAATGTCCCACAGCATATTATTAATTTAACAACTACTGAAAACCTTATTATTATAAATTAGGTCTATAAAACAAACATCAAAACAGCAATAAAAACAAGTAAATACACTTACCACCTCCTCCTGGGTCATTTTGACGTAAGCAATGATTACTACACTGACTGATACTGGCTGGAATATCTTGGTAACACCGACTTCCAGGGTCACAACTCGAGCCATAATTCGAAAACCCCCGTTGTAAGTAATCTTGGTCCAACGAGCCATACATATTATGTATATTGTGGGCATTGTCCACACTATGAACCAGTCGTTTGGTATGGTACTGAGCCTCCATAGGAAAGCAGTCACTGTTCGCTTTTCTCGAGTGTGAATTTAAGTTCGAGTTGGCAAGGAGTATGCCATCACTGAAAGCGCTTTCTCTTCGGCTTGACATGGTGTGAATGCCACTGTCATGAGTTAAGTTATTGGAGGCCATCACTAATCCCCTCTTGATGAAAGGGTGTTCTAAAATCTGCTCCAAACTGATACGGTCTTTTGGATTCTTTTGCAGAAGTGAATTTATGAGGTCCTTGGCTTCTGGAGATAAATGACTTGGCAAAGTGTAATTAGCCATGACGACTCTAGTCAAAGTGCTCTTAACGCCGTTTGTATCAAACGGTGGAGAGCCAACTAGGAGAGTGTAAAGCAGGCAACCAAGGCCCCATACATCTACCTCAAGACCATGTGAGCCCCTGGTGGCTACCTCTGGTGAAATGAAGTTTGGGGTGCCGCACATTGTACGGTGTTTCTCATCGGGACGGGTCAATTGCGTCGCTAAGCCAAAGTCAGCAATTTTCTGTCCATGACAAACATTTTGATTTAACCACACATTCAGACCAAAAATTAAAAGAAAAACTCACAACTTGCATATCTTTGGTCAGCAACAAGTTGGAGAGTGATATGTCTCGGTGCAGGATGTTGTGAAAATGGAGATATTTAATGCCCTCTACTACCTGCTTCATTACGCTGCTGACTTCACTTTCACCTAATTTCTAAAACAAGCATTTAGTGTATAAAGCTGTAGACTAATTCTAAGTAAAATCTACTAACTTTTCTTTTAATATATTGTTGCAATTCGCCATTATGGCAAAGTTCAAGGATTAAGTACACATAATTGGCATCCTCAAAAAAGGTGTACAGTTCTAATATAGAAGGGTGCTTCAGGCGCGAATGTATGGATACTTCTTGCTGAACTCTGCCTACCATTCCTTCAGCTTGCATCAGCTTTTTATCAATCTTCATAAAACAAAAACATGTGCGGAAAATTAACGGTTAATTTTACTATATCATTTATGATTACCATCTTGATGGCAACTTCCATGCCAGTTTTACGACAAACTGCCTGGTACACAGAGGCAAACCCTCCCTTTCCCAATAAGTTGTGCACTTCATAATCCTGGAAAGAGAGCCAAATATTGATTTTCAAGGAATCAAGTAATGACCTTTTGTTTGTATGAGGAAAAATTGAGCGATAAATTAAATATATCTATAGCCTGGAACCACAGTGGAGATCAGAGAAAGTTATAAGAATATTCTAGAAAGGTAAACGTCAGGTCAAATAATGTACCTTGTAAGTAAAATGAATTATTTTGTTTTTAAAAGAAACAATAAAAACTTACAAACGAGAAATGTCAAAGATTCACTATTCATGAGTTTTTATAACAATAAATACTATGTAAAAATCCGTAACAACTAATAGCATTAAGCAAATTCACCAGTCTTGTCCATTTCAGAAATGAAGCAGTTTCAAGAATATAGTAAAGTACCAAAAGATATTTGAGGAGGTAAAGTTCGTCAATTTTAGATTTCTGAACTTTTCTGGAAGTGTTTGCATTACTTCTAGTTTCTGTTCTAATTTGAATTGTTGCATTTTTTTCTGACATGTGTGACTAATTTTAGTTGAATACCTATAGATATTAAAATTGAGTTATTCAGAGTGATTTATAATTAGTATTATACAGGATGGTCTTTTTAACTTGAGACAATGAGATATATCAAGAACTAGTAGGAAAGCAGATTTTGTTTGAACTGGGACTTAGGTACATTGTACAGACGGGTCTAATTTAGAAAAATATTTTTACATAACCATGGTGGCCCAGAAAAGTGTGACGTCATTTTGTAATATTTTTAAATAGGAGACACTCTATATTTTAGTAAATTCTGATAGATTTTATAGGTCATACGGGGCCATGAAAATTTCACATTGTTGCCTGCAGTGGTTTAAGAGAAATTCATTAATAAAATGGAAGTATCTTGTATGGGGTATCATCTATCAACAAAAGTTTGACATCTTGTTAATATTGCAAATTTGATTTTGTCCTTGTTTGCCAATCTTCTTGACATGAGCAAAAAAGATATGGGTAGGAAAAAATTAACATTCTATGGCTACTAAGATGCCAAAAAATCCCAACAACTGCTGGCAATGATTTAAAATTTTCAAGACCAAGTAAGAGATCTACGATATATCAAAATCTAGTAAAAAATATAGCGAGTCCTATATAAAAATATTACATTATATATTTTTAGTTACTAGTTCTCCAGAGATCTGGCTGTCTCAAGTTAAAATGACCACCCTGTATATAAAAAAACATAAAAAAATAGTATTTGGTATTTTGGGGTTAAAATAAGACTTATTCTTTCCCTCTGAGCTGCAGCCATTATGTGGCTGTGCCCAAGAAAGTGACTAAGTAGTGCTCAAGAAAAACTCATTAAGTCAAATTGTGGCAAGAGGTGATTTTTTTTTGATAGTCTATTCATTTTAGAGGCAAGAAAAAGTCCCTGATGAAGTTATATTGTTGGATGCCTTGAAACAATTGATTTTGGGAAACCTAGCTCTCAAGCTCTCAAGTTTACTTTTTGCTCAACTTACAATCAGTGGTACTCCCTCAGTAACTTCTAACTGCTCCGAACTACTCTATCAGTATATTTTCTAATACAGTTCTGAATTCATTTTTCAATACTTAAAGCCAGAGCGTATTTAATTCACAATAGTCAACCAAATAAAGATTGTCTAAAGGTGGGTTTATACACCAAATAAAATAAAATAACAAATAAAATATAATTAGAAATAAGAGTTGGTTTCATGCATATCCCTATTAGCATTCATGCACCAAATAAGATTTATGTTATTTGGTGCATGAACGCTAATAGGGGTATACATGAAACCAACTCTTATTTCTAATTTTATCTTATTCATTATTTAATTTTATTTTGTGTATAAACCCACCTTAAGCACTCTAATCACATACATAGGGGGTATGCAAGAAAAACGCCTGTTGCTTACCTCTATACGATCACTAAATGAATGCTTAGAACTCATTTCGCATGTGGAACTGAAATTGAAATTTTAGTCCGGGTACTGTGATAACACAAAGGGGACACTACAAAGGGGGCTTGGTGTACTTTAAAAGGAGCACCAAACTAAATTTAATGCACATTTTTATCAATAATTTTGAAGTTTCAATTCACAGTTTACAAACTTTTAAAAGGTTTGTTGTCATCGGCAAAGCCAAAGCCGTTTTTGTTTATTTGATTTGACATTTTATTTTGTTTGGAATCTAACGTCAATTGTCATAAGTCAAGAAACTGCCAACTGCAAAACGAGAGGAGTGGTTGGAGCATCTTGATTCAATCAGTGAAAGTTACAACCAGTCCTATTAATTGCTGGTTTGTGTAATGAAACGTAAAAAAGAACACGATCTTATTATTTTACGGTTACATTTTATCAAATTTGCACAGTTACAGTCTGCAATATGAAATATCCCCAACATGTCATATTATCAGAGCAATTTGAACTTGAAACTGTTTTTACTATTCAGTCAACTGACTGTCACACGTCTTTAAGGCCATTGGGTTTGATTTTCAGCATTTTCGGATTGCAGGTCTAGAGCGATCTTAGAGTTTTGCCATCCTTTGTTTTTTTAGGAAAAATACAAGGAGAGAAATACTCTCATAGAATTCTAAAACCGCCACTCAAAATCGCGTTTTTTCTTTAAATTTTCATATTTTAAATTTTAAATGTGATAATGAATGTAACGGTCGTTTTTTTGACGTTTTGGTGTTGGGAGTTTTCAGTTTTGGTCCAGAACGAAAATCCAGAATTACGTCCACTCTTTAATATTACTGATTTTCTAGTCTAGGGGAAAGCGTGTATCTGAAAGTGAAGCTGATATGTCTCAATTTAAGTTTTGGAACGATATGAACAGCGTGCTCAGTTACGATGGCCCTATAACTAAAGGGCCCCAGCCCCGTTACGAGCGCAAGGCCAACCTCCTTTCCCAATCCAATTCCAATACCAGCAATCTTAATTTATCTAAGCAGCGATCCCTGTCTTCCTCCTGCTTGAGCATGTCTTTGAAAACACCTTCTAAAGGCTCGGAAAACGAAAGCGCTCGTGGCAAGACTCCTTCAAAGAAATCAAAGACTCCAACACCGAATAAGGCAGCAAAAACCCCAGGAGGTGACAGGTTTATTCCTAACAGAGTAGCAAGCAACCTGGACCTGGCTCACTACAAATTATCTCAAGAGGAGTGCCATCAGGATAGTAATTGCAGTTCTGCAAGGAAAGACTTGATGAAAGTAGTCAATGAGAGTGTGCTGGGTAACCAGAGAATATTGTCCTATAATAACAAAGTACCAAGTGCTCCTGAGGGTTTTCAGAACCCTATGAGGGTACTGTATACTCAAGCTAGGACCCCTGCTTCCACCAAGAGTACACGATATATACCTCAGGCACCAGATAGAATTCTAGATGCACCAAACATAGTGGATGAATTTTATTTGAATTTATTAGATTGGGGTTCCAATAATATTTTAGCAGCTGCTTTAGGGTCTGATGTATACTTATGGAATGCAGGTAAAGGCTTATTTATTTATGTATATGTTTTATAATACCTATGCTTTTTCCAAGGCTTTATCTATAATGAATTATTAATATTTCCACTAGTATTTTCATTATTCACTAGTTTGTGGCTTTACCAGACTGAAGAATAATAATTTTAAAATAAAGGAAAAGTAGGACTTAATGGGAGATTTGAACCAGTGACATTCTGCTTTCTGTGCAGATGCTCTTACCAAGGGAGCTATAAATGCACCCTAATTTGTTGCCTTATTGGGATGCTATTTCTTCAACTTAAATTATTTTTTGTTAGTATGGAAAGGGGGTGTTAGAAGGGAAAAAGAAACATTTTTATGACCAAAGACCAGTCACCTCTCAATATTTCATTTTTATAGTTAGGGTTGTGAAAAATGTTTTGACATCACCTAGAATCAGAACTCTGATCTCTGGTCTACAAAGCCAGTAGAAAATATGTGATATTTTAACATAGTACTTTGTTTATTTTCTTATACATAAAACTTTGATACTCCTGGTCCCAGACCCCTAAACATGAATGCTAATCCTCCAAATGTTTAATATGTGTATATTAAAAAAAAAAGTTTTTACTTAGCAAGAGAAAAAATAATTTCATTTAGGTACTGGCACTTCTGATCAATTGCTGCAACTAGAAGGTAATGATTACGTATGCTCCTTGTCTTGGGTGCAGCAAGGTGATTGTTTGGCAGTAGGTACCAGCCAAGGTACTATTGAACTATGGGACTCTGCCAGATCTAAAAGACTGAGAATTATGAATGGCCATTCAGCTCGAATTGGATCACTAGCCTGGAATTCGCATGTATTGACCAGTGGTTGCCGAAGTGGCCAAATCATTCATCATGATGTGAGGCAAAGAGAACATATTTTGACTACTATTTCAGGTAGGACATAAAATATATTTGCTAATTAATCAATAATTTCAAGAATGAAGGAGGGTAACAACTTTATAGCTAGGAAAATGGGTACATACAGACATAATGTAGGTACAACAAACTATAACTGAAACAACAAAATAAAGCAAGTAAGCTGGTACTTCTAGATGAGCTTCTAGGTGCCTGTCAAAACTTATTTAGTTTACCTTTAGGTGGGGTTTAAACTGAGGGTATTGAAACCAACTCTAAGGTCTCCTTTTACATCTCAAATTGAAAATTCAGAATACAAGTCAGGTTTAGCTAAACTTGACCTGGATTTGGAAAAATCATGCGTTTTTTAAAAAACTGAATTAACACAAATCCAGACTTAATTTGTGACTTATTAAAAAGCCTAAACATGTGATTTAAAAAAAAAAATCACAGATTTTCTCATACAATTATTTCTGAAATAAAATTAGTGACTTAATTCATGTGAATTAATTTATGCCAACCCTGAACTTTACTGGTACCTAAACCTTACCATAAGAACAGCATCGCTTCTTGTATAAGCCATTCTCAAGTAGGCGTTAAAAATTTAACTTTGACATTTTTATTGCATCTTAAGATGTGCTGAAAGGAGATGGGTATAAAAAAAATAAGGTTTTGAAGGTAACTAAATGACTAAAATAAGTGAATGGGTAATTGTGTCAAAAATTGAATAAATTTGACAATAAAGTTCATGAAGTACCTGTCAGGTTTAGGTGAAACTGACTGAGTTTTGATTTTCCACTAACTGGGGGTGTGTGGGGTTTTGTTATAATGCTGAATTTCGTTGTTTGCTGAAGCAACTCCCATTTAATTGCATGCAGAAAATACATTAATTGTACTAGGAGTCAATAATGTGAATCATCAAACAGGTTGTGACATTTTGACAAGAATGGAGTGGTAAAGGTAGATACTACTTAGTAATTTTGTTGCTCCAATCTTGTCTCTCGGCAACTTGATGACTTTTTATTGCACATGAACAAACTGAAAAGACAGTTATGCCGTACCATAGGAATAAACGGACCATGAAGATAGGAGACCCTCTTTTTAACCGTTAAATATTTTAATCAAGCGGTTGGCGGTTGCTTGGCTCTACCTTTCATTTAGAGGCCTTTTTGCCGCTTAGCATTATTTTATATCTGTATATATACATTTTTCTCAATGTATATTACAAAGTTTTTAGCTGTTCAGTTATTTTTACTGCGTTCTTTGTTGAATTCTTGATAGGATCATATTTAATGAGCGCTTCTTCAATTACATATTTTTAAAAGGTCACACTCAGGAAGTGTGTGGTCTGACGTGGTCTCCCGACGGTAAATACCTCGCCAGTGGAGGTAACGACAACACAGTCAATATTTGGCCCGCTGTGCCCGGCGGCGCTCACTCGGAGGACACCCCTCTGCACACGTTTGTCCAGCACCAGGCTGCCATTAAGGCCCTGGCGTGGTGTCCTTGGCAACCGCATATTTTGGCCAGCGGAGGAGGTACTGCCGACAGACACATTCGCATTTGGAATTGCAATACTGGCACCTGTGTCAACTCGATCGACACAAAGTCCCAAGTGGGTATTTCCTAAAATTTGCCTTTTATTGCGTCAATTCAAACAGATGTAATATTTTGTACTTGTAGCATATGATTATAGTTAAAGAGTGAGTTCCCAAACATATGACTTCATTTTTCTACAGACGTCCAATACAAGAAATGATAACCGAAAAATTTACCTTTTTCGTGGAGTTTTAGTTTCTTTTTCGCACGATTGCAAGGATAGCGAGCGCTAATAGTATATATATATATATATATATTATTTTACAAGAGCGAGTATCACTTTTCCGGCAAGGCTTTGCAGTTTGCCGGACCCAAACAAACAAAAAGTAAGATTGTGAAGGCTTTCAGTGCCGGTCAACATACAATCGAGAGACCCAAAAAGAGATAGAAAAGGAAGGACGCCTACCGTTTTTTGGATGTTTTAGTATCAAGGAGGCCAAATAGGAAGCTTGCGCACACCGCGTATAGAAAACCAATACACTGACCGATACCTCAATAACGGATCAAATCATCATCCCAGATAGAAAAGGGGAGTCACAAAGACTCCGTCTGTGAAAGCCAAGAGAATTTGTGAGTCGGCTGAATGTAGAGCGCCAGGAAGGAACAACGGGAGAAGATGAAGAAAAGCGCGGATGGACTAGTCTACCGTATATCCACAAAGTACCGGACAGGATCGGCAGGCGACTGGAAAAAGCACAATGTTAAAACTGACCGCAGAGATCGCCTATCGGCATCCGGAGTTTACCGAGTTCCACGCAGGTGTGGCTCGCTATACATTGGCATCACAAAACGCAGTGTCAACACGAGAATTACGGAACATAAGAGGAGTTGCAGGCTGGGACAAACACAAAAGTCAGCAGTAGCAGAGCACGCTCTCTCCGAAAGTCACGACATCCTTTTCAACGAGGTGGATATCTTTTATCAATCGCAGCATTTCTATCCGAGACTAACGAGAGAGGCCATTGAGATCTTTAAGCACGACAACAATTTCAACAGAAAGGACGAAATTGCGTTTGTAAATGCAGACTGGAAGCGAGTTCTACGACATACTTCAAGTGCGCCGCAACCCCTGGCCACCACTACCCCCACCCCAGTCCCTCCTTTGTAGCGCGACAGCAGGGCAACTAATACGACGGAACTCCCACAGTTGAATCAGTCAACGTCGGGAAACATAGAAGATCACTCTGATCATTACCTCATGGCCTTTGATAATGTCTGCTGTAGCTGTAGATGAAACATCAGGAAGATATTCCATTCGACCAGACTTCAAAGCCCGGAAAACACTTTAGATTGTAAACAAAAAGTAGTTTAAAATGGCCCGCAGTGAAAAACCTACAAGCAAAATTGTAAACACAAAGGTGATTTGGCAGCACTGAACCGCTAATAACTTAAATAAACAAATTTAGGCCACAAAGAAAGCCAGAAGCCGGGTTTCCACGGCCTGTGGTAGCACGGGCCGGACGAAGTATCACGGACGCACACAGACGAGATCATCCCGGGCGTACTTCTTCCCACGGTCTGTATGAGCCCGTCAATAGTTGGTTTAAAAGTTGGGACAGTAGTTAAGAAATTGATCTCGAGGGAGCCAGTACATATATAAAATGTTATCTCGCCAAAAGAAAATCGTTGTTTGTGCTACAGCAATTATTTTGTTAAGTGAAAGCCGAGTGAGGTAAATGCTTACCGAATTTTGGAATTGGATATTTATTAATTTTTTAATTAAGTAAAGCTTAATACATACTTATTTGGAGAAACTTTTTCGTATGCAATCGATCTTTTGCAAAGATTTATACAAATCAACAAGACATCGAGCATCGTTTTATGACCGAGCCACAGAGTCATAAAGGACAAAAGGCAACCCCAGGAAGCCCTTCTGAAGTTACCGACTCGATTCGGCTACTAGCAGGCATCTACGGATGGGGCCGCGACACCTTCTTTCCACGGCCTGTAGGTCCGTACAGAGGCGGACGGCCCTTGCTACCACGGGCCGAGGGAAGCCGGCTTTTTAGAAGGCTTTGAAAAATAATTAGTCAAATTTGAAATCTCTAATGATAGAAATTTTACCATCTTGAAAGGAAACTAAACCAGCAATGAGAGTCGCTCTCAAGTTGACGAAACAACCGAGAGCCACATGCAAGTGCCGAAAGGCTGGTCTAAAAGCCCTAAACCGACCGGCCTGGACACAGACACATAACAAAGAGTCACTCTTTGTTATAATTCTTCAACTCACCTGCTAGGTAGTCGTGAACGACTAGAGTGCACAAATATGCAAATACCGGTGCGGCAAATGAACTGTTTGATAAGGGTGATTATTTTTATCCGCTCTGTACTGTCAGTTGTCTGCAGGGACAAAACAAAACTAGTAAAAACTGTAAAAAGTAATTTACAAAAAAATCTATTTAGTTCATTTCACCAAAAAAAAAATTCCTATCTATAGACGAGATAAGGGCACGACAAAACGACGTAACGGCGTAAACAGCAAAGAACAACGATTTAAAAGTTATATTTACAACAACACCGCAAATATTAATTAAAACACAAACGTTATTACAAAAAAAAACAACAAGTTAAACTACAAGATCTCTTGACCTGAGTTTTCCTCCTCAAATATTCAGGCTTTCTACGCAAAACTATTTTCCGTAAAGGCGCTTTAACCACTTGGCTAAATATTACTTCAACTACTAATAGATGCAAAATTATAAAACAAGTTAAAACTACAACTTTTATAAGTTGGGAGAAGTTGTCAGCCTTTAGAGAGTTTTTCTTCCAACACAGCGTTCTACTAAATCAGCTACGTGACGTACGTAGAGATCTGCTCTGCTTCTCCGTGTTTAACCAGCCTGGGAAACCACGCTGTTTTAATACCAACGCAGGAAACAACAAAAAAAGGGGGTCCCGGATCAGCAACAAATCCTGGGAAGTGCTCTTCTCTAAACTGGGGGTTTGTTTGGAATAACCACTGAAGAAATCAAACTGAGAGTAATACCAAACAGTTTGAGTGTATGGGCTTGGGGTCAGAATCACTGACTATGTGGTGCGGCTGGGGGAAAACTACGTAAATCGTAATAATATAGATCGTGTTATCGAGCGGGGTGGATACAGCTGCTCAGTCAACTTTCCCTGGCCGACTGACTACGTAACAGAAAAAGTTAAAACTAAAATAGTAGAAGAAGGTGTGGAGCCAGTCCAGCACACTGAAGATAGAACCCTCAATGACGTGCAAGAAAAGGTACAAGATACAACTCTTTTAGAAAAGGGATGGCGAAGAAGACCTAAACGAGTTGCGAGTTAGAAAATGATGTCGGCTATGGCCAGTAGATAAAGTCACAGCAGTCAATCTCAAATCAATCGAGTGACAAGGAAAAAACTTATTTGCCGGCAACGAGCGGCAGGAAAAACCTTACCAGCCGGCGACGAGCGGCAGGAAAATCTTTATCTGCCGCCGGGATGAGAGTACGGAAATTAATTGCTCCTTCGTCTACTGTGTCAAATAACGTGGCAGTTTATTCACTTCGCGTTCGGTTCACGACGTTCATGCATTGTCATTCGCGTGCGGACAAGGCTAACTTTGCGCACTTAGGAAATATACTATTAACGCTTGTTGTCAATCGTAACTACAACTACCACCATGCAAACACAGATTTACACGTCATTGGCAATTTTGTTATTATTTGGTAATTTTTGTAGAAAAAAAGTTGTATGCGTTATGAACAAAAATTTAGTTTTTTCTACAACCGTCAAACTATGACACAGTTTGTGCATTACTGACGGTATGCAAACTGACATAAATTTTCACGGCTATCTTTTTCGCACGTCGCCCATAGCAGCGTAAAAAAAGTTACTGGTTGCCATAGGACACGTGAAAAAAGTCTTTCGCGCACGCCGTTAATGCAGGAGTAGCATAAAAGAACTGTGAAGCTTAATCATTTATAAAATCGTTAAAGATGTTAAAGATTTTCATTACAAATTTTCTTCTAAATCAAAGACTTGTAGTAACCAGTCGTTTATTATTTAGGTTTGCTCTTTACTTTGGTCGGTGAACTATAAAGAGCTGATCTCCGGACATGGTTTCGCTAACAACGAAATCATTATCTGGAAATATCCGGCAATGACGAAGGTATAACATTCCCAACTTCTTCGCTCCTTTCTTTTACCTTAGTTCACTCTCGTTTTAAGGTGGCAGAGCTGAAGGGCCATACCGCGAGGGTTCTTCACTTAGCGATGTCACCGGACGGAAGTACGATCCTGTCCGCGGGCGCTGACGAGACTTTGAGATTATGGAAGGGCTTCGCTAAGGATCCTGAAAAAGAAAAGGGCAAAAAGGGAGCTGTTAAAACCAAGCCCAGTGCACTGCAACAATATGCTACCATTAGATAATTAGGATGTCGACGACGTAGATTTGGAATGTCCTCACTGTTACCTAGGTGTTTTGTATGTTATCTAAATTTGGTGTTTGTAGTATTAGTAATGGAACTTCGACTGATCTATCTCTAATTGTTAGGTTAGGTTACCTGTATAAAGCATTTCATTTAGTCATTTAATAAATAAAATTTCACCAGTAAAAACTTGTGACTTTTTTTTTAAGCTACGCATTCTATAATTAATTTTGGGATGTATGAGTAGGTCCGCTGGGCAGCCACTATTCACTGTGTGTAACTCACCTAAAGTATTTTCAAGATGACGCCAACGCCTTTTTGGTTTCTAAAATGGAACCACTCAATTTTTGCGAATTTTATGTAAAATTTCATGTCAAATGATCCATGCTTTTAAAGTGCGAGTTTCTTCGATTTCAGTCAGTATTAACTCAGGGCCTTCCTCTTCTGCGACTTTATGAACATTTAATTTTCTTCATTACCTTGGTTGTAATGGTACTTTCTTGAGACTAAAAAATGAGATTGAAGTTTGATGCTCCAGAGAGTTCTTACATTACCTGCATCGAGGCCTAAACTCGATAACTTCCAGATTTTTTTTTTCTTTTTTTTTAAGTTCTGCGCCATTTTGTTGTTTAATCAAGGCGCGTTCCTCCTAATAAGTCTCTGTTGGTTTAAGCTTTTCTTTCATCTTCTTTTTTGCGGGTTTGACTTCAATATTGTCAAACTCTTTAGGCTCAAACTCAATGTCACTTAGATTTTCTTCCTTATTACCATGTTTGATTGGTTTACGACTTCGTAAAATGTTTCTTCCTTTAGTAAAATGTTACTTTAGCCAATTCTTCAGGCCTGAGTGTGTCTTTGGTTTGGTTTGACGCCGACACGGTGGGGTAGGTTTTATTTCTTTTAAACTGGGTTATTGAACTTTGTGTATAGGTCGTACATTATAACTTTACTTGTGCAGGCGGGCATGATATTTTTCCGTTATATTGGCACTCCTGAATTGTTAGCTCTTGTTTGCCACCCTGCTTCTTTAGGCCGAGTCCAAATCCATGTCCATAACGAGGAGCGAAATCCAAATCTTCCAATAAAATAGATTTTTGACAAAATTCAACCAATCGTTCCAAGGAATCTGTTTATCTATGAAATTAGTTTAATGTCAGTGTCAAAATGGCCACCAGCAATCACTTTTTAAAAATTGGACGTTGTCTAATTTATTGATGGTTTCAAGTCCGCGTGTTTCTATATAAATCCTGCTAATTTGAAGATCTACCGTAAAGTATTCACTTCTGTTTGGTTATCTGGAATGAAGACCTTGAGGGAAGACCTAAGCCCGATCACTTCAGAATTATGTACCATCAAGTAGTGTATTATTTTTACTAGCAAATCGTTAATGTGTGGCATGAGAAGTAAATAGTATCCAACTAACAAGAAAATCAGCTTCTAATGTTGTAGGTAAACGACAAAACTGATTCCTCTCAACAACTCAAACTGGTAGCTAGACAAGAAGTAGGTGCGATTTTCGAGAAAATTATTAATTTTACAGTTTTAGCTAGTAACTAGAGTAGCATGGGTTTGGAGACTGAAACGAAACAGGAAAACACTCTAAGTTTTTTCGCTGCAGAAACAGAACCCAACCTAATCCAGCTACAATTTCTACATATTAACATATTGAAACACCGAGAGCAGTCGACGGGAATAACACTATAATAATATGAGAAACCAGAAAGAGTAAATGTTAGGAAATTACAACAAGAATACACTGTGTCTACCTTCTCGTAGAACGATAAGGTCCATCAATACTAAATTTGTTATAAACTAATTATTATTTATTAATAAAAATCAATTTTCTTTAAAATGCATATTTTATAAAATGAAATTAAAAATTATTAGTCAGATGGCTTACATTAATTTAAATCGTCCTGGCAACCATGGACCCAAAAATTATAACCTCTCAAGTCATAAATATAACCTAAAATACATGACAATGCCTGTCATAATATACAGGAGGCAAAATGTCAAATTTACATAACCTACTGCGCAAGTAAAGTTATAGTGTACGGACTATAGGTCGTACATTATAACTTTACGTGCGCATGCAGCCATGATATTTTTCCATTTGATTGGCACTTCTGAATTGATAGCTCTTGTTTGCCACCCTGCTTCTTTAAGCCGAGTCCGTAACCACCGAAAAACAAGCCATAACCATAACGAAGTGCGAAATCAAAATCTTCCAATAAAATTGATTTTTGACAACATTCAACCAATCGTCTTCAAGGAATCTGTTTACCTATGAAATTAGCTTAAGGTCAGTGTCAAAGGGGCCACCAGCAATCGCTTTTTAAAAATTGGACGTTGTCTAATTTTTTTGCTCTTTTCAAGTCTGCGTGTTTCTATATAAATCCTACTAATTCGAAGATCTACCGTAAAGTATTCACTTCTGTTTGGTCACCCGGAAGGAAGAACTAACTGGGAAGACCTGGAAGGAAGACCTAATAAGCCTGATCACTTCAGAATTATGTACCATCAAGTTTATTATTCATACTGAGCAAATCGTCAATGTGTGGCATGAGAAGTAAATAGTGACCAACTGGCAAGGAAATCAGCTTCTAATAATCTAAGTAAACTACAAAACTGATTCCTCTGACCCAAACTGGTAGCTAGGCAAGAGGTAGGTGCAATTTTCGAGAAAATTACGAATTTTACAGTTTTAGCTAGTAACTAGAGTAGCATGGGCTTGGAGACTAAAACGAAAGAGGAAAATACGCTATTCACTGCAGAACCAGATCCTAATCCAGATAGAATTTCTACATATTAACGTATTGAAACACCTAGAGCAGTCGACGGAAATAACGCGATAATAATATGAGAAACCAGAAGGAGTAAATGTTAGGAAATTACAACAAGAATACACTGTGTCTACCTTCTCGTAGAATGATAAGGTCAATCAATACTAAATTTAAAAAATAATATCTATAGTTTATCAATAAAAATCAACTTTCTTTAAAATGCATACTTTATAAAACGAAATTAAAAATTGTTAATCAGATGGTTTACATTCATTTAAATCATCCTCTCAACCATGGAACCAAAAGTTATAACCTTTTAAGTCATTAATATAACCTAAAATATGTGACAATGCCTGTCATAATATACAGGGGGCAAAATGTCAAATTTACATGACCTACTGCGCAAGTAAAGTGAGTCCCTTCACAAATTGCGAAAGATCAAATCCTAGAACGGTCATTTTACAGAAAAATTCGTCCAGAATAAACATCATGCAGAAAAAAATTGTAGAGAATCGCCAAATTCCAGAAAGAGTTTCTTATAGAATAATAAATGCTACGAATGAATATGTAACAGAAAGAAAATTTACAGAAAAAAAACGGAACAGAATAATCTTTCGGCAGAAAAAATAACGTTAGAATGGTCAAAATCAAGAATAGTCTTTCCACAGAAAAATCAAATCGTAGAATGTATATTTATCGAAAGCGTTTCTCACAGAAAGGTCTTTTCCTCGAATGGTAAAAGCCTAGAACGTATTTCTGCAGAACCGGACAAATTCCGAAAATGAAATACGCCTGCGCTTGCCGTTGTTGCCGCTTGTCGGCTTATTTTAAGCTCAAGCCTTAAGGTTTGCGCTGGAATATTTGTATGCATTCAAGCAAGTACAGGAAACTGTAACTAGATAAAAATGTTGGAATACAACAATTCAGGAAATGTATAGTGTTCTTGTAAGATGGCGCTGACATGAAAGATAGATTTATTATGTATTTGGGAATAACTTTTAAATGTTTTTTTACTTCATACTGTATCATTATCATTTAGGACACTTTAACGCACTTGTACGCACACGTGACAAGTAACGTAATAGTTATTTACGTTATAAGTCCGGTAAATATAGTTTTTATATATACTCGTTTCACCACCAGTTGCAAGTTTCGGTTGTGGCACACCGTTGCTATAGTTTTACGGTATTAAGTAGATACAAAGTGGTTTAAAAGTAAATATTGAAGTTTAATAATAATAACTCTCTCTCTAAGTAGGTATTTGTAGTCAAAATTAGAAAAAATCTTGTATGAAACACGTGACGAAAAGCTTTTTTCGTGTATCTCATTCAAATTGCGGGAACTCGCTGCGCTCGTCCCACAAACATTCATTCGTTATACAAAATCGGACTTTTCGTAACTGGTTACATAAATAGCTATTACTTGCGCAAAATTACGATGGTTAAAAGTCTTAAAATAACATTTAACAAATTTTTAACCAATCACAGTAAGTTTGGATTTAATAAAATTTGCAGACATCGCACGTTTTTATCGGACAGTTTGAAAATTTTTATATCGAATAAAGCCGACTTGAGATATAACATGGCCTTTAGCTTTTAGTATTTTTCTATCATTCTTCCCTCTCCCATTTTTCATTTATTCAGCTTTTGACATAAACGTGAATGTTATTTAAGGAGTAGATAAAATTAAAATCTTATGCAATAAGTTTTAAGTTTTAATTGTTTTCCTTAACTGTTAAGGCTTTTTTAATGTCACCCATATGGATAAAATGGATAGGAATAAAATAAAACAATACATTTTTTCTAGAATTTCTATTACAAAATAAAGCATTTATAGGTAATTATTTATAGCACAGATTATGAGCTCGTCGATCATCCTTATAAAGTCCAGTCTTAATTCATATTATTTAATTATTACATCCTTCCACTAGACTAGAAAAAACTAAACAAAAAAAAAATGGTGATGGAAAGTACATCTGGATCATAGATTATAATTTTTTAGTATTTTAGTAGAGGTCATCTTGGATATGTGGGTGTCAATAACTTGACTATCATCATGTCATCATTCTCTGATGACTCTACAGTCTCCACAGCTTTTTTATCTCCCATATTAAATTATTATATAAAAACCAAAAAAAAATAAGATTTTAAAGGTAACAAGATATTGAGACTAAGTGAATCAGTTATAGATCCATTTAAGTATAATAGTATATTTTTAAAAAGGTTTAGAAAAGTCACTTTAAGCTCTGAAAGAAACATAATATTTTTTCTTCGAACATCATTCATTAAGCTACCACTTTTTATAACCTAATAGACGAAAATAAAATAACTAATTTCCTCGCTGCCATCCCGGAGGCAGGTAATAGTATATTGTTTAACGAGTGACGAAAATAGCATTTTCTCTCGCAAGAGAACATTTTACCAAACGAGGCGAAGCCGAGTTTGGTAATGTTCTCGAGCGATAGAAAATGTTTTTTTGACGAGTAAAACACTATACTTTTTCTTCGACCATGCTAACATTTAATTCTTCATTAACTTTAAAAACAATCTCTATAGAGTATTTCTTTCAAAAATTAAGGCGCGTCATTGTCAACATGACACCTCGAGTGTCAATGAGTTCAGTTTGGTCAAATTTCAACACTTTTATTCACTTTTTTGAGGCCCGGGCAGGCAAAACATACATGTTTTTGTATGATATCACCATTCTTCATGGTGTTTTATAAGATTAGACAAGTTAAATCGCATTTAATTGGTGATATACAGACGAAATTAGAACAACTTACTTTCGTCACTAGAGACGAAAGTTACGTTTTCGTCTAGAGCAAGGTATGACGAAAGTTGTTTATTTTTACATGGTCGTAGAAAAAGTCTTTTCCTGTCGGTCGTTGCGACAGGCGAAATATTTTCCTTCCTATCGATTGATTCGATACTGTCTGCTGTTAATTTACCTGGAACTTATCATATAATCTACAAGTTTTTGAGTACCTATTTACAGTTACAGGGTTCAGTTAGTTAACGTAACAATACCAACAAACCATATGGGTATTACCCCCGATAAATTTTTTCACAATTATTATACCCTGTTTAAGTATATTTCTAATTTCATAAGGTCTGGACCGACTACTGAAGAACACCAACATTTGTTTAACTAGGCGAGCAAGAATAATTTTTTCCATATTAAACAGGACGGTTTCACCAATCTATTCTGATTGAGTATAGGGCCAGAGGAGTTCAACTTCTCAAATAGTGAGCAACAAAGTCGGAGCAGACAAATGTTCTTACTTCTTTGCAGAAAAGAAGGCATCATAGCTAAGCATCGACGTAACCAGGAACATTGACACGTTAATCAATTATCAAGGGGGACAGGTAGGACAAATTATTTGTAATTTTGAGTACAAATTACACCAGTAGGCTCATTTATCAAGAAAGAGAAATTAGATATCCACTTCTCAAAACATCAATAATTTCTCTAGTCTCATCGACAAAGACTTGCCATTGATTTACTATTACTGCCTCGACAGGGTCATAAATTGCCAAAGGAACACGAGGTAGGTACATTGTACCTACTTTGGATGCTGCATCTTGTGGGTTAGCCAAAGGGACTAATATCGCCTCAAGGATGACCGACTGGCTTCCCTCGAAAACGATCATAAACCACACCAAAAGTCTATTTAGGCACGTTCAAAAATGGTACTGTGTATTTTGCCGTCCATGCTTGAAAGTTGACCCAATTTTTGCATGGATTATAGTCGTCATAAATAGGTTAAAAAAAAACAGCCTGTTAGGCTTTTTCTAGGCCTAAAACCAGTAAATTTTATGGAGGTACTGGTACCTAAAGAATGGCCTGTATGGTATATCACTGCATAAATGCTTAAACATTATTTTTCTAATTTTGACATATAAAGTGGCACTTTTCTATACTGATGACAGTGATGTAACGTCCTACTTTTCGTAACTAGTTACGAAACGTAAAATCTTTCGTAACTAGTGATGAAAAGTTAGTGTCACCACCAGTTGCAGGTTTCGGCTGTGGCACACCGTTGCTATAGTTTTACGGTATTAAGTAGATACAAAGTGGTTTAAAAGTAAATATTGAAGTTTAATAATAATAATTATCTCTCTAAGTAGGTATTTGTAGTCAAAATTAGAAAAAATCTTGTATGAAACACGTGACGAAAAACCTTTTTTGTGTATCTCATTCAAATTGCGGGAACTCGCTGCGCTCGTCCCGCAAACATTCATTCGATACACAAAATCGGACTTTTCGTAACTGGTTACATAAATAGCTATTATAGTGTTGCACGAGAACTTGTGTTTCTAATTTTGACATATAAAGTGACACTTTTCAATACTGGTGACGTAACGTCCTACTTTTCGTAACTATTTACGAAAAGTAAAATCTTTCGTACCTGGTGATGAAAAGTTCGTTTCACCACCAGTTGCAGGTTTCGGTCGTCGCACACCGTTGCTACAGTTTTACGGTATTAAGTAGATACAAAGTGGTTTAAAAGTAAATATTGAAGTTTAATAATAATAAAAACTCTTTCTCTCTAAGTAGGTATTTGTAGTCAAAATTAGAAAAAATCTTGTATGAAACACGTGACGAAAAACCTTTTTTGTGTATCTCATTCAAATTGCGGTATTTCACGTTCTACATGTGGTTTGATTATTACATTAGATGTCATTTTTGAGTTGTGATTTCGATATTTCATAATTATTTTTTTGTTATTTTAATTTTGAGTTGCCTTTACTATTTATAATTTATCTAGGTAGTAGAAATTGTTAGAAAATAAAGTTTTAATCGCTTTACACGGGTAATATTCTCTTAAGTTACTCTCGTGCATCCAAATAACCTGACAATTTTGATGCACTTGTGTAATTACACCCGAAAAGATCACACCGAAAACTGCATTGTATAAGCCACTCACTAATTATTGTCGTTAAGTAGGCTTTGGAAAATTGACTTTGACATTTTTATTGTATCTTCTTAACAGGTGCTAAAAGGGGATGGCTATTAAAAAAATGAAGGTTTCAAAGGTAAATAGATGACATAAATAAAGTGAATAGGTAATAGCTACGTCACAGACTACGTTCTCCATGTGGTTTGATTGTTACATTTGATGTCATTTTTGAGTTGTCATTTTGATATTTTATAATTATTTGACTTTTGTTATTTTCATTTTGAGTTGCTTTTACCTAATGCCCTTTAGCCTTCTGTTTATAATTAATCTATTTAGTAGAAATTGTTAAAAAATAAAGTTTTAATCGCCTTACTCGGGTAATATTCTCTTAAATTACAGTCGTGCATCCAAATAAACTGTTAATTTTGCATTCAAGCTTGTGATCTTGAAAAAAATGCATTCGGTTATTTTCATGTAATGATAAAAAAGCACTTTTTCGTCACTATATGAAAATAAACTCATGCAGTTTTTTGACCACAAGCTTTAATGCAAAATTATCGGTAACTTTGATGCACTTGTGTAATTAACCCCGATAATGTTTGCTTGACAGAAAAACTATCACGATAATTTTTCTGTTGTTGAATATTACAATTGTTCTATAACAATTGAATATTGGGCAAATATTGAATAACAGGTGGAGAATACAATTCTCCCTTAATTAGCACTCGTGCAAAAAATAAAACCTGATAATTTTTGCATTTAAGCGTATTTTCTTAAAAACTGCATTGCTCTTTCGCAGAAAATAAACTCATGCAGTTTTTAGAAAACCCGCGTTCAGCAAGCTAGTGCTATTATCTCGGAAAAATTTGCATAAAAGTTTTGCATTATGATTTCATATGAAAAATGCATTCAAGGTGTTTTTTCAGGGAACAAATGTAAATGCAAAATTTTCAAAAATTTAACTTGCCCGAAATATATTTTATAGACTATTTTTTGAATAAAAATACGATATAAGTAAAAACTTGAAGCTTATTAGATTTAACTGAGAGATAAAATTTGAGGTCACGGCCAAAATTAGCTTACAATAATCCTAAATATGTGGATATCAACATTAAAGTCACTAAATGCGATTTTAAGTTAAAAGTGCAATTCTCGCTGTAATTCGGAGACAATTATTGCACTGCAGCTTTAATAGATGAGGGAAATAGTCCTTAAATTGTAACATATATATTGTATTTACAACGAAACATTGATTCTAATTCAAATTCAAATTATAAAAAAGGACGTCGAACATATCAAAGACTGCCACATGTGGCGCCATCTCAAAGCTCCTCTCTAATGTAGGTATGATGGCTAAAGTGCAGTCTTCTGTGTTGCATACCATGCTATGCAGCAAATGAAGAGGGACTTCCTTTCAGCTTTCTTTACGGTTAAAACGTCCAATTTGGCATCAAAGCTGCCAATTCGGCCGCCATTTTTCTAGATTTGTCCGGTTCTGCAATTTGCGCATTCTAGACGAAGACGATTCTAGACGAAAATCTTTCTGTTAACGTACATTCTGAAGCATTTTATTCTGGAGTAATATTTTTCTGCGGCGTATTCATTCTATAGTTTGAACATTCTGAGTTAATTTTTTCTGCAGAATATTTCTTCTGCGAAAATACATTCTGTATTTAAATTTTTCTGTAGTGAAACATTTCTATGAATTGACAATTCTGTAAAAAGACAATTCTTGAATTAGAGCTTTCGAAATGAAATTATTCTGTCACAAATACATTCTATAAAATGACCATTCGGTAAAATACTATTCTTGATAATATTTTTCTTAATTTAGACCATTCTAAATTTTGTCATTCTAAATTTGTGTGGCCTCCCAGTAAAGTTATAGTGTACGAACTATATATATACCTACACGAGATGTTATTCTCGTGTAGGTATATACGAGAATGGGCATAACAGTACACTTCAGAATAACCCAGAATAATAGTTTACCTATAATCTTTCAAATTGAACGATAGGTTATTCCTTAAGTAAGCATTAAGCACTATTGTCTTTTTTGTCAGGTTTTTCAACCAAATGGTCACCGATTTTAGCACGAATTAAGAAATGATCGCCATATTATGCGTTAAAACGCTAACTACTCAGGAGATTAAAAGAATTTACGTCATAGACACTTAAGCAACAAGTTGTAGCGCCATGTTATGTTAATTCATATATTTATATTTATCAAAAATCTCTAGCCATGTGCAAGATTAAAGAAGTTAACGTATCTGCAGGTGATATGTACAAGTTGTCATTTCTTCTTAACTTCGCAATAAAACATTACAGCAAAGGTGTTTGTAAAGCTCGTATTACACTTACAATTTCTTCGCAAAGTTCATAAAGTGGCTTCAAGTTAGTGTAAATGCAAACTTCATAACAAAAAATTTACGCTAGTTTATTCCATATAAATAATATATGACATATAATTATAACGTAACATTAAAAAGCTCAGCCCGAAAAAGTCCGGCTCAGTGGCAACAAAAGCGCATGCGCAGCTGGCAAGCTCCGCCCTTTAATTTTGAAAAATCGACGATGCCAAGCTTTATGTTTTATTAAGTTTTCGCCGAAATATAAAATATCTAATAATGTATTATATCAATATAAAAAATACTAAGAATTATTTTTAGTTTCTAAAATGTTTGAGCTGTTAGTTAACTGGCCAAATTAGCATGGTGTGGTGTAATAAAAAACTAAAAACTCATAATTTATTTAAAATAAGCTTCTGTTCTATTCCTGAATATAATTTACATATGACAATGCCGTAATGCTGTCAACGTCATTTGCTGTTAACCCAACTTTGGAGGTTTTTTTTTGGAGAGTACGCGCGTAACATTTACACATTAGTCAGTTGATATTGATAATAAAACCATAATAATAATTATAATAATGTAATATAATTTAATTATTTATAATCATGAAACCTCAAAAAGACCCAATACTCACCATTTTCATGATCAGAAAAAGTCTAACCATCCTATAAAATATTGGCGCCTTTCATTGCCTTGGCTTACAAGTCAGGAATCAAGAAATCAATACACAATACACTTGATAGTCTTGGTGTTATTGTAGGACAAAGTATTTGAACTTACGCGATCTTTGACGGCAAAGGTCCACTTTCACTATTCACCACCACCAAGCGATGTTGCAAGACGCCCGATGAGTATTTATTACTTATTACACTAATTTGTTTTAAAATAAATACGAGCCTATAATCAAAAAAACAAATCTTCGATCTTTCGTTAATACAAATTTTCTTTTCATGTCAGAAAGTACTCAGAGTTGACCTAACCTCAAACTTTTGTTCTTCTAGAGTTTTCGGTAGACTGCTCTCTGCGCTGCGACAGTACTACCATCCTTTGTTTTCTCATTGCGAATAGAAGGATGAGAATACTCTGATGAGCGCACTAGGGCGTCCGGCCGAAAATGCTTTTTTCGGTGGGCGTGTCCTCTGCATATGTCTTACGCAGAAGAATGTGCGCATTAGCAAGCAGTGAGCCTAATCTTGGTTTCCATAGGTTACTAGAAGCTGCACTTTTAGTCCGTGGGGAAAGATTGACGTTCGTAGTATATTAACTAGTACGAATATGGTTTATTCACACAGCAATTCGAGCATGTGCTGGAGTAGGAAAAACATCAGTGTAAGACACAGTGCTGCCAGATCTACCGTTTTGAGAGTCCGTCTACCGTTCTACCGCCGAAACCTTAAAATCTATCGTAATTAGAATATTCGGAAATATTAGAAAAGAAAACAAAAAACAAATATCTGATAAGCTATTATCATATCATAATAGGGCTATGTGTAAAAAATCTTAACAATACTCTGAGTCTGAATAACGTAGGTACAATTATATACATACATATTACAATGACATTACCCATTCACTTATTTTTGTCATATAGGTAGTTACCTTTCACCTTCACTTCACCCTTCATTTTTTTATACCCATCTCCTTTTAGCACATGTTGAGAAGATAGAATAAAAATGTCAAAGTTCATTTTCCAATGCCTACTTGACGACAATAATAAATGAATGGCTTATAGGTAGCAATACCCAATATTAGAATAGGTATGTGTTAACTATTAGGCAGACTGTGATCGTCGTGTTGTGTATTGTAAAAATGTTATATTACTGAGTGCTATAACTTTTGGTGTTTGTTTCTTTTAGATTTTCAAGTTGTGTTACACAAAATTCGAAAATCAATAAACGTTTCCTAATAAAATAATGAACACATCTTTAAAAAATATATACAAAATTCACGTTTCCTACCAAAATCAAATTTTATTCGCAGTAGTCGACTCGTTCGAGTCAGTCAAATATGGAAATATATGTATCTACCGTTTTCAATACCAAATCTACCGTTTTCAATAGGCGGAATCTACCGTTCCAGAAATTTTTGATCTGGCAGCACTGGTAAGACAGTAAAACTTGAAAAAAAAACGGGTAGCTTTTCTGCAAAAAATCTGTCAGTGTTTGTATAATAGTAGCTTTAGCACTTAGTAGGACACAGAGACTTTACTGTCTCGTAACTGCCAACATTCGACCTTACTCAATGTGATATTGATCAGTCTTCAGTAGGTGAAGAACCGTCGCGTATAGTCAGTGATTGAAATTTTCGTTGAATAATTAGTGGAAGTCATTAGTTTTTACTTGCGATATAATGTTTTGACGTTTGATGTGAAAGTGCCCACCAATGTGGCCAAATTATATGACTTGCAGCATCTCCCTAAGCATACAGGGTGTCCCAACTCTATTTAGACACTAAATATCTCCGCCCCTGTACATTTCAGAGAAAAAAGTTTCAGATAATAAGTCCATGGTTTGGAAAGGTGCTTTCAATGACAATTTACTAATTTGTACAGGGTGAAGCAAAAACGATCTTTTTAACCTAAACTTAATTTTTTTCAATGGAGCATCCTGTACTTTATTGGAGATTTGGATGCCTCGTTGAATACTCAATCAACAATGTATAACACTTTTTTTTCTAATTTCAATACTTTTCGAGAAAATTACAAAAACATAATAATACTAAGTACAGTTGTTAAAAACTAAACTTATAAGAAATGCTCAAACTTGCGTCCATTTTCGGTATGGCAAAATGCATACCTTCTAAGCAGTTCCCCGGTACATGCACTTCTAATAGTTTGTGGGGATATTTCCCTGTAGGCACGAGTAATTTTGTTTTTCAACTCCTGTAAATTTTTTGACTGAACAGACTAAACCTCATTCTTCAAATAACCCCATAAAAAATAGTCTAATCGTGTCAAGTCAATTACCCGTAATATTGAACATGTAATGATGTTTTTCTGATTTTCCCGAAAAGTATTGAAATTAGAAAAAAAAAGTGTTATACATTGTTGATTGAATATTTAACGAGGCATCCAAATCTCCAATAAAATACAGGGTGTTCCATTGAAAAAATTAAGTTTACGTCAAAAAGTACGTTTTTGCTTCACCCTGTACATATTAGTAAATTGACATTGAAAGCACCTTTCCAAACCATGAACTTTTTATCCGAAACCTTTTTCTCTAAAATGTACAGGGGCGGAGATATTTAGTGTCTAAATAGAGTTGGGACACCCTGTATATTTTCATACATAAGGCCATTGTTGCCACATATTACATCTTTTTGCAGTCAAAGTTTGAAAATGCAAAAAGAAAAATTAGAAGTCAATGAACTCAGACTGATAGGAGCAGATTTAAATCTGACAAACCATGTCAAGAAGATTGGCAAACAACTTCATAGTCAAATTTCCAAGACTAACGAGACGTCATACTTTTGTAAATATAGCTAATAACAATAGCTTTGTGAATCATACGAATACCTGAGGTTGTTATCGATCAATCACCTTGACACCTAGAGTTCTTCGCTAATCTGTTTATCGATTAACGGCCACGACTAATATCAGAAACTCGTTAAAGATGAAATTAAATGGAAGTTACAGGTTAATGGGGATCCAGGAAACCTCAACTTCGGAATCACAAAATTTAGATTTAGCTAGAGCTCAGAAATTAAACCCTTTTTTGGTTAAAGTTCAATTTACTGAACTTGAAATGATCGTAAGAAAACTTGACATCATAGAGAAACATAAATCAAAATATGATTCTTACTAAGAAACAAGTTTACAACACATTTTAATAAAAACACATTTTTCTCTAAGAGCTTTGGCTACCAAAAGGAACAAAACCCTTTTGAACTAAAGAAGTCGCAGTACCAATTTGATTATATGCTTACTGGACACCCTGTATAACAATAGTATTTTGCGGGAATACGGTGGGAGTCATCATATCTCCATACTGCTCTTATTTAAATTAAGGTACGCGATTAAAACAAGAATGGAAAGATATCCTGCCATCAGGATTCGATGAATGACTTCAAAATGCAGTGGGGTGTATCAACCTTTCTGAATAGGGTGGATAATTTAGCAGAATACAAACGTGCTCTTTGTGATGTATCCTTATCTTCGATGAAGCAAATTGTCATCTGCCCATAGCATTTTAGAAAAAAGTAAAGATCTAAACAACACGTTGTATTGTCTACCCAGCAACACAACCTCTGAGCTGCAACCAATGGATAAGCCGTCTTAATGTTCTTATAAAGGCATTATGTGCCAATGCTGATTTATAAGCCATGTATTTGCAATGAAAGAGGGAGAATTACATCAAATAAAAAATGTTATATCCACATCGTTTATTAACTTTTTGCTAGGATCACGAACACTAATCGCCAGTTAATAATAACAGGACTGACGTCTTGCTTTAACTGTAGATAGACATTAAGAGGTAACCCTGCAACTTATTATTAGCCTTTGCAGCAAGAAACGAACTCTTATTGGTCGTGGAGTCGGTCACCCTGGTAACGTGTGCGTAAATCGACGTGCTTCTAGGGTTGTTTTGTAGAATGCATGACTACCTTTGGTTGGCCTAAGATAAAAACTTAAAGGGAAGGCCAAATCCATTCCCAAAGGGCCTAAACCAGGATAAAATAGGGACAAGGTGGAGATTAAAGACCTGTCTCGAAGAAGGAGCCGTAGGATGGCAGGTAAGACCACATTTCTACAGGTTAAAACTTCAGCATGCGAAAGCAGCTACATACCTTTTAGGGAAACTAATGTGGATATAGCACTCATCCAGGAACCATCGACCTCTAACACGGGCCGAGTATCCGGCTTAAGCGACACCAAGAGTAAGATTATTGCCTGCGATTGTGATGGTAAACCAAGAGCAGCCAGGTATTCTTATAAGGAAAGACCTCCCATTCTTTTTACTTCAGGTAAAGATACCTTTTTAAATTTTCATACCTAACCTGTAATATGACAATTCTGTCACCAAAGAGACGCGCCTTTCAACATACACAACAAAAACATCATTATCTTAATCGATTTTAAATAATTTGTATTAAGGTGGGTTTATACACCAAATAAAATAAAATTACAAATAAAATTAGAAATAAGAGTTGGTTTCATGTATACACCTGTTAGCGTTCATGCACCAAATAAGATTTATGTTATTTGGAGCATGAAAGCAAATAGGGGTATATATGACACCAACTCTTATTTCTAATTTTATCTTATTTGTTATTTTATTTTATTTTGTATATAAACCCACCTCTACTTATTCCTGAAAAATCATGGTTAGTTGTACGGCATGCCATCGAACGAAATCACCTGCCGCTAAATTGCAGGGAACCACTTTCCATCGGTAAGTATATTATTTGAACTTTTTTTGCTAAGTAAGTACCCCGTAAGTAGTTAAAAAAATTGCTGATTATTGTCAGTATTGTCAGATTATGTTTTACCAATAGTCCTTATATTATTATAGATTTCCACTAGATAAAGCTAGAAGACGGAGTTTGTATTCAGTTTCTGAACAAAGCAGATGTAACCGGAGACGTTGAAAGTTTGTAGTTCATAGTGACCTGAGGAAGTCCTCGCATACTCCACAAACTTTCCTATTAACTATTTACGATTGACTTGAATATAGGTATTGTTGCTATAGTCGTTTTCAGGAAGATATTCATCTAGCCACCCATGACATTGTAAACGCATCTTTTAAAAACAATTGAAAAGTTACCAGAAAAGTTACTAGATCGGAGAGTGGTGCGAATCGAGCTTAACGAACGCATTTGTCGGGTTTTAACCTCAATTTTTTTTTTAATTCTCAAACATAACTACTTTATTTCTCAAATTTTGCTCAAATCCAATTATTATTCAGCGTTTGTAATGTAGGAAAAGTAAACTGGCTTAATAAACGACTAACTATCACCCGGAACTATTAACACAATTCATCGCATGACCCAGAAAAGTCATCTGCAACCTCCAACTTCTGCAAAATAAGATGCCAGAGTAGAGTTACAAATACAAAAATTGAGACATCAAAACCACATTCAAGCAATTGTGAGTATTGATGATTGATTATTGCCAGCTAAAGCGAGCGTTAAATTAGTATGCATATGCAGAGGGAAGAACTGAACTGGACCATCAACCATGAACAAGATTTCCAAAAGTTCCGAATATACTCACCCAGAAATTACTTTAGTGTCCAGATGCCCTGGGAATAGACCATACATTTAACTATGGTTATGCCTATGCCTTTCATAATATTATATAGTCTACCACTTTCCAAGTTTAAAATTGAATGCAGATTGCAGTCAAGTAAAAATTGTTCCAAACAGCAAAAGCATCTGAGAAAAGATGGTTTACTACCAGACTGAATTTAAGTACTGCCATATGATTTGGATTGTGTGATGATCTGTGATGAGAGTCATGAGAGTCCCAGTGGCCTTTTCATATACGTACCTATATGCGATATGCCATCCATAATTATGATCACTTTGGATCTTGAGTTAATATTAGTGAAGATTACCCCCCATGATAAAGAAAAGATATTTCGATGAATTTACTGTTATATCATTTCAGTTGTCATTTGGCTCCATTGTTGGATCAAAATTGACCCTTTCATTCATTTGTAGGTATTTAGAGAAGTGTATTTTTGTTTTATTAAATATATGTGATTTTACATTATAAATTAATTATAATAAAAGAAGTCTTGCCTAATTGAGCATTTAGTTTCTTAAACTACCTAAATATCCAGAAACTAAAATGTTTGTGTGGTGGTTTATTAATTGTCTGATTTAATATTAGGTTTGTTCCAACATTCCAGAGAACCATTGCAGAACATTTAAAAAATCATTTTGGCCAACTCACCAACAAACATTTCAAATTGAAATGAGGAACCATCTTGACATGGTTGCAGAACCACTGTGGACAAGCACATTGTTTATTTCAATTTCGATATCATATTAGTGAATTGTCAAGAATGATAGAAGCTTCTGGAATGGTTTCTTGGTCGAATGGAACCAACTTATTTTCAACTAAAGAGAGCTACAGTTCTTTTAAACTAAATAGAATAAGCAGGGGCCATTTCTTACAAACTCAGTTGAAAAAGTTTTGACTTATAATACTTACGTATAGACATAGAATTTGAAGTAACTTTTAGAAACAAATAAAGGCTATTTATTAGTTTGAAATTAAGAACCTCTTTGCAAATAACTTACTATACCTGGAATAAAAATGCTATTGAAGTTGCAAGAACTTTTTATTTTATATACAAGGCAAAACAAGTATAATGTGTTCAATGGAAAAACTTATTAAGTTGGCTGAGAATTTTCAGGAGACAAGAATGTTGGAGGAATTGTCTGTCAATGTCTGAGTTGGGAACTCGGACATTGGTACTTTTTTGACATTAGGACTTTACCTTCCACTATAAGATGTCTACCATAACATGATTTCGGAAGTATATAGGGCAGGTCCAGGTCATCTTGTATAAATTTTTTTTCTCAATGTGGGCTCTAGGACATATCTTGGGCTTAAAAGATGCACTTGAGTGTTTGTGATACTTTCAAGCTAACTTGTATATTGTTTTGGAATTTTTAGTGAAATGAGTTATGAGAAAGAAAAATAAAAGGTTTCTGTTAAAATCTCAAGTATAATTAAAAATTATATTTGCAGAAGAAGATAATTACACACACATGCCGTTAGCTTTCTTCTAAGAATGGAAGATCCACATCAAAGGCACACTAAGGGTTGTTGTGGTAATATATTATACAAGACACTTAAAATCTATGGTGGTTCAAATATTAGAACCCAGTATGTCAACTCCAAGAGGCTCCTTTTGAGGCCCAGTCCTTAGCAATCACATTAGCAAAAAATGAATATACCTAATATGATATACAGGAGTATGATAATATATAAACACTTAGTGTTATTTTGACAAATGTTATACTTATGCATCCTTCGGAGAGATTAACTTCGGAGAGAAACTTATGCATTCTTCGGAGAGATTAAGATAGTTAGCACTCTGTATAACTGAGAACACAACGGTCACCCTCAAATTGAATGCCACACAATCACTTAATAGAGCAATTAAATTTATAAACAGAAACACACACATATTTTGTTTAGGTTAGTCCGTCCGTCCTTCCTTTGGCATATTCATGGATAATTGAGATGGTCAAAAGATCATTCTTCATTTATCTTGGATAATGCAAAATCATTCAGTAGCACCTTGATGATGTAACTTGAATACTGCACACTGCGCAATTCTTTCTTTCTTTGGTTTTATTATTGTCTGCAAGTGAATTTTCCAATTCGCAAGTATCAAGCACTTTGCTTACAGTCTTCATACAAAGTCAAAAACAAACAATGCATGCAGCTGCAGCTCTGCTACTGGAGTTAAGGAAATTGCGAGAAAATTGTTAAAAAATAGCTTCATTCTCCAAGGGATCAAATCCGTGGTAGGTTCTAGGTTTATTTCACTTTCTGCTTTCACTATATGAGTTGTTGAGTAGAAAAGTAGTACTATAAACATAAAGGACTGTTTGATGATAATAGGCAGTGTAGTTATTTGATAATTACTCACGAAAATTGGAATAAGAAAAAAAGAAATATGAGAAATACATTCACAATATTTACAAAGATGCTTTCAAGGAATTGTAATACGTAATATTATGCTCTCTTTCTCAAAATACGTGCAGAAAACAAGGATAGAACATAAGCGTCATGCCATTTCTTAAATTTTGACGGAATGTCATAGATACCAACAGAAAATAAGAATTTCCCCAGATATCAGTTGAAAAATTTTTGGAAGAAGGGCTGCCACTACAAAACCGATATTTCCATGGCTGGCTAGATGAATATCTTCCTGAAAACGACTATACTACATAAAAGCTAGAGCAGGACGAATAAGCTTGTGAAACTTTGTCCTTTACTGTTACTGTAAGTTTAATAATTATTTGTAATTACTTGTTTTTACTAATTATATATAATTTAGAAATGCATATATACCTATCTGACTTAATAAACTATGTGTAATATGTAATGTAAATAAAATGAGTTTGTTTTATTCTCGCTACAAACAATTATACACAAACCCATAATATTATGTCTATTTCTAAAGGAAATCAAGACACCTGCTAATTCTGCTAATACCTAAGAAAGCCCAAATTATTTATTTTTTATTTGAATGTACAAAACAAAAATAAAAAGAATTAGGGTGGGTTTATACACAAAATAAAATAAAATAACAAATAAGATAAAATTAGAAATAAGAGTTGGTTTCATGTATACTCCTATTAGCGTTCATGCACCAAATAACATAAATCTTATTCGGTGCATGAACGCTAATAGGGGTATACATGAAACCAACTCTCATTTCTAATTTAATTTTATTTTATGTGGTGTATAAACCCACCATTATCAAGCAACAACGAAAAATATAGGAACAAAACCGTTTATAATTTTTACAAGTACGCCAATGACTACTGGAAATGTTTATCCGCCATCTTGAAAGACCGTTCACAAATACTTTTTACAAGCGCGCCAATGACTAGCAAAAATTTAACCATCATGAAGAACCTAGCTTATAAATTCATCCTAAAAATCAAATTTTGACTGAAAAGCACAATATTCCTTCCTGACTCTTTTAATTGAATGCGTAAAACTGTAGCAACGGTGTGCCACAACTGAAACCTGCAACTGGTGGTGAAACGAACTTTTCATCACCAGTTACGAAAGATTTTACTTTTCGTAACTAGTTACGAAAAGTAGGACGTTACGTCACTGTCATCAGTATTGAAAAGTGCCACTTTATATCTCAAAATTAGAAAGTAGATTATGTCACTAGGAGTAAAAGTGGGGCTTTTCGTGCCGAGCCCAGAGATTGACGGCCGAAGCGAAGCTGAGGCCTGCAACTGGGCGAAGCACAAAAAGATCTTTTACTCCGAGTAACATATGATTTTTTTTTCAAGCATGCAGGAAATAAGAAGTCTATTTCAGAGTGATTCAGTTTTGCAATTTTCTTTCATCCTCTTTAAGAGGGTCTAGGTACTTACCCAATTAGTGGTGTACATTATTTGCAAAATAAATAGAATGTGTTACAACGGTGGTTTGCAATGTTCAATGGTTTTAATGGTATTAAATCATAACCAATGGTTTAGATGGCTTAGGTAAATTATGGTAAACTAAAAATTTGTAGCATTATTATCAATACTAAATTAATACAAATCACATTGACAGATAAATATGATGACGCGAATGACATTTAACAGACGAACTCAGAATTCGAGAATCTATGCCATTTCGACTAATAATAACGATTTCGGGTGGTGCTCTTGAGCGCTCTGAAAGTATTATATTCCTATCCGTTTTTTTCAATAAGAATGTAAAGATGGCAATACACTCAGATCGGTCTATCTGGTGTCATTTAGTGTTCAAATAATTTTGGTGAATTAAAATCATTTATACATGCGCCGCCATGACACTAGCGGTGACTTTTGACTTTACTTTTTACTGCCCAGGACCTTTTTGCTACTTTTTTGGTCTCAGGATTAGAAAGTCCACTTTACGTGCGCGTAACAACCGTAGTGTGCGTAAAAAAAACAATTTTTTTTTTTAGATGTGTGGTTGATCGAAAATGTACTAACACAACTTACCTACAGGAATCAACACAATTTCGAAAACATTTTCCTAATACCGAAAGTGTTACCGGATATAAGGATAATGCGGCATTCTTCGACAACATTAGCCAATGCTGGGGGCGATAATGCCACTGTTAATGGCGGTCCTTCAGAAACGATCTATAGAGTAAATTTAAATAATGCCAGTCAAAATAGAATAATCGTTCTTGAAATAAATGTAATGAGTTAATAATTTAAATCAAAAGGCAATAAAGGCAATAAAATTGAGGTGTTATTTTTAATAATTTTAACCACTAGTGTATTAGAACCCCTCTATTAAACCTTCCTACTATTTAGTGTTTAATAAATAATAATTGGCGTCTTTTGCCTCTAATAATGACCTGTTGCTGCAAGGGCCCCTGTAACGTCGATAGGCTATTTAATAAAAATATAAAAAATAATGCGTAATACAAAACGATTGGTATGTTTCGTCATTTTACATATCGAAAGAAGAAATTGTAGTAAGTAAACCTGATTAATACAAGCAAGGTCTTGATCGTCATGCAATTAAAACCCTGTTCTTATACCTGCTCAAGGTTAGTAGCTTCTATAAATTTAATACAAAATGTTAGCAATTTCGCACTCTAGTTTTCACGCTTGATTAACGTAGTGTTGATTACCATGTCCCGTGAAGTGGTTAGGTGGAAGCTGTTGCTGATGGTCCATGTAGTGCTATGCATGGTGTTGTGTGACTGTGCCAAAGGGCGCCCCAAAAAAATGTATGGAAGACGTAAGTGTTAATAACATATGTCATGTTTATTTGGTAAGTGTATTTTTTGCAGCCGATTATTTCCCGGTATGTTTTCGGAATGACCCACAGTTAAGTCAGTGTCTTCTAAATGCGTCAGAAGAAGTTAGACCTTATTTAGGTAGCTAAATGAAAGCAATAAGGATCACACAATAGAATAAAATTACAACCTAGTATATGCCTTTAGCTAAAGGGGTACCAGAATTGAGAATACCCCCATTCGAGCCATTTATAATCCCCCAAATCAATCTGGAGCAAGGTACCAGAGCCCTCAACTTTAAGGCCACGCTAATCAACATTGCAGTCCACGGTTTGACCAATTACAAGTTTAATAGATTTGAGTAATTAATACTGATTGTTTTGTAATAATATAAAGTATTATAGTAAAGGGGCCTCTTTTTAGTTTCGATGTGCGTAAGTATGAATTTTTTTGCGCTGCTAAGATTCCCAAGGTGCTCCTCAAGGGGGACTACTTGATATCAGGACGGGTACTTATTGCACCGATCGAAGGCAAAGGAAAATTTGAGGCGCAAATAGGTAATTTACACCTAACATTGGCATTTTAAAGTGGCATTAAAATAGCTGTTACTCATTTAAATTACTTACTAACCTAAACAAAGTTGTTAAATTTACATAAACACTATACTGACATCTCAACGTTGACCTTTCCTGCTTAAAATTTAAATAATTATATTTATTTTTTATTAAATTTGGTTAATCACACTAAGTATGCATACATTTATTATTACAGATTCCTGTGACGTTTTTGTTTACCAAAAATATAAAGAAAAAACCTTGTCAGATAACAAAATCCACTTAGTTCCCATTACCACAAACAGTTCAATTGAAGTGCAAAAACCCTCAGTGCAATTAAACGGTCTTTTTGGAGGGAATGAGGCACTTAGTAAGTGCTGATGCAGAAGAAGTTATTCGTTTTAACTTTTGATTATACCACAGCTTCAGCAACGAACAAGGCAATTAACGACAACGTGGACGTTCTGTTTGAAGAGCTGAAACCGGTAGTGGAGACCACTATAAGCAAAATTATGGAGGACGTACTATTGAAATCAATCATAGAAAACATCCCCTGGGCGGATCTGTATCCTGTGAGTCCAAAATTTTAGTTCATTAGCATTAGAAATTAAATTTACAATAAATTCAAAAACTATTTTTATATTTCTTATAAGTAAATCTGTAAGTAGTATAAATATTTTTTTCCTACATACTATTTAATTGTTAATAAAAAAATAAATTTTAATTATGCAGGAATTGCATATTTACGGGCTACATAGGTAATGATTATTAGGCCTCATTTTATGATAATTGGTGCTTAGTGGTTAATTATTATGAGTGCCACAAATGTTTGTAATTATTATGTGAATTTAAATAATCACAGCATATTTTTCTACTAAACTGGTCCATAATATCTATTGAGACTCGAATCATTAATACATACATTAGAGCTTGGAATTTTTTTAGCTTTTTCGCCAACAACTGTAGGTATTTAAAATATGCAATATTTACAATTTGGAAATTGAAAACTTACCTACTTTAAATATGTCTCCAAAATAATGCAACACAACAGGAAGCAAACATAAACAACTACTCTGAGGGCTAAGCTCTAAGATACACTGTTTGTTTCAAAGATCATTTTGCAAAGCAGACAAAATATGTTGAAATGAAGTAGGACAATAATAAAAATAAATGCTTAAAGCAAAAAAAAAACTTTAATTTTTATTTTCTTACTTCATTTCAATATATTGTCACAAACGAGCAAAAAGACATGAAAACCGCAGCATTCGTAGAGATGGTCTGCCTATGACCCATTTAGTTCACCGCAATTAAAAAAACAATTCATGGCAAGTTTGTTCAACAAGAGGGTACTTCGAACCTCTTATTGACGTCATAGAGAAGAAGGTTGCAATAGATTGGGAAAAATTTGCTGACAATAAAGTTAGCATGGGAGTTTTTGAATAGAAAGGGAGTCCCGTTCGGGCTGTCCTGGAGGTCGTTAAGCCGGAAGGCCAGCCCGCAGGAAGAATATCATCAAAAGTGTCAACTCTGTTTAAAAATGGAGAGAATGGCGGAAGCCATCTTTTTGTTCTTATGTCTTTAGCACCAATAAGGCTCACGGATCTACGAAGTACGTGTAATTGAGTGTCACAACACAGGCTTCCTCTTCTAGAAAAATAGGTAAGGTCCGATGTGCGTTTTTTTGTGATATTCTAAGTTTTTAATTTCCAAATTGTGATTATTACTTTTTTGCATATTTTAAATACAGTTTTCTGCAACAAAGTTAAACAATTCCAAACTCTAACATACCTCGCTCAACTTTAACACAAACATGTTCTGTTAATAACTGGAGCTTCACAGTCTTAAGTTCTTAATTTTCTAATGTTAATACTAAATGATAGCAAAAAGAAGAGTTTGAAGAAAGCACTATTAGTAGTTGTGTTCCTTCATCAAATTTGTTGAAATGTATTATAGCCTTGTAGATGCCTAATGCCCTGCTTAAGCATTAGTAAATCTTATAGGTATTATCTTTTGCAATATTAAGATACTTGATTTTTGACGATGCTTACTATCTGTTATTTGGCATGATAATCGACCTGTACGTCTTCAGCTGCTTAAGGAGTTTTGTAGTTAGGACGTCCTGGGACATGCTCTGTAGGCAATAATACGAACATCTGCAAAATAATGAATCATTTTTAACAATAATCAGAACAGAAAATTTGTGTTCTAAATAAGACAGATTCGCAAAAGGGGAGGCTCATTGATTGGTTTTTTCGTATCATCAGACGTTAATAAATATACAGGTAAATAGCACAAACAAATTGTGATGCACCTAACAGTTATAGTTGCTCCAAAACAGAAATTTATAAAAAATAGGGTACCTATACTTCCTCATATTTACCGATCAATCAGTTTTTAAGAACAAATTAAATTGTTTAATTAAATGTCAAATTAAGTGGATTTTAAAAGTGTTTAATCAAAATTATTGGACAGTTTCTGAGGTGAGAATGAGCAACAAGAATAGAACAAAGCAGTTGAATTTAGCTGAAACAATATGGTGATAGTGTCACAAAGGAGTAAAAAGACATAAAAATTGCAAGATTCTTAGAAATGGTTGCCGATGACCGGTTTAGTAACCAAGCACTAGTTGACCCAAATTTAAAAATCAAATCTTGTAAATTTGTTTAATATGTGGATACATCGAACCGCTCATTGACGTCACGGAAAAGATTGCAATCGAATAAGAAAAATTTGCTGACAATAAAAAAAGGTAGCACGGGCGTTCTTCGAACGAGAAATAGCAGTGTTAGTCTGGGTTTTCACGAAGGGAGTCCGGTTTTGGGGGGACTCACGAGGAGTTGGTGCGGGGCGCCGCGTTGGAACTGGTTGCAGGTCGACATTACGTTGGAAGGACGAACGACGACCATCCGTTACCAGCCGACTGTTTAGAATTAGAAAAAGAAGTCTTAGTCGGGGGGGAGGGGGGGATCACCAAGGGAGTCTAGTTTTGGGGACTTGCGAAAGCAGTCTTTAGCCTGGAGACTCGCGAGAAGGATCGTTTTTGGGGAATTGGTGTGTAGGGGTCGAGAAGGAGCATCGTTACCGCGAAAGGACGAACGATCACTAACAGAGATCACCAGTGCAAGCCTAGAGTCAAGTTTCGTTGTCAAAGTACAGAAGGGCGGAAGCACTCCTTGGTACGTCCCTTATACGACTTTTTGCATCCATAAGGCCGATCGGAGCTACGAGGTCCGTTTACTTCGTCTCAATATATACTCCGTCGCAATATATATGGTCCTGGTCTACTTACAATTTTGGTAAGAACTACTGTGGATTCTATTTGCGTTATTTCTGCGTTTAATTTCGTTATTCCAAATTTGCTAGAATAGGTTACTTTTAAGGTCACAGAAAATAGAAGTTTACGTAGATCCCCTTCTTGTTATATCCAACGCTAGCCCCCTTAGCTCGAAACGCCCCGTTCTGTTTTTTTTTTTTTTTTTAAATCAGCGTAGGACCCTTCAGAGGAGGTAACGTAAGCGCCGGTACCCAAGCCGCAAAAGTCAGTAAAGTAGAATTCAGCACAATGTTGTTGTAAATTTGCTTATTTTAATATGCGAAAACATTTTACGTGATATAGTGTAGGCGTCGGGTAAGTTTAAAACTGAAGTTAGACACTCAAACTATGAATTTTAGAAAGAAATAAAGTAGCTCCACTCTCTTTTGAATAATTGTTTTGTGATATTGTTTGAAATAACTTAAAAACTTTTTTCCATTTTAACCGCTTTTGAATCTGTTACCGTTTAGGAGAATCCTTGTAGAAAATAGATAATAAAAGCCACTACAAACTATCATATTTAAGAAAATGTAAAAAGCTATCGGCTCTTCGTATCCTGGTGACTTGGCTTCTAATCGGGTGACATTATTTGTCACCACCAATCGAGATTAAAACGGAAAAACTGAGCAGACATCTATGTTTTTAGACATCATTAGATGTGTGGTAAATTAAGTTCATGTTTTATAAACTTCCACTTTTTAAGATTTTTTTTTTGTTGAGACTACACTTGTTGAAACAACCACGGGATCTTTTATATTAAAACCCCAACAGTTTTAGCGTGTCGTGAGGAGTTAGAGTACTCCAGGTGAGTTTTTAAAAATATAAAAACCAATTTGAAAATCTAGGAGGATCATCGACCAGAAGGTATATCTCAAAAATTGTTTATACGAAACGTACTGGGCAACGAGAACAAAAAAGGCAGTTTGACGCAACTGAAGAGTTAGTTCCAAAGGAGATAGATGATTCTTCTTCTTCAAGTGTCTATTCGCTACCGAATGCTGGTAATCCTTGTGGGAATGATGATTTTATTTGCTGCTGCTTTGGACAGGCCCATTGTGGATGTTTGAAATTAAGTTCTCAAGTTTGCTTTAGCCAGGATATATATATATCCTCTTCGAGCCCTCATTTTATTCTGCAGTATGCACTTTACCAACTTAAATTTGGTTGCGTTTCTCATGATGTGTCTTAACTATTTGAATTGTCTTCTTTTTACTTTAAAAGTAATTTGTTTTTCCTTATTAAGTTTTCGGATTGTTTGATATTCTGTCCATCCACGAAATTTAAAAAAATCTTCTATGCTTCCACACCTCTAACGCCTCAAGTCCCTAGGCTATTGCGTCGGTTAGGGTCCACGGCTCCACTCCATACAAATTAACCACAAAAGTGAATTTTCTAAAAATGGCAAAAATAATGTAGATTTCAAGAGTGTGTAAAAATCGAAAGCCGTTGATGGGAGATAGAAGAGGACATCAAGAAGAGCAAAAAACTCTTGGACTCATTCCAATCGGTACAATCGTTCTTAAGTTCTTAGTCAAATTTATAACAATTTAAAATTTTGGTTTTCATGCCAATGTTCGGAATGGGACCTTTGCGATACCTTAGGAACGTAAAAAACTTAATTCGCTTGAAATTTGTCTCGAAAATGAATTGTTAAAAAATGAAAAAATGTCGAGTTTAAAAATATCTAAAAATCGACCACCGAAGAGGTCCATTTCCTAAATTTTTGAACCTGCGAGACTTCCATTAATGGGAGGTGAAAGCGGATATCAAGAAGAGCAAGAAAAAAAAACTTGCATTTATTCCAATCGGTTCAATCGATCTTAAGTTACAGCCGGTCAAAATTGAAAATTGAGAAAAAGACATAATACCCCTCTTCGATCAAATTTGCAATCCCCTAGGAACTTAATTCGCTTGAAATTAGCCTCAAAAGAAAATTAAAAAAAAAAGGCAAAAATGTCGATTTTTAATGTGTCTGAAAATCGACCAACGAACGGGTCTATCTCCGAACATTTTGCAGGGACAGGACTCGTTGATGGGAAGTGAAAGAGGACATCAAGAAAAGCGAAAATTTACTTGGATTTATTCTAACAGGTCAATCATTCTTAAGTTACAGACGGTCATCAGTCGGCAAGAATGTCGATTCTAAAAATGCCTAAAAATCGACTACCGAAGGGGTCTAGCTCCGAAAATATTGAACCTACGGGACTTCCGTTGATCGGAGGTACAAGATTATATCAAGGAGAGTACAAAACAGTTGGATTCATTTCAATCGGTTCAATCGTTCCTATGTTACAGACGTTCAAGGTTGAAAATTGGGAAAAACGATGTGATTTCCCCCCCCTGTGTTCAAGTTCAAATTTGTGAACTGATTTTGTTTTAAATGGCAAAAATGTCGTTTCGAAGGTATTTAAAGGTTGATAACCAAAAGGGTCCATCTCCAAAAACTTTGAACCTACGGGACTACCGTTTAAGGGAGGTGCAAGAAAATATTAAAGAGAGCTAAAAACACAGTTGTATTTATTCCAATCGGTCCAATCGTTTTAGTAGTAGTAGCAGTAGACATTGGGGGGGGGAGGGGGGGGGGGGGAGGGGGGGGGGAGGGAGCGAGGCCTTGCGACTAGGCCTTAAAGGCCTGTAGCGCAGTCGCGCCCATTTAAGCATACTCCCAAAAAAGTGATATGATGAACCTGTGGCCGCCTCATTGTCGGAGTAGATGAAGATGTTCTGTTCTGCTCCTTGTGTGACTTCTGGTCGTGGCCCACTTCGAGTATTGCAAACACCTCCGCCTGGAAAAGCGACGGGTGGCTTCCCAAGAGCCTTCTTCATGGCCTATTTTGTATATTTCGGCTCCTGACGACTGTGTATTAGCCATTCTTGATTCTCCATCTATATACTATACCAGATTATTCTCAGAAGGTTGCTGATGCAGCTCTTCTTTGAATTCTTCTCTTGTTGGGATGTTTGGTCTTATGGCTGTTTTAGTCTTAGCTGATCGCAAGGGCGCCCCTCCTGCGACAGGACAATAGGGATGTTCCGCTGGATGAGGCTGGCGATCTGAGTGTGACCGCTTCCCATGACTGTTTCCTTCCACTGGTCGCATTAATCCATCCTCCTGCAGGAAGCCATTTCTCGCCTTTCTCTTTATCTAGATTGGTAGCTCTGGCAGACCCAGTAAGGCATTGAGAGTTGCTCGCGGTGTTGTTCTGAACGCACCCGCTTTATGGCTAGGCAGTTCCGTCCTGTTTTTTCATTGTACCTAGTTGGTTTTCTCTTTCTGAGCTCAGCAGTTTAGCCAGCTGCAATCGTTCTTAACTTACGTTCTTAAGTTACGCAAGGTCAAAGTTAAAAATTGAATATAAAGGGCCTGAACACTTTGTTCAATTTCATAAAAATTTTGGAAACATTTTTTTCGTAATAATGATCGGAATGAGACGTTTGCGATCCTCTAAGAGCGTAAAATCTTAGTTGGCATGAAAATCACCCCGAAAGTGAGTTTTTTTAATGTAAAAACATGTCGAATCTAAAAGTGCTTAAAAATTTTGAACATGCGGGTCTTTCGTCAGGTAAAAGAACACATCAAAAAGAGCAATTTTTGAGTTCGATCTAATCGTTTTTAAGTTACAGGCGGTCAAAGATAAAAGTTGAGAAAAAAGACGTAATTCTCCCCTCTTTGGTGGAATTCATAAAAAGTCTGTAATTATTTTTTTTGTGTTTAAAATCGGAATAGGACGTTTGCAATTCCCTAAGAGCGTAAAAAACTTAAGTCGCATGAAATTAACCAGAAAAGTGAATATTTTAAAAAGGCAAAATTGTAGAACTCTAAAGTTCCTAAAAATTTACCACCGAAGGGACTTCCATTGAAGGGAGGTGAAAGAGGGCATCAAGAAGAGCAAAAAAGAATTGGATTAATTCCAATGAATCGTTCTTAAGTTACAGACGGTCAAATTTAAAATTTGAGAAAAAGTACTTAATACCCCACTTCGTGCAAATTCATAAAGATTTTGGAAATTTTGTTTTAACACTTCTAACACGTTTATGATCTGAATGGAACGTTTGCAATTCCCTGAAAACATAAAAACTGAATTCGAGTGAAATTAGTCCTAAAAGTATTTTTTAAATTGCAAAAATGTAGATTCTTAAAGTGCCTAAAAATTGACCACTGAAGGGTCTACCTCCAAAACTTTAGCACCTACGGGACTGTTCCGTTGATGGGAGTTGAAAGTGGACGCAAGAATAGCAATAGCAATTGGATACATACCAATCGGACTAATCGTTTACAGTTAGAGACGGTCAAAATTAGAACAAAAAAATATGCAACATCGAAGAAGTTTTATTGTCAAGTTTATATTCAAATTATGTCATTTGAAAAGATTGGACATTTGAGTTTAAGAGAATTTAAATTCATGTGGTAGACTCAAGTCAAGAAATCATGTGGTTAAAATTCGCGTGGGGAAACGAGACCTTATCGCATGCGAATACTAAAATTTTATTCACTGGGCTCAAATCTAGATATGTAAATAAAGCGGACAGTTTGAAGTGTAAGAATAATTGTTTTGTACAGTGAACCCTTTTAACTCAATTGATTAAATCATCTCCCCTTACGCCATAATATTATAGTCTAAATACTTACTCTGCCCACACCTAATAGCACACTGATACCTCGCAATATTGTTATAAGTGACGTTATTGTCCCCGCAAACGGGGTCATATTGAGGTGTAGTTAAACACATGTCCTCGCACAAACTTCGGGGGGTGCCCATACCCGGAATTGCCACCGTAGTTGACCCTATTAACGATACATTATTAGTAAATTATCAATAATTCATCTATCATGGAAAGGAATGCAACCTTGCGTGGGACGAGGCGTAGTCGGCCTTTGTCTTCCGGATGATGGTCGGTTAGGCCTCTGCCTACCTCTGTTTTCTGGTACGAAGTCGTTGAAGATATTGTCGTTATCAAAGAAGATGCCATTACTAGAAACATCTAATTTTTTTAATTAGTTGAGACCAAAGAGCTTATAAAATATTTTTCTCTTTACCGTCGTTTTGGAATCCTGGAAATTGCCTCTTGTGTCTACTGAAGACCTTTAAAGTTGCTGCTGAAGGATCTTTGTCTTCAGATGTCGGGTAAATTTGATAGAGTTTGGCGCTGACGGTTGCCAGGTAAATCACTACTAGAAGTTCGCTAACATGAACTACAAAAACACTCTTATATTATGGTATATCTGACTTGTAAGTGTATACGTGACAACATACAACCTTTTTAAAACAATTAACTTTTAAGTTCATGAACCCGGATGACTTAATGTGGGATTTTTGCTACGGTTTTGATAAGGATTTTATCTGAATCATTAGTAGGAAGATTAACCACATGATGAGTTACCTCTAATATAATTTAGGTAAACCAAAACAAATTATTTATCAATATATGTCAAATGGTATTCTTTTAACACCGTATGGGATTTCCATTGAACTCGTTATGGTACCTATTTAATTAATTTTTGGTATATGTAATAGTATAGCTAATCTCATATGTAAAAGGTTTACCGTAACATACAGAAAAAGGTTTTGTCCTTAATTATAATAATTAAAATCGCTACTTACCATAGAACAGAACCTTCATAATGAACTACGATTCGCTAACGTATCACTAAAAAGTCTCAAAAATCCTGAGGAATGCACAATCTTCATTCAACCAAGTGTACCATCGGTTGCTGCAGGTACCCAACTTATAAACCTTAAGAGGCGTTTTTAATTAAATGGCAGAACATGACTGGTGAGGATTTACGTCCATTAAATTGACCATCGTATAAGTACCTACGTTTGAAAAACTTTGTTTACCGCACACGTTTCTTAAATGTCGTAGACGAGCAAAATAGTTTATTAGATACACCGTCCACTCATATACGACCTGATCTTTAATAATTGATGTTTGAAACACGATTGACTGCTGCAAAGCACGTGAATGGAGAAAGAACTACCTTCTTCTCCTTGTTGCGCTCTTGATGCTCCTATAAATATGTAACTGGTTTGAAACGAATCTAGTATTTTGTAATTAGAAAAGGATATATTATGCAAATCGAAATGGGAAAACCCTTTTGAGTAATTAAAATTGTAAACATAAAGCGTGCACTTGCGTGTTTTTATCAGTAATTGTCGTTACACTTTGATGATTACGATTATATTACCCTTTAATGTGATCTCTGAATATGATGCCTGAGTAAGCAAAGAAGGATAGCTTCCTAGTCAAAGGTCAATAAAGTAGATTAAAAAACACATTGACTACAAAAAGTTTTGATAGGAAGCAGATATTAAATAAAACACTGTAAATAGGTATTTCTTTTCTAAAAACCGAGTTTTTCCGGCTTCTTGTGAGTAATGTGTAGTCATACGCTTAATTTGTTTACAATTGTTGGACAAAAATTGGTTTGTGGAAATGCGAATAAAACGAGAAATTGGATAAACCGGCTCTAATGTGACGCTCACTTTTCTTAGTAATCTATGTCCAAATCCTATATTCGACATATCCTCTATTTCTTAGTGCTCCATTGAATTTCAAAAAAAATAATTAAACTGATTTAGAGTTTTAAAATTGGAGTAAATAGTTCAATTATTAAAAACTCCATTTCTACACTAAGTGTCATAAAAAAAGAAATATCAATGTCCTTCTCAAAGTCTTAGAACCTGAGAATCAACTGACATTGAGTTCAATTAATGGATGGAGAACAGAATAGAAATCTCCCATTATTAACTGATGATAAGATTACTAAATGACTTCCTTGTTTACAGATGATTATTTAGGAACTTCGAGAAATACTATTACAATGGTACTCGAGACATAGTTTTTCAGTAATTTGATAAAGGAAACAGAAGAATAATGTGCGAGAAATATGAAGAGAAGGTAGAGCGTAACGCCGGCCACTCTTTAAATTTGAAAATTGGTGAGAGCAGCATATAAACAAGAATTACGAACATTGATTTCGTTCAGAATTGATTTTGATAACATGCTCTTTAAGCGATTTGTGTAACATAATAACGCATGTAACGAACACTTCAGAACGATATTTGATTACTACAGCTGTAAATGCAACTTTAGGCCCCGACAATAAAGCATAATATCCTCTACTAGTGTTCACCCTTTTCTGCTCCTTTTAGACCCCCAAAAAGGGACCCGCTCTACCTCATATTTAACACTCTTCCTCTTCTTCGGCGACATCGACAAGGTGTCAGCCATGGAGCCGAAACCCGAAACGTTACCGAGCTGATATCCTTTCTGCAAACCTACAGCTGCTACCAAATATTTGTTCATTTGTGTTCAAAAGTTTACCATCATATGTTTAATTCCGCGGATACACTGAAGAAATCTCAGTTTGTATTTTAACCGGACGACAATCACTCAAATGGCTCATGTCTCTAAAAACACCCAGTGGAATATTAGCTGTATGCATGGGCGCTCCAGGTAGAGTGGGTTAACCCATAAGTTGATCATAAACCAGGGAAACTCAATGTTGTAGCCAACGGACGCCCTGTCGCTTCCGACGCTACATAAGAACGAAAATCAAGCTTAAGACCTCTTAAGACCTAACTTTTAAAAATTACGACAAGTTCAACAAACTGACGAAGATGCATTATGAACCCCTTGGTTTTCTATAGGATATATTTGTGAGCTGAGAATCCTGTACCAGTACACGGAGAGCGTCCAACTGGTCAACATTCGAACCAAGATCCGGCACCAATACCACAGTTGAAAATTGATGGTCGATACAACTCAGGACAAGGTTCGCTTTAAGTTATATTGACCTGCAATGATGTGATGAACCACGTAAGAGCCTGTGACAAAGTATAACCCTGCCAATTGTATTTATCTGGATTATGGCAAACGTCAGAGTGACGAATTATTTGCAACGAACCTGTTAGAACCCTTTTAAGGTCTAGTAAGGAGTAAGGGGCCGGGTGTGAGGAGATTTATTGGCTCGGGTGAAAAAACCGTTTTCCCAGACCTGTATAAGGAGTTAAGGCAGATACTCCGAGTTCGTAGTCCGATTGGGCTAGTAGAAAAACCTTGTATATGGTGTGTCTGGATGTGTATGGTCAGTCATGTCGACACGGGTCGAATTTTGAGCTATGCCGTTGTTTTTGGTTGTGGAAGAACACTGAGGCAGTGTCGCTTGGGGATAAACCCGGGGTTTTATCGTTTCTAGTTTTTTTTGATTCTGCAACTTCTTGCGGCTTTGTTGAACCAAATCAAACGTGTCGACCATAGGGAATAATAGCGGGGTGGTACGAATTTAAAGGTTTTGCTTTGTGCTCTTAATTGGTGGCCAAAGGTCACGTGGGCATGGTGTAAAACCAATAGATTAGCATCGGTTTGTCTTCAGACCAAAGTGAATCGCGGGAAGCTTCTCCGACCATGTCATATGATCCGACTAAACTTGAGATGAGAACTGAAACAGTGGATGACCTGTTGCATAATGGCTTTGGTGAATTGGGACATTACCCACTGGGAGCCGTGGTCACTGATTATTGGGCAGAGAATCTCGCATCGGGGGCAAAAGTCGTAGGCTAGTGTACATGCGCAGTCTTCGGCGGTGGCCTATGCCAGAAGGCAAATATCAACCTAGCAGGGGGCCGTACCTTACTTAATCTGTACTATCTTTTTATGGACGCTTTCGAGATCCATTCTTTCATCCGAGCCTTTATGACGCAGAAGTTTTTAGTCTACTCTACTAGTCTATACTACTTACGATTGGTCCACCAGCGGTCACCGGCATATATTAAAACTTCATTGTCCATTGTCGTTTTGTTACTTTTCTTGTTATCTTATAAATTTAATGTTTTGACAATGTAAAGTGTTTTCTTTCTGACGTTTTGTCTACAGCTGCGGCAGACATTATCAAAGGCGAGGAGGCAATGGGCAAAGTGATCTCCCGTGTTTCCCGAAGTTGACTGATTCGACTGTGGTAATCTGAGTGGTATTTATTCCCTCGCCGTTGTGCTGTAGTGAAGAGACTGGGGTAAGGGGAGTGGTGGCGCGGGGTTTCGGCGCACTTGAAGTATATCGTAGAACTCGCTTCCAGTCTGATTTATAGTTCGTACACTATAACTTTACTTGTGCAGTAGGTCATGGAAATTTGACAATTTGACCCTGTATATTATGACAGGCATTGTCAAATCTTGTAGAATCTTGAAGAAAAATTGAAATAAGTCTAATGTTCATGGTAAGTAGGTAACGAAGTAGGTAGAGCTGATAATGTTATCAACTATAGGCACTAATTATTTAATTCATAATTTTCTTTATGTTTATATTTATTTATATTCGTTTTACACACCCACACAAATAAAATACACAAACTTTATTGAAATATTATATATTCTCCTACGATCGGATTACATATATCCGGTTATATTTTGATGCTCATAAAACTAGTGGGCAGATATCTTTGGTGTCCTTTATATTTCATAGAAAAAATTCTTGGAAAGAGTAACTGTTTAAGATGTTTTACTAGGTAGTGCCGAATTCACTCTCATGAGTGCACCTAACAACTAAAAACCTCGGCTGTGAGCCTTAAACTTGCGCTTTCGGAATAACATCGCTGTCCAAGTTTGGTTTTTATGGTCTTTGCTGGTGAAGGTTTAGTGGTTTTTCTTCCTGTTCTTTTCCTCCATGGGATTTTTTGAATGCACCCTCACACCCAGTTTTATAGTAGCCTTTTGCAATTCCACTTTTCGCATTCAAAAAATTTCGAAAAATCTCATATTGTATCTTCATATAAGTTTTTTCTTTTCAAGACTTTTTGTGTAAGATTGAAAAAAGCCGGTCAGCTCCGGTCTTGCGTCAAGAAGTAGTATGAGGGTTTCCAGTAGGAAAAGTAATCAAGTTCGCTGTGAAATGTGAAGAGAAAAGATGAAGTGACAAAAGTGTCATCCTCCTTTATTACTTTATCTTTTTTCCACCGTTTTTGCCATTTATGGGCTGTCGCCTCATTCTTTTTATACCTCTTGCTACGTTAGTATGAGTATTTTCCTTTTAGGTCACCAAAAACAATATTTTTGTGTTGTATGTATGTATAGGTAAGTATTTAAGGTCCAAACGATATTTTAAAGGCAAAATAGGCCTTCATCAAAATTTGATCCTGCTTTCTCTTGCTACTCTAGTGTCCGTTCTACCAACTTTTGATAACACTGGTTTCCTAACATATTTTCTCAGGTTTCGTATCAAATTATAACCAATATTCCTACGGGACTTCCATGTATATCTGTTTAGGTAGTTGGTGAATAAGATGCTTGGTACAATTAGGTTATGTTTTGCAGTCAAAGAATTAAGCGATCTTCGGCTTTCGTTTCGATCTCCAAGCCCATGGCACAATTGTTTAGCTAAAATTGTTAAATTGTAAAACTTATCGTCAGATTTCCAACTGCCTTTTGCACCTGTTTAATTATTCCATTTTACATACTTATATCCGATTCTGAACAGTCAGCGTCTGAGAAATCTATTCCATCATCGACGTGGATAATAAAAGACCAGACTTCTTGCCATCAACTCAAAATACCACTCAAAAAACCATTTGTTCAGTGTGGTTTATGCATTTAGCCCATATTTCTGGAGTGACCGTATTCAGAGCTTCTTTCCACATGGCCAAACAATGATTTTGGGCCAATATTTGTGTTATAATAATTTTTTGTAATGCCCCAAACAAGCTCGATCGGGTTAAACATATACTTTATGACCATACTTCTCTGCTACCTCATCCATCACATATCATCTTACAGGTTTATTCCTACAAGCAACATTTATGAAACTGGGTTCTTAGGAAACATGTTCTGATTTAGCCATACCGGCCAACCAGTTCTAGAAGTTCCGTTTTGAAAATACGGTCAGAAAATCCAATATTATTACTTCTTAACCACTCCTGAATAGCATCTTTAGACCAGGACGAATTTGGAATTTTTTTTACTAGCATGCTGTGATATGCGGCATTATCCATTATTATCGTAGAGGGTTGAGTTAAATTTTGAAGTAACTGATTTTCAAACCATTTTAAAAAGTTATCTTGATTCATCTCTCCATGATAATCGTTTAATTGGGTTTTTGAAGAAAATATTGTGTCTGCGCCATCGACAAAACCATTATCATTTCCAGCATGTAATATTATATATCTAGAAATACAAGGAACTATTAAATACAATGAATTGATTACAATCATAAAGTATGTAGGTACCTTTTGCCATTAATCTTAACAGATTTTACGCTTTTTTTATTGTGGTCCTGCCAGGAATGATGTAGTGTTCCATTTTGGAATATCCAGGTTTCATCGATAGAGACAAAGTGGTACAAGTTATTAGCTTTTGCTGCTTTCTAATGTATCAAGAATTCTAATCTCTTAAGGGCTATATGAGGTAGTTCAATAAGCTCACCTCTCGGATCCTCTTTTTGCCACTTAAATCCTATTTCTTTCATTACTTTGCTTAATGATGAACGACAACCATTGACTAATTCCTTTTTTTTTCAACTCCTCGGGGAAGATAGGGTGATATGATGTTCTATAAAGGTATTGCTGAATATTAACATATACGTGATGCACTGTTCATTCAAAAAGTCGTACATATCTCTAAAAACCAGTTTAGGTAATAGTAAAGTATGTAGATTTTAAATGTATGATCAGTTAATTTTGCAGGTTGGCCTATCTATTTTTTAAAATAATAGATCTTGTAAAAATTCTACGCTTTCTACATAAAATTATGACTACTATAAGTTCTAAAAAAATCTAGGTTTAAGTCGCACTACAATGCTTATTTAATTTAATTGAAAATTAACCTACAAATATGTACTTCCCGAGGTACTGCCTTTTAAATCACCAACAGGGCAGCAACTTGATATAACAGAAAATTAAGTACAAGATAGATAGACTTACTGTTTTCATGCATAGTATAAATAGTACTACGAATGGCAGGTACATCAAAAGTTATAGTGTTCGTTACTGTTCTTTTGCGAGATCGCTTTCTCTTGCTTGAGAAATCTTATAAATCTTTGATAAGCTACGGCTGCACGCTAAAAATCAGAAACGAGATTCGCATAACATTGTTAAATAAAACTTTAAAATTTTACTTACTTCTCGGAGAGCAGTAACTGGTAATAAGGGACCTTTATTTTCCATTTCTTGTTCAAAATAATTGATCAAACAAGCAATAAGCTCTTTGCAACGACTATTGAGAATTTGAGGCATTATTTTCGCGCGATTGACTTCAACATGAACTTAATGTGATAACTTAATAAACGAGAGATCACGAGTAACTAATAATATTTCGAGTATAGACAGAAAAAAGGCAAGAACGCTTATACCAAACTAGTAAATAGTACTCACCGAGCTTGAACAGAGCAAAAAACTAGACAACATCTAATTTTTAAAAAGTGATTGCTGGTAACCAATTTGACACCAACGCTAAACTAATTTCAAAGGTTAGCAGATCTTGTCAAAATGATTGGTTAAATTTTGACAAAACATAATTTTATTGGAAGATTCTGAATTTGCATTTCATTGTGGACATGGTGGTGGGTTCAGCTTAACAACAGCAGGATTGCCAACATGACGTTACAAGTCATGAGTGCCAATCTGTAGGAAAAATATCACAGCCGCCTGCACAAGTAAAGTTATAATGCACGACCTATAGAAACGTAATTTCCTCCTTCCTGTTGAAATTGTTGTCGCGTTTAAAGATCTCAATCAGGGTTGTTACGAACTGATTTATATATGTGTACAAATTTCAAATAAAATTGTGTAGCATTGTGCACCAATAAAAAATCAAAGATTTTCAATGATGCTTATGGCGTTTTTGATTGACAATTTTAGTGCAAAAGTAGTATATTTCCATACTACTTCACTGATGTTAAATAAAAAGACAACAATACATTCATTTTGCACTAATTCTGCCAATCGAAAACGCTATCAGTTGTTTGCAATGTTTGCATATACCTGTATATACGGAGAACCTCCCAATAGATTTGACTAGATCGAAAATGAAGCTCCGCAGTTGGCTATAAAAATCTTGTAGATATAGTCCATTTCAAATAGATATTCATCTAGTAAGCTCAGAAATTGACATATAAATGACATGTTTACATGGATGGAATAGGACGAATCTGTCAATTCCTCAGCCTGCTAGAAGAACATCTATTTGAAATGGCCCATAGTAAAATAGCAAAATCTGTTGGCACATAGTGTAGACACCAATAATTTATTGTTTCTGCTCCATTTTCTAACAAGATTATATTACAGAGTTCTTTTTTAAGGTAAGAATGAAAAGAGCAGAGTTGCCAACCTTTCCAATTCAGTGTCGCCAGATCAAGAATAAAAAGTAGCTAAAAAATCGCCAACTCTAAGAAAGAGAAAATCGCCATTATTTCGCCGCGTCAAGTGAGAATTTTGACAACCTTGATTGGTCAAAAAATTCTTTTGACGAATTCCATTGGCCAGCGATTCTCACTTTCACTCCTTCCTTAAAAATAAGCGTCAGGTGAGGTGAAGATGACAAGACAGGACAAAAGCGGATGCCGCGGAAGGACGGCTGGAGCTGGACATGAACATGAACAAGAAAGAATAACGAAACAAATTAAACAGCCAAGACAAAGAAAGACGAACACGTAACAGAATTAATTGACAGAAAGAGGTCTTTGAATATTCAGAGTAAAACGGGTAAAATATATAAAAAGAGCAAAAGAAAAACAGAACTCGAACTGGTTCATGATTTGTCGCCACATTTTCACCAATCAAAGCTTAAATTCCGCCAATTTTGTAGTCAATCGCCATTTCCAATTCGAAGTCGCAAAAAGTGACAAAAAGTCGCCACTTTGGCTAAAAGTAGCCATGGTTGACAACTCTGGAAAAGAGCGAGCAGTGTGACTCTCGCCTTGCTACATGCGAGTGGTTCAAGCAGTTACAAAAAATGTATTCGAATACGAGGTCCGCCTCAGTTGTGTAGTTTTCTGTGCAGTTTTTTGATAATGTGCAGTAAAATGAGCTTATTTACTATTGGGGTGTAGCCGTGCAGTTCGTTAATGGATTGTGTAGCATTTTGCACAATTGTGTAGCTTGTAACAACTCTGATCTCAATGGCCTCTCTTGTTAGCCTCCAATAGAAACGCGGCGACTGATATAAGATATCCACCTACTTGAAAAGGATGTCGTGACCTTCGGAGAGACAGTGCTCTACTACTGCTGACTTTTGTGTTTGTCCCAGCCTGCAACTCCTCTTCTGCAACTCCCTTGTGTTTCGTAATTCTCATGGAGATACTGTGTTTTGTGATGCCAATGTATACGGAGCCACAGCTGCATGGAACCCGGTAAACTCGGGATGCCGATAGGGGATCTCTGCCGATCTCAAGCTTTGTTGTATTGTACTGTTGTTGTCGTACGAGTGGGTTTATACATCGTTTTACACTGGACACCCTACTAATAAAGAAAAACATTATTATAATTTTTCTTAAAATCATAATAGTATATTATTAAACGAGCTTTTTATGATAGCCATTATTTCCTTAGGGGGACGTTTGCGTCACGAGCCGTAAGCGAGGGGCGCAAGTTTCCCGTGGTAATAATGGCCATAAAAAGCGAGTATAATACTATACTTTGTCCCCGGCCATTGTCTAATAATAATTACAAATGATAAAATCTATAGGTAGTGTAAATAAAATTATTGAAATGTCAAAGTGACACTCGAGCTTGACGGCAAAACTGGTGCCACCAGTGCATTTTTTACGCTGCGGCATTTGATATTGCATTGTTGCCTACTCCTACTGGTTGCCAAGGCAACATATCAAACTTAAATGGCGAGCGGGAATAATGATATTATTCCCGCTGTTTCTACTCATATATCCCTCTGACGCTATATGAGCCCTATTTAACTTTTGACAACAAGCTAAATATCAGTATATTATTAAGTGGTCGTAGACAAAAGTCGATTTTGTAATTTGCGTTCAAACATGCGAATAGAAAGTACGTAAAAGGGATATAAATAAAAAGCCTTACTTCCTCACACTGTCTAGTAATTCACCTTTTATACACATAAACTTTGGTTACTTAATATGCAATTTTATATTTTTTCCTCCAACTTTATGACCCGTTATTAATTAGATGAATAAGACCAATTTTTATTAGGTAACTGACTATTATGTTTCAACGTCAATCGGTTGCAGAAAAAAAAATGCTGAGGAATTTCCTGACAATCTAGACGAATTACGGTTCCAAGAAGGTACATTTGCCTGATTTGGGTAGATCGAATTGTTATTAATTTTTGTTCGTGAGTGTTGGTTATTCCAAAGGAATTTATATATAGGATGTGCGCAATCAGACATTTAGACCACAATCATTAATTTCAATTAATTGTTTTCTTAAACTTCTTGTTAATTATTTTATAACCATATAATTGGCCAAAAACAGATTCGCTTCTAGTAAAAGAATATCCTATATGTATGTACTTCATTCACTTATTTTTGACATCTTGTTACTTTTGAAATATTAATTTTTTATATCTATCTCCTTTTTTCTCCCAACCACTCCACCAATTTAGCTAAAATAGAAACTTGAGAAGAAAATTCTTTAATAATAACAAATCAATTTATTAGAAGTCATCAAAAAAGTTTGATAATCTTATAAACAACAGATTAGTCAACAACCGGCTGTGACATATTTCTTGTCCAAATTGCCTTTAACCTTTCCTGTGAGTAGTTCAAAAGATACTGTTGGTGATAGTTATTCTGCACAAGACCTATAGACTACGCAGCAAGATCTTTAAAGGAATGTCTATCAAGATATGCCCAGGATGAAAAAGAACTCTATTTCAAATCCAAATTTCAATGTGGAGACTGCACTCAAACCCTTTTTTAAAATCCTTACAGAGGTTCCTATTCGACTTCTACATATGAATCTAACCTGAACCTACAGCAATATGATCTGAGACGTGCACCTATGAAGCCTCAGAAGCCTATGAAGGAAGTATTGCATATTCATATGAATTTGATTATAAACAATTTAGCTGTTTTAAGTCAAAATCAAGATTGCGATTCTGGTGTATCTTCAATTACAAACAGTTTGATCGTGATATATAATCACGTATAAGCCATTTACTTATTATTGTCGCCAAGTAGGTGGTGGAAAATTGACTTTGACATTTTTATCGTATCTTTTCAACGTGTATTAAACGGAGATGGGTATAAAAAAAATGAAAGTTTTAAAGTTAACTACATGACAAAAATAAGTGAATGGATAATAAGTAATCTAATTTAGAAATTAGCTTACATCATTTATTCTCATCTCATTTGACTTCACGGTTTTAATTTCACCGTTTAGCTTATTTTCCTCCACCTAAGTTCTCTGTTCAACGTTGATAAGGATAGGGGATGTATAATTAGAAACTTCATCTAGTTGGCTGTCAACAAAGTCCATTTACTTTATTTATGTCATCCTTTTTTTTCTGTCAAAAATGCATATCATTGTAGTTGACTTTTTCGAATGAACACCCCTAATAATTAGTTAAAAAGGTGTCAGCTGGTGAGTGACCAAGAGCAACTAAGTGATCAAGAACAATTAAAAGGTTGATATTAATAGAAAACAAGACAAAAAAAAGTCAGAGATATGTCACTAAAGAATAGAATCCTACTAGAGTTTCTGCCGAAATTGCATCCATAAATTCAGCAATGTGTCTCAAATTATGTGTCCGACACCGTGACTCCTCAGAAATCAATTTAAATCTGATCGATATTAGGAATTAAGGAATTTCAATGTGTTTTAAAATGTATAATGAAGATCAAATAAATTTAAGTAAAAAAAAATGCGGATGATTAATATTTGTGAGCTGCGCCATGAATCAGATGCTGCTCGAAAGGACAGGTATGCCTGAACTAACCTGATCAAAGGAAACATAACTATTTTTTTATAGAGGATTAGAGAAATCGGTTACTAGACATGTAGGCTTGTCTCAGAGCGGTCTATATTGCCCACATAGTGTCAGGTTGAAGCTTCTTAGAGGCACCGACCGACTAGAAGACTAAAACTCCTTCCCTCTCTTCACCCTGATCCCCCCAGAACCGCCGGGTAGCATTATTTCAGGGGTGGGGGAGATTTCTGTACTTTCAATACATTACGCTACTGCCTTCCTTCTCTTTTCTTCCTTTTTCTTGAAATCATGATTGCCTACGCACATTTGATTAGGCTGTTCCAGAATTCTTCCTTGCTAAGTATTATTGCAGCTATGTTTCATATATCTTCTTTCTATCCTTCTCAAACTGTCGGTATTCGAGCGGTGTGATTAACACTCTTCCCTTCCGAAGCCGAACCAGCATGCGTCATCCTCCTGCTTGCCAATCCGCTGCAAATAATTGCCAAAAACACCGTGTCCAGTCAGCATCGGGGCAGCAATTTAGCGCCTCTCTCGTATTTGTTCCATCTATCTTGGAGATATGATTTGCTCTGGCCTCCCTTCTGTAACTAGCGCCTCTTTTATGTATTTCCAGCCTCTCCTGCACTGCGAGGTCCAGCGGAGGAAGTCATGCAATCACTTTCAGAGCTTCAGTCGGTGATGTTCGATATGCCATTGTGATGCTAAGCGCAAATCTCCTGTTAACGGTGCCTAGCATATTAATATATTTTTTATGTTTTAGAGTCCTTTCCCAAATTGATACTGCGTAGAGGACCGCCTAAATCACCGAGCTGTCTATCAGCATTCTTTTGCTGGCGGGAGGGTCTCCATGGGCCGGCATCAGACGTGTTAGCAGATTGGCCATCTGCTGCGTTTTTATCGTGATACACATGATGTGTTCTGTGTATCACGTCATAGTAGACCTGTTTATGTAGACTCTCAGATACTTGACATAGTCGTAAGTTTCTACCAGGTCACCACCTACCATGTATTGCATGTGTGGAATTTTTCGCCTTCCTGAGAGCATAACCATTTTAGATTTCCTAAATGCGACCTTCAACTACATGTTTCTAAGCGTCTCAACAATCTTGACGACCGCGTATGTGTCTCTGTCGTCCAACCCCGCCCTTGTTCTGACCCTAACGAATACCGCGAGGTCATCCGCGTATGCCAGCATGGTGACCTCTTTCTCCAATCCAACTCGAAGTATCTGATCGAGAAGAGCGTGGGGCCGAGCACAGATCCCTGTGGAATGCCACTTCCCACGTGTACCGTTTCTCCCATGGGCGACGCTATATGTCTCTGAGACAGATAACATTCAATAATCTTAACCAGGTACTCAGACACCCCTCCCCCCTTCACAGCTCCGATAACCATTTCCCAATCCGCCGAGTTGAACGCATTTTCTATGTCCAGAAGGATCATCACGTAGAAACCCATGTTCGTAACAGCTTTCAGCTTGATCTCATCCACCAGCCCCAACTCCTCTGCAAGCGCGCCAACTGTTGAACATCCTTTCTTAAACCCGTGTTGATTGTTATGGACAATCACTTCTTGTTCTAGTTCCTCCAGTAGTCTATTGTTCATCAGGATCTCGAATATCTTTCTCATAGTATTCTATAGACCAAGAGGTACATCCACATTGTCGGAAAGTTTCCACTGAGCAGACAGCTAGCTGTGTGTGAAGAATTTGTAAGCTGGGCCATAGCTCAGATGCCACTCGAAAGGACAAGTAGGGCTGAACTAACCTGATCGAAGGAAACATATAACCTGAACTAACCTAACTAAAGAAAACACTGAAATAGACACCTGAGCTAATCTAACCAAGGAAAAAGTAAAACTGAACTAATTTCACACGTTTCATATTCCCCTGATGTTTATGGTACATCATTTAAATATGTTCTTTTTTGAATTTTTGAAAAAAATATGAATCATCTTCAATTTTTTTCTACTTGAAATTACATAATTTTATTGCCTTTTCGTTATAAATAAAAAAAAAACATCAAGATTCCGTAATTTTTAATTAATATCGACGAACACCCTCAATTTGCATAGCATCTGAGGAAAAAAACAGTGCTTTTCTGCCTACATGATAGGCAGTCCTCTAAACTCACTTGTCTCCACAGTTTCGACTGGATTTTAGATTTCATCAGTGGATGGAAAGACAAAAGTTGAAGAATCAGTGCCTTCTTGAGGGATCTCCTTAAAGTGAGAAGTTGCTGTTTTGGTCAAGAACTTGCTGTTCAAGAGAAAGAAGTGTACGTTGTATGTACCGGCCAGCGAGTCATTTTACGTATATTCGGTACGAATATCTAAAAACTGTATATAGGTTTTTTACTTTCTATAAAAACTTTACTTTCTTTATGAACTATAAAAACGTATAAACGTATAAAGTTTTAAATAATTGAGTCTACTATAATAAAACAAACCCTTACATCTACATTTGGCCAAGAATGAGATGAAAACCCTATAATATTATTTCCTTATTCTCTCTTTATGTTCAAAAATCACTAAACCTGCTCTACACCGTTTCCAACAGTAATTCAAAAAGTATCAAGTGTAATTCAGAAACCATCAAGTGTAATTGAGAAAAGTCAAGTGTAATTCAGATATCTATAAGTGTAATTCAGAATAGTCAAGTGTAATTTAAAAATAACCAAGTGTAATTCAGAATAGTCAACTGTAATTCAGAATAGTGAATTGTAATTCAGAATAGTATATTGTAATTCAAAAAACCTCAAGTGTAATTCAGAATAGTTAACTGTAATTCAGAAATTACGAAGTGTAAGTGTAATTCGGAAACCGTCAAGTGTAGTTTGTCAGTGCGATTCTAAATATCTAAGAAAATACAGGATGTCTCATTAAAAACAGCTATGTTTGTTTTACAACGGCGAAATTATTCCTTATAGTACAAAACTAGCTACGTCATCAAGTTCTAGTCAGAAAGTTCTATAATCGCCCTTTTTTACTTTACCTGTATCTTCACTGCTGGCCAAGATACGAGGAGGTCCCAAAATTCAGAATTTTCAAAATCACCCTGTATCTATTAAACTTAAATGCAAAACGGCTTCGTCAAATCTGTCAACGGCATCTTTTGTTTCAAAAAGAAGCTCAGATTGTGCGCGTGAGCGTGAACCGCTCCTTTCTAACTTTAATATTAACCGAAAGACAACCAAACACCTTCAAAAGTGTCTGATTTTCTCTGAGTTATACCTCATAATTTACAAATTACTATATACTAATACAACTAAACACTTGATCCTTTCTGAATTACACTTGATGCTCTCTGAATTACATTTGATGTTTTCTGAATTACACTTGACTATTCCGAATTACACTTGACGCTTTCCGAATTACAGTTGACTATTCTGAATTACAAGTGACGGTTTCTGAATTACCCTTGACTATTCTGAATTACACTTAATACTTTCTGAATTACAATTGACTATTCTGAATTACATGTGACAGTTTCTGAATTACACTTGACTATTCTGAATTACACTTGATTTGTTCTGAATTACACTTGCTACTTTTGAATTACAGTTGGAAACGGTGTAGTTAGTTGTGAAAAAGCGCTAAATCCAGTTCAACCATTCATAGAGCGGTAACGCAAAGTCAGAAGACCGGCAGCCCGCCACAATCCATCTTAATCAATGCTAAAGGGCATACACAGTGACGAGGTGTTCATTTAACTTTTTTGCAATAGTTGTTAACTAATTGTTTTGTTGTTAATAACTGCTGTTAGTAATGTTTGTGCATAGTAGGAGAGAAATTGACGTTGTTATATCCATTAGCCAGAAAGTGAGGACGTGACACAAAAAACTGAAAAAGAAACATCTAAAAAGCAAATACATACTAAAAGTTAGAAAATAAAGAAACCAAACAAATAAATGTGTAGAAGGAGAAACAGGAATCATTGATCATCTCTAAGGAGAGATCTTAAGGAGAGTTTAATAGGAAATATAACAATTCAAATCAAAATTATACTTTTTGTTAGAAATCATTTAAACAGTTTTTCTGCTTTTCTGAAAATTTAGTTAAAGAGGATTTAGTTGGTTATCAGTCCAGTAGACTGTATTATAAAACGTATAAAAACGATTATATTAGATAGGTTAGTTCAGATGATATTCGGGTTATTAGGTCTTGAATAATATTTCTTGTAATATCGATCATGTTTTGCCAATCGACCGTGTTTAAGTTTGAGTACCTGTATCCTTTTGATTTAATTTTTTGATTCTTTCTACTTCTAATGGCAAGACGGCAAAGTTTGACATGATCCTTCTGATCCAAGGGGTGGGACTTGAAAGCTAATGATTTTTTGAATCAATGGGCAAACTCGAGCATCCAATTGCGCTATATGGGACAGATCGTGTGGGTGCCCTGGTCACAGTAATGAACAAGATTCAATCATATCATCTACCCTAGACACGCAATCACGATACGTTAAACATTACTGGAAAATTAAATAGCCAGACTCAAACAATATTGTTAAAGTTTTAATCATTCTTCCGACTCTGCTGCTCATAATATCTTAGACTTAATAGCTGAAGGACATTCAGGTATTGAGTGTTGTCAAAAACAAGCAAGATCAGTTGTAATTTGGCGTAATATATCTCTATATAGAAATCAAAAACAGAATGGTTCATCTCCTTCAAAACCGCTTATTTATTCCTTATGAATTTGCAGAACTCGAACAATGGAAAAGAGTGGAAGTGACTTCTGATCCATATTGCTTTGTTATAATGTACAAACAACACCCCTCAGGTAAGTGGCTATTCTCCTGCACAGTTGTTTATGTCAATATTTTTAAAAATGAAACTTTGCCGAGGTTTACTCACTTTCGCTCCTTCTTTAAATTCGTAAAAAACTACCTCAAACTTATTGGTAACCAATGAGATCTCAACAGTTTAAATGTATTTTATTATTTACGTACTATTTTCACACAACATTTTTGTGAACCAAATTACTTACTATTTAATTTATAAACTATGTTTATTCAAAAAATTCCAGAAATAAATTCTCCATTAATAAATATATTTACTCTTTATTAACTCTTTTATTGTTCATGTCACTAAGAATTATTATACCTATAACATAAATTAGATTAAAATAAATGCTTTACAGTAAGTACTGGATACAAAATAAAAATAGAGGGCAAGCATATAAAGCTAAACAAATACTGTACTGGGGATTTTGACTTTTCTGTGCACCTTGAGGTCTATTTTAGCAATTTTTTACCTACATTTTGTACAAAGAAAGGCGAGGTCGGTCTTTCAGCATTCTCCAGGTTTTACTTCGACAAAAACTACAAGAAAAACATGCAAATCAAATATTCAGAAAAAATACAAAAAAAATGTCTTACAGGTGTTTATATGACATGCCATCACGTAAGCCATACACTGATTTTCGAAGGTCTCAGCTATCCCAGAGGCATCTATGGCGCACACTGGTCCACTGTTCAGGCTACAGCCTTCCATTTCAGCGTGCATGCAGTTTACAGGCGGTCCGCGGCCTCCTCGAGGAGCTGCCTCCCCGATAGTCAGGAGGGTAAAACCTAACAAATGGATTTTTTCGTGATTCTTTTCTTTGTTTATACAAATTCTGGATGTCCAAAGAGCAAGTGTAGGTAATAGAAATTAGTTGGATCAAATATTCAAAATAACTCTTAAATTAGGTACATCTCATTTACTTGTTATTGGCATCTAGTTACCTTTGGAATCTTCATTTATTTTGGTACCTATTGTTATTGAGAAGAAATGTGAAAGTAAGATTTCCAACGCCAACTGAATGGCAATAATAAATTAATGAGATATATGTTTGAGTAACTAATCGCTATACTAATCGGTCAAAATATACAGCGTCATTAGTTATGAAAAACACCAACCTACACCACGACCTTTAATAACGTAATTTCCTTATCAATAAATTGTGAACTTTACCCCAAAAATTCATTCTCGAACGCAATATTTGATTGCAGATATAAGTTTATAACGTGTTTTCTTTTAATAATTTTGATAAAAAATTATTTTTTGTTATATTAAAGTTAGAAACAAAAAAAAAAACCTAAAAACTTACTGAAAACCACCAAGGCCACAACGATCCTCTTCATATCAAGTCCACAAAGCCTTTTAGATACGAAACGTGTGTTGGGTTAAAGGGGATTTGGCACCAGTCTCCGTCACAACGGTTGTGCAACCACCAACTGAATATCACACTCGAACCTTCAGGTCTGCAGCGTCCAAAGGAACCGATCAAATTAAATAAACCCCGGCCACACTAAATACCCAATCTGAGGCAGAATCGGAACCAAATCGACGACACTTCTAGGTGGTCCGGCAATTAATGCCACTGGTACTACAGATGGCCGGCCTGCACCAATTCCGACGAATTGATTGATTTATTACGACACAAAATACTTTTATTCGTTGCTTGGGAATTCGATTGGAACCCCGTCAGTTATTTGGTATTTTTAGAATGTGACTCTATCTTTTTGGTTTTTCTTACTTAAGCTGTAGTGAGTCGTGTGGTTATGTAAACCCTGCGCCATCAAAACTACCAAATTAGGCAGACACGCCATTATTAACATTATTGAACTTTGCGAAGTGATAAGCAGTAGTTATGGTGTGACAATATTTATTTATAAAGTAAATAATATTGTTTTGTAGTTATAAACTTTAATAACCATGTAGTTCCAATGGTGCCTCATTGCCTTCTTTCCACCTTTGTTCCTATGTGCTTGATTAAAGACGGGTTTCGAGTCTCCCGTCAGTTTGCGGCTACCAATCAGACATGTTATTCGAACACCCTATAGGTTCAACAATCAAAACATTTTATAGTATCAAAAGCTCAAAGCTTGATAAAGAAAATATTTTGTACTTTCCTTCAGTGACGCTTATTCGGAATTAGATTTTATTTTTAGAATTACTTTTGCGATTATCTCACAATTATGGTTAATAATACATAAGTTTATTAGAAAATATTATGCAAATACACAATCGGATGATTATTATTTTGAAACATAAAAATAAATTATTTCAGTAGTGTTGATTTTAGGATAGTCGAATACCACCACCTCCGGGACATTCTCCTTGTGACACCAGTTTCAGATCTAGAAAGAAAATTATAAGAATTAATAATATTTAATACTTTTGGTAATAAATAAAAATAAATTAAAGAAACTAATAAAAATAAGACCAACAAGATGTAAACACATAATAGGGTGTGTCATACACTTTGAACAGAAAGGGGTGCCACAACGCGAATAATATTCATTATCCTCGCTGCATATTTTGCTTTTTCATTATACACTCCCTAAGAATCTCATGTGGGCAGCGCCATTTTGAAAATTACAATGAGAACTAATGAAGGTTCAAACTATTATATCCGCCAACAAGCGTGTTGAAGAACAAATTACTAGTTGAAAATTATGTAAAAAATTGTAAATTAAGCCGTGGACAAAGTATAGTATCCAACTTGCATAGTTTCCTAGACATCATTCCCTCGGGAAAATCGCCACTCGCTACGTTCGCTACCTTCGGGAATAACGGCCTGCTTAATGGATGCTTTTTGGATAATATAATATTATGAGCCAATTTATAACAAACAATGTGCTTTTATGAAAGTTTTAGCCTTGATCTAGAAAACACTGTTTTTTATTAATTCAAGCGTTATGGTCTACATCCTACATCAATTATTAGGACCTAGGTAGGTACTACTTCCGTTCAATCTACGTATTTATATAACGTTATATGACATGACCTGAGAACATATTATTATTTGCATCTTAATAACCGTATTAAGAAAAAACGTATTTTGCAGATTACCATCGTATCATCAAAAAAATATATATTTAACGTATTACTAAGAAAATCAGAAAGGATCTATTTAAATAAGGTTTCAGCCTTGAATTAGGAATCACAGATATTGTGTGTTCTATGTGAGTTCACGCTTTGAGGTATACATCAGTAAATTAGTAAACTAACTATTTCCGTTTATTTTATGCATTTATAAACATTTTCTATGGCAACCTGATTTTGCTGTGAGAAACACGTATTGGAACGCTTATATGTTTGCAACAAACAGAAGCTCAAAAATTAATATAACTATCAGTCTTAATAGTTTAGACTACGTCAGATCTCTAATAATCTCCAAAAAGAAGTCAAAATAAGTATTATAGTTTTGGTACCTTAAACCTACTTTTCGCGTTACATAGACCAACTGCTTAAAGTCAAGAATTTACTGATGAATACACCCTTTACATCGCTGGATCAAAAAGTAGAACGACAATTAGTAATTAAAACCATTTAAAATTGAAGAAATCAAGAAAAAAAATACTACGACTTCGGCAAAATCTCTAACAACTTCCAAAGAAAGACTTAAAAAAAAGTTATAATTTTGGTTTATTAAACCTACAACTAATCATAACACTTTATTTCTGTTTTTCGGGTTACACAAGCCAAGTCACACCTCATTTTCAGCTCTTCAGCAAAAATTTGTTATAAGAACCAACTAAAACAAAATTTGAGTAAAAAAAACAAAAAATATATACTAATAAACACTTTTATTACAACAAATCTTAAACAATTTACGCTTTTTAAGTAAAATTATATTTTAAGTGGCACTTCATTTTCAGCTGCTTGTGACTGGTGAATGTGTGTATTAAAAATTTACCTAATTATATCTTTAGGAAAAAGAATAAAATTATTGATAATAACCAACTAAAATTAAAGGAAAAAATTACGTAAAAAAGCAATTATAGCACGTAAAATTCCGAAAAGCCTTAAAAAAGGAAGTAAGAAAAATTATAATTTTATCATTTTAGAACTAAAAACTCATCAAAAGACCTTTCTTTTGTTTTTTTTTTATTAGACAGGTCAAGTAACACCTCATTTTTAGGTGCTTTAAACTCAGCACTTTAATGGTGAGGATAGAATTTAAGTAATTAATTCATTATGAAAGAAGAAAAAAAAATTAAAAAGCAACAAAAAAATTATACAACACACTTCTACTAAAAAAAAAAATAGAAAAGGAAATTTTGGCATCTTACACCTAAAACCAAAAAGCTTTTATGCTCTTCAATTTGATTTTCTTTAGCTTTCAAGTGACATATTATTTTCAGCTTCTTTAAACTCTGGAATTCAACGATGAGTAGTAGAATTTACTTATTTGGGTCTCTAAGAAGAGGAAACTCTTCTAATAAAAATCAACTAAAATTGAAAAAAAAACATTCGTGTAATACTCGTACATAGGCTAAGTTACAACCTATTTTCAGCTTTTTGGAACACAAGGATTTAATGGTGAATGCAAATGTTACGTAACTTTAACTAAAAACAAGGCGAAAATTAGTAATAAAACTCAACTAGGATTGAAGAAAAATTACGTAAAAAGCAGGTCAAGTTTCGAACAACTTATAAACAAATAACAAATTTTATAATGTTGGCGCCTTAAACCGAAAATTAATCAAAAATACAATTTTATGTTTCAAGTTAGACAAAGTCAAGTGACTAGATCATTATCTGAAAAAAAAGTCAAAAACTCGTAAAAATGCCAACCAAAAGTAAAGAAAAAATTATCCCTTTGATTACATCAAGCAAGTAGAAAATAAAATTGACATTCTATGTCTAAAATTAATTACAAAATTTTTATGTTTTACAATCTAAAGTGTTTTCCGGGCTTTGTGTGAAAGGGTTAAGTGATCTCCCGTGCTTCCCGACGATGACTGATTCGACTGTGGCGAGCTCCGGGGTTTTTAGCCCTCGCCGGAGGGACTGAGGTGGGGGCAGTGGAGGCGCGGAGTTTCGGCGCACTTGAAGTATGTCGCATGTCGCAGAACTCGCTTCCAGTCTGCATTTGGAAAGGAGGAAATTACGTTTCTAAATGCAGACTGGAAGCGACACACTTCAAGTAAGCCGAAACCCCGCGCCACCATTGCCCCCACCCCAGTCCCTCCACTGTAGCAGAGCTCACCACAGCGACAGTCGAATCAGTCAACGGTCGGGAAGCGCGGTGGACCACTTCGCTCATTTCCTCATCACATTTGATAATGTCTGCCGCAGCTGTAGACCAAACCTCAGGAAGAAATTCCATTGGACCACAGCTTCAAAGCCCGGAAGACATATAGGCCAAACATAATTGGATGAATTTACATAATTGGAGAAGAGCAACAATTTGTAATAAAAACAATAATAAATTGATGCTTTGAGGTGGCTGTGATAAAGGCAGAATTTAACTAATTAAATCATTCACTGAAAGAAGAGAAAAAAATTGTAAAAAAGAAATCATAAAATGGGGAAAATTTAATCAAAAGCACAATTTTAGTGCGTCAAATCTCGAAAAATTTTCCAAAAAACTGGTGATTTATACTCGGGGATCTAATGGTGGGTATAAGATGTACGTAAGTGCATCTTTAACAAACAGAAGTGCAAAAAACCAACTGCATTGTAACCAATTTTAATAAGTGAAGGAAAAAGGGGCCTGTTGGTGTTGGCTATTTGATGTCCAAGCTGGTAATAAAATTATTTCGGGCGCCACCCTGCTGTAAGGGTTTTACGTGGTCGAGGGTCCACGGGAATGCCTATCGAGCTTTTAAGCAGTGGAGAAGGATGTCCAGGCGATCTGTCTTTGGTAGCGATTTGAGATAAATATACGTAGTAGACTTAATATGGTAAAACTCTATTTTCAAGATGCAATATCAACAAGGTTATAAAAGTATATCAGCTTAGAGCTTTCATGGATTAAAATGAAGGGCACTCTAACGGTCAGTGATTTACATGAAAATATACGGTCGATTTTGCTTGGATGGGAACGGGTACGGGAATTTAACTAATTCGGTAAGTTGACGATGAAATGTATTTGTGTGGGGTCCAACAAGCGCTTTGACGCGTGTGTCCTGTATGAGTGGAGCCCAACAAATGCTAAGCCGTGTATGTATATATGTGTATGAATTGGGCCCAACAATCGTTTTGGCCTGGGTAATGGTGTAATGGGTCATGGTGTAAATGAGGCAACAACTGCTATAGCCCTGCATATTTGATGTGAATGGGGGGGGGGGGTTCAACGTTCGCTAAGACCTGTGTATTTGAGTGTGTGAAAATGGGGCTTACAAGGATCGGATCTTCGGTCTGTTTATATTTAATCAATTAATTAGCGTAACCCTTCGGTTAACGCTAATTAATTGCACTTGACTTTTATAGCTTTAGGACCACGATCCCATTTCGCCAGATATTTAGTAACTTCGTTAAAGCATGAAAAAGGAATTAAGTCTCAAATAATCTTAATAAGAAACTTTATAAAATTTATAATTTTGACATTTTAAACCTCAAACTAATAAAAAAAAATTGTTTTATTTTGCACGTTATGTAGGGCAAGTAATATTTCGGTGTCAGCTCTTTTTAACGAAAATTCTATTAATGGGAAAAAAGTGCATATTTAATGATTATCGAAAAGAAAAGCAAAAATGAGTAATAAAAAAGCAAAATTGAAGAAAAGTCACATAAAAACACAATTGATTTGGCCAATTCTCTAGAACAAGCAAGATGTAAATAAACAAATCATTAACTGAAAGACGATCAAAAAATCAACTAAACTTGAATCAAATTGACACAAGTAGGATTGGAGTAGACTGAGTAGACTCTTAGTCTTCAAAACAATTGTACAGCCCCATAAACTTAAACTGGACTTCAGTAAAACAGAATATTGAAATATCAAATTTGTTAATAATTTTTAAAATAAAAATTGTTTAATACCACAATATTTCACCCAATATGTAAAACCACGTTCAGAACAGCATCAATATGATATTCGAACTAAGGATGCACTTCATATATCGTTTGAACGATCAGCTTTAATGAAAAAACGACTTTTTGGAGATGGATTGCGCCTTTTTAATGCTTTGCCTGTGTATCTCAGAATAATGACAAATTTATATTTGTTTTTAAAATCTTGAAGGAATTATTATGTACGTTTAAGTAACATTATTGTTCCATAAGAATGATTGTTTTGGCTACATGGCTTTTCTTGAATTGTTTTTACCATAGGTATCGAATAAATTAATGTTTGCAATGTAAAGTTTATAATAATAATTGATTATTGTCTTGTTGATTGTAAAAAAATAGCACTTGCTAAATAAACATATTTACTACTACTACTACTACTACTACTACAAAAACTCACTTTGACTAAGCCAAGTCTCAAGCCAACAAGGTCAAAATGCGAATAAGTTTCTTGGCATTTGTTGACTAAATTTTGGCATTCTGTACCTATCTGTTATCTAATAAAAAAACATTAAAATTTTCGTGTTACATAAGCGAAATAGCACCTCGCCGCATCACTAAAATGCAATGAAAATTACAGAGAAACAAACTTTCTCCGAAAAAAAAAAAACTAGAAAAGAACATTTTGGCATTTTGGGACTAAATAAAAATTAAGTGAAGGCACTTAGACAAATGCAAGTTTCAAACAATCTCGGGAAAAAAAACTATGAAAAATTATAAGGTTGGCAGTTTAAACCAAGAATGAATCAAAAAAATAGTTTTGCTTTGTTAGTGGGGCAAGTAACATTTCATTTTCAGCTCTTTTTAACAAAAATTAAAAAAAAAGTTGAAACGTAATTAAACATTTAACTAAAAACTAACTAAAATTGAAGAAAAATCACATAAAAGCACACTTTGACAACAGTAATGGCCAGTTCCACCAAGCAAATTTTAAGGAAACTTAAAGTTAAGGGCCCTTAAACCATATGTATTAGCATAAGTAACCATGGTAATAATGGAAGCCTTAACTAAGTATACATAAAAATTGCTTGGTGCGATCGGTCATAAATCTCTTACAATCACTGACATCTACTTCTAATATGTATTATATTAGAAATTTGGTATATCTAATATCCTAGATATTAGCAACACCACATTTCTAATATCCTAGACCTCGGTACATACTCTCATGTTGCACCGAGATTCTTTAAGCCAGGCTTAAGTTTAGTTTGGTTTCAAATGTGAAAAATCATATGAAAGATGTCATACAGTTAGTTAAAAAGAAGACACAAACCTAGCTTAGACACTTTTTGTGCGAATGAGGGTTAACTGTTTGAGAAATGACAATTGACAACTATTGTCAACACTTTGTGTAAGGGGTGCTCATTAAAAAACTTCATCTAGAAGACTATAGACTTTTGACAGAAAAGGATGATATAATCAAAGTAAATGGACTTTCGTTCTTGCTTTTTTTTTTGACACAGCTTTTTTGCAACTAGATGACGTTTTGCACCCTCTATATTTATTGACAAAGCATATTACCTTTTTGATTTTCGCAGTTGTAGTTGGACAAAACACACTCGCTGCCGAAGCTGATGTTTTTGCTGCCATCTCCAGCGCAGATCGGCTTGTAGGTTTCGCCGCAGTCTTTGACGCAGGTCTGCTTCTTCTTCAGCGAGGCCTTGGTCGAGCCTTTGGATGGAGCGCCCTGGGTCATGCTTAAGAATGCAACTGAAAATTCAAATAAATTACAAAAGTTACAATTGCCAATGTAGGAAAGGATCTATTAAGGAAGGATGGTACTGTCGTAACTTAGGCCTTCATCAGATTTATTCAGGATCAATCTATCAATTCCTAGGCCTACCAGGTAAATATCTATTTGAATGAATAATAGAAAAGTTAATGTTTAGCCATTTAGCCATACGATCATATTAGAAGAGAGCCTGATGAGTAGTTCTTTGCTTGTCTGGGTATGAAAGAGACTGTTAATACTTTTCACAGCTAGTAACCAAAAAATACAAAGAGCAACTAAACTATTCAATTGCTTTGAAGAAATTACATTTGTAAAATTGGGTAACTCTAAGTATATTAATGTTAAAGAATTTCTACTTTACCACATTGATAGAACAAATGTGTCAGATAAATTGGTTAACAAGGTTATATAGGTCGTTCAATAGGTCTATTATAATTGATTTGACCTTATTTGGATATTCATAGTAAACCACAAATTATTTAAATATAATTGATGAAAGCTTAAGTATAAGGGTGAATAGTTATTTCAAAGTAGACAAAATTGGATGTCGCTGAATTGACACGTTCTATAAAACCTCTAAGTGAAACTTTTTGTTGAAAATGATAGACATTCTGAGGATAGTGAAGATTGAACCAAAAAATATAAAAAGATGACTGGGTTATTCGCTTGTTTGAATTGTTGAAACCTGGGTTAACAAGTGAAATACTTGAAAATTTCTACTAGCATGTTAATGATAAATGATAAAAAAAGATGAGTTTGACAATTAAAAACAATTTTTGGCTAACCAAATAAACCTGTAAAGTTCGATTTTTTTTAACGCTCATTGTACCAATAAAAAGAGCAAAAAAGTGTATAAATCCATGCAAAATATTAAGATAGTTTCACAGTTTGGACTGACTTAATGTCTGTAAATTGATACTTAACGAAAATTAACCAGAATTAGGTACAAAAATGGGTACTTAGATATCTACGTCAGCCCCTAAAATAATTGTAATTATCTTTTAATTTATAGGACTACCGGAGAGAGAATATATAGGTCGAAGTGTAAGTACTTTCGTCTAAAGTGCACTATAAGTCCGTAGATGTGTAAGTACCGATATGGTACTTTATTTTAATTTTCATGACAAACTTCTCTGATTGAAAGAGGTAAGATCGACACATATTTTTTCTTTTTTTTTCTTAAGTGGGCTTTTGCAACGTGGGCAAGTATTGTGTTTTAATTTGTATACTTCCTGCCAATTCTGTTCGTCGTTTTTCTTTGTAATTAGTGTTTTTTACTGCCAATGTACATACAATTTATTGTATTTTAGCCCTGAGGAAGACCTCAATTAAAGGTCGAAACGTTGGCGATTTCTAAAAAGTGAGGTAGCTTTCTTGTCCTACACTTGCTATCCAAAAGTTCACATTAGTAAATAAATGACGCTGAGCAGAGATGATTACATAATAAGTATATTACAATAAAGCTCTCCCGAACATTTCCGTTGCTTCAGCTTTCTTCGATCACAGCAATTTATTTGTGACGCACTGTATATATTATGCTTTTTACGTTCCACAGTTTTAATTTAGAAAACGTAAACAACTATACCCTGAGAAAATGACATAAGACAAACTGACTAATCCTGTATTTTTATTTCAATTCTGAGAAGCTCACGTGATGCAAGTTATAATAGTTTTCGGTTAATTAGTGGATTAAAGCGGAAAAAAACATGTAAATAAACCATGCCACAAGTTAAAACTTCTAAATATAGGTTATCGTTTGAGCAAATTTTTATGCGACACAGAGCGGCGCAAAAAAAACCTCTCACTTTACACCTCACGTAAATAAAACAATTTTACCTCATTTATAAAAAACAAAGAAATTTTCACCAAGTTGTATGGTAATTGTAGCGAATTTTCTAGCAGGTTTACATCATGAGACTTTTTTTAAAACACTTTGCTTTTATTAAAAAGCAAACATTTTTTTGTTGAAAAGACTGCCTTTTGATAAAATTCCTTATTTTTAAGAATTTGTTTCAAATTAAAATCATCCCTCTAACAGACTGAGAGGCCGCATAGCAACAGATTTTAATAACTTATTTGGCTCCTAGAACAAAGATCTCCCAGTAATACCCCGAATAAATTACTATAACTACGTCGCACACTAACGTTTAAATGATTATAATTTGTAGGATTTTATTGGATAAGTACATGATTCTCAGGCTAAGCAGATCCTAGAACTGTTTAAGGATTTACATAATGAAAGAATGATGTTCCTACTATATACATTACAATGAACACATGCGGACCGTGACGTGACTGAAAATCCGATCCAGTATAATCCAATTAAAATAATTTTTTTTTTACAAATCTAAACAGCTGATGCAACCACTAAAAGTAACGAATAATCACTTAAAAATAGATCATTAAAATCGCCTGTTTTCGTTTGGTGATCGGTTTGTATTTGCTATAAAGCAGCGGCGCCTATGATGACTACACTGATAATTCTAGGAAGAATTACTGGCTGATTTGCAATAGAAAGAACGAAAAACAAAAGTTTTGTATTGGTAAAAGAATGGCATATTGACAAAACCGATATACCATCAATAGCATGTCAAAACAAATTATTCTAAACAAAAAGGAACAGAGGCCGCTTACCAAGAACGATAAAGAGGAGCACGTAAACCTTCATGGTGACCAAGTTTCGAAGAGACAGGTATCACTATACAAACCTGGGGCACGAGAGGAAGTTTTTTATACGTCCCCCTCTTGCGGCCGTTGAAATTGTTGTTTAACGAGGAGAACACGGGGGACGACCGGCTTATTGTTGTTGACCGGTATTGAACTAATTTTGTCTCTTTTTATTAAATCTGATGATGTCGGTGTTATTGCCATCATTTGCGAATTAAGCCCACATACAATACATACAAACGGATATGTTTGCCACCATTCAAATGCAACCGACATTGCATTTGCAAGGTGTTAGTTTGTTTCTATCTCTATAGTTATGATACAAATAAAGATAACAATGAGTGTTTAACTCTTTCACATCGTTCTTCTTCAGGGATCTTTTTATTCATTGTAGTAACTAGCTTAAAATTATGTTTTTCAATAAAAATGCATATTAAGATTTTATCAGAATTTTACCACTTAGTAACAACAATTAGTAACGTTTCGAAAATAAAAGTTGGGGAAGTGAGTCAACAATCAGGGAAAGAAAATACTAAAACCTTTCAACACACTCAATATGTCCATATAGTTACTTAATAGCAGATAGAAAATGTTTCCAATACATAGTAACTGTGTGTTTTGTCAACATTGTAAATGTTTAACCCGAGCAAGGTATTTTAGTTATATTTATGGCAGTTCACCATTTAGCTCATTATTATTTCCTCAATTAATGGCGATCCTAACAGAACAGTAAAAACTAAGTTATTAGGAATTTGCCACGGCCTTTTTACAGAATGAAGTTCTGCTTTTAGAGAAAGGTTGGTTTATGAATGAAAGCTAAGGAAAACTAGAATACAAATTAAGTTTACTAAAGGGGTGTGAGTTATCTAGTGGCCTGGCAAATTAGAATGCCCCAGATCAGATAATTCGAAGAGCGGGCTAGGTTAGCGCCACTGGCTTTGACAGTAAAGGCGCCACTGGCTTTGACTTTGTAGCCGTGAGGAAGATATTAAAAAATATCGAAAGCTTGGTAGCTGAATAGTTTTATTCTACACTGCCCAGACCGAATACCCACAAACACCCTCACCTGTTCATACTAGTCAAGAATACTGTCTGCTTTGACAGTAAAGCCAGAAACCTCCAATGGTGGAATGTTGGAACTCTACACCAAACCAAAATATAAACCAATATGTAAGGACAAAAAAAATCAACTTGGTAGTTTGCTAGTTGCTGTCTATTATTATGCGTGTTAGCTCACATATAGTCTTCGAAGTTGGTTGTCTTCCTACAGCAGTGAGAGTAGGTAGGCTAGATATTAGGTACAAGTTATGCTTAGTTAAACCCCAAAAAAAGTTCTTTCTCCTATGGAGCTCAACCATAGGGGTAGTACCGGTGGTAGGTACCTTTGTGCTTTAACGAGACTAGAATTTTGTCAGCCCCCAAAATCCTGCCGGAGCAGATAAACTGTTTTGTTGTAGGTAACGTAGAAAAACAAAAAAAACTCAAATTAAAAACCACAAACAATAATACATGGACAGGGTCCTAAATCCGCCAAAATCTAAGGGCGCTCGAAAGGTAGAGCTCGAGTCATTACCTGAGTCTCTTCGTCGTTCCAGGTAAGAAAAAAAAGAAAAAGCATGAAGTACACCTGAATTGCAGCACCAGTCCCACGAGGAAGGATGGGAGGAAGTCACCTGTCACATGGCCAATCAGAGAAATCAATACATCGACATCACGCATGATCTATGCTCAGCAGATGAAACGAATTGAAGATAAATACTTAATAAACTGAAGTTAAAATTAGGAAAAGTAGTAAATCAGGACTGAACCGACTTCATAAATCAGACATGAAACAAGTCAGGAGAAGGAAAAGAAATTAAGAAATTAATAATTTCGTCACTCAGCGTCAAATATAAAAAAATATGATGAGTGCGTGCATCTTCATCCTTATTCAGCACAAGCACAAGGGCGACGGCAATCCGTCCTCCACTCCAATGTCGTTAGGCAAAATAAAGAGAGCGTCAATCCCATCATGCCAATAAGAAAAGTGAGAAATATCAACAATAAAAATGCTTAGGATTATTTGTTGTTGCTAATTTAAATTAATCGAATCAACTCAGAAAAGGTTGGTAGTCCTCTCACCGTCACATCAAAACCAATCAAAACTCCTGAATGAAATGTAAAATTACTATTCAAGTCCTGAGGAACATTTTCGTGGCTGCAATGCAACAACAGGTGTGAAACAGGTGTTTCGTTGTAACCAAAGGTAAGATAAAGGCACTATTAACTGCATAAAACTAATAGTTCCATAACAATAAGGCAGGCCAATGGGAATCAAAAAAACCAATAAGAAAAGTGAGAAATATCAACAATAAAAATGCTTAGGATTATTTGTTGTTGCTAATTTAAATTAATCGAATCAACTTAGAAAAGGTTCGTAGTCCTCTCGCCGTCACATGAAAACCAATCAAAACTCCTGAATGAAATGTAAAATTACTATTCAAGTCCTGAGGAACATTTTCGTGGCTGCAATGCAACAACAGGTGTGAAACAGGTGTTTCGTTGTAACCAAAGGTAAGATAAAGGCACTATTAACTGCATAAAACTAATAGTTCCATAACAATAAGGCAGGCCAATGGGAATCAAACTACAGTGAGCAGCACGAAACCAAGAGAGTTTCCTAAGTGAATGAAAAGCAGAAGCAAACGGAGCACAAATCGAAAGTTATAAGAGTGAAAGAAAAAAGTGAATGTTTCAAATGTTGCGTTTCTCTACGGTCTGCATGTAGGAATCATTCTCAACCGGATTATCAGGAACCACACCGCCCAGCCCGAAACGAAGAAAAGAACGACAAAACACTCAAAGTGTCTTTCACTAGGTGAAGGAAGAGAACAATTAAAGGTAGTATTAAAGATAATAAGAGATCAATAAAAAAACACCTGAAGTCCACCAACAATAGGGAATTGTTTAAGCTACCAATGACAACTGAAAAATACAAATCATGATGAAATGAACCAGACGGTCATCAAAATTAAAGTTACGGGGTGTTCCGACTAATGACACTGCCACCGATTCTCACAATATCAAACTGAAAGGGCTGAGGCCAACCACAGTAGAAGAATCCGACCTTCTGGGACAGCGAAGCATGCCACTTACAGAGGCTCTAGGAGCCTCTCCCCATGAGTCGCCCTCCCAATAACCTTAAAAAGAGAGTGACCAGGGTAGCACCAACCACAAGTCAGCCCTTATGAAAGAAAAAAAAGTCACGTGCACCGTCAACGGCACAATCGGGTAGGTAAGAGAAAATTCAAATCCAGGTAACATATAAAAAGAAACATGTCCTGTTGGATCACGCAAGAGTGCGAACCAAAGCCCAACACTGACATGTACAAAAAAAAGGAAGGAAAAGGAAACCACAATCTATTTGGTTCACTGGAGCCCCACGTTGGGCGCCAAAAATTTGCCACGCCTTTTCTAGAGGATGAAGTCCTGCTTATAGAGAAAGTTTTGTTTACGAATGAAAGGTAAGGAAAACTACAATACAAATTAAGTTTACTAAAGGGGTGTGAAGTGCCTAGTGGCCTGGCAAATTAGAATGCCCGAGCTCAGATAATTCGGAGAGTGGGGTAGGTTAGCGCCACTAGATTTGACAGTAACCTCCAGTGATGGAATATTGGAACTCCAATATTCCATCACCAACACCAAACCAAATTATAAACCAATAGGTAAGCAAAAAAATCAACTTTGTAGTTTGCTAGTGGCTATCTATTATAATGGGTGTTACCTTACATATAGTCTTCGATGCTGGTTGTCTTCCTACAGCAGTAAGAGTAGATGGCTCGAATATTAGATATAGGTTATGCTTAATTAAACCCAAAAAAACCCTCACTGAGGAAAATAGCATTGGACTTTCAAACTCTAATTATTTGAATATTTGAACTTCGACTTCGTCAACATTGTGATGAAATGAAGCTCAGAAATGTGTTTTGTACGGTATTGACAATGAACTAGACTCTCAGATTGCCTAACTTAAAGTACCATAATCTGTTTTGGTGGAAAAATGGAAAACTTGAAAGGGGTTGATAGCGATTTAAGTAAGCTTTTGTTTCAAAAAGAAGTATCTTTAGATGGTGGTGGAGTATGAGGCTTGTAATGAAAAATAAGTCACATTTGTTTGACTTGGGAGAGTTTTCCTTCCATTTGTATTAAAGACGTTAATAAAGTAAGGATATTTTCATCATTTGATTATGGGTATTAAAGCATTGCTCCAATACAGGGTTTTTTTCGATTTTTTTTAGACATTTTCTGAGGCATCTAAGCGACTGTAGGCTTGAGCAAAAAAATCGTAAGAAAAAGCAATTTGTTTTGGTGTTATCTGCCCTGTTCTACACGTACCTATTCTATGCCAATTGAATTAGGAATCCCTGTATCCCCTAGAACTTTTTTTTTCATAATCAATAACGCAGTTTTAAATCGCAAATTAAATAAATCAGTGCTGTATGATAAGTTAGAAACCCAATTGTGGGCACTTGATACACTTGAAATCACCTCAGAAAAGTATGCATCAATTTTTGCTCAGTGAATCTTGTTTACCTGAGGATTTGTTGACAAAATAGCAGAGGTTACCCAAAAATTATGTTGTCACTGCATGCAAATATCATCATTGGATAATCTTCAGGAAGTTTTAGCAGTTTGAGGAGGACCATTGCAGTTGGCGGCTGAAGGATTTGGACTACATAAGGTAACTCTGAAATAGCTCAGAATAGTATATTGTGCAACTAGTATCGAAAATTGCACTTTTCGCACGAGTGTGACAGTTGTGACGGAGTGACATAACGTCACGAGAGTGTGAAGAGTGATTTTCGTACATGTTGAACACTATACTTTTTCTACGACTGCGATTTTGCTTCGATCATTCGTATTATAAAATAAATGCAAGGCGTGCGCTAAACAATCAGAAGCGCGTGCAAAGTGGACTTTGCACAGCTTGTGTATTGGAGCGTGCGCAATTTGCTCGTTGTGCTCGTTGTTTGCAATATACATTTAATGACAGTTAATAGTGCGCATTTATTGATTTTCGACACAGTCGTAGAAAAAACTTTTGAATGGACCGCGTGAAATCTCCCCATGAAATCAGAAACGGCTGCTGGCTTGTATGGGGTGTTTATTAGAAAACGCCATCTAGTAAGTAAATGGACTTTTGTTCTTTAATTTTTTTTCTTTTAACATATCACAGCCAACTGGATGACGTTTTCAAATGAATACCCCTTATAATAGAAATCACGGTGCATTTAGTATAATCTATCTTTCTTGCAATAAAAGTCACTTTTTTTTGCAATAAAGGTTGAGGAATATTTTACTATCTTATTATGAATATATAGTTGAGGCTTACTGAAGAAGCACATTCGCTAAAAGTGTAGTGCAGTGTAGTTTAGTACGCGAAATTAGGTAACAGCTTAGTTCTGAGTTGGCGAGGCAGAAAACACTTTTAATATTATACAATCTAAAGTGTTTTTCCGGCTTTGAAGCCGTGGTTTAGTGGAATTTCTTCCTGACGTGTCGTCTACAGCTATAACAGACATTATCAAAGGCGATGAGGCAATGGGCGAAGTGATCTCCCGTGCTTCCTGACGTTGACTAATTCGACTGCGGTGAGCTCCGTGGTATTTATTGACCCGCCGTCGCGCTTCAGTGGAGGTTCCGGGGTGGGGGTAGTGGTGGAGCGGAGTTTCGGCGCACAGTATGTCGTAGAACCCACAGTCTGCATTTAGAAACGTGAATTCCTTTTTCCTGTTGAAATTGTTGTCGGCTTAAAGATCCCAACGTCCTCTCTCGTTAGTCTCGGATAGAAACGCTGCGATTGATATAAGATATCCACGTCGTTGAAAAGGATGTCGTGACCTTCGGAGAGAGCGTGCTCTGCTACTGCTAACTTTTGTGTTTGTCCCAGCCTACAACTTCTCTTGTATTCCGTAATCCTCGTGTTAACACTGCGTTTTGTGGTGCCAATTTATACCGAGCCACAGCTGCATGGAACTCGATAAACTCCGGGTGCCAATAGGGGATCTCTGCGGTCTTTGGCCGATCTCAAACTGGGTTCTATTGTACGAGTGGGTTCAAAGACAGTTTTAACATTGTGCTTCTCCAGTAGCCAGCCATCCTGTCCGTCACTTTGTGGATGTATGGTGCACGCTTTTCTTCATGTTCTCCCGTTGTTCCTTTCTGGCGCTCTACATTGGTTGGACGGACGGCACTATCGAACTCGTGCTTGCTGTATCCATTCCAACTAAAGGCTCTTTCCAGATGCTTCAGTTCCCATTCCAAATCAGCCGGCTCACAAATCAGCTTTTAATATTGTCACAAAGGAGCCAAAAGACATAAAAATTCTTAATAATGGTCGGCCGATGACCGGTTTAGTAACCAAGCAGTAGTTGACCCAAATTTAAAAATAAAAAATTGTAAATTTGTTTAACATGTGGGTATATCGAATCGTTCATTGACGTCATAGAAAAAAAAAGGTTGCAATCAATTGGGAAAAATTTGCTGACGTCAGAAAAAGTTAGCACGGAATTTTTTAGAGAGATACAGGAATCCGGTTTTTGGGGGACTTACGAAGAATCGATTTGGGGGTTCGCGTTTGGGCTGGTCTGGAGGTTGTTATGCCGTAAGGACGACCGACCACCATCGGGTACAAGCCCACTGTTTAAAAATAAAAAAAGAAGTTGTTTTAGGGGCTCGCGAAAAGGATCGTCTATTGGGGACTCACGAGAAGTCAGATTTTGAGATTTTGAGGATTCTAATCAATCAATCAATCATATATGCTTTATTGTTAAAGTTCAAAAACTTGAAGGCAATGCTCAGAAAAGACAAAATAATGATTGAAATTAAAAACACAGAAACACGTACATAGAAAAAAAATAAAAAAATCATTACACTACACTAATTTTAAAAATACAAAGAATCAAAATCAACCTCCTATAAAAACAATAAGCTTTACTCAGTCAATAGTAACAGTATGAGATGTCAGCAGGCCCCTACCAAATTGCTGGCATAAAAATTCATTTAACTCATAATATGTCCCACTCAACAAAAATTGCTTTAGTCTGCTTTTGAACATCTGAAAGTCGCGGATGCCTCTGATGCTTATAGGTAAATGTTATTTTTTTTTGATTTGTACATAATGGAGCCTTTGGTCAGAATGCAGGTTGGAATAGGCAAGGATATGTTAAAACAGGTAGCGAGTCACTGTAGCTGATGAATTATAAATGACGGAGTAATACTTTTTATGCATAAGGCAGGTCGTCCCGAAAATAAACAGAGTTGGCACAGTCAACACACTGCACAGCCGAAAATGCTCTCTACATGACTCCCTGGAGCCCAGACCGCATAGGAATCTAATGGCACGGTTCTGTATCCGAAACAGTGCTATAAACACGGCAGACAAACAGTTTCCCCAGAAGCATATGCCACACCTCAAGTCTTTCCCTAGTGCGTTTAACAGCCTAGCAAGCTGAAGCCAACCTCGATATCAACCTCAAAATGTGAGCATCAAACCTAAGGGAATCGTCCAAGCCCATCCCGAGGTATGTGGTGGATTTCAAATTCCTGATCAAAGTACCTCCAATGGGAATGCTGAGATTACACTTTAAATGTAATAGGTTGGTTTTAGAGATATTAAAGCTGAGCACAGTTGAATCTCTGTGTTTCCAAACTATTGTCGTATCATCGGCTTAGGATACGCACTTGCCATGTTTAATAACACTATGCAGATCATTAATATACACCAAGAACAGCGTCGGCCCAAAAACTGAGCCCTGTGGAACTCCTTCCTCCAAAGAAAAAAATTGGGAATGGAGGAATTCACTGTGTCAATAACTCGAGCGGTCGAGTTTCTCTGCAAAGGCTCACAATCGAAATTACAGGTTTAGCAACTTCCAAGAAAATGACAAGACCCTAGTTCCCAAGGATGCTACGTTTTAAAGTCAATAGCTAAAGAATTGGACTGCAAATTAAAGACAAGAAACCGTTACGCAATGTTTATTTGGAGGTCGCAAATGTTTACAACTGTTACGATATTAGAGTTTAGAGTTTTAAAAATCAATTAGCTTTTGAGATTTTGTATCAACCGTCCATTTATGCAGAGGTTTATTTATAACTTGAACGAACTCGGACGTCCAAGGTGGTCATTATCTTGTCTGCTTTCCTCCAATCCAATTGGAGTATTAGTTAAAACTGATTTCTTAGGAAGATTAAACATGGGGCGCAAGTGTGGATTAACGTGTGGACTGATGGCAGTTGATAATATTCTGGGCTGAAATATACTAAGTGTGCTGAAGAATACAATGCAATACACTCACGCTAATATGTCACTATATGTTTTTGATAAAGAGCCATTCTGGTTTTTTTTTGACACCAGAAAGTGACACGGCACGTTTTGGTTTTAGTGATGTTTCCAAGCGAAGAAAAATATGTACTGAAAGTGCACAAGCCTAGGACGGACTGGTAAGTTTGAGAGCTTAATAATCCACCCCGCTTGCCGCTTTGCATCGCATAAATACATCATTGCTTTTGGTTGCACCTTAACCTAGAAGTAGTACCTACTAGTTAGTGCATGGCCCCCGACCCGGGGGGCTCCTAGGAGGAGCCCCCAGGACCCACAAAAACCCCAAGCCCAAGACCTACATATAAGTATTCATACAAAGACCCAGCTCCATACCTTGTCATGTTTGAGTAGCTCAGAGTACCGACGAGAACATAGGAAACTTACACCCGATGATGGTGGGACGTTTTCTCCAAACTAACAATGTGAAAGAAGTGGAAAAAACTGCCAGAAAAGGGGAAAATAGGGTTGGAATACATTTCAACACCTCCTCAGCTGCCAATCTGTTTCTTGAAAACAAGGCTCTGCGAGAAATGAAGTGAGAAGCACACGTACCTGCATCCATGGTAACATGCAAAGGAATTGCGAGAGGAATAATAAATGATCTTTCCAATGAAAATATTGTTAAAGAAGGAAAAACCTCAACTGAGATAAAGCTACTCGAAGATAGAAGAATCCAAAAGAGAATCATCACAGAGCAAGGTGATAATACCTATGTGGACACAGAGTCAGTAGTCATAACCTTTGAAGGTAAGATAATTCCAACTAATATTATAATTGACTACTATAATGCAAATGTTCACCTCAACTCAACCTCTCAACCTCCTGTAATGCTGTGCTACAAATGCTTAAGGTACGGACACTCAATGAAACAATATAGAAGCAAAGAAAGATGTCCAATATGTGGAGAGAATCATGAAGAAGTGACTTGTACACTGAATCCCAAATGTATATACTGCAAAGGAGAGCATAAGGCAACAAACAGAAATTGCCCAGAATATGGAGGCCAAAAAGAAATAAAAAGGCACATGGTTACAGAAAACATTTCATATTTTGATGCCAGACAGTTAGTACCTAAGACATATGATGTAGGGACGGAAGGAACAACAAGGCAGGGATTTAGAGGAGATATTCCCAGGGATTTTCCTCGAACACTTCTCAGGCAAGAAACAGACTTAATTGAAGTAGCGCAAAGACACCTCCACCTAGGCACAGCCAAAAGTCCATTATCGCAAAGACCAGCATACTCACATGTGACCAACATTGCGAAAAGGAAGAAACCAGCATCACTCAATCAAGGGTATGATAGGGAAGCCCACAGTGGCTGCCTATTCCCTAGTCCATGCAGACAACAGAGACAGGAGATGGCATCCCCAGCACCCAGTGCACAAAGTATGCAAGACATCATACCTACGCCCATAGAGGATATCCTACGGGAGTATGTTATGATGATGAAAATACCCCTATCTCTCAAACAAATGATAATGGAACATATAGGAAAGGGAAACGAGCCGGAAGATATGGACATAACACCAAATATAACTGCTTTAAACGCTCAGAACAAACGATCATACTCCAACACACCTTGATACATCTTTACAGAGATGAATTTAGTACAGTGGAACATTAGAAGCCTTAATGCTAACTATAATGATCTGGTAGCACTACTGAATGATTACGACCCTGACTTGGTAATGTTAAATGAAACATAGCTTCAAAATCATCAAAAATATAATTTCAGACACTACTCATTGCTCAGGCAAGATAGACAAGATGGAAAGGCATAGCAATGCTTATTCACTCTTCGATCCCATACAAGATCCTTAACTTTAGTCTAAATATCAACATTGCGAGGCTCCAAATCATGGGGATAATGTTTAAAGATACAATATATATGACTGGATATTGCCCACCGGACATGCGATTTACATATGCAGATGTGACTGCAATCCTAGATAGCATGGATGGATCCTTTGTATTTATGGGGGATCTCAATGGACAGAACGAGGCATGGGGGTCTGGAAATGGGAATCACACAGGTGGAAATATCCTAATGGCTGTAAACAATAGCGATTGTGATCCTAAACTCGGGCGAAGCAACTAGAATTACTCCGCCAGCACACCATAAAAGCTGTCCTGATCTAACCATAGTGTCAGAGGCCCTGGCCCGGTACTGGCACTGGGGCGTCCTGAAGACCATGGGGACTAGTGACCACCTACCAACCACTTGTCGCAAAATAGGTGGTGAACTCCCGCGTATTCGAAATGCACCTATCTCACGATGGAAGACTGGAGGCCCTAACTGGGAGAAGTACAAATTGGAGCTGGAAATGCTTGGCCCATATGATACTTATGATAAATTGAGGGATAGTATTATTTAAGCCGCAACAAGTGCCATTCCAAGAACCAGAGACCAAGCTATTTCAAATAGTTTTCAGACTAAACCTAAATGGTGGGACAATTCCTGTGAATTGGCTTCCAAGGAAAGGATAGCGTTTAGAGCATATAAAGCTCTCCAGTCAGAAGAAAACTTTCTGTCATACAAACGACAATCAGCTAGAGCCAGAAGAATTATCCGGGAGAGAAAAAGGACTAACTTTAGAGAGTTTACAGAAACCCTCGTCCAGAGAGACACCAATGGGAGATGTCTGGAAGGTGATCAGAAAATTTGCAAACAGTTGCCCGGAGAAGAACCACCCAACTGAAACTGAGGACTGGTTGATAGATATGCTGGATTCATTGACTCTCCCACAAAACCCCTGGGAAGTTTATCAGGACAGGGGGCATGTCCCTCATATTGATTTTACCATGGATGAATTGGAAGTTGCGCTACTTAACAGAAAGGAAAGCACCCCAGGTCGGGATACTGTGACATATTCCATATTGAGTAACCTAACACCAGCTGCCAAAACATGCCTATTGGAAACATATAACCTAGTGCTCAAAAAGAGATTAAAATTCCAAAAGACTGGAAGGAACATCTCATCCTACCCATCAAGAAACCTGGAGGAAACGCAGCAGACCATAGGGACTACAGACCCATAGCGCTACAATCGTATGCCTCCAAAACCCTGGAACACATGATAAAGAACAGACTCGATCAATGCTTGGAAAACAATCAATAGATCTACCATGGAGAACATTGTGATACTGACTTCGGACATCAACAAGGCCTTTGTTTCAAATGAGGTGACAATATGAATTTTCATTGACCTTAAGACTGCCTACGACAATATTACATATGATGAAACCATAATTGACCTGATCGTACATTGTGGAACGACCGGAAAATTTTTATTAGATCCCCAAACAAGAGTAAAATTGTGGGACCCGGGAAGGCACATGAAGGACTTCCGCAGGGCTCACAAATAAGCCCACTTATGTTTAATGTGTACACAGTATCCTGATGATTTAGTCATTTATACGTCAGGAGGAAACGTGGATGCAGTCGTAGAGCGACTGCAGGAAGGTTTGGATCGAATCGGGGAATGGCTTCGTCAGAACGGATTGGAAATATTGGCACGAAAAACCAAAGTAATGCAATGCAATAAAGGTAATAGAAGAGTCCCTACACAGAATCTGATGATCAATCAGCACAATCTGGAATGGGTGGCCCAATATAAATTCGTGGGAGTCATACTAGATTGTAAAATGACTGGACAACCGCAAATAGACTCGGTCTGCCTGAGGGCCAGCAAAAGTCTGAGCGTCATGAAGGCGATCTGCCGCACCTGGTGGGGAGCAGATAGCAAAGTGCTGCTGAACGTGTATAAGGGCATTGTGATCCTAGATTCTAGAATATATCTAGAATCTAGGATATAGCATCTAGAATATAGCATACAGAGACTGATGCGCGTCTCCAATACCCAATGGAGAAAGCTCGACCGGGTGCAGTATCAGGCATTGCAAATCATCACGGGATGCATGAGAAGAACCCCCTCTAATCTACTGCTGGCTGAAACTGGTGAAATACCCCTATTCTTGCCCAGAATCTGGCTGTGCACCAAATTTGTCTACAAAAGAGCTGCGCTGGAGAATGACCTGGCGATGAGCAAACTCATGGATTTATATATATAATGTATAACGAAAACCCACAGTATGTGAACAACACACCGATGCCACCGATAATGGATGCCATGGACATTGTACTAGGACAATTGGCAACATTACGCAAAACACGGAGGCTTCCCTGTCATGTTTATGAATTTGAAATTCAGAATAAGCCTCTTGATTGGCAGAACTCTGGAATCCAAAAGCACTCGGCGGACGCAAACGACACTCTAAAGGAGATACTGCATAACAAATATGAAGGATATGAGAGAGTATGCACTGATGCGTCCCTAGACCCGCTGACGGGACGCAGTGGAGTGGGAATATTTAACCAGGACAGAAAACTGAAGATCAGTGGAAGATGCGTGGTGAACACTTCAATCTGCTCTGCGGAGGTAATGGCCATGTATATCGGAGTCAACACAGTCACGCCCGGAGCCACCAGGGCGGTTGTAATTTCGGACTCGCAGAACGCCATCAAGAGGGTAATAAGCCAGGGAATAAGGGCAAAGGCGGACCATGTGGCACTAAAAACAAGAAAACTCATAATAGGGAGAATTGAAGGAGGTCCAGAAATCAAGAACCTGTGGGTGCCATCGCACTCTGGGATCAAGGGCAACGACGTGGCCGATGAACTGGCTGCCCAAGGAAGGGAGGGGCAGAACCTGTTCAATCGAAAATTGACACACATGGATCTTCTACTAAGAGAGAAGAGAAAAATCTGGCAACAATGGGTAAACCAATATGAAGCAGAATCTGTACATAAGGGAACGTACTACAGGCAAGTGGTAGAAAATCTCCAGCGCGTCCCTTGGATTTGCATGGGGGAAAAAACTAACCGCTTTAAATCAAGCACTCTATCACGCATGAGAACTTCGCATTGCTTAACACCTAAACAACTCGCCAAAATTGGCATCACAGATAACGAGCTGTGTGCATGTGGTCAAATAGGTGACATTAATCATGTGATTTTTCAGTGCCCCACAAGGGACCCACAGAACCAGCGATTGTATAGAGACCTTAGCGCCCGCAAGCGGGGGGAAGGACTTCTTGCAAGCTCTCAAGCGACCCGGGGAGACCTCTCCGAAAAGCACATCTTCCAAAGGGAGAAAAGGATTTAAGGGGATAAACCTTAAATTGGCTGGCTGTACGTTACTCTGGTGACGAGAGGCCATAGTAACTGAAGAAGAAGAAGGAAGAAGAGCCATTGTGTCTCAATTATGGGAGTTTATTGAGATACGAGATTCTATTAAGAGAATAGCAGAAAAAGAACGTGCTCTAGCTATGCCATCTGTCTTTCGTCAAAGGCAGGGGTTTCTTCGTCTCTTGAAGGTAATTTCTACGAGACCAGGAGTCGATCTTACGTCTGTCGAACGGGCAACGTGTTCATTTGGACACAGAACTGTGGGAGTGAATCCAGGGCCATAAAAGCGAAGGTTATCCAGATCCAAGAGTCGCCGGTTTGACCCCCAATATTTATTGAGAATTGCTTACTCAGCACAAAAACCGGATATCGTGGCATGACTTAGAGCTAAACAAGGTCACAAACTTCATAAAAATGTTAGCACTAAATGCTGGTAAAACGGACGTGCTTCCAGACGTTGACTCGTCGACAATCAACGTCGGGAAGCACAGGAGATCACACTGCCGCAGCTGTAGACGAAACGTCAGGGAGAAATTTCATTGGACCACGGCTTCAAAGCCCGGAAAACACTTTAGATTGTAATTGGTTAATGTTTGCTTTTTGGTTTGAACTTTTAAGTTTCTCTCGTAGTTATAAGCATATTTATAACCCTAAAGACAACCTTGCTATTAAGGTATGTTGAATTTGAGGGTCTAAACGTCAAATGACGACGTAATTATCACATGACAAAAAGCCAAGTCATGACGTCTTGTTTGTGTAATCAGTAATAACCATTTCGGTTGAATACATTTGGCAATTATCGGTAATAACTGATTGTCCGCTTGAACGCGGCTTATGTTTGGTTTTACTTCAATGTTTTCAGAAGAGCTTCTTATCTGGTTTAACTTGGATTTATACACAAATTAAATTAGATTAAATTAACATTAAAATAAAATAGATTAAACTAAAGATTTGGATTCAATTATGCGGTCTAGAATTAACAATAAATGTTTGTATGTAGTGTGTACAGCTGTACAAATTCCACTGATCTGCAGTCATCTACAGGTCCATTTTAAGGTAGTAACACACAAAAATTTAAAGAAATTTGGGAAAAAGATCCAAAAATTAAAACAAATTAAGGGTGACTTTTACAAGGTCAAGTAAAACTTCAGATTGAAGATAAAACTCCAGATATAATCTACATTGCATTGTTTATCTGTCAGATAAACAGTGCAATGTGCATCAAGTCTGGTGTTTTATCTTCAATCTGAAGTTTTACTTGAACTTGTAAAAGTCGCTCTAAGACCGATTATGAAGTGATAAAAAAGATGGTTATCTCCTAGATTAGTTTAATTTAGTTTCATTGATAATTGATGTGCATAAATCGTCTTATGGAGACACATATGTTTAACATTTTTTTACTGCTACTTTAGTTAAGTTTAAACTCATTAATTTGTGTATAAATCCGTCTTTAGGGTTTCATCAGAGTATCTATTTTATTTATATAGCACCATGCTTCTTTGTTTATATGTCTACCTACACATTTACAATGAAACTACATGTCATAGAAACTGACACATTTTATATATTATACATCTTTTTTTAACAGTTTTTTTTTCGCATTTTAGACATGCGGGTTTATTTTTATATTTTAGATTTTTGTACTTAGTAATAATTTAATTAACTTAAGAACCCCTGGGTCAGAGGCCCTTGGATTTCCTAAGCTCGTCACCCTCAGGGCATAAACATCTACCTTATGCCCTTGATACATAAAATAACTACTATAATCCATAGACAAGTTCAAATTATAGAACATGTAAGTATCCTTACACTTACTTATCAACAGTAAATGACTATAACATAGTAGACTTATTTATCAACATTACATTCTTTATTAACACAACATTAACATTTTGCATTGTTGAAAATTTTCCTGTCCTTTTCTGTTTCTTTTTCTGTCCCTAAATACTTAAATGTTTTGAAGAGGAACAGAAAAAATTTAAATTTAATAGTATTCTATATGGCAACGCGGAAAATTTTTTATTGAACATTTCACGCAATGATAACGTCTCATTCCATTTGTCATTTAATAACCTTATCCAATATGTAAGTCCAAGCAAACTTAAACGGCCTGTAAATTGGATTATCTTATATTTACCCTGAACCCAACAGAACTGATAAACAGCATCTGAATATTATGGTGAAGAAAAAGTTATCAGTCATGTTGTTCTCTTACTAGCGGTGGAAGGGTAGAAATACTTACAAAGCGCTCTTGAGCTGCCAACTAGAAACTGGTATAAGTATGTACAACTCTCAAGATCATAATTCAATAAATAAAGGAGTTTCATAAACATGTTTATAGGTAATTTATTAAAGAGGTAAACTAATCAACCTTAATGTCCCCAAAGGAATTTTGCTATGGGTATAAGAATACAACCCTAGAGATTTTTCATTACAGGTAATAAAACTCTTTTAAGTTAATCATTATTGTCGTGAATTTAGTAAAACCAAGGTCCTATATGGCTTATAAAGGGTATCAGTTTCTAATTTATGCGGTTTTCATAGCAGACTTAGTTCGTTAATTAGTAACGCTAACCTTCAATAGTATATCGAATCTTCTTATTACCACTCTTCGAATAATGCGTATCACAGACTTAAGGGAAGAATTCAGAAGAAATTGGGTTAACCTCACCGGGAAAGGGGATGGATGCTTGACCGATGAAATAGTTTCAAACATCAACGTCCATTGGCTGCAATACTCACCACCACCAAACCTAAATTTCACTATATTAGCGGTGCTGTATGTTATAATAATGGTGATTGGCATTTTCGGAAACGCAGTAGTGATCATCATGTTTTTGAAGTAAGTATACCCATATCTCATTCATTTATTATTGTCATCCATTTAGCTTTGGAAATATGACTTTGATATACTTATTGTACCTGCTCAACATGTACTAAATAAAAGTAGATGACAAGGGTAAGTGAATGAGATATCTATATATAAGGCGCAGCTTGGGGTAATAATCACCTAGGAGACTTGGACGTGTCACTTTGATCAAAATGAACTAGCAGAAATGTCAAATTTCTCAGCCTACTAAAAGAGGAATATTGTTCTGAAACAAGTATAAATAAATTTTAATTTCTTTGTTTTAGTTATAAACCCTTAAGAACTGCACCCAATTTTCTGGTTGTCAATTTAGGCGTCAGTGACTTTTTGACCATGATAAAAATGCCGATACTCATTTACAATGCTTGCTATAGCTGTCCAGTTTTGGGAAACTTTGGTAAGGATTTTTCGTAGTTTACCTGCCTATAGCCAGGCGAAGAAGGTTTCAAAATCTAAACCTTCGCCATTCTGATCACAAAAAATATTTTCTAATCGAAATGGCCAAGGTGTTTCCTTCTTAGTTGAAAATATTTGGGCTTAGTAGCATATTTGAGGTAAATAGTAAATAAGCAAATGTTTTATAAGAATTGTTTCAGCTTGCACTGCCTACGCCTTTCTTGGTGGCCTAAGTGGCACAGCCTCCATAAGTACTTTGGCAGCTATTTCCTATGTCAGATATGCGGCTATCAAATATCCATTGAGACGCTTTTCCAATGCCAAAATTTATATTTGCATTGTAAGTAATTATAGCTCATTTAATAACAGTAAAAAAATATTTTCTATGCTTTAGGCACTCTCATGGGTTAATGCCTTAATCTTCTCTACCGCGCCCCTTCTGAACCTTGGCTTGGACAAATACCAGTACGAGGGGTACCTAATAACCTGCAGTTTCGCCTATTTGACAGAAGACTACAGTACCAAAATTTACATCCTTACTTTTTTTGTTGCCGCCTTCGTGGTTCCTACAGTTGTAATAGCTTTCGGTTATTATAAGATTGTAAAAGTAGTTTTTGCGAGATCCCAGGCAGATTTTAAAGACAGGGATTCCATCAGGTTTTATTGCTTATAAAGTAGCTCTTTTATAAAAAAATGAATTCCTATGTTTTGCTTATAGGTTTATTAAAGAAGAACAGAAACGCAAACAAGAAACAAAACTGGCATTTACCATCTTGATCGTGATCTTTTTGTGGCTATTTTCATGGACCCCTTACGCCATCGTGGCACTTTTAGGAATTTTCAATCAAAAGCACCTAATAACTCCCTTGGTCTCCATGGTACCGGCACTCTTCTGCAAGACAGCCAGCGCAATAGATCCCTACATCTACGCCATATCTCATCCAAAGTTCCGGGAGCGGCTTTGTAGGCTTATAGGTAAAAATACACCTAAGAACCTATCTGTAATCTCCCATCGTCAAACTGTTACCCTCGATCACACAATTGATGAAGGTGTGGAAATCGAAATTGTGGAGCTTAAGTTTGTGAGAAGAGTCGAAAAGGGGGATAATAGACGTTTGTCCACCATTAATGAAAGTGAATTTGATTCAAACGTTAGGCTCCAGATAAGAAAGCAATTGTATAAGGCCAGTTTACTAGGTCTGACCCCCAGTTTCACCAATAGAACTTCGAGTTTACGGAAATTGACCAGGCGAATGTCTTCAGCGAGGTCGTTGCAGGTAAGCGACGATGAAAATGAAACTGAAATCTGAATTTTAAAAACAATTCTGTCTATGTTTACAATAAATGTATGTGTCTATTATTTTTTTTGCGTATTGGTTTTGGGGGCTTAGGGTACATGCAGGGGCAGAGCCAGGAGAAGGGGCCATCGCCCCCCTTTTTTTCGACTCATTTCTTGGGAATATTTGTTTGACTAACTGATAAGCGCAAACGCACAACTGAAAAGATTCATTTTGACGATTTTTGAAATCGACCTTGGAAGGGGTCTATCTCCGAAAATATTGTACCTACAGAACTTCCGATGGTGGGAAGAAGCCATCAAAAAAGGAAAAAACAGTTGGGTTCACTTCGATAGGTTTAGGCGTTCTCAAGTTACAGGCGGTCAAAGTTGAGAATTGGGAAAAAAGTTGTAACCCCCCCCCGCTCCCGTTGAACATTTTCGATAAAAGTAAGTGTAAGTGCTGAATAATGACCTCTGGAGGAGTCTATCTCCGAACATATTGCATCTACGGAACTTCCGATGGTGGGAGGTGAAAGAGGACATCAAGGTCAAATTTGAGAATGGAAAAAAAAATCGTACCCCCCCCCCTTTTTTTTTTTGGACGTTTTCGAAAATAATTCGGAAAAATGTCTTTGATGTTTTTGAACAGAATGGCACGCTTGCAATCCTCTAAGAACGCAACCAACTCAATTCGGAGGTTTTTTAAACACAATGGTCAAGAAACGCAATTATAAAAGTGCTTAAAAATAGACTTCCGAAGGGGTCTATCTCCGAAAATATTGCACCTGAGGAACTTCCAATGGTGGGAGGTGAAAGAGGACATCAAGAAAACTAACCTGAACTAAAGCTGATGAAAATAACCCGACATCACGGATTTGCAGCTATTGAACTCGACACAGTCATTGTCATCTTATGCTACTTCTCTCCAAACAAAACCCTGCAAGCATTTGAAAACTTTCTGAGCCAAATAGAAACTTACCCACGTTCTCCAACGCAAACGGCAGCCCATTAATAGACATCACAGCCTCATCAAGCAGAATATGTAATAAAATTAGCAATTGGCACGTAGTTAACAATATAGACAGCCTAAGCGGATATTTTTACATAACATATGAATTAACATTTTCCGAACAAGAAGTAACGAACAACAAAGAAAACTTGGAAGGGTGGAAATTGGACGAAATGGGCAAAATAAAGATAGAAAACTACCTCAAACAAGACACACAGACGAAACTAAACACTGCTGAAGAGCTGACCAAATACCTGAAACGGATTTATGCAATAAACTACTCCCAAAAAGAAAATCACCAAACTCAAACTATAGACCTGCACACTGGTGGACAACAGATATTGCAATGAAAAGAAAACAGTGCAAAAAAATCAGAAGAACCCTCACAAGAATAAACGCAACACCGTCTAACGTAAACGGAAAAGAGGAAATTAAAAAGTTATACAAAAAAACTAAGCAAGAACTGAAAAAAAATGATCAAAAGTGAAAAACAAAAAAGTTGGACCAAATTGTTGGACGAAACGGAACAAGACATATGGGGACGGGGCTATAAAATAGCATGCTCTAAACTAAATATCAAACCAAAAATAACTCTAGATAAAGAAACCCAAATAGAGCAATTTTACAAACTGTTTCCCTCACATCCTATTAGAAGATGGCACAATAAAACAATAAAAAATGGCACAGTACCCATAGTAACTACAGAGGAAGTGATATCAGCAACAAGAAACATCAAGAGCAAAAAAGCCCCGGGACGAGACAACATCACCTCTGAAATAATTAAAAAAGCTATAGAAAATAAACACTTTGTAGACAATATGGTAAATGTAATGAATCCATACGTGACGACCGGAACTTTTCCTGAAATATGGAAAAAAGCAAAACTAGTTTTGATAGAAAAGCCGCAAAAGAACCCCAACGACATCCAAACTTATAGACCCCTATGCCTCATAAATATGCTCGGAAAAATTCTGGAAAAAATAGTAAAAGATAGACTAGAAAAAAAAGACTTTATCCACGAACACCAATACGGTTTCAGAAAAGGACGCAGCACAATAAGTGCCCTACAAAAAGTAAAAGAAATTGTCCAAGAAGTTAACAAAGTAGCGTACAAAAACAAGAAGTTTTCAGCAATGGTCACCATCGATATAAAAAATGCGTTTAACTCAGCCTCCTGGACAAACATCATCAAAGCGCTACAATCGGCAAATGTAAGCAGCTACCTGCAACAAATTATCCAGGATTACCTTGAAAACAGAACTATTACTCTCCCCTGCGGCGAGGAAATGAAAATGAGCTGCGGAGTCCCGCAGGGCTCAATAATAGGGCCTCTATTGTGGAACCTTTTCTACAATAGGGTACTCAGGGAAATACAACTGGAAGAGACGCAGTTGATTGCATACGCTGATGACCTCTCATTAATAACAGTAGCAAAAACCAAAGAATCACTAGAGGCAAGAACAGAATTGGCAGTCACAACAACAAAATACTTACTACACAAAATGGGGCTTGAAGTAACAGTACAAAAGACAGACTTAATAATCTTAAGCGGAAGAAGAAAGCTGACAGAACTTCAACTAAACATAGACGACAAGCAAATAGTCTCAAAGAACTATATCAAATACATGGGCCTCAATATTGACAAGGACTTCAAATTCCACACACATATAAGAACCATATGCAACAAGGCGAAGACAGTAATAAACATGCTCTCAAGGGTCACACCAACAAAAAACGGACCAACATTCACCCAACGCAAAGCACTAATGAGCACCGTGACATCCATCATTCTCTATGGATCACCGATCTGGGAAAATATAACAACCTATAAATACTACGCTGCACTCCTAGAGAAGACAAACAGGCAAGTAGCTCTAAGAATCACGAGGGCATACAGAACTGCCCCCACTACCGCACTCCTAGCAATAGCAAAGATACTCCCCATAAAACTACAAATAAGGCAAAGGACGCAATTACACAACAGCAAAAATAAAACTCAGATAGCTGAAATAAAAGATGAAGTACACAGAGAGTGGAGTAATGAATGGAATAACTACAAAGGAACAGCAAAGACTTTCTTCACAGACCTAGAAAAATGGATAACTACAGACTGGACAGAGACAGACCATTACATGACGCAAATATTTACAGGACACGGAGTATTCGCGGAATACCTTCACAGAATAGGAAAGAAGACAAGCCCAGGTTGCGAATACTGCGACCTCACACAAATAGACAACTCACTACATACTCTTTTCAAATGCCCAAGACAACTGTACAATGTGAACACAAATTAGCCCGAACAACATCGCTTCACTACTCTTGTCAAACAAAAAAAACTGGGAGGCAATAAAACAATTCATAACAGTGACAATGAAAACAAAAATCGAGGACGAGAAAAAGAAACAAGAAATGGACCAACGACTGTAAATTTAAAAAAAGAGAGGAAGAAGAGACACAAGAAAAATTTACCCTGAAGTAATGCCGTAAGGCGATACCGGGAAGAGAGGGATGGAGTTTAGTCAGTCGGTGCCCCTGGAGGGAAGACGCCAAACTGACACTATGTGGGAAACCTCGATCGCCATGTGCCAAGCCCTCATGTCTGTATAGCAGATTCTCTAATCCTCTATAAAAAAAAAAAGTTACTTGCGGTCAAAGTTAAGAACGGAGAAAAAAGTTGTAACCCCCCCCCCCCCCCCGTGGGTTACATGAGGCCACATAGGCTGAAGGTAAAACACTTGCTAAAATGCAGGCATTTCTTAATTAGCCATTCATCTCCACTAATCGGGCAAAGTTTATGTATTTTGATGCTAGACGTGAAGTGTCCTTCCAGAATTAATAAACATGACTCGAAGTATAAAATTGTCTCTATTGGAATTAATCGGAAGAGAATTTAGAAAACAATTTCGCCCTTTCATATACATATTTCACAATTACGAAGATAGTCTTTAGTTGACATTTAATATTTTTTCCCATGTGTTCTAAATTAGGATGAAGCGTCTAATTTAAGCTAAAAGTTCCGTTTTCAATTGATTTTTTTTCTCAAGTCTACGGTTGCTGACATACCGGTTTCATAAAATGTCTCTAAAAAAAATTTTAAAAACCTTGTATTTTAGCAATGTCTTAATATAGAACAACCAAACTTTAAAAATATTTACTTACGTCATTGATGTCTTTAGTTAAGAAAAACTTGAAGTGACTGGCACCTTAAAAGGGGTGATTTAGGGGTGGGTCACAACTAAATAATTTAGAATTTTGGTAACTTTCTAACTGTAATTAATTTACGATCGATTTCCCATAGTTTATTAGCAAATTCAATATTACACATTTTTTTCTTGTCAATTCTTGAACTGATGATTTTTGACAAAACATTGGTATTTTAATAAGTCTTGTTTTGTCCTCTAGACGCACCTGTTCTATGTCCATTTCTCATTGTGTTCTGGTATATTCACTCTAATTTTCCTTCTCTTCTCTTATTTTTGTATAGTTTTATGAAGTTCTTGATTCTTTACTATTAAGTTTTTTATTACGCTCTTTACTTTTCCATATTCTAAAAATTCTTTGCCTTGCGGCTGCAATCTCTTACTCTTTCCTTTAGAAACACATTTAGTGTTTCTTCTTTTGTGCTTCATATGGACCAATCAACCATCCTCTCCTATAATTTTTTCACTGTTCTTTTTCTTTATTAACATTTTCTGTCTGGCACCTTTTACTTGAAGAACATTCTCTTCAATTCAATTTTAGGTTTAAATCCTTTGTGTCTAGATTGACTTGGATGTTTCTTTTTCATTTTTTCTTTCTCTTATTCCATTTGAGTTGTGGATTAATAATATATTTTTTTATTCTAAATTTGTGTAACTTCTACTAACTCTTGTATTTTAGCAACTTTCCAATTTTGTTTAATTTTTTTCCTCCTTTGCTTTATGTCCCTTATTAATAAATCTTCCATGTGTAGCTGTTTATCTTACTTCCTTTATTTCGCTTTAGTTATTTTTGCTTTTGATTTTTTTTTTATATTTCTTTTTTAATCTATTTTTTAATCAAGTCCCATATACAAGTCGTACGTATACAAGTCAATGGCATGGTGTAAAAAGACTATAATAATTATAGGGTGGTTACAGTTAAAGTTTAAGTGTCAGCCAATCGAAGCTAGCTTGTTGTATCATAAGGGTGGAACTTTGCCTTTGTCGTTACATAGCGTGCCCCATAACTCTGGCGATATGGGAAAATAGAAATAGTATGTGTAAACATGATTTGACATCAAGTTTTCTGTATCAAATTTTTCTATAAATTTACACAATTTTCTAAACTAATTTATATGTTGGTATCAATCACCGATTTCGTCAAATGGTCGAAAAATTTCCTCAAAGACACTAACTTGTTAAAGGTAGTTACTAAAAAAATCTATAAATTTGACATTTTTGATCTGACACTTGATCATCACAGTGATTTCGAGATATAAGATCTACACAAATGTTTTGATCAAGGCAATTATACCACCGGTTTTTTAAATATTTATGACGCACTGTTCGAATTGGTAACCATCAGTAATCAATTTACACATCTCAACCTCGAGGTCCTAGTGGCTAATTGTTAATAAACACCCTGATATTATCATAATCTTTATTTTTTAAGTAACCTTAGTAATTAAAATATGCAAAACTAGAATTCAGTAGGTATTTGTTAAATTTCTTTTTCTGCATTTGCTGCACTTTTCTAAGAGTTTTACTCCCTCCTACTATTCCAATCCCAAGTTACATGGTCAATTCTTATTAACAGTCCATATTTGTAGTTTTTCATACATGCAATCTTTAACATTTATGAGGTGTGCTAACCCAATCTTTAAAACCATTTCCCTCATTTTAAAACATTGCCTCTTTTTGTAGCATTCCCTGCTAATACGACAATGCTGTCTGCTTATGACTTCGCTTCTAAGCCAATAGTAACTCAGTTTTTATTTTATTTTGTATATTATCCAATCATTAGTTTTATCACAGTATAAGGAATAGTACATTATATCAGTATCGTCAGTTCGTGTCGGCACTTTTGATATTTCCAAAACTAAAGCGTGCCGCGCGCAACTGTACAAACACATGCGTTGCACTGCCAAAACCGGCCAAAATCGATTTGGTGGTGCACCGCTGACTGACGTCACTGATATAATGTATTATTTCTTATACCGTGGTTTTATGCATCAGTGGTCGCAGTTATTCCTTCCAAAATGGTTCAATGTGATTGACTTCAACTCGGCTTTATTTTTTTGTGACCTTTCCCCTCTGTTTACATCGGACCTAGCCCCACCTGCTTAAAAGAAGAATAATATACAATAGCAATCTAATTTAATTGATTTTCAAAAAAATCAATTTTTTTGTTTTCTAGTACTTTTTATGGTGTTTTACAATTTGCTAAATTTAATACGACCCCGGTATATCGGATTTTACGCTGTGGCTCCTCCGATGAACTGCCGCAGCACCTTCAGCATTCTAAGGATCACGGGGTGCGTTTCGTAATTAACTTATTTGGTAGATACCTGAATATATTTAAATGTAGTCAATGTACTGCTGGTATAAATGAAAAGCACAAAGGCAAATTAAAAATTAATGTGTAATTTGAAAATATGGTTTGGGGATTAGAAACAAAAAGTTGAATTGTATATTGTGTTGTATGTATTTACATAATAGCAATGGTGATCATATTTTGCTAACCCTAGGGTTAAAAAAATACGTTACGTGCACGTAATATACCAATAAATTTGATTTTTTTTCAATTCCATAACATGGAGATAACTATCAGTGTCACTACAACAGAATCAAATCAAGTAGGTACTTCTTGATTACAAAACCCTCAGCTAAAAGTCTAAACTAACTTCGTGATACGTCCTTATATCTCTGATTGTATCCTGAACATTACCAAACATCAAAATATACCCCATTTTGCATTAAAAATATGCTAAGCATGTTTAAGAAAGATATAGTTCTTAGGAAACTTCAACAGGCAATTAAGACAGCAACCCCTTAATCTTCAAGTTTAATCTTCAACAAATAGTTTTGTATTATTCCTTATTATTTGTCATTAAGCATTTGTTTTAACGCTTTACATTTTTTAAAACTTTTGCTTTGACGATTTTGCAATTCCAATTTTACTGTATAAATTGTAGAAATGAGAAAAAACTAATTTATGAAACCTAAAATGATAGCAATACAAATTTTTAAATCCCTAGGAACGTTGTTCAGAAGGGATGTTATTCGGTCAAGTTATTGTACTAACCTGAACTAAGACTTTTTTGGTGGGGTGTCTTTTAATTTATGACATTACAGCGAAAGTAAATCGAAAACTTGGCATTCCTAATTTTGGATCTAGTGTAACTGTCCTACTTATCGACTATAACTACAACAATCTGTCGAAGAGTTTGGAAAGCTATGGAATAGAGGACAAAGTCATGACCTACTAAAATCTCTTATTTCGTCCTCCAATGATCCGCCTTAATTCCTCCAAGAACTACAAAATTGCATTTTTAGACACTTTTTTGTAATTTTTCAATGATTATGGCATTAATCCTAACCAGTATTTTTCCAAAAATTCCACATTTGCATTTTTAGCTTTGAATCATTTTTCAAAGATTTTTGGCCTTAATCCTTACTTGACATTCTCGAAATTTTTTAAGCCTTTTTAGACAAATTTGACTTTTTTTTAGGCCAAAAATGTATTTTACCAAAAACAAAAAAAATAGAATATTTTAATGAATTGTGTCTGATTTTGTCGTATAATTAAATTTCTCAAAAAAAGAAACAGCAAGTTTCTGTTTCTATACAGGTAGTTTAATGCATTTTTTTGAAGTCTCAAGCCGTCTCGAAGAAGTCTCAAAATATTTAATAATTTTTTAACTTTCTAAAATCAATCCATAAAGTTTGTATTCATTTTTAGCTAATTATTGCCAATAAAAACAATGTTTTAGTACTAGTTTTGAAACCTCAAACAGTTCTCAAAATATTTACAAATTTTTTTTATTTTACAAAATCGGTCACGAATTTTCTGTTTGTGTATAGCTCACTTCTCAGCTTCTAACAAACATAATAGTCTAAAATATTTTTTGGAGCCTCAAAGCCTCTAAGATAATGCATTATATTAAATTTTTCCACAATAAACTCATTAAGTTTGTATTCATTGTGGAAGTTTGTATTCATTTTTCGTTAAATTTTCGGTCGTTTATCGACTTCTTGGTAACCTCAAACCGTTCTCAAGATGAACCTGAACTAACATGATCTTCTAGTGAATTCGAGATATTTCGAGTTTCGAGATATTTATTTTTCAAATTTTCAAATTTCAAACTTTTCAATTTAGGCCCACAAAGTTTTTATTTGTTTTTAACTAATTTTTCCCAACCAACACAAAAGTCTAAAGAACTTTCCAAAAAAAAAAAGATTACGAACTACGCAGCATCAACTAGACACGTTGTATATTGGGTACTGGCAGCAATTAAATTACACTAAAAGAATATTAAACGGAAAGCAACACAACTATTTCTTTAGTCAAAAAACTAGTTATTTGCAAAATTTAAAAAATGCAAAGTAGAGGTTAGATTAGAATTAGAACTAAAATTTTTGAAAAAAAAAACTAATTTTACATAAAAATAACAGTTTTTTTTTAAGTCAGGCAAGGATTAAAGCCAAAATACGTGAAAAATTACTCAAAGAGGGTGAATATACAAATTTGGAGGTTTTGAAAAAAATTCTAATTAAGATTACGGCTAAAATCAGTTTCTAGCCAAACTCACGTTAGGATTAAGATCAAAACTGAAGCTAAAATTGTTTAAAAATGACTCATTTCATCAAAGAAAAAACAATTTGGACATTTTTGGAAAAAATCCGGTTAGAATTTAGGCCAAATTACGTAAAAAATGACTCAAAGTGTGTAAAAATACAAATTTGAAAATTTCGAAAAAAATTAATTAAAGAATGAAAGTCACGCGAAAATCAACTAAAAATTACTAAAAGCGTCAAAAATGCAGAACAAAAGTTTGTAAGCAAATTCAGGTTAGCATTGGGATTTAAAAATTACACAGAGGGTCTAAAAATGCAAATTTTAAGTCTTTGGAGATATACAGATTAGAATGAGAAGCAAAATTGTTTGAAAAAAACTCCTTTTACCGAAAAATAACGATTTTAATGTTTTTTGAAAAAGTCAGGTTTGGATTAAGGCCAAATTACGTATAAATTTACTTAAAGTGTGTAAGAATACAAATTTGAAGTGTTTGGCTAAATTTAAATTAACATTATTTCAACAAAATTAATATTAAGTTAAAAATAAAAATTGGAAGCAGAAAGTGAAAAAAAAACAAAAAAATTATCCAAGATTTGTAGGTAAAGAAATAAATTTAAAATATTTTTAGTTTTGTACCAAATTTTTTTTATTACAATATATTTTGCATATTAGCATACATTCCAATTAATCAGTCCTTAAAAAAAATCAACTTTGTATCAAAATCTCAAAAGAATGAAAATTCAATTTAGATCGAAGAAAAAAATAAAAGAGCAAAACATTTGTACAAAACATAAAAGCGAATATTTGAAAAGTGAAGAAAACTGTAAGACAGAAAAACTTGGACAAAGAAAAAATTACGACAAGAAAGAGAAGACAGAAGTGCTTATACTAGAAGAGAACGCAAACAATTCCAAATTGCTGTAAATTTTGTGTCGGTATTTTGTTGGTGACTTAGAGGAGAAACAAATAACTAAATTGCCGGAATCTTTATTGCAAAACTGGCACTCAAACAGAAGTGACAGTAATTGCAATAGAATAATAAATAAAATAGAAAAACCATGAATGAAACCCAATAAAATGTCGAATGTAAATCAATGAAAACAAACATATGAGAAAAAAAAAACAAAAAAATGCAGAAAATAAGTTAATGGCTTTTTTCACTTAAGTTTTAATGCATAGGATGCATCTGAAGCTTGAATTAGTAGTAAAAATTGCTCTAGCTATTTGTCAATTTTATGCTTTTCAGCTGCTGTTGTCTGCACCACAAAACTACTCATACTCACAGCAGGCTGATTTTTACGTTTTATTTTCTTTTGAGCCGATTCAGTAGTTGTTGAACAGTCTGAAATGGAACTTGTAGATGGGGAGGGTAATGCCAGTATTGAAGCAGAATTTCCACCAGATACATGGTCAAGCGACATTTGAAAGTCCGAATTCTTTTTTAACAAATTTCATTTGAAATTCTTTCTTGCAATTCTTACAAGTCGCTCTACAACCGATCTCTTTGAATCTGTTGTTTTGAGGTAAAACTGCTATACGTTGTCTTTTTCCAGCTATTGTAGTGTTTTCAATATAAATTACATAAGTGAACGAGAAAAATCGAAACTCGTTACGGGACTTTACCCACTTCTTCCTCTTCAAGTGCCATATCAAGTACCCCTGACGTTGGCAATTACTTGGGCAAGTTTTTCTCGATTCTGCGCCAATCGAAATAGTTTCTCTGCGCTGCGTGTATCGGTCCATTCACGGATGTTCCTCAGCCAGAAAGCCTGTTTTCTTTCTACTCCTCTACGTCCTTTACCCACACTCACTAACATTTCTATTAATGTAATGGGGCAAGCGCATCAGACGATCGCTTTTTAGAGATCGCGCCTGGATCGTGTTAGAGCAAGTTGGAAGCACCCGACGACAGGAATTTTCTCTCAAGAAGTGCGTTTTGTCGCCTATAAGAACTATTTCTTGAACGGTATTATACAGTGTTACTACAGATCTACCGAAATGCCGAAATCTCATGTCTTTTTACTTTTTAGTTTATCTTTTGGATTAGACAAAATGTCAAAATATTGGTTAATTCAGTTAAGTGCTGATACACATTTTCATAAATATATTTTCAAGAAAAAAATATTATGTGAAAGTGACGAAACAAGCCACCGATCACAGATACGGGAAAAATAGATCAGAAAGAGATCAAACTATGTTCAAAATTGGGAAAGTGAGCAGAACCAGGAAAATCAAATTTCCCGATTTTACGCAATAAACTAGCGATTTTTATTATTAATTTTTACCGATTTGGACTCCGAACGATCGGCAACCCTGGCATTTTAATCAAATATCGAAATAATTTTAAATCACTTAAAATAATTGAGTTTTTTAATTAAAATCAAAAAAATCATAATTTTTTAAATAAAAAAAATAAAAAAAAATGTTTTAATTAAAATCAAATTTTGTCTCACCCTGGATTCTTCTAATGATTTTATCTTCTATTATGTTATTTTTTTTTAATAAAATTGTTTGTTTTATTCTCATAATTATTAGTTGGATTTTTATTTAAAAGTTTGTAAGTCGTGCTGTGTTTTTTTCTTGAACAGTCTGGAAAACTTACTAATCACTACGATTCGTTCTTGTTTTGGGGTCCCAAGGGGAGGTATATTCAGAAATAATCAACAACCCTTATATTCTGTACTAAGTCTTATCCAGTTCTGTTTGAGACTTCTTATTCCCCTTAAATCAAAACAAGGGGCTGTATTTCGATACCTAATGATGCTGTTATCAACAGATCATTTTTGCTCAGGATTCGTCCAGGGGGGCTCCCTTGTCCACGGCCGCCCGCCGTCCATCCGGAGTGACTCCGGGGCCGCCGTTACGAAAGCGGAAACGAAAGATGCATCGCGTAGCGTAAAGTGAGCGACCGCGCGCCGCGAACCGGCAGCGAAATTCTCGTATATACCCCCACCACCTCCCGGTGATGTCGTAAGCCGTAGGTCATTCACCTCGCATCCAGTCCCGGCTGCCGAACACAGCTACGTACTCGCAACTCTTCACACAGTGCACGGTGTTTTTCGTAAAAATCTCCTTTTTCCCTAAAAAAACCTAACAATTTTTGGTACGAAAGGCGACCCGGGCGGAAAAGCCATATTTCCGCACGCACCCCCGGACGGGTACGGTCGCGGAGGTGCTTAATTCGCGGCCAAAGGCGGCTCGACAATAATAACAATAATAGTGAAACTGAAGAAGAAAAGTGAACTGACGGTCGCTGCGACTTTCGTTTGTTTATTTCAACCCGTGTGCGAAATGACAATAATGACACTTGTGCTGATGTCCTAACTGACTGGTCGGTTTTCCAATTTTTTCGCAGAAGTGAAATTTGGGGACGATTTTGATATAGAAAAGTGCGCGCTTCATAATGTGACCTTTTACCACCCATTGGCATTACAACAAAAAAATCAAAAATGATGTTCTGGGCGTCAGCGTCCGGAAAAATACTTTTTTCATCGCGCTTATCAGCACCTCTTACGATAATTATCTGGGCCAGATAAAGTTCCTTGACCTTTTGAAAAAAATGTAAGTAATTCAAATTTTACATAATATACCGCCGGTAATAATTAAGTTATTAAATACCCTGTTTGTAGATAATAATTTTAATAGTTTACAATATGAATAAGGTATACGGATAATAGGATACTGTGTACATGTCGTTCGTGCGCTGGCATAGCGAAAGGTCATTGGCCCCGCGTAATGTAGGTCAGTGATGGTGGGCGGCGCTTACGTTTGCGCACTGACCGCCCAAATGTCATTACAACCATTACGTGTACAGGCGGTTTTCAAGGTATTTTCGATTCGAATTATTATTGTTACTATTAGCCAAGTTTATTGTTGAGAACGGCTGTTTAAAGTGTTGTGTAATAAGAATGTACTAGAAATAGAATAGTACATCATATACCTAGCAGATGTTTTGTTGCTGGCAACTTTTAAGGGTGCACTGTTTGTTTGTTTAGCTGCCATTAGGGGGAGAATTTGTATGGATGGACGAGTTTCCCCAACGATTTCACTTCTTTAAACTTTTGTTTAGAAACTTGATTAAGCCATCATTAACTCCCCGTAATTCTATTCTTTCTTATTTCTTGATGTTCGGGGTTTTATAACAATAAGTAGCGTTCCAAGAATTAGAGTTTTATAAAATTGAAAGAATTATGTTTTATTTAAGTATATGAATATGGAGTAATTTTTAGACACAAATAAACTCTAATATCAGTGCTTCTTACACATGCAACTCACAAATGTTATATTCAATCACCAAATCATTGTGATTCTTTTTTTTTCAGTAAAATGTTTTTTTTGGTTTTCTCGAGGGTTTTCTTTTTCTTTTTTGGCGACCCTGGGGACAAACAAATTTAAATGTTGTATGTAAAAATCTGATCAGAGAATTGTCATTAATTTAATTTTCTATTTCCGTTTTAATATGACGTTTTTCTTTTTTCCGCCCTGTTATAAAGTCAAAACAGTATGGAAATGAAAACCTTTTCGACACCCGTTTTAGCTTTTGCCTGTAAGGTTGTGGTTATGACCAATCAAATGTCACTTTTAATAGAGATTTAAAATGAAACGATATTGAATTATTTAGATAGGTAATCATGAAACGCAATAGTCACAGCATTTAATGCAATGCTTTGCAATTCTGGACGAGTCAACCGAGAGGAACACTATTAGGGGGGAAATCACTGGTGAATTTTGGTGTAGGTACACACATTGGGAATTTAGTGGAATTTAATGAAATTTTGTGAAATTTAATGGGGATTAGTGGTATGTAGTGGAAATTAATGGTATTTAGTGGTTTTTAGTGGAATTTAGAAGAACAAAACCTCTAGGATTAGGGCAGAAAAAATAATTTAATGCCTCGCTTATTGCTGTAAAAATACATATTTGGAAAAATTCAAATCATGATTAGGGCCAAAATTGGTTAATGGGCAATTTGGGATTGGGGCTTAAAACGCAAATTTTGCATGGTATATTTAAAAAAACTCTAAAAACTTTTTAGACAAAAAAAACGGCGAAACTCATTTAATTATTCTAATTAATTGGTTTTGGTAAATTACACTGTTAGTCCATAGCCAATGTAATTTACCTTTAAGATTAATTAGAGATTGGTAAAAAATGACTCCAAAAAAATAAAAATAAATTTGGAGTTTTTGGAGAAATTTACGAAACACAGAAAATGCAGAAATTAGGGCTAAAATATTGTCACGACACAATGTCTATAGAAATGCAAATTTTGATGTGTTTGACGAATTTAATTTTAGAATAAAATCAAAAAAACATTATCAAAATCTTCTAATTGATTGATTTTAGTCAAATTATAGTTTTTGAGTCAAAATATGTAAAATTTTACAAAAAATATCTCAAATTGAAGATTTGGTGTTTTTCGAGAAAGTCAGATTAGGCTTAGGGCAAAAATACATAAAAAAGTCTTAAAACTGTAAAAAGACAAATGTGACGTTTTTGAAAAAAATCATATCATGCCAATTAGAGCCAAAATCGGTAAAAAAATGACCTAAAGCAGCTAAAATTGCAAGTTGGGATTAGGGCTTAAAATGCAAATTTTGATGTAGGTATTTGGATAAACACTAGTTTAAAACAAAAAAAAAGGCAAAAACTTATTCAAATATTCTGATTTATTGTTTTTGCTAAATTACACTGTTGGGCTAAAGACAATAAAATTTGGCTCAAAACGCCTCAAAATGGTAATTTCGTATTCTTCGAGAAACTCAAGTTAAAAATAAAGCAAAAATGTGTAAAAAAATTACTTCAAAGATGTATGTTTTTTATTCAAATCGGTTTAAACTCGGGTTTAAAATAACTCAAAATGCCTAAAAAAATTTAATTTGAAGTTTGTCGTTTGAAAAACTTTTTGACGAGCTTTTTGATTATTATTTTCACTTTATCAGTAGCGTAATACTCTGCATTGCACTTTTTTCGATGTTAACCTAATATAAAAATGTTGTTCATCAAAGGTGTCTCATTCGCACAAAGCAAAAAAAATTGTATTATTTTAGATATTACCTGTCCATTACTACGCAAAAAAACCTCTTTTTGTTGTATTTCGCGTGAAACATCGTTTCCTATTAAAAAAAAATAAAAACTTGCTTACATTCTGATTTTCGCCAGTTTGTATGTATTTTTTTCCGAAATGGACAACAGAAACCAAAAATTGCTCAATGTATTTTTTTAACGCTGCGTTTTACCTACAGGGTGTAGGAACTTCATGATATTTTTTGATTTTGTCATAAAATTCATATTGTCATTATTTGAGACTAAATAGTTAGAGGTATTTATCGGAATTTAATGGTATTTAGTGGAATTTAGTAGTATTTATTGAAATTTAGTGCAATTTTAGTTGAATTATATGGAATTTTCCTTGATAAAAAAATTTTGGTGTACACATTTTTTTGAAGTGATTTCCCCCTCAGATGCAACTCACAAATATACACATTCACCAAATCATTGTGATTTTTTTTTTCAGTAAAATGTCTTCTCTGGTTTTCTTATTTTCTTTTTTGGCGACCCTGAGGATAAAAAATGTTGTATGTAAAAATGTGGTCACAGAATTTTCATTAATTTCATTTTCTATTTCTTGTTGTACGGATCACCCCGCACAACATTAGTCTTTTCTGCAGTTCAGGCTGGGCAGTAGTCCTCTCAAAAATCTTAGTTTCCTTACAGTAAACTGTGTGTGTGTACTTAAAAGTACAGGTTTGTTCCGAAAAGCACCACTAGATACGTAATATTCTTTTTAGGTGTTCTCTATGTTTTCCGCTCTAAAAGATATATATCTTTTGTCTTTTTTGCCATTTAGAATTAACGCCTCTGTTTCTTTTGGTGCAAGGCTTAGTGAATGCTCACGAAGCCAGTTTTTTTAATTATTTTTTTTGTAAATTGTTTTGTTTTGGAGCAAGAAATATAACAATTTTTATGCACAGCATTGAAAAAAGGAATGCATTTAAACAAAGTAACTAATACCACTAGAAGAACTAAAAACAACAGTTTTCAGTATTTTTGTTTTTTTGAAACACGCTGTATTTCAAAAACAAAAAGGCCAAAATTAGCGCTACTAGGGCCAGAATGAGTTAAAAATTACTTAAAATGTCCCAAAAATTCAAATTGGGGTTTTTGAACATTTTCTCAGTTAGGATCGGGGCTGAAATCGTTTTGTAGTTTGTAAAAAAGCAGGGTACGATTAGGGCCAAAATTGTTGATTTTCGTAGTTGGTATGATGGATCAAATTACGTAAAATTTAACAACAAAATAAAAATTTGGTGTTTTTTTTTATAAGTCATGTTAGGATTAAGGCATAGAAAACAAAAAATGACTTATTGCTGTAAAAATACTAATTTGAAGTTTTTGGAAAAATTCAGATCATGATTAGTGCAAAAATTGGTTAAAAATTGACTTAGTGTCTAAAAATGCAATTTGGAATTTAGGCTTAAACTCATTTAAAATAACCCATATCTGTTTTTCGGGAATGTCAGATTCTTGGACAGATTAGAATTAAGGCAAAAATACTTACATAAAAAAATGGACTTAAAGCTGTAAAAATTAAAAAATTTCCGAAAACTTCGGAAAATTTAGATCATGCATAACTAGGGCCAAAAATCGGTTAAAAAAATTACCTAAAGCCGATAAAATGGCAGGTTGGGATTATGGCTTAAATTAGGGCTTACAATGCAAACAATAGCTTAGAACAAAAAAAAGCAAACACTCATTCAAACATTCTAATGCTGTTTTTGCTAAATTGCACTGTTGGACTAAAGTCAATAAAATGAGGCTCAAAGCGCCTCAAAATGCGAATTTGGTATTGTTCGAGAAACTCAAGTTAAGAATAAAGCGAAAATTAGTACAAAAATTATTCCAAAAATTAAAAAATACAAATTTCGTGTGTTCGTTGCCAAAATCATTTAAAAATGACTGAAAGCGTTTGAAAAAGAGAATTTGAAATCATTTTTGGAACATGCAGGTTACGATTAAGACTAAAATCAGCTAAAAACTACTCAAAGCATCTAAAAATCCAAATTAAAAGTTTTTGGGAAAATGCAGGTTAGAAGTATGGCCAAAATCGGTTTGAAAAAACTCAAAACGCCTAAAAAATGCCAATTTGAAGTTTGAGACGTGAAAAAAGTGTATACAAAATTTTTATTATTTTGACTTTCAGTTGCGAAAGACAAAAAAAATATGAAAAAAATATTAGGGTATTATCTGTCCATTACTGTACAAAAAACCTCTTTTTGTTTTATTTCGCGTGAAGCATTGCTTTCTATTAAAAAAAATAAAAAATTGCATTCATTCTGATTTTTGCTCAAAAAAATCGCTCAATGTTTTAACAATAAAGTTGTTGTAAAATAAAGTTGCGCTATGCTTCCACTCTAACATTTTACTTTTTTTAAACACTATTAATTTTTTCTTTTTTTTTTTACTGTGTGTACTTTATGTACGGGGTGTACTGAGTGGTGTTCATAATAAAAATTCATCTAGCAGGCTATGAAAATTTGACAGAAAAGGATGACGTAATCAAAATAAATGGACTTTTGTTTCTATATCCTGTTCTTTTGACATTTCACAGCCAACTAGATGAAGTTTTATAATGAACTTTTGATTTGAACGAATGATATTTGGTAGGTAAGCAAAAAACATTATAATGAACTGGGACATAAAAGAACATTTAAAACAGTTTTCAGGAGGCAAATGAATTTTATGGAATCTAGGAAGTGAATTTAGTTGTATTGAATTTAATGGTATTTAGTGGAATTTCATGGAATTTAGAGGAATTCAGTGGTATTTATTGGAACTTAGTGCAATTTAAGTTGAATTATATGGAATTTTCCTTGAAAATAGAATTTTGGTGTACACATTTCATTGAGTGATTTCCCCCTCGTTTTCTTTTAATATGAATATTATTGATGGTTATTCCTGTCAAAATCTAACGTTTATTTTAAATAAAAATGGCGGGAATGGGAGGTAAACCTTTATTGATATTAGAAGTTAAAAAAAGTACATATTGAAGAAAAGTAAATTTATATTTATTGGAAATATAAAAATATTTGTCTCAGTAAAAAAAATTGTACTTTGCGTCTTTGTCGCATACGTTCATTGCAACAAGTACTACGCTCCACGTTTTGCAAACAAGTACTAGTGCGACAATGAGCCCCCTTATTAAACTTATATCCTAATATACTATTACTACCCTGTTGAAAACGTCATCGTACTTGAAAAATAAATCGTGGGAATGATGGCCAGGGAAATGATGTTTTCCGATTTTTTTTTATTTAAATATACAACTTGTACTAATTAATAAGTTATTTCATAAAGCATTGATATTACGAGGCGTTAATTAGAAGTCGTCATCTAGAAGGCTATGAATTTTTAACAGAAAAAGATGACATAATCAAAGTAAATAGACTCTTGGTCCTTTGAAAATTTCTACTGAAAATTGCGTGTCATGCTTTAAAAACGGTAACTTTTGATGATTTAATAGTCATAACAAAACTTAATTAAGTATCCATCTTATACGGAAAAATGAGATCCAAAGAAATCGTTAAATTAAACCGCACAAAGATCCGAGCAAAAATCCTTAATGTATGCAGGTTCGAACTCAGACACGTTTTTACCAAATTTATGGTAGACCCTGTGTCCATTCAATATCTACTTCACTTCATGTATATAGTCTTTCTCATATTTGGTTTGCTTCGAACCTCGCTTTGAGCTATCAGGATAAAAAAGTCTTAAACAAGCAACGCAAATTTCGTCATTTTTCGCTAAATGTGATTGACAGTCTGTAACAATTTTGAGAACAATTTTCTACATCATACAGACAGTTTGTACATCAAGTTTTGTTTTTTAGTGCTCTGGAATGACGCTAAAATGATTGCGCCGCCTTGTACCACAGTGCTCGTGACATTTGTCTTGGAAGTAGTAGATACCACATTGAGCAACTTATTGTCACTTTCGTCACTGTAAGCATCTGAATATTCCAGCATTTTGTCCTTTTTTTTTGCTAAAACTTTGAAAATCCTTTTCAAGCTCCATATTGAGAAACAGGATAAGTCGGAAGAGGTTAGTTCAGGTTAGTTGGTAACAATTAAGTGATATGGAAAAAAATTTATGGATGAATTTGGAATTCCGCTTCCTGTTTATTGCAGCTATTAATGATATCCCGGGACCTTTTTCTGTCCTTTATATCTTCATTAGTTTAAACAAAAATGGGTTTTTTCTAAAAGTGTAACATTTCAAGACCATAAAAAAAACAAATTTCTTATTCAATGAGCATTACAACAATTTGGAATTGGACGTAGTCATCTGAGAACCAGAGCTATGTCTAATTGTTTAGACGTACAAGGTGACCCACGAAACTGAAATTAATCCTCACTTTTTAAGTTTTACATTCTGAATTCTGACTGAATAAAACTGAACTACGAAAATTGTTTGTATTAATAGAATCAGAAAGAATTAACCGATAGTCGCAATTTTTAATTTGAATATGTTCAGCAGGTACGGTTAAACTGAAGAATGGCGAATAACAAGATGTCACACATAAAGATGAATTAAATGAGGGCCTTGAAAACATAAAAATACTAAGATAAATAAATATAAAAAGCTTAGAACTATCTAAAATTGTTTTTAGGAACTTAAAAACTTTCAACTGTGTTCGAGAATCTTTAAATAATTACCGGAGGTATACCGGGTGATACAAGATGTATGTAATAGCCCAGCGTTTCCACAATTTCTGTTTTAAAAATTTGAAATTTTGAGATGATAAATAAATCGTAAATGTGCCTCAGATCGCATTTCACGCTCTTAGGCACGACTTCCGGTTTAACCGGAAGTACCGCCATATTTCATTTTTTATATGGAACACCCTGTATATTTGTTCATTTTCGGATTCCCCTTCAAATTCTAAGTTATTAACGTGTAACATAATGTATGCTTATCTCTTACCGTTTTCAAGAAAATCGCGCCCGAACTTTCCATATCATCAATAATAAATGTGGATTATTATGGAAACAAATGAACATCGATCAGCCCTGATTTCATCGGCTACTTGGTTTTACTCAAACATTTTAAATTTGAAATAATGTTTGATATAAAATAAGGAATCCAAATGTTAGGAATAGAATAGGAGCTTGTAACGGTTTTTAAAATATGGAACTCCGTCCTTGTGTTTTCTAACCTGGGATTGTATTTTGTGGATATTTTTTTTTGATAAAAATAAAACCCTAAAATGCATTTACTGTGGTTATATAATATATTCATTCCTTCTGAAACAAGTTCTGGTCATAAATTCAGAATTATTAATCACTTTTGGTATGTTTTGTTTTGGTACTTTAAATCAAAACAAAGATCCTGATTGGTCAAATCCTGACCAATGAGAGACTGACCCATTACGAAGTGAAATTTGCTAGGAATTTGAAAAAAAAACGAGGAACAAATGAACTGAGGATTTTTGCACTACATTTTTGATACTTCTTCTCTTGTGCTTGGCTAGGGTTAGCTGCCATAGAAAAGGAAATCGCGCTAGCAGATTTTTAAAGTTTTGGTTTTTGGTATTATACCAATAAATTATATTAACTGTGGAAAGTTAACGCTTCTAGCGGATAAAAGGTAGTACCAGAGAACCACAAGCTTGCATTTTGTGAAAGTCCTCAGGGACATATACACTTTAAGGCCCTCCTCCATCCAAGGTATGTACCAGTTAATTTAATATGTCACATGTATTTGTTCATTACCTAGCAAAGATCATTTATAGTCTTATTCGTACGTACCATTCAAAACATACATGCTCGAAGGTGATTATGGTTCATTTTTCTTAGGCCTTTAACTTTAACTTCAAGTTCAGCTTCATTTCACTCACCTTCATTCACACTACACTTCATTCATTCTTCATCAAAACCGAACCACTACCTCACTGCACCTCGAACACTTGGCAGCAGCTTTTGGGACTCAGATTGGTGGCAGCCTGACTTTGGTTGGCTGTGACTGGAGCACTGGATAGCATAGCCTAGGGTTCCAACAGAACGAATGAGGGACTGAGGTATTTGTGAGCAGAGACTAAGGTAGGATGACTTACTGCTTTTTATTGGAAATTTATCCATCCTGGTGGACATACTCAGTACTTAACCTGGTGCCGACCTTCCTTTGATTTTAAGGGGATGGTACCCTACCATAATAGTCACTTACTCAGGAATAAGTTCTTTAGTTAACAAGACCCTCATTGTAAGCGAGGCATATGTACATATGCTCCGTATAACGTATACCCCAGGTTTTAGATCCCTTTTGCGAATAGAGTAAGCCACAAAACATAGTTTCACTTAATTTTATTTTGGGATAAAATCATTAGCACATTGGCTGCAGTCAGTACCACAGTGAGGTTGGAATTCTGGTGGGTCCACAGCTGATATCTGTCAGCAGTTGTCACTTGTTTAACCCAGAAATCACAGATAAATCAGGGTTTATTTTTATCTACAGCCTTAGGGTTGGGTATTGAGGGTTACTTTTGTGTTTATTTTGGATTTTGCTATCTGGGTATACATTTGACATACTCATAGGTTTTTAATTTTATATATTAATTTGAATGTAATTATTTTTGGTTGAATACACTGTTCGGAGTTGAATATGAATCGTGCGGATCTTGTCCTGTTTCTGCTGGGTTACTATACAGGGTGTCCAGTTTAAAATGATGTACATGGGGATATTGGAAACCGTTGGAGATACAAGGTCGGTTAAATGACAAAAAAGTTGCGTTATGGTCTGCTTAAAAATAATCCGAGTTAATGATATTTTAAATCGATATCGTTCCGGTAATACAGGGTGAAAACCAAAATAGTGCATTTTCGAAAAACCCTAATAGTTTACTTATTACAAGAGCTATGGTCTTGAAAATTTCAGATTAGGGGTAAGAGGATATGGTAGTTCCGAAAATTCGGTAAAAAGTCGTCTAGGCCTACTATGTTGTGCGCGGCCGTTGTCAAATTTGCACTTTCAAAATCCTCGCAAAAAATGCTCTTCAACCATGTATAACATCTTTATGTTCGGCCAAGAAAAATTCGTAAAAATTACAAAATTAAGATTTCCTCGTAGGAGGCTTGGATATTCCTATTAAAGTACTTATTGTAAATGAACAGCAACTTCACTTTAAATAGGAGAAGTTAGGTGTAGATTTATTAAGCCTTGGTATTTTGCCAAGTTTACTAGGAAAATTACTCAAAAACCGTACAAACCAGAACTAAAAACCTTTATTCATACGACGAATAATTAAAACAAAGAAACGAAATTACCTATTTTATATTTAAATTAAGTGTTCCAATAAACCACCGTTTTCTCGCGCGCACAACGTAGCTCGTCCCAGGACCGCTTCGCAGAGTTTTTTACTATTTGCGGAGTAAGTTCGTTAACAGTTTCTGTTAACAACTAGCCTAAGTTCCTCTACGGTTTCGTAAGACCTACGATACTTAATTCTTCATATGACCCCATACAAAAAAGTCGAGCGGTGTTAAATCAGGGGACCTTGCAGGCCATGCAATTTGTCCCAGGTTGCCTGTCCACTTATCGTCAAATTCAGCATTCCGATAGTTTGCAATAATCCGCTCATTATGATGTACCTAGAGAACCGTCCTGCTGAAAAAAGATGTTCTGTATGGTGGCTAGTGGAGTCTCATTATTTCTTCTGCTACGTTAAGAACTTTGCAGAATGTTCAAGTATCTCTCGGAGCTTAAGTTCTCATTAAAAAAGTACGGCCCAATCAGATGTATGTCCACAACTCCTAGCCACACATTAAATCCCCATCTAATTGCCGTGGATTTGCATAGGACCAGTAAACAGTGTTCTTACGATTAAATAGTCCTCAGTTGATAAATCGGCTCTCATCCGACCAGAGGACTTTCAAGGTAAAATTAGGGATTTTTAGTTTTTTGAATAAAACCATTGACAAAAACTCCATTCTTCTAATATGATCACCATTCTGGAGCCCCTGGCTGGGATACTCACGATAGGGATGATATTTATGACGCTTTAAAATGGCATTCGCCATTGACTGAGCAACGCCTTTTGTATCTTCAATTTGACACAAAGAGGTATGAGGTGTTTCGACCACGCTTAGCAAAACCAAATTTTCTTTCTCTTCGTCTGGTGGTCTGTCAGCTTGTCGCCTTTCTGGGTATTTATTAAAATACATTTCTTCAACATTCGCATTATTTCTGCGACACAGAATAAAACACTGCAACATCTCATATTTTTCACTATTTGAAACGTTATTCATTTTAAAATTCCCATTTTTTTAGCTGCAGACTCTTAATACTGTCAATAAAGACTATGCTCTGACAGTTGGATAATAACAAATGACAAATCTAAGCACACTATGCCAAAATTTTAATAAGAATATCCTACGATGAAATCTTAATTTTGTTATTTTTAAGTATTTTTCTTGGCCGAATGTAAAGATGCTATACATGGTTGAAGTGCATTTTTTGCGGGGATTTTAAAAATGCAAAAATTCAATATGGCGTCCATAAGAAAAACGAAATTTGACAACGGCCGCGCACAACATAGTAGGCCTAGACGACTTTTGACCGAATTTTCGGAACCACCATATCTTCTTATCCCTAATCTGAATTTTTCAAAACCGTAGCTCTTGTAATAACTAAACTATTAGGGTTTTTCGAAAATGCACCATTTTGGTTTTCTCCTTGTATTACCGGAACGACATCGATTTAAAATATCATTGACTCGGATTATTTTTAAGCAGACCATAACGCAACTTTTCTTCCATTTAACCGACCTTGTATCTCCAACGGTTTCCAATAACCCCATGTACATAATTTTAAACTGGACACCCTGTCTAGTTTCTTTGGATTCCCGCTTTTACTAGTGCTCTAGCATCCCTCGAGTACCTTTGTCCAGCTTCCTTGAAGAGAGAGCTTATTAAAGTGGGTGGCGCAATTTTATTAAGGTCTTTTATAATCACAACCACTCTCCGATCTGGGGTAGTTTCCGGGCAATCGCTCTCTTAAGGCTGGATAAAGCTAAGATTAGTTCAGCTCAGTAGATTCAAGGCATTGAAGCTGCGGAATTTATTTATTTTAACCACCCCTTTTGTCCACCACAACCCCTTGAAGGGGGAAACGTAGCAAGCTTCCATTAGAAGTTATGGAGATAAATGTCTTCAAAATATCAATTCTCCATCTTCTCCATGACAAGTTGGAAATACTTTTTTTAATGTCTATTGATAGAGAGCCAAAAAAATGGTAGTCTATGAAATCAGGGCTGATCCATGTTGATTTGTGTGCATAAAAATCCACATTTATTATTGATGATATGGAAAGTTCGGGCGCGATTTTCTCGAAAACGGTAAGAGATAAGCATACATTATGTTACACGCTAATAACTTAGAATTCGAATGGGAATCCGAAAATGAACAAATATACAGCGTGTGCCATTTAAAAAATAAAATATGGCGGCACTTCCGGTTAAACCGAAAGTCGTGCCTAGGTGCATGAAACGGGATCTGAGGCAAATTTACGATTTATTTATCACCTCAAAATTTCAAATTTTTAAAATAGAAATTGTGGAAACGCAGGGCTGTTACATACATCTTGTGTCACCCAGTATACCTCTTAAAGAGTGGACATTGCTTTGACTGTCAGCCTAGAAGAATTGTTTTCAAGGATTTGGAATTAATCAAAGATTCTCGAACCCAGTTGTTCTGGACTCTCTTCCCAGTACCAAGTTTTTAAATTCTTAAAGACAATTTTAGATTGTTCTAAGCTTTTCATATTTATTTAACTTAGTATCTTTTAGTGTTTTCAAGGCCCCCATGTTATTCATCTTTATGTGTGACATCTTGTTATTCGCCATTCTTCAGTTTAACAGTATCTCCTGAACATATTCAAATTAAAAATTGCGACTATCGGTTAATTCTTTCTGATTCTATTAATACAAACAATTTTCGAAGTTCAGTTTTATTCAGTCAGAATTCAGAATGTAAAACTTAAAAAAAATAGGATTAATGTCAGTTTCGTGGGTCAGCCTGTACATCTAAACAATTAGGAATAGCTCTGGTTCTCAGTTGACAACGTCCAATTCGAATTTGTTGTAATGCTCATTGAATAGGAGATTTGTGTTTTTTATGGTCTTGAAATGTTACACTTTTAGAAAAAACCCATTTTTGTTTCAACTAATGAAGATATAAAGAAGGACAGAAAAAGACCCCGAGGTATCATTAATAGCTGCCACAAACAGGAAGTGGAATTCCAATTTGATCCATACATTTTGTTCCGCATCACTTAATTGTTGACATTCAATTATAACTTGGATATTTGAAAAAATTTTACTTTCTCTTCGCCACTGTAGATGTGTTAAACTTTATAGCCATTACGTCTAGCTTGCCCTATGTATAGTCTTTATATTCCATATTAATTTTTTATTAATATTTGTAATATGGAGCTCCAGTGTTAAATGATACCTCTTTTATAGAAAAAAGTAAATATCTATGGATCCAGGCAAAATATCCAAAAAACCTCAAATTTGTCCCGAGGTATGACGCGCCTCCACATACTCCCGCAGCAAAAAATGTTCTGAATTTTTTTTCCGCAAAGTTATCTGCTCAAAAATTTTTACAAAAAAGCGTCAAGTTTTGTTGAACCCTGCATTAGGAAACCTGCAAAACATATAACCAAGTGCATAACCAATTAAAGCAGTCTATATATGGATCTTACCAAAATGGCATCGTCAACGAAAATCGGTTGAGTGGCTTTAGAGATAGACGGTTTTAAAGTTCATTCAAAATTTGGGGTGTATCGTTTCAATTGATTCTTAGTTTATAATATTCTTTTTTTTGTATAATTTGACCTTCTTTGCAATGTGTTTTATTTTTTTCATCATATGTTATTATCTTTTTCCGAGTCTTTTTCACAATGTCCTTTCAGCTTAATATAAAATCCTTGTTTAAAAACCAATTTTTTTTTCATCGGATGGCGGTGAAGCATTTTCTTCCGTGTTGTTTTCAGTGTCCCCTTTTCGCATTCGGTAGTTTTTTAAATTATTTCTCGATTTTTTTTTCTTGTTTGCATTTGTTCCCTTGGCGTCCTTTCTTGTATCGGTTTCTTTTCTTTATTTCAAGTATTTTTTTCCTTTCTTTCCGTCTGTGTTGCTCTATTAGAACAGGATCGCGAATTCTTCTTATTCTTTCCTTTTTTTCCAGTAAAATGTCTTCTCTTGTTTTCTTATCATCTTTCTGGCAATCCTGAAGACAAAAAAAAATTAAATATCGTACAGATAATTTGCCAAACGTATCATTAATTTATTTACTTTACCATTCCCCTGCTAAGAACGTCACTCCCTTGCTTAAAAATAAACAAAACGTGGGATGATGGCCAGGAGGATGGTGTTTTCCTATGTTTTTTTAATTTAAATAGGCAATTGTGGTAAGAAATTGTTTCATAAATTCATTAGAAAACGTCATCTAAACTGCTGGCCAGTTGCAACACTCTATTTTTTCACAAGTTTGAGAGAGCATAACTTTGAAATTTCTTCGAGCAAGGCGAATTGGAGCAGACCTGTCTTTCCACTATTTTACGTGCTATGTTTAAATAAGGTAAGTTATTTAGGTGAAATTATACAGCGTGGTAAATAAAGTAATCGAAGTTTGCTTATACTTTTCGTTCGCACAACTTTCAGGAAAAAATCAAAATTGATTTTTTGATAGAAGACTCTAAAGAATGATGTAATACCTCGGAATATGTTCGAGTTTTCCTCTTCGATTGAAAAAATCCGTTAATTCTATGAATTTTTACCGTAAAGTATAACATAATCAAAGTAAACGGATGAACTTTTGTTCTTTCATCCTTTTCTTTTGACATTTCACAGCCAACTAGATGCCGTTTTTAAATAAACACCCCCTATAACCGAGTTGTTATTATTGAGCATAAATTGCGTATTTCTAAAGTACTTTAACGAATATACGATGCACAGTGAAAAGAAAACCTAAAAAAAGCCCTTAAAAAAGCGCTTCAAAGTTGCACTTTCAACGTTGGAAGAAGTTCTATTTTTGAGATCTAGAAGGTTCTACCGATGACTTAAAAAAATAGTTCTGAGTGCTGCTACAGTGGCAGTTATTAAGGACAGAACTGTTGATGATTTAGCGTTGTTGCCTTGATGAAAAAAATGTATCATGCCACATCGGTTTTGAGTTTTTTATCAGAGTTAAGTGACATTAGTAACATAGAAACTGAAGGTCGCTGAGGTTTTCATTATAAATGACAACAATGAACAGACATTGACCAGCAGAAATTTAAGTACAGCAAAGTAAAATTGAAAAAGAATAAGCTAAGAAAAGAGCGAAAGATGAAAAACCCAAAATTTTATTTGGAAAAGAACAAAGATGATGAATCTTTGCGATGTAGCTTTACAAACCTTGGTCAAACTTATTCTTATCCCAGTAGTTGGAAAAACAATGAAATGATAATAAAGAACTAAAGAGCACTTAAAATTTCGTTGCTTCTCTCTAAAATGAGTGCGTGTGCGTACCAGATTCGTACTAAAGTCTGCAAGACTGTCCTAGGAACTCACCAGAGTTCTATTAACTTCTAGTCAACAAAGTAGACACTTTTTTAGTACTATACTCTTCGAAGCCCAGTAAGTACCCTAAAACTTCAGAAACTATTTATTATTAAGCTCATGTGCTTTTATATTTTCAGCAGCTTCCAATCTATCCTCATTTGATTATCGAAACAACTACAGTAAATACTTACGAGCTTTTTAATTCAGACTGATTTTTCTTTCGACCCTTTTTTTCTGTCTCACAAATGACTTTCATTTGCCACCCAATTTAGCTACTGGCTCAAATATTTGTTGTTACGAAATAACCCTGCTAGTCACGTTGTCCTTCAATTCTACCCTCAGGTGGTTCCAACCTTACACTATCGACTATAGTTGATGCTTCTGATATAATGAACCTTAGTAGCTAGTTTAGAAGAACCTATGTCTAAAGGTCTGTCAATTCCAGTTTATTAGTATTGTTGGGATCTTATTGCGATTTTTTTGCTATTTGTGTACGTTAATCAAGAATTTTGCATGCTCGCTTCCAGGGTGAGTCAAAGTCGATTGAATTCAGGATTTTTTCATAATACCTATAGGTTATGAATAAAGGAACTAATATGCTTTCTTTTGGGTTATAGATATAGATTTTCTTTTGTTTTTGGGATACTGCAATAAATTGGATTTTTCTATATGAACACTCTATATATAACAACATGCTGAAAACGTCAGTAATAAAAAAAAAACGTAATTTATTCCACGTAGGCCATGGAAATTTTAAACTGCGTTTGGTGACTAAGGCTTTGCCAATACATCCATTAATAAGTCTAATGATCGCGGTTGGGCGCCATTTTAAAACATAATTTTAAATAGGAAGGGGGTTGATATTAAAATAGGGAAAACTAATCATTATCATGAATATTTTTGCTTTCTATGGTCTAAGCTACAAACCAAGGTCACAAACTTCTTAAATCAGTAACACGCCATATTAAATGTATTTCTCATATTAAACGGTGATTTATAACGGTGCCCAATTGTCATCTTGAGACCGACAGCCGATGTCATTGAATCCAAAAAATGTGTTGTTATCTTCGACTACTTTGTTCCAGAATTGATGGACATAATATACCTTGAGAAGTGTTTGTTCTATGGCGCATGTAGAGAGACCCGAGTTCAAATATCAGTTCCGAAGAGTTTTTTTATTTTTATTTTATTGTTTATGCCCCTTAATGGGCATTGTTATCATTTATTTCATTTCTGCCTCTACAGTTTCAGTTTTTAAACCAAATGTGATTGCAACATATTAAAAATGTTAAATTTGTGGAAAACAGAATTGGTACAACCAAAAGCATTGCAGTTTTTTAAATAATAGTCCGTATTTTGGAACAAAAATTGATGTGGGTAGCATTATAAAAGCTTTGGTTACTCAAGGCAATATGCAAGAAAATAGCAAAAACGCGCAACCTTTTTAGTAAATTCTGAAAAAGGAGTAAATATACTCTGTATCGTACTTATTCGATGGAGACCCTGTGATAACAAGAAACTTGCTAAATTGAAAAAAATAAATGCTTTATTTTCAAGATACAAGAATAGTAAAAAAATGTTTAAGATAATTTCTAGCTACACATACCCCGTGTTTATTAGAAAACGTCGTCTAGAAGGCTACGAGTTTTTATTCTATTCTTTTGACATTTCACAGAAAACTATTGTAAGAATAACCTAACAAAACACCCATTAAGTTGAGATTTTTTACAGTTAAGAGTATTGTCACCAAAAAACCTTTGCTATACTGGGAGATTAGTTCAGGTTATTACTTTATGTGCTTAGGACCAAGTAGAAACATAATACAAAATTTTTGTTGTTAGAGATCTGGTGCTTTGCTGGTCTAGGGGCCAATAAAAAGGGAAATGAGCTTAATAATTTTATATTTAGGAGACTTATTCGTTAACTTCGGCTTTAAGAAACTCTACGATCACAATTTATTCTTCGAGAAAAACCGGGAAATATCTAAACATTTGACTTGAATGTTGTCTGAGTCTGATCTTTTGAAGTTAAGAATATTAAATTTGCACTAAGAGGTTTCTTGCTAACAGTCTAGGGTGTTGTAGTTTCCTGCTACCAAGGGGTTTCTTGCTGCCAGTTCAGATTTTTAAACTTAGAACAAAGTAGAACCAAAATACAGAGTTTTTATTAGTAGATGTTTGGTGCTTTGCTGGACTGGATGCCAATAAAAGTGGAGATTACCTTAACCAACGAGACTTATTTGTCAGAAAAAACCGAGACAGTATCTAAATATTTGACTTAAGAAAGGCTTAAAACTTACTTTCCAAATTTCCATGTACTTTAAGTATACAAAAGCGTTCATTCGGCCTCCAAAAGTTGGGTATTTTTGCAGATGAGAATATTGAGTTGGCATTAAGGGCATTCTTGCTACCAGGGAGTTAATTCAGGTCAATAATTTATGATCTTAGGACATAGTAAAACCAAAATACAAATTTTTTGTTTTGGAGCTTTGCTGGATTAGAGGCCAATAAAAAGGAAAATAAACCTAACAAATTGTTGTAGGAGACTTGTTTATTAACTTGGGCTTTAACATTCAAATTTATTCTTGGGGAAAAACCGAGAAATATCTAAATATTTTCCAAATTTTCATGTCTTTGAGGTATACTTTTGAGAAAAATTGTCTTTATTTGGCCTCTAAATTTGAGATTTTTGCAGTTGAGTATACCGAATTGGTACCAAGAAGCCCCGTACTACAGGGGGAATGATTAAGAGTTTAGAATAAAGTAGAACCAAAATACAGAACATTAGCTTATTTTTACTGGATTTTAGTTGTTTTGCTTAACTAGGGGTCAACAAAAAGGGGGATTGCTAAGCCAACAAATTTTTGTATGAGATTTGTTTGTTAAATTGGGCTTTAAAATTTTAATTTGTCTCAGGGAAAACAGGATAATATGAAAATCTTTGACTTGAAACTTAAAGAGTAGGAGGAAACTCAAAGAGTAGGACAATGTGTCGATCAATCCATCTGCATACTAGTTTCGGGGTTTACCCCTCATCAATACAGCTTTGGCTGGTCGATAAATTGGAGACCGTGAGTTCGCGGCTTAAAGCCAAAAATCTACGGAACAGCGACTAATACGCTGGTGGATGTCGCCTGCTCCTGCTCTGTACAACATCTCACTGCCCTTGAAACTGAAACATGAAAAATTCTTAAATCCCATTCTCTAAATTTCCATGTCTTCTAGGTACACATTTGAGAAAACAGGCATTCGTCCCCAAGAGATGGGATTTTTTGCGATTGAAAGTATTGATTGAGGGACCTCTTGCTACTAGTGAATTTAAGTTAAGTGCTTAGCATAAAGTCTCGGATAAAATAAATCGAAATGCAGCATATGAGCATTTGTTACTAGGGTTCTGGTATTTTGCTTGAAAAGGGGATTTTGACAAAATATCTGAAAACAATTTTTTTGGTGTTTTCTAAAGTTGAGTAATGATTTAAGATTTAGAAATGGTTATTGCCATGGTCGTGGGCACAGTGCACAAGAAGTAATACATAATTGTGATCTTTTTTACTTTGGGTTTATACTGCAAAATGCGTCAAAGTAAACTACAAAAGCGGGCAATGGACAGGCACGACTTATTTAAATGCTTAGGTCAAGACACAAATTTACAAGGTTTGTCCCGGCGCTTAAAACTCGTGTTAACTTTACCGTTGCTTTATCTCCACGCAAACCATGTTTCCGGTAAAAATAACTTCAGTTAAATAATATGACCCTCAGTTTTTTTAAGGGCCAAGGGAGGGGGAGGGGTACAAATACTTCTTCATTTTTATTAATAACAAATCTAGCAGATTAGAAAGGGGGTTTAATGGTGCCATTCACATTAAGAGAGTAGTATATAATAAAAGGCTTTCCATTAAATTTGTCATCCGTTTTGTTAATAGCTGCTTACGCTATACTTATAGCTTACGGTAATTTTTATAAAAAATACTTTGGCATTAACATCCTCGCAAATTAATTTCATAGTACAAAATAGCTTTCAACTTGACCGCAGACGAAACAAAGAGAACTTTTTAAATCGCATAAAAACTGATAAAACCCACCTAATTTTTAGACACAGACGAATTATTTCGACGGTGATCTCAAAACGAACGGAATTATCTTATTTTTCTTCCGAGTGTGAGAGAAGGTCGTCGACACCGATTATTTTTATACGCAATGTGCATATCAAGTACTATCTGGAACATTTATTTAATGCCAAACGATAAAGTGCTTTTGTCTCGTAATGAACTTGAAAATGCGTTCTTGTTTCCCTTATTTACAGTATTATGTGTTATAAGCTCTTAAAAAAAAATTAAAAACGCATTTTTTTTGTATGTTGACTACGACGTGTTTCCCGATGGTTAGTAATAAAAGCGGTTTAGCAGTAAAGTTTCTCTCACCGACTTCTTATTGCAAGGGAACAGCGCCATATAACTGTCTCCTATATAGGTTTTCTGTAAATTACCCTTACAAGTGATTTTAGAAATTTTCTTATCACACTACCTACTTGAAAACACGCAATAAGTTACACGTTTGAAGTCCATGTTCGTAAATCGAAATTGAGACCAAGACGTGGAAAACCGCGTGAGCACCGCCCTTATTACAATATACAGGGTCGAAAACCAGTTTTTAACGAAGCCCTTTTGCTAGTTTACTTCCAATAGAAAAAGCCGAAACAAGTACGCATGCATCGTGTAACACGAAACACATCATAATTGTTTCCACCAGGGATGTACGTGCGACGTTGATGGTGGATGGTGCTGTTGACCCAATTTCGTCTTTTTGTTTGACGGGGCTGGGAAAAGAGCCCCCGAACTGGAAAGAAGAAGGGTTTTCGCTGAAGTTTGAAAAAGCCGCTGGAATCGATATTATGTGGTGCAGTGGACGCGAAAACGGACACAAACGGTCACTAATGCCGGTCTTAGAGTTTGTTTTAGTGTTGAGCATAATAACGCTATTATAAACAATGAATTATTTGAATGATGTTCTTTGGGTGGATAATGTGATCAATATGAATACCGATGAAAAGATCCCAAGTGTTCCTGTCTTTGACTATAACGGGACGCTTAGGGAGAACAGGTAAGAAACTTGAATTTTTTAAAGATTTACACAAAAAAACTAATTCGTTTACTGAAGTGAAATTCATTAAACAATTCAAAACAATGTCACTTAATGTTAGGATAAAACAATGCTATTGTTGATTCAAAAATTGTCAGTAGATAAAAAATCGTTCAAAACCCCAGAAAAAATAGACTTATTATTGAAAAAAAGACTAGAACAGTTAAACTCCACTTTTTCGCGCCATTTAATAACAAATTACGTTTTTGCGAAAAAAATTGTAATTTTGTTGCATTGAAAATTTGAGGTTCCGATCAAATCGTCAAAAATCAATTTGCGTTGGGTTTTTCTGCTCGTATTTATGTCACTAAAAAGTTCTTGTTGACAAAAAATTTTGATATTTCCCGACAAATATATTTTTTACATAATATTGAAATATAATTTATAGTTCCATTAATTAGATTTTCTAATAGGTACCGCAACTGCACGGGTCATTATAAAAAATATCTTTTTAACGAGAATCGTCTAAAGTCGATATTCATTTATTGGGTTAAAAAAGAAACCCGTCTTTGATTAAAGTATCGCAGATAAAACGTAATTTTTAGTTCACAAAACAAACTTTACTATAACCAAAATATCGGTTTCGGTATCTAGAATTTATAAGATCAAATTGTCGATTCTATAAGAAAAAAACTAAGAATAGTAAAATGATAGAAAATCTCTTATATATAAAAAGAAATAAACAAGAAAAAATACAGATATGGGAGAGGAAACTCTCGTTGAAACGCATTAAAAACATTGTAAATAACCGCCGACAAAACTTCACTTTCTTCTGTGATGAAAACTTAGTAGTAATTTTGGACAAAAACAGATTAGGTGAAAATAATGAACGTTTTGATCTGCCTTGAGATCTTCATCAGAGTTTTACTCAATGAATGGGGTGGACTAACGAAATAGGGAAATAAATCGTATTCCTACTTATGCATGCACAGTCGAGAACAAACATAAAAAAGACCGAAGACGTTAAGAATTCTGCTATTAAGACTCTGAAGAAATATTTTCCTATCAACTAGTTGCAGAAAGCAGTTCTCACGCTAAAATGTAGTCATCCGAAAACAATCTGAAATATGTATCCTAGACGACAATGAAGTCGTTCTTAACAACCCAGACATAGAAGGAATAATTTCTAAAAGCTCTGTAGAAAATGTGTTGTAAATAACTAGCAAAACCCAAAAAAAAGTGTTTTCAGCATTAAATTTCTGGAAAAGTTGATAAACGTTTGAAAGTGCAATCTAGAGTTTCGGGAAAAGACGAGATAAGAGAAAGGTATCAGCTTAGCTTTGCTCTAGGTTCTTGTTGACTGCTCTGAGAAAATCTAAGTGCTAATATCCTGCGGATTGATTCGGTTGATTAATAATAATTTATATTATGAAACCATACGATGAAGAGAGACCTCTAGAGTTTGTCCTAGAAAATGTCAAATGCTCAACTGGAAACAACAAAGTCAACTGGAGAGGGAATTTTTCTCAATATTTTTATTCAGTCAGTAAAACACATATTCGCCGAAGTAGGTACAGTTAAAACTCTAATTCCTAGATGTGGACAGTGCATGTGCATATGGCACTAAAAACTACAAAGTTCAAGCTTAATAAAATATTACAAGGCAACTTTCATTTTATCCTGAAAGTATTCATTTACATCATATATACATTTTTTACCTAAAAGCCATGCCTTAATTTTAAGTTTAAGTTGAGGGTCAGGGAGCACTCTGATTTTCGAGGGAATCCTATTAATAAACTTTTTTGCTAAGAATTGCGGTCTCGTCTGGATCCTTGACAGCCTGCACACTGACAGTACCAGATCGTCCCCCCCTCCCTCGTCGGATATCTGTGAAGAACAGAGTGTCTCTGCATATCATCTGATACTCTCCTTACATGCAATATACACTCCAATATATACACGCCAGGAAGAGTAAGTATTTTTAACTCTCGGAACGCACCCTTGCAGTCCTCTCGATAAGTCAATCCGGCAATTACCCAAACAGCCCTCCTTTGCGATGCAAATACCTTACGAGCTCGAACTGCTCCACCCCACGCAAGTATACCATATGTCATATTCAAGTGAAATACACCAAAACACACTGACATGATTGTCGCAGGTGAAACACATCCCACCAGTTTCCTAAGCATAAATATAATTCCGCTAAGCCTACCAGACAGCCTTCCACCTGACGTCTCCAGCTCAGCTTTAGATCCAGGAGCAATCCCAGAATTTCACAGATGCAGGATTCTGCCATCCCTGTGTATTCTTTAAGGTGAAAGTAATAATGTCTGTTTTGTCTTGATTCACTAAAAGTTTGTTTGATACAAACCTTTCCTCTCTTTTGACTTGGCTCATTTCACAGTCCAACAGGTCCTCATCCCGAAAGGTGAGTGTGGTATCATCAGTAAAGAGTGTGTACTTACCCATACTGTTTTTATAAGGCAGGTCGTTTATGTAGATAGTATAAAAGAAGTGGCCCCAAGACAGATCCTTGTGGCACCCCGACATCAATAACCTCCTCACTCACCCTCACCACTTGTGATCTTCCGGCAAGGTAGGATTCCATTAGTCTCACACTATTTTCATTAAAATTACATTTTCTAAGTTTGGACACAGTCAAAAGCTTTACTCAGGTCATAAAATTGGGACACGCAATAGCTTCCCTCTTCATAGGAGTCCATAATGGTAGACAGCAAGTCGAGTATTTTGCAAAATATAATGAGATTTGGAACGCCATGCATTCCTCAAAGATTTTAGAAAGTACCGGTAAAAGAGAAATTGGTCTATAATTTGTGATTTCAGATGGGTCACCCTTCTTAACCACAATTGCTCTGATTAGCAGCCGTTGAAATCCTGCCGAAGCAGAAAAACTGTTCCCTTGAAGGTAAAGCACAAGAAACAATAAGAAAACTAGGGAACAGTCAATCAATGGACCGAATCCGCCTAAATCCAAGGGCGATGAAGGTAGAACTCGGATCCGCGGCTGTCCTCGCTGGAAGTCAGGTGAAAAAGGAACCCTAGATGAAATTACCGATTTCAGTACCAGTACCGGTGAAGGGCAAGGACGGGAGGAAGGTGTCACATGTAACATATCCAATCAGAATGGTGCATTAATAAAGACGTCACGCATGTAGCAAATAAGTTGATCAAGGAATTAAAGGTAAATAGGTAATTACTGAAGTTAAAATTAGCAAGAATAGCAAATAAATCAGGACTGACCCTAGTCCGTAAATAAGATATAAAACAGGTCGAGAAAAAGAAAAAGTAATTAGGTAATTAATTATTAATTCATGGTTAAGCAAACCAACCGATTAAGGTGTAGCGCATTTACGCCAAAATGAGATCACTTTAAGAAATATGCATTCTTGTCCAGCACCAGGACAAGGACAGAACCGAGACATTGGGTACGTTCCGCCGACGGCAGCAGCTTAGACGTTTAGTAAGCGGACGCGTTCAGCCGACACGCTTTCCAGCTGCTTGATGTCAGCGGATAGGTGATATAGCTCAAATATCTTGAGAAACGGATAAGTATATGATGATGTTTTGAAATTTTTGATACCTAGGTATGGTTTTTTTGTTAAAACCCTTTTATAAATTAGGATGAGTAACAACAATTTAAATCTAAAGCAAATTTGTCAGTGTCAGTACTGTCAGTTGCAATGCGTTCACCCGATAATCATCCGCTGACTCGTTTTAATAGTCAGCGGTTTTGCGCTGACGCTCAGCTGGTGCCGTCGGCGGAACTTACCCGTTCTCAAATGAGTGAGTGACATCTGTCATTACTGTCAATGTCGGCCAAAACAAAAATTGCAAAGATAGGTTAGATCGGTTTGTTATTTAATCAAAACAAAAATTTTGAATTTAACAAGGAAAAAGACTGTTAATTCTTTTTCTCTTATACATAACTAATCAGAAACTCGGAAAGAATGATAAAAAAGCTGACAAAGTAAGTAAGAAAAGGGCACTCTGTAGTGCAGAAAACTAATAGTTTTATAAAAATCAGGCAGGTCAAGGGAAACTAGACCTCAGCAGCAGCACAAAACCGCGAGAGTTTCTTCAGTCCTTCAGTGAATGAACAACAAGAACAAATGCAGCAAAATCCGATAGATACTAGAGTGAAAGTAAAAGTGAGTAATTCTAATGTGTGAGGCATAAATTCAATAAAGAGATAATCAAACAGTTAAGTTATGTTAATTATTAAATCTAAGAAATGACACTAGTGGCAAAAAATGACCGTGACAATACCCTCAGCAATACAGCAGTTTATTATCATCGTAAGATATATGACAACGGGAGAAGATCAAGAGGAGCGCGGATGGAGTAGTCTACCATACATCCAGAAAGTAACGGACAGGATCGATAGGCTACTGGAAAAGCACAATGTTAAAACTGTTTTTAAACCCACTCGTACAATTCAACAGAGCTTGAGATCGGCCAAAGACCGCAGAGATCGCCTATCGGCACCCGGAGTTTACTGAGTTCCATGCAGTTGTGGATCGGTATACATTGGCATCACAAAACGCAGTATCAACACGAGGATTACGGAACACAAAAGGAGTTGCAGGCTGGGACAAACACAAAAGTAAAGCAGTAGCAGAGCACGCTCTCTCCGAAGGTCACGACATCCTTTCCAACGAGGTGGATATCTTATATCAATCGCAGCGTTTCTATCCGAGACTAACGAGAGAGGCCATTGAGAAATTTGACAACTATTTCTACAGGAAGGAGGAAATTACGTTTCTAAATGCAGACTGGAAGCGAGTCCTACGACATACTTCAAGTGCGCCGAAACCCCACGCCACCACTACCCCCACCCCACTCCCTTCACTGCGGGTGAATAAATACCACGGAACTCACCACAGTCGAATCAGTCAACGTGTGATCACTTCGCCCATTGCCTCTTCTCCTTTGTAATTAAAAATTTCTAAGCTTTGTGAAGAATTAGTGCCAAAAACAAAAAAATATTTAAGTGGTTAGAAAAAGCAAATTTGGAGTTTTTTTGGAAAAGCTTACGATTAGAGCCAAAAACATGTTTTTGGCTCTAAACGACTTCCCTCAACTGTACCAGCCCCCGCTTCCTTGGTCCGTGTCCGCGTGTCTGTTGCCACGTTTTACGTGCTTTTCTTGGATGAGTTTTTCCTCGTTTTTTTGCTACTAGAATGTCCTGTATGCTTTGGTGACCTTCTTTCTGACTGAAAAAGCTTTGAGGAAAACCATCAGAGGTCGAAGCGTTGTCGTGTTGAAAATGGACACGTGAAAAAAAGTCTCTCGCGCACGCCATCAATACAGGAAAAGCAGAAAAGAACTGTGAATCTTAATCATTTATAAAATCGTTAAAGATGTCCCACATTAGTAGCAGGTGGACTTTTATACGGTTGTAGAAAAAATGTTGTTCCGAATTTTTGCGCAAAGTGTTTTTCGCGCACTTGACTGCTGCCGGAACTCCGCTTCGCGTCGTTCAGGCAACTGCAGTCGCGTGCGCGCGCGAAAGTGTTACTTTGCGCACTTGTTAGGAAAATAACTAGTTTTACGACCTAAAATAAAACAAGTGAAATTTGACTCAAAACTCAAAAACAAGAAAGTCAAATTAGGATTAAAAGATCAAAAATTACTTAGATTGTCTGGAAACGCAACTTGGGAGTTTTTTGAGAAAATCGTTAGAGTTTTTCGAGAAAAGTTAGAGTAAGGGCCAAAAAAACTATTAAAAATGGATTAAACGGTGTAAAAATGCAAATTTGGAGACTTTTTGGAAAACTCAGGTTGGGATCAGTGCCAAAAGTATATTTCGCTTTGTTGGTTCACATTGTTCGGTTCGTGTATGTGTCTTTTCGACTTTATACAAGGTGAATCATAATGAAATAAAATCTCATATTCTTTGGTCGATTTTCAGGGAGTCTGTCATAGAACTATTCTTTTTGTTCAAAAAAATTAGCATCGACGTACTTGAACGGGCGCCACTGGCAAAAATCAAAATAATTTTTTTTATTGCAAATCTCACGCTTTCGGCATAATGAAGAAAAATGCATTTTGAAATTCAAACTTCAAGACTCTGTAACTTTTTAAAGAAGCTCGATAGATATCACAATTGTATGAAAAACCCAATTTAAAATTGACAAAGAATTTGAGATTTAATTTTCGATCAACCATTATGACCACCTCACTCACTGAAAAAAACCCTGAGGAAGACCACAAGAGGTCGAAACGTTGACGGTTTCGAGAAATTGGAAAGGCTGTTAAGGTTGGGGTCAAAATTGTTTAAAAAGCAAAATTCGTCTAAAAATGCAAATTTCGAGCCAGACTAGAATTAGGGCTAAACTCGGTTAAAACTCACCCACATTGTATGAAAATGCAAATTTTATTTTTTTTCCTGACGGTGACCTTCGTATTTTCACACCTTTTTAACGTAATTTTATTTTGTTTTTTTTTCGCCAAAAGTGACGAAAAATCGACTTTCAATTGACGTATTTTTGCTACCTAGGTGCTGATTACAGCGCATCGTAAATGACCCGACTTAATGCAATTGGCTGCTTAATACATTAGGCTATCGTATAATTATTCCATCATTCTTGGGGGCAGAAAATGTAATACAATCAAAAATGTTAAATGGAAAGCCGGAAAAATAGCGACTTGTCAAACGTCAACAATTGTCAAATCTATAAATAATGTTCTAGGGTATTCATACGTCAATGTACGCCAAGATCAGTTAACTTTACAGGTTACCTCATTTCTTAGAGGGAGAACCACCTGTATACGTCAGTCAACGTCACAAGAATTAATTTCCGCCATTTCCCCTATGTTTTTGTAAAGCCTGGGTTAATTTTTTTTATTAAAATTGAGTTTTGTTGGTGAGGTTTTTGATATTTTTGTGTGCTGAAACCAAGAAGTTATTTCCTACATTATTTCATATTACTGAATGAAGTTCATTTTTATAAATTTTCTGCTCTATACTCTATCCCCAATACTATATTCCCAATATATAAAAGATCTATACGTTTGGTATCAACAGACCAAAAGTGAACAAGTATATAGATGTTATAAAGATGAACGTAAAAGATACAGATATTATATAACCTCATATCAAAAATCACTTAATGACAATCGTTTGACAAACTCATGAAATAAACCAAAAACTGCTTGGAATATATTTAATCGCTTATCAAACAAGCAAATTAGATCAAACAATATGAGTATAAGTGGCAAAGAAGGCGCAATCATTTCAGATCCGTGTGTCATAGCGAAGATATTTCAAGAACAATTCAATCTTACAGCGACGAATTCTCTTTTCACTCCAGCTGATGGAATATCCCAACATCCCACGATATTCCTTATCCCCACCGATGAAATAGAGATTACTAGACTGATAACACAGCTGCCCAATAAATTCTCGGCGGGAATTGATGAAATTCCAATTAGAATCATGAAGTATGTTGCACGGTCCATTTCCAAACCTCTGGTACATATTATTAATGAATCACTGCTTACGGGTGTGTTCCCGAATAATCTAAAGCATGCCAAAGTAATCCCAATTTTCAAGAAAGGTGATCGCTCTGTTCCTGACAACTACAGACCCGTATCTCTGCTATCTTCTTTCTCAAAAATATTTGAGCGTGCTATCTATGGTCGCATTATTGGATTTTTGCAGTCTCACAATATTCTGGTCGATCACCATTATGGTTTTATGCCCAAAAAATCAACAGAATTGGCCGTTGATGCCGCTGTGCAGCATGTTTTGCAGAAGGTAGATCAGCACTTTAGAGTGGCAGGCTTGTACTTTGACCTATCTAAAGCATTTGACAATATAAATCAAGACCTACAGATACCAAAGCTCAACTACTATAGCCTGAGAGGTAAGTGTTCGGCCTTGATAGAATCTTACTTGCAAGACAGGAAGCAGACTATCTGTATATCATATGATGGTGGAGCGTATTATTCTGAGGAGAGCCATGTGGAAAGGGGCGTTCCACAGGGATCGTTATTAGGTCCATTGTTATTCCTCTTGTACGTGAATGATTTCTCGAAGAGCATAAGTAATGGGTTGATATACCAATATGCAGATGACACTTGACGTTATATTCACCGGTGACTCTGTAGACAGCTTGCCCAGAGAGTGTACTGCCACAGTTGCTAAACTTGCTCAGTGGTGTGAAAATAACTGCTTGACATTGAATGCTGGAAAAACTGGAATCCTGTCGTTTGGCATGGGAGTTCAAGATTATTCTCTCTATGTGTCGACAAATAGGAAAACCATACCTGTTGCTCCGAGTGTTAAATTTCTGGGGGTACATGTTGATTCGCGTCTCGACTGGGTCGTACATTGCCAGTTCTTAAATTCTAAAATAAATAGCTACTGTGCTCTCATACGTAGGATACGAGGGGTAGTGTCACTCGATAGTCTTAAAATGTATTATTTGGCATGCATACAGTCAATAATAGAATACGGAATAGTTTTTTGGGGCTCGTCTCGTTTTGAAATCGGAAAAGCGCCTAATTCGGGCTATTCTTGGCGTCTCTCCGAGAACTAGCTGTAGGTCACACTATCAGAAACTGGACATATTAACTGCTCCATCATTATATTTCCTTTCACTCGTCGTGTTTATAAAAAAGAACCCGAGCTTATTCACACACAACAACTATGAAAATTATTCAGAGAAAATGTCTATAAAGACTCAAGGCAGAGATGGCCTTTGTATCCCTCGACATGACTCAAGCTTCTACAAAAAGGGCCCTTATACAGAGCAATAAAGGCATATGCACGGTTGCCGAGATGTATAAGAGAAATAACCACGGTGTCCAAGTTTAGGAAGGAGACCATCATATTTCTCAAATCGAAATGTTATTATTCCTTTACTTTTTAATTTTAATTTTACTGTTATTACATAATAATATACAACATTATTCTTTAAATTGTATATACACATACAGCTACATAATTTTTTGTATAAATTTAGTAGCAATGAGTTTTCTTTTGTGACGTTGCTATGTGGGCCACTGTACTATTTTGTCGGCAATAAAGTAAAGTATTATTATTATCATATGTGTTATATCAATCAACACATCAACATCAACAATATCAAATTTTCGTGCGTTTTAAAAATCGGGACAAAAAATGCAAAATAGGAAAAAAGCTTGTGTTGTTCTCTCTGCTTAACTCTGCTATCACCTAATGAGTTTAAATTCTAACCCTATTTTCCTAGCCGTTTTGTCAAGTTTATTTCCGATATTTAAGAAGTATTCTGAATAAAACTATTACGTTGCATGGTGTAAAATATGTCTAAATAAGCCCCAAAGTTATAATAATTAAGTATACTTACCGAACAAGCTTAAACAGCTTAAATTTTTAAAAATTATGCATCTCTGACAAATCACTAATTTAAATCAATATAAAATTGTCAGCCGCTCTTTCTTTATTTTTATGAAAAATGAGGTAACCTATAAAGTTAACTGGGGCATTATTCTATAGGAAAGAGTGAAAGTGAAAGTGAGAATTTTGACAATCTTGATTGGTCAAAAAATTCTGTTGAGGAATTGCATTGGCCAGCAATTCCCACTTTTACTTTCACTCTTTCCTATAGAATAAGCGTCCTGATCTTGAATGTACGCCAACTGTCAATGACATTTACGTCAAATTTTGTTAAAGTGCAATGGACGAAAGCATTTACCACGTAGTTATAAACATGTACAGCAATTATTACATTACTCAACAAGCTTGCCGATATTATCAGGTAAAACATATCTCCTTTAATTTTCCAGTTTCCTGGATCCCCTCAAAGAGTACCGGCAATTCCCTATAGAACACGTTGCGCGCTGAAGAGACGGTTTCATTTATACTCCAACTCCAATTATAAAATTTTCCATTCAGCAAATCTCTCTCTGCTCTGAATATAATTTTCCCGAAAATAAGTCAAAACGTCAACGTTCTGATTCGCGCCGCTGAGAGAAAAAGTTAATAACCGATAGTCGGCTGTTTTGGTGATCGGACGCACGCACTCTAGAACGCGCGCGTCGAACAGAGACGGCGATAGCGACGAAGCACATGTGGATCGCGTTATCGGCGGTGTCATTGACCTTGTCGATTGTGTTTTGTTTGGTCGGCCCTTCTTAAATTCCCCAGCCCGGGCTCAGCCTACTTTTCGGCGGCCACGAAAAATCGCAATAGCGTATACGGGGGACGATCCGTTAATAACTGACCTTAACACTACTTTTAATTGACTGAACAACGCGTAACTAAGTGATTGCACTGCTCACTTAATATTGACATCTGGGTTTGACTTTTTGATTGCATATTCTCAACAGGGGCTGAAATCAAATATGTAAGAAAAAATGAGTTGAAGTCCACGTATTTCAAATGGAGACATGTCAAAGTCAGAGTTGAAGCTTACTCGGAGTAACGGGCCCTATTAGAACTCCCACCACTTGTTGATGTATAATAAAATAATGCAAGCACCAAGATGACTGACTTTTTTACCGTTAAGTCCAATGGCTTTACCTTAGCATATAGAGGGTGTTCATTTGAAAACGTCATCTAATAGGCTGTTAAATATCAAAAGGAATAGGATTAACAGACCAAAGTCCATTTACTTTAATTATGACATCCTTCTTCATTCTGTCAAAAATTCATAGTCTTCAAGATGACGTTTTCTAATGAACATCCCGTAGTGCTAAAACGCTCTTCCATTCGTTTTTTTCTATTTTTAATACGCTATAACGTACCCATTGATTGATCCGCGATATATTTTTGCGAGCTGATTAAGTCCCCAGAAGGTTCATTAAACTCCTAACTGTTTATTTGCGAATTTTATTGTTTGTTCTTGTCGTGACGCTCTACCGGGGCCATTCAACAAGATTGCTGGGGTTGGTACTTCATTATGTTTTTATTCATGTTGAGGGAGCAAACAATTTTTTTTTAAATTGATTGCGTTTTTTAAATATAAATCGTCATCGTCAGGGCATCCCCAATTCCAAATTACGATTTTGAAACGTTTTACATAAGACTGTCATTTGTTGCTTAATTCGTCGCCATTTTTATGTCACATAGCTAAAAAGGCAATATTGTAACGATGGTCTCTCTATGCAACTAGCTCGTTAAAATTCCTACTATTTCTCACCGTTGCGATGTCTAGAAGAAAAAAGTGTCAACTCATCAGAATAAGTAAAAACGGAAATTCGCAGAGGGCAACGTTCGCTGTTGGTCGGTGGTACCGCTATGCTTTCACTAGTGGTATGGTATTGTTCTTCTAATGGTCGGCAGACGAAATGGCGGCCGTCGGCGTTGGCCAGACCACTTTCTCGAGATTGTCTCCCCGTTCGATCCGGTCGCTGCTGATATACCGTAGTACGACTTTCACTGGCAATTATTAGTAAAACACGTAATAGGTACTGTTATTTCATTCATTTTTAGAGTGTTATTTATGGGTTAGAACGGTCCATTAATTAATGCTTTTATAACTAAACTGCACCAATATTAGTTTAAAAAACATAACTATAAAATGAGGAAACCATGTAAATAAGTGCAATTTCCTATTGCAAGCTCATCTCTTTGTTTTCTTTATTGCATATTTTTTCATTGCTCTCTCTCTCTCTCTCTCTCTCTCTCTCTCTCTCTCTCGCTGTTCGGCGCATATAGTGAGTAATAACTGAGATGGAATTCATTACGAGGGTGAAATTAAGACTGCCGCGTCTGGGAAGGATATAATGTATAGAGTGAAATGACATATTTAGAAATAAATTTAGTGCCGTTTCTGACAAAATGATTTCGATTTGTACTTTAAAAAAAGTGAAGCTTTTGCTGCGAATCGAACCCAGACTTCAGGGTCAGAGCATCCACCCGGCAAGTGGAATGTCTGGGTTCGATTCCCAGCAGAAGCTTAACTTTTTCTTTAGTATAAATGATTAAGTCCCAAAGGCCACTAAAAATATCAATTTAGAAATAATGTATGGAACACAACAACCAAAAAACAGAAACCCTCCATACAACATAAATTTCTTATAAAAATCTTTTTTGGACCTAATAGATAGTAGTTGTTCTAGAGAGACTTATAGATGTGAGAAAAAGGTCAACACCGAGAAAAAAGGATAATAATATACCCGAACTTGTACGATATCGGCCGATATTGGTTAGCATACTTTGAGTTCATAATGTACTAAGAAGGGGGAATTGTACTATTCAGTCTATTCGAAAACAACACCAGTTATGGTGACACCTATGAGTCACTCCAAAAAGTCACTTGGAACTGCTACTCTTTACATAAAGGCAATGATCCAACTTTTTCACAAGCTGACATATATGGAGAGAGTGTCGCGATTTATAGTTTCGTCCTCTTTTTTTAGCTATGGGACACACAAAAATGGCGGTAAAATTGGAAGGAAGTCACTTCAAGGCTTACGTCAAATGATTCGAAATGCGATTCAAGAGTTGATTTGCTCTGAGATGACATTTATGTCTTGGATGCACAAATTAAAATCCAATAAATAGGGGCCTATTGATGACACACAATAAATTTTATATAATTTTTTAAATTAAATTTTTTAATAAAAAAAAATAATTTAAATAATTAAAGCGTAAAAAATTTAACTGCATTTTTATGTTTGATTATTTAATTTGACTTTAATTTATTACTTTAAATAATTTATAAAAAAGTTATTTAAATATTAAAATTTTACAATTAATAATTCCAATTATTTAGGTTTTCATAATTTTCGATAAAAAAATTGCAAAATAACTGGTGCAAAAAAATGATTTTAATGTTTTATTTCACTTTGAACAGCTATTCTTTATATAATGGCAATGACCCAAAATTTTCACATGCTGACATATATGGAGAGAGTGTCGCGATTTATAGTTTCGTCCTCTTTTTTTAGCTATGGGACACACAAAAATGTCGGTAAAATCGGAAGGAAGTCACTTCAAGGCTTACGTCAAATGATTCGAAATGCGATTCAAGAGTTGATTTGCTCTGAGATGACATTTATTATGTCTTAGATGCACAAATTAAAATCCAATAAATAGGGGCCTATTGATGACACACAATAAATTTTATATATTTTTTTAAATTTAAATATTTAAAGTGTAAAAAATTTAAATGCATTTTTATGTTTGATTATTTAATTTAACTTGGATTATAGTTTTATGTATGATTTATGTTTTTAATTTATTATTTTAAATAATTTATAAAAAAGTTATTTAAATATTGAAGTTTTACAATTAATAATTCCAATTATTTAGGTTTTCATAATTTTCGATTAAAAAATTGCAAAATGACTGGTGCAAAAAATGATTTTAATGTTTTATTTTAAATATTGATATTAACAATTTGTTTTAATTGATTACCTCTTTTCGAAAAACAACATTTTCTTTTTCACTGTAATTTCTCAACTAGTAATATTTCATAGATGCAGCTCATGGCGAATGTTTTATTTTTAAATTAACTATTTCCACCTTCATTGTCACTGTAGTTATAGGGGGGTTATAGGGGGCCACCCTATATAATCTAAAATTAAAAAAACTTAAAATGCGTCATCTACCATTAAAAAATAAGAATTTATTTGCAATTGTTTAAGCATAAATTATCTTTATAGAATATTAAAATTGCTTTTACATATTAAGCAATATGAAAAACAAATACGAACTCTGAGCTTAAAAAAGTTAAAAATAATTTTTACCGAGTAAAGAGTAGGTGGTCAAGAATTTGTCTATCAATCCATCTGCAGACTAGTTTCGGGGTCTAACCCTCATCAGTACAGCTTCGGCTGGTCGACAAATTGTAGACCGTGTGTAGCGGCTTTAAGCCGAAAAAAATACGGAAGAGCGGTGAGGTGTTGTGCAGAGCAGGAGCAGGCGACATTCACCAGCGTATTCGATCTAATACAGTATCACAGATAACTCTCAGTTCGAGAAGCAGCCCATAATGCTCTGCACCTCGCAGGTTATCGGAACCCAAACGAAGTGTAAAGAGGGTCTCAAACTGAGAGCCATTTCTAGTGTAGGCTCAAGACCCACACTTTACCTTAAAACTTTTTTTTAATTTTAGCAAAGAGGTATTTTTTCCAAAGTTTATTTAAATTTAATCTGAATCATTTTTTAAATTTAACTGAATCAATTTAAATTTAAGCTAAAAGAAAATAACATAAAAGTGAAAAAGAAAAGTAGAAAATTTCACACTTTCAGAGAAAACCAATTTTAAAAACTTGTTTTCAAATTAAAAAACTTAATATAACACTTTTCAAAAAGCAAAAACATTCAAAAATATCACAGAAACACATATAAAAGGAAGCACAAAATATATGTCATCTTTTTTTCACTGGATCTGATCGATTGAATCCAATTGCTATACAGCAATTAACTTAAACAACAGATGCTAAATTTGATGGTAAATAAAGATTTTTATCCACGACCATACTATAATAATCACATTATTCTTGTACATTCTCAAGACTAACGATAATCATTATTCACTTGTGAATAATGAACATTATTCACAAGTGAATAATGAGTTGTCATGGAAACGAAACATGTCGTAGGCAACTGACAACTCAAAAAGTAAACTGCCCTAAACATGAAATCGGTAGTTACCACTGGTTCATTCAAATAATTATCCTTCTATTAGGATGTATTGAGGCAAATGTAGGTTACAGTGTCTTTTTTTTCCCTAAAATATGTACTTTTCACTGAAAAATACTTAAAATAGGCCATAAAATGAAGTAATTTACCGTCCACCCTCGTAGTATTGAAATGAACATGCGGTGACATGCGTGGGTGACTAGACCGTCATCTGTCGACAAGATGCATCAAACGTCGCGCCATTGAATAGCGAAACCAGTCGTGGTCGTGGTTTTAAAATTGTAAATTATCTTTGTGGCATCTATAACCTATCATATTTGAGAAAACCCAGAATCTTGGTCGTGAATAAAGTATAGTATTCAACGCGCATTTAATGAGCGTTATTCTCTCGGGCAACTTGGCTCAAACGTTACCCTCGAGAATAACGACTCTCATTAAATGCTTGTTGTATAATATACTATAAGGTTATATTGCCAAATTTTGATTCGTTTAGGAAATATAGAGAAAAGCAGAACTTGTGAAACGCATTTTTGCAAAGTAAACAGGCAAAATTCGGACCTGGATATAATAATTTATCCCCTCGTTTTGCCTCTTTTGGAAAATCATCATCAGTATTTTCTTACCACCTTAGTAACAAATACCATTATGAATTCTTAAAAACCGTAAGAGCTATAAATTTTAAATATGGCCAATAAAATGACAAATGATAATCGATAATGGAACAAATGTATTTTGCCTTTTTTTTTGTTTGGAGTGAGAAAGATAACGATTGTCATTTTTTTTTCTTTTTTCAGTTAGGTTTTGTAGGGTTACCTTATATCGAATTACAATATGGCTTAAAACGTAAAACACTTAAAAATACAAAATTACTAAGTAATTATATTTTTTATAAAGAAACATTTTATTTTAGTAAAAAAATAAAAAAAAAAACGTTAAAAAAATGAAACTAAATGAGATATATATGTAGAGACTTTTTCAAAACATTTTTTGTTGGGTATTTGTGTTCCAAAAATGATATATTTTGGTTTTCTCAATTCTGATTAATGATCTTTTATAGAAAAGAAATTTGTTTGTATAAATAAACCGTTTTTAAAAAGTGGGTGCATTGTAATTGTTTTTTGTTTACACTGAAAAATTAAAAAAATCTATTTTTTACTTCGTACCCTAAACAAACTTTATCATTTGTATTTATTATATATCTATGTTAATGAAAAACATAGTACATAGATATGTCAATCTCTGACTCTCGTCTTTTGTATAAATCAAAATCCCCTTTTTAACAATTTAAATATTTTTGTACATGTTAAGAAACGAAACGAAAAGTATTCATATTATTATATAGCTTGTGTAAATATTATTTGCTTATCCTCCCATTTCTTTCCTTACATCCCCGGTATTATCATTACGTCACCACTTTACGCGGCGGCTCCTCCGATGAACTAGCCCAGCGTAGCGCAGCGCGGGGTCAATGTACGTCCTCTAGCATGGCCGTGCGTTTTTAGCGTAGTTTTTCGTTACCGGGCCCTATCAAAAAGTAAATTGTATTTGTACATTACAACTGCCTCAATGACAAAAATAATTAATTTACTAGGAATTTAAATAATTATTATATGACATGCGATCGCTCGCTGATTAATTGGGGATAACACGTGTTGTTGCGTGTGTATTAATTTTTTTTTTATTTTATGGTCAAAGATGGAAAAAACTAGGAAGCTTCACACTGTTAATTAGCCCAACAATATCGTTTTCATTGACCAGGAATGCACGATCATGCACGGTCGCTGAGTTATTATTGACTATTAACGCCCACATTTGAATGCACCGCGCTAGCTTCAAGGTTCAGCCAAAGGTCAACCTGAGTGGAATAACAATCGTAAAATTAGTAATAAAATAAATTGATCTATCGGAAAATGTGCCTTTTTTCCGTGTTCCTTATAAGCAGTTGTTGCGCTCGTTAGCTGGAAGCGGACTCTGGCCTCGAAATGACATTTTTTGTCGAGGTAGAGTTAAGTACTTGCATTAGAGTTGGAATGATCAAGAACAGATAATAACCCTGATTGTATTTCTAACTACCCTAAATTTAAACCCTGATTGTACTACCTGTGAAGGCTTTTCTGTTAGAGAATATTAACTTCCATGTATTTAGTAATGTCCCAAAAACTTCTATATTTTGTAAACTGTATATATATATTCTCTGAGTTTATGATCCCCGTCAATTCAAAGGTTTTCTATTAACTAACCTATAGCACAGTTCCTAATTGGCAATGGACATTCAAAATCTTATTAGTTTATAAGCAAAATGTACGAAAATAGTCGAGTCAACTAATAATTACTAGAATCAATCAGACAGAGACGGCGACAGGCCGCAGCCTTGTTGTTCGTCCAGATATGAATGGGAAAAAAATCCGGTATGTACTACGTAAACGCACGCACGTATTCTGTTTGGCCAGTGGGTTCTCGTTGCACCAGCCCATTGGCTAAAAATATCTCATAGGCCTTCGAATTAAATTTAAGTGCATCGTATCATCCATTTTGTTGATGCACAGCTCTACTAACTCGTACCGTAAGTTATATGTGAATGTCGATTATTATGAAATGTTAGGTCCATCCAGTGGCGGCGCCTTTCGACTAACGTTAAAGTCATCAGCATAGGTTCAACTACGACTTTCACTCTCGTCTTCTTTCGACATTTTTTTATTGCCATCGTTACACAATGCTTTCACCGTAACTTTTCAATGTAAAGGTCAGAGATTTAGCTTTAGGTTAACTTACGTTGTTGACTACATGGCTTGCATAATCAAAGCAAGCCATGTAGGTAGATATTTATTATTTACGTTTTTTTTTTCATTTAGCGAATGTCCAGGCCCTAGTTATCGGGGGTTGTATGGCTCTTCAAGTTTTATTCTTAAGTCACGGTTTAAAATAGATACGTTCCTTTAATAATACATTTTTACAATATGTTTCTTTGGAAAAAAATCTCATGGCAATTTCTTACTCACAGGTAGTTTTCTACGAATCTGCTCGTTTTCTAGAAGGTTCTTAAAGAAAGATTTTTATGCTTCTGCACACAGATTCTTGTCACTTCATTGTTGAAAAAACTGCGATCTTACACCTATTTTGAGTAGACATTTTTCTGTTTACCGTCCGAAGTCTATCGTTCTTTGAAGAACCCCTCTCACAAAAAAGGAAACCAATACTTTCTGCCTATAAGGTCGATGTCAAAATCACCTCCAAACCAGTGACGTAAACGTAAACTAACAAAATTCTTAAAATTACTTGAAGAAAAAATCAGCAAGAACATAACAAATATTTTAAAATTCTCCATGAATGCCAATGTATTCTTGAGGCAACATCGTGCCACAACCTTCCAAATTTGTTATGTCAATAGATTTCATTATTAAATAGAGAGAGATATAGACATTTCTACATTGTTGCTTTTTTACATTTCAATTTGTGTTCGTGGCAATGTTGTTTATTATTTTAACACCTGTAAACATTAGTAATTATCAATCACTAAACTCAGTACTTACAACTAACAGTATTTGCAGGGTAGGGCATGTTTGCAGTAAGTGCGTAGAAGAACTTTTGCAGTTGACTGCCTAGCAATACTTTCGATTTCGATCAACCCTTATTTAGTACAAGGCTAATCCTACACTTACGTTGTCCCAACATTTTTAGTTTTTTATGTTAATTTTTTTGTCTATCGATGCTCTCTTTTGAACGATACCAAATATAACAAATATGCAAAACTTGCTAAAGTAAGGTGGTTTGAACCAGCAATCAATGGGTCTTCCGTCGATAGGAGGCTGAACAAGAACAAGATATCGAGAAGAACAAAAAAATGTTGGACATTTGGTAAATTTGAAAAAAAAATGGATTCTTTTTATGCTATTTTTGATCGAAATAGCACGTATTTAATCCCATATGAACGCGAGTCAGAGTAGTCCCGTATGTGAGTTTTTTAAAAGTAGTAAAAAAATCGATTATCAAAGTACCCAAAGATCGATCATCGAAGGGGTCTATCCTGAAATTATTGAACCAATGGGACTTCCATTGGTAGGAAGTGGAAGACAACATCGGAAAGAAAAAACACTGTTGGATTTACTCTAATCGGTCCACTCGCTCGCTAAGTTATAAACCGTCAAAGTTGCAAATTAAGAAAAAAAACGCCCTCATTTGGTGATTTTAGACATTGGAATTTTATTTATGCTATTTTTGATCGAAATAGGACGATTTCAATCTCCTATGAACGTAACAAAATTAATATGAGTCAGAGTAGTCCCGTAAGTGAGTTTTTTAAATGTAGTAAAAAAGGCAATTCTTAAAGTGCCTAAAAATTTGCCACCGAAGTTTACAACTAAGAAGGTCTACCAATGGGACTTCCGTTGATGTGAGGTGGAAGAGGAGGACTTCGAGAATAACAAAAAACTGTTGGATTCACTCTAATCGGTCTTGTCGTTCTAAAGTTATAAGCCGTCAAAGTTTTCAACTTTGACTTTGAAAAAAGAAGGCCCCTTAGGTGAGATTGAAAAAGATTGAAAAAAAATTATGTGGTTTTTTGATCGAAATGGAACGCTTTTAAACCTCTATGAACGCAGTCCTGTAAGTAAGTTTTAAAAGTAATAAAATAAGTTGATTCTAAAAATGATCAAAAATCTACCACCAAAGGAATCTTACTCCGAAGTTATTGAGTGGAATCACTCGTTATTGAGTGACTTCACATCATTCGATCGATAAAGGTGGAGTGAACTTTTATAAAAATAAAAAGTAACAAACATTATCAGAGAATGAAAGTTACTGTATATGCAGTAACAGTTACTGTATTAACGATTGTCTATCGCAAGTTCTTGGGACCTTGTCTTTGTATTGAATGTCTTAAATATCGAATAGTTTGTATTACTTTTATCAACAAAACGACACTTTTTGAAAAAATAATAAAATAATGGAGAACTTAAATTTACCCATCTCTAGTTACTATTATAAGTCACAACTTCACAAGTAATTTGGAGGGTTTGTTATCTATATATACAAGACGTAGTTTATTTTATTATTATTATTAAAGTATTTAAAAAAATTTTTAAAAAGTTTCCCAAAAGCTAAAAGGCGACGAAAACTTCTATATTTGCTCATCTCTAGTCAGAATATTGTAGATAATTCGGAGGATTGTAAGAGTATTTTTTCTAGATATTTGTCGTGGTTTTGTAGTAATAGTTTGATATCTACAAATGTGCAGTTTACCAGGAACACCCCCAAAAGTTGTCGGACTATAGAAGTCGTTTTACATGAATCAGAGAACAATAGAAACAGCGAATAATTGCTCGTATCCTCAAATTCACTCATGAAATACGCCATATTTGTCTGTCTCTAAACGTAATGATGTCGTCTGTCGATGGCAAAGTGCGAATGCAAATTTGGAATCCGTGTACGTTATTCACCCCCTGCCTGTTGCTTAGTTCCTGAAAATGGGGGACAAAACTGTAATGCCTCTCCATTATTTTCTGACTCATTAGTTTTTACTGTTGTTCATCTAGAGTGAAAATCATAAGCTACAATGATAGTATTTCTTGATTTTTTTCTGCATTGTGGATCGGGGTAAGGATTATCTATGTTGGATTCGCACCCCGTTTCAGTTATTCGAGTTTCGTCTAATTTCTTGTTCATTTTTCTTTCGGGTTTCTTTATTATTTACTAACTCATTGGTCTTTATACATGCCCATCTCTAGTTACGTTCATAAGTCTTCATAATTTGTTTCTTCATTATGGATTAGAATAGCAATTATCGATATTGGATTCGTACTGTATTCTAACTACTCGAGTTTCCTCTAATCCTTTCATCATTCTTCTTTCAGGTCTCTCCATTAGTTTCTGATTAATGGGTCTTTATACATGCCCATCTCTAGTCACGTTCATAAGTCACAAATATAGTATTCCTTGATTTGTTTCTGCATTATGGATTGGGGTATGGATTTCAATGTTGGATTCGCACTGTGTTCCAACTACTCGAGTTTCCTCTCATTTCTTCCTCATTCTTCTTTCAGGCCTCTCCATTACTTCTTGATTCATTGGTCCTTATACCTGTCTATCTCTAGTTACATTCATAAGCCGCAATAATGGAATTCTGTAATATTTTTCTGCATTTTAGGTTGTGGTAGCAATTATGAATTTTGGATTCGCACCGTGTTCCAGCTATTCGAGTTTCCTCTGGTTCCCTCTTCATTGTTTCAAAGACTTCTGGCACGTAACACAGAGAACGCAATGAGTGACTAGTTTTCACTTTTGAAGAATGCGCTTATTTCATTCAAGTTCTTGCTTTTCCTAGGCGGCACTTTATTTCTTCTACACCATATCAGCGTTCATTAACAATTCAATAAAACAATATTTTTCTATGAGTAGTTCCATATTTTACGAGATATATTTAAGTTTCACTGAAGTAGAGTTGCAGCCCTCCTAGATATTGCTGTTTTATTCTCACAACATGCATTTTGAGGCTGTACTGTTGATAGTAAGATGAAATTCTATCTATTACTCTAGGTAATCCTTCCACTCTACTTGTTAGCATCATGGTGAAGTCGGCGTATTTAATGTTTAGTTTGAGTTCAACGAAATAGTACTTCAGCTCCATTTAGGATTTCAAAATGTATTTTGGGTATAATTTAAAGCGACTTTTATTTCCCTACATAACATTTTCACACGGTGTCTTTGTTCTCCACCATGTTTCGAGTATTTACTTAGTTTCAGTACAGGTTTGAAAGTATTCTGAAGTACAATGTAAAGTGTTTTCCGGGCTTTGAAGCCATGGTCCAATGGAATTTCGTCCTGGCTTTTAGTCTACAGCGGTGGTAGATATTATAAAAGGCGATGAGGCAATGGGCTAAGTGATCTCCCTTGCTTCCCAACGTTGACTGATTCGACTGTGGTGAGCTCCGTGGTATTTACTCCCCCGCCGTCGCGCTGTAGTGGAGGGACTGGGGTGGGGGTAGTGGTGGCGCAGGGTTTCGGCGCACTTGAAGTATGTCGTAGAACTCGCTTCCCAAGGAATGTAGAGCACCAGGAAGAAACAACGGAAAAAGATGAAGAAAAGCGCGGACTAGTCTACCATTTATCTACAAAGTAACGGATAGCATCGGCAGACTACTGGAAAACCACAATGTTAAACATTGGCACCACAAATCGCACTATCACCACGAGGAGTACGGAACACAATAGGAATTGCATTCTGGGACAAACAGAAAAGTAAAGCAGTAGCACAGCACGCTCTCTCCGAAGGTCACGACATCCTTTTCAACCAGGTGGATATCTTATATCAATCGCAGCGTTTCTATCCGAGACTAACGACAGAGGCCATTGAGATCTTTAGACACGACAACAATTTCAAAAGGAAGGAGGATATTACGTTTCTAAATGCCGACTGGAAGCGAGTTCTACGACATACGGGGTGTTCATTATAAAACTTCATCTAGCAGGCTTGCCAGAAAAGGATGACATAATCAAAATAAATAGACTTTTGTGTCTCCATCCTTTTCTCTTGATATTTCACAGCCAACTAGATGAAGTTTTTTAATGAACACCCCGTACTTCAAGTGCGACGAAACCCCGCGCCACCATTACCCCCATCCCACTCGCTGCATTGCAGCGCGACGGCGGGGGAATAAATACCATGGAGCTCACCACATTCCATCGATTATCAGTCATCGCCTTTGATAATGTCTGCTGCAGATGTAGACGAAATGTCATTGGACCACGGCTCGAAAGCCCGGAAAACACTTTAGATTGTATTTTGGCCGGTCGTGAAAACCTTCAGAGTCTTATTCTGGTCTTTGTCATCCAGAAAATATTAATCTTTTGTTGTTGGACTAGGTCGAGCTTTTTGCGCTAACCTGAACAAAATATGTGCTTACGACACAGCTAACATTTCTACATCTCTGAATCAATCCCTCTCGTCTACGTTAATGAACCCGCATACTTGCTTGCGTAAATCTGTTTTTTTCCCCCTAACATTTTGAGTGACTTTCCTATTCTATTAGGTCTAAAATTTCCTCATTCATCCAGTATTCCTTTTTTTGTTTTTTTAAAAGGTTTTGGCAGCTGTTTTCCTTCACTGCCTGATACTATTTACCTAAATTTGTTGACTCTTTACTTAGACCTAGTTTTTGTTTAATTTGTTTCACCCTAACTGTATGAATTCCCGGAAGGTGTTTAGTCTCATTCAGTATCCGACTATGGAAAAACATTCTAAAGAATGTGATGGGTTATGCGTGAACAGGATCACGAAATCACGAAGCCAACTATTTGAATTAGTCTACGTTTCGCAGATATATTTCCGCATCCTCAGGACGAATTCGGTTTTGTCTTCCTTATTCCTAAATTTACACTGCACTTTAGTACAGCAGAATCTGGAGTAACCATATTTTTGGAGTAGGTAAGTAAGAACCGCAAAAGTGACAATTACAAATACTTTAAAGTTTGGTTTAAAATAGTGGGACTGCACAGTTAAATCTACACACAAACAGACAAACAACGCTAACAATATGTTCTTCACATTTTAAGAATGTGAAACAAAGATTGTGAAACCGTTTTTTCATTCCTCCTTTGAATAATATTATAGTCTGTCTGGTTTCTAACGATGTTTTCGGGATTATCCGCTGCTTTCTTATATAGTTCCCATGGCGATAATGCGGTATGCGTTCAGTACCAACCGCTTTTTGTCTTCAAATTTGGCATTAAAATCTGCAATACAATATAATCAATTTTTTGTTTTGAGTAGACCGTAGAGTCCGTAGACGGATATGGGCAAATTAGGAAGACACTTTTCCAAGGTTTTCAGTTAATAAAATCGTTATCAGGTAATAACAAGTTATCAGGTAATAAAAGTCACTTTAATTGCCCACCTCTGGGTGACCTCTAGTTAACACTGCAAGTTATAATTATTGTCCAGGTGATTGTATGCTTGACCTTTCTTGACAGTTGTTGCCTTTTTATTTGAAACAGCAAAAAAAAAAACACATTTTCAAACACCATTAAATTAATGATGAAAGTTCGGCACAAACAATTTTTCGCGTCATTTTCAATCAGCTGTAACTTTTTAGGCATTGAATTGTTTTAAACACAATTTGCAAGGTCTGAAACCTCCTTTCCTCTAGATTAAGGAAGCGGATAATTTTGAAAAAAAAATCCCACATATCTTTATTATATAGGGTGTGAAACAAAGTGATGTAAAAATTTCAACATTTTGATGTTCTGCCATTTCGCAACAAGCTAGTTTTTCCTTATCGTTTTCAGGTCAGGAGTAAGCCAACCGCCATATCTTAAGACCCTTTCGCCAGATTTTTTATTAAAGCATTCTGAATTTTTCTAAAGAGCAAAACGTAAAATGTGTGAAATTCTTGTTGCTGATATTTTAAATTGTCATAGTTCGGAAAAGCGGTAAAGAATCTTACTGCGTTTCCCTCATTTGTTGACATAGTGTCTGCGGATTGTTACTCATTCAAAAAATTTAAAAATAAGTGCAATTTTTTTACGTGCAATATGATACCATTATTGTTGATACTCGTGACTTATAATAGCAATATTAAATAAAGTAACCGTTCTAGAGGTAAAGAGAAATTGAGTGATACCGTTGCAGATAGCCAACATCAATATCTCTAGAAGTTTTTGTTATTTTTTGTTTTCGAGGTATTAGAACTTATACCGAGGGAATCAAAATATTCTTAAAAATTTCGTTAGTATTTTTTTTAATCGTCGTAATTCACAGACAAGTTGACGGATTATTATTATTATTCTTTGGATCGACAGCATTATCTACAGATTATTTCTCAACAAGGGAGTTTTCCAAAAGTGATTACTTAACTACAGGTACGGACTTGACAAAATTAGTATACGGGGTGAATCATAATGGGTGGTTGAAAATGAAATCTCATATACTTTGGTCGATTTTAAGGGTATTCTGTCATACAATTGTGTTACCTATCGAGCTTCGTTAAAAAGTTACAGGGTGTTGAAACTAGAATTTCAAAATTCATATGTATTGATTATTCCGAAAGCGTAAGAGATATTTTATTGAAATTTTGTACGTTTTGACTGCTATATAAGGCGCACTTTTTGCAATAGGTAATACTTTTTATTTTCGCCAGTGGCGCGCTTCACAGCACGTCGACATATATTATTTGAAAAAAAGTGGGACGTCACTGGTTTTTCGAAAAATTACATTTAGTTTTTCAATGCCCATTAAAATACTATTGGTTTGCAACATAATTCAAGCCATAAATAATCAAATATTTTAGATTTTTCATCAAAATGAAATTAGTCGCGGTTTACTTACATACATTGCAATGGTTTTTATTTATTTACTCGAAAACGGTGAGTCGTACTAAAAAAACCGAAGAGGGCACTTCTTTACAGTAGAATGCGCATTAAAAAAACTAGGTTTCATTTTGTAAAAGATCAGTGACGTGCTACTTTTTTTTCAAATAATGTAAATCGACGTGCTGGTAAGCGCGCCACTGGCGGAAATAAAATTAAATTTTTATTGCAAAATGTGCGCCTTTCATAGTAGTCAAAACGTACAAAAATTCAATTAAATATCTTCCACGCTTTCGGAATAATCAATACATATGCATTTTGAAATTCTAATTTCAGCACCCTGTAATTTTTTAACAAAGCACGATAGGTAACTCAATTGTATGACAGAACACCCTTAAAATCGACCAAAGAATATGAGATTTTATTTTCGACCACTCATTATGATTCACCCCCTTGTCAAGTCCGTATCTGTAATTCAGTAATCACTTTTGGAAAACTCCCTTGTTGAGAAACAATTTGTAGATAATGCTGTCGATCCAAACAATAAGAATAATAAACCGTCAACTTGTCTGCGAATTACGACAATTTAAAAAAAAATACTAACGAAATTTTTAAGAATATTTTGATTCCCTCTGTATAAGTTCTAATACCTCAAAAACAAAAAATGACAAAAAAAAGTCTAGAGATACTGATGTTGGCTATCTGCGACGGCATTATTCAATTTCCCTTTACCTCTAGAAAGGTTATTTTATTTAATAATCCTATTATAAGTCACGAGTATCAACAATAATGGTATCATATTTTTTGAATGCTAGTATACTAGAAGAAACGGCACTTATTTTTACATTTTTTGAATGAGTATAAATCCGAAGACACTATGTCAACAAATGGAAGAAACGCAGTAAGATTCTTTACCGCTTTTCCGAACTACGACGATTTAACAAAGTCAGCAACAAGAATATCACATATTTTACGTTTCGCTCTGTATAAAAATTCAGAGTGCTTTAATAAAAAATCTGGCGAAAAGGTCCCGAGATATGGATGTTGGCTTACTCCTGACCTGAAAACGATAAGGAAAAAATAGCTTATTGCGAAATAGTAGCACAACAAAATTTTGGGATTTTTGCATCACTTTGTTTCACACCCTACATAATAAAGATAGTGCTGGTTTTTTTTCAAATCTATCCGTTTTCTTAATCTAGAAGAAATGAGGTTTCAGACCGTGCAAATTGTATTTAAAACAATTCATTGCTTAAAAAGTTACCGCTGATTGAAAATGACAAATGAAAATTTGTTTGTGCCGAGCTTTACGTTGAGCAGTTTATGTTCATTGGAATATTCTCAGAGATGACTTGGAAGACTGTGAAAATGTGATTTCTTATCATCGGTCGTGAGTTTACCATAAATGTGGGAAATAAAAAAACACAGAATTTTAACGATTTAAAAAATTTGTTTCAATTCTTCCACAGTGTGTTATTTATCAGACTTCTTACTTGTAACTATCGAGTCCCTTACTGACACCTTACTGTCGATTCCTGGCATCGTATCTAAGTAGCTAAGTAAATAAGTAAACTTTCATCAATAAAAATAAATCAAAATCACGCAAATAAAAATCAATAAAAAACAAGAGTGAAGTTCCTTAAACTTTTCCCAAAGTTACTACTCGATTAAGAATTCTAAATTTGCCCATCTCTAGTGTGAACAAAAGTCACAACTTTCCGCGAGTAATTTGGGAGGTTGTAAACGCGACCTTCTTTTGAGAGATATGAAATTTAGTCGAGGCAAAAGACGTGTAACTAGGGGAACTGGGAATATTTATTAATAAAATAAATTTGCCACAAACTTTTCCAAATTTTATCCCATCTCTATGTGAACAAAAGTCACAACTTTCCGCGAGTAATTTGGGAGGTTGTAAACGCGACCTTCTTTTGAGAGATATGAAATTTAGTCGAGGCAAAAGACGTGTAACTAGGGGAACTGGGAATATTTATTAATAAAATAAATTTGCCACAAACTTTTCCAAATTTTATCATTATCATATTTCTAGTAACGGTTGTAAGTTGCATTTTATTTACTGTATGACTTTTATTGACAACGATACTCCAAAATAATCTAAAATATCGTAATCGAACTATACAATTCCCATAGGGTAGTTTGGCACCAACGCAAGAAACATTTTTAATGTCGGTTTTTTGAAAAGCAAAACGTCGACTTGCTGCAAGTGTTACACAACAATTGTGGATATTTTCTTAAAAAACAAGTTTTTAGGGAAATATGACGCCGTCTTTTAGAAAGCGACATTCAATCTTCTTTTTTAATTAAAAATTTTGTGGTATATGCAATATGGTAAAGAAAACTTAACTTTGAACTGTAGCGTTACCAATATTGTTCTGTATTGTTTTTTTTTTACTATCTTTGTCTATAGTAACATCGCTATTAGAAAAATGAAAATAGTATTTTAACGTTTGTTTAAATGTGGTAGACAATAATGTACTATTAAGAAAAACATCTTGGACTTCCATTGTCTTTATTGAGTTTTTTACACCACGGCGACGTTTCGAGCAGTGAAATCTCTGCTCGTTTTCAAGTGAATCTGAGCATTAAGCTGGAGGCTACTTGCTTATGTACTAAGACAGCTAACCACGCCCACCATTCCTATTGGCCGGATAGTTGCCACCGTCGCGCGTCAAGCGACCAGTACTTGTCCGCCGTATCAACGGATGCCATACTGAAGAGACGTCGCAACTTGGTTTACTAAAGACGCCCTTATTGCTTCCAATGAAGACTGCTTCCTTAAACTTTACTTTCTTCCAGTGCTTGAGCCTTTGCACAATTTTGGCTTCCGACCACTTAATATTATGTGTGTTCTCTCTGCAATTCCCGATTTTGTTGTTTCTCTTCTTATCGTATGCTATTCCTGAACTTTTACATGCAAAAGAAGCTTGGTTTCTCCTATGTACGACATGCCACACTCACACGGTATCTGATATATACAATCTTTTTGCTGATTTGAATTTTCCAGTTTGGTTTTTGAAAGTACGCCTCTTAATGTATTTTCAGTTCTGAAAACCGTTCGGATGTTGTACTATTTCGCGATGCGTCGAAGCTTCTCTGAACTTCCTTTTATGTATGGTATAGCAAGAAGATGAGGTTGGTTCTCGCTATTTTGCCGAGGAGTTTGCCTTTTACATTCCGTAAAGGCTCTCAAGATAATCTTTTCCGTATGGTATGGCATATCCATCCAATGATACGGCCGACAAGTGCTGGTCGCTTGAAGCGCGACGGTGGCGATGCTCCGGCCAATAGGAATGGTGGGCGTGGTTAGCTGGGTTAGTACATAAGCAAGTAGCCTCGAGCTTAATGCTCAGTTTCACTTGAAAACGAGCAAAGATTATACTTCTCGAAACATCGTCTAAAAAACTTAATTAAGACAATGGAAGTCCAAGATGTCTACAGTCAAGTGTCTACACATTATAATATTAAAGCTTTATAGGATAGAATAAATCACCATATGAATACTGGGAATAGAACTTCTGACAGGGCTTGACGATTACCTCCCTTGCTTTCTTACATGTTATATTGATTGTTTCTTTCTCAAATCTGAAATAAACTTATCCCATATCTATCAATTTGCGTTCTGCACAACAAATCTGTCCTAAAAACGAAGAACAAAATAGACATTTACACACTAATGTCTAAATATAAAACCCCGTGTATACAGGCTCATTATTGTTCTAACTAACAGCGGCAGCGTTCTAGGTTTAACCTAGTTAGAGGTTAAGCTAAAGTCGAGGTTACGAATAGATTAATATGGCGGCTCGCAAGCCATAGGCAGCGGCTGTTTATTGCTTTTTTTTTCAAGCTGAATCGCTGCCCCTACATTGGCCACATACACAAAAACAACAATATTTAGTGAAGGTGCTTTTTTTGCATGAATAGCTATCGCAATTAATAGATATGAGCGTTATGGGGAATGTGAGAAGTGAATCTATTATCCCACTCGACCTTCCATCAGTATTCGGTTTCAATGAGAACGAACGTTGTGCCTTGCTCTCTCACTCTCATAGCAATGACCTGCATCTAGGCCAAATGTTGCAACGCGGACGCCATTATGGAAGACTATATTATTTCTAGTCGTAGACATATTACAGTCCTAGTTGCATTAACTATTCGACAAAAACTACTTTAGAGTATTCCATATTAATTAAGTTATGTTTGCTTAAATTACATGGTGTTGTGGATTTATAAAACAAATTGATTGCAAAATGGGTCTATTTTAAATTATAATAACGTATTGAAACATAATGATATATTGGCAAAAAGGCAAAAACTAGATAAACATGAAGGATTTATTATCAAATATACAGTCTGTTACGCATCACTAGCATTTTCCTTATTCATAGATATTTCTGTGAATAATATGAACACCAACTGTATATTCCTGATTAAGTAATGAGTTATTGCTAGTCACATCATTTTATGTAGATGTGTCTGTGTCGAGTTACATAAAGGCCATTGTTGATTGGGCGTCGTGCAATATACCCTATACACGGTCTTGAGGATAAGAGGGAATATTACGTGTAGCTGGGAGAGTATAGTATCGTGAGTAAAAAAAATGAGGATTTTTACGCTAAATAAAATAATATTTTAAAAAGTTTGAATATTTTTCACGTAAAAGATTTTACAAACTTTCAAGGTCGACTTACCCTCTTTTTTAAATCACAAAAAAGCTTTTTTAAATTATCGTTTTCAACGAGGGAATTATGCTGAAGAACTGAAATTTCTTAGAATTATTTAGCTTCCTAACTGCAAATAAACAAAGTATATTTTAAAGTAAAGTATATTATACATTATACGTGACCTGTTAGAACATTTTCTTACCGAACAGAGGTAAGTTTACAGGATAACAACAAACTCAGTAATATTAAGATAATATTACAACATTTTGTTTTATTTTCTAGACATTTGCAAAAGCGTTTGGACTAAAACAGGTAGAAATAAAAAATTCACCATCAGCTACATTCTTTTATAATGAAAACCTTTTAGAATACTTCCTATTAGCGTTTCAGGCAAATGTCTGGGACATCCAGAACAAAAATGCCATTTTATGAGGTTGAATTTGATAAGAATTAAGTAAACTTTTTAAATTGTGTGAACCTCAAAATGTCATTAATCACCTCCTCATCAAAACTTTCCGAAAATTTGGTTTAAAACAGGCTAAACAGGCTAAAGAAAAATATTGCGCTCTGGTAATTTCAACAGTCAGTTAAGACAGCAACCCTCATTGAATCTTCAACAGATAGGGAAATTAGGTTTTTCTACGATATCTGCTTATGGCTCTAAATGTTGTTCAAAAAATAATTTTTTATTGTACTAGTGTTATAAAATCTTTCTCGCAGGTCTTTGCTAAAAAATTATTTTATTTAATTAATGTGGGGTCATATGCACATTTTGCACTGATTTTCGTGTAAAACGTAACTATTTAGTTTTATAAAATTGGTTTAGCATCCATCCATATTTTTATTTTACTGTTCAAAAATAAATTGTTTAAAAATAAAATTGATCTTCTACAAACAGATCGAATTCGGTTTGGAATAATTTTAACAGTATGATAAATAAATTGAAGACTCAGACTGAGATAGATCTGAGGAACAATAATGGACATTTGGTTTCTTATCTGGAGGAAGTATGTGAGAGTTTAACATCCAATCTGAAGTGTTTTCCGGACTTTGAAACCGTGGTCCAATGAATTTTTTTCCTGACGGCTGCGGCAGACATTATCAGAGGCGGTGAGACAATGGGCGAAGTGATCTCCCGTATTTCTGGACGTTGACTGATTCGAATGTGGTGAGGTGCGTGGTATTTATTCCCCCGCCGGCAACGTCGCGCTGCAGTGGGGGGACTGCGGCTGGGATAGTGGTGTCGCGCACTTGAAATATGTCGTAGAACTCGCTTCCTGTCTGCGTTTAGAAACGTAATTTCCTCCTTCCTGTTGAAATTGTTGTCGTATTCACATTGTCGTTCGTTGTCATGACATCCTTTTCGACGAGGTGGATATCTTATATCAATCGCAGCATTTCTATCCGAGATTAACGACAGAGGCCATTGAGATCTTTAAACACGACAACAATTTTAACAGGAAAGAGGAAACGGCTTCAAAGCCCGGAAAACTTCAGACTGAATTGTGGCCGACCGTGAAAGCCTTCAGAGCCTAAAAGACAGTTTGACTTGTCATAGGGGTCTTCATTTATGCCTCCGGATCATGATTTTCGGTATCCGGCAATATTCTTCACTCGCACATTAGAGTGAGATTTTTTTATTGAATACTCTTCGAGTCTGATTAGGTATTCACTAAAATTTTAGAACGACGATTGTCAATTGTCAGTGTCTGTTTATAACAAAGAAAACCTGAAGCTCTGTGAAACTATAGGCCTGTTTCTGTGTTGTCATCATTTTCAAGAATATCTCAGAGAGTTTTACAGAATGATTCCAAAACAGAGAGACGTTTTTGCTAACAAGTAGAGCTTCAAAAAAATTTTTTCTTTGTCGTTTGTTCAAATTATTAACATCAACAGAGATACCGGATCTCAAAGTTTTATTTCGAAAATTAAAATATATTGTTCCAAAGTTGGAGTTATCATTTCACCAGCAAACAGGTCTTCGTTAGGAAAAGTAATATTTTTTTTATTTGGCGTTTTTTTTTTTAAATATTTACGGAAATACCAGATGTCAAAGTTTTGTTACATAAAACTTGTACATTAAATTAAATAACAAATTTCATTTAAGTAAAATGCAAAAATGCACTTAAACGGTTTTTATTTCTTAAATCAAAATGGGTGCGTGGTACCAAAAAAATAATAAAAGAGCATTTCTTTTTAGAATTGAACAAGGAATTCAGTAGTGTTATTTATTTTTAAAGAAATGATTGGCGCAAGGTGTACCCTGATTTCTTCTTCGAAACAATAATAAACAACTTTTTATATGCTCGCCATTGGTAATTATCTCAAGTGGTTTTGCAGTTATTAATAAATTTATTTTTTTAAACAAAAATTTGACACCCTGTATCTTCGTTGATGTTGACATTTCAAAAAACACCAAAACAAATTATTTTTTAAAGCCCTATTCGCTCGTAGAAATTACACCAACTTTGAAATCACACATGTTTATCTATTTTTTAAATGTTAACTATCTGTTTTTCTTTTTATCAAGTCTTGATATTTAAAATTATATTGTTAAAAGGATTGATATTATTCATAACATCAGGTCTCTCGTATCATGCTATAGATCTTTACTTTTTAATTCCTTCGTTCAGGTTTCAGTTATGCACTTTTTTTCTCAATTTTTAATTTCGAATTTGTTTTATGGTAAATTTTTGGTACGCACCTATATAGTTATTTTAAAATAACTTTCCACATTATTATTATGATTACTGACTCTTCTTGCCAAATTCTTTGCTTATTATTTTCTCGTCTTTTCAATTCCTTGTTTTCCTTCGTCTGCGAAACTTTGTTCTTTTTTCTGCACGTCTTTTTTCTTCATTTGTTTTATGCTTTTAAAGACCGTTTTTAATTACACTGACAGGTTATACAAATTTTCCTCATTGATTCTCTTGTGCTCAGTTTCTGTAAAAATGTAAAATTACTGGATCAAGACAGACTTACGTAAAAAACAAACTTTAAAAAAATTCTATTCGACAAAAAAACAATTGAAATTATTGTTACACAAACCGTAAAAGCTGAAATGGTTATTGCAACTAATCACGTCTCTACATCACGGCATTCCAAGAATATGTGAAAGAAAAATCAGAAAGGATTGAATTGGATTTAGTGGTCTGAATGAAAGCAAAGAAGCACGCTGGATAACCCAGTTCATAGAGAAGGACCTATAGGCCTTAAAAGTCCCTCTTTACAAACCACCGATTTACCGATCCTCACTCGACTTGCATCCTCATTCCCTCCATGAGTGTTTCTCTTATGAAGGAGAGTGTCCTCATTCCCTCCGTGAGACTCTTTCCTCTTATGAAGGAGCGTCTCGTCTCATTGTAGGGTCGGAAGGTCCTTTTGGTGGAAGAATGCGAGGCATCAAAAATGAACTTTCATGGATTCAGTTCTGCGACAGAACAATCAGGATAACCCGCATGATGAGATTGGAGATCTTCATGTGACCATTTTCTATCGATGGTTTCTTCCACAAACCTACAGCTTCTTACTGTTTACATCCAAATTGAAAGCTCCGCCTGACCCAACAAGATATTGAAAGCCGTTGCCAGTGTTATCCTAAATGCACCTTCTGATTACGCATACTGTTCTCTGCAATCTTACCTGGCCACCCAGGTATGATTCCAGGTCTCATAAGATATCCTCGGCCTAATTACCGCAGTGAAGAGCAAATGCAGGACGTGGGGTTTTAGACCCCAATTCCTGATCGCTGCTCTGCGTATTTGGTATGTCAGTGGGTTGCCTTGTTGTATGCTTTCTCTACGTACTTTTTGCAGATCAGCCCATTGTCGATGATCACCGCCAGGCACTGTAGGGGTGATCATCGGGCTTTAGTCACTTTAGTCGTGGGCTTAATCTTTCGCCTTCTTTTGAAGGGCACGAGCACTGTCTTGTCACGATTGACCGAGAATCCTGGCCCAGTACAATATTTATCTAATATTCTGCATTCCATTTACTACCATGCTCTTTAAAAAATATATGTAAGAGAGAGAGAGAGAGAGAGAACCTTGTTCTTCTAGAGAAAACTGGGAAGGTATTAGCAGCTGGAGAAGCAAAGCCTGGCGATTAGGCCTTAGAAGGTCGTTTTCATAAACTCTCAAGCCACTTGCACTCTTCTCTCCAAGAGTCGACTTTTCTTCTTCTGAATAAAAGCATTCCGTCCAATTTTAGAGTTGAAAGCTTCTCTTGGGGAACAAGGGCGGCCCCTTCTAACACACTCCCCCAGAAAGTGGTAAGAAGAACTATATTTAAATTTTCCAGCTTTTGCGATCAAAACTGCGATTGCTGATCTTTACGCCTGAGGGACATTATCCCATGACGTGACCGTCCTTCTCAACAACGGTAGCTCTATGTGGAGTCCCTCCTGCAGCATTGCTGAAATTGTACCGTCTGTCCCGCTGCTTTGAATAGACTGCATTCGTCCACCACACATTTAATGGTGGGGTGGATTACTTCCACCCCACCATTAAATGTGTGGTAGAAATGTGTGGTACAAGTATCCACTCCTTTTGAGCCGGAAGTGCCAGAACCCCCTCTAGAAGAAGGGCTTCAACATTTCTCCCGAGAAAGTGTCATAGGGGATTTTTCTCTGATCTCTGGACTAAACTTCTAAGCTGCTGCCGTTGGCGCAACGTACGCATTGTTCCTATTGTAGTAAGCTGTAATGTGATGTCTGCAGAACAGAAAAATCCTTGGAGGTGCCAAAGAAGTGAAAACGGACTTTGGAAAACCAGATTTGCTGATAAAGTTCGGTACTGATCATCGGTACGAAAAGACTGAATGGTTGCAGTTCCAAAACGGTATAATTACTAAACCCGAGTTGTTGTCATTAAAATAATTGGGAACCATTAAATAATTAGGAAAGATAAACAAAGGTGGTGTCTTGCTGTCTCCAATATCTGCATATCATGGGAGCTTACTGTACCAATTTGGTTCACTGAAAGTTCGAATCTGTGTACAGAAAACTATTGTTTGGGAGGGTGCTCTGATACAGGAAATTTGTCTCTTAGTTTCTACTCTCTGTTGAACAAATTTGGCAATTTTTGCACTTGTATTGTTTAGGTTTCCGTAACTATCGCCTACACAACAGAAATATAACCCTGACTTTTCCCAAAATCTCCGTGTAATCTGAAACCGAATCGCGATTGGGCAAACGGCTAATTAAAAATCAAGGAGGCGAATTTCAAAAACAAAATCTTGACCGTGCCTTAAACCTTGAACGAGCCGAGGCAGTACCATCGTTCATCCACGTCGTACCCACCGTCGTTAGGTATCCAGCGCGATGTGGGTCAACTTTCTCTGCACACCGGGTGAAGTGAAACCGTTCTCAACGGCGGCGGCATGGCATGGCAGCACCGGTACCCCACCGCGTACCGTGGTACCCATTTTTTCGCGCAAAGTTCAGGTGAACGACCCCCATTCGTATTTACACCGGGCGTTGCGTAATTCCGTGGCCTTCCTGGTGCTTAGGCTGGTCGCATTACTCGTGAGTTTTCTATTTTGTTCTCAGATGCCATAGGCTGTATTAAACAAGTGTTACGTGGAAGATTCTTTATATTTTTTCATATTGATGGTGAGATAGAAACGTATATAATTGCCAGTAATAAAAACAAGATTTTGTTTTTGAAGCTAATTAGAAGCTACAATTTGACTGCCCTAATTTAAGCGAATTCGTATCCCTTATGGTTTCCAAGATCCCAATGATAAGCGGCGCATTTATGTGACCCTGTATACTCCTTTTTGGTTGTTTAAAAAAATATATTTTTTTTTAATGCTGTTCTTTCCTATAAACGTAACAATTCCCTATAACCGTAACAAACTTAATATGAGTCCGAGGAGTCACGTGAGTGAGTTTTTTAAAAATAGTAAAAAGTCGGTTCTAAGTGCCCTCAAATGGACCACTGAAGAAGTCTACCTTCAAAATTTTTGAACCAATAGGACATTGGACTGATTGGGAAATAGACCACCGAAGAGGTCTATTTCCCAAACTACGTAACGTAACCCAAAAATGGAAAGTTGAAGGGGTTTATCTCCCAAACTATTGAATCTAAGGGAGTTTCTTTGGTGGGAGGTGGAAGAGGACATCGAGAAGAACAAAAAGCTCTTGATTTTCGCTCCTCTTTTGCTGATTTAAAAAAAAAATGGAATTTTTTTTAATGCTGGTTTTTGTCTAAATGAAGCTATTTCAATCACTTTTGAATGTAACAAACTTACGTAGTAAGTCCTAAGTTTACTTAACAAACTTAGTTTGTTAAGAAAACTTAGGAGTCAGAGTAGTCCTGTAAGTGAATTTTTTAAAATTCGATTATAAAAGCGCCCAAAAAATCGACCACCGAAGGGGTCTATCTCCCAACCAATGGGACTTCTGTTGGTGAGAGGTGGAAGAGAAAATAGAGAAGAACAAAAACTGTTTGATTCACTCTAATTGGCCCACTCGTTATCAAGTTATCTAAGTGGCGAGAGACACCACACAACATTCATAGAAGTGTAAGTTTTGTGGCTAAGAAACTCTTATTATAGGAAGAAAATATTTTTTCGTGCGTAAAGTTTTTTTATGCCCATACAGTTCGAATTTCATAAAAAAACCAAACTAATAGTGTGTCGATCCTCTTCGTACTCGCATCACTTCGGCTACTCTTCGCGGCATGCTGTGCACTAAATTTTAAACAAAATCTTTGAGGGCCTCTCGTTTTTCTTTATCTGCAATCACCAATTCATCCAAATTTCAAAATTGTTCTCTTTCTCTAGAAAAACTACATACATAGGCCACATAGGCTACATTCTGAGAGGCAACAAGTATGAAATGCTGAGACTAATGATTCAAGGGAAAAGATCTATTGGTAGACGTCAGAACTCCTGGTTGAAAGAGCTCAGAACCTGGTTTGGGTGCACTTCCTTTGAAATCTTTCGAGCTGCTGTATCCAAAACAATGTTAGCTATGTAGATCGCCAACCTTCGAAAGGCGCCATAAGAAGAAGAACTCTTTCTCTCTATAATTCAATTTCATTTAACTTCTGCGCTATTACATTTATATCTGAAGATCTTGCATGCTAATTCATTCGCACTGTGTCATCTCTCTCAGAACTTTTTGGACAATTCTTCCGTGAAGGACGGGCTTTATCGTCTATTAGGATAAATCCATCATTGAACTTCTGAGCAAATGGGACGATACTTATTCATAGTCTGACTAATCAACACTACCAAATCAGTTTTCTCAATTCTCATCAGTTGACCTCACATACTCGCATCTCAACCTCAAATTCCCCTCCAGCTTCCATCTTTTATTTAATATATCATTCATTCCGTCTTCAATGCAAATCGACATTCATTATGCAACTACTTCCTTCAGCTATTTTCCAATTCAATTGCGCTTCTCACCATATTCTAGGTATGGTGACCAGGTGCCCAATTATTGATTCCAGGGAAAGAAGTACTCTCGAACACACTCCTCAATCCCAAAAGACTGACCCCAAGACTCCTGTTCTTGAATTTCAGAGAATAGAACATTTTCGAAGTGGGCTATCTTAAAAAGTAGATATGCAGTATTTCCAAAAGAACTTAAAACTTCTCATAATTGTTACGTGAAATGACAAACTTTACTTAAAATCTTAAAATTTTATCGTAGTTAAAATCATGCAAAGACATTCTGAAATTAAAAAAAAATAAAATAGAAGATCTTATATTAATGTTGTTGACTGAACTTAATAACGACGATATTGAACAATAAGGGTACATGCACAACGGAGCTTTAAGTCTTGTGGTTTATAACTGAAAGGAAATTATGTAAAATTCGCATTTCTGCTCGCAATGTCGGACAGTGAAGAGGATTATTTTTGTTCATTTGCTACAAAACAGTACATCCTTCGGGGTTTATCTTATAATAAGTACCATACTCACCCAATAAATCAAAAACGGTTGGACATGGGAGAAAAGCCGGTCAAAATACAATCTAAAGTGTTTCCCGGGCTTTGAAGCCCTGGTCCAATGGAATTTCTTCCTAACGTTTCGTCTACAGCTGCGGCAGACATTATCAAAGGCGATTTTGGTTGAGGCATTTTGTACTAAAATTGATATATGATTATACTAGATCATAAGAAAATGTACTAGATTTTTTGCCTTCTCTAAAATTGATGACGTAGACGGTTCTAAATCCCAATTTATCAAAGTACTGGTAAAATTACTGAGAACTTTATTGACTTGTATGGTTTCTAGTTTCTATTCTTCTAGATTCAGTGGAGCCAATTACTAATAATTGACGAATATTTGCTAGAAATGTTTAAAGATCAGAAATGTACTAGGTTTTTTGAATTCCCGTAATAGCGTACTAACTGCCAACCAATTGTGGTAGATTTAGTACAATCGTACTAGCAAACCCAATGCTGCCGGACGTGTTGATCAGACCAGGGCTTTTGGTTGAGACATTTATCTTATTTATTATATTAGGTACTAAAATTGATATATGATTGTACTAGATGATAAGAAAATGTACTAGATTTTTTGCCTGCACTAGAATTGATGAGGTAGGACGGTGGCCGGGAAACACATGTTAACCCTGTTACACATTTGCAGTTGCAGTTGGTGAAGTTTCTAAATCCCAATTTATCAAAGAGCTGGTAAAATTACTGAGACTGACTTTTATGGTTTCTAGTTTCAGTTCTTCTAGATTCGGAGGAAGCAATTACTAATAATTGACCAATATTTCCTATAAATGTTGAAAGATCAAAAAAGTACTAGGTTTTTTGAATTCCCGTAATAGCTTACTAACTCACAACCAATTGTACTAAATTTAGTACAATCGTACTAGCAAGCCCAACGCTGCTGGACGTGTTGATTAGACCAGGGCTTTTGGTTGAGGCATTTTGTACTAAAATTAATATATGATTATACTACATCATAAGAAAATGTACTAGATTTTTTGACTACACTTAAATTGATGACGTCGGACGGCGGCCGGGAAACACATGTTAACACTATTACACGTTTGCAGTTACAGTTGGTGATGTTTCTACATCCCAATGTATCAAAGTGCTAATAAAATTACTGAGAACTTTATTAACTTGTATGGTTTCTAGTTTCAGTTCTTTTAGATTCGGTGTAGCCATTTACTAATAATTGACAAATATTTGCTATAAATGTTGAAAGATCAAAATGTACTAGGTTTTTTAAATTCCCGTAATAGCGTACTAACTCACAACCAATTGTAGTAGACGGCGCACTTGAGGTATGTGGTAGAACTCGCTTCCAGTCTGCATTTAAAAACGTAATTTCCTCCTTCCTGTTGAAATTGTTGTTGTGTTTAAAGATCTTAGTGGCCTTTCTCGTTAGTATCGGATAGAAACGCTGCGATTGATATAACATATCCACCTCGTTGTAAAGGATGTCGTGACCTTCGGAAAGAGCATACTCTGCTACTGCTGGCTTTTCTTGTGTTTGTCCCAGCCTGCAACTTCTCTAGTGTTCCGTAATCCTCGTGTTGACACTGCGTTTTGTAGTACCAAGGTATACCAAGCCACAGCTGCATGAAACTCAATAAACTCCGTGTGCAGATAGGGGATCTCTGCGGTCTTTGGCCGATATCAAGCTCTATTGTAATGTACGAGTTGGTTTAAAGACAGTTTTAACATTGTATTTCACCAATAGCCTGCCATTTCATGCCTTTCCAATTCAAAGAGGCCGAATGGGATTCTTGCGCATACCGTTTATAGAAAACCAATACACACTGACCGATACCTCAATAACGGATCAAATCATAATCCCAGACAGAAAAGGCGAGTCATAATGACTATATCTGTGAGAGTCAAGATAATTTGTGAACCGGTTGCATTGGAACGGAAAATAAAGCATCTCGAAACAGCCTTTAGTTGGAGTGGATACAACAAGCACGAGTTTGATAGGGTCGTCCGTCCAACGAATGTAGAGCGCCAGGGATGAACAAGGGGGGAAGATGAATAAAAGCGAGGATGAACTAGTCTACCATATATCCACAAAGTAGCGGACAGGATCGCCAGGCTAAACCAACTCCAAACGCTAAACCAGCTGGCTCACAAATTCTCTTGGCTCTCACAGACAGAGTTTTTTTATAACCCCCCTTTCCTGTCTGGGATAATATCCGTTATTAAGGTATCGGGCAGTGTGTGTTGGTTTCCTAGAAACGGTGTGCGCAAGTTTCTCATTTGGCCTCCTTGATACTAAAACATCCAAAAATGGTAGGCGTCCTTCCTTTCCTATCTCCATACTGAATTAAATTTTTGGGTTGAGGGTTGATGTGTAAGAGCAAGTTTTGAAGTTCGCTCTCGCCATGGCTCCAAATAACAAAGGTGTTGTCCAGGTATTAGAACCAGCACTTTGGCCTCTTATTTGCCGTTGCCAACGTCTTGACATCGAAAATTTCCATAAAATAGTTGGCTATTACAGGACCATTAGTTTGTTCGTTATATATAGATGATATTGAAGAAGGTGACGATAATGGAAGAATTGGCGATTGCGATGAAAGATTTGCCTCAAAGAAATGCATTTGCATGGTTCAATAGGAAATTTATGATTTTTTTTGCTTTTCACTTAACTGTCTTGATTTAACTTGATACATTTCAACTTTCAAACCCCCAACAATCCAATCCTCAAGTAGTTGTGCTCTTCCCCCACTTCTGGGACGTTGAATCCTCCACTCCGATAATCGTTGAATTCTGTTTTAGGGTTTTGCTGTCTTCTTGCGCGAAAGTTCAGTGTGAATGTTTGATTTCTAATACCAATATCTTAAATACATAACATGAACATTGAGCTATCATCCATCCTCGAAGAATTTCCAGAATCAATTCCTCCTTGACATCTTAATTATTCTATTCTCAAGAATGGTCGTTTCTTGTCTAAGATAGTACTCGACGAATGGTCTAAAATTCCCGTTTTTTCTGCCGTTTTTTTTTCTGTGCAATGACATAACCAAGCGAGCCTCCAACAAATCTTCATTCCACTCATCATGCGAGAAAAAGGTACACCGAGCGGTATACTTACTGAGTATTAAAGACATTGAACTGATGACACATTCATTTATTACATAGTCATCAAGAGCTGGGGAATGGGGGAATGCAGATCGGGCTCAGATGTGAGAACGAGGAATTGTTTTGTTGAGGGTATTAATAATTAATTATTCCCACAGTTTCCAATGATGTCAATAGAAATACCGTGTAAAGAAACTTCAATAAACACATAATCTGACACCATTTGTTGACACCTAACTTATTGATGCTGTGTTACCATTTGCTACAAATCGGTATTCGAAGAATAATCAAGGAAAAAAACTATTTCAAACTATCAATTTTCCAAGGCAAAAATCTAAAATTTGGCAACAACGCGGATAGGGTCAGTTGGTGACGTCGACTCTAGCTATGCGACGGGTCAACATTGCTCTTATGAGAATAAACCATCCTATTGTTTACAGTCTTTGGTCTCTTGCTGTAAATGTCGTGTGTCGTAGGTTGGTACTGGTATGGAATTCTAAATTGAGGAGAAAAAATGGCTGCAATGTTAAAATTTAATCAAGGCGCTCGTCATAGTTTGTGCTACGTGTTTGACCAATTGGATTTTAGTTTTCCTGAATACATAAATCCATAGATATGGGTTTACAAGAGTTTTAAAATACGAACATGTTTCGGCATTACAACCCCGCAAAAGTAACGAACATTTTTGCTGTGTTGACATTATTAACTGTCAACACAGCAAGCAGTTTATTACGGCTTGTACGTATAACAATTTTTCAATTCTTTAATTTTCAAGGTAAAGAATTATGGTAAGTTTTGTGGGTTTTCCTTCTTATGGCGACCGACATCAACTCTTCAAGAAAACAATCTGCAATCAGAAGAACGTGGTGTTCCTGAGTCCGGTTGTAGACATACTTACAATCATTATAACTACCTTGGATTTCTATATTATATATTTATGCTATTAGCAATTGGCTAGTTGTTATTACAAGTAGTAGTACACATTTATCAACATACCAATTCGGAATGTTGAGTATTTTGTGTTAATTTCCTACATTTATTGCATAACAGTGGAATATTCCTATTTGCTGGGGCAATGCATGTTTACGTTTACGCTCAACGTATCGTGTGACGGTGTTATAAGTTTATTCCTTTGAGTATTATATACACCTAATTCACTTATTTTTGGCATCTCGTTATTTTTGAAACCGTTTTTTTTTTATTCCTACCTCTTTTCGACACATGTTGAGAAGATACGATGAAAATGTCAAAGTCAGATTTCCAACGCCTACCTGACGGCAATAATAAGTGAATGGTTTATATACATTCGATTCCTTTCCACACACCAAACGGTTTTCGACCAAGTAGAATTTTTTTCTCAGGGATATTTGTAAGAAGCAGTTATACTCTGTTCAGCGAGGATTAAATATTACGTCATAAATTGTAACGTCATACAAAAAAAGACGTCTGTCTCTGATAAAATGTCAGTTGAACTGGTAAAAAATATGGTATTTAGTCTTCAAAAATTCATCAAATAGAAATTTACCTTGAACGCTGCATCTACTGGTTTTTCGTGCCAGTTTTTCTCGCTGAAAGTAGTCAATGAGTCTTAATTTCAAAATTTGTTCCTTTTCACCGTCGCACCAAGGCATTTTATAACCATTTCACAAAATTTTACACTCTTTTGCCGATGACGACGATTAATCTAGAATTTCTAAATTTTGACGACATTTTGACATTAAGTCTAATACGCTAATTAACTAATAATACGCTTGGTTTTTGGCGATCTTTTTCTAATGAAATGAGATGAGGATTGTGACGTCATATTGAACCCTCGCTGAACAGAGAGTACACAAGCATTAACTACGTCATTGTCCCGGGAAAGAAACAATTATTTGCTCGATCAATCATCTGGAGGCACGATCTAAGCAAACAATAGAAAAAGTGCCCGATGTCTTATTATTCCGGCGTGGAGAGGAGCACCAGCCATCGTCAGTGGGTATATAAAAAAAGAGAAAGCAGGAAATGTCGGTTCTTGAAAGTGAAATTCGCTCTTGGGCCGCTAACTCGGTTCAGTGACTTTCACTCACTAACCTGAGCACTTCCTATAAACACTTGAGTTATGTCTAATAACACCTTTGTTCGTGCCACAGTCGCGCGCTAAGCAAGAAGCGACGCCATTGGCTGACGCAGGTTTTGGCTTAGAGGTGATTGGTGGACGGGACCTGGGTTACAGCGGAAACGTAACGGTACGAGTTGGATAACAGTTTTAATTTTGCTCCAATAAAAACCAAACACCATGTGCGATTAGGTTTATGTAATTTCTTGTGCTGTCATGATAGGTGGTTTACCTATGATTGGTTTTATTTCCCGCTGTATTTGAATGATGTAACACATAGGTAGTACAATTTGTTGATACATGGAAGCAGTACATCATAATATTATAAATATTTTTTCTGTCAAAAGTAATCAATAAAACTATACTATTGTTTCCTTAATCGGCCTTCGCCTGCTTCTTTTGTTGTTTATTTGTTGTCTTCGTTATAGTCTGTTTTACCTCCACTTTGTTTTTTCGCTTTAATTTTTCGTTTTCGGTTTTTTTCGAAAGTTTACTCATTTTTTTATATATTATCTCAGGCTTTACTTAAGGTTATGAACTCTTCCTCGCTCTTATGTTTTTTAATACTGTTCTTTTCTCTTAAGCTTTTGCTTTTCATTCTATTTTCTTCCAGTTTCTCACCCTTTCGCTTTTAATTTTTTTTTATTTATAGCTGTCACTTTACAATAATCTAACTCTTTTAATCTCTCTATTATGTTTATCTTTTCTTTTTTTCTGCTAAAAATGATCAATGTAACTGTAGCATTTGTTCATCAAATCTGCCTTTTTCTTCTTTCATATTTTGTCCTCCTGATTTCTTCTCATCTTTCTTCTAGTTTGTATTTCTTTCACTTTGTTGTTTGGACATTTCTTGACAAAACTTTTCCTTCAAAAAGTATAATGTGTGACTCTTTCAAATTTATTTTTCTGTACTTTCTGCTCTGCTTGGCTTGCTTTTTCTTTCTTTGTAATATTTCAAGTATGCTTCTCTTTTCTTTTCTTTCTTACATTTTATTCCTCGAACACTTTTTAGGACTTTTAGAACTCTTTGGAACCTAAAAAAAAAACCTGTTTTTTTTTCATTTTCACACTTATTACTTATTGTTATTTTTCTTATTTTTTCTTCCCTTTAATAATTTAACACGTCACCAAAAATGCTTGGTATTGTGAACGACATTGCGAGGCATGGATAGAGCTACAATCTGAATTAAAAAATTCTAAGAATATTGAGCTCACAATCTTTCTTCATATGGAACCATGTGGATAAAAATTTTGTTAAAAATGCTTATTTTTATTACACTATTAAAAAAAAATATTTTCATTAACATCCGCAACATCCAATACATTGACCCTCTATTTCTTAGTGAACGAAATTTTTAGCTTTTTCGCAGAAAACTCTAGTTTAAAATATGCAAAAAGGCAATATTTACTAGTTGGAAATTGAAAACTTATCTGCTTTCGATATTTCCAAAAATATTGCAGCGTTTAAGAAGGAAACAAATAGAAACAACTACTCCGAGGGCTAATACACCTACCGGCATTGAATTACACTGTTTGTTTCAAAGCTCATTTTATAAAGCAAAAAAATATTAAAATGAAATAATAAAGTAATAAAAAATCAATGCTAAAAAGCCAAAAAAATATTAAGCTTTTTGCAAGAATATAGAACCACAGTTTAATTAAGATATGCGAAAAATGCACATGTATAACTACAATTTGGAAATTTGAAAACTTGTCTGCTTTCGGCATTTCCAAAACCTTGTAGTTATACATAAAGAAGGAAACAAATAGAAACAACTACTTCGAGGGCTAATACCCCTACCGACATTGAATTATACTATTTGCTTCAAAGCTTAAATATTATAGAAAACATACATAAAAGCAGAGATGAAATACAAGAAAATGTTCTAGAATAAAACAAAACAATTACAAAAAAGATAAAATAAAGTCTTTTTGAAATGTGGGTCAAAGTTACTAAATGTAAATGTTAACCCAAAGTACTTACTATTCTCTTTTGGACGGAGTAATTGCATAATGACTTTCTAGAGACGACAAACTTCAACCTCCGTCGTCAGCCCTCGGAGTAGTTGTTTCTGTTTGTTACCTTCTTAAACGCTGCAATATTTTTGGAAATATCGAAAGCAGATAAATTTTCAATTTCCAATTAGTAAATATTGCCTTTTTGCATATTTTAAACTAGAGTTTCCTGCAAAAAAGCTAAAAATTTTGTTCACTAACATATTTCGCAGAAAATACCTTTCTTTTAACTTTTATAACCTCTATTTCTTGTTTCCTTTTTGTCTTTTAATATATTTTTCTATCCGCTTATTGAATAAATAGTTTAATTTTTATACAAGTCATTTCGGTTTAAACTTTCCCTTCAAACATTTTTTTTGTCGCTTAATCGTTCGTACGTTTATTTCCTGTTTAAATATTTTTTTTAACCTAAACTAACCTGAACTAACATAAAATTATTGCTTTTGTTGATTACTTTGTTTATTAAAACTGTTGGCTTTACTTTTGGGTACTTTCTGCTTGATTTTTTTTCTTTACAATTCTAGGTCATTTAAGGTTTTCATCGACTTTTGCTGATTTTCTATATTTTTTATTGTTTTTTTTTCACAGGTATTTTTGTTTTTCTTTATTGACTGATGTTGTCCTCCTATCACTTTCAATATTTGTCATTTTCCAACATCTTAATTTTTTTTTAATATGTGTTTCTTTTACGAACGGGTTTGAAATTCATTTTTGAATAAAAATGTTTTTTAACCTTTTACTGATCGTTTTCTTTTTGTTCCAATACCATGTCTCACTATTTTTGCTCGAATATTTGATTTGGCAGGTTTGAACTATTTTTTAATCGTTTTTAAAATTCCCTATATTAATTCCAGTTTTTTGTTTCTGGCTAATCTTATGTAGTTACTAACATTTTTTGTCAATATATTACTTGTTGTTTGAATTTTTGTTTTACTTATTTTAATCCTGGTGTTTGTGTTTACTAGATTTTTCTACAAATATTTATTTGCCTTTTTGTTGCTTGCGAAAATCATATGTGCATTTTTCGATTTTTTCTTGGCAACTGCTTATCAAATGTTTGTATGCTTTGTTTGGTTCATTTTTAACTTCAATTTGTTTTCCTATGCTTTATATTTTTTATTGTTTCAATTTTTTTTCTGTTTTTTCTTATTGATCTTTTAATTCCTGCCTACTTGTCAGGTTAGTTTTTCTCCAACTAGTTTGGCTTATTGATCAATCACTCAAATCTTTTCTCGACTGAGACTCTAATTTTCCATCATTATATTTGTTTCCTATTACCAGTTTATTACAGATTAATTAGATCTTTGAAACATATGTCTTAATTTTTTCTGTTAATACTCATCAGTTAATTTTTTTCTGTCAACTTTATTTTTTCAAGATGCGGTTATTTCTTTACCTATTTTGTAGTAGTAATTTATATTAGTAGTAATCAAGGTTCAACTCGTTTTCTTCTTGAATTCTTGCATTTTTTACTTTTCTTATTTTGCTAGCTATTGTTCTTCGGATCGCTTTAGTTGGTGATTGTCTCTTAGGATTGAATAAACCTTCTCTATGTCCTTCGTTCTTTTCCTCTTTCATTCAATTGTACTTTCTAGTTTGTTTCACTTAAATGTTCTCCTTTCTAACTCAACAATTTTTATTGTCTCCAGTTCTTTAGTAGTCAACCTTCTTAAAAATATTTTGTTTTGTTTTTTTTTGCTATATATGTCAATTGTGCTCTCATTTATAAACTCAATTGTTTAGTTCCTTTGTGTTTTTGATTTTGACCCATGCTATACTATTTGCCACTCTTTAGCCCCTTTTATTTCAAAAATTCATTAAAAAATCTGTGACATTTTATCAAAATGTGGAAGATCACAAAATCATTTACAACTATGTGTCACAAGTATGTATTAAGTTTCAAAATGGGGGTAAAACACGCTTTCTCCAAACAAAATTAAATTGGAGTCCTGTTTACCAAAATATAGGCAATCAATATATTTTAGATCAAAAATAGAAATTGAAAAGTAAAATAAAAAAAAAACAAAAAATCGTGTTGGAAAGCAAAGGGGACAGAAAAATGAAAATAAGAAGAAAAAAACATCGAAGTGTAACAGATGAGCTAACAATAATTAAACAACAAGCGATCCTAATAGTGAAGGTTTGTCATTTAATACAATCTAAATTGTTTTTCGGCCTTTGAAGCCGTGCCCGTGGTCCAATGGAATTTCTTCCTGACGTTTCGTCTACAGCTGCGGCAGACATTATCAAAGGCGATGAGGCAATGGGCGAAGTGACTTTCTAACGTTGACTGATTCAACTGTGGTGAGCTCCGTGGTATTCATTCCCCGCCATCGCGCTGCAGTGGAGAGACTGGGGTCGGGGTAGTGGTGGCGCGGAGTTTCTGCGCACTTGAAGTATGTCGTAGAACTCGCTTCCAGTCTGCATTTAGAAACGTAATTCCCTCATTCCTGTTGAAAAGGTCTCAATAGCCTCTCGCGGATAGAGACGCTGCGATTGATATAACATATCCACCTCGTTGAAAAAGATGTCGTGACCTTCGGAGAGTGCGTGCTCTGCTACTGCTGACTTGTGTTAGTCCCAGCCTGCAACTCCTCTTGTGTTCCGTAATCCTCGTGTTGATACTGCGTTTTGTGGTGCCAATGTATACCGAGTCACAGCTGCATGGAACTCGGAAAAACTTCGAGTGCCGATAAGGAATCTCGGCGGTTGTCTTGGCCGATCTCACGCTCTGTTGTATTGTACGATTTGGTTTAAAGACAGTTTTAATATTGTGCTTTTCCAGTAGCGTGCCGATCCTGTCCGTTTCTTTGTGGATGTATGGTACACTAATCCATACACACTTTTCTTCATCTTCTCCCGTTGTTCCTTCCTGGCGCTCTACATTCCTTGGACAGACGGTCCTACCGAACTCGTGCTTGCTGTATCCATTCCAACCAAAGGCTCTTTCCAGATGCTTCATTTTCCGTTCCATTTCAGCTGGCTCACAAAATCTTGGCTCTCACAGACAGAGTCTTTATTACTCCCCTTTTCTGTCTGGGATGATGATTAGTTGATCCGTTATTGAGGTACCTATCGGTCAGTGTGTGTTGGTTCTATATAAACGATGCCGATGTGCGCAAGCTTCCCACTCGGCCCCCTTTAAAAGTGGATAGAAAACCAACACACTGACCGATACCTCGATCAAATGGATGCAGCAAGTACGAACGCCAGGAAGAAACAACGGGAGTTGAAGAAAAGCGCGGATGGACTAGTGTACCATACATCCACAAAATAACGGACAGGATCGGCAGGCTAGTGGAAAAGCACAATGTTAAAATCCAACTCGTACAATACAACAGAGCTTGAGATCGGGCAAAGACCGCAGAGATTCCCTATCTGTACCCGGAGTTTATTGAGTTCCATGCAGCTGTATATCGGTACACATTGGCACCACAAAGCGCAGGGTCAGCAGTAGCAGAGCACGCTTGCACTGAAGGTTACGACATCCTTTTCAACGAGGTGGATATCTGATATCAATCGCCGTGTCTCTATCCCAGATTAATGAGAGAGGCCATTGAGATCTTTAAACATGACAACAATTTCTAGCGAAGTTCTATGACATACTTCAAGTGCTCCGAAACCCCGCGCAACCACTACCCCCACCCCAGTCCCTCCACTGCATAGATATTATAATAAGATTTATATTATTTGGTGCATGAACACTAATAGGGGTATACATGAAACCAACTCTTATTTCTTATTTTATCTTATTCGTTATTTTATTTTATTTTGTGTATAAACCCACCTTGATTAAAATTATCTTATTAGGCCTACAGCCCTTGGTTGGCTAGGGGGCTCAGGGTACTTCCTGAGAGTTGTAGAATCGACCAGAGGAGCAAAGATTGAGATTTCTTCCTTCTGAAAAGTACTTAATCAATCTTTTTTGTGAACCTCAAAAGGGTGTGGCGTTGTCGTCATATCAATAACATTATCAGCGGCAATATTAGGGTTGAAAGGGTTCCCGTTCTAGTGCGAAAAGTGACGTTTTGTACACTCTCATAGATACTAGTAATGCCGGAAATGTGATAATATGGCTTATCGAGGCAGACAACCGATCTCATTGGTTAACCAGATCTTCTATAACACCTCCCATATCAACCATATTTCTCAAATTAGATCCTTGGATTTGAACAAACAACTGCATTTCCTGGAATCCAAGCCTACCTAAACCCGAAATACGTTCCTCTCGTTCCAAAAACAACTTGTTTTCTATTAAATCACCGACACGTCAAGGCTCTTTTGCTTATGATACTTCAAACCTTGACACTACGCTGTATAGATACCATTGCATCGTACTTGGCACTTTGTTTGTCTGAAACGCCATTGGTCCGATTTCAATGCGAGTTTGCCCAAGCCCGATACGGATTTCCTGAAATTTAGGTCGAAAAATGTTGGAATTTTGATAAGAGCTCTATGAGTTTTTCAAGGAGTAAAAATTAGGTGGATTATTATTGTGTTTGAGCGATAAAAGAAGACCTTATGTTTTATGGCCTTACGGTTCTTTTTTCGGCGTTATTTTTATTTATTTATTTTTTCTTATGACAATTTGTTGCTAACGAGTGAAGGTCTGGTACTGACGTAATATTTTTGATAAGATATAATATATTCAAGGTAAGTTTGAAACTTTGATAAAGCAGGTGTTAAACTCGTCGTGTTTATGAACTAAAATAAGCTCCTGGCCTTTGCTGCCCAGAGAGGAGACAACTAAACTATAGGTTCCTCTAGAGTGAGAGGGCCACCCAAACGTAAATTTCGGTATTCCCATCATCTTATCTCTTTCACTTCTAATTAACCTTTTTCTAACCTTAACCACTCTAGTTCTAGTGGCCAATTTTCTAATTACCGTCGTTTTTGCTACCACGAAATCGTATAATACGTTCAAACCTTTCCATCGACTCACGGTATTATTGTTTCGTCACCGCATTACAATTTTTTCACGTCGAAATTAAGGTGCTATTGACCCTACACAAATTTCACTTCACTTTCATTGCCATCCCATTGTGTAACGTCTTTAAAGGTTGTTGTTTATTGTTGCATTGTTTATGGATTGACAAAATTGAGGTTATATTCGGCATCTAAAAATTTAGAAATTTTATGCAAAGACGAATGGCACCCTTGACTTTTTTCGTTTATCTCCTTTAAAAGAAATCCTTCTAATTCATTTTTTCACCTTGGAGCATTTCTTTTTTTTTTACAGATTAGTTCTTCATCATCCTTTTTTTTTTAATTGTCTTCCAAGCACATTTTCCTCGAGTTTCTTCTATGATTCAGGAGATCCATTTATGACCTGAATAATATGATTTTTTTTCTTTGATACTTGTTTAATTGTTTGTGAACCACATAGTATCGAGTGATAACAAAATATAATCTTTAAATAGTTTTCTGCTGTGGCATAGAACCAAATGAACATTTTTCTAAATAATGGTTCTTTAATAGCGTATTTTTTGCAGAACTTTGAAACTTGATTGCTGCCCTTTTAACGAATTTCAAATTTTCCACAATAAAAATCGTTATATTATATGTATTTTTTTTTTAATTTGTGTAATAATACGAAGTTATAATGCAATTTTCAATAAAGTTAAAAGGATTATATTGTATCATTAAAAACAAAAAAAAGACCACTCTTGAGTAAAAAATGACAGTTTGGGCTCTATTCAATTTCTTGTTTGCTATCATTTATGGAAAATTTAAAATGGCTTCATAGAATGTCAGGTATTCATTCGGTATATACTTCTTAAGTTTGGGAAATTTTCAGTAAGTACTGACGCTTTTATAGAAACTTCTCCGGTGGGATATATACATCTATATGGCAGGATAGGTGAATCTCTCCAGAGGCTCATAAAAAAGGTGTAAAACATGAGGTCATTGATGAAAGGGGTTGCCTTGGTGTAGCCTTTCTCGTCACGATCATAAACAAAATGATATGCACTGCTCAATGCCAATATAACTCTTGGTTTGTGCTTTCTCTAATAATTTTTTCCCCACATTTTAAAATTTAAAAAGTCTGGCATTTTAACTTTTTTTGCCTAGGAACTTGACAGTTGTACTACTCAAAATAATGTGTTCAGTCACTTTGTGAAAACTAAAAATTATATTCGGATTAATTAGCCTTCGAGAAATAATTCCAAAATCTGTGTCAGAGGGTAGGAAACTATGTTCCCTTATAGGGAAATAATCCCTAATTTTTTCAGTCTGTCAAAGAAAGCAATATCTTATAAGAGTCTGATTTTTATTTAGTGCGGAGCATTTGAAAACACAAAACATTGCAGAAAACGTAACAAAAATTAAGACTAGAAATGTATAGAAAAAAAATAATAATAAAAATGAACTGACGGACAGCACCAAAAGAAAAAATTTGAATTAGGCAGAAATTAAAAAAAAAATATGTTAAGAATTAAATAGTTGGAAGCACAAATTTAAAATATTTCTTTCAAACTTTCAAACATTTGCAAAAATAAATACTTTTTTCGGACTAAAGATTTTCAAAAAGAATCGACTTTTGAGTTGTGTTGTAAAACTTTTACTTAGGACTAAAAAAGAGTGAAGAAACTTAAAAATTTAGAAATCTTTCATTGTTAAAAAAAAGCACAAAAAATCAGAGAATTGTCTCAATCGGAACCAATATTCATTTCAATTATTTATTCTTTAGAAAAGTTCAGTTTTAGCTCAAGGAAAACCTCGAAAAGATGAAAACAATGGAAAGCTTACTTTCCATTGTTATAATAAAAAAATAACAAGAGAAAAAAGAGAGAATAAAGAACAACACATGACAAAAGATAAAAATAGACAAATTTAAAATATATAAATAAGTAGAACAGTAGAGGAAAGAAAAAAAATAAATTAAAAACTAGACCAGCGCCGAGTTAATAAACCTGGAAAAGTCAGGATATTATAGAAAAAAATAAATCAAAAATAGTTAGGAAGAGGTACAAATTTAAAATATTTTTAGTTTTGAGCCAAAATAAACTTAAAGCTTTAAAAATTATGCTAAAACAGTTTCCTTTTTGGGCCAAAATTTTCTTAATAAAAATTGATTTTTGGCTTGTTGGAGAAGTCCTATTCGGGCCTAAAGAGTATAAAACCTTGAAAAAATGGGTTCATTTAAAAATCAATTTTTGGACGAAATGTCTCAGAAAAATCAATTTACATTAATATTATGGTTTCTCCTTTGGAAAATTTCAGTTTTCAGTTATATATTACCTCGAAAAAATGAAAACTCAATAGAATGTAACAATTTAGAAAAAAAATACGAAACATTGCTGAAAACGTGCCAAACAATAAGAATAGAAAATTATGAAAAATAGAAGAAAAATAGGAAAATTTAAGTGAAAATGCACTGACGAACGAACAGTACCGAATAAAAAAATCTAGGTTAGGCAGAAATTGGAGAAACAAATATGTCCAGTAGATAGTTGAGAGCACAAATTTAAAACATTTCTAATTTTAAGTCAAAATCGTTAAAAACTTTAAAAAACTTGTATTAAAGCCCCTTTTTCGTACCAAATATTTTTTGATAATAATCGATTTTCTACACATGTTTTAAAACTTCTATTTCGGGCCAAAACCGTACAAAAAAACTTAAAAATCAGTAATTTTTAACTGTTAAAAAACACAGTTTTGTGTCAAAATTGTCTTAATCAATACCAATTTACATTATAATTAGACAACCATTAACTCATTAGAAAAGTTCAATTTTAGATAAAAAAAGAGAACCTTGAGAGGATAAAAGCAATAAAAAGGTTACTTCAAATCAATAAAAAAATTAAACAACAAGACAATATAGAAAATTATGGAGAATAAGAGAACAGTGAGAAAGGAAATAATAAATTAAAAACTAGAGTTAAAAAACATGGAAAATCAAGAAATTATAGAAAAATTGTAGAGGTACAATTTTTAAATATGTTTAATTTTGAGCCAAAATTATATAAAAACTTGGCTAAAAATGTTTCTTTTTTTGGACCAAAATTTTCTTAATTAAAATCGATTTTTGACTCGCTGGAGACGTTTCAAGCCAAAAGTGTATAAAAACTTGAAAAATGTATCATTCATTTAAAAAACACAGTTTTGTGCCAAAATTGTCTCAATGCAAGTCAATCTACATTACAATTATGTAAGTTCAATTCTGGGTCAAAATTGTCTCGAAAGAATGAAAACCAAATAAAAAGTTCAATTTAGATCAATAAAAAAACTAATGATAAATAAATCATTGCACACAACGTGACAAAGAATAACAATAGAAAATGGACAACAAAAGAACAAAAAAAAATTAAATTTGAAATAAAAACTTTTAACAAACCAAAAAAAATCTGGATTAAGCAGAAAAAAAATTAATTTCAAATTACAACAAACATAGGCAAATAGAGGTACAAATTTCAAATATTTCAAATTTTAGCAAATATTCAAAAAAAAAACTTTTGCTAAAAGAGTTTCCTTTTTAGGCCAAAATTTAGTTGGGAAAGTCCTATTCCTGGCTAAAAACTTCAAAAACGGGTATCATTCATTTGAAAAACACAATTTTGTGCCAAAATTGTCTCAATGCAAGTCAACCTACATTACAATTATAGTTTATTCTTTGAACAAGTTTTAAAAATTACCATAAAAGAATGAAAACCAAATAAAAAGTTCAATTTAGATTAATAAAAAAATTTTAAGCCAAAATGGTGTAAAAGTTTTCAAATATTTGCGAAAAAAAGCTTTATTTTGGATCAAAAAAATCCGAAATAGAAGCCATATATAAAATTTTAATATTGTTCCAATCAAAATCACTATAAGTATCTACTCGTTAAAAAAAAGTTCAATTTTAGCTAAAAAAAACTTAAAATGATGAAAACAATGAAAAATCTAGTTTAGCTCGATAAAAAAATTAAACACCAAGGGAATGAAGAGAGATTAAAAAGAACACTTGACAAATGATAAGATTAGAAAAATATGAAGATTAAAAGAACAGTCAAAAAATGAAATAAACTTAAAACAACAACAAACATAGGCAGATAGAAGTACAAATTTTAAATATTTCAAATTTTGGGCCAACATAATCAAAAAAACTTTTGCTAAATGAGTTTCCTTTTTACACCAAAATGTTATAAAAAAAAACGATTTTTGGTTCGTTGGAGAAATTCTCTTGAAGGCCAAAAGTGTACAAAACTTGAAAAAATGAGTACAACTTATTTACAAAATTTTGGGCGAAAATTGTCCCAATGCAAATTAATTTACATTACAATTTTAGTATATTCTTCGGAAAAGTTCAATTTTGGGTCCAAATCACCTCGAAACAATAAAAACCAATTTAGATCAATGAAAAAAAAAAGATCAATGGTTTGAAAAAAGAGAACATTGCTTAAAACGTGGTCAAGAATAAGAATAGAAAATTATGGACAATAACAGAGCAATCAAAAATAAAAATTTTAAATGAAAACGAACTGACGAACAGCACTAAAAGAAAAAATGTAAATTATGTAGAAATTACAGAAAACGAAAGAACTAGATAGTTGGAAGCATATATTTAAAATATTTATAATTTTAAGATACGTCGTGTAAAAATTTTAAAAAAATTGGAACCAAGCTTCTTTTTTTTTTGGACCAAACTTCTTTCAGTATAACTCGATTTTTGAGTCGTGTTGCAAAAGTTGTATTTCGGGACAAAACCGTATAAAAATTAAAAAAATCAGGAATCTTTAATGGGTAAGAAACACAGTTTTGGGCTAAAATTGTCTCATTTCAAATCAATATACTGTTTACATCAATACAATTGTTTACTCGTTGGAAGCTCAAAAGAACAAAACCTGATAAAAGATAAATGAAAAAAAAATGAAAGAACAAAACGTTGAACGAAACATGATGAATATATTAGAAAAATATGGAAAATAAAAAACAGGGCGAAAGCTAAACTTGAAAAAAATTCCAAAGGTTACACAAGAAGCCGTAAATCGAAGAGAAAGGCAAACAATAAAACGTCAAATTCGTCTTTTTATTTAAAGCATTTTAAGACGTTTTTCGAGGTTTTTTACTAATTTTACCTGAAACGTAAAATAATGAAAACGTTTTGGACATTTTATGATATTTTCTCTGATCTTTTGCTCCAGACATTGCATTTTACCATAAAACGTATTTTTTTTTCTTTTTTAAGCATTTTAAGATATTTTACAAGGTTTTCTGCTGATTTTAGCCGCAAACATTCAACTTCTCCGTAAAAGGTAGAAGATTAAATTTTGAAGCCCATTGGGTTAGAAACAGGATCTACGACCTTTTCTGTGATTTTAGCTTCAAACATCTTCAAAAAACTTCAAATATTGCATTTTTAAGAGTTTTTGAGACGGTTTTTGATGCTGTTCTACTGATTCATATAAAACATAGAATTTTACCAAAAACGTAAATTGTTTTAAGCATTCTAATTCTTTTTATTAGGTTTTCTACTGTTTTCCGGAGCAAATATTAAATTTTACTCTAAAACGTGGAATATTGCATCTTTTAAGTATTTTGAAACGGTTTAACACATTTTACGACATTCGCTACTACTTTTAGCCACAAATATTGAATTTCACCATAAAACGTATAATATCGAATTTTTAAGGGTTTAGGGACGTTTAACAGATTTTACGACGTTTTCTGTGATTTTAGCTTCAAATATGAAATCCTTCCAAAAACGTAAAAAGATTACAATTTTAAGCGTTTTTAAAGGTTTTATACAGATGTAAAATATTGAAGTTTAGAAGGTTTTGAGCATCTGACGAGACTTTCTCTGACTTTTTGCTTCAAACATTGAATTTCAGTATAAAACCTCAAATATTGAATTTTTTACGACTTATTTTATATGTTAGTTTAAACATTGATTTTTACCATAAAAGGTCAAATTCGTCTTTTTATTTAAAACATTTTAAGACGTTTTACGAGGTTTTTTACTAATTTTACCAAAAACGTAAAAAAATCACATTTTTTGGCGTTTGTAAAGTTCCTAAAGGTTTTTTGACTCTTTTCTGCAGGTTTCTACAAAACATAGAATTTTACCATACGTAAGATATTGAATTTTAAAAGATTTTGAACATCTCACGATATTTTCTCTGATTTTTTGCTTCAAACATTGAATTTCATTACCAAACCCCAAATGTTGCATTTTTTAGGTGTTTGATTGGGTGAACATCACACACCCCAACGTTGATTTTTGCCATAAACGTCAAACTTTTCTTTTTATTTGAAGCATTTTAAGACGTTTTACGAGATTTTTTACTAGTTTTAGCCAAACATATTGAATTTCACGATCAAACGAAAAATATTGGTAATGTTTTTATGCTAGTTTCTTCAAACATAAAATTTTAACAGAAACGTAAAATAATAAAAACGTTTTGGACGTTTTATGATGTTTTCTCTGATCTTTTGCTCCAAACATTGCATTTTACCATAAAACGTAAAATTTTTCTTCTTCAAGCATCTTGAGACATTTTACAAGGTTTTCTACTGATTTTAGCCGCAAACATTCAATTTCTCCATAAAATGTAAAATATTAAATTTTTAGGCCTTTTAGGTTAGGAACAGGTTCTACGACCTCTTCTATGATTTTACCTTCAAACATCTTCCAAAAACTTCAAATACCCATTGCATTTTTTAAAGTGCTTGAGACTCAAATATTTAATTTTTTACGACTTTTTTTTATATGTTAGTTTAAACATTGATTTTTACCACAAAACATCAAATTCGTTTTTTTATTTAAAGCATTTTAAGACGTTTTACGAGATTTTTTACTAATTTAACCAGAAACGTAAAATAACAGAATTTTAAAAGGTTTTGAACATTTCAAGATATTTTCTCTGACTTTTTGCTCCGAACATTGAATTTCAGTATAAAACCTGGAATATTGCATATTTTAGGACTTTTTTCGTAAATGTCATGTTTTTCTTTTTATTTAAAGCATTTTAAGACCTTTTTCGAGGTTTTTTACTAACTTTACCTGAAACGTAAAATAAGGAAAATGTTTTGGGCATTTTACGATATTTTCTCTGATCTTTTGCTCCAAACATTGCATTTTACCATAAAACGTAAATTTTTTTTTTCTTTCTTAAGGATTTTGAGACATTTTACAAGGTTTTCTGCTGATTTTAGCCGTAAAGATTCAACTTCTCCGTAAAATGAAGAATATTAAATTTTTAAGCCCTTTGGGTTAGGAACAGATTCTACAACCTTTTCTGTGATTTTAGCTTCAAACATCCTCGAAAAACTTCAAATTTGCATTTTTAAGACTTTTTGAGATGGTTTTTGATGTTTTTCTACTGATTCACACAAAACATAGAATTTTACCAAAAACGTAAATTGTTGCATTTTTAGGCGATTTGGCACGTTTTCCAACTTTTTTTAGATTTTGCTCAAATATTGAAGTTTACTATAAAACGTAAAATGTTTTAAGCATTCTAATTCTTTTTATTAGGTTTTCTACTGTTTCAGCAGCAAATATTAAATTTTACTAAACGTGGAATATTGCATCTTTTAAGTATTTTGAAACGATTTAACACGTTGTACGACGTTTGCTTACTACTTTTAGTCGCAAATATTGAGATTCACCACAAAACGTAAAATATCGAATTTTTAAGGGTTTTGAGACGTTTAACAGGTTCTACGACGTTTTCTGTTATTTAATTTCTAACATGAAGTTCTTCCAAAAACGTAAAAAAGTCAAATTTTTAACATTTTTAAAAGCTTTTAGTCGACTTTTGACTCTCTCCTGTAGGTTTCTACAAACATAGAATTTTGCCATACGTAAAATATTGAATTTCAAAAGGTTTTCAGCATCTCACGATATTGTCTCCGACTTTTTGGTCCAAACATTGAATTTCAGTATAAAACCTCAAATATTGCATTTTTTACGACTTTTGTAAAATATTAAATTTTTAAGCTTTTTGGGTCTCTATACGACCTTTTCTGTGATTTTAGCTTCAAACTACTTCCAAAAACTTCAAATATTGCATTTTTAAGAGCTTTTGAGACGTTGATTGATGTTTTTCTACTGATTCATACAAAACATAGAATTTTACCAGAAACGTAAATTGTTGCATTTTTAAGCGATTTGGGACGTTTTCCGACTTTTTTTTAGATTTTGCTCAAATATTGAAGTTTACAATAAAACGTCAAAATTTTTAAGCATTCTAAGACCTATTATTAGGTTTTCTACTGGTTTCAGCATCAAATATTAAATTTCACTCTGGTTAAACCATGTTTTACGGCGTTTTCTGTGATTTTAGCTTCAAACATGAAATGCCTCCAAAAATGCTAAAAAATGCAATATTTTTTAGCACTTTGAGAGGTTTTAAAACTTTTTTTATATGTTTTTTGATGTTTTCCTACGGGTTTCATCAATAAAATTGAATTTCATAATAGAATGTAAAATATTGAAGTTTTAAGCATTTTGAAAGATTTTCCGATCTGTTCTGATTTTATCTTCAAAAATTAAATTTTCCCAGGTGTGTCAAATATTGCGTTTTTACATTTGATATTTTAAAACGGGTTTTCAAGAAAGAAAACCTTTTTAATTTTTAAAGAATAAGTTAGCGTCAGGTTAACAGCAACTTTTTCTACATTATGTCTCAACAGAGCTTAGTAGATCTCAAAAATAGCACTTCTGCTAATTATGAAAACAAGGTTTAACTTAAATCATTTTGAAGGTTTTCCTTCGAAGTTATTTTTTTAAGTTTCTACCTTGCATATTAGATTCAACTGCCTTGTTATATTAAGATTTAATGATCCTGGCGCTATCAGCTTTTTAAGAAATGCGTATAAAGAGATCACTCTTGGCTTAGTGACATTACAAATAGGTTAATCAAACAGGTGTTATCCGATTCTAAATTCACAATAATGGCGGCAAACGTCTAAAAATAGGTCACGATATCAGTTTTTAAACAAACTATCGTCTGCCAAATATTTTTCTCGTTATCTCAAAAAGCGATAACGCACTCACGTAAAGCGTAAAGGGGACGCATCGATGCACATTTGTTTAAGCGCCACAACTTTTTACGTTCGATATAGATAGTGTAATAATAATTTTATTCTACATTATTAATGCATTCGCTGACAGTCATGAACACTACCGGGTTCGATCTTTAAGTTAACGCTTATAAAATTATGTAAAACTTACTGATAATAATTTTTTTTTTGTTGCAGGTAAGTGTTGGTGCCTCTTTGGAGACGGTAGTACCGAGTGTTTGTTTTAAAAAAAGTAATCTAGAAGGCTATCATTTTTTGACAGATAAGGATGACATAATGAAAGTAAATAGACTTTTGACATTTCATAGCCTAGCAGATAAAGTTTTCAAGTGAACACCCTCTACTGTTGGTATAGGTAAGTCTTAAACACCGAAATTTTCGGTAGCAGATTTTTTTGTAGAACCTCGGTACGACCGGCGCGGCGATAAACCGCGCGATAGTACTTATAGAAGATTTTATAACGGGAACGAATAGAAAGTAATTAGTGGTGACCGGGACATTGTTAGAGCCGTTACGTAAACCCCATATAGTACTATTATAATACCGTCGAAATAGAAAGGAAACGTAGCCTCCCACATAACCTAGCAGAAAGCAGGAAGATGATGGTAGTACCCCACTCATCGATCGTTCGTGCTGGTTTCACTCTCTACTATCTTTTCGCATCAGCTTCGCACGCTGCAGTCTGTGGCCTACTTTGCACCTGAGGTAGCGCGCTGCGCTTTTGTTTTGTCATTCCGTCCTTTATGGCATAGTACACACTATACCGTTACGCAGCCGGCTACGGATGTGCTTATGCTTCGACTTCTTGTCGCTGTCGCTGATTCTATCGCGCTCTACCTTACCGTCATCGACCGACTACTGGCCAAGTGCGATCTATTTACGTCTGGCGTTGTAGCATTTACGCGGGAATATTATTTACGCGGCCGATTCGCGATTGTTTCGTCCCGTCAAGTTGCTCTATCTATGGGAAAAATGTGACAACTGAGCTTATAGCGAGACTGTTCAGTGCCGCTGACTTATGATAAATGGAAAAAGATGTCTTCCCTGGGTAAGTCACTCATTACCGTTCAGAGTACGACTCTAAAGTTTTCATAGATAGTCCGGAAAGAGAAACAAACTTCAATTGCAACGTGCGTTATAACCTTTACAACTCTTGTTCCATCCAAACGTCTCCGCATATGATTCACGTCTGACGTTGTGGTGGGTTTTGTTAACGTTTGACATTCTACATCAGCAAACAAACCACAATCGCGTGGGTTCGCAAACGAAAATGTGCGTTTATTGCCGGGGGGTTGTTTTTGGGCCATCAGTCTGAGACATCACTTTGATCGGAAACGTGAAACGTACTACTGCGGAAAAACAACGTCGTAATTTATTGGTATTTGAAATCGATGATGAGTGTTAGTTACCAAAACACAAAGTACGTGTTTACGTGTTCCCGGCGCGTGGTTTGCCCTGGATTACACATTGAGTGTGTTTTGCTGCAACTGCTTCATTGAAAAACGAATGTCGGCGTTGCGCTTATTACGCAAAAATCCTGGTTTTCCTGTTAGTTCCGGATCGGTAAACACCAGATTCAACGCGAGGGTGTAATATTCAAATGTAGGCTTCACACAACAGATCAGTGCTTTAGAGCATGTTTAAGTTTGCAACAGGTGAAAAGAACACGCCCACCCTGATATTACCCATGTACGTTTGTTTTGCATCTCAGCAGTCACCCTGCAGCAGGCAGCCTACGGCAATTCTTTTTACAAAGGTATTCAGAAGTTAAGTAATAAAGCTTTGACTAGATAAATCATTTTCGAAATAATCAGGGTGAATTTTTTTCGATGATTAATGGAAAAATCTCAGAAACTAGTAGAGTTACAAAGTAGATTGAAAGGGCAAAGAATTGCAGTTTTAAAAGATCAATTTAAAACCAGTTTTACATTTTTTTGAAGAGATTTCTATTAGAGAAGTAGTATTTTATGACTCGATAGATAATTGGCAAAAACTAAATTTTGATAATTTCTTTAAATTAATCGTCTTCAGTTATTATTGGGTCTAACAAAATGATGTAAATTTAAAAATAGACTTTGTAAAAAGTAGACAAAAGATACTCTTAATGTGAAGAAGCTGGGTTTGTCAGAAATATTCAGACAGCTGTCATTTTAGAAATACGATATTAATATTCTCTTTTTTTTTAATGGAAAAATAAGAAAAAGGTAAGTTGACAAAATGACACTGTCAGGAAGTATCTCATTAGCCCATCTTATACAAAGGAGAATTATCTTCAACTTTTGCATTAAAAACTTCTTTAGAACTAATAATAACTCGGCACATTCAAAATGTCTACCAAGGTTGTAGCTAATTTTCCCTTGAGAGAAAAATGGCCGTTTTGAAAAGCAACCGTCCGCTTTTTGGCATCAATTTAAAGCGTAAACTTTTTAAATAACATATTTTTTTTCAAGCGGACTAAAAGTACGTCATTTGTTTTCTCCATACGCACACCTAAAGTGAGCTTTCTAATCCTGAGACCAAAAAAAGTAGCAAAGAAGTCCTAGGCAGTGAAAGTAGAGTCATAAGTCACCGCTACTCTCATGGTGGCGCATATATAAACGATTTTCATTCATCAAAATTTAGATAACACGAGATAGACCGATCTGACTGTATTGCCATTTTTACATTCTTATTAAAAAAACAAATGATGGGAATACACTCAGAGCGCTCGAGAACGCCACCCGAAACCGTTATTAAGTTGAGTTCGGTTATTACATCCCGACCGCTCGGGATATCAGTCTATCTTACTCTAGCTTGTTAAGATTTTAGGAAATGCTCTGTGTCCGGAGCGCTCGGATGGAATTACCGAACTCGGCTTAAGTCGCGTATGTTCTCGAATTCTGTCGTCGTCGTCTGTTAAATGTCATGCGCGTCATCATATTTATTTGTCAATGTGACTTTTATTAATTTAGTATTGATAATATTGCTACAATTTTTTAGTTTAACATAATTTACCTAAACCATCTAAACCATTGTTTATGATGTAATACCATTAAAACCATTGAACATTGAAAACCTCCGTTCTAACACATTCTATTTATTGTGAAGCGATCCAAAAACTAGTTTTCTGCAATATTGTCACTTCCCACAGACAAATGGCCGAGGTTTCTTAATTATGGCTGGGGGCGACTTTTAGCAGACTATCAAACTCCTTTCTCTATCAGGCAGAGGAGGAACCATAGACCGGTTTCGCTCTTATTAGAGCTCTTCGGTATGGTATACCTCGAACCTGACAGAAAAATAAGTTTGAACAGCAATTGGATCTAACTCTTGCTTAAAAGCCTGTATGTGTATGTAAGTGGCGCCATCTGACGACGGCAGTGCTTCCACTAGGGCATGTATCGCTTCACAATCATTTCGCATGCCCTAGCGGAAGCACCTGCCGTCGTCAGATGGCGCCACTTACATACACATACAGGCTTTTAAGCAAGAGTTAGATCCAATTGCTGTTCAAACTTATTTTTCTGTCAGGTTCGAGGTATACTATACTGATGAGCTCTAATAAGAGCGAAACCGGTCTATGGTTCCTCTGCCTGATAGAGAAATGAGTTTGATACTCTGCTAAACGTCGCCCCCATAAAATATAGGTACGAAATCTCGGCCATTTGTCTGTGGGAAGTGACAATATTGCAGAAAACTGGTTTTTGGATCGCTTCACAATCATCTCGCATGCCCTAGTGGAAGCACCTGCCGTCGTCAGATGGCGCCACTTACATACACATACAGGCTTTTAAGCAAGAGTTAGATCCAATTGCTGTTCAAACTTATTTTTCTGTCAGGCTCGCGAATAAGAGCGAAACCGGTCTATGGTTCCTCTGCCTGATGGAGAACTGACTTTGATACTCTGCTCAACGTCGCCCCCAGACAATATAGCTACGAAATCTCGGCCATTTGTCTGTGGGAAGTCTCAATATTGCAGAAAACTGGTTTTTGGATCGCTTCACAATCATCTCGCATGCCCTAGTGGAAGCACCTGCCGTCGTCAGATGGCACCACTTACATACACATACAGGCTTTTAAGCAAGAGTTAGATCCAATTGCTGTTCAAACTTATTTTTCTGTCAGGCTCGAGGTATACTGATGAGCTTTAATAAGAGCGAAACCGGTCTATGGTCCCTCTGCCTGATGGAGAACTGACTTTGATACTCTGCTCAACGTCGCCCCCAGACAATATAGCTACGAAATCTCGGCCATTTGTCTGTGGGAAGTGTCAATATTGCAGAAAACTGGTTTTTGGATCGCTTCACAATCATCTCGCATGCCCTAGTGGAAGCACCTGCCGTCGTCAGATGGCGCCACTTACATACACATACAGGCTTTTAAGCAAGAGTTAGATCCAATTGCTGTTCAAACTTATTTTTCTGTCAGGTTCGAGGTATACTATACTGATGAGCTCTAATAAGAGCGAAACCGGTCTATGGTTCCTCTGCCTGATAGAGAAATGAGTTTGATACTCTGCTAAACGTCGCCCCCATAAAATATAGGTACGAAATCTCGGCCATTTGTCTGTGGGAAGTGACAATATTGCAGAAAACTGGTTTTTGGATCGCTTCACAATCATCTCGCATGCCCTAGTGGAAGCACCTGCCGTCGTCAGATGGCGCCACTTACATACACATACAGGCTTTTAAGCAAGAGTTAGATCCAATTGCTGTTCAAACTTATTTTTCTGTCAGGTTCGAGGTATACTGATGAGCTCTAATAAGAGCGAAACCGGTCTATGGTTCCTCTGCCTGATGGAGAAATGAGTTTGATACTCTGCTCAACGTCTCCCCCAGACAATATACGTACGAAATCTCGGCCATTTGTCTGTGGGAAGTGACAATATTGCAGAAAACTTGTTTTTGGATCGCTTCACAATCATCTCGCATGCCCTAGTGGAAGCACCTGCCGTCGTCAGATGGCGCCACTTACATACACATACAGGCTTTTAAGCAAGAGTTAGATCCAATTGCTGTTCAAACTTATTTTTCTGTCAGGTTTGAGCTATACTGATGAGCTCTAATAAGAGCGAAACCGGTCTATGGTTCCTCTGCCTGATGGAGAAATGAGTTTGATACTCTGCTCAACGTCGCCCCCAGACAATATACGTACGAAATCTCGGCCATTTGTCTGTGGGAAGTGACAATATTGCAGAAAACTGGTTTTTGGATCGCTTCACAATCATCTCGCATGCCCTAGTGGAAGCACCTGCCGTCGTCAGATGGCGCCACTTACATACACATACAGGCTTTTAAGCAAGAGTTAGATCCAATTGCTGTTCAAACTTATTTTTCTGTCAGGTTCGAGGTATACTATACTGATGAGCTCTAATAAGAGCGAAACCGGTCTATGGTTCCTCTGCCTGATAGAGAAATGAGTTTGATACTCTGCTAAACGTCGCCCCCATAAAATATAAGTACGAAATCTCGGCCATTTGTCTGTGGGAAGTGACAATATTGCAGAAAACTTGTTTTTGGATCGCTTCACAATCATCTCGCATGCCCTAGTGGAAGCACCTGCCGTCGTCAGATGGCGCCACTCACATACACATACAGGCTTTTAAGCAAGAGTTAGATCCAATTGCTGTTCAAACTTATTTTTTTGTCAGGTTCGAGGTATACTGATGAGCTCTAATAAGAGCGAAACCGGTCTATGGTTCCTCTGCCTGATGGAGAAATGAGTTTGATACTCTGCTCAACGTCGCCCCCAGACAATATACGTACGAAATCTCGGCCATTTGTCTGTGGGAAGTGACAATATTGCAGAAAACTGGTTTTTGGATCGCTTCACAATCATCTCGCATGCCCTAGTGGAAGCACCTGCCGTCGTCAGATGGCACCACTTACATTCTATTTATTTTACAAATAATATACACCACTAATTGAGTAAGTTACCTAGACCCGATTAAAGAGAAAATTGCAAAACTGAATCACTCTGAAATAGAATTATTATTTCCTGCATGTTTGACAAAAAAATTATATATGTTGCTCGGAGTAAAAGGTCGTTTTGTGCTTCGCCCAGTTACAGGGGGTTGCGTCAATTTCTGGGCTCAGCACGAAATGTCCCACTTTTACTCCTAGTGACATAATCTACTAATTTTCTTACCTTTTTAAAAAAAAAAGTATGTTTATATCGACATTAAAAAATGACAGCTGTCAGAAAAAATCTGACGAGCCCAGGTTATGCAAAGTAAATTTATCTACAACTTTTATATTTACATTATTTTGCTAGAACCAACAGTGACTTAGTTAGATTGACTTAAAGAAGTTGTCAAAATTTTGTTTCTACGAGTTATCTAGTGAGTCATGAAATTCTTCAAAAATGTGGAAATGGTTTTGAATTGATTTTCTAAAACTATTCTTTCCGTATATACAAAAGAAAAGGATGGAGTAACAAAGTCCATTTATTTTGATTATGTCATCCTTTTCTATCAAAATTTTAAAGCCTGCTAGATGAAGTTTTATAATGAACCCCCGTAGACGTTTCACACATCCTCTCGTTTAGCTGAAATTTTCATCAGAAAATCTGAATATGCAGTTTAGTACAAAGATTCTAGTTACCCTGTACCTTAATATGCTCTTTTCATTTTTTGAGGAAAAAAATTGCAAATGTTAAAGTTGTCAAAATTTTCTCTCTTTTCCTCTATTTAATCCATTTCTTTCCCTATTTAATTCACTTCGCACCTTTCCTAGTTTCTGACGTCTCTTCACTAATCATCGAAAAACTCAACTTGTAGACTGTTTTCAAAAAGTTCTACATTTTAGAAATTTGACTGGACTTTATACTGGAATTTAATACAAAGATTTTAGTTTTTTATTATTTTCTATAAACATGTGTCCGAAAAGTGCACCACCTCCAAACTCCAGAATCCAAAAAGGGCGCATAAACTTGGATTATTTTAAATGCTAACCGTGTACAGGAGGAAGGTTTTTCGAGTTTAACCATCCCCATGGTTAAAGTCGAAAAACGGTTATTTGAAGAGATTCGAAGAAGGTTAAATTAGTTATCTGACATATTTAACAGAAAATCTAAATATAGAACTTGATAATACGGGGTGACTCAGAATTTCGTACAAATTTGTTTTATTTTTTCCTATAAACATGGATCCGAAAAATGCACCCTCACCAAACTAGAGAAGTTGCAAGAGGCGCAAAAAATTGTATTTCTTACAGTTCTGACTACATATACTTTTGTCAGACTTTTTATTTTCTTAAGCATTTGTTTTATCTATTTTAATTTTTTTATTTCATTTTATCATTTAATCCATTTCTTTCACTCTTTAATCCACTTCGTAACTCTACTAGTTTACATCGAGGAAAGCATATAGAGTGTTTTCAAATAAACACTCTATAGCAGCTTTAAATTTTACATTTAAAACATTTTTTCTGAATAGAAAATGGAGTTTGAATCTGTAGAATTTTAGTTTAACAAAGATGTTAATCTTTCATTTACGTTCTATCATAATTTTTTGATTATGTTCTAATTTTTAATCTCCTTTTCAAAACAAAATTTAGTTTGATTTTGGTCCAATAATGGCAATTTTAAACTAACATTTAAGTTTATATAGACCGAAAAAATACGTTTTTATCTTATTTTGTTTTATAATTTATATAGATTTAGTTTGAAAAATGTAGTTCGGATAAGCACAGTCTTGTTGAAGTTTTGTTTCTTTTCGGTTTTAAAATCGCACTTTAAATCGTTTTTAATTCAAAATTTATCATTTTAAAAATTGAGGAATTGTGTTTTTTTTTTTGATTTTGCCTGAAAATCGAAACCCTTTTTTTTGCCGTATCGATTGCGGTTTTTATCACTTTTTGGGTAAAGATCTTAATTCTTTCACTTTGTTTTTGGTAGTTCTCGTTTTCTTCCTTAAGAACGATTGATCTATGTTTGATAAAAGTTCTAAATACCAAAATCCATAGATGTTTTAATTGTTTTTGGTCCCAGAAGGTGGAAAAAATATGTTTTTATCGTTTTTAGATTATTTGATCGATCTTACGTGGTAATGTTGACCGTGTTTTATAGATTTGCATTGAATTTTATGAAATTATACATATATTTATTTTTTCAGCATTCAAAAAAATGGCAAATTTTAAAGTTGTGAAACTCTTTTTTTATAATTTGTTGAATTTAATCCAGTTTTTTCCCTGTTTAATCCACTTCGCATCTCTGCTAGCTTCTAAGGTCGCTTCACTAATCGTCGAAAAAACACCTTGTAGACTGTTTTCAAAAAGTTCTAGAAATTTTTGCAGTGAAATATACGTTTTGCAAATTCTTTCGTTTAGCTTATCTTCAAAACAAAATCAGAATATGGAGGTTAAATATACAGGATGAACCAGAATTTAGTACAAAGATTTTCGTTTTTAATTTTTTTCTATAAACATGGGTCCGTAAAGTGCACCTCCAAACTACAGAAGCCAAAAGGGCCGCAAAAGCATGGATTTTTTTTTAAATTCTGACCGTATACAGGACAGTTTAACCATCCCTATGGTTAAAGTTGAAAAGCGGTTATTTGAAGAGATTCAAAGAAGGTTAAATTGGTTATCTGAAATATTTAACAGAAAATCTGAATATAGAACTTGGTTATACATGGTGACTCAGAATTTAGTACAATTTTTTTTTTTCTTATAAACACGGGTCCAACAGTGCACCCTCTCCAAACTCCAGAAGCTGAAAGAGGTGCAAAAATTTGCATTTTTTACTAACTGTATATAATTTTGCGTCGAATTTTATGAAAATTTGCATATCCTCAATCTTTATATTCCTTGTCGTAACAAATGGAAAACTTAAACTTTTCAAACTTATTTTTTCAGTATTTGTTGCATTGAATCCATTTCTTTCCCTGTTTAACCCAATGCGTAACTCTACTAGTATCTGAGAGGTCTTTATTAATCATTGAGAAAAAGCCCGAGAAAGAATAAAGAGTATTTTCAAAACAACACTGCAATAAAGTGTTAAAAAAAAACTCTCTATACCAGTTTTAAACTCTACGTTTTAGACATTTCTTTCTGAATAGAAGTAGATGTTTTGAATCTTCGAATTTGAAATCTTGAATAGAAAATCTGAGTATACATTTTGAATATGCAGATTTTAGTATAATTTTAGTTTAACAAAGAGTTAATTTTTCATTTAAGTTGTATCATAGTTGTCTGATTATGTTCTAATTTTAAATCTCCTTTTCAAAACAAAACTTATTTTGATTTTGGTCCAATAATTGAAATTTTAAACCAACAATTAAATTTGTGTAGACCGAAAAAATACGTTTTTGTCTTATTTTTTTTTTGTTATAATTTATGTAGATTTGGTTTAAAAAAATTAAGGTAGTTAGTTATTAACTTAGATTCGATTAGCACAGTTTTGTAGCGGTTTTGATTCTTTTCGGTTTAAACATCGCTCTTTGAATCGTTTTGAATTAAAAATTTATTATTTTGAAAATCGAAGAATTGTGTTTATTTTTCGATTTGGTCTCATAATCGCTTTTTATTGCCGTATAGATAACTTTTTTTTTTATCACTTTTCGGGTAAACATCTTATTTGTTTCAAGGACATAAACTTTTTAAAACAATCCTTTAAGTTTGTTTTTGGTAGTTTTCGTTCTCTTCCTTGAGAACGATTGATTCATCTTTTATAAAGATTCTAAATACGAAAATCCAAAGATATGCAATAGGTTTTGTCCATGAAGCTGCGAAGAAATATGTTTTATTCGTTTTTTTATTATTTTGATCATTCTTACTAAAAAAACCTTTATTTTTCTATTAATTTATTTCAAACATTTTGGGAACTTTGTAAAGACGCAAAAAAATGTGTTTTATCATTTTGAGCTTATTTTGCTCCAAAAATGACTTTTTTTCCTCGATTTTCATCGAAAAATTGAAATTCTAGTCTAAACATAGGTATTCTAAAAGAGACTATTTTACGTTCTGCGATAATTTTTAGCAATGTTGATTCAGATAAGTAAAACCATCCATTTTATGAGTGAAATATTCTTTGAGAAAATCGATGCAATTTTTGCAAGAAACATTTTAGAGTTAAAAAAAAATAAAATTTAACAGAAAAGAAACGAAAGTATGTTCAATAGAAAACTTGCGCAGATGGTGACAGGCAGTATATAATGATAAAGGTTGTTGCAGTCTTTGGAATGGTAGTTGCTTATAGAAGAGATTAATTTTTTCATAGTTCTTTTTCTCAATTTACAATTTTTCAAAATCAAAATTGAGACAATTTGAAAACCTTGGCAACTAGAACTAAAACATTTTTTCTACCACTGAAATTTTATACGATTTGTAATAGAAAGTTTTTTTTTGTTTTTAATTTAAGAATTAAACTGGTGAAAAGCAATTTGAGTAAAACAAAATTAAAAAACATTTTCTCTGTCTCAAAGCCTGTATAATTGCATTGTTTTAAATTCAAAATTGAAACAGTTCGAAAACCTAGGCTTGACCAACAGAACCCAAAAAACATTTTTCTACCACTGGACTTTCATAAAACCACTCAACATTTCGATGAGAATGTAAAAGAATGTAAATATTAGTGGCGTATATCTTTTAGTTTTTAAATTAAACAGTTTGAAATAAAAATTTGTGTAAAACAGGTTTAAAAAGAAAGAAATAATTTTTTTTTAAGATGGATCTATAAGTTCAGTTATACTTTATCCATAGGTTCTTTAACTAACAAATATAAAAAACATTTTCTGTACTACCAAGTTTTTATCGCTTTTTGAATTTATTTCCTTTTTATTTGAGGCATTTAAGGCAAAATTTACACAAAACCAGTGTTTCTGTTAAATATCTCACAAAAACTGAATAAACTAGCCTTTCAAAAATGTGGAAATGCGAAGTCAACCTCTAGCGCAAAACCTGAGCTTTTTCTTACACCTGCTTTAGGCCTTTGATGCTTAAATTCTGAATAACTTTGACCGGGGTCCTACACTTTTTGTAAAATTTGACTGAATTTTGTCACAATTTTTGTAGGCAACACATGCTTGTCTGTTAAGGCAAAGTGGTTAACAAATGTTTTCAGTTTGGTAAACTTTTCGATTCAAATTTTTTCTCGTAAATTTGGTTACTTCTTATTACTTTTTTTGGAAGATATCAAGAAACGTTTTTGACTTTTTGATAAATGTATCAATTGCTGATATTTAATTAACTAATCCTTTACGTCAGAAACAACAGAAGGTGCTAAATTCCCAACACTCACCTATAAACCATTCACTTATTATTGCCGTCAAGTAGGCGTTGGAAATTTGACTTTGACATTTTTATCGTATCTTCGCAACATGTGGCGAAAAGAGATAGGTATAAAAAAAATGAAGGTTTCAAAGGTAACGAGATGCCAAAAATAAGTGAATGAGGTATAGCTGCGAAACGCAAGTATTCCTGTTACCAAAACTGGGACACCCTGTACAAACTAGACAAGCTTCCTTCTAATAGCATCGATACACTGTTATGTCACCAATGATTGCATAAGGAAGAAGTAATTGCCGAGCTGCAGCAGCCATCTAACGCGGCGTACAGAAACAAGTGCCTGCATTTCAACACGGTGACGTAACTAATGAAAGTATGCCCGATCCAATAAGAATGCAGTTCCAGCTATAAACCAGAAAACGAATGCATTTACGAGTAATTTCACCCGTTATGTAAACGTTTAATGGATAATAGATAAATAGATGCAGTGCCGCTGATCTACTTTCCGCACGGCGGCCGATCACCTTTCAAGATCTAGAGCTCTACTTGTGTTGTAACGTGTTACGTGTAATAATAGCGAAGTTTAATTATTTTGAGGGCGCTTTTTTGCTATCATGAACCGATCATTTTAAGAAAAATTTGATGGATAAAGCAATAGCTATAAATAACGACCGCTTAAAGAACAACAATAAGAATTTGTGTTCAGTTTTATATGAACACTAACTCTTTTTGCAAATTTGAGATACTTTCTACTTGGCTCTAATAACGGGAAACTGTGTGTAGGTGATCTGAAATTACCGATTTCGGGAATGCTTGAAGGATTAGGAGAGGAAGAGTATCTATTTAGCTACACCAAAGGATATCATCCTTTTCTTTACTTCGTACTAAACGTTGAGGTATAGTTAACAGAAAAGGAATTTAGCACGAAAAAGACGAACAAATCGTGTAATTTCATGTGGTTCAAACCAATTTTAGTGAATTTACCAATATATATCATAAAAAAAACTGAACAAATAGACTATAATTTATACTAAAAGGAAGAAACTTAAACACACAGTATGAGAGGCGAAAAAGGAGTTGAAGACAGGCAAATAATATAAAATGTGGTTCAGAATTTAACTGAAATTTTCCTGAGAATCCTCACACATAAGTACGATGAAAATAGTGGAATACAGAGGCATACATCCACCTAATTTTACTTCAATGCTCTGAGCGAAATGAGAGATGAAGAGAGGAAAGTGTAGTGTAGAAGCTAAGAAATTCTCCTAGACGAACATGATCATGTATAGTAATGTTGAAAAACATGTATTTAAAGGTAAGAATGTTTCAGGGTAGTTTGCTACTTGTTGTTAAAACTAGAGATGTAACGGGTACCCGGTGTCGTCCCAATTTGGCCTGGTACAGTATTAGAGTTTATATGTGTCTGTGTGTGAGTAGAAAAAAGGAGGAGAGAACAAACCAAAAAAAATAAAACACAAGAAATATAAAAAGGGAGAAAGATAGAGAAGGTATGTAAGGAAAGAAAAGATTGTTATATACTTACATAAGTACTGTACAAGGTGGTGCAGAATTTAGCTGAAATTTTCCTGCAGGATTCTCACTAGCAAGTGGGAACTGAGTTAATACGAACATGAGTCGGAAAGTGCTTAGTTTCTGAGGTGGAGTATTTTCACATTTTTTCTCAATAACGCCTACATCCTCTAAGATATTTATCTGCCTGCAACAAGGTAGAAGACCATTAGACATCTTCCTAATTTTACTTCATTGCTACGGGACAAACAAGAGAGGGATAGAGGAAAGTGTAGTGTAGATCTAAGACATTTTCCTCATATATGACATGTGTGATAATGATAATAAAAAAATGCAGAAATATAAAACATGTGGTGTAAGTGCAAGAAATTAAAAAGTACGAAAGTTGATTAAGTAATCACATCTTTGGAAACAAAAAGAGTTTTCTTGTAATGATGAGTACGATTCTCATCACGATGAGTACTATCTAAATTCTCGAGAAAAAGGTGACGATCTCGAGGCAACTCGACATCTTTGAAGAATTGACGCCACATATGTGGCATAAACCATTTCGGTTATAGTTTATTTCTCTTCTTTGAAGTTCATTATCAGTCCTGGCAGCACAGTCTGCATAACCGAGAACAACAACCCACTCTTTCTGTCCCACGACACAAGATAGCGGCTTTAAGACAGCAGTGCCAACTTCACGTAGTTCGAATCCTTTCGAAACTTATTAAACTGATTTATCCAGCAAAAAAATTATACTAAAATACTGGATCGTGAGTTGAATAGAATATTTTAAAAAACGAAACGGCAGTCAATAGAGTTTCTAAAGTAATATCCTTGGTTGGAATTTCTGGAATCCGTGTGGAAATGACATATTTGTCAGAGAAATGAAAACGTAATGGCATAGCATTGAAGTTACAATCGATGTGGCTTCAATGACGTGTTCTGAGAATTGAGCAGATGAATCATTTCATAATCTTCTTCATTTATGAGCTTCATCTAGCTCTGCAGTGAAAATTTTCTCAGGGACATTATTATGGTTAATCTTTGAGAATGCGTCTGCAATCTGTTTATGGTCTGTTTTAACATTAAGTTGTTTGTCTTCAACCATCATAAAGCGAAAAGTTTGATGTTTTGATAGACTGTCAAAGGTTTATGACCGTAATGGTAGGATTCTGTAACTTTTGCTTACAGCGATGTATACGATGTATAGCCCTAAAAGAAGCTACAAACGAAAATGTAATATTTACAACCGAAGATATCTTCAGTATTTTTGGAACACAAAAGATGAGTGGCATGGTGGATCAAACAGAACTTCATAAATGTATTGCTTTGAGAAGGAATAATTGGACAAATGAGAAAATTTGCGTGCTTCTCAAATAAGTAATTGCATATTTAGAACGATACATCTCTTACATCGCTGTCCGCAAAATTACAGAATCCTACGAATTTTTATTTTGCTGAGTTTTATTTGTATAGACTTCTGGAGAAGAATTCTATTGGTTTTCAAGGAAGCTTCTGCCAATGGATCATTAGTTCCAGAGTCTAAGAAAGTTTTTTTCTTTGTCCTATTTATGTCCAGTCAGCAGAGCATTGATAGAGTTAAAACCCAAAAAAATTCCTCCAAGGTCCGATAGGTTTTTGGCGAAGATTCAGATTTGTCACTATAGCAGTGATTTAGTTTTCTTTTTCATTGGTAAAGTAGCCGAGGTAACGGATCTCCCTACTTACAAAATATTATTTGAGTGTCGTCGGTGCCAATGTAAGAAATTATAAAGTCTAGGTCACGTAAAATGTTGTTCAAGAAGCGCTGAAATGTTTGAAGTGCATTGTAGAACCGAAATGTCAGTAGATTGAACTCAAACATTCCATATGGGTAGTTTTGGCAATTTTTGCAAGGTCTTTAGAAGCCATAGGGGTTTGGTTGAATATTTTACATGCGACTAGCCTGTGGACTCGCCTGTGGAAGTCTTAAATGAGCGATGGGGTACTTATCTGCTACAGTACTTATGTTAAGACTTCACATATTCACTTCTTACAAACCAAAAGTAAAGGACTTGCTCAAGAAGTTGTTCCACCATAAACTCCATTTTCGCAATAGGGAAAGAAGTCTCTATTTGCATGGGCCAGATACCTTGAAACTACTTGTTCCCAGAGGAAGAAATCATAGTACTCCGTGTTGTCATGATGTCGTCGGTGCGTCTAGGACCATCTCCGTTGGACATGGTGATCTTCTGATAAACTTTTTTACAAACAGGGACACCTATTAATTAATTACTTACTTAGTTGCGTCTATAAGTAACTCGGTTTGTGTTTGTTTTATCAATATTTGTTTATTCGGCCTTTCTGCTATATTTGTGTTAACAAATATAGCATAATTTATTTACAAAGTGTTTTTTGTTACCATATCTCCTCATCCAAGTACCTAACAACTTTTACTAATTAATTTTGCATAATTTAACATACTAATTAATTATTGTATATTATCTATATTCACCTTCCTTATTAGAATGACGGTCAAAACCTCCATATTTCCGCAAAACTGCTTCTAGTTTTGAATTAATTAAAACATTTTTGGGGACAACTTATTGGTAGTCTGAGGATTAATGTTTTCGTCAAGAATATCTGGTTTTCTAACCGTAAGTTACCTCGGCCCTGATAGTAACCCCGAAATCAGATGTGTTTTCTCTCTATAGTTTTAACACGTTTCTGAGCGAAACGTGCTGTATTACGCCAGTCAAAAAAGATGAGACGAGCAAGTGAGAACAGAGATCAAACCGGATACATGATTGATCATGTCAAAAGCCTTGAAGTAATTAAGCAAGACAAGAACTTACTGCTATCCCAAGCCCTCAAAATATCGTTCATTACATCCAACAAAGCCGACGCATAGCTATAACCAGAGGGGAATCCACACTGTTCATAAGAAATCACATTGTTGGTCGATATAGTAAACCATCTAGATTGCCATGACTTTTTTGAAGAATTTTAGATAGAATAGGGGACAACTGAAATTGAAGATGATTCATGCAAGAAGCATCCTTTTGCAGAGGTAGAACATTAGCTCTTTTTCATATCTGAGAAAAATAAGATTCATTAAAGCAACAGAAGATTATCTGTGTGAAATGAAGAACGAGCAGAGGACAGCACAAAGTAAATAGAAGGCTTTAGATGTAATATTGAGAATCAGCCTAGACACCAAATTCTCGGACACCAGGCGTAAGGAGAACGTTCTGCCAGGAATGACTCATGTAGAAGTTTATGTGGTTTAAGAAGTTTATGAGGTCACTGAGGGAAGAATGTAAGGCTTTGGAAGGAGTTGATATCTTAACAGAAGAAGAATACATATTGGATTTCAGATGCTTATTTTTTGAAAATGCACTTGAGACATAAGAAGAAATAAATTAGTAAATATTTTAATAATAAACAAAAAATATCCTGGTTCTTCGAATAGTCAACGAAGTACTATATAAATCAATTTATAGCCTCATTTAAAAAAAGAATGCCAATTATTGCTGAAAAAATATTACTTGGTCAACTTGGGATCGTCAAACTGAGGGCAGATCGTAAGACATTAGAAAGATGCTATGCATCAATAGAAGAATAATTATCGCAGTGCTTATCCCTCTTTTTCGATAATTTGCAGGAGAAAGAAGTAGATTAATTGATTTTTTAATAAAGAAGTCAAATTCTTCTATTTCTTTTATTATTCAACAAATTACCCTAAAAACGACTGTATTATTACTGAAAAATAGATATGAAGATTATTTCTGAAAGAAATATCTGCATATCTTTGAAGGAAAGAATATAAGAACTTTGAAGGATGTTATATCATGTCTTAAGAAAATAATAATTTCTGGAATTCATGTTCATCTTTTTTGAAAATGCACGTGAAATAGAAGAAGAAATGAATTGTTTAATATTTTAATAAAAAAATACGTTTTCTGAATCTTCAAACATTCCAACAAACCACACTAAAAGCCAAATTAGAGTCTTACTAAAAAGAAAATTTTAACAAATATTATTTCTGAACTGAAAGGAATATTCTTGGACCAATCTTCTTTTCCCTATCTACATTTCACTGAAAGAAAAATGTAATCCTTCGGAAAGATGTTATGTCTTAACAGAAGAAGCGTTTTTTTAATTATATATTTTATTAAGAAATGAATTATAATTGTTGGAATATGGGGAATCTTAAATAAAAATGCAGCGTGTTGGTTATTGAACCCTCGACTGTGTATTATTCACACTAGCTAGATTCTTAAAAAAGAATCCTATCGCTTCCCCTTGGAAGCACAAAAAAAGGTTTTGCAACTATCTACGTGTGTTTACACATTTTACTGAATAAGCAAATAGAAGAGGAAGTTTCTGTCGTTTGATTTTTGTTCATTAAATATAAGGAAAATTCAATAATAATTAATATTTTAATTAAGATGAACTCTTCTAAATCCTCGACTGTTCAACATGTTGCGCCAAATGTCGTTATTCCTTGAATCTAGAATATGAGAATTATTCCTGAATGTCATATATATCTGGTTCAGATTTTTATCTTTTAATGAGAATCTCCTTTTTTTTATTTTCATTTTAATGAGGAAAGATAGTAAGTATTTAGAAGAATGTTATGACTTAATAGAAGTAGAGTAATAATTATTAGAATTTCCATTCTTCATTTTTGACAATCCGTTTCGATGGATTTGTGGTGTATTGGTAAAACCGTAATATTTAGATGAAATCTGATTACACATTTTCCGTTTTTTACGGAATGACGTCTCCGTTTTTTATGATAATTTTAATGGTATTATTATTTGTCGCTAAGCTATAAAGTTCAACTGATAAGGAGACTGTGAATTATGAAATGGGAAACTGACCCTTGAACTTCTCTTCATCTTCTTCTTTAATTTCATTTCAGTATATGAAGAAAATAAGATGCTCAAAATTAACGTCTACAAAGGAAGTGAAGAAATAATATTAAAATTTTTGTTTATTTCTTCGTAGTTAAATGCTTAAATGGGCTAAAAAGTTCAACTGACCGTGAAATGTGAAATGGGGAACTGACCCTTGAACTTCTCTTCATCTTCTATATAAACTTCTGTCTTCTTTATCTTGCTTTCCTTAAATGAAGAAAGTAAGGTGCTCATTTTCCGTGTCAATAAAAGGAGTCATAAGAGAAAAGGAAACCAAAAATAAACGTCTGCAAAGAAGTGAAGAAATGGCCACCAAAGAATAATAGAAGTAGAAATAATAATTAGGGTTTATATTCTTCTTATTCGACACGTTGGTGTATGTATGTGAAACGAAGTAGAGATTAATTAAATAATATTTTAATATAGGAAGCAAACCGTTCTAGGCCTTCGATTAGGCTATAAAGTTTGACTGATATAAGAAAACCGTATATATTCTTGAGAAAATGCCCAAAACTTCACTTCATCTTCAAAATAGACTTCCGTTTTCTTTAATTTAATTTCAGTATATGAAGAAAATAAGATGCTCATAATTAACGTCTACAAGGAAATGAAGAAATAATATTCAATTTCTTTTGTTTATTTCTTCAAAGTTAAGTACCTAAATGGACTATAAAGTTCAACTGATAAGGAGAGTGTGAATTGTGAAATGGGAAATTGCCCCTTGAACTTCTCTTCATCTTCTATCTATATATATCTAAAACAACTTACAACTTGAGGACGCTAATTACAACAATCAATATATCTAAAGCTTCTGTCTTCTTTATTTCCTTATATGAAGAAAGTAAGGTGTTAATTTTCAGTCTTAGTGAAAGAAGACATAAGGAGAAAGGAAACCAAAAATAAACTTCCACAACGAAGTTAAGAAATGACTACCGAAGAATATGACTTTGAAAGGTTTTTATATTATGTGTAATAGAAGCAGAATAATAGTTAGGGTTTATATTTTTCTTATTCGACATGTTGGTATGTACCTACATGAAAAAAAGTAGAGATTAATTAAATAATATTTTTCTGCAACCGTCAAAATATGACACGGTTTGCGCATTACTGACAGTATGCAAACTGACCCATATTTTCACGGTTATCTTTCTCGCACGCCGCCCATAGCAGCGTAAAAAAAAGTTTCTCGTTACCATAGGACACGTGGAAAATAGTTATTTTCCTAACTAGTGCGGAAAGTGGTACTTTCCCGCACGCTGTCTGCCGATGCCCGGGCAGCAGACGAGTGTGGGAAAGACACTTTCCGCACGAGTTAGGAACAATATTTTTTCTACGAGCCAATTCATTGTAACAAAGACAAGGAATAAACATACAATACATAAACAACTTTATCTTTGTCAACAGTATGACAGCTGAATTAATCAACAATCAATTGGTTGTTATGACAAAAACTTGGTGTGATTGTTGGCGTGACGTAATATTTCAGGCATGGTGACATTGGAATAAAAAGTACGTATATTATAGATATATTTTGTATCAAAAATCAATAAAAGCATGCATTATAGTTACTTAAAACAGATAAAAATGTTTGGCACGGCTGTAAGGCAGATGCACCTATCTAGATAGACAGACTATAAGGTCTAAATTATATTTTCAATCAGTCATTCTTTAAATATTTACTTTCCCGCAAGCGAAAATTTACTTTCACCCACGCCGTGCGGGAAAGTGAAGCTTTCGAAAAGGAAATGCGTGCGGGAAAGTGATATATTAAGGACGCTCGTAGAAAAATAGCTTTCGTGCACGCCGTCCATACAGGGGTAGCAGAAAAGAACTGTGAAGCTCAATCATTTATAAAATCGTTAAAGATATTCCATATTAGTGACAGATGGACTTTTATACGGTTGTAGAAAAAATGTTGTTCCTAATTCTTGCGCAAAGTGTCTCTCGAGCACTTGACTGCTGCCTGAACTCCACTTCGCGTCATTTGGACAACGGCAGTTGCGTGCGCGAAAGTGTTACTTTGCGTACTTGTTAGGAAAATAACTATTTAATATAGGAAGTAAACCCTTCTAGGCCTTAAATAGGCTATACAGTTTTACTGATATAAGGAAACTATACATATTCTTGAGAAAATGTCCCTGAAACTTCACTTTATCTTCTAAAAAGACTTCTATCTTCTTTAATTTCATTTCAGTATATGAAGAAAACAAGATACTCAAAATTAACGTCTACAAGAAAGTGAAGAAATATTCATTTTTTTTTGTTTATTTCTTCAAAGTTAAGTGCCTAAATGGTCTGTGAAGTTCAAATGATAAGGAGACTGTGAATTGTGAAATGGGAAACTGACCCTTGAACTTCTCTTCATCTTCTATATAAACTTCTGTCTTCTTCATTTTTTTTTCCTATACGAAGAAAGTAAGGTGTTCATTTTCCGTCTTAGTAAAAGAAGACATAAGAAGAAAGGAAACCAAAAATAAACGTCTACAACGAAGTGAAGAAATGGATACCGAATTTAAGAATATGACTTTGAAAGGATATTATATTATGTGCAAATAGAAGCAGAATAATAATCACAGTTTATATTCTTCTTATTCGACATGTTGTACATGAAATGTACATGAAAAGAAATAGAAATTAGTTAAATAATATTTAAATATAGGAAGGAAACCCTTCTAGGCCTACTAATAGGCTATGAGTGATATAAGAAACCCATACATATTCTTGAGAAAATGCCCCTAAAACTTCTCTTCATCTGCTAAATAGACTTCTGTCTTCTTTAATTTTATTTCAGTATTTGAAGAAAGTAAGATGCTCAAAATTAGCATCTTCAAGGAAGTGAAGAAATAAGGTTCAAATTTCTTTGTTTATTTCTTCAAAGTTAAGTGTCTATATGCGCCCTAAGCCATAAAGTTTAACTGATAAGCTCACTGTGAATGCTGGGGAACTCACCCTTGAACTTCTCTTCATCTTCTATATAGACTTTTGTCTTGTTTATATTTATTTCTTTATATAAAGAAAGTAAGGTGCTCATTTTACGTCTTAATAAAAGAAGATACAAGGAGAAAGGTAATAAAAAATAAACTTCTACAACGAAGTGAAAAATGGCTATAAGAAATTATCTTTATGTTCTAAAGGGACTACTGTCTTTTTTATCTTCATTCCACGGATTGGGTTTTTTTCCACGGGCTAAGGTTTGTGCCGGTTAATTAAATTGCAAAATAGGCTGTAAAGTTTGACTGATAAATATGCCTGAATGAATGACCCTTAACTTAACCCCACTGAATGAAGAAAGTGATTCGCTCATTAGTAAAAAAAGGCATCTATCACTTAGCACACTGAACCACAGAACAATATCTATTATTTGTAATAATTTGTACGGTAAGGATGTGCGACGTTTATTTATGTTGGAGTTATCGAAACAAATCATATCATTCCAACAAGACTCGGTGCAACCCTAATTTTTTTCTCATTTACTACCAACATTTTTTAAAATCAAAAGTGCCTCATCTCTCTTCTAAAAATTGAGCTTTTCGTTGACACGTTTAAAAATTGCAACCGCTTACGAAAATATGAGTTTACGAAATTTTTACGTGTTTTATGGCCCACTTTGTGTAATAAAACTAATTAAGTCACAGGTATGATAAGACTAATTACTGCTACCATCAAAAATTTAATCTTTGGACATGGAATGGAGCACATTTATAAGTAAAGCGTCTCCTCGGTTACCATTAAAGTTACGTTTCTAGAGTTAATAATGGAGATTTAGAGGCTTTAGTTATAAAGAGCCACTCTAGTGCGCGCAGTTTTCATTTATTGCTTGACATTGTAATCAATAATAATCTGAAGGAAAATGGCGCCCCGGTTAATCTGATTTTGATTAAATTCAGGTAATACGCGGAAGACCATCAGCGACAAATTTCCTGCCTTGTGACAACTTTCCTGCGTTGCACAACCAGCAAATATAATTGATGTAAGCGCAAACACCGCTAGTTCCTTCTCACCATTTTCTACTTTATCAGTGTTAAAGTAGAAAATTGCACAACCATTGGCTGCTTAAAACCATCGTAGTGTAACCAAAAATCAATCCGTGTAGAAATGAGTTTCAGTAGTCAGCACTCTCTCTCTCTCTCTCTCTCTCCCTCTAACGCTCACCACACACTCACACTTGATTTTGGTAAAGGTCTGTCAAATTAAACCGTAGCTATTATTGTTTGCAATATTACATTAAATCCTGTAAGGCTAAACAAAAAATTTGTCCTAGATTTGTGGGTAATGTCATCGACCTTAAGTGAAAGTAAAAACATAATAAAAGTACACTGTCGGCATGTTGGCTACCAACCATATTTCCTGGTTTAGGTACTATCATAGAAAGTTGAGTGTTATTAGCTCTATTCCCTGAGAAGACAATGTGGGAATATATTTGAAAACTGGCAAAGTCAACGTTCAACCTTGATATTGCCAAAACCGATAAAATTTCGGTCTGTTACGAAACGCAAAGCGATGTGTGATGCAAAAAGTGAAAGTCCGGTTCTGGCCACATGGGGGGGCGCTTTACTTTATTATGCCCGAAAATTTCGAATTACCGGTTGCGCAAAAAGCTCGGGAGCTTTGACCGGCTGACGGTCGCGCTTTCGAATAACTTTTGGCCGATGATTGTCATGGCTTCATGGTATTGTCCTTAATTCCTAATTACCTTAAGTTGAGTATTTAAATGACGGAATTTTAGTTTTCGAATAGTCCCGGTATCTAAGTGCCATTTTCTTTGAAACGGTTCACCGAGTGCCTTCTACGCTTCCTCGCCGCACGGCTGACCCATTTATTCCCGGAGCAACGACCGGGAAACAGGAATAAACTACTACAAGGTAACCTAAATAGCGCCCGGCCGGGATTCTCGGTTTTCTTGTTTTGTTGTTTTTTTTATTTCTTCTAATTCGCAATTTAATGACCCTCGGTATGGTTGCTCACGCCAAATAGACAAATTAAAAAATTATTTTTACTGTGTTTTTAAGTCCGAAAGTTTAATTGCAAATTTAGGTTATAAATGACCTTTCGTGGTAATTAATTAGCGATTTTATGCGCCCACCTACTCATTTTGCCCAGCAAGGTCTCCGAGCCTATAGCTAATTGACTTTTTATTTTTTTCGGTAAGGATGCTTCGCTCAGTAAAGATATAAAGTGATCAACGTAAACATTATCTACAACGACCAAAAAAAATAAGAAATTTATCAATCTGTAAGAAAAAGCTTTATCTCAGGATTCAAAGACTGATGCTTCTGGTGGTCTACGAAGCACTATATGAACTCGTTATAAACAATACAAACGTTTTGGTCAAGGTCTCTAGAAAATATTTGGTTTAAAAACGGTTACAGAAGTTTCGCACTATGGCATCATCAGTCCGAAAGCAAAACAATTAAAAACCTTCACCTTCTGAACTTCCCAACGCAAGGACGATGGGCCACTGACAAAAGTAAATAAACAAATTGGAATGATTGGAGATAGCTTTGAAGACGTATTTGATATTGTTAAAAATTAAATGTACATCGGAGGGCAAATGAGTAGCGAAAGCTGGAAAGAGTTGAAACAAAAAAACTAATATCCCCAATTACATTAGAAAAATGGGGCGATTACTTTAAACAGTTACAAATAGAACACCGAACCAAATTCCAGAAGACTCGAAACGAAGAAAACTTACTTACAACAGCATCACCACTTAGAATAACCCTAGAGGTCGTAACAAAGACCTGTAAGGTGGTAAAAAATAGAAAGGCACCAGGACCAGAAAATATCCCAGCTGAACTTATCAAATGTAGAACAAAAAAAACTGTTCCAAGAACTTACAACATTATTCCAGAGCCGTTTGAATGGAAAGCCAACTCCAGAAGAATGGAACACCGCATTAATATCCACCATACACAAGAAATGGATAAACAAAACTGCGACAATTACAGAGGGATAGCAATTACGAGTACTCTGTACAAAGTATATTGCAAGATTTTGGCAAGTAAAATCGATTATAGGGATATGGAAGCAAAAAAATAAGCAAGATTCCGAGAAGGAAGATCAACATTGGACCACCTCTTCTGCGTCTCCCAAGTATTGGAAATGGAAACGGCACAATCAAGAAACCCACCTAGTGTTTATCGACTTGAAAAAAGCATACGATAGCATCCCACAAAATAACCTATGGGAGGCACTTGAAAGAACTAACATCAATGTAACACTTATTAAGACGATAAAACGACTATAGGAAAAAAGTGCAGCAAGAATCAAGATCGGACAGAGACTGTCAAAGGGCTTTAACATCACTAAGGGCCTCAAACAAGGGTGTCAAAATAGACTTAGAACAAGCATTAAAACAGCGAAAAAGAAAATGCGGAACCTTCGGGTATACCATTGAACAACGGCATCATATACACACTATGCTTTGCAGATGACCAGATATTAATGGCACAAGACCAACATGACGTTGAGTACATGACCAGGAAGCTCATAGAAGAATATGTTAAATGGGGGTTGGCAATCAACATACAAAAAAAAGGCATATATGTATGTTGGAAGACAACAGCAAAACCTCATCCTGGACGATGGAAAATGCATAAAACAAACAAACAAGTATAAATACCTAGATGCGCAGATGACCAGCGACGGAACACTGGACGACATTATAAAAGTCAGAAATGTTCAAGAGCAATTAGTATACTCAATGGAATTTTGTGGAATAGAGGCATATCAAACAAGAATAAACAACTGATATACATATAGTATAAAAATTAAATTCGATTCGAATTTGAGGACATCATTAACGCAGGTGAGAATATAGCTTTCATGATCTTTCTGCCCTTAGGACATTCATGAATGACTTTGGCATTGTGAGTGAAATTCAAAATTGCGGTTTTCAGGTAATAAATGTGTCGCAAATTCAGACTTGGATTCGGTGATATCTGAATCTATATGCTTATTGAATTAACATGCTCATGAATTCTAGATACAATTCTGCTACCCGGCTGATCCACATAAACGCTTAAAGAATCCCGGAACAAAAGCTCAGAGACTCCGGATTTGCTGAATATATCAGTTGGATCTTGTAACCTTACCAAATAGATCCTAACTACTCTGAAGCCAAGGAAAATATTATTATTGAGAAGTAGTAATCGTGTTAACTTGGATAATTTTCGTTTGTGTTTTCCATAAAGTAAAGTAGACTCAATAGGAATTTTCAGTGACCAAAAAGCACCTTATTTGAGTTATCAAGAATAACGTTGGTGCTTAAAAATGAGACTAACAGAGAACAAAAAAAAAAACCTGACGAAAAAGAAAGAAAATGGTAATCTGTCGTTTACCACCTATCATTATCAAAGAACAGTTGTTAAACCAAGTTGCCTCGTTACCAGGCTTCAGCTACATGTACCATGTGAAAGAGAAGAGCAGTTTGGGATAAAAAACGCGTTTTTCCTAGCCTTCATAAACTTTGTTTATCCAGAGGATGTAAACAGCTTAAAAGAAAACATTCGACAATTATGTGTTTGTAGACTATATTGGGCACGAGTTCACTGCAGTAGTTGAACTTGCTGTATTTCGGAAGATACCCAAGAAGAGAGGCAAAGATATGGTTGACCCTAAAAGCAACACCCTTGAATCAGATACATTTTGTTTGGAATTGGTAGGCTTAAATAAACCTGAAGAACCAAATGAAGTAGTTAACTCAATAGTTAATTCAGATGTTACCACACCACTTCTAGAGTTTCTAATATTTTTTTTTATGTATCATCATTCCATGTTAGATGTTTCAACAATAAATTATTGTTAAAAAAATTCTGAAAAAAAAAATGTATTTGGTAACCAATAAAAACACAATAATGAACTGGTAGGACATAAAAGATGAAAAAGCATAAACATGAAAATTAAGGAAGTGAGAAGAGAATGAATGGAGAAGCGACGAAAATAGTTTGAAAATATTGTGGCTATTTTAAAAGTAAAAGTTAGCAAAGCACACATAGTATAAGAACGGCAGTTTTGAGTAGATCGAGAGCTAGGTTATGGTTCGAAATAACATAAAAAGGCTGAAGTTGAATACAGTTAACTGACTGACTAAGCCAACAAGAATTATTAAAATTGGGCAATTATTTTATTTACTACGTGTTAGTTCTTACCTATGATTAGTTCAGGTACTCATTGGTTATTACATCTACTCCTACCAATTTGAACATTTGGCCAGTTTGCAGGGCTCTCTCACTAGCTGAGGTAGAGGATTAGTGCAACACATGGGGAATACTGGACGGTTTAAAACCTAAGAGCCGTCACCGTCACTAACAGCTCCATATTCGGCAAGGGAGCCTAATGGATGGTAGTTGTAAATTCCAAAAAAAAGGTTTTCCAAGAGTTCCAGGACTCAAATATTGGATCTTGGAACCCGACAATTAGGAACTAGGATCCAGAAACTAGGACCTAATTGAACAATGAAAGGCTTAGATAAGTTTAAATTAATTAAAGAAAGTCTTACCCCAAAATAAGAGAAATTTATTGAACCCACATGGCCAGCCTGTAGCCGTTTAGGGACAGGCTCAGGTCTGGTGTGCCCTGGACAGCGGTCAAGATGGAAAAAAGACCATCAAAGGTTTCAACCTTTTCCAGACGGGCTTAAAATTGTTCCCTAATGTTCCCAAATTGTTGACCTAATGATTGATAGGTTCTTAGGAAGTAAAAAGGTACTGTACGAGGTCTGGTATAAAAGTATGAATGGAGTGTCAGTAGATTTTCTTTCTTAAAAAGAAAACGCTACAAGAGAAGAAAAGGGTGGCAAGTATTATGAAGATAGAGAAGAAGAGATAAAAGGCACGAGGAGCATTCACCTGCCAAGAGCTACGGCAAAAAGCAGAATAATGAACATGAATTACCAAAAAGAGAATCACCCAGGGATGCAGCAAAGTCCGTTGCATCGGATCAAAAATTGCCCAGAGAATAAAAAGGCAATAGCAGAAAATAAGCCAAAAGAGAAAAATCATGAGGACAAAAGGTAAAGCCAAAGTTTCCAAAAAAAGAAAATCGTGATACTCATAACAAGCGTGATGATTATTAGATGATAGACCAGGCAATCATTATGAGGAACGCAAACCAGATGAAATTAAAGCTAATCCTAAGAAATTAAAAAGTACAGTGAAAGAAGGAAAAAGAGAAAACCAGAAAAAAGCTGAACAAAAGAAGCTTGAGCTGGCAAAGGGCTCTAACTAGAGATGTAGTAATGTCAATGATGGTGCTAACAACACTGACAAACGTTCAGAGAAATTATCATCTAAAGTAGATGAAGTTGCACAAGCAAATACAGAATTTAAAAACACATGTTTTGAAGGTGCGCACAAGAAAAAGGCCGAAGATAAGATAGAGGGAGGTGAAGGAACATCATCTTTAAGGAGGATCGGGACTAAAGATCCACCTAATTTGACTGTGTGTAGACCCGGAATGCTTGCTGCCAACAGAAAGCAGAATGATGAAGATGACAACCTCTCAAAAACTGAGGCTAAAAGAGAAACCATCAGTAAGAACTCTTCACAATAATAATTTCTCATCGTGTTGGTTCAATGTTCAATAATGCTATCAAGAATTTACATCAAGTAAGATATACGCCTATCATTGATAAACCCTAAAAGTGTTAGCAACTCCTCTCAGAATCTTCCTATATATCGTTATTGACATCGACATCGTCGCCTTGTTATTAAAAACTTGGTCTTACCTCAAATTTTACATTTTAAGTGCAAATTTGATCTATACAGGTGGCATTGAAAAAAGTACAATGTTTGTATACACTTTTGCCGAAATTTCATTAGTTTTCAAAATTCAAGGAATTCAAATATTTTAAAAGAAAAATTATGGAATTTCTGGGATATAGCTGGATTAATTTAAAACAAAATTTTGCAGTGTACAACACTTGCTATAAGGACATTTTTTGCAATAAAAAGGTTTTTAATTCTAGCAGTGGTACTACTTACTTTAATACAAATCAAACCATACCAGTGGTATTAGTAGCTTTTGATAGAAACAGTTTAACAAAACAAGGTATAAAAAAATTAAAGAGAGCTCTTTTGCGTCTAATTAAATGTGAAAATTAAAATTAATTTTTGAAAAACACCCAAAAAATTTTGTTTTTTTTGTCACATAAGTCATTAATAGAAAACCGTGAGAACTTTTCAAATAATCTTGAGGCCTCTTTTGACAAAGCTACTTGTTAATTCTGGTCTAAAAAATTGCGTCCGAAGCTCTCTTTTGATTTAAAAATCTTCTTTAACCAAAGCTTTAGGTCGGAGGGTTACTAATCCTCTTCGGCTTTAAGGCTATTAAATTAAAAGAAACTTTAAAACTTTAAATTAAATTAGCAACAGTTTGAACCAATATTGTCAATATTATAAAGGCAAATTTTAATAGAAAATTTGTCGTTCTCGAAACGTTAGAAAACGTTACTCTGTAAACGCCAATTCAAATAGTAGAAGTATAATATTTAGGATGGTTAGTTCACGTTACTTCAGTTTTTAATAAAAAATAGCTAAACTTACATAGTAGTAGTAAACTATTTAGGATAGTGATAGAAAGTAGGCTTATAATGTACTTGTAATGTCACTTTTTTAATGTTTGTGCCACTGTTGGTCTTGTACGGCTTTGAACAACTCACACGTGAACTGCCATCTAAAAAAAAACTGGGTCACAATGTTCTGAGTATCCGTTTGAACAAAAAGAAACTACTCAAGCTACTCTAGCTACTTAAAAGTTAGACTTTTGGATTTAATGAAAATTTCCATGAGCTGATTGCCTTCTTTACTCTTCATTGATTATTTAAAGGTTTTTTAGTTCAACGGATTTTGAGTAAGTGAACTTCATTCATTGTGCCCGAACAAACAATGACAGGAGATTTGGGTAGAAAGGCCACTTCGTGGCTTTAAACATACATATGGGCTACTGTTGAATCAAAAGAAACTGCTCAAATTACTCCATACACCTTTTACATAGTAAATTGTATAAGACAGTGCGATAAGACTCCATTGATTAGTTGAAAGAGTATTCGTTCATAACCCAGACGTTACCTAGAGTAGTGAAAGAAATTATAAAGAAAAAATTGAAAGAAATGTTATAGAGAAATATCAGTATTGAAGCTTTAAAATGCACTTCTACAAATGAACATTGACAGAATTGAAAAAACCTAGTTCAAAGTGTAAATAAACCGCTCCAGTTATTCTATATATTCTGTATGCCCTAAAATGTAAAGAAAAATTTCATAAACTTATTCTATTTTTTTACTCTTTTCGTTATTTGAAGGTGTTTTCGATCATAAAATTCTAACTAAATGGGTTGACTATTCGGTCCTCCTGACTTACTAAGGATGACTTTTACAACTATCAGTAAAAAAAGTAAAACTTAGATTTCATTGTTACAAACAATGCAATCTACGTCATTACTGGTGTTTTATCTTCAAACTCAAGTTTTACTGATAGTTGTAAAAGTCACCCAAAAAGCAAGAGCAAACCTTTTGTTCGGTATTGGATCAAATCGAAATATGTTTTAATAGTTAGACAATGGAGTCTCCAGCAAGAGAGAAAATCTCCATCAAGAATGGAGACTTTGGGATATTGGCATCTTCGTTGGCTTTGAGATTTTAACTGTTGCCGTTACTAAAATTAGATTTTCCCGAGTTTAAGTGGTCATTTTTTTATGTGGTTGTTTGAAACTTTTTAATAAAAAATAGCCTAATTCAGGATTAATTTCAGAAATAAAGAAAAAATTAAGTTAGTTGTTATATTTGAGTAAGAAGAGTTTTGAAAATGCCTTAACCTGATGGTTTTCAGAGTAAGTAGCTAAAAAAATCGTACTATCAAAACATTGACTGTTGCTTACTTAAATATAGCAGCTATTTTAAAGCTATCTATTTTTGCAGTTTACCCTTAACTAAGATAGGTTTTACTGAAAGTTTTCAGAGAAAAATCTCCTTTGATTTAAGAACTCAAATGAATCTTACAATCCTCTGCTTTACCAAATAAAAAAACCTTTCAAAGTGAGAAAAAATGGAAAATTTGATAAAACTACCTTTAAACGTTGTCTAGAAACAGGCTCTGAGAAGTGTCACATCGATCATAATCGAAAATGCACTAATTTTTATGTAGTTATTTTCAAATCTGGGTGGAAACTTTGTGAGAAGTAAGAGAAAATATAAAAAAACTGTAAACTAAAAACTAAAAAAAAACATTTTCTTTCTTTTCTTTTTAGCGATAACTATTAAAAAATGTTTTTACAAAAACCTAGCACTTGAAGTCTAAATTTCGCACAACCCAACTAAATATTAGTCGACTATTTAGCCCATCCCTAACTAATACTTATAGCCTAAACCTTGGTAACCAAATTTAAATTAAGGTTTGACATTTTTAACATTCTTCCCATCTGTGTATATTCGCACATTTCGAACGCTATTTGCAAACACCGGAATTAGTCCAAGAGATATAGGTTTGTTCGTCTGAACGGCCAATTACTCCAATTATTAGACTACAGGATTTTCCCCATATAACTTTGCTGAAAAACAGACGTCTGACATTGCAGCAAATAATAACCTAGGTCAACATAGATTATTTTAAGTTGATAGTGAAGGTTAGATTGCACTCGTTTCTAACATGACTGCATTGATGGTCAACCAATAAAGTTTCAACCACGTTTTGAAATGCAGCTTGTGCCGCGGTGAGTAAGAATAAGTAACAACCACAAAACATTTCTTAATTTCTTACAACCAGTTGACCTTTGAAATACACACGTCTAATGGTAAATTAATTATTAACAGCTGACATTGTAAAAAGTTATTCCCCCTGTAGCTCCAATGTCACGCTAAGGAGGCTATACTTAATTATTTATTGTACTAACTATAAGCTAGCTAAGATTAAATTAGGTTGTTTCTTCTAAATTTTGTTTGTTTTGTTTCAGGAATTATGACCCTTACGCGTACACCGTGTGAGCTCGACAAGATGAGCCTTTTCCAAGATCTGAAACTGAAAAGGAGAAAAGTCGATTCAAGATGCAGCAGTGACGGTAAGATCGTTTTCCAGTACGTGGCACACCTTAGCAACACAACTCACTAAACCACTTAGAGTAGGCAGCCATCACCAAATTTGCTTTTAGGCCATTGACTCTGTCCGCTTCTAGGCGAATCGGTCGCCGATACCAGCACGTCGTCCCCAGATCTCGTCATTCCGTCGTCGCCGAAAATGTCGGAAACCACCCTCAACCCGCCCAGTCCGGACTCAACACCTCCCGCCCACCCTCTCATCAAGCCCGAGCCCTCGCTGGATAAAGTTTCGAACCGCTTGGAGGACTCTGGGGTGTTCGACGGTGGTGGCGTCATACCTGCAGCATCTACGGCCAGCGTAATACGAAGTCTGAGGAGCCAAAGTCCGCCAGCTTTGCGCCCAGCACCTCCTTTCAGTCCATCCCAGCCGCCACGCCCTCATAGTTCACCTGGCCGACCGGCTAATGCTAGTCCTGTGATCAAACATACGCCTCTCTTGCTTCATCCCACAACTCCTAGCCCCCCGAGGAACATGACCCCTTTGGGAGCTGAATCTCCTTCAACTTCCAGCCGGCAACGGGGAGTTATCATAAGTCAACCGTCTCAATCAGCTCTGGTTCAGAGTCAATTGTGGTTAAAACACCAGAGAATAAATGGTGTCAAACCTGAGCTTATTGGAGGCAGCTTTGGGACCACTTCTCCAACTCATTTGCCCGATTTGAGGTCTCCAGGGAGTCCTCTGGCGAGAACACCTCCGGTGAGACAGACGCCAACAGTGATAATGGGGGAGGCTGGGGGCGTAAGGACGATGATCTGGTCGCAACCTGCCCTGTGTACGACTCCAACCTCCCCCACCGGGGTGGAACCTCCTTTATTTCCCACCACTTCCAACTGGGCTCCTGGAGGAAGCCCGTTGAGCAACCCCGAGGAGAGCGCCGCGCAGATGCTATTGAATCTGGGACAGGATAATCGATTAGGACGACTCCCTGTTAGTCGAGCGTTGTTGTCACCTCAACCAATAACCCAGGCGGCTCAAGTCACTGCTCCTTTGAACATGGAGAGACTATGGGCCGGCGATTTGCGTCAGATTCCTTTGGCCCAGCAGACTCAAGCTTTAAACCTTACTTCTCCAACTGGTTTGGCCCCATCGACCTTATTTCCTGGCACTTCGGACCACTTTAGACTTCTAGGACTAGGTGAGCCTAGTGTCCCTCCTTCCGGTGAACAACAAGATCAGGGCGAGGAAGAAGAGCAGCCGATGATTTGCATGATTTGCGAGGATAAGGCCACGGGGCTCCATTACGGGATAATTACGTGCGAGGGGTGCAAGGGGTTCTTTAAACGGACAGTGCAGAACCGGAGAGTTTACACGTGCGTCGCCGATGGGAATTGCGAGATCACCAAGGCCCAGAGGAATCGATGTCAGTACTGTCGGTTTAAGAAGTGCATCGAACAGGGGATGGTTTTGCAGGGTAAGAAAGATTTCTTTTAGTCAGGTCAAATCCAACCTGAGAGAATGCATTGCAGCTGTCCGAGAGGATCGAATGCCCGGTGGTAGAAACAGCGGGGCTGTATATAACTTGTACAAAGTGAAGTATAAGAAGCATAAAAAGACTGGAAAAGCTGTGGCGAAAAACCAGGATAAGAGCGTGCAGCAGCAGCAGCAGCAGCAGCACTTCAAGAGCGATCAACAGCAGCTACAACAGCAACAACCTGCAGGGATACCTTCCAATTTAGGTATGCACACCACAAACAACATTAATACAAACTAACGGTAAAATTCTTGGTTACATTGTTAAAAAATTTCGACATCTATTACCGATTCACTTATTTTTGTCATCTATTTACCTTTAGAACCTTAATTTTTTTATACCCATCTCCTTTTAGCAGATGTTGAGAAGACACGATAAAAATGTCGGTCAAATTTCCAACGCCTACTTGACGACAATAATAAGTGAATGGCTTCTGGTGAATTTATCAATCAAGTGAATTTATCAAGCATATGTACTACTTTAAAACATTATGAACCTCAAAATAATTTCTTGGAAGTCAGACGAGTCAAAGTGCTCTAAGCCGTAATAAAATACTCCAAGCTCTTGCTTTGCTTGAAGGTTTCCTACCTTCAATTCCTCTTCAAAAGCAGACATCTCACCTTCTTCTTGATGACCTTCCTTAGGTCCCGTTTTTTCATAGACTTAGCAACATAGACTACAAACCAGTTGCTACTTTTAGTATACAGTCGAGAATCACTTAGTCAGTCAGAAAGGGTGACCAACTTATCGTCAATTGGAGGTAGTGGAAAAATATCTTCCTTCGTAACATCATTGACTCTTCGGTAGTCCATACAAAAAAGAGTATATCCATCTTCTTCTCTACTAGAATCACTGGAGATGTCCATGGGCTTTGAGATGGGTGTCTGATGTTTTGTTTCCGCATGTTTTGAGTGTTTAAGGTTACCTCTTTTTGTTTTGCTATGTCGCCTGGATGTCGCTTTATGGGTGTAACGTCGCTAGTGTTGACGCGGTGTTGCACAAGATCAGTTTTAGCAAGGAGTTAATCGGAAAGGAAGAACACATCTAAGTTTATGGCCAATAAGTCTTTAACTTTGTTCCCTGCTTCAAAGTTAAGCAGGGGGAAGCTTTGGACACCAACCTCTGAAATTATTCAGGACACGTTAAAAGTCTTGTAGAGCTGACACTATAGAATAAATTCTTTGTGAAATATGCAATTTTCTCTCCTTCCTTTAAATGTTTACCTTTTTCTGTCAAATTTATTATTCTTAGGGGCAGTTTATTATCTTTCACTTGGCACAATACTCTAGAGAACATATCTTGGTTGTAGATGGGCTCATCCGGATATGCTTTTAAGGAGGTTTTTTTTTCCAGGTTTTCGTCACGGTTGTTATTACAAGAGCTTTTAAGTTAGTTAAGGTTAGAATTTTAGCCTTTTGTTTAAACCCCAATTTGAACATTGTTGATTAGTTTTCTTTTTCTCACAAACCAGTATGATTTGAAGATGAGGTGACCAGGGCTATATGTTCTTCTTTAGTCCTGAAAACACAATAAGCAATGCTTGCAATGGACAAGCCCAAAATTGATTTCATTGATTATGTCGTCCACAACAAGTAAAAACGTTGTCATAGTGGAATTTTGTCATAGTCGAATATTTTCTCCATTTATGCATTGAGTGCTGAACACTTGCAAAAGTATGTGATTTCACAATCGTGTTCTATCAGCAGGTGTCTAAGATCATTTCCCAATCTTGTCCAAAAATTTAGACATTTACAACTAAACTGGAAAAGGAATTGAGGAATTGGAACTGGAACTTGAGATATGGGTCTTGGGTACCCATATCTCGTAGTCAGTTTCTGCTCCCGAAAAATTACTCAGGAATTAGAGTTTTCCTGATTTTGAGAAATTTTACCATTTCTTTGGACATCATTTTCACCATGCCTGGGCGAATTCAATAACTTTAGTACTTCTTTCCATGTAGAACTGTGTTTTTCTCTCAAATTCTTGAATTAAATCTCCATGTTTTGGTTTTCTTAAGCATGGTTTGCAGCTTTTAACTTTTCATATGGATATCGCCCTACCTGGAATCCACTAAGGTACCTCCCCAGCCTCACCCTCACCAAGCCTGTGATGTTCTGAACATATTACCTAGAGCGGCAGCTTCAAATTGGCACTTGCAGGTGTACGAGAAATCGTTCCATCTAATGTTGGTAGTTCTTTGACGTTGCTGGCGGAATGTCCTTCCACCTCGCTGGCATCGGCAGTTACAACTAACTTTAGTTGTTTTAGTTATTCTTGAACATTTGTCTTGAAAATTTTCAAGTTTTTCATTTACTTGATGAATTTAACTCTTGGGATGGATTAATCTCGTGGGATAAGTTCAAAAATTGTTGAAGATTGAAGAACCAATTTTTTTAAAGAGATTTCTGTGGTACTTGTCACGTCGAGATTATTGCATTGTTCTTCAGTCAATTAATTCTTTATTCTTCAAGGCAAACCTTTTTTTTTTATTGTTATCTTCTTTCATGTTTTTAGGTTCGTTTTCGCCTATTTTCTTTACCAGCATTTGAAGCATCTTCTGTATTTCATTAATTTCGATCGGTTTTGCTTACCTTCTGAAAAGTGTATACTTCTGGATAAGATGAGAAGATAAGAATACCGTTTCTTTCATCAATTGGCACGAGGAGCTACAGTTTCATAAAAATGTTTAATTCAATAGTCTTAAAAAGAAGTAGACTGAGACTTGCAAACGACTAGTAGTAGGTTGAATTGAAGGGCTTATCAAGGCTACATTACATTTATTGGAAACACATGCACACTGTTGGATTTCTTAGACAATTTCCTAATATTACACATCAGCCAAAGCTGTCAAATTTGTCAAATAAACGTCAAAGCGTTAATTTTTGTGAAAACGAAAATTGATAATAAGTTGAAAGGTGAAATAAAAAACCAGCCAAATAATTATAATAAAGATCAAGTAACCAAGAATAGACTCATAAACTTTGAACCCGTTTTTAGCTATATTTTTTTTTTATTAAAAGCACAGAACCTATAATAAAAAAAAATAAAACAAAAATTAATTTTTCCAACCTGCAACTGTTTTCCAGATATTGACCCGCCAAATGTTGCCTAGAAACTTTAAAAATATCTCAGTTGCTTCGAACACTTTACCCACCCTCCCAGGTTAGTTTTAAATAGTAACATTTTTTTTATACATAGTCAATGGAACCATTTTGAAAACAGCCCTAACCAATCCGAGCGAAGTGATCCGGCTGCGTCAGCGTCTGGACAGCGCGGTGTCCAGCTCCAGGGACCGCAACTTCTCGGTGGAATACGCGTTGTCAATGATAAAAACCCTGATCGACTGTGATGAGTTCCAGGATATCGCCACGTTGCGGAACCTGGACGAGCTGCTCGACCACAATACTGATCTCAGCGAAAAGTTGTGCAACATCGGCGATTCGATCGTGTACAAGTTGGTGCAGTGGACCAAGAGGTACCACAGAGAATAAGTTTGTTGGAATTAATAATGGGTGATGTTAAACGTCTTGCAGGCTACCTTTCTATCTGGAGCTTCCTGTGGAAGTGCACACGCGGCTGCTCACGCACAAGTGGCACGAATTGCTGGTCCTTACCACGTCAGCGTACCAAGCCATACAGAAAGCAGCTACGGAGCAGCAGGTGCAGATGGCCACAACCATGATTGAGCCTGACTTCAATCAAGAGGTAAGTGTAATCTCACATCTAAGTTATAGCAAATTTTTACGAAAAACAACTTTCTTTTGCATACAGGGTGTTTCTTTTAAGTGTTTCCACCATTGCTATCTTCAAAACGGTAAGAGGTATTCTTCTTCTTGATCTCAGCTTCTCCTTCGGAGGTTGCTGATCATCATGGCTATTCTAACTTTAGAGGCAGCTGTCCGAAATAGTTCGACAGATGGGAGGTCAAACCAGTCTCGCAGGTTACGTAGCCAGGAAATTCTACGTCGACCGACGCTTCTGCGTCCCACGATCTTCCCCTGCATGATGAGCTGCAGAATTTCATATTTTGAATTACGCATAACATGCCCAAGAAACTCTAGTTTTCTTCTCTTAACTGTGAAAAGAATTTCCATTTGCTTGTCCATTCTTTCCAGAACTTGTTCGTTCATAACGCGGTCCATCCAGGGGTCCACTCAAACGATTCCAGTCTCTTTGATGTTTCCTTGTTCAGTGTCCATCCTTCAAGACCATATAGCAATACTGCTCGCTTGCTCAATTCTTGACAAGATTTCTTGTTTGTGTGCAACATTTTCATTTATCATAGTTCCTAGTATTAGAAGTCATGGACTTGCTGAACCGTCTTATTGCGTATAGTTAGCTGACCACTGATGTTCCTTTTGGATATTATTAACATTTTTATTCTATTGATATTACTATTTAGCCCATAATCTTCGCTAACTACTGTCACTTTGTCTACCAGTCTCTGCAGATCTTTGAGGCAGCTTGCTATTATAGCGGTATCGTCAGCGTACCTGATGTTGTTGACAGTTCTACCATTGATTGCCACCTCCTCTTCCAATGCCTTCCGAAAACAAACTCCGAGTAAATTTTAAATAGCATCGGAGAGAGAACACACCCCTGTCTAACAAGTCCTTGGAGTATATCCAGAAGCTTTTTATGCGTGACATTGTGGAAAGCCTTACTATAATCTATGAAGCATATGTAAAGGTCTTGGCTTATATCTAGGCATCTCTAGGCATCACAAGACATTCAAAGCAAATTGTGTATCTGATGACCAAATTATGTTTATGGTAAGAGGTATAAGGTTGCTTAAATTAGAAAAAACGTGCATTTTGTTCCTTTGTTGATTTTCGATTTGAGTTCCTTTATGATTCTGCTTCGAGGTTGTCACATTTTCATTGGTTTTTTAGTTATTTGGAAAAATGTGAAAATTTCTCAAAACCTCAATCTCCTTCATTTTGTGAACTATTTGTGATTTTTAATTAGAAAGTGTAATAACTTTTTAATCTACAAAATAGCATATCACTTGTCATTATGTATCTTTTAATAATTGAGTTACCGTTACCAACTCAATTTTTCTTTATACATACCTGGAATTTTATTCCATTTTTCAAAAAAGGCATAAAATGCGTATAACCACCCTAAATATTCAAAATGCTCTCCGTTCCCTCTTAAACATAACGGTGTATTTAGTGTGATTTTATTTTTTATGTCATCAATATTTTCTGTTGTCTTGGTTAGACATCATCTAATCCCCATCAGTAATTTCCCAAATGGAAAAATCCATAGGCGTGATATCGGGAGAACGAGGTTTCATTCATTGTCCAAGTTAGGTTTAAAAAAAAATGAAACAGTCTTTGAGTTGATTCAATAAGCTCTTAGCTCTAACTGTTCCCGAGATATTGCTGTTTTACAACTTTCTCCAGGCAGCCATATCATTGGTACCATCGCAACGGTTTCTGTATACCTCGTAGCCCATACCGTAAACAAGCTACATACTAAATATCAGCCTCTTAGCTCTAACTGTTCCGGAGATATCGCTGTTTAACAACTTTCTGTAGGCAGCCACTCCCAAAGTCATTTTTTAGCGAATATTACTAAGGGCTACCATTCGATTTTCAACTCAATACGACCATTGGTTGGGCACACAGCGTCCAAAATTGAACCATGTATCATTTCTCTAAACGTAACTCAGCTACTGTAGTTCTGATAGCTAAGTCAGCCCGATTCATATATATTATATACATATAAACTTCTATATAAAATACATTTAGCAACGTTTTTTTTTACGAAAAATACGTGACAAAGCCTGAAAACTGTATCGAAAAATGTAGTTAATCGTACCCCTGGGTTTGGTACCAACCCCTCACAACTTGTAGTCCATTCTGTAGGGTTCCAATTTTCAACTCCTTAACTTTATTCGGTTCAGAGATATCACTATTTTTTTATCACCATGTCTATGGCAGCTTTTTTTCAGGGTCATCTTTTATTCACTCACGTCTGCCGAAAATTCGAAAAAATACATTTTTTGTCCGAATTTCTAACCGCCACTGGCTCATGTTCAGTTGAGCCCTTAGACTGTGTTTGATCCGAATCCCGACATGAAATTTTCAAATCTTCCAGTTTTCTAGAAAAAGGCCACCAAACTCCCCAAGGGTTCCGAAGACCCCTTCTCCACTATTGGTTCGCCTTTCGGAACCATTCGAGATTTTGGCCAAAATTTTGTGCAATTTGGACCATTTAGCGGAAAAGTGCTTAGTATCGATCGACCTTAAAGTGGCAATTTAAAATACAAAGTTCAGAAATTTGTCAAATTTTCAAATAGGACCCTTCGTAGGATCATGACAAGGCGACACTTATTTAAGATTTTTTCCCTCTAAAAACGAACGACCTACAGGGTAAAACGTGCGCAGAATACACCAAAATCGGCGTAAATTTTGAAACACTTGAACAATTCTAGCTCACCCCCAGTATAACAGTCTCGCCAAAAGGGAATGTCGCGCTTTTCTTCTCTTCACCGGATCTACAAAAAAATCTTTTATTTTTATCTTTAATAGTAAGTATTTGAACGACATGTAAACAAGTGACAAAATATCTAAAACCAAAATCGGTTAGCTGCCAGTTTGGAGATAAACCCGAAGCGTTCGGCTATACCCATTTCATTAATTAGTGCATTTACTTTATGTCATGCTTTTCATTAAAAAATTCTAGATGACGTTTCCTAATGAATACCCCGTATAAAGAAATATTGATGATGGACTGGGTAAAGGAGACCATGAATTTATTCAAATAAAACATTGATCTTTCAGGAATAAAGCGAACTTTCGAAATATGAAATAAAATTTCCAGGTCCGTATTAAGAAAAATCAGTCGGTAACGATAGTAACTCATTTATTAAAGGTAAAATTCATGAAATATAGGAGATTGAGGTTTTGAGAACTTTCACATTTTTTCAAATGAAAATGTGACAACCTCGAAGTGGAATCTTAAATGAGTGACAAAAGGCAACTTTTTTCTAATTGAAGTGGCCTTGTAACTTTTGTCTTTTCGGAGATAGTAATGGTGAGAAAACACAAAAGAAACACCCTGTATAGTGAACTCTATTTTCTTTTTCTACTCACTTTCTAAGTCTTGTATCGCCACAATTGGCGTTGGATCTCATCAAAAGCCCTCATAAAGTCAATCAAAACACGCCAAGCAACGTTTACTTGGCGCTCATAACTAAATTGTTTCTTTGAAAACATAAGAGCTAAACGTACAAACATCTATTTGTGGATCCATGTAAAAGCTGAACATGAACATTTCGCGTCCCTAAGCCGCTCTGGAAGCGGTTTCCTGGACGCCGCTGGATTGCATAATGCACACGCCGCGGCCGCCACTTCCAGCAATAGAAAAGAGTGAGACGTGTCCTCAAACGAGTGCGTTTACCCCAAAGGCGTCGTTTCTAGGACGTAGACGTTGACCCAATTCCGGTCCGCAGCTACGACCAATTTAGAATAACTATCGGCCATTTTTACGGCGCTGTAAGTTCGCTCGTTCGATTTGCAAATAATAGACGATGATAATTTGAAAATGTAGGTCACGACGCGCAAGGACTTGTTTATCGCACACCCGAAAGGTGAATAACAGATAATTAGAACGAATCACAGGCCTTGGACCTCAGATCTAAATCAATCTGCGCGCTTCGGAAATGATTTCAGTCTCGTGTTTTGTACATAATTCCATAATAATTTAGGTAGTTATTTATTCATAATCGCATTAGTACTAAGAATAGTACATAAAACACTGAGGCATGGAGTGCACTATCGAGAATCCAGCTCATCCCTAGTGGTTATTGGAGTAATAATTGCAACCGGGCTTCTGCCCCGGTGCATCGATAATAACTAGGTCGAGCGAGAAACTGCGTCATCTATACAAATACGTAGCGTTTAGCATTCTCCTGCGTTCTTTAAATAGTTTTATTAATATTTGTACGTTTATTAATAGATTGGACCTTATGAAAATAAACGTTCCTCAGGAAAACACCAATAAGCCTGACCCTGAAGTCCGGTATTCTCTCAAAATTATTTCTGCTATCTTCTTGTGCGTGACACTGATAACATGAGGATATTTTTGCGATCGTTGCCAGAGATAGAACAATTGTACTATAATTAGTACATTACGTATATTTTTATTTAATTTGAAGCTCACATAAGGAAAACAAAATGTGATAAATCTCCCCAGATAAGGTCGCTATATGGTGATGAAAGTTATTTTCCAGTGTCACACAACACAAATTATATTGGATTCGCATCACTGGCGGGCTTATTCTTACGTAGCATGTGTAAGAAAAGCTATAGAGCTCTGTTAACGTTATACTAACTTGTGTTATTAGACTTTTTGATTTCTATTACACTTTGTATTTGGTCAAGTTCCTTTCTGCTTTTTTCTCTCTATTGGCATTTTTGTGTGCTTTACTTGTTCTCTTCTCCCTTTCGCTTAAACTTTTTTTTTTAATTTAACTTTTGGTTCATTTTATTTCTAGTTTTTTTTTCTGTACCTTACAATACATGGTTTAGTTTCTCCCTTACTTTAATAAATATGCGCTAAATTTTGTTTAAAACATTTTTCTACTTTTTCTTTGGTTTATTTTTAATTGTTTCTTACATTTAGTGACAACATACAATATACAGGCTTTCAATTACAACCGCTTGTTTTTTTCTCTATTACTTTTTTTTCAAAACGTATCATTCCTAATTGGGTAAATAAAAAGTATTTTGTGCTTCGCTCAGTTGTAGGCCTCAGCTTCGCTTCGGCCGTCAATCTCTGAGCTCAGCACAAAAATCTCACTTTTATTCCTAGTGACATAATCTACTATTATTTCCGCGAGTGACGCGCGTCAAGGCATGTTATTTGAAGAAAATTGGTACGCCACTGGATTTTTAAAAAAATAAAATTAATTTTTCAATTCTTTATTTATCTCTGAAGAAAAAAAACACTTTAGGTTTTTTAGTACCACCCACCGTTTTTTAGTAAATACGCTCAACGCATTTAAATATCATAATTCCATTTCTTATGACTTCATAGCCAAGCCAAAAAAAAACGTCCATATCCATGGAATATAATGTAACCAGCAATTCCTTTGAAAAGAGTATAGAAACTTAATGTGATATTACTAACAATTTTTCCTATTTGTCTACAAAACTTACCGCTTCTGTAGACTTCAAAGCGAAAGTTATGTCTTTGTAGTCTTCAAGATATTATTTAGTGTATAGGTGACGTACAAGACGTTTAGAGTTGATTTGAGCAAGCACCCCATTTGAAGACGAGAAAGACGCATTCTTTCTAGTATTGAACATAATGAACACACAAACAAGTTGATTACAGGACAATTACTAAAAATGGTGGAAAGAAGGCCTTCTTTAGTTTTTTTAAACTTTTCTGCTTCTGACTTCAAAAGAGCCTATTTTGTAGGTATTTTAAAAGTTTTTTTTTATCTGTAGTGTCCAGTAATTCCCTTGGAAAGTGTTCATACATCCACAATACTTCCGTTGGTGGAAGGTGAAAGAAGACAATGAGAAGAACAAAAAACTGAACTTGAGAAAAAAGAAGGCATACTTTGGCAACCCTTTGGTTATTTTCAAAAAAAAATAGTAGATTATATCACTATGAGTAAAAGTGGATCTTTTCGTGCTGAGCCCAGAGATTGACGGCCGAAGCGAAGCTGAGGCCTACAACTGGGCGAAGCACAAAAAGACCTCTTACTCCGAGTAACTTACTACTTTTTTTAAGCATGCAGAAAATAAGAAGTCATGATTCAGATTTGCAATTTTCTCTCGTCTCCTTTAAGCAGATCTAGGTATTTACCCAACTAGTGATGTATATTATTTGTAAAATAAATAGAATGTATTAGAACGGTGGTTTTCAATGTTCAATGGTTTTAGTGGTATTAAATCATAACCAATGGTTTAGTTGGTTTAGGTAAATTATGGTAAACTAAAAATTTGTAGCATTATTATCAATACTAAATTAATAAAAATCACATTGACAGATAAATATGATGATGCGCATGACATTTAACAGACGAACAATTTGTCTGTTAAATGTCATGCACGCAATACACTCAGATCATTCTATCTGGTGTCACCTAGTGTCACCAGAAAGTCGTTTATATATGAGCCACCATGACAGTAGCGGTGATTTTTCACTTTACTTTTACTGCCTAGGAATTGTTTGCTACTTTTTTGGTCTCAGGATTAGAAAGCCCACTTCAGGTGTGCGTATGGAGAAAACCAATGACGTACTTTTAGTCCGCTTGAAAAAAAATTTAATTTGTTTTATGTAGTTTTCATTCGAAATGGGACAATTTTGTTTTCCTATCAACAACGTAACAAGATTAATACGCGTCAGAGAAAAAAGAAGGCCTAAACCCCCCTTTGATTATTTTCAAAAAAATTTAGGATTTTCTTTTTATGCTGTTTTTTATCGAAATGGGACGATTTTATTTTCATATGAACGTAACAATGCTTACTACTAGTCAGAGTAGTGAGTTTTAAAGTGAAAAAAATTCGCCTTTAAAAGTGTCCAAAAATCGACCATCGAAGGGGTTTACCTCTGAAATTATTGACCCAATGGGACTTCTGTTGGTGGGAATTAGAAGAGGACGTCTAGAAGAACAATAAACTGTTTGATTCACTCCAGTCAGTCCGCTCATTCTAAAGTTATAGGCCGCTGTAACTCGAGAAAAAGAGAAGTTTTTTGTACCATGGTTATTTGCAAAAAAAATGAATTTTTTATGCTGTTTTTGTTCAAAATGAGGGGCTTTCAATCCTCTATGAACATAACTAAATTAATAAGAGCCAGAGAAGTTTCGTTCGTGAATTTTTTAAAAGTAGTAAAAACCCGATTCAAGAGTGCCAATAAATCAACATCAGAAGGGCTCTATCTTCGAGAGGATTGAACCAATGAGATTGAAAAAAAACTGTTAGATAAACTCAAATCAGTCCACTTGTTCTAAAATTATAGGCCGTCAAATTTGGAACTCGGCAAAAAAAACAAAGAAAAACAAAGACTACCACGTTTGGTTATATTAAAAACAAATTCCAATTCGTTTTTATGCTGTTTTTGATTGAAATGGGACGATTTCAGTCCTCTATGAACGAAACTAATTATGAGTCAAAGAAGTCCCGTAATTGAGTTTTTGAAAAGGAATAAAAAAAGTTGGATGTAAAAGTGCTCATAAATCGACAACAGAACGGGTGTATCTCCGAAACTATTTAACCAATGGGATTTTCGTTGATAGGAAGGTGAAAGACGCCCTCGAGATGAAAAAAACTGTTTTATCATGTCACTCCAATCGGTCTTCTCATTCTAATGTTATAGGCAGTTAAATCCAAGGAATTCAAGAAAAAAAGAAGACATACTCCCTTTTAGTTATTTTGAAAAAAAAATATATATTTTATGCAGTTATTGATCGAAATGGGAAGATTTCAATCCTCTATTAGTAGTAGAAGTAGGAGTAGTAGTAGTAAACGATGGGGGGCTGAATCCTTGCGACTAGGCCTTAGAAGCCCTTTTCACAGTCCCCCCGTCCACCCATCCCTATTCCATCAGGGCCCTCATTCCCTCCACGAGTCGTCCCGTCCTTCTAATGAAGGAAAGTATCCCGTCCCATTTCAGAGTCAGAAGCTCCTCTCGATGAAGAATAGCGGCTCCAAGTGTCCTATGGCGCAGTCGCGCCCACCTATGGCACACTCCCAGAAAGTGGTATGACGACTCTTCCCCTGCCCCACAGTGAGTGCAGAGTGAACTGTCAGCCATTCCTAGGAGGTGCCTGTGCCTGTTTAGTCTATAGTGTCCAGTAAGGATTCCGCTAAGTTCTCCCGGGCACCGCCGTCTTATCCCAAGAAGCCACGAGGCCTTGGATCTCTCTGGGTTAGGGTAGATTTCCTTGGTCTGTCTACATATTCCTGACTGTTTCCAGTTTGTCCTTGTACTCTCTCATGCCTACTCATTCAGAGGGCGAAAGACGTACCTTTGACTTACTCCTAGACATGGCTGTGGTCCTGTAAAGCATGTTTGGGAACCACGCTTGGCCGATTCGTCGGCACGCTCGTTACCCTCGATACCCCTATGTTCAGGAACCAATTCCAGCGTTACCCTTTGTATTTCTGCCAGTGACTAGAACATCCCCGCAGCCCTGAACGAGCTTTGAACTCGTTCCGCTCCTGAAGATGGCTCGCAAAGCCGCCAGAGTAGAGCATCAGAGTAGATGTGATGTCTTGCTCTGTTCCTTGTCTGACTTCTGTTCGTGTGGCCACCTCAAGTATTGCAAACACCTTGGCCTGGAAAACAATTGTGTGGCTTCCCAAGGCGAAGCCCTCGTCCTCTACATGGCCTGCTTTGTATATTCAGACGACATTCTGCCGACTGTGTATTAGCCATTCTTGATTCGTCTGTATACCATACCTGATTATTTTCAGAAAGTTGCTGAAGATTGGAAGCTCCGGCAGACCCAGTAAGGCTGCTTCGGGACAGACTGTTCTCTGGAGTCTGGCCAACCTCAGCACATAGCATGTCCTGTCCACCGATTGCCACTGGACCACGGCCCCATAGATTATCCTCGGTCTGATTACCGCAATGTAGAGCCAGTGCAGGAGTTATAACGTTAGACCCCACTTCCTGCCCACTGCCCTGCGTAATTGCCATGTTAGTGCTGTTGCCTTATTGCATGCCACTTGACTTTTCCAGGTCAGCCCGCTGTCGATGGTCACCCTAAGATACTTAGCCTCAGGCCTTAGTAGCAGAGGTTCACCCTACAGCGTGGGTGAGCGGAATCTCGTAGTTTTCCTTCTTTTGGTGTAGAACACAAGCTCTGTCTTGCCAGAGTTGACTGGCAGTCCTGTCTCGGTACACCATTGTTATATTATTCTACATGCCCTTTGCATTCGATCACAAACGCTGCCAACGAACTTTCCTGGTATCATGACCAGTCCGTCGTCCGCATACCCCTCGGCTTGCAGCCTCTCCAAACGACCATCCATTAAGAGACACCACAGTCGAGATGATAAGCAGCTGCCTTATGAACAGCCGTCCTCGACCTCGATTTCCCTCCGGTGATCTCTCAGAGAAGCCGTAACGTTACGGTTGCAGAGTACTGATCTGACCCAGCGTAGCAACTGTGTTGGGGTTCCCCGGGCCCTAAGGGCCTTGCAGATGTTTTGTTCTGGCTCTGTAGAATGCTCTCTCAATGTCGGAAAAAAATGCCAACAGCACTTCCTTATTCGAGTATGCCTTCTCTATTTTATGCACTACAGAGTGTAGAGCCTTTCCGGTCGACTTTCCCTTGATGTAGGTCTCCTGTATTTACTAACAAACTTAATACAAGTCAGAGAAGTCTCGTAAATGAGTTTTTAAAAGTACTAAAAAAGTCGATTCTAAAAGAGCCCAAAAATCGACCACCCAAAGGGTTCTATTTCTGAAGTTATTGAACCAATAGGAGGCAAAAGAGGACATCGAGAAGAACAACTAACTGTCTGATTCACTCCAATCGGTCCAGTCATTCTATCTAAGTTATAGGCCGTCAAACAAGTTTTTGAAAATAGCCTTCCTTTTTTTATTATCAAACAAAAAATTATTGTTTTTATGCTATTTTTGATTGAAATGAGTTCGATCTCCTACAACAAATTTCAATCCTTTACGAACGTAACTAACTTAATACGAAATAGAGTAGGTCTCGATGCAGAGAAGAGAATTTTAATCCCAGCAAGAGGTTTAAAATTATAAAAATTTTGAAAAATGTTGCACTATATTACTATTGTTCAATAACTGATGTTTAATAGTATATTATACAACAAGGATTTAATTAAAGTCGTTATTCCCGAGGGTAACGTTTGAGCCTACGAGTTGCCCGAGAGAATAACGCTCATTAAATGCGAGTTGAATGCTATAAATACCTTCAATAAGTTTAATACTATACTACCAAATATAGTAGGTTATAGGTGCCACAAAGATAATTCACAATTTCAAAATCATGACTGGATTCGGCAATCGACGGCGCCGGCGCGACGTTTGATGCGTCAGATAGATGACGGTCTAGTCGCCTGTGCATGTTCATATCAATGCTACGAGGGTGGACGGTAAATTACATCATTTTATGGCCAATTTTAAGTATTTTGTAGTGAAAAGTAAATTTTTTTGTGAAAAAGAGACACTGTAAGGATAATTATTTGAATGAACCATTGGTAAATACAGATTTCATGTTTAGGGCGGTTTACTTTTTGAGTTACCAGTTGCCTACGACATGTTTGGTTTCCATGACAACTCGTTATTCACTTGTGAATAATGTTCATGATTCACAAGTGAATAAAGATTAGCATTAGTCTCGAGAATGTACAAGAATACTGTGATTATTATAGTATGGTCGTGGATAAACTCATATAACAAAAATATCGTCACAAATAAGATATAGTTAAATTCTGGTTAAATTCGATAAGCTAATTTTCGGTAAAAAATAAATTATTTTCTTTCAGTTTCGGTTCGGAGTTAGATTTGCTAGGTATAAAAAGTTTCGTTTCGATACTTCACTAACGTTTTGATCTGATATGTTAGACCTTCATCAAGCAAAGTTGCCAACGTCATAAACCTAACGACATAAACTTTAATCATAAGCCATAATATTTATTTTGTTTTATGATTTAAGAATTTCCTACTATCCCTGCTGAGCTCCTTAAGTGCAATAAAATCTCTTGGAATAACTTTCAAGTTGGCTTTTAGAACCGGAAAGTTGAGTTCGAAGTAAACAACTAGAGCATTTTAAATCCGAATACGAAGCCCAGCGCATTATAAGGTCACAGTTTATACGCGAAAAGTGGGTTAAAGGTTTCAACCCCAGACCGGGACGAGGATCGGGTAAATGCACTTCTACTAGGTCGTCTATTCGGGACGCATTTGCCTCGAATTTCTAATTTCAGCGACATGTTTAATTTATCATTTTCATAAATAACATCCCTTTTCAGGACGTGGTTCTTTATAAGTTTCCTTAATAAATTGCTTCGAAGCCGTCATTAAAAAATTGGAAAGGCCGTCGTGTGTGCTAGGAGTTGATTATGAAACTCTTGCGTTCAGTCCTGACCTTTCACATAGTAAAAATGTGTTGCAACGATCGTAGAAGTAATTTCCTTTTTGATTGTTAATATAGGAAACTTTCTCTTTTGTTCTTGTCGATGTTTATAAGCTGATTAAGTGGTTTAGTTTGGTGCTCTAAACGGCTCATTTAGCTATTAATCCCAACCAATCAACGACTTTATTTAGTCCTTCCTTTACACCCCTCATTATCTCTTAAGCCTCTCAACGATCAGTTAACCACTTTTAAAATCTATACCACCGAACTGTATTTACTCTTACCATATATTTTCATATTCAAAATCATTCTTCGTTGGTACCACTGGCACTGTTGCCATGTAAGTGGAATTTTTGGAGAAGAGGTTTGATGTATTGTATGTTCTTTAAGCTTTTTTTAGTGCTGTTTTTTTTAGTGCCTTTTTTTAGTGGTCTTTACTAACTGAAAACGACACATTTCAATAATTAGTAAAAACAAATATTATTTTAAAATTAATTTAAATTAACAAAAAATTGTGGTTAAGGTTAAGGTTCAAGATTATGAAATTAATCTGACAAGGGACAGTTCTAGTTCTATAACACTATGTACACCATCAGTATATTATTTTATTTACAACCATATATGTAAGGCTATCATTACAAACGTCATAGGAGGGTGGGAAATTACCTATTACCTATCTCTAAATTAGGCGTAGGTAACGGGTATTCATTACCACCCAAAGGCGGTAATGGCTTATTACCTACCTCTCTTTCAACCCTCATTTTCCATGCTTATTTCTTGATCCCTAAAATTTAATGTCTTTATAGAATTAAAAAGGTGTCCCTAGTAGCATAGAACTAGATAGTTAACTGGTAATTTTTAAAAAATGTGAAGAACTGGCAGTGGCCAGAAGTGTAATACCTTTATTTATCAATTTTTTTTACACACACACAGTATTATAATATTTTGACAAATCATACAGAAATGTTTAGCATCTAGTACTAATAATATCAATCGTGCATCTGACAACACCGAATGGTATTTATACCGTTATGTAAAAGACACCACTAGACCAGTATCTGACGCGGCACCACGTAGCCATTCTTGGGCCAGATGTTTTGAAAGTAAAAGTCTTCTTTCTATACCATTCTTAGACCGATTAACAGTATATCTCGTTGGTTGGACGATGGTACGGTCTGACCTTAGTAGAGTAGTTTCACTTTTTTCTGTTTTCACGCTGAGTCATCGCGGATGGGCGGCTTGCGTAGGTGGGCTTACACTCATTTATCTTAGTCATTATTTATCAATTATTGGTATTGCCATTGTTTATGATTCTTAGATGGTAACGAGAGTAATGGTCTGCTTTTAGTTTTCAACCAAAAAAGTGACAATACTTTTGAAATAAAAAGTAAGGTTCCACTTCCAATAAATGTTCTTCCTTACTTTATAAAAATAACTTGTTACTAAAAATAAACGAAAAAATGTGTGTATGAAGCTTACAACTTAGCATTGTTGCTTTCATGAAAGTGTCATCAGAGGTGTCGGAATTACTTGAGAAAATAAAGATCAATTGTTTATTGGAAATATAGGGTAAAATTGGGTAAATCAAAATCTCTCATTGAGTTATTGAGTAAGTTTTAGCTGAGAATGAGTAGAAGCTCAAATGCGCTTCAACTCGTTCGAAGTACGGGTGTGAGATGTATAAAAATTGATTATTATTATCCATTTGTTATTTTATTATTGATTATTATAATTATTGATTAATTATAATTAATTATTATTTATTAATACATTGATTTTTGAAGAAAAGTAAGCTATTCAAATACTAGTAACACATCTACTAGATTTTGTTTGTTACATGTAGTAAAATTTGTTAATTTCTCTTAACACATAAAGGATCCATAAAATCAATAGTCTATATTAGATTATTGGGGGGGGGGCTATCTTTCTTAGGAAATGAAGAAAGCTTTTTAATTGCTCTAATTACGTGTGAGAAGCAGAAAAACCGAGTTCATTATTAAGTTTTTGAGTAAAAGTGTCCTGTTCCGATAGTTGTAACCACTCTAATCGATTTTTTTTGGATATATATAACAACACTGTTTATTTAGCTGAGAAAGAGTACAAACTCTGATACTGCACTTTTTTAGAAAATAAGAAAATGCACCTGATTCCCATAATTACGTGTGAGATGCCGAAAAATTGAGTTTATCATTGAGTGTATAAGGTAAAGTAAGCTGTTTTTTGCAAACAGTATTTGGTAATCATTGTCTTTTTTTTTTTATTGAAAATTGTGAAAACCTATATCAAAAGTATACTTTGTCTACTTCGTTATCTCCTTCCGTTCACGAGATATTTGGAATTATTAATTTCAACTGTAGCAAAATTCTGTGCAAGATTAAAAAAATTGGATTAGTAGCAGAGTAGCAGCAATATTTGATAGAGGCAAGTTGATGCCAAATTTCTTATTTTTACATGTACTATCTTCGCCTGCTCTGTTTCCATATAGTTATGGGACACCCTGCATAGCATTCAGTTATTTTAGTTTAGTTTATTAGTTACTAGTCAAAATTGTGTCTTAAACCTAAATCAACCCTAATGGGAGCCTAATCTGAGTCTTCTAGTCAATCTGTGTTTTTATTTTTTATTAGTACACGTTTTTGTAGTATTTTAAATATCAATAAACCTAAAGAAGACTAAGTTCTGGTTTTATAAATCTGTGTAGTCTTCAACACTTTTCTGAGTTTGAACATGCATAAGATTAAAATGATCCAGTTTTTTTAAGAGTTACTTTTGTAGTCTTTATTTCAAGTCCTATAAAAAGAAAGTAAGAGAGAAGAAGAAAATGCAAACAAAGAAGAAAAAACCTTTCTTTTGAAAGTTGAAAGACATTTATTTTCTGCGAAGTATGTTAGTGAACGAAATTTTTAGCTTTTTCGCAGAAAACTCTAGTTTAAAATATGCAAAAAGGCAATATTTACTAATTTGTTTATTTAATTTTTTTTTACTTTTGTTGTCTTAAAAAAAATCTTTCAGTATTAATAAAGTTATTAAAGTTCTTTCAGAATTAATAAAAATCAGCAAATCCACCTTGAAGACTACAAACACTATATATCCAATAATCAACTTGATTAGATGTTTATTCTTAGTTACTCAGTAAATATGTTTTCTGAAGTCCTGAAAATAACTGCAAGACTCAAGAGAAATATTTTAGGGTTTGGGGACTGAATATTTCCGTAGTCTTTAACATAATGCAATATAAAAAAAAACTATTACAGAAACTTTCAAAAACTTACAAAGTGAAAAAGAATCTCTTAAATATTTGAAAAAGGGGTTGTGAAGAATCGAACACATTACGTATTCAAAAGTCGTACTTTGCTTTGTTTTGTGACCTGCGTGGAACCTTTTATGTGCCAACTTATACAACTTCTATTTTTTATATATTGTGTTTGAAAAATTTTAAATAAAACAATGTAATGAACATGTTTGTTATTTTCAGGTAGAAACAAATCTCTGCACCCTTCAAAACTGCCTGACGTCGATGATGGGGCGCGAAATAACAATGGAGCAGCTCAGACAGGATGTGGGACTGATGATCGAGAAGATTACCCATGTGACGCTCATGTTTCGACAGATCAAGCTCACCATGGAGGAGTATGTGTGCCTTAAAGTTATTACCATGCTTAATCAAGGTAAGAAGGAAAAGAGCTTTTTAGGACCTCGGTTATGACGATTATTACCTTCTTGTAGCTAAGCCTGCCAGCGGTTCGAGTACCAACGAACTGGAAACGATCCATGAGCGGTACATGACTTGCCTGCGCGTTTACACGCAACATATGTATCCTCAGCAAACGACCAGATTTCAAGACTTACTAGTTAGGTTACCAGAGGTAAGGTTTCTGATTCCTACTTTCTAAGAAAAATTTTAAGTATACATTTCTGCACTGTGGTTAGAACAACAGGTACCTATACGGAGATAATGTAAATGTTCTACTAATAACTTTAAGTAGCTCTAGGTACTGCTGTCTTTTTGAAGAAGTATTACTTAAGCATAGAACAAAATAGTTATGGTGGTTAGCAGGTTTAGGACAATGAAACACCCTTGTAGCTCGAAGAAACTAACTGCAGAAACGGGCAAACATGATAAGCTACATACTTGTACATTGCGTATGTAGCCTGGAATCACCTGTTATTTTGTCGACTAATTTCCAATTTATTTTTTCAATATTTCCAAAAAGTGAGCCTTTAAATTTAAAAGTGGATCAAGGCACGACCATGCCGAGAAATAGTTATGAAAGTGTGTACGCGCACTCGACTTTGACATAGAGAGGCTTCTTGTCGCGAGGGGTTAAGTAGATACAAACCAAGACATTCTGGTAGGTTACCTAAACTAAATGAGAATCAAATCATTTTCTGGTAGAAGGAAGGTAGGGCCTGTAATTTGTGTGGAGCTATGTACTGAATATGCCCAGGTTGCAGAAACACAATCCGTCTAGGGAAGAATTTTATCAGCTCAAAGGAACCTTGTACAACAGATATTAAGGGTGGTTGACCTAATGACTTAAGAAGTCGATTCCATGATTAAGGAAATGTTTAAGGATGAAGTTATTGTGGAGTCCAGCATTCGATGGTCATCTCTCGTTGTCATGAAGAACGATAACTTCACAAGATTTTGTGTAGATTACAGAAAACTAGAATCGACCACACTCGCAGCATCTTGGCTGCATCTAAATGATTTTTGCCACCTTGGATTTGAAAAGCGACGATTGGGAGGTGAAACCTCATAGAGTTAGTTCTACAAGGAATCACATGGATAACATTTTTGGTCTCCCTTGACGGCATCGTGGCGAATAGGAATAACTCCATGATCATCTGGATGCGGTATTATCAGTACTACGTAATGCCCACCTTCAGCTAAACCCCAAAAACTCTATATTTTTTTCAAAAAAAGTAAGTAAACTTTCTGATACAGAACTTCACTTCTGGAGGAATCGAAGCTGATCCGACAAAAGTTAAATCAGCAAGGAGCTGGCGAGCACCTGAGACCAAAGAAAGGTGTGTTTCATTCAACATCCACATGCGGAGAAAAAACAAAATCAAGTAAACGTCAAACAGTTGATCATTTAAAAAATATAAAGAACAACAGTTACAAATCATGTAGAGTAGAGCGGTGAGATGTGAGATATTGTACAGAGCGAGAGCAGGCGACATCCACCAGCGTATTAGATCTAATGCTGCATGGCAAATGGCTTTCAGTTCGAGAAGCAGCCCATATTGCTCTGTTCCTCGCAGGTTATCGGAACCAGAACGAAGTGTAAAAAGTAGGTGGTCACCAATTTGTCAATCAACCCATCTGCTCACTAGTTTCGGGGTCTACCCCTCATCAGTAGAGCTTTGGCTGGTTGACAAATTGGTGACTCTTGAGTTCGCCGGTTAAAGGAAAAAATCTACGGAATAGCGATCAGATGTTACACAGAGCAGGAGCAGGCGACATCTACCAGCGTATTAGATCTAATACTGCATGGCAGATGGCTCTCAGTTGGAGAAGCAGCCCATATTGCTCTGTACCTCGCAACTTATTGGAACCAGAACGAAGTGTAAAGAGTACTATCCCTTATCAGTTTTGGCTGGTCGACAAATAGGAGGCCATGAGTTCGCGGCTTAAAGCCAAAAATCTACGGAAGAGCGGTGAGATGTTACACAGAGCAGATTTATCGACCAATTGGTGACCACCTACTCTTTACACTTCGTTCTGGTTCCGATAACCTGCGAAGTACAGAGCAGTATGGGCTGCTTCTCGAACTGAGAGCCATCTGCCATGCAGTATTAGATCTAATATGCTGGTGGATGTCGCCTGCTCTTACCGCTGTTCCGTAGATTTTTGCCTTTAAGCCGCGAACTCACGGTCACCAATTTGTCATCCATCCAAAGCTGTACTGATAAGGGGTACCCTCCGAAACTAGTGTGCAGATGGGTTGGTCAACAATCTGGTGACTCTTCAAGCGACTACTTCAACCTACTCTTTACACTTCGTTCTGGTTCCGATAACTTGCGAGGGCAGAGCAATATGGGCTGCTTCTCGAACTGAGAGCCATCTGCCATGCAGTATTAGATCTAATATGCTGGTGGATGTCGATGAATGACACATTGTTTGTGTAAAATGCTGTTTTTGGTAGAAAAGAGGCGATTTCAATCCCCCATGAACGTAACAAAGCAAATGGAAGCGAAACTAGTCCATCAAGTTTTTTAAAAACCATGAAAAATATAAATTGCAGTGAAATAGTCAAGAAAACTCTAAAAACAAGTAAGAGTGTTTAGAGAGGTAAAGCGACTCTAGAAGAAGTAGTAGAAAAGTAACTATAGAAAAGAAAAAAGTGAAAAAACACATGTTTAGCATTAGACGGTCCTTATAGAAGATGAAAACTTGTGATTGAGATAATTAAGATTACCCGGCAATTCATAGGTCCTCTATAAACTTCAGTTGTTTGTCATTTTAATTTCTAGAAATGTTTAATCTTTAGATGCGATGATTTAATTTGGTGTAAACTTATGACTATCACGCTTTGAAGAGTGAGGCGATTTGCCTTTAAGTAAAGTTTTTTCTTAATCTTTAGAGGCGATGATTTAATTTGGTGCAAACTTATGACTATCACGCTTTGTCAAAAAGATCATGTTCTGACACATGCTGTAAGTTTTAGAGAGAAGAGCTAAAGAGCAGGCTGAAATATAAAACGGGTCGAAAAGTAGCGAATAGTGAAGAAGAGAATCACCCAGTGACAGCCTGCAAAGAGGTATCACCAAAGAAATCATGCTAAAAGTATAGCAGTCAGACATTGACCTGCAACTGATCAAAGAACGGTTGAAAAAAGGTTACTGATTTGCGAGACGACTTAATCACTCGTAGATGAGAAAGACCAGATGGTAAAGCCTTGAGGTTCCTGGCACTGTAACCTCGAGGCTTTAAGCAAAGACCTGAGGTGCCTAGTTTTCTGTAAAGAGAATGTTCTACGAGAATTGGATGATAGCTCAGGAGGAGGCTATTTTAAAGTAAACAGGATTGTAGCTCGAGTTACAAATCGATTTTAGTGATGTCTTGTAGGACGGCAAGCGTGTGACTTATTTGCATGAAAGAAAGGTCCTAAAACTCAATCAAGAGTATAATGCAGTACTTTGCTGGTAGTCCATGGGTGAGCGTAGAAATAGAAACAGCGAAGGTTCCGTTTCCCTGACCATTTCGAACAATAGATACCACCCAAAGTAGTGGTTCTACCAAATCAGAAAACAATAACTGTCTTGTTGAACAGCGTAGTTTCAAGACAAGGTGTCAACTCTATACAAGTCAAGGCAAGAATATTAAATCAGATATTTGGAATTTAAGAATGCCCTCGTAATAAGGAAAAATGTCCTGGGAATAAGGATAACGGGGACAATGTCACTACATCCGCAATTTCATGGAAGGTGATGCTGTATGTATTACCAAAAAAAAACCGTTTTTTATACCGACTTCGACGAATAGCCTCTTGTGAACGTCATTGGAGTTCATATTATATTCAGTCAATTTTGCGCTAAAATAGTCTGTTTTGAATTCTCAGTTTGGCCAATGTAAGCCTCATCACAAGTGCACAAGCAATTACTAAGCCTCATCACAAGTGCACAAGCAATTACGATAACTTTGATACGTCATCTCTAGCTTAGAATCTGGTGTTAAGATCTCCTATGCTCCAATTTCCAATTCCAATTTTTTATTCAAATTTTTTTTCTTAGATTTGTGTCCTTGAACCCGAAAGAGCTGTGTCCAAGGTTCAATATTTCCTCTCCAACTCCTAAAGTCGTGGTTTAAGTCATTGGCTGTTAAAAGAGGTTATAAATAATTACTTATTACTTCAGAATAGGAAGGTAAAAATTGATTATTAGAATGACTTTGAGATGTACCACGTTACGAGCGACAAATGAGTGTTGGAAAGAGGCTTAATGACGACACGTAGAAGGAAAACAATCCACTATCTTCGTATCCACAAGACAACGCTTTTTGGGACAAATTGTTTTTCAAAAGGGGGCAGTGTTATGTAACTTCTATTAGAAGAGTTCGCATACAGTTTAGTCACGACGGTGTTGGTATTCGAATTAAAGTTTTGCGATCCAATTTGAATAGTGAGAACATTAATCAGTAGCGATTGATAGACAAATCCACGGAGAGTGTAACAATATCTTAAGATGACGTCCAAAATCTTCCAAAAAAAAACAGGAAATCTAAAAGGATCGACCAAATATTCTTCTTAAACAATTAGCTTTACGAGTAAAACTTTTTGCAATGACAGTTTCTTTGCCTTTTGTGATATAACTACATACGTATCAACAAAACATCTAATATACCCAATTTGTTCCAGATACAGTCTGCAGCGGCCCTACTATTAGAAAGTAAGATGTTCTACGTTCCTTTTTTACTTAATTCGGCCATTCAAAGGTAGTAGACCGACCGAGCCGTACTTTAAGTAAATCAATGTATTAAAAGAAAAAGAAACGACGACTGGTAAATTCAATAATAAAATATAGTGTAAATAGTATACGGTAAGATCAAAAAGTGTCGTAAAGAATGTGTATTGTGTATTTTTGGAAGTTAACACAGAAGTGTCGTCGATGTTCGAACGTTCTATTCTAATCGGTAATATGAGATCGTCCCCCCATTACGCTAGACTGATGTTTATTAATAATAATTAGACAAACATTTCATCAAATAATAATAAATCATTTTTTTGGGTTTGTGAAATCGTTTTTACTAGCAAAGCAATTATTTTCATCAGAAAAAAAACGACTTCATATGCTCTTCATTATGTTTCACCCATTCAGTTATTTTTGTCATCTAGTTACCTTCGAAACCTTCATTTTTTTTTATACCCAAGTCTTTTTAGCACATGTTGAGAAGATACGATAAAAATGTCAAAGCCAAATTTCCAACGCTTACTTGACGACAATAATAACTGAATGGCTTATAGGAGCAAAGACTTCTTTGAAATATGCGCATATGTATTATGCCCAGTTTACTTGATTTAATCATCTACGGTTTTCGTTTCTTCCTTGTGCCCCGCACTTTTTCTTCTTATTATTATGTTTAATTTGTATCAGACATCTGAATGCAATGAAGTACAAATCTACTTGTCTCGAGTAGTGGCAAAGTTGGCGGTCAACTTTCCTTTGTAAATAGACCCTAATAGTTAACATACTAAAAAAAAGTAAGCTGGGTAAGAAACATGTCCAGGAGTCACGAAAGTTATCTGCGGATGTCCGCTACATAAGTCTGAGTAAGTTGCCTTGTTTATGCGAGAAGTGGCATTGTAGTTTTTGCCGACCCCTGAACTTACCATTTTTCGGCACGAGGACACATCACGTCACAAATGGAACTTTTTACTGCCACTTTACAAGTCTGATCCATATAGCGACCCAAACACTGCCCCCTCAGCTCACCCCTCTATAGAAAAAAAACTACAATGCCATTGGTTGTGCGCATCTCGCATCAAAAAAAAATATTAACCATAAGGATACTATATATTTACATAAAAAAATATATAAGATTAAAAGTAGTGAAGGGTAAATGAGATTGTCAAGATTATATGGACACACACCTTAATTTTTAGTCTTTAGTGCTGGACTACAGTTCATACAGGGTTGCTATGATAAATCAAATCAATTGAAATATGTTTAGTTTGAAGGGGTATTGTTGCAACGGGGATGTGCAGCTGCCTTGTATGAACGGATAGATGCGACCAATACTGTTAAAAAAAAGTAATAATGATTATAGCTGGTGTTTGAAATTGGAGGCAGTAAGAATTCTTAGCATTCTTTAGTTTTTGCTTCTTACAATATAATCTCAAGGATTCTCAGGGTTTTTCAAAAACTCCTAGTTTTATAAAGAAAACTGCCATCATATTACATATTTTTTGCATTTTGTGTTTGTTCCTAAAATGTCGATACTTAGTTCTTTTATTCCCATGACACCTGTTCAAAGGAATTTCTGAGTACACTAGGGGCAGTTTTGAGCACACTAAGAGCTACATTTGCATCAGGCTGGTTAAGTTCTACGTAAAAATAAGTGAAACATTTTGATAAGCAGTTCGATATAGTACACAATGTATATAAATATACAGTCATTTTTTATACCCAACAAAAGTGGGTATGAGGTTTTATAAATCTGACTGAAGAGTAACACAGACAAGCCTGAAATAGAAAAAATATTGAAAAACATCTTAAACTTCCAACTTTTAAAACTCTTTAAGTTTTTCTGTATTTCTTTGGGTTTTCCTATCTATTCTTTTTTCATTTTTTACTATCTCTTCTTTTTAAAGATTATCCTTTAAGTAATTTTTTAAAAAATGGTCAGGACTTTCTAGCCTTTCTACCCTTTTACCTGAAATGCTTTTGTAAAAACTTTATATGGATTTTATAGACTCATGAAGGCTCGGAGTTCAGTAACAACACTTTAAGGTAGTTTTTCTTCTGTTCTGCTTGTACTTTTATAACTTTTCTTTAAATTTCTTTTAAATTACCTTTCTCTATAGAATTGCACCAAAGTTTGTTGTATAAAAAGCGAGTAATCCAAAAAATTATTTTCTCTTCTTATTCTTTTCCTCTATACTTTCTTCTTATATCTACTAAATTGCCATCCAATTTCAAACATGTTTCTATAATACTATTAGCAATGAAAGACCTCGTACCTATACTACTACCACTACTACTACAACTATACCCAAATACCATATACCTACCTTACTTAGTTCGAAACACTTCACTGCCGGTTTAAATACAAAGAAACGAAACCTTTTTTTAAGACTTTTTCGTATATTATACCGTTTTTTGTACATTTTATATATTATATTTGTAATGTGTATATATCTGCCGTATTATTATAATTTATTACGTAATTATATATTATGTCAAAGACGACTCGGAGAAAGATTGTCCATATAATTTTATTGTTGTTGTCTCGTATTATTAACCGTATGAATGCCAATTTTGTACGTAAAAGTTACCAGTGCAACCAAGTATGTGTACAAAACTCTGTTCCTTTATTAAGGTTTTTAAATTTATTAATATAATAGAGCTATCCTTTCTATTTGAAACGTATATTATTAAGTCATATACATATAACGACTCACTTTTGTATTTATTTTCCTTTTTTTTGTGTGTTTTTGTACATTTTCTTTTTTTTTGGTAAGACCGTAAAAAAGTCAGATCAAATTTACACTCGATGTGATATGTAGTATATTTTGACGAGAAGTGGACGATACTATTACTATTATTGTACAAAAAGTTACTAGAAGCTATTATAGAGAATGTTACCACTTTATTGGGTCACCCCCTATATTATTTCCAGTCGCAAAGATTAGTCTGTGAAGAGACGCAAGTTTTATTTTGTGATCCAGTTTGTTGCAAAATATGCCACAGTCATTATAATGTAAATCTGATAATAATTATGATAATGTAAGTTGTACTTATTATTTGTCTGTTTTATTTTTTATTTTTGCGACAGCAATGGGCGGTGAGCGCCCATTTCTTCTGCAAAACGATCGTCTCACGATTACCAGGTGTATTTATTATACATCGTTTTGAGTTACCGTTATTCTTTATTAAAATAAGGTTATCTGAAGCTTGTTTATTAGTGAATAAAGCAAACTATTGAAAGAAATGGGAAAGAGATTTTTTTGTTCCTATTGTTATTAGCTGGCCATATATTTACTAGATAAGCTGTGGAGGTGAGAAGCTCTTGTGCCAACCAACTACATGTGATATTAAAAGCAGATTCATATTTTTCTTCTTCTGTTTTTTATAAACTCACCAACGGAGGTATTTAGCCAGCAGATATTATAGTACTTAAAAAAGTTTGATCTTTTAATGGCCAATGTCACCTTTTGCGGTAGCGCTGATCACATCCGTCATCAGTATATACGATTCGGGCATTGCATATCTATAGGTCCAATTATGCAATTTTGCTAAAAAGTTTATGCCCAGCCACTTGAAATGTGTTGGATACTCACATCTAAAGAGCTCCAGTTGTTATATCATGAACTTGAAGAACGAGATTATAGACAGCTATGTGGTCGAGGTTCACCTAAGAACCCAAGAGAACTAAAGTATGCAGACCTAATCCATAGTGATTTCTCTATTTTCGGTTAAGGTGGCGCTTTTTCCGTACCAAAACTAGTTTTTGGTTCATGCTAAAGAAAAATGTCAAACAGACATAATTTTGCCGTTTTAGAAGAAGTTGAGGGAGATGTATTCCAGTTTGATAAAGTGGATTTTGGAAAGTTCAAACTTTTATTAGCAGCGCTTAAATTAGCGTTCCTTATCACCATCCTTACGCTACCCATCATTCTGATCGTATCCTTCGAAATCAAAGTTATTTGGAAACGAACCGATCCATGAGATGTGTAGAGTCCAAACGCCCTGTAAAAACAAGAAAACCAAAGAAAAAGCGATTCAAAACCGAGTCAAAGCATAGTCGAGCCTCGTCTTCATCGGCTAAAAAATGGGCCCGCTGTCACTCTTGGGACAATGAATGTAAGGCTGCCAGTTTTGCAACATCACCTGCCGGTTCCTGGCACATATGAATGTCGTGAAAAGAAGTCACAAGCAAAAATTAAATAACTAATACCTAAAGGTATCAATAGAAAAGCGACAGACAAATAAAGGAGGTTTTGGAAATCAAATTTTTTAAAGACAATCATATCAAGTTAGACAACGTAAATGAGTACTTAACAGCCATCTCACTTTAGAATCACCAGTTGAATTTGCATCGAAACACTATTCTCGCTACATGTCCTGATATGTAATTTCTGTGCAACAAAGAAGAATACAACATTTTTATTCACGCCGTGTGGCGTGAGCTCAAGGAAGGGTTGAAGAAAACATTTTTTTGTGCAAATTCATAGATGCGATAAAAGGGCCAAACAATGTTAGTGGTAGGAAACGCCACTGCAATGTTGATGGCCAAATGAAACTAATGGGATTGCCAGAGATGCTGAAAGGCCAGGTGGTATTGAGTACCAAGCCAACTATATGCAACGCAGCTGCTACATTTGTTGATGGTAAACTTTATGGTGATTGGTTCATCATAAACACTATATCAATAGATGATACAGGTTCTGATGTGACGGTAATCGAAATTCAGACAAGAAAATTGCTGGAATCACTGACATTACGCAATCCATCGAATTCACAATGCTGACGGGACGGAGATAAAACATTTTTGATCTTTTGACAAAACTTACTCTGTCTGATCGTTTAATTAATGGTCCAATCCTAGTTATTAAACAAAATAACAAGCTTTTGGCACAAGACGTCTTATGTATCCTGACTATTTTTAATGGGATATCGGGAAAGAGCTGTTTGGCAATGCAGATATGTTTCACACGCTCTACGCCGAAGCCTAATCAGGCGAAAATCCTGTCCATTAAAAATTTCGTCCCGACGTCTTACACAGGATTCGCTAAATGTTGAATTTGAACATCAAGTTAATGCTGGTATCTTAAGTTAAATTGATTGTTGAGAATGGTCCGGACAAACCGTCGTTCGATTAAACGGGAAAAGTCTCAGGCCAAATATAATAAATAGACCCAATTATTTACTATAGAGGCTCGTCAAACATTGTCAAACCAATCGTACGCTGGCTGATTGTACAAGTAATTAAGTTGTACGGTTGTGTCGGCTTAGTTGTCAAACCTTTAACAAGCACCCTACTAAATCAATATAATTTACATATTTATAAGGAAGAAATATTAGAAGACGTTTTCCTAGAAAATGTAAGAGTAATTCTAACACTCTTTCCAATTCATAATAGAAATAACAATGTTAGTGTGGTTATTTAGATATTAATTTTGCTCAATCTGGAAACCCCTAATTCGAATTTTACGAAAATCGTAAATGCGTCACAAACGAGTAATAGAATGAAATTGTGAGTGATTAAACATTACAAGCTAATCCGTGAAGATCGGCCTCGCTATCTGTGTTGCTTCAACTACCGCTGATAGTCTTGTGTGACAGAGAGAGAGATAGTTTCAATACCAGTTCAATACGATAAATCAGACTGCGGCAGTTCGTTACAGTGTTGCAGCGGAGTTATCAGAATATTTACCTGCGTTTTTTTATTAAATTTAGAGCGTTTATTAAACTGTATTAGTGTAGTGGTTTTTGTGGTTGTTCGAAGGCATTATAATGGTTCGACAATGCCAAGTGTGTAAAAACTTGATTATATGAACTATGAACCCCAAAGTATCATTCCACAAGTAAGTAAACATGCAACCCTGCGAATGATGGGGTGTTGCCTTATAGCTATCACGCTAGTCTATCTTTCTTTATCACACTCATTGATGTTTATCTATAATAACTGACCGTGTTTACACCATATACCTATTATTTAAATATACGGCGAACGTCAATACCTCACAGTAAATCGAAAAGGAAGCTCCTCAGTTGGCTATGGAAATCTCGCAGTTGGTCGACGATATTTTACTGCGCATGTTTAGTGCGCACCGCGTGTTAGTTGAAAGATGAGTGACGTTTTGAATCTGGACGCTTATTCTATAGGAAAGGGTGAAAGTGAAAGTGAGAATTTGCTGGCCAATGGAATTCGTCAACAGAATTTTTTGACCAATCAAGGTTGTCAAAATTCTCACTTTCACTTTCACTCTTTCCTATAGAATAAAGCCTCTGACGTCTACAAATTTTTAGGTTACGCCAAATGTGACATGTTTATTGGCGGGAACGAAAGTCGACAGAAATAAATAAATAGCGAAATTTTCCATTGCACTAATTTGAAGGCTCGTTGCAAGATGTTTTAGATGTTTAGTATTTTGGACAAGGAAAGCGTAAAAAAATTATTCACTTCACTTCAATTTATATAGCTACAGACAACGAGTTTTGTTTTATTGCTGGGAGCAATATTTCATGTGTTCAAAGGACTATATAAAGCCATTAAAATTTAAAAGGAAGATAGGTATCTACATAATAACTAAATAAGGGCTACATTGAAGGCTAGATTCTGTTTTAGAGAACTATTCCACTTTCAGTTTGCACAAAGAGAAATCAAAAGCTTTTGAGTGGTTGTAAGATTCGCGCGGAATTTCGTTTTTTGTTTGCCACCTATATGGACAATTTTTATTTTCTTGTGGGGCAAATACAGTTAAGTTTGGTGTGTGCTGAGCCTGAGTTGTTGTCTGGGGTCCAAACCAAATAGAAAACAATTGAATATAGAAGTAGTCAAGGCCTCAAAAATGTAGCTTGGAACCCGAAGATCAGCCCGGTTGCTAACTAATCCGCATGCGTCCTCTAAACTGTTAAGCTTCATTTTTGCCGACGTCGAGCCAATCAACGTTGGCTAAAGGAATTTCTCAGCCAATCAACATCGTCATAATTTTCGTGACGTAAAATGCAAAAGCGCTTGGTGTTAGTATAGAACCTTTTTCCTGATCATCGTACAATTTATAAAATTGTAAATCGTAAGCATCCAAATAATACAATTTTAGTTGTAAATTTTGGCTTTTTAGCAGCTTTAGTTTGTGTTGGTGTTGTTTTAATTTCAATTTTAAATTATTTCAATAGCCTTTCAGTTTATTGCTGTACTATTTTGCTTTTTTCTGCTGTTCTGTTAAGTTCTGTGCTATTAAATGATTACTTTAAACTGAAGATTCCGGAACCTTTCAACATTATTCTATTTGCAATTATTAACAAGCCCAAATATCCATAAAAAAAACGTGGATGCCAAGAAGAACAAAATTATAAACGTGCAATGCATAGTGTGAAAAGTGTGAGATGCTGAAAAACCTCCAGTGGATGGAGTTTTCTTGGGGTGAGTAGATGTAGTATGTATTTACTTTTTTTTTATACTTGTAGATTTGTATGTAGATAACTAAGGGATAACATTTTTATTGGCAATATTGCGTAACTAAAGGCTTTGGAAGAAATCTTCACAATTAAATAGATGCCGTACTATAGCAACATCAGTACCTAGCATTTTTGCACTTTATTAAAAAGTCTATTTTTCTAAAATAAATATGAGAGAAAAAGGAATTTTCTCTCATATGTATCTAGTTGAATGAGTATCGGAAAAGTAGTTAGTTAGGTATTTAGGTAGCTACTTATATGATATGAAGTACTACCTATAATATTTTTATTTTTACTTAAATGTTGTTGGTGTAGGTAATATACTACCAACTACCATAAACTTTGAACTCATATTTTGAACATGATAAGACCAATAATGGATTCCAACCCAGGAAATGATGAGGAGGATTATAATTTAAGAAGTGTTGAAGCTTGTCATAAGAGTTATTTAATAGAATTGGAGGTAGCTAATAATTTTTTTTTAAATCTTTTCAGATTTCTATAGGATCCAGTGGTTAAAATTTCTGGCATAGATTTTAGTGTTGGTTGTGGGGTTATGCATCTAGGAGAAATTGACTTCATCATCCGGAGCCACTTTATGGCAGAAGACCTGGGAAAGAAAAAGTTGAGAAAATATGCTCCTCCCACAGTCCAGGTAATTAGAAATTATTCTTTATGCAAAACTAATTTTTGTTTTTCTTCTAAATTTAGAACTACCTGTTAAATTTAACTGTTGGGTACTGATAGTTTTCCGAGCCTTACATGATGAGAGATTTAATGAGAGATTAAACAAATATTGCTTAATGCTTACATAAGGATTAAGCTATCGTTCAATTTAAATGGTTTTATGTTTAAATAATAATGTAGGTAAATTATTCCTAAGCTCATTCCTAAGTAAAACCATATTCTTATGCTTAAGGCCATATTGTTATTCTGATGTATAAACAGCACAAAGTAATTTGTTCTGTAGACCCTATAGAGCATGTCATGCTTACAATATTTTTCTTCTATGTATCAATTAAAGGTTCAATAACACTGATATTATATACCTAGAACATTTAGGTATATCCACAACCTACAGGATGATAGGATACTAGAAAATATTGACAAACAACACCATGGAGTTTGGGCAACATCAAGTGTCCTTCAGAGGATTTATGCAATTTGGCACTTCAACTTTGAATTTTATCTTTTCAGAACTCAAAGGATTTTATAAATGTTAGATTTTCGACCAACTTTGGAAAAACAATGTGAAGCAAAAGATACATTGCAGCATGGGCTTTCTTGTCCAAACTGTGTAACTTTTTTCCACAAGTTTTGATGACATTCTGAGTGGTATCCTTATCATAAGACTTTGGAAACTATCAGTCCCTATTGCCAGACTCTGACCCTGTATATAATTTCCTATAACCTGGTATGAACTTTTGTAACATTAAAGGAAAAAATACAGGGTGATCGTTTGGAGTTTAACCATGGGGATCTTGGTTATTTGAAGAGATACAACGAAGGTTAAATTAGGGCAAAGTTGCGCAATTAGAAGTCTATAAAAGTTGTTTTCAAATTTTGAAAACTTCGGCTGGTTTTGGAAATATTCACAAAACGTTTTTATTTTTTCTAGCCTTAATTTAATGAGTTAATTAAAAACAATTTAACACTTCTTCATAGCCACTTTTTGCTTTCTTCAACGCGGTATTTTCAAATTTAAAATCCGACGTTTCATTTTCATGCAAACAACATTGCTTCAATTTTTTTTAGATACAGTCCTGTATTTTTTATATCAGATTCTGAATCTCCCTGTAACTCTGCAATAATTAATATGCAACAATTAATAATTAATTTTTAAGTTTAATTAGAAAGAGCAAATGCCTTAATAAGGCATTGCTCTTTCTAATTAAAATATGGTACTTATACAGACAATACAGTCAGATGAGGGAGTAAAGTTATTTATGTTCTATTTAAAATTATATAATATATATCTGTCAGTTTTTTGCTCCAGCATGGATAAGTCTTAATAGTTATTTTCATAGTTAAGTTTCATTTTCACAGTTAATAGTCACTAAGTCTTAATAGTTGTTTTCATTAACCGACCGCCCTTATCGCTTTGGCGGAATGTATGACTGTTAATATATTTATTTCTTGTCAATCTCTAGGTCCAAAATTCAAGTTTGATGAGTGTACAACCATTGACATGGAGGAACCGCAGAAGGCAAAATATGTTCGTCAGACGTATTTTGCCTTCTGCGGTTCCTACGTCGTCAAACAGTTTCAACTAATAATAAATGTAATCGCCTTATTTGACTTTAATAGCTTTACAAATAAAACTTAATCGAAGGATCCTTTGGAATTATTGAAAATTGCTTTCTGAAATACACTGTAAATAACACTACAATACCCTATACGTTGAATACATAACTTATACGTTTTTTTAAGTAAAATAAGTAAAAAATCAATGTCGTTTATTTTGATTTTGGTGCACAAATAAACATGGCATATATAAAATATGTGTTTTTAATTTACCTAACATTTCAAACCTTAATATCACATATCTTCGACATATGTTTCCTAAACCTCTGAATGAAGAAATCCACATTTTTTGTTTTTCAGATTACCGTAAAATAGTTGTATTGTTTCATTGACCATTACTCAATTGAAGATATCTTTTTATAGGCTAGTGGTACCCAAGAGTTTTATAGACGTCATAGCAGTACAATTCTTCAGCATTCAGAAGTGGCGCGACCTTTTTTACGCGCTTGTCTTCATTCATCTTCAAATTTAAACTGTGTGTTTCAATGCAGGATGGAAACTCCATATCCGAACTACTTCCGTTTTCCTTCCCAGGAAATTGGAAGCCAGTATGACAGACTTTCTTTGTCCTTCACTTAGACCAATGTTTATCAACCCTGTAACAAATAAAAACACCGATACATTTTTCTAATGTTGAATATGTAACAATTGAATTGGCGAATAAAATTCTCAATTTAATATAAAAATTAATTGTTTTGAGCACATTTGATCAAAAGACTGCTTAATCATAATTAATGTAATAATGTGATCACTGAATGCCTATTAATGGATTAAGTCATATGCTCCCTAATAATTTTTCAGATTTATTTTCAAAGGCATATATAATAGAGAGGAATTACTAACTTCATCTATGCCAATGAAGTAAATGTTTAGCTTATTTGGTTCTTCAACTGCAACATGGTTGTGGCCTTAACACATTAATTTACAGTGAATATAAATGTATATAAAGTTTAATACAGTATTTCTATAGGGATAGGGTATCTAAAAAAAACCTCGAAGCAAGCCATGAAATTAAAACTCTTCTCTAAGATATAGATGTCTAAGATAAGTTTACAAAACATATTAAAATCTGAACATTTTATGACATTTCCAATTTTCAATTGTTTTTATGAAGTCATCTCAGACTTACTGATCTAATGCCATGGCCTGCTTGAGGTTTTTTTTAATGAACGCACGTTATCTTTGTACTTAAACATTTTACTTTTTTTCATCATACTGAAAATAAAGTATAAAATATGCGAAATACAAAACCGTCATTTTTTATTAATGAAGCGTATTGCAAATCCATAATTGACCAATAAGTATTTGATCACAATTTTCAGGATTATTATTACACAGAAAAAAAAATGAGTTTGTGAGCAGAATATGTGCATATAGTAATACAATCGCAAAAAAAGGATCATTCAAGTGGAAAAAGGACTTTTGGTAAACTGGCAACACATTTCATAGCTTGTTGGCTAGACTTGACGAAGAGACAAAAAAATTGGAACTACATTCAGGAATCAACTGAGCGAAAATTATTGAGTGTGTTAAGTGTTAACAATGTGAGCAATCTATAAACTAAACTAAGAATCAATTGAAACGATACACCCCAAATTTTGAATGAAATTTAAAACTGTCTCTTTCTAAAGCCACTCAACCGATTTTCGTTGTAAATGCCATTTTGGTAAGATCCAGCTTGCCCTGTGCATAGTCTTTATATTCCATATAAAATTTTTATCAATATTTGTATTATGGGGCAAATTGGAGCTCCAGTGTTAAATGATACCTCGTTTATAGAAAAAAATAAATATATGGAACCAGGCAAAATATCCAAAAAACACCAAATATGTCCCAAGGTATGACGCGTCTCCACATACTCCCATAGCAAAACATGTTCTGAATTTTTTTTCCGCAAAATTATCTGCTCAAAAAGGTTTTACAAAACTGCATCAAGTTTTGTTGAACCCTGTATTATGTAACCTGCAAAACATATAAGCGAGTACATAACCACTTAAAGCAGTTTATACACGGATCTTACCAAAATGGCATCTCCAATGAAAATCGGTTGAGTGGTTTTAGAGGTAGACAGTTTTAAATTCATTCAAAATTTGAGGTGTATCATTTCAATTGATTCTTAGTTTAGATTAAAAGGAGGGTTTAATCAACCTTGGAATTTCTTTGAAACACACAAATCTTTTCCTTTATTATCTATTTATAAGTCGCCTTTCCATGGTTGAATCCTAGGTTGGTACTACATAAGGAAAAAAACTCTGCCACATCTCATTTCCACAAAAAAACCTCTTCTCAAGACTATTCTGAAACCCTAAAACAAGATAAAAGGTAAGTAAAAAAAGAGATAAAAAATAGGGTTTACACAATATGTAATTATTTACCCTCATATCTCACTAAAAAAAATTAATTTGGTACCTTAACAGTAACAGGCTTCTGAACTTTAGTCATTGCAAAAGAAAAGTAATAATTTTCTAGTGCTAAGATGCATCCTTATATTGTTAGTTTTTTGGTACAAAAGTATGCCTTCTAATATGCTTCTTAGTAAATAGTGCACCCGTAAACCTTCATAAATACATTTCTAGTAAGGTAGCTGACATAGACATAAGTATGCAGAAAAGCTAATGCAGCATAAATTGTCAAACCAGCTACTTGCTTTTGAGTCAAAAATGAGAGGAGAGCTTATTGTGCACACATTGAAAATGGCATAGGCATAATCTATTTCTGGTCCTAGTAGTTTTAATGTAAGTATCAAAATCTTTATACAAACCTTAACTGCACTGTGGATGTACCCATAGCATAATTGTCTAGCAAGACGAGAGTCACTTTGCTTCTATATGAATAGGATATAAATAGATTATTAACTGGGATAGTGGATCACTGGCCTAATAGAGCATCTGCTGGAACTTGATTAAAATATATCCTTTTTCTCTTTTAAACAAAGTTTCTATATACTCTCCAGTGTGTAGGACTTACTAAACCCTTCCTAAAAAACGAGAATTTTTAACTTCAGCCTACCACAACCAGTGTTTATCATTTCAAATTAGGGGTAAGGATAGCCGATAGCCATACTTAATCATACTAGCAAATGCAAATGGCATAAGTGATGAACAAAATGAAAGGAGAGTGCCATACTTATGAGCTGTTGAATAAAAGAAAAGTTGTAAAGCATACATGAGCCCTAACCTTACTGTGGACTTCATGTCATGAATGCTTTACAGTCTTTACAACAAGGCCAGGGTTGTCAACAGCTGTGAACACAATGTTCCTTTGTACGGGCTATTTCAAAAACTACCTCAAACTCATGCTGCCCCTACCGTTCATTCTTTCACACCAACACCATACCAAATTATTACACATTCCTAGATACTGGATACTTACATCTTTATAGGTACTACACAAGCACAAGACTGCACTGAACAGTGTGTGTAGATCATTTGATAATAAGAAAAATTGATATTATTGAGAAATGAGTGGAGCAGAAACAGGAAAACTGGGTGCCGGCTGGTGTACCTGCATGACGCTTTCTCGAAATACGAGAATTCAATAAATCCGTCACTTGACACGTTGCGTTAACGAATCTCGCGTAATTCTTGCTAAACAAAGATTCCTTTTACTAATTGAAAACAGCAATTCTATTACACCAACTTTGCTGAAATTAAAAATTACTGTAAATTATTTGCAAAACGTAATTTTTGATTGTCAAAATGGCCGGAACCGTAAACAAAAGAACCCAGTAACCCACAATCCTTTTAATAAATTTTGCGCATGCGCAGTTAAGACCAACCGGGCTGATGTCGGGATTCCAACGCCTACTCGAACGTTCACATTTGGAACATTGGAACCAAAGGCGACTCTTCGTATAAATCTCAACAGTATTCGGTCCAAACGAATACTGTTGAGATTTATACGAAGAGTCGCCTTTGGTTCCAAGTTCCAATGTTCGAAATGTGAACGTTCGAGTAGGCGTTGGAATCCCGACATCAGCCCGGTTGGTCTTAACTGCGCATGCGCAAAATTTATTAAAAGGATTGTGGGAATTGTGGGTTCTTTTGTTTACGGTTCCGGCCATTTTGACAATCAAAAATTACGTTTTGCAAATAATTTACAGTAATTTTTAATTTCAGAAAAGTTGGTGTAATAGAATTGCTGTTTTCAATTAGTAAAAGGAATCTTTGTTTAGCAAGAGTTGCGCGAGATTCGTTAACGCAACGTGTCAAGTGACGGATTTATTGGATTCTCATATTTCGAGAAAGCGTCATGCAGGTACACCAGCCGGCACTCAGTTTTCCTGTTTCTGCTCCACTCATTTCTCAATAATATCAATTTTTCTTATTATCAAATGATCTACACACACTTTTCACTGCAGTCTTGTGCTTGTGTAGTACCTAAAGATGTAAGTATCCAGTATCTAGGTGTGTAATAATTTGGTATGGTGTTGGTGTGAAAGAATGAAAGGTAGGGGCAGCATGAGTTTGAGGTAGTTTTTGAAATAGCCCCTACAAAGGAACATTGTGTTCACAGCTGTTGACAACCCTGGCCTTGTTGTAAAGACTGTAAAGCATACATGAGTCCACAGTAAGGTTAGGGCTCATGTATTCTTTACAACTTTTCTTTTATTCTACAGCTCATAAGTATGGCACTCTCCTTTCATTTTGTTCATCACTTATGCCATTTGCATTTGCTAGTATGATTAAGTAGGGCTATCGGCTATCCTTACCCCTAATTTGAAATGATAAACACTGGTTGTGGTAGGTAAGTTAAAAATTCTCGTTTTTTAGGAAGGGTTTAGTAAGTCCTACACACTGGAGAGTATATAGAACCTTTGTTTAAAAGAGAAAAAGGATATATTTTAATCAAGTTCCAGCAGATGCTCTATTAGGCCAGTGATCCACTATCCCAGTTAATAATCTATTTATATCCTATTCATATGGAAGCAAAGTGACTCTCGTCTTGCTAGACAATTATGCTATGGGTACATCCACAGTGCAGTTAAGGTTTGTATAAAGATTTTGATACTTGCATTAAAACTACTAGGACCAGAAATAGATTATGCCTATGCCATTTTCAATGTGTGCACAATAAGCTCTCCTCTCATTTTTGACTCAAAAGCAAGTAGCTGGTTTGGCAATTTATGCTGCATTAGCTTTTCTGCATACTTATGTCTATGTCAGCTACCTTACTAGAAATGTATTTATGAAGGTTTACGGGTGCACTATTTACTAAGAAGCATATTAGAAGGCATACTTTTGTACCAAAAAACTAACAATATAAGGATGCATCTTAGCACTTAAGTTAAATTATTACTTTTCTTTTGCAATGACTAAAGTTCAGAAGCCTGTTACTGTTAAGATACCAAATTAATTTTTTTTAGTGAGATATGAGGGTAAATAATTACATATTGTGTAAACCCTGTTTATTATCTCTTTTTTTACTTAGCTCTTATCTTGTTTTAGGGTTTCAGAATAGTCTTGAGAAGAGGTTTTTTTTGTGGAAATAAGATGTGGCAGAGTTTTTTTCCTTATGTAGTACCAACCTAGGATTCAACCATGGAAAGGCGACTTATAAATAGATAATAAAGGAAAAGATTTGTGTGTTTCAAAGAAATTCCAGGGTGCCACTAAGGTTTCAAGCATGTAAGTTAGCATCAAATTTCATACTTGATTAAACCCTCCTTTTAATCTAAACTAAGAATCAATTGAAATGATACACCTTAAATTTTGAATGAACTTTAAAACTGTCTACCTCTAAAGCCACTCAACCGATTTTCATTGGAGATGCCATTTTGGTAAGATCCGTGTATAAACTGCTTTAAGTGGTTATGTACTCGCTTATATGTTTTGCAGGTTATATAATACACGGTTCAACAAAACTTGATGCAGTTTTGTAAAACCTTTTTGAGCAGATAATTTTGCGGAAAAAAAATTCAGAACATGTTGGTACCTTGGGACATATTTGGTGTTTTTTGGATATTTTGCCTGGTTCCATAGATATTTAGTTTTTTCTATAAACGAGGTATCATTTAACACTGGAGCTCCAATTTGCCCCATAATACAAATATTGATAAAAATTTTATATGGAATATAAAGACTATGCACAGGGCGAGCTGGATCTTACAAAAATGGCATTTACAACGAAAATCGGTTGAGTGGCTTTAGAAAGAGACAGTTTTAAATTTCATTCAAAATTTGGGGTGTATCGTTTCAATTGATTCTTAGTTTAGTTTATAGATTGCTCACATTGTTAACACTTAACACACTCAATAATTTTCGCTCAGTTGATTCCTGAATGTAGTTCCTATTTTTTTATCTCTTCGTCAAGTCTAGCCAACAAGCTATGAAATGTGTTGCCAGTTTAACAAAAGTCCTTTTTCCACTTGAATGATCCTTTTTTTGCGATTGTCTTACTATATACACATATTCTGCTCAAAAACTCATTTTTTTCCGTGAAATAATAATCCTGAAAATTGTGATCAAATACTTATTGGTCAATTATGGATTTGCAATACGCTTCATTAATAAAAAATGACGGTTTTGTATTTCATATATTTTATACTTTATTTTCAGTATGATGAAAAATCATGAAAAAAAGTAAAATGTTTAAGTACAAAGATAACGTGCAGGTGAAGAAGTTAGTAATTCCTCTCTATTATATATGCCTTCTACTAATTACTCCTGCTGGAAAGTAAGCAGAGGATCGAAAAATTAATAGGGAGCATATGACTTAATCAATTAATAGGCATTCAGTGATCACATTATTACATTAATTATGATTAAGCAGTCTTTTGATCAAATGTGCTCAAAACAATTAATTATTATATTAAATTGAGAATTTTATTCGCCAATTCAATTGTTACATATTCAACATTAGAAAAATGTATCGGTGTTTTTATTTGTTACAGGGTTGATAAACATTGGTCTAAGTGAAGGACAAAGAAAGTCTGTCATACTGGCTTCCAATTTCTTGGGAAGGAAAATGGAAGTAGTTCGGATATGGAGTTTCCATCCTGCATTGAAACCCACAGTTTAAATTTGAAGATGAATGAAGACAAGCGCGTAAAAAAGGTCGCGCCACTTCTGCATGCTGAAAAACTGTACTGCTATGACGTCTATAAAACTCTTGGGTACCACTAGCCTATAAAAAGATATCTTCAATTGAGTAATGGTCAATGAAACAATACAACTATTTTACGGTAATCTGAAAAACAAAAAATTTGGATTTCTTCATTCAGAGGTTTAGGAAACATGTTGAAGATATGTGATATTAAGGTTTGAAATGTTAGGTAAATTAAAAACACATATTTTATATATGCCATGTTTATTTGTGCACCAAAATCAAAATAAACGACATTGATTTTTTACTTATTTTACTTAGGTTATTGTAGTGTTATTTACAGTGTATTTCAGAAAGCAATTTTCAATAATTCCAAAGGATCCTTCGATTAAGTTTTATTTCTTTGTAAAGCTATTAAAGTCAAATAAGACGATGTAAGGTTAATTTGTTATTATTATTTTTTTTTTGTGTCAGTTATTACAAGTCTTGATAAGTATATAAGAATTATAAAAACCATACCTAAATAAAAATAAATTAAAAACTAAAGAGCAAAATAATTTTTAACATCCTGTATTCAATAACTGATTTTGAGATTTTTTTTTAAGTTATCTATGTTTTAACAATCTGTGCTTTGAAGTAGAGCTAACATGATAATTATTATAAATTATTATTGTCATATTATATAATAAAACAATATTTCCAATAGATGATCTATGGATTCATTAGATAGAATTCAATAATTCCAAAGGATCCTTCGATTAAGTTTTATTTCTTTGTAAAGCTATTAAAGTCAGATAAGACGATGTAAGGTTAATTTGTTATTATTTTTTTTTGTGTCAGTTATTACAAGTCTTGATAAGTATATAAGAATTATAAAAACCATACCTAAATAAAAATAAATTAAAAACTAAAAAGCAAAATAATTTTTTAACATCCTGTATTCAATAACTGATTTTGAGATTTTTTTTTTAAGTTATCTATGTTTTAACAATCTGTGCTTTGAAGTAGAGCTAACATGATAATTATTATAAATTATTATTGTCATATTATATAATAAAACAATCTTTCCAGTAGATGATCTATGGATTCATTAGATAGAAGTTCCTTTTTCCTGATAACTATTAGAAGAGAACTCAAAGATTTTATTTGGGTCTTGGACCCTCTTAATTGTTTTGCCTTTGAACATAATGTGACGCTCTTGCGACGAACATATTTTGCCTTCTGCGGTTCCTCCATGTCAATGGTTGTACACTCATCAAACTTGAATTTTGGACCTAGAGATTGACAGGAAATAAATATATTAACGGTCATACATTCCGCCAAAGCGATAAGGGCGGTCGGTTAATGAAAACAACTATTAAGACTTAGTGACTATTAACTATGAAAATGAAACTTAACTATGAAAATAACTATTAAGACTTATCCATGCTGGAGCAAAAAACTGACAGATATATATTATATAATTTTAAATATATAAATCTGACTGTATTGTCTGTATAAGTACCATATTTTAATTAGAAAGAGCAATGCCTTATTAAGGCACTTGCTCTTTCTAATTAAATTTAAAAATTAATTATTAATTGTTGCATATTAATTATTGCAGAGTTACAGGGAGATTCAGAATCTAATATAAAAAATACAGGACTGTATCTAAAAAAAATTGAAGCAATGTTGTTTACATGAAAATGAAACGTCGGATTTTAAATTTGAAAATACCGAGTTGAAGAAAGCAAAAAGTGACTATGAAGAAGTGTTAAATTGTTTTTAATTAACTCATTAAATTAAGGCTAGAAAAAATAAAAACGTTTTGTGAATATTTCCAAAACCAGCCGAAGTTTTCAAAATTTGAAAACAACTTTTATAGACTTCTAATTGCGCAACTTTGCCCTAATTTAACCTTCGTTGTATCTCTTCAAATAACCAAGATCCCCATGGTTAAACTCCAAACGATCACCCTGTATTTCTTCCTTTAATGTTACAAAAGTTCATACCAGGTTATAGAAAATTATATACAGGGTCAGAGTCTGGCAATAGGGACTGATAGTTTCCAAAGTCTTATGATAAGGATACCACTCAGAATGTCATCAAAACTTGTGGAAAAAAGTTACACAGTTTGGGCAAGAAAGCCCATGCTGCAATGTACCTTTTGCTTCACATTGTTTTTCCAAAGTTGGTCGAAAATCTAACATTTATAAAATCCTTTGAGTTTTGAAAAGATAAAATTCAAAGTTGAAGTGCCAAATTGCATAAATCCTCTGAAGGACACTTGATGTTGCCCAAACTCCATGGTGTTGTTTGTCAATATTTTCTAGTATCCTATCATCCTGTAGGTTGTGGATGTACCTAAATGTTCTAGGTATATAATATCAGTGTTATTCAACCTTTAATTGATACATAGAAGAAAAATATTGTAAGCATGACATGCTCTATAGGGTCTACAGAACAAATTACTTTGTGCTGTTTATACATCAGAATAACAATATGGCCTTAAGCATAAGAATATGGTTTACTTAGGAATGAGCTTAGGAATAACCTACCTACATTATTATTTAAACATAAAACCATTTAAATTGAAAGATAGCTTAATCCTTAGGTAAGCATTAAGCAATATTTGTTTAATAATCACATGTTTTGGTTAATGCGTAACCAACCATTATCTTATTCTTTCCGAGATTCTTTCATTCTTAAACGTTATTCTTTATTCTCATGAATAAACCCACCATTTATACCTAAAAAAAATAAATCAATGTTTTTTTTTCTCTACATATTGTGTCACTATTTCTGATCTCTATCTAAATCTCTCATAATGTAAGACTCGGAAAACCATCAGTACCCAACAGTTAAATTTAACAGGTAGTTCTAAATTTAGAAGAAAAACAAAAATTAGTTTTGCATAAAGAATAATTTCTAATTACCTGGACTGTGGGAGCAGCATATTTTCTCAACTTTTTCTTTCCCAGGTCTTCTGCCATAAAGTGGCTCCGGATGATGAAGTCAATTTCTCCTAGATGCATAACCCCACAACCAACACTAAAATCTATACCAGAAATTTTAACTACTGGATCCTATAGAAATCTGAAAAGATTTAAAAAAAATTATTAGCTACCTCCAATTCTATTAAATAACTCTTATGACAAGCTTCAACACTTCTTAAATTATAATCCTCCTCATCATTCCTGGGTTGGAATCCATTATTGGTCTTATCATGTTCAAAATATGAGTTCAAAGTTTATGGTAGTTGGTAGTATATTACCTACACCAACAACATTTAAGTAAAAATAAAAATAGGTAGTACTTCATATCATATAAGTAGCTACCTAAATACCTAACTAACTACTTTTCCGATACTCATTCAACTAGATACATATGAGAGAAAATTCCTTTTTCTCTCATATTTATTTTAGAAAAATAGACTTTTTAATAAAGTGCAAAAATGCTAGGTACTGATGTTGCTATAGTACGGCATCTATTTAATTGTGAAGATTTCTTCCAAAGCCTTTAGTTACGCAATATTGCCAATAAAAATGTTATCCCTTAGTTATCTACATACAAATCTACAAGTATAAAAAAAAGTAAATACATACTACATCTACTCACCCCAAGAAAACTCCATCCACTGGAGGTTTTTCAGCATCTCACACTTTTCACACTATGCATTGCACGTTTATAATTTTGTTCTTCTTGGCATCCACGTTTTTTTATGGATATTTGGGCTTGTTAATAATTGCAAATAGAATAATGTTGAAAGGTTCCGGAATCTTCAGTTTCAAGTTTAAAGTAATCATTTAATAGCACAGAACTTAACAGAACAGCAGAAAAAAGCAAAATAGTACAGCAATAAACTGAAAGGCTATTGAAATAATTAAAATTTGAAATTAAAACAACACCAACACAAACTAAAGCTGCTAAAAAGCCAAAATTTACAACTAAAATTGTATTTTTTGGATGCTTACGATTTACAATTTTATAAATTGTACGATGATCAGGAAAAAGGTTCTATACTAACACCAAGCGCTTTTGCATTTTACGTCACGAAAATTATGTCGATGTTGTTTGGCTGAGAAATTCCTTTAGCCAACGTTGATTGGCTCGACGTCGGCAAAAATGAAGCTTAACTGTTTAGAGGACGCATGCGGATTAGTTAGCAACCGGGCTGATCTTCGGGTTCCAAGCTACATTTTTGAGGCCTTGACTACTTCTATATTCAATTGTTTTCTATTTGGGTCCAAACGGCGCCTTATTATTGTGCTTGTTCCAATGCGTATTATTGTCGTGGTCTTCCGTAGTTCTTCTTGGGCAAGAAGTGTATCTCCATGCTTATGACATAAAAACTTCGGCGCATTCTGCAGAATAGGTAAGGGAGCTCTAATAAATAGTTATGTTTATTTTATAGATCATTGTAATGTGTCGTAATGTGTAAATTGTAGCTTTATGTATTTTAGTTTATCTCTACGAATTTTATGCAGGGATTATTAATGATCTTAATGTCTAATTTTGGCATTTTGTGTTTATCATTGTATGATTTAATTTTATATTTACAAACGCTTAGCACGTCTTCCTCCTTTTTTAGCCTTGATAAAGACGTAAATAAACCTCGAAACGTCGGCAATTTCTGCGTAAAGTAGAAGTTTTTTATTCACTGTCTTCACCCCGCTATACCATTTTCCATCTACTATCCTGAAGGACGCTAATCAACTCCACTATATGTAATTAATATTTTGGACCAATTGGCTCCTATCAGATTTTTGACCTTATCAGAATTCTCTGAAAAGCCAATTAACTGTGGGTGCCTTTCTTAAAATTTTACCTGGTTTATGTAGCTCAGATGAGGATTGGAATCAGGGAGGGCTGCCAAGGTTTAAAGAAAAACATCGCCATCCCAATTTTGTGGACTTTGCACATGATATCATTGTTTTATTTTGTACTAAGGACTTCTATCCTTAAATAATGCTATTGTTCTTCACAATCACAACAAACATTCAGTAATCCATAAAAAAATATTAAAGTAGGTGATGCAAAAGGGTATCGACGTATTATTGCAGAGATTTCTTGATTTTATGGCCTGTCAGGCCGTGTCGTTCTTTTTCGGAAATGATGAAATATTTGGCAAGACTCAAGACAGAGTAAAACGAAAAGAGTAAAGTTTAGACATGGGACAATTTAAAACGTTAAAAGTATCATAGCTTTCTCGTTTCGAGTATTAATAAATAACAGAGAAATAAGGCCTACGCCATTTTATCCAGACATGCACGCTTTTCCACCAGTGACGTAGGCCGCCGCTAAGATATGCGCTCCGCCCACATGAACAATCTTCTTCTTATTGTGCACTGTCAGGTCCCCCTGCCGTTGGCAATCACGATGGCGAGCTGATCCCTGTCTTCAGCCACTCTAAACAATTGTTCGACGCTATGTATGCCTGTCCATTCCCGGATGTTCTTTAACCAGGAGATTTGTTTTCTTCCTACGCCCCTGCGGCCTTCTATTTTGCCCTTCATTATAAGCTGTAGGATCCGGTAGCGATTTCTTCTGAGAACATGGCCGAGGTATGCCAGTTTTCGGCATTTATCTGTTGTCAAAAGTTCACGAACTGTCTTTGAACACTGAACCGATTTGCACTGTCTAAAACTGCTTCATTTCTTTGCAAAGCCAGCCATGGTATTCTTAGCATCCGTCTATGTAACCACATTTCAAATGCTTCTAGACGGTTGATTGTGGCAGCTTTCAGTGTCCTCATTTCAGCTCCGTACAACAGCACAGACCAAATGTAACATTTAATAATTATTTGTCTCAACTTCAGGTTCAGTGAGTCATGACAAAAAAAATCTCATCTTCCGGAACGTTAAACGGGCTGTTTCAATCCTACATCTAATTTCCCTATCCGGGTCGAGTTGCTCGGTGATGTAGCATCCGAGGTATTTAAAATTGGATACTCTCTCAACGTTCTGTCCATTTATCTGTAGTGATGCGTTGAGGTATGGCTGACGGCTTAAGACCATAAACTTTGTCTTAGCAACATTTATATTCAGTCCCACTGCACTAGCAGAAATTATGAGACTTCAGAGACCTAGAAGATCATCACATAAAATAGCCGTATCGTCAGCATAGCGAATGGTGTTAATCAGCTCGCCGTTGATTTTGACCCCAATTTCTTTTTCATATAAAGCCTCCTCGAACACTTTGTCAGAATATAGGTTGAAGAACAGTGGAGAGAGGTTCTTAATTATGAGATTAATCTTTTCCATCAACACCACTATCTCTCAATATGTTTATAAGCTTTTCGTGTTGCACTCTGTCAGAGGCCTTTTCATAATCAATAAAACACAAGAAAACATCCTTACGTAGGTCTCGATATTTTTGTAGAAGAACATTCAGAGCAAACATTGCTTCTCTGTTTTATGTAGTTCTACTGGGATGTCATCAGGTCCCGTTGCTTTTTTTTGTAGATTTTATATTAAATAGGATTTCAGATTTTAAGATTTCAGGTTAGTTTGACGTCTATAAAAGTCATCGTGGTCGGTCGTCATCTATGTATCTCCATGCATTAAGAACTTCTTCCTCGTCCATAATGGTTTTGCGTGCGTTGTCCACCAAGATGCTAGGGACTCTTTTGTTAAACAAACCATCAGCTACCTCCCTGACCTTTTTGTACATTTTAAAGATATCATATTGTCTTCTCTCCTGTTCTTCCATTTCCTAGCATCTATCCGCCATCCACTGTTCTTTTGCATTCTTGATTTTGTTCCTTATTTCCTTTTGATTGTTCTTTTATTCCTCTGTGTTGCCATTGCATTTTCGTCTTTCTTCCTTGAGTTTCAGGATCTCTTTAGTCATCCGTGGTTGTTTTTTTGGTTTGGTGTTGTTTGCTGTGTTCTCTTCCATTAATTTAATGAGGTGTCTCGGAATATTTTTCACGTTTCATTTACCGTATTGCTATTTGTTACTGTCATTATGTCGAGCCTGTCGTTCAGTTCGTTTTCCAGCTTATTGGTGTTCACATCGTTTATGGAAGACATGCACAATACCATACGTATATTTTTAATGTGTGTTATTTATCAAGTTTTCATGAGAACATGCTAAATATTTAAATCGATTTAAGTGCCATCTTGTTTCCATGGAAAAATTGCGGGTGTATGATATAAAGAACATTTCACATTTGTAAAATTGCCAATTTTCTGAATTGTGTTGAAGTTTTCCTCAGGGCTCAGTCAATAAGCGTTGTTTGTCACACATCTAAAATGACATTTCTCTAAAAAAAAAACATCCAACAGCCTGGCCATACGAAACTACGAACAAACGAAGTCCGCACCACATTGTTGAGGAAATCAAAGGAGCTGTGAGCATTTCAACATAGAATTTAGATTTATCTAAAGTCATAAAAGTATATAAGGGTCATAAAAAAACAAACCCTTTAAACCACCATCGCGACATCGGGGCGCAATCCATCTTTACACTAATAACTTGACCCAGGTTTGCAAAACAAACTCAACTCGACTGGTGGAGTTCAAGCAAAAATACTTCGTTTCCTTAATTTGTTAAATAATAGTAAATGTCGCTAGTAAAGTTAATGTTAACTAACAAAAAGTTCTTTTTTTTAAGTTTGGGTAACAATGTAAATTATAGCACAAGTTGTTCAATTACTAATAGTATAAATAAAATAATTAGGCGTTGATAATGGCCTGAGAGCCGAAAGTTGTCTTCCAAAAAGGATAGTAATAACAATTTGAACAAAGTATTTTTTTTCCAACTTATTTACAGGGCAAAAATCAGTCCAGATTAACATAAAACAAAGTTAATTGTATTTGGTTCAATTAGGTGTTGGTAATTTCAGTAAAAAAAGTTTATATTCTTCTTGTAATTAGGTGCTCATACCATACATTTTTCATAAGCTCCGTCGTTATTTACGATGAAAAGTAATATTACTTACGTCTTGTCGTTTTTTGCGACTCCTTCCTTGGGCAAATACTACAAAACATTCGCCCATCAAATCATAACCAGCTTGTTAGTGTCAAGGGGATAGAAAAACTATTTTAGCATTTTGGCAACATGCACAATAAAAGTATGGATCAGGATTTTTAACAAATATTTCTCGTAAAGGCATTAAACTCTGTTGATGTAATGTGTTGTTGAATGTTGTAAAACTGTGTTGAGTAAACAACTAATCGAAATATCGACAATACGTTATTTTTTATTTTATAAAAATATTTGATATATAACGTAATACTGGTTAGTCAGCTGGTGATGACTTCTTTTTGGGCAAATTCTTATAATTGGAAGTTATTGTGTTGAGCGGCCTCATATGTTCTAAGCAGTCATATTCTAAAAAATAAATAAAAACATGTTAAAACACTTAACCAAGCCTAAGGCGGCCTTTAGACGATCAATAATATTGTGCAATATTACGAATTGTGCAATATTATTGACCATGTAGGGACCGCCTAAATATAAAATTGTTGCTAAAACATTAATTGTAGATTTCATCGCTGTAAAGGCAAAAAGTTGTTGGTACTTTGATATTTTGTGGCTATTACTATTATTACTATTATTAATATAATATAGGTACCAAGTACCTCGCTGATCTATTGGACAATATAGAGCCTAGTGTTGATGCAAAATAGTCAAAATGATATTTTTGATGTACTTAAACAACGTTTAAAGATAAATATGGTGCAAGTAATAATTAAACCTGATATTTTTCGCAAAGTATAAAAAATAATAATTTACGAGGTAGTTAGTTTTCAACGGTTTTAACTGTCTAACAACTGACATACTTTCAGGAAGATGTATATTTTTCACTGGTTAGATCTTAAAATGTGACTTTTCTTGAAGTTTAAGCTTTCAAGTTCCTTCAAAGCATTTTTTTTAACACGAACATCATACAATTCTTTTCTACAAACGCATTCAAAATTATTCTATGAAAATTGTGTTCCATGTTAAAAGTAATTTACTTTTAACACTAGTGTTAAAAGTAAACTACTTTAAGGCACACATCAGGCAAAGTAAACTACTTGAGCTTGAGCAGCTGTTATTGGTGATCCCAGATATATATTGTACGGTGGATAGTTTGGTAAAGATCAATAAAACGACTACGGGATGTGAACCGTTATAATCATCGACGTTTCGGCTCTAAAACAGAGCCATACTCAACCATCCTCAGGATGGCTCTGTTTTAGAGCCGAAACGTCGACGATTATAACGGTTCACATCCCGTACTCGTTTTATTGATCCTTACCAAACTATCCACAGTACAAAGTAAACAACTTTTAACACTATTGCCTTAAAGTAGTTTACTTTTAAAACTAGTGTTAAAAATAACTTACTATTAAAAAATTGCGTTTCAAGGCACTAGTGTTAAAAGTAAGTTATTTTCAACATTATTAACTTACTTTTAACACCAATGCCTAAAAGTAACTTACTTTGAACAATAGAGCCTTAAAACGCTATTTTTACAATTATACAATACAAACAAATATAAAATATTTTATATGTTCCACTCTGTAGATGTGCAAAGAATATTCACAGCATATTTGGTAAACTTTATTAACAATTGAATGTGCATATTATATAGAGGGTCATCAGAGGATTTATATAGAGAGTTATTAGCTGCTCGATTTTACAGATACAATGCCATTTTGATTATTTTAAATGGAAATACACAAATATTTCCCTACAGTTTAATAGAGTTGAAGGAGCAGATTACAGAAATATATAACTTCGTATATTTATCTCTAGACGTTTCCATTATACAGAGTGGTAAAGTTGTTCTCTCATTCGACAGTCAATGACCCCCATGTATCAAAATTTTATGAAGTTTAACAGAAAAGCTGCTAATCGAGTGAGCGACATAAAATGATGTTCCTGTACATAGAACAATAATATACTGATTTGAAGACGAAATAAATATGCACAGAATGTTAATATACTTATTGTGCTATTCGGTTTTAGGTTATAACTAATATCAAAAATATGATAACATCTTTTCTTAGCTTTCCAAATTTAAATTTTATAACGTTAGAACCCTCAATTGGACAATACGTATGTTAAACGATTATGGCCACCCATTATGCATATTTAACAGCACTTACCATTTGAATGTATTTCTACGTCCTTTATTTCTGCATAAATGTGGTTAGATTGGTCAACGTCCATACCTGGTTTATCGTTGTTGTTATTATTCTTATATGAGTATGTGTTGCTACTTGATATTTTATTAGCATAATTTTCTTCAGTAGGTGTAGAGGGGACAGACCCTTCTTCTAACAGCCTTTCATTTCCCTCCCCGTACAAGTATAAAGGATTGTCCAAAAAATTGTGCCCTAAAATATAAAAACTCATGGAGCTCTACGTTTGAAAATATATTTACCCTCCTAGTACCTGAAACATATTTGTCAGTTTTCTGCATCTGATGAACTTGCCTCCTATATTTATATACGTAAAAAAATACACTGCCACTAACAAATACTAGCATTAGGAGAATCCCCAAACCAAACACCAAGGTTTTGGGATGTTTTAATAAAAAATTCATCTTTTTTATTGCTAGGGAAATAGGACTTTGATGTACGCAGTTATCTCCAAGTTTACAAACTCCACCATTATCGCAGTCATAACAAGCTGGAAATATTCTTTTTATATCTTTATCAGACTTAAGTGCCACTTTTGCAAGTCAAGTTTGACCCTACGTGATGTTTAAACACCAGATTTGACGTGTATATATCGCATTGTTTATCTGTGAAAATCTTTCGTTTGTCTTGAAACTAAGGTTTAAACTGCACTTGTGAAAGCAGCGCTAAGGACGACAATTACAACTATCAGTAAAACTTCAATTTATATTTTAGTCCAAACTCCAGATAAAACTTGGAGTGACACTGAAGATATGAAAATGTCGTGATGAATTGAACTCTCAATTGAAGGTGACGAGTAAAAGATTCTGAAGTGTCAGTAGTTGTAAAACTTTGTTTGAAGTTTAAACTTCAGATCGACAAACATTTACAATTTATAACCTATCGTAAACTCCAAGCTGAAGTTTAACTGACACGACACGTCAGAATCTTTTTCTGACGAAAACACCTTGTCACCTTCAGAGCATTCAAGTGACAGTTGATTTCATCATAACATTTTCATATCTTTAGTGGTACACTAAGTTTTATCTGAAGTTGAAAGTTTAAACTGAAGTTTCACTGATAGTCGTAAAAGTCGTCCTAAGTAGACAACTCACTTTTATTACACGCTACTCCAGCCCAGCCAGGTGTACACAAGCAGGTTCCATTGGTAGCCACACAAATGGCCCCATTGTGGCAATTGCAGCTTTCGGTGCAATCTCTACCGTACTTATCTTCAGGGCACCTCTGAGAGCAATCGCTTCCTGACCAACCCTCTAGACACTCACATGTGCCATTATTAGCGTCGCAGAGGGCGTTATTGAGGCAATTACAGATTTTATTGCAGTTCTTGCCGTAGGTACCATTGGGGCATCTTTGGGAGCAGTCGGAACCAGTCCAGCCATCATCACAAAGACAGGTACCACTGGCATGGTGGCAAGGAGCCCCATTTTGGCAGTTGCAGGTTTGGGAGCAATTCTTTCCATATGTGCTTTCAGGGCACTTTGTGGAACAATCGTTGTCCAACCAACCTTCATTGCATACGCATGCTCCACTTATGCGATCGCAAGTTTCTTCGCTGTTTATGCAGGTGCATTTCGATTGACAGTTCACACCATAGGTTCCTTTTGGGCATAATTTGTTACACCTATTTTACTCAAAAATATAGTCTGCACTACTATAAAAATTTATTGATACTCACTGTATACCTGTGTAACCCGGATGGCATGTACATTCTCCAGTAATGTGATGACATGTTCCATTCTCACAACGACATTTTTCTAGACATCCTTCTCCAAAAAATCCCGAGTCACATATTTTTTCACAGAAGTGTCCAATGTAACCAGGGTCACAGACACACTCACCGTTAAACGGATCGCAGGACGAATTGCTCCTACACGTGCAAACTTTGTCACACTCATCTCCATAAAAACCTTTTTGGCAACCTATATAACCTAATCGTGTCTTTATTGCTAAAAAAGTGTGTTATTAGGTCCTTACTGAAAGTGCAATTTGGTCCTCCATAAGTAGGTTTACAGTGACACTTGTCAGGAGCTACGCACTCTCCATTCGGACACCCGCTGATACACACAGGCACACATCGGTCCTCAGCAGCGTTTCTAATGTATCCAGGGCAGCACTCATCAATTTCCCGTCTTGTCTGTATAATTTGCGTTTTTTGGTCCATACTGTAGACAATCTTAGAGTTTTCGCAATTAACTTGGTTCTCGCACGAAAACATGGGCTGGGTTTCATTAACATGTTTGACTTCGGTATGTCTAAAAAGTGGATTTTGTTATAGGTGTTAAATCTATTTGTATTCTCGAAGTTTAACTTACTCTTCAATCTTTGTACAAATATTTGGTCCTTGGAGTTTTGTAAAAGTAGCACTGCTTAAACTTAGCACAATTAGAAGTATAGTACAAATGGACAGTGTTTTTTCGTCCATTGTGTTTATTTATTTAGAGTGGCCACTCTTATCAAGAAACTATTCTTAATTCATTGATGATCACTTGAAATGCTGAACTATTTTTATGAAAGCTCGAACCACTTGCTTACCAAAGCAGAAGACTTCAGGGAAGTACCCCTTAACAGCCCGAGAATAATACGCCGTGTTTCCTACATTCGTGGTATTCACATCACAGATCAGTTCATGGACTCAACTGCGTGTTTACCATAATATTTTGTTTAAATTGGCAAAGGAAACATGGATATCTTATCATCTTCATGCACATTCTAATCCATCTTACTGATAACAGTTTATAAGGTTAAAAATGATCATTAAGTAGACACTTAAGTGTTTGTATATCCCATATTATAATATTTTGGTTTCGCGTCAAAATAATAATCTTTCTGTTCTTGAAAAATAAACTAAACTGCTGGCCAATTGCTATGCAACACTTGATTTTTGCGCCAAGTTTCAGAGAGCTTCACACTGAAATGGACCAAGAGATTTTTTCGACCGAAGCGAATCTGAGTAGAACTGTCTTTGCCCTTAGTACGTATGTTTAAAGAAGGCAATTATTTCTTATTTTCTCTGTACGGGGTGTTCATTATAAAACTTCATCCAGCAGACTTTTGTTTCTCCATCCTTTTCTTTTGACCTTTCATAGCCAATAGATGAAGTTTTATAATGAACACCCCGTATAATTTCACCTACTTTAAACATACCTCGTAAATTAGTACAAAAACGGGTCTACTCTCAACATTAGTGGAAAAATCGAGTGTTGGAAAGCAATTGCCAGCAGTTTATATACGGAAATGTTTTTTGTGATATGTAGATCTATATCTAGATATAGATTGCTGATATGAATTTGGATTTAATAGAATGACCTCCACTAACTAACTTCTCTGATATATTTCCCATCATTTTTAATCTCGAGGCACTAGGTTTTATTGACCCTGACCTTGTTTAATCAAATTGGTAACTCTGTATGTGCCCGGAAATACTTAGTGGATGAACATATATAAAATAAGTTGATAATAAAATAAAATGATGATAATGTATTGCGTTCCCTCAATTAACAGAAGTAATGGTTTTGCAGGTTTGGGACAAATAAAACTCCCTTGTCGTTTGAATAAAGACCAAGGTTTCGACGTTTAATTTACGTCTTCTTCAAGGCTAGAAGCAAATACAAAAAACACAATAAATAATTGAAGAGTGGTCAACAAAAATATATAAAATCAAAAAACGTTTAAAAATATTAAAATGTTTTGCTTTGAAAAACATGTGTTCTACCCTAATATAAGTCCACAGAACCTCCGCTCTATATTACAATTTATTATTTTTTTCTTTTGAAATAAGATAAAAATATTTATACAAAAGCTAACTTTGTAAGTAAAAACTCAAAAAAAGAATCCTTAAAAAAAACAGCATTGAATAATTTAGAATAACTTAAAAAAAAACACATAAAACAATATGGACGGGGGGAAAATATAATCCAATGTTTTTTATAAGTATATAGAACCTCCGCTCTATATTACAATTTATTATTTTTCCCTTTTAAACAAGTTAAAAATATTTATACAAAAGCTAACAACTTTGTAAGTAAAAACTCAAAAAAAGAAACCTTAAAAAATGAATAAGGCTTCAAGACGTGTGTATGGTGCCAGTCCTATACTTCAATAACACCATACCGTGTTTAATTGTTATAATTATTCTATGTTAATCTGATCTAGCTGAATTCAAAAAATGAAAACGATTTTCAAGATTTACCTTTAGTTATTTAAGTTGTAGATGTGGAGTGGACACGATATCAAACTCGGTAATATTCAAAATTCAAATTGAATTCAAGTAGGTATGTGCTGACAAAAGGTCTGGTCTTCATCTTGGTCACAAATAATACAAAAACATACCAAGATAAAAAATTATAACAACTACAGAAAGATCCAAGATTCTTGTTTTTGAAGAAAAAGACCCAATAGAAAGCAACAACGAATATCGCTGTTTTATTGATACTATCTGCAAGTCAAGATCTTCAAACAGAGTAAGTGAAGCTTGTCCACTCCTAGTGCTGCAGCATACACATAACTCATTCACTAATTTTTGACATTCGTTACCTTCATCGTTACCTTTGAAATCTTAATTTTTTATATTGATTGGTTGATTGATTAGTTCCAAATTTCTAAATCTGTTGTGCCTCAATATCAATTAAAGTTCACTCAGAAGATCCAGTCCCTTCAGAAAATCCATTATCTTCTTGAGTGAGATTTTGTGGAAGTCCGGTGATCGGATGTGTATTCTTCCGAAGTTCTGGTATCTTTGAGCTGCATGATATTCATTCAGGATGTGTTCTACAGTCTCATCATCCTCCATGCACAGTCTGAAGTCGGCATTGTCTGCAAGACCTATCCTATGCATGTAGTGTCTTAATCGACAGTGCCTAGTCAGTGTACAAGCCGATAGCGGCTTTAAGCTGTTGTCTGTCGTGGTTTAATAAGTTTTTTGTCGTTTTTTCACAGGGTCCTTGTATGAACTCCTTTGAGTGGACCAGGCCTGGGCCGTCTATCCAGTAACATAAGAACGGACTGACGGTCTTTGTGACCTGGAATCCAGACTAAGGTTAGCGCATTATGCTCCCCAATGTGGTTCAGGATGTTTCGACATCCCCAGACAGTTCTCGAAGAGATCCTCTTGGAGTCAAGTGCTTTTATTTTTTATATACTGCTGCTTCAAACGTTTTTCTTTATCAGTCAAACTAGTGAACTCTAGTTTAGAGAGAGAAGTAGGAGGAAAGGTGTTGAGAAGCAACACTATTCGGGAAAAATATGGTGTCACCTGTCACCTGTGCTGTGATGTAGAAAAATTGATGAGAGAAATGATGGATGTAATGCAGAACGCATGGAACGGTAAGGCATTCTTCAAAATTGCATCTAATGCGGCAGCACGATTTCTGAAGAATCTGAGAGTGCAAACCTTACAAAATTGCTCACTTACTTCTCCTTATTTTAAAAATCAGATGCTCAGCACTAGACAAGTGAACATAAGTTTAAAAACGGTATTAAGAAGACTAAAGGAGGTCGGTTTAAAGCCAAAAGGTCTTGCTAAAGTCCCTAGGCCTCTCTCACGTTACAAGATCAGACGGTTACAATTTGCAAGGCCTGACACTGATTGGAATGAACATCAATGTGGAAATGGATACCGATGGAACAAGAATACAATTATGGAAGAAGCCAGATGGACGTGGTCGCGTATACAGAAGGTCTGGAGAACGGTTTGCAGAATGTAATCTTGAACAAAGCATTAGCTTTGTGCAAGCATTAGTTGGTAGAGTCGCTCGGAACTTGTTGAGGTAAACTTAAGAATGAATGCTGACTATGATGAAGACTGAAAAATGAATGCTGATGAATGATGTTTTACCATATATCTGCTTTATTGAGTACCATAACTTTATGCTAATGCATGATAATGTATTATTTTTATTCATTCTAACACCCATGCCGCAAGAACAGTGAACCAATAGCTTGAGGATGTCGGGATTGAGGCCCTAGAGGGGCCACCAATGAGCCCTGATGCTGATCCCTTAGAACATCTATGAGACATCGTCAAAAGGCATATACGAGCAAGAAATCCAGCTCCTAACACAATTGCAGAATTAAGAATTGTTGCACAGGAAGAATGGATTCGAATTCCACAAGAAACCATCCAAGATGTTTTACGGAGCGTGGCTAGAAGAATGCAACCTTTTGCCCGAGCAGTGTTATAATGTCGCTGTTGTTTCACTAAATCTTATAACTAAAATCAGGCTGTTTTATTAATTTATCTACGAATCTATTGTAAAAGTTCAGTTTGTAATTTATTTGGCTCTAACATACGCAATTTACTCCAGTGCAAGACATCTAGCTATAAAAACTTTGAAAAGTATTAAAGAAAAATAAAATAAAAGCTGTTTTCGATCTTTTAAACGACTGATTAACCATCATTTCTCCAGCTCTAACTGTGCCCATCCCTGACTAGTTTCGCCGTATATACGGCTCGTCAGTGAGGCTTTGACACAATTTTCAGAAATGTGGAAATGGTTTTGAATTGATCTCTTAAAAGTAAGTGCAATTCTTTTCAATTACAATACCTCATTCTGTGACTCTGCTAGTTTCTGAGATCACTTCGCTAAAATTCGAATGAATTCACCCTGTGTGGTTAAACAAATTTAAGAAAAAATATATATATATATATAAAAATATATAAAAATTCGGGTAGCATGGAACGCTTCAGCAAATGTGGACCTTTTGTGTACTTTGCATTTTGTAATTACGCAATAAATTTATTTATTTAATTTATTTATTTATTACTCATTTAATCTCCCAATAGTCACAAGTAATTGCAATTAATAATATGCTATTAACAATAATTACTAAACATATTTTTACGTAGTAGCAAAAAATTGCTAATCAAACTAATTTGCATACGTATGTATGTTTTAACAGATAGTTGCTTAAAAAAGCGATTTTTTTATGACAATCAAAAGTTGGGACTCACAGGATAAAGGTCCGCCCAGGGGATAACATCCATGATCGACTTTAAGAAAACATCCTCCATAATTTTACTTATGGTGGTTTCTAATACCGGCTTCAGTTCTTCGAACAAAACATCCGCATTATCGTTAATTACTTTGTTAGTTGCCAAAGCTGGAACATTAACAAAAACAAATTTAAGAAACGTCCATTTTTAAACAACATGAGCATGTTACCTAGTTCTTTGTTTCCTCCAAATAGACCCTCAAAACGTACTTTTGGTTTTTGCACCTGAATTGAGCTATTTGTCGTTACGGGGGCCAGATGGACCTTCTTGTCAGAGAGGGTGGTTTCTTTGTATTTTTGATAAACGAATACGTCACACGACTCTAATAAATACAACTTAAAATCAGGTGGGTGTTAAAAACTCTAAGATAAGAGAACGTTAGAGTGGGCAGTGGTTATATCATAAGTATTTAATTGAAATATGCGCATGTGTTATAATAAACATCACCTTGAAATTCAATATCTGGAACAATATCTCCCTATTAAAAAACTAAAGAATCAAACTCCAAGCTTAATCTTTCTAAAGCGTGCTAAAAAATAATATCTTCTTTAATAAAAATTCCACTTTTCATTTTTGAAATTCTCATTTAAACATTGATTTTTCCAACAGCAACCCTTTTTTCCTTTTTTCTCTCCCACAAGCCATCCATACACACAAGTTGTATGGATGTTTTACGTGTGATGCTGGACACTTCATGGTCTAGTGGTTTTCGCTGACCCGAGTCCACCGATGTAAAACGTCTTAACTACCCAACAACTTCCAAAAAAATCTATCTTTAAGAGATCGAGATATATGACAAAAAAACTTTTTGGTTTAAAGCCGTGAGAGTATTTTGTGGTTTTGCGCTTGGAAATATTGGCGTTCTCCATTATGTTTACTTTACAATACAATTAAAAAAAATGTATATTGTTCTTTTTTTTCACTGTTATCTATACCTAGCATTAATGTTGTATTTCCTCCGGTTGTTTGTATTTTGTAGTTTTAATGAAGGCACAATTTAGTGCCGAGAAGTCAATAAACAACACCAAAGAGCATGTTCTCTCCGTATATTTCTACCAAGGACCATATTCCAAGAATAAAACCATAATAATGCAACGAGAGTCCAAGAATACCCAAAACATTTAAGCTTAAGTATTTAATTAGGTTAATGAGTTTGTAGGTTGCCTTTGGTACCAATTAAGTACATCAAGGAAATTACTATATTTATAACGATAAAAGCATCTATATTTTACCTATTTCTGCTATAAATTGTCCTTTGCCCTCGATAGGCGCTATAAGGATGCGTCCTGTCACCAAATAGTCTCCACTTAGAACCACGTGGGGAATTTTAGATTCACAAAAAAATTCCAAACCAGGAACATTAAAACTAAAAAAAAAGTTTATCATCTCATACTACGAGCGAAATAAAAAATGCTCATTACTCAAATCTGTGGAACCGGTAATTGGTTAAGCCGTGTGCTGAAATGTTTGTTAGAATGGCCTTGAAATTCAAGGCCGAGGTTCCCTGCTGCAACTCCATTTTGGAGATGATAAAAGGTTCGAAAGGGGGTATTCTTAGTTCCGAAACTCCCCTTGCTAGATCAGAAGAATCTTAGCCCAGCTCTATCCTCGTATGAAACTTACCCAAATATGGTCTAATTTGTTCTGTAGCATTTAGAAGACACTGGTTTAGTTGCGGATCATTTCGGAAACACACTGGGATATATTCGGCTGAAAATTTCCAATATTGACCATATGTGGTTAATAATATGCACCTGACTTACGCCTTCCGTAATTTTTTTTGGTACTAGCACAGATATTAATTAACATCATGCACAACACCACATTGAGACGCAAAAAGTGAAATTTAAAAATATTGTGCATTTTTCCTGACAAAGTTTATTTTTATTATATCATAGAAGCTGATGGAAGGAAACGTTATAAGTAGTAGTTTATCCCCTATCATTAAATACTGCTTTTTTTCATTTTGTTGCTAATTACATAACTATCTGAAACAGATAATTATTGGTGTGGACATAAAATGATAATTTATCATGCATACTATCTTACATTATTTTATTATTGTTACATACTATAAAGATTACATACATTTCCCATTTCTTCACATAAAATTATGTTGAAGACTAATCTCAAATTTAACTTTTTAACTAAGTAGGTGTTCAAGTAATTTTTAGTTGTTTTTAGTCTTGAAGATTTCTGTTTCTGTATTATTTTAAATTAAAAACACCTCTTCTCGTTTTACTTTTCACTTTATTTTCTACATGTAATATCTAGATTTAATTGAGGTCTACAGGAACAATCGAGAAGGTTTGATACTTTTGACTTCACTCTACTTATTTTATACTGCCCTAAAATCTTACTACTTATTAAAACTTTTGTTTATTAAACAGTTGAATACTTATTATCTAAAAGGTATGAAACTAGTGCCAAATGATTTTCGAAGTTCAGAACACAAGGGAAATGGATTCTTAAGAAAGACGAGGGGAGCCATCAGGCTATTCAAAAGGCCACTGAAATGTAAGCTATAGAATAAGAAGAAAGTACCTGAACCTACTTTTACAATATTCACAAAAAAATGAGCCTAGTAAGGCAGCCTCACCTGAATCGCTTCCTACGTATACTCGTAGGAAAGTAACGCTAGTGGAAGGTACAGAAAACAAATAGAAACAAAATATTAAAAAGAAATGGTGTTTAACCGCCAAGATCAAGTCAGAAAGCCTGAAACCACTATTAAGCTCGTTTTAGAGTGGCCTATTTCTTGTACAAGAAATGGCTCAATATCTTGAACAACTCAAATAGGACAGTATCATACAGTAAATTGTGAGATTTTTGGATTGGATCTTAAATTGGTTGGAAAATAGAATCTGTTCTAATCCGAGACAATCTCTAGGCCTAAGACATGAGCATTATTGAACGAGTTGTTTGTGTATCTATCGTGATCATAAACTTATTAAGAATCGTGGTTTTTGTTGCTTCCAATTTTATTGTGAAAAGCACAGATTATAAATAATAAAGCAGTCAAAATTTTTTTATGGTTTAAGTTTTCGTTTTTCGATTAAAAACTTTTTCAAAATATTATTAAAAACATATCCCAGAAAATAACAAACAAATATTATTAAGCGAATTGTGCGGCAACTTTAAAAAAAATTAATTACAGTAATTAATATAAGAAATAATTGTTGGAGTTTGCAGCCTGAAAACCGCGGAAAACTTCTTACCGGCGTTATATCATATATTATGTCAAAATCTGGCAAAGTATCTTATGATTTGGGCAATGTCATCTGTGAAACCCTTTTCAAACGCGTCATATTAATGTCAGTTCTTTATAGTTTTGGGCCATTTTCTTGGCTAGTTTATTACAGAAAATATATTGAATTTTTAACAACTTTGTTTCAATAACAATCCAATTTATTGTCCCAGATTTTGTACAAGAAATATGTCAGTCTAAAACGAGCTTAATAGTTAATGTGAAACTACTGCGAAAAAGAAATTTTATAGAGTACAGATATCATAACTCTAACATCTTTGAACGAGCAAGTTTAGCTGAAAAGAATCTATCTCAGAAACTGAGAAAGAAAAGTCAACAAATGATGTACTAAAAACTTGTGGGGGAAGAGATGGTTCCGATATCCTTCTGCTTCTTATTCACTTTATTTTTAATAATACAGTAGTTTCTGGTAGATAACTTACCCTCCTCCTCCTTTAGTGACAATTCTTCACTTTTTTTCTTCACTTCACTTTTACTTCGCGTTATTTCTTGCACGTCTTCGAGTAGTTCATGAATTTTGTGTTCGGATTCTTCAGATTTTTCTGCGTCAATAACCATAGGTAGTGCCTCTTTCTCAGCCTCTATAACAACTTGTGCAAATTCTTGTTTGACGTCCTATTTCTTCTTTAGAATTAGTTTTTAAATTACTTTCGTAGGAAGATCTTCCTCGATAACAACCTCTCGTGTTTGCTATGGGTCTTCCTTAGGAGCATGTGTCCTAGGAACCCCTTCAATTGTAACCATAGTTTGAGGTTTTTTAATTTTTCCTTTTTAAAAGCAATTTCAGTTTTTTCCTATTCTAACTAACCATCAAAATATCAAAACAAACCCTACTGTTTAGGGTTGTTTGCCTTTCGGTTGTACTGTAACAATTCTTTTCTTTTCTTCCTTGTCGCCTTTTATTGATTTTTTTTATGTTTTATATTTTTCTATTGTATGTCATATTTCGTTCTACGTTTTGCTTTTCATTTTTTTTTATTGATATAAATTCGACTTTTTATTGGGATTTCATTCTTTTGAGATTCCAACGAGTGAACAATTGAAAAGTATATTATGTAATTTAAAAGAAAAAACAAAAAAACTGTATTTTCTGACCATTAATGATTCCTGATTTTGTAAGATTTTATATGATTTTGGTTCGAATAGAACCAGGACTCAAAAATAGATGATTATTGAAAACAGTTGGTGAAGTTAGCGGGATTAGGACAAATAATGCACCTCTTCTTTATTCGAAAATGGCCGACGTTTCGACTGTTTATTTAGTCTTCATCAGGGCTAAAACCCAATGAGTTAAATAGTAACAAATCCCTGGGCACAACATAAAATTGCAAATACTGTTTGTTACATAATGGAACGTAAAATCATATATATCTATTACATCTATAAACATTTTTTTAAAAATTAAAAAAAAATTAATAAAATTAAATATACAGACAAATTATAAACAACTACAAGATCTAACATTTGACAATTAATGACAGTATCAAGTAACCAGTAAACATTGAGGCGTACATTACGGAAGACAGAACTTACCTATTCTCACTTAGAGAGGGTAGTCATTTAAAATTCTATTCAAGATGGTTAAAATAGCAAACTCCATTCGATTGTTCGGTGACCCTGGTATCTTAGGCTCGACAAACTACACGTCCGCCGCACAAGGTACAAAACTTGCGAATAATAATATTTGCTTGGCACTATCGCCCATTATACAGATGTAGTACGTTCATGACGAAGGGGCCGCTATCAAGTGTCGATCACTCTAAGTTTCCTAGCCAACAATCCAGATGGAAGGTTGAAAAACAATTATGGTTCTGTTAATTTTTTCTTTTATGTTTATTATGAAGTCTTAGCAGATGTTCATAGTGGCTGCTAAGGCCCTGTGTGTCGATTCTAAAATTGACAGTGTTATTTAATTTTATTTGTATCATTTTCGAAATGTTGCGTTTTTTATAATTGTGTTCCCGGTCAACAATGGAAACTTTCGAGAAATCGAAATTATGTGTGGTGACAAAATGGTGATGTGCCAATGCCGTCGTCTCACCCCTCTCAAGACTTTCCTCGCGACAGTCGTACTTAGATCCCGCGAGGGAAGTCTTGAGAGGGGATAGATGTAATAGATATATATGATTTTACGTTCCATTATGTAACAAACAGTATTTGCAATTTTATGTTGGGCCCAGGGATTTGTTACTATTTAACTCATTGGGTTTTAGCCCTGATGAAGACTAAATAAACAGTCGAAACGTCGGCCATTTTCGAATAAAGAAGAGGTGCATTATTTGTCCTAATCTCGCTAACTTCACCAACTACTTACAACTTAAGGACGCTAATTACAACAATGGATTATTAAAAACATTTTGGTCCGAAAAAAGCCTTTTCTAAATTTTTGGTAGTTTTTACAGGATTGTGGCAGGTAAAATTAGAAATATTTTAAATTAGCGATTCTATCTATTTTTTTTTTACAGATTTTTTCTGTATATTTTGCCTAATCCAGATTATTTCTTTCGGTTCTGTTCGTCATTTTTTATTTAGAATATTTTATTTTTCAATGATTGTCCATATATTTCTAATCTTCTTTGTCACGTTTTCTGCAATGTTTTGTTTTTCTATTTTGTTTAATTGCTCTAAATTAGATTTTTTATTTGGTTTTTATTCGTATAATATGAAAATCAACTATAATTGCAAATTGATTTGCATTGAGGCAATTTGGGCCTACATCCATGCTTTTTAAATAAATAATTTTTTCAAGGTTTTACACTGTTTTGCTCAAAATAAAACTTCTATACAAGCCAAACATTTTTCATTGCGAAAATTTTGGTCAAAAAAAGAAACATTTTTAGCAAAGCTTTTAGACTGTTTTGCCTCAAAATTAAGAATATTTTAAATTTGTTCCGTTCGTTATTTCTACGGAAGAGCGGTGAGATGTTGTACAGAGCAGGGGTAGGCGACATACACCAGCGTATTACATCTAATGCTGCATGGCAGATGGTTCTCAGTTCGAGAAGCAGCCCATATTGCTCTGTACCTCGCAGGTTATCGGAACCAAAACGAAGTGTAGGTGGTCACCAATTTGTCGATCAACCCATCTGCATACTAGTTTCGGGGTCTACCCCTCATCAGTACAGCTTTGGCTGGTTGACAAATTGGAGATCGGGAGTTCGTCAAAAATCTACGGAAGAGCGGTGAGGTGTCGTACAGAGCAGGAGCAGGCTTGTACATAGCAGCAGCCCCAATTTGTCGACCAGAAAAAGCTGTTTGATGAGGGGTAAACCCCAGTAACGTACCAGAAATAAAATTTGAATGGGTGATCTCAGTGACTTTGTACTACTAGACCCAGGCATGGCGACACCACTTGTTGTAAATATAGCATCGACGAATTTATATAAGCCTGTCTCCTTCGTCGTAACAAAACTCCCAATATTCTGTCGTGGAACTGGCACAATTAGTGACACCAACGATGACATACGAAGTTAAAAATAGAGTATTCCCATCCTTTGGTTTCTTAATAAGAATGTAAGGATAGCAATACTCTCAGAGCAGTCTTCCGAAAACGCTATTTATTATAATAAAGAAAGGTCAGAAGATCAGGAAACGTCATGCATACGTCGGTGCTTGGATCGTTGTTTTGACAATAAACGGTGCCACAAGAGAGATAAGCTTAACGCAGATACCCTAATGTAGAAAGAGATGATCAACAAAAAGAATGTTGGCGGTTTAGCCATACGTAGGCCTAGTAGTACGAAGTCACTGGTAGATCTATAGTCAATAAACCAACGAGACTCACTTTCTTATTTCTTTATTCTCATCATTTCACAAGAACATGAATTTATATTATAAACTTATCACAGCAATACATAAACACACAATAAAAACATATCGATAAACAATTGCCCAATACTCCGAAATACTTATTAAGTCTATTATAATAGTAAATACATGTATGTATTTAAATCTTTATAAATTCTTCGACTGTATAATAATTATAATATTATGAGATATGCTAATGAACTTATTGCTCTGCAATACACTAAGTAAAAACTTTATTTAATGTACTCTTAAAATAGGTGTATAAATTAAAGGATATAATTTGTAAAAAATTGTAAATATGAAATATAGCTGTTTATCTATACATGTAAATATAAAATTGAATAATAATTATTATTAATATTTCTCTTAATAATTAAAATCTAGCGGAGGACGTTTGACATAAAATTCGATATAAATATTTAGGGGCAACTCTACTAACTGCCGTCAACTATGACATACGTGTCCCTCTGTGACAGGTAAGTGATTTTTTTACACCACATAAGATATCTGCAGGCAATATGGCCACTTTTCACTTAACTTCGTAATATGAAATCTGATTACTACAGAAAATGTGCAGTCAACATATTAGTAGTGGTATGTTATAATAATTAGTACTGCCTGTTATTGAAAGGCAAAAAAGGGCTAAAGGTAGATAATTATACTGTTTTGTTCAATAGAGTGTTGTGTGTGGATGATGTAACTAGCAATTTTCACTGAAGAATTAGTAAAAGTCAGTCATGAAGTTCAGCGTGTACGTATCAAGGTCATAACATGTTTCCTAAAAATATCACTTTTCATTTTATTAATTGCCATTTACACGTCAGAAAGAAGCACATGTATCATAAAATAAGTAAGTTACCTGAGATGGATGGTTTGAAAGACCTGATTGATCATTCGCCTTTTAATAACACACATTCGAAAAAGGCAGTAAGAATGTCTGAGCAAATACGTTACTGACGACCAGTGGTGCAAACCAATGGCAAATTAGAGATGGAAATCTATGAATAACGTATTATTATAATGAATATATGACAACATCAATCGTATTACTCCGCACTAATGCTGAAACACGCTGATCCAGGCCACGTTTGTTTCAATATCAGGGCTTATTTTTTATCACTTAATGAGATATGTACAGAGTGGACGATCATTGTCACTACTTTTAGACAGAGTGGAAATCCAATGAATAAAGGAATAGAAAAGATAAGAATGGTAATTAAATACCATTTTTCTTACAATAACTTTTAGAGTATCTCGGTATCATTTTTAGTGAACATCCAAAAAAGACATAATTCAACTTATTACATAAGAAAATTGTGTAGTAAATCTAATATGCTCTGTCAAACTCCTTATCAAAAATACGTATCCTAGTCCGATAAATACATGCATAGGATCTAGTTAAAAGGAATGTAAAGGTATAAAATATGTAAATATATATCTATTTATACATTTATAAAAAAGAAACGTTGGCACGTTAATTTTGTTTGTTTTAGGAGCTCTTTAGGAACCTCACAGAGGAGCTTCTATACTGGAGAGACTAAAATTTGGCAATAAAACAGAGCTTATTCTCAATTAACCATTACAATTCTTAGAGAAATGTATGCATGGCATATAAAAAAAACCGTCCGAGTATATAATAGCTATTAATGATGTAAGTGCAATTTTAAGGCCTGATTTCCTTACAAGCACCCTTAACACTAATGCCATACAATATTGTTTCTACAAATGCATTAAAAATGACTCTTTCGATTGAAATTTAAACAGTAAATACTTTCAATACTAGGCCAAAAACGATATTTTTAATTGTTCATTGTTCATTGCGTGTTAAAAGCTGTATTTTTAATGTGTTTGAAGAGAAATGGTTTTTCACAATTTTACAAAATTAGATTCAGCAGTGCCCAATAATTATGCACGAAAATTAGTCAAAGTGATTGAGATCTGCCTTTGTTCCTTTGATATGCAAAAATTGTATTTTAAATTAAATTGCTTGGACTCAACACCTATTAATTGCAGTCACAATCTAAAAGAAATATAGGTACTTTTATTTCCTCAATAATCATATTGTTATTGAAAAAGTAAATTCAAGCAACCGAAGTTTAAATGGGCTTTCACTCTTACCTTGAGAGTAGATAATAAATTCGTTTCATACTTATGGTGTACCGTTGTACATTTGTCTTGAACTCACCTAATAGGGGGTAACCTGGATTTCCATCTTATAATCAAGGGAATCTTCTTGCGGGCCTTGACCATTTCCTTTTACTGCTTTCAAGTTGATAGTTTCTTTAAATGCTTCCAAGGGGTGAGATTATTTCAGCTTGAGTCGAGGAAAAGTTAAACTTAAGTTTAAGTTTCCTCGACTCAGGCTAAAACAATCTCACCCCTTGTAGGCCGTAAGATTGTTTTGGCCTGAATCGAGGAAGTTTAAACTTAAGTTTCACTTCAAGTTTAGGTTTCCTCGATTCAGGCCAAAACAATCTCACCCTTTGTAGAGTATAAAATTGTTTTGGCCTGAATCGAGAAAGTTTAAACTTAAATTTAAACTTCCTCGAATCAGGCCAAAACATTATAACCCCTTGTAGGAATTTAAACAAAGTCTTAACTTGAAAGCAATAAAAAGCAATGGTCAAAGAAAGCAAAAAAATCCTGTGATTATAAGATTGAAATACAGGCTACTCCTATGAGGTAAGTTCAAGTCAAATTTACAACGTTACAATGTCTAAAAGAATTTTAATAAAATTCATCAAAATGTCCACCAGTATAAAACGTGACATAAAATGCATAGGTATCTCGAATCAAAAACAATATTCACTTTTGACCATAGATTTTTTAAATCTCTCAATTCCACTACTCTTTTATTCTCAAATCCGTTAATACATATTATAAATGTTGCAAGACATTTCTCTATTATATTATAGTTATCTTGCCTCGCAACCCTTGAAAGTCATGGAATAGAGTATATTGTTTCTGATTTGTTTTGTTTTGTACTTACCTAAAAAACATCATAATATCTAAACGCTTAAGACTATATGAAATGTTACCTAAAGTTACTCTGTATCCGATTTGTCCCCTTTACTTAGATCTCTTGAGCCGAAGGGTGAGGGCATTCTCTGATAGTGGGGCTTCAACGTGCTCACCGGTCTCGTGTAGTCTAAATGGTCGTACTCAGTTTCTATAAAAAAAAATATATATATAAATGTTTATAAATGTATGAAAAAAAAAACTGGAATGTACATGCCCACTTTTGAAGCACAACGTGTTTCAAGGGTACGTAGGTACTGCTTGGAATGTTTACGTATTTTGTGTATCATATGCAGGTATATAGGGTGACTCAGTTTTAAGTGCCCAAACTTTAATGACGTTTAAAATATTGACAGTTTGCATTATACGCTAATGTCCAAGGCTTCGTTTACAAAATAGAGTGAGTTGAACTATTTTAAAGAAATTGTTTATATGGAAATTTGTCCGAAAATTATTGTAACAGTTTACTATCCAGGCACCACCTTATTTTTAGATTGTTTGTTATATTATGCTTAACAGTAGAGAACTAATTCGTTGTCAGAAAACATTCCAACGATTTACACATCTCAATTTTTTGCAAAAAGAGCTGTGCTTTGATAGTAAATAGTAACAGTTTACTAACCAGGCACCACCTCATGTTTAGTTTTTATGTAGAAATTTGGCTCAAATGTGCTGAAAAAATGGGGGTTTAATAAATAATCCATTGTCGGAAAGCCAGCCAAATTTCACACACGACTATTTTCGGTAGAAATAGAGTCCAATAGTGCTCAGACATTAAATGAATGCTTACTAATCTGTTGGCTATTATCGCTATGTAATGTGTATACGTTATGTATACCTTCATTAATCACAGGTTAGGCATGAAGCACGATATAGATTAAGGCCTAAAGTCTAAAGTTTAAACCGCTTCCAAAACAGTCCGCTTTGTCCCAAACAACAGTAACGAAAGGAAAACTCAACTGAATTAACTTAACCAAAGGAAAACATAACGGAACTGAACTACTAACCTGAACTAACCAAAGCACCCCGTGGGCGGATAAAGCGGCTCTTCTGTTTAACACAAAAAGGCCATAATTAATAGATCTCTTCGTCCCAAACTACATACAAACTACATAACTGAAAAACTAACCTGAACTAACCAAAGAAAAAACATAACTGAAGTAACCTAAGCTAACCTAACCTAAGGAAGCACAAAACTAAACTAACCCGAACTAACCTAACCAAAGCACCTCCCACAGGAAATAGGAAAAAAAGCGCCTTGTTGCATATTAACCAAACCAAAAGAAAAGCATAACTGAACTAATCTAACCAGAAAAAGAACGTAACTGAACTAACTTAACCAAAGGAAAAATCTAACTAAACTAACGTAATTAAAACAAAAACATAACTGAACTAACCTAACCAAAGAAAAAACATAACTGAACTAATCTAAGCTAACCTGAACTAACCCAACCAAAGCACCCCGCGTAAGAAAACAAAGTGGCCCTAACAGGCTAATGCCAAGCATTTTAAGAGCGCAGCGCAAAACCGGCAACAAAAAAAAATTGGTGGTGCCTGGATGGTAAACGATTACCAAAATTATATAGTTCGTATATTATAACTTAACTTGCGCAGGCGGTCATCATATATTTCCGTCAGATTGACACTCTTGAATTTTCAGCTCTTGTTTTCCACCCTGCTTTTTTAAAGCGAATCATCTCTCAACGAGATCAAAAATCAAAATCTTCCAATAAAATTGAATTTTGTCACATCATCTTGAACTAATTCGTCAGCCTATGAAATGGACTTAACATCAGTGTCAAATTGGCCACCAGCAATCATTTTTTGAACATTAGATATTCTGACTAGTTTATTATTGATGTTATTAAGTCCGCGTGTTTCTAGATAAATCGTACTAACTTGAAGATCCGTATAAAGTAGGTTCTTCTATTTGGCTACCTAAAGAGATAAAAAAACACAAGAGAACGTTTGGCTCCCAAGCTGAACAGCCTTTTCAAAAACAATATTTAATTTGCTCTGTCTGTGAGTGGGGTAAAATTTGTTTATCTAGTATCTAGGAATACGTCAGTTTGCACGTCACTGGTTGCGTCATAACCAATTGTTTTGCTTCAATGAAGAAGCTTTGGATGGGAAATAATCACACACAAGTTTGGGCATCTATATAAAGCGGAGACATGTTAAGAATCTCTATAGTTATTGATCTTTACGGTTTTTAGAAAAAAAAAACGATGATAATTAGTACATATTTTTAGCGAGGGAGGATTGCTGGTTTAGCCTGTTTAATAACACCAATTTTTGTTATAAAAGGTACAAAATTTGAAAACGCTTCTAGGTACAAGAAAACGAGAAGGTAAAAAAGATAGAAAAGTTTCTAAATAAATAGTAAAACCAAGTATTGTAAGCGCTGGATTAAAATATTTAACAATTAAATAAAAAAGGCATGTTATGGAATGGCTGTTTTTTTTAAATTTTTTGGCATCAAATCTCATAAAAATCACTTGAAGGTACTTCGAACATAAGCTAATTTTACTATCCAAATTGGTCTCTAAATTCAAAGCGCCTTAGAGCTTAAACGACTGGCTTTATACATGTTGGTACTTGTATTACTTACGAAACTAAAAAACTATGAGCACTTGAGGCTAGATAAAAGACAGAAAAACTGTTGAAAAGCCAAACATTGATATTGAATATTGTGACAAAAGTCACTAAATCGTCCACCATTGTATAATGTTGAGATGTTGTACAGAGCAGGAGCAGGCGACATCCACCAGCGCATTTTAGATCCAATACGGCATGGCAGGTGGCTCTCAGTTCGGGAAGCAGCCCATATTGCTCTGTACCTCGCTGGTTATCGGAACCCGAACGAAGTGAAAAGATCGTCAAATTGGTGATCACCTACTTTTTTCACTTCGTTCTGGTTCCGATAACCAGCGAGGTACAGAGTAATAAATTTTCGGCTTTAAGCCGCTAACTCACGGTCTCCAATTTGTAGACCAGCGTAGACAACGCGGTACTGATGAGAGGTAGACCCCGAAATTAGTATGCAGATGAGTTGATCGACAAATTGGTGATCATCTACTCCATTGTATAATGTTCCTACTCATTTTGACATAATGGATATTAATAGTAATTTATGTGACATAATTTGACATAATGAACTTTGATATAACAGGTTTATTAGAAGAGAGAAAAAACTTCCACTTTACGCAGAATTTGGGCCGACGTTTCAACGCTTATTGACGTCTCTTTTAAAACAACAGAGGAAGACGTGCGTATGCGGTTGTCAATATGAAATATAAAATGCATTAAGGTTAAAATGAAATGTTTACGGTTACAAGTGATATTTGTGGCTTCAGCGGACAGAAGAATAATAATTTAAATTAAAGAAAAAGTAAGCCTTCGGCCGGATTTTAACCAGCGACCTTGCTGTTAACCGGACTGATGCGTTTACGGTTACATTGAAACAATACAATGAGCTGCTACAAACACACAATTTTTACCATCCCTATACCCCTATAGAGCTCTGTTCCTATTCTGCAATATACGTTGAAGTTTTTTCGTCATGTAAGAAGCACATCACTTGTCCACGAATAATTGGTGCGGTGAGAGACAAAGGTACGTAATAGGACAAACACCTGAGGTATGGTTAAAACCTCTCAACAACAGGCAGTTTGTTCTAATAATTCTGCGGTATGTATAAAGTAAATTCGCTTGTATTTATTATAACAATGCTAAACTATTGCAAATTATTTTTCTAGAGATGTTCAATATTATAATGTTTAATAATTGTTACGTGTTAAAGGCTATTATGGTTACTTGTAAATTGTTTTATATTGATGAACTGCCGTGCGGCAGTTCACCGTCTTGTTTGATGATGTATGGAGAAATTTACTTACGTTCCTTATGAAAAAATTATGCTTTCTTTCCAAAATGGTTACCTCAGGAAATTATGTCCTCCGCTGTAAAATGATGCTGTGCTAATGCGGTTTTTTCTTTTTTATTTTTGTTCTTCTTCCACAGAGACAGTCATTATCATGCTAGTAAATTCCATTCTTCAGATACTGTTTAATGCCACCCACATAGCAACAATAACATCCACCCCAGGGAATTATGTAAATTATATTAGATAACAGGTCTTTGAGGGTAGAATCCTTCAGCTTGCTAAACAAGGCACCCAACTGTTTAGTGTTGTAAAATGCGAGAATAATGTTGGATGATTTCTGTTTGAAGTTGCTCTTTGTAGTTTGTAGAAAGACCCTTGACTTAGGAAAATGTAAAATACGTTGCGTCAGGTCGATGTTACTTATAATTAAATTAGAGTTTAGCATGGATGGCATACTATTTGTAATTATACGGTTGATAAGCCCCAAGGGGTAGTTATTATTCTTAAGTATATTATTTACTCTAATCAAGTATTCACCATGCAATTGAGGAGAATTGTGTCTCAATGCTCGGAATAAGAGATTTTTTTATTGTTGATATTAATGCCTTAATTTTGCATTTTATATTCTATATTTACAATATAAATGGTGTTCATTTGAAACATGATTTAGTTGTCTGTGAAATGTCAAAAGAAAATAATGACAGAAGAAAACTTCATTTACTTTGATTATGTTATCCTTTTCTCTCAAAAATTCATAGCCTTCTACGTAGATAACTTTTTCTAATGAACACAGGATATTTCTACTAATAATATGCTATGAGAGTCATTCTTTTGCCATGGATTGAAAGTGCAACATCCAGCAACGACATTTTTATGTGCAAGACATACACTAAAGTGCACTGAGACTATTCCCGTACTCTGTTTTCGAAATAAGAGTACAAAGATGGCGCTTACTTTCACAGATTGTCAAAATTAAGGGGCGGTGCTTGGCAGCCGGCGCATGCGCATCTGTTGTGTTTCGACCTGCACTTTCCAATGCTATGTTCATGTTATAACCAATTTGTTAATATTATGATTTACAGCCGCTTATGCACGTCTTCCTCTGTTGCAGCCTTAAAAAAGACTTCAATAAACGTCGAAATGTCTGCCTAATTTCTGCGTAAAGTAATTTATGATTTAAGAGCAAAAAGTACGACTTCTTTGCTCGAAGATGGCTCCGCTGCGCGACGGTAGCAGCAATAATTTGACATCAAAAAAAGTAACGCTTTGTTCGTAATGCATTTAACATTTTTTCTACAAACACTACCAAATAATACAATACATTTTATTACTTAGTAATATCTAGTTTAGAACTAAATATTGAAATCAAACTAACAATAATGTTCTAAATTTTTGTGGTGGTAGTCGCTATTGAGAGCAAGCAATAATAGTTATTTGTGTATTAATAGCGCAAAGTGCGGCCCCTAGCAACGCGCGTTAAAGCAAACCCCTCAAAAAAGGTTAACTTGAAAGAAAAAGACAATATCACAATTGAAGCGTCAAAGTATTACTTATTATAACAAAAAAAAAATAGCATAAACGTTCCTGATAAAAACGCACCACTTTTCATTAATTACCATTTCTATCAGTTTTCTTTATGTCGTAAATCAAACTATCGGCATTTCACGCCGTCGCATATCGTCGCAAAAAAACAAGTTCAATCCTTTTTGCAGTCTAAGAAAACTTACAACGTACTAGCACCTTTTAAAGCTACGACCAAAAGTCACCATCACAAGCTTAAAAAAAACGAACAAGAAACGCATGCAACATGTTAATACAGAAAAAGGTGCCAACCAGAAAAATGTATAAAGTGTGGCATTTTTAATAAAAATCGCTACAGCCAACTTACTTGATTCTAATATTATTATTTCCATTTGATGATACCTACATTAAAAAAAGACAATCTAAATAGGAAATCAACCACAAACCCTTCAGCCTATAAATTCTAACGGTCCACTTACCGATGTCTTTGACGTCTTTCTGCTTGATTTCATCGTAGACGTGATCCAATTTGTCAATGCTGTGGTAGATGTTGGGATTCGTGGCGTCGGCCTCTTTATTTTTCAGCCTGCGTAGTTCTTCAATGTCAATACCGTAGGCGCCTTTAAAAAACTGTCTTGATGAAGATCTAAATGACAAATAGAGTAAGACTAAGCACCTTTAGGAGCAAACTCTTCATCATCCGTAGAACAGCAAGCCATTCCCAACCGGGCGCGTTCCATGTTGGACGGCTTCTCTCCAAGATTATTGATGATGCGTTTAGCGTTGTTTAGCAACGTTTCGTTGTCGCGTTTCATAGTTCCCTGATATGTATACACAGGATTGTCAAAATGGTTTTGATCTGAAATTAATAATAAATAATTACTAACCGAAAATATCATAGAAAAACTCAACCTTACCTGGAGAAAACCCAGACGGATTGGCGATGTATTGTACATGAGCGATTTCAGTCTTTAAGTTGGACACCCTGCGTTTGTAGTAGAAAATGATGAGGCACACGACTGCGACGGAAATGATGCCCACCATGGTGACCGCGACAATGATACCGGCATTGCTGCCGTCGTCCGATTCGCGGTTCAGAAGACGCAGCAGGTTAGACTCGTCGCAGCTTTCGCCAGTAAAGCCGTGCCGGCAAATGCATCCTTCTGCGGGGTGACATATGAAGTTGTCGTTTAGGCACTGGCATGGTTGCATGCAGTGATCTCCGTAGTAGCCCTCCGGACAAACTAAAATATTTTAAAAATTATATTATATAATAAGTATAATAAAATAGAATTAATTTTTACAAAATTATTTTACAGTGGTAATGAGCGCCCAAAAAAACTGTCCTTTATACCAAACTGACCATAGAGTTACTGGGTGTCCCAGGGAAATGAGTTCGCCGCAAATAACTGTTTGTTTATTGTTTTTTTACAAAACTGCAAAACAAATCAATTTAATTAATTGCAAATTAAGTAAGTTCGCACGTTGCAAGATTCGAAATATTGCCAAAACAATAATTCTGCGAGAGCAGCAGCTCGAGCCTTTCATTTATATCATTACTATATGTATTATACACCAAAGGACTGGTGCAGCACAAAACGTTAAACATGTTGTTCGTCCAACGAAAGATGAAAAAATCCAAATCGTTGTTCTAGACCACGTTTAAATGGTCAACGGGGAAATATTGCTGAAGAATACGGAATTTTGAAAACTACTGTTCATAGAAGTCTGAAGACGAAACATTTCATCCTTATGTCATCAAATTAGTACAAGAACACAGATATAATCCATTCAGTTATTTTTGGCATCAACCCATGCCATGGAATTTCTCCGGTATAACATCGATTGCGATTGTTTGTTTACTTGTCGTCAAAACCAACTTGTCAAGATGTGTCATTAAAATTTCGCGGTTGTCGATTTTTTTTACACATAACACGTGCATTTTGTATTTTGTTATTAAAAAAACTGTGTTATCCTAACAAAAAGATGCCAAAAGTAATTAACACTAATCAGTAATCATAAAAGAGACTCCAATTCAGAAGAAACCTCCCCTTAGAATTGCCCTCTATGACCTTGCCTAAGTTGCCAATATTTTTGGGGTAAGCATTAACTCTGCTCTGCTCTACACCTACATTCTTCAGTTATTGGATGTTTGAGAACTGGAAATAATACTTATGATTCCAATGATTCCATGCTAATAATGTTTGATATCAGACACGACACCCGAACACAAGGCAATTCTAGAACTATTAATACGTAAGTAGATAGGTACCTAACCTTACAGCCCATTGTCCCATTTTCGTGCTTTCAATTTCCGCTGACAGACACATCATTGGTCTTGTCCTTCCGTAGCTATATTCCACCTTTCTTTTCGTCCAAAAAGTAAACTTCTTATACATATCATCACTTGCATTTTTGTAGAGTGCGTATATTGCTGATATCACATTCACACTAAAAACTTATTAGCCTCAACTATTATGGTTGTGAAAGATTCATTTTGAAAATGCATTAATAAAATATAATATTATTGCTAGCGTTGAGCCCTGCCCCATTTTTTACTAGAATCTAGGTTAGTAATCATTATTATTAAAAGTTTGAAGTAATGAAGTCATCTGGCAACTTTGTGAGCAAAACAGTAAACAATAACCTTAACCTCAAACTAATTATTAATCACTGTCACTGTCAGTCATGTTATATGTCCGGGTGAAATATGTCAGATTTCCAACGCCTACTTGATGACAGAAATAACTGAATGATTATACATATAAGAACTACATTAGCATGACTTTGCTCGTTTGTAAATAAGAATGACTGAGCACATCTAGCCTGTGTCTGGATCATATAGGCCTATCTGTTACAGAAGAATAATGTTTCATAACCAAGTGAAAAAATTCACCGAAAGGTTGTGTGAGATCATCCAAGCGTTACTTCCCAAGACGCGTTTCTCTCCCACGCGCGAAGCTGTCTTCGCCGGTGGACATTTGGGTTTAAATATTCGATATTTTGAGGTGTGAGATCATCAGAGTGAGCCCAACTGACGAGCTCTAGAGGGAGTTAGGACCACACACAACAACCATTTTGTTCTAGAGGGGTTATAGACCCATGATGGAAACATATTCATTCAATCACTTTATAAAATTCCTATGGCACTATTTTTTTTTTAAATTTCTCTCTCAACAATTTGAAATACAAAAACGTAGGGCAAACTTACTTTCAGTACACTGAGTGCCGGTCCATCCGGGTTTACATCGGCACACGCCGTCGTTCCTTCTGCACTCGCCCCCGTTCTGACACTTGCAATATTGGGTGCAGTTCATGCCGAAAGTGCCGGGTTCGCATGGTGAGGCGCAATGGGGGCCCACCCAGCCAGGGAGACATTGGCATTCACCTAATTCAAATTAAAGGATGGAAAACCAGACGAAATAAGGAAGAAACGGAAAAAGAATGGAGAATAATGACATGAATAGTGTGTTCTCACTATGCACCTTCTAGTGACGTGAAGAATAATGTAACGAGACTCACCAGTAACATGGTGACAATCGCCGCCATTCTTGCAGGAACAGTTCTGCAGGCAATTCTTCCCGTAAGAATTAATGGGACAAGGATGATCGCATGTTAGACCCAAATAACCGGGAGGGCAAGTATATTCCCCTGTGACGTGATCGCAAGTTCGGTTGCCTGCAAAAGTTCAATCATCAAAGTTGAATGTTCGTAATTAATCTTCAAAAAGTACTTATTTGGCTTCAGTTTGCTCATAAGGTGTCATGAATTTTATCATTTGACATATAGGTATACTAAATGAGTTTGGGTATCCGAACTAAAGCCAAATTATTAAAAAAACTTTCAAATTTAGATGACGTAATATAGTATATAGGACGTGGCCGTGTTTCGAGTTTAATCATAAGAATCTCGGTTATTTGAAGAGATACGAAGAGGGTTAAATTAGGTCAAATTTGTATGGAAGTCTATAAAAATGACGTTTTCAAATTTTCAATATTCAAATTGGTTTCAAACAATTCTGCATTCGGTGAAATGAGATAACTAATAAATCTATTAACATCTCCAAGTGTTTAGGTTCCCAGTATCAATGTAGGTCGTGTAGATCAGTGGGTGAGTTTCGTGTCCTTTCTTTGGTGTGTATGGTTGTACGGTTTTTATTCCCCGATAGCCTTGGCCCATAGATAAAACTCATGGACACGACAATGATCCACTTGGACAAAACTTCATTGGTTCATTAAGAGCCTTGATAAAGACCAACAAATATAGTCTCCATCCCACTAATCGATACGATCTAAATTCTATTAACTTTTAGGTTACATTTTATTGATCTTGTGATTTGATTGAACTTTGACCTAATTTAACCTTATTCGAGTCTCTATAATAGCCGAGATTCCCATGGTTAAACTCGAAAAACGTAGTCACACTGCATAGTAAGGATAAAATTCCTGTCAACCTTAGAATAGATTCTGCTCTCTGGTTCTACCTCATCATTAAAATTACCGGCAAGTTAATAAATCGCTAATGAATTGGGTTGAAACTGATTAATTGACGAAAAGGTAGCAAAACGAAATAAAATTGTCCTTTGAATTCCACCTTATCATTGGGAAATTAATCCGATTGAGCTTATTTGTTGTAGTTGATGTTCCCTGCTATTCTCTTATTATTCTAATTCATGGACAAAAATTCTAATTCAGGAGAAAATATTTTGACTTTCACAGCACCGTCCTTTTCGCACACGTCATTTGTTTAAACAATCGCCTATTAGATACACACAACATCCATTTTGTTCTCAACATAAATGTTCTTTTATCTGTAGGAATTTGCGCAATTACAAATTACAGGTTTGACTTATTGCACTGTCTTAGTATTATACCCTCAGAATCAAATTTATATACAGCAAACTGACTAAAGTGTACCACAAAAACCATGGGAAGAAAATATAAAAAAAATCTTACCAATTGAAACTTCTGGACATTTTTGATTACAGCCAATCCCGTAGGTGCCAACGTCACATGGCTGAGAGCAATCGTCACCCTTCCAACCTCGCGAACAATAGCACTTCCCACTTTCGGGGTCGCACGAACTATTGTTCTTGCAGTTGCAGTCTTGGTCACAGTTGGGGCCGAATTTACCCTCTGGACATTTGGTTTCACATTTCACACCTAAGAAATACACCTTAATTATAGTCGGTTGAAATCCCAAAGGAGGTCAAATTAAAAAATAAAAAATAGCAAAATAAGCTCTGGTGAGTTATCAGAGAATGATAGACAAATGGTTTACACCCACAAGTCCGAGACGACCATTAAAAAAGGTGTTAATTGTTGACCAACATGAGTGATGACTTTTCAGAGCTTTTTTTGTCAAGTTTTAGTTTTTATTTACTTTGACTCTGGCTTGGATTTGAACGGACTTCAGAATATTATTTTACACACAATACGCTCGACGATGTGGAGTAATGGCTCCTGTCAAAAAACAACCCCATAATTTAAATGTATACAGAGTGGCGCATTTAAAAGAACCAGATAAAAACAATATTTAATTAATAATTCATGTACCTGATATTTAACTGGTTTTTTTATAAAGGGTCACCCTTCTCCTATATCAAAATTAAGTGATGCCCGTAATAACCAAAGTTTTCATCAGTGGACATATATGTTGTGTGTAGACTCTACTCATTAGGTAATAAAAGTTAGTAGATGATTATGTTGGTTCTTTCTACATTACTACAAAGATAATGTGCAACGAAAATAAAGCAGTGATTAAGGCTGCAAATGCATACCTTTCCATTCGGGCTTACAGATGCATTTGCCAGTGATCGCATCGCACCCCAGATTGTTATGCTCTTCACACTGACAAACCTGCTCGCAGTTAACACCAAAGTAGCCGGTCTGGCATTTGCTCTCGCAGAGCGGTCCAGTAAAACCGGCCGCGCAAGTGCAAGTTCCTAAGCAAGAACACAAAGAAAAACGACACTAAGAGCATGCAAAATAAAACGTGCCAGCAGCTAACTGAACATAAAAACTATACATAAACAGCTTTTCAATCAATTTTTAAATAGTAATGTTAAACCTCTTTAAAAGGCTTTACGCTTCCCCTAAAAAACTCTCAACACCGCTTTTTCTTTGCGATGATAGCTCAGTTACCTCTTCTATATATTTAGACAAAATCTTTCAGGCATGGCAACACCTTAATTTTGGACGAAAATCCGATTGATAAAGGATAAAAATGCATTACTTAAAGTGATTTTGTAATATTTTCGAAAAACAGACGCGCTCCCTATGAACGGCACTAATCCACGTTTAAGAAAAACTTTCGTCCAAATCAGCTTTGCAGTCGTATCGTTGTATTTCTGATAAACCCCGCAACCCGCAATCCATCATTGTCAAAACTCGTTTAAGTCATCGTTCGTCAAGCGTTTCGTATGTGAGCTCTAAACACATTGTTTTGTGGCACAAAAAGTTTTTAAAGAAGGAATAGAGAAAATGTGAAAAAAAAACAACAAAAAAGGCTAACAGAAATACTTACAAGGGGGAAGAAAGACTTACAGGGGCGAAAACTGGCTTGATTTCACTTCACATATATCTCGCATGCCCTAGTGGAAGCACCTGCAGTCGTCCGATGGCGCCAGTTGCATATATGCACAGTGCCTTGAGTAATAGAGGAAACCAAGTCAAACTCAAATTCGTATTTCTATCAGGTTTGACGTGTACAATACTCGCGCTCTAATAAGAGCGAAACTGGTCTATGGTTCCTCTGCCTGATAGAGAGATGAGTTTGATACTCTGCTGAACGTCGTGCCTGGCCGGTAAAGGTACGAAATCTCGGCCATCTGTCTGTGGGAAGCGACAACTCCCGCAGGAAACTGGCTTGGTTTCACTTTACAGAAATACTGACTGTACAAAAGGTTGATGCAAAAAAATGTGGTTGCGAAACGACCACAGGAGGTACCATGAAATTGAAAAAGGCCCCTAAAATGCTCTACATACTAACCGCACCCACCCTTATTTCGGTAATATTTTAATCATAGTACCTCCGTCCTGGGCCACCCAATATGTACGACTGGCACATCCCTCGAAAGAATTTCGAGGGACCCCCCCAAGAAATTAACTGTTTACAAGGATCCATCATCTAGCCGATTTTACAAGAGACAAGCTTTCCAAAGATGTGCCAGCCGTTTAAATCGGATGGCAAAAACCGGAGGTGCCGCGATTAAAATATACAAAAAAGTATCGGTGAGTATGGTGCGCGCTTTAGTTGAGTCATTTATTACGAACGAAAAGGATAGAAAAGAGCAAGAAACAAAATAGTGGCTACTAAACGAAGAAACAACTGTGTTAGTAAAAGTTAAATACGTAAGGATGAATAGAAAGGAAGGATGACAATCTCAAAGACAATTTTGGAACAGAGAAAGCTTTCAAAATTGAAACAGCTACCGTCTAATCAGAAGAAAACAAAAAGTTTACTTCTTGTGTGAGTCAGAACATTGGATAAAAGACGACCAAGCCAATATTACAGCTATCTATGGCTTCCCTACAAGTCACTGTCTCACGGTGCACATACATGGAAGTGTGACAATATTTAGTAACTAAAGGCATGATTTTAACACTTTGAATTTTATTGAATTGATTTTCAGTGATATTGTATTAAAAGAGTGGGCCTCTCTTTTGCATCTGCTACCACAAAACTTTCTTTTCTGTGATTATCTCTTGCAACTCTAGCATTTTAAATAATACTTCCAACAATTTCGTAAGAGCGATTTCACATAAACATTAAATAAAAAATGCTGACTTTAAAAATTGATTGAAAACTGGAAATAAAGGTTTAGTCAATTAGTAATGCTAACCATTAACTGGGTTGCAAGAAGCGCCGTTTCTGCAATCACACTTGTTTTTGCACTGATTACCGTATTGATTGTTGCTGCAAGGGCGGTCGCACTGTTGTCCCTCCCAGCCCGACTGACACTGACATTGCCCTGTTTCTGTAGAACAGGTCGCGCCATTTTTACCTATAAGAACGATCATGTAGGCATCAGAAAAGAGTTTTTATCGCCTGGGTAACAATTATGACGGTTTATGATACGAAAAAAAAATTTTTTGTCATGTAGCTTCGTAAGAAGTGAAAGTGTTCGATTTGACGTCAATGTGAAAACTTACAATCGCATTGATGAGCACAGTCCATCCCATAAGTTCCGCTCGGACACGACTGTTCGCACTGCTTTCCTGTAAAACCAGGACCGCACAAACACGTTCCATTAACCGGTGAACATTGAGCATTGTTCTGGCATTTACAGGTCCCAGAACACCCTTTTCCGTACGTTAAAATCGGACAAGGCCGCGAGCAGTCATTGCTGTTCCAACCGGGCTTACAGTCGCATTTTCCAGTCCAAGCGTGACACCTTAAATACGAATAAAAATGTTCACGTTTTCTTAAAAGATAGTAGTTTCTTAACAAGTGTAAAAGTAACAGTCTATCTCCAAAAAATCTCACTCTTCCCACATTAAGTGAGGCTTTTCTGTTGAATGTGAAGAAAGGGCAAAAGTGTTATTTTTACCACGTTAGTTGAATTTTTATATTACGTACAATTGAGTATTTTCAGCGTTGCATTCGCATGAGTTTTCACATTTAGGTCCATACAGGCCGTCGGGACAAGCCCGTTGATCGCAATGGCGCCCTGTCCATCCCGCCGAACAAAGACACGACCCGTCTTTGTTGTTGCACTTTGCCTCGTTCTGGCAAGTGCAATTGTTCTTGCAGTCCTTGCCCCACTTATTCTCGGGGCACACGTCCAAGCACTGCAACAAACCCTCGTTTTAAACTCTCAATATTACTAATTATTACTAGAAAATTACCCGTTCGCCAGTAAATCCTGGCTGGCATTCACAAGTGCCGTTGATATGGTGGCAGGAAGCCCCGTTGTAGCAGTCACACTTTAGGGAGCAGCTGTCGCCCCAAAAACCGAAAGGACACCTATTGGCGCACACCTGTCCCGTCCATCCTGCTTTGCAGTAACAGTTACCGGTTACCGTGTCGCAAGTGCCGCCATTCTGGCACGGGCACTTTGATTTGCAGTAATCGCCGTGGGTTCCAATTGGACAAGGATCGTCACACCTAAAAATTATAAATTGTGATATGAAATGATAAACTGCGCCTCTTCACAAGGTACTAAAATCTTGCAGCTTCTTAAAGTTATACATTCGCAAGCGGCGCTTCTTTGTCCACTATCTGTTGCTTATTGCGAAATTGCTTCCTAAGTTAAGTATCTTTTATATTAAAATGTTTCTTTTAACAATATTGCATTAAAGGACAGTTCAGTGCCTATAATTTCGTGGTCACTTATCATTGGATATTTTCTTTTTGGTTTCACTTTTGCCAAATTAATATTTAGGTCGCCCAGAAGAACAGAATTTCCATTGAAAGACCTGAAACGATAGGCTAATGGCGAGATTGCCCCCATTAATAGCCTATCGTTTCCAACATGAACCATTATCCAAACTGCCCCATAACCATAGTCCACTGTTTCTTATTTAATAACGAATGGAATACTTCAGTGCTCCGCTACATAAATGAGTGTTCCTCCTGTATGACTGCTATTAGATCAAGACAGCATAGCCCTGTAACCGTCAATTTGAAACTCACCTTCCTCCAGATCTTCCGTTATATGAGTTTCACTAATACACACTATCTCTGGTGTTTTATCAGACACCAAGTTTCTTAATTCCAGAAGATGTGACAAAAGTCCCTATTTATCCCTATATATATGACAAATAGTTCCTTTGAAAAACAAAAACGTGTATTGAATTCTTGCTATCGTTCCTTTTTGGGCTCTTAGATAACTTATGCACTTCTTATCAAACACGCTATAATAATAGTCAATATTAGGCATCTTTAGAACATCACGCGCAAATTTACAATTTGTGCATTATTTTATATTTGTGGTACGTTCTTCACATTTATAATTTTTATTGCATAATGTGCACATAATCTGATCCTGTTGACAGTTGGCAGCTTTGTGTCCATACTTGCAACATTTGTAATGCACATCCACATACTCGTATATTGGGCAACTATCCAATCTATAAATACTGTTATATTATCAAGGAGGCTTCAAACTACGTTAGGAGATAATTCTAAAAGGGCGACACTTATCACAATATTCTCAAATGATTGCAAAGAATTCTGATTTAAGTCTCTCTGAGCAAACTTGTTTCACTTGATTAATTAATTTACTTGTTTGCACTTCGTATTCCTCAACTTGGCGTTCAAATCTAATAAGTTTGCCACTAATATTCAGCCTTTCCTCCACCACTTCACAGCAATTATTGCAGTACCAAGAAAGGTTTTTACATACTTGGATAGATTTGTACACATTATTATTAATTGACAAACACTGTGTGTGGTAACTTGCACAGCAAAGCTTACAAGTTGCTAACTTTGAATTGAAAATAAAATTGTCGGCGGATTCATCATTTATTTCAAGGATATGTTTAGTAAACAGGCCGAGGTGTTCCCTGCAACAGGAGCCAAAACAGTGCGAGTTTTTACTCAATTAAAAATGAAATTAGCTTCAGATAGAACGAACGCCCAGCGTATATTGTTGGCAGATAATGGAACATATTTTAGAAGTTATGAGATGAGGAAGCCTTATGAAGAAAATTAAATAAAACAGAAACAGTTATGGTGGTTAGCAGGTTTAGGACTAACCTGAAATAACCATCATAACTGTAAGTGCTTAAGGACGCGAATCATCATCACCATATAAAACCGAAATTCAGCGCAGTTTCCAACTCTGTGGAAAGACAGGTACAAGAGTTGAAAAATTCTTTAAAATACCGCTACTGAAACACTTCTCATTGAGAAAAACAACTCAGCACGGCCTTAGAGACATTGGTGAAACTCCATCTTCAGTTATTTTGAGATACCTAATCCAAGTGAATCGATATAATAATAGTCAATCTTCGCCATATTCCTGGCCACGTCACCAGCGAAAAGAGTGACCCAGAGCAGCAAAGGAAACAAACCAAGCAGGTGATCAAGAAGCAATTACATTGTCAGCGTGGTGAATACCCCCAACAGAACTATCCTATAAAAGTATGATTAAGAAACTCCGTTTATATTTAGCTACAAACTGAAAATTTCCTGGAGTTGTTAAACATACCATCTCAACGACGCTCGACTAACCTCCCATGAATACTCACTGCTAATCCTTCTAGATGAAAACAACTCTTTACTCGGTGAAAATAACAGAAGCGAAAAGGAATTTTGAGAAACTGAATCGGATGACAAAGCTGACGAGAATTCCCAAACCTGGTCCAGAAACATGGAAGAAGTACAAAACCCAGTAAATGCAAAAAGGACAAAACACGAAGATAGTGCAGCCGAACACCTTCAGTATCAGTAATCGTTGAAAGCTCTTAATAAAGATCAGGAAAGGAAAAATAGATACTATTTGATGAGTTAAACTTCGCGAGTGTACGCACCAGATGTGTGTTCGCAAAAGACGAATCTTGGGCGTTTCGGGTTTTATATGTCTGATCCCGGGATTCCGGGATTAATCCCGAATATACTACTAAAATCAATTAGCAGTTTTTAAATTAACGAAATGATATATTGTCAACAGCAGCCGTTTTCAAGTTTCAATATTAAGCAATAAAATTGGTCAAGCGGACAAAAAAAAATAATAAAACGATTTTTAGGGCATCAGGAATTTAAATCCCGGGATTTTTTGAGACTGGTTTTCGGTCGAAATCCCCGGTTTCCGGAGTCCTGGGATTTAAAGCCGTACCGCGAACCGTCGTCGGTCAGACGCGTTGGACATAAAAAGTCAATAAACATTTTCGCAGGAGAAAAATGCTAAACCTAACGACCAATAAATTAAAAACATATTTAGTAACCATTCGAGCTGTTTTACAAAAGGAGTAACAAGAAATGTTATTTAACTATAAATAAATGAAAGTAAAACCCGATTTTTATTATTATGTTTTTTTGTTACATTTTAGTCTTGCCAGATAAGCCTAATAGTTAATTACTAAAATTACCAGTCAAAACGTAGGTCATTCTTTCATAGATAACGGGAGGTTTCATTGGTTCACCAGTCAAATTTTTTTAATGCAATAAAATTTTACCCTTAACAGGGAAAGTAAAAAACTTACAGTGGTCCGGTGTAGCCTGGATGGCACTTGCATTTTCCAGAAACGTGATCGCATTCCCCGTTCTCGCAGCGACATTCCTCTAGGCAATCTTGCCCGTACGACCCTTGAGGACACCTCTTCTGGCAATGCTCGCCAATCCAGCCGCGGCTGCAGGAGCAGTGGCCGTCAAAGGGGTCGCAGGTGGAGTTGTTACGACACTTGCACTTGTTTTGGCACTCCCGTCCCCACTGGCCTTTGGGACAACCTGAGTACCATCAATCAAATGTAAGGAGATCCACAGATAAAATTTATTTTATTAAATATTTTGATGAATGAACAAAGGAAATTGCACTTATTAATTTGTAACAGATTGTGAAAATTACCCACTAATTCCATAAAAAGTCACATTTTATAATACGTTGTCAATAATAAGAATTTAGTTTCTTCTTTGTGTTTATACAATGTTTATAAATTATTACTGAAACTAATTAATTTATTAGTGTGCAAAATATTATTTAAGGTAACAGTTGTGCAAATATGATACACTACTGAAATAACAATTCCCAGAAATGCATAAAAATAACTTCGAATATTACTGAATAAATACGAATCTTTGTGGGCAAATTGTAGTGTAAATAACATACTTATGAATGTTTCTGCTGTTTACATTATAGGAAAAAAGATATATTGATTTCTACATACGTAGTGAGTAATCAGCCACACCTCAACAACCCATACAAAATCGCTCAAAAAGATAGAACTTTCAATACTTACTGATGTCACAGTTAGGTCCACCGTAACCAGTCTCACATTGGCAAGTCTCCGGAGCGATGCAGGTGCCATGTAGACATTCTGTCGAACACACGGGGATGCAACGGTTTTCGGCTGCGTTTTTGGTGTATCCTTTGCAGCACTCCTCTACCGGTCTAGTTTTCACCAGGTTCTGGTCTTTGTACACCGTTTTGAACTTGATCTTGTATTTGGAACATCGTGGTGGTACGTTCAGACACCAGACAAACTCTCTGACTTGGTAGGGCTGCTCTTCGGACACTCGTACCTTGACGGTGTATCTGAAAAGTTTGAATATTATTACCTATACATCATATTATTAATATTACCCTACAGAAAATATTGTCTAGTAGGAAAGATCAAATAAGAGTATGAAATAGGAACTATAGAAAGAAAATTAAGCTGAAAACACATAAGTTTCTAGGATTTTCGAGAAGATTTCTCGAAAAATTGCATAAACGAAAAATTAATAAAACAGTTTTTTTCTCTCTTATTAATATTTTCAGGTCTGATAATTAGCTGACTATTTATTTATTATAATAAAATTGTCTGAGCTGTTGATCGACTTTTTGCTCATGAAATTTATTAAATCTTAATACCTGTGACACATGGTTGTAGTGCTAATTAAATAAGCTTATGTTTAAGGACAAAAAAAAACAGGTGTGCATTTAAAAAAAATGAAGAAGCATTATGGTTTTGCCATACTGTAGGAGCTGCTAAAATTATATTGTCACCAATAGCAAGGCAGATATTTTTAAACGTAAAGGACAAAAAATTCTATCAATACGCGTGCTACAAGTAGAACAAGGATCCAACAACGTTTGGTTTGAAAATTTCAACAAGGAAACCTGTTGTGGTTTTACACAAAAAAATCTTATTCGTTGAAAATGTGCTGATATGGGTCAATCCGACTAATATCATGGTTTCCAAAAAGACACCATTATGGTTTCCCAACATAATTAAAAGTTGCAAACCTCAAGGCAAAGTTTCCATCTCAGATTATCGGACAGATTTTTGGCCTTATTTGGTAAAGAATTATCTTTGCCAAATAAAAGTCCCCAAAAAAATGTTGTTACTGTGGACATCTGTGTATTTGATTTCTTAGTCTCAATACTTAAATATTACATAATCACCCGTAAAACCAGACCATCAATAATCAACCAAGTGAATTTAATAATAGGAGCAGCAATACATGCTGCCAATTTGAAAAATTATTCTTCCATCGAATAGCCTGTGTTTACATTTTTTCCATACTGAACAGCACATTCACACGGATACTGTCTATAGAGCAAGTATGTACCCTAGATATATGTTTGCATCAAGGCATGATAACCCGCTGCATATACTATGATGTACACAATCCAACACAAAGAATGTTACTATAGAAGTTGATGACCTTGCAATCTGATTCATTCACTACACGGATTGCTCACCAAATTGACCGCAACCGCAAATATCAGGAAGTGTCTGACACTCGACGATTAATGCATCTCAATATGCAATTAAATCGTTTTACATCCACATGGCCAGTTTTCAACACGAATTATTGGTCAATTTGAGAATGAAACCGAGAAGTTGTTTCTATTTCGTTTTCTATCTATTTCAATTTAAAACGATCCTTTTACGCCACTTTCAATGTTTGGTAACCGGGTTCGGCCCACAGCTCAGACCTATCTATTAAAGATATAAATAAATATAAAACAATATTGATAACAGGCAGCGTTTGCACACTAGCACTAATCTAACCATTTAAACACGGAACCTTCAAATTGTCATGTAACTAATTAGTTTGACTAAATAGTGTTTAATATTATTTGACTGTTTGAGGCAGGTTTGATGATGGCTTCTTAGCCGAAATCATTAAGCAAACAATTAAAAGTGTGCTAACGACTAACGACATTGACTTCTTCTTCTCCAAAGTTTAAAGTTATGGGCCACATTAGAACAGAATCTTAGAATAATTCAAAAACTAATACCAAAAACCATCAGAAGAATGATTTAAGTAGATCAAATCACTTCAACAGTTCAACACCAATCACAAGCTACGGAAGAAAACTTTCAAGAAAAAGAGGGAAAAGACAAATGAAGCTAATACCCAAACCTTGCTTGTAAAAAGTGTCGGACCTTCTATTCCATCTTCTGCCTAAAGTTTTTCAAACTCCCTTTTTGGTTAGGTGTTTGATATGGCGCTGAAGTATGGGGAAAAATAAGACAAGGCCAAATCTTCAGAATATGAATAAAGACTTTGACAATAAAATATAGTAGAAGTCATCAGTTGCAGGAGACCAGGCCTAGGTATTAAGGAAACTAAAAGGAAAACCTAAGAGAGATTTAAACTACTATATCTTAAAAAGCAGTGAAATTTTGTACAGGAGCAAACGACATCTAGGAGCGTTTCAAAATTCAAAGAATCCCAAAAACTGTAAATCGTAGAAGGCTCTCATACGAGAAGCTGCCTATAGAGACCTGCTCCTACAGAGGAAGAATTAACTAGAGTCCTTTATTTACAAAATTTTGTCTGGCATCATTTCTAAAGGTTCGGTGCAATGTTGCCCGCTCTCAGGGTTCAACTACACAACTCATATGTTTATATGATGTGTAGCCAAATCTGCCAAATGTAGCCGTACAGCACGATCAAAACATAGGTAGAAAATCTTCTCAATTGACGAACTGGCAACAGTGCTGTCAATTCCATGTGTGTGTCAACCTCATTGAACTGATGTCAACCACAAAACGTCAAAACGTGTTTCCTTTGTGTTTGAAGTTGAGATATTGTGGAATATGTAAGACTTCTAGATATAAAAGTGGGTCAGAAATCTTTCGTATCACAGGTAAGTACATGTATCATGTTTTCACCGATTACCCGACTCGGCGGCCATTTTTTCATTACCACGGCGACGCGCGCCCGCTCTGCTCCATATGCATGTTGGAAGTAAAGAAACCTGACAATTTATTTATGATTGACTCACTGAGTCTATCTGCATCTTAGTCTATATATATATATATATATATATATATATCTACTACATCTTAGTTTACTATGTCTGACAGTGCCAGGCTCGAAACAAGTAATACAGAAACAAAATAAATTTTTTCTACGATTGCCTTGATAATGAACAAATACGCGCTACTAACTACCATTGAAAATCGCATATTGTAAACAGCGTGCGCAAAGTGCACATTGCGCACGCTCTCACACAGAAGCGTGTGCAAAGTCCACTTTGCACAAGCTTCTGATTGCTTTGCACACGCCTTGCTTTTACTTTATGATACTTATGAATGATCATTTATGAAGCGAAAACGCAGCGCAAGAAAAAAAATTGTGTGCAACACGTACGAAGATCACTCTTCACACTCTTGTGACGTGGTAGCATTCGCCTACGGCTCGTGTCCAAACCGTCACACTCGTGTGAAAAGTGCAATTTTTGACACTAATTGCACAATATACTATTATGTCCCACCAGTTCATAAGTGTGTTTTTATTGCTTAGTTAACAAATACATAAACCAGAACTTTATACTCACGCGGACATAAAGCAGAATCATTTTAGGATTATTTTAATAATAATTTATTGTTGAAAAACAATAACATGTACTGGTGAGACATAAAAATTTGAATGAACAACAGGCACAAGTATATGTTTATCCCTTCGGATGACTTAGGAATCCTTGAGCCAGAGGCCTTCGGCTTTGCTAAGCTCATCGCCCTCAGGGCATAAAAATCTACTTTATGCCCTTGATACATAAATAACTATTGCTCTCACATAAATAACTATAATATGCTCTCAGAATATGCTTCTTGATTCATAAGAGTGCATCTGATAATTTGCATATAAGTTATTCCCAATAACGTTCCATCTGCTCCATTTTATGATTTACTCTTCTGCCTTGTTTATTTTTTAGTAAACCATAGAATATACCGAAGAATACAAGGAGAAGTTCAAATTACTCTATGCAACTTCTTCAGAATAACGCTGTAGGCTCTCGGGTTTTGCACTCTCTGCTTTCATCCTTTAGAGTGATTTCAAAAAAAGAATGGTAGGAATTCATATAAGGTTTGAGCATTTGAAATTATGCATCAGCTTTTCCAATTGTTTCAGATTTGCAGAAATCTAACTTAACATGCTCTATCTCTTACTGTAATACCTTGTTTCCTTTCTGCTTTCTGTTACTACACCGAATGCTCAGGAAAACATAAGACGAAATTTAATTTCTTCTCTGCAATATCTTCAGAAAAATCTTGTAGACCTTCTGTGTGACTGACCCTGCTTGTCAGTCCTTTAAAGCAGACTTATCAGAACCCATATAAAGTTTGGTATTTAAAGTGGTGTGTCAGCTTTTCTAGTTGTTACAGATTGGCTAGGTTGTTACAAATCTAACTTTTCATGCTCCATCTCTGATGACATTCAGAAGACTGAAAAAAGAGTTCAGCTCATTATCTGCAACTTTTTCAGAACAATGCTACAGACTCTCTGATTTACCACCCCTGTTCCATTCTTTAGAAAGATTTCAAAAGCAGTCCAAGGAGTCCAGTTAATGTTTCTGCATTTGAAGTGATGTGTCAGCTTTTCTAGTTGTTACAGATTTGAAGGCATTTAGCATATCATGTTCCATATCTGATTGACATTCAGAAAACTTCAAAAAGAAATTCGTTATCTGCAACCTTTTCAGAACAATGCTGCAGACTCTCTGATTTACCGGCCCTGCTTCCATCCTTTAGAAAAATATCAAAAGCAGAATGGTCGGAGTCCATTTGAAGTTGCTGCATTTGAAGTGATGTATCAACTTTTCTAGTTGTTACAGATTTGTAGAAATTTAAGTTGTCACGTTCCATTTCTGACTCACATTTTGAAGACTGCAAAAAGAAATTCAATTCATTATCTGCAACCTTTTCAGAACAACACTCTAGACGCTCTGATTTACCATTCCTGCTTCCATCCTTTAGAAATATTTCCAAAGCAGAATGGTCGGAGTCAATTTAATGTTTCTGCATTTGAAGTAATGTCAGGTTTTCAAAACCATTTTCACATGTAGTTTAGAAACTATCATTTGTATTTTAGAACAGTCACTTGGATTTCAGAATATAACACTTGTATTTCAGAATAGTGATTTTGATTTTAGAAATCGTCAGTTGTATTGCAGAATAGTCACTTTTATTTCAGAACACTACATTTGAATTTCAGAACAATCATTTAGATTTTAGAATATATCACTTGTATTTCAGAAGGCGTCACTTATAGTTTAGAAGATCACTTGAATTTCAGAAAATTGTTTTGGAAACAAAGTTTGTTATTTGCATTTGTGTGGAGTTCTTCAAAAAGGTAAGTACAGTGCATAAGTGAAGGACTCAAAAACAACTTTAACACAATATATTTTCTAAAAAATTGGACTTTATTCGCACAACTTAGCTCTTAATGCTGCCGTCTTAGTAATGGAAGATATACCAGTTGGACTGAATTTTATATTTGCCAAGAGGAAATTGTTGTCATTGTAAAATTTTATGTGTATATCAAGTATAATTTATACAATATAAAAAAAGGAAACTCTGTTCTAGCTGCATTGCATGCTTTTTCAATCCAATTCTGAAGAAAGTATGTAATCCATTCACTTTCTGAAATTTAAAGGACGAATTCTGAAATACATCTGAACTTTTCTAAAATACAAATGACTAATCTAAATTCCAACTGATGTTTTCTAAAATACATGTGTGTGTACTAACTTTCAAATGAGACTTTCTAGAATTCATCTGACTATTCTGAAATACAAGTGATATATCTGAAATCCAAGTGACGTTTTCTAAAATACAAATGATACTTTCTAAACTATATGTGAAAATGGTGTAGTTTTTACAGATTTGCAGAAATTGAACTTTTCATATTTTCTGCACCCTTGCATTTTCTGCAACCCTTTCAGAACAATGCTGTAGAATCACTGATTTTTCGACCCTGCTTCTATCCATTTGAAAGATTTCAGTAGGAGATTGAAGTGATGTGTCAGCTTTTCTAGTTATTACACATTTGCAGAAATTTCATGTTTCTGCAAATGTGCATCATGTTCGATCTTTATTGCAGTCCAAGAGACTGCAACAAGATATTATCTTCAAGTTTTTTTCACAAAGGTCTCTTTGTCTCTTACCGTTCCTGGTTTCATCCATTAGCTTATTTCAAAAGCAAAATGGTCAGGACCCCCTAGGTACTCAGACAATGTTGATGCAATCGAATTTATTACTCACCAGCGTTACAAACAAGTCTGAATCTTTTATGGTCTACCCCAATGGAATCAAAAATTATAGCTATAATTTTAGGATCTACTGCTATTCAATTTAAACTATTTGGAAATTATACTATTGATCTGAGGAAAACTAGTTTACTTATTTTTACAAACCCCAGGGGTTCTAAAAGAGCCCGACAAATCCAATTAAAACAAAAAAAAACACAGAAGAAATGTATTTATAAGGAAGCAGTTTAGGCCCCAGGATCTATTTCAGAATAATCTTCTTCCTGGCTTCTATTTTAGTCTTTTTCAGTTCTTCATTAAAGTATCCAGTTTTTTTATCAGGATAACGTAAAGAATAATATAGTTCTGAACGAGCTTTTTAACCACAAAGAACAAGCCTCGGACCAAATTTGAATAACTGTTGAATTTAAACACTTCTTTCTAATATTTAGTAACCATACCTTGACGAACCTTGCTACCTCTTAAAACCTTGTTGTTCCTATGCTTCCTTGTAATGGTGACGATAGCGTTTTGTCTTGGTAGCAAAATACTCGCTTCTTAACATCGAGTAAGCGATTTAGTGCAATATTTGCAAAATTATTGATACTCTTGCCAAACTGTTTGTGAAATCGAAGAATTAATGTTCAACAACTTCCTACCCATAAGTACTCATATCAACGCATATTCTTCGAAAAGTCAATTAAGCAAATTCCCATATCGGACATGCGTTTCTCACTAATAGAATATTTCTTTCTTAATCTTATTGTTTCGAATACTAATAATAGGAAAATTATTACAAGCCACCCAAAAAAAAACGTTATTGTTCCATTCAATTGTTTATCGTCTTTTATGGAAATGGTTGTACCTTTCGACTCTGGGTACCAGGTGATCAAGGTCGCGATTTTTAATGGCAATTATTTCCTTTTAATTTCAAGCCGACCTGGGCATAACAACGGGACAGGCATATGAATAGACAATAAGCCAGCTGGTATTTATTCATTGAAAGTAGACACACGATACTGGCAAATTTTAATTAATGTAATAATATTAGAATGTATAGTTAATTCGTTAGGGTGATTTTCTTAACGATGAAGTAACTCAAGAGTAGTTAGATAAGGTCTGTAATGCTGCTTATTCGGCCATAACAACAACAATGTTCCTGAAATTGTTTGCCTTATCGTCGGTTTACTAGAACAAGAGCACGTTTAGAAAAACATCATTTTATAATAGAAAACAAGCCTCAGTGAAAAAAAGAGGATGAGTAATTTGTGATTAGGTCTCGGATTAGGTACATAAGGTTCAAAGATATCATAAAACTTATAAGATGGATCAAGTTGGTCGATTTGTTAGCAACCAAACCATCCTGTAACCTGTACCTTATCCTTACCCAAGTCAGACCCCCTTTTACCACACCAAAACTTCTTTTCGTACACCACTGATTTCCCAAGATGTATGCGCCTTGTTCAGTTTTTAAAGAAAAAAAGGCCTCTCGCATGAACTTCATATCTCTAACCGCTTTCGAGATATTTGCAACAATATTAATTTAAACGGAAAATTTTAAGCTACATTTAAAAAAAAATGCTAAAATATTATACCAAGAAGCCTTTGGGTAAAGTTATTTTACTTATCTAAATAACAAATTTGTTGATGGTTATTTAAAAAAAATGTATCTCCAGATTAATAGTAGTTTTAAAAAGTTTTAAAACATTTATTATTATAACTGGCCTACAGTACCAAATTTTGGGATGGTAAAAGGGATTTTTGTGGATTTTAGAAATTAGTTATTGAATCTATCTATGTAGAGCAAAATGCGTCACCCGTACTACAAAAGTGATCATCTCCAAAACTGGAGGAGTTGTGTTAAAGAAAATACTTAAAGTTTTACATCATGTATCTTCCTGGGTATCTACATAAGGATGCGTTTGAAGACTATATATTGTAAGTTTATGTAATAAGTATATAAACTTTGCGTCATATTCCTTGGCCTAGTAAAAGCTGTTAAATTATTGCACGCTAATTTCGGCTAACACTAACACCCTCTATAGTTTAAGCAAGGAACTTCAACTGGTAAGCCGAAAATTGTGTCCATGAAGACTTACCTTTAAAACTTACTTGTCAGAAGTTTCTACAGTCAGAAGACAGTTTTGTTCGAGGTTTTGTTACTTTTAGTGGTTTTGAAAAATAATTTGCAGTTTGTTTGAAAAGAAGTTTCAGTAACTTCAAAACTACAGAAGTTAGAAATTTGCATAGGCCGAATTGCCTCAAAGAACTGAAAAACTGACTCTTTGAATGCTACAAAGATAGTGATACTTTTCAAAAGTTGTTTAGACATTTTGAACACTACAGAGGGTACAAAATTTACTGAACTGAACTAAGACAGTTTTGTCATGTTTTGTTGTTTTTGAAAAATATTTTGCAGTTTGTTTCAAAACAAGTTTCAGTAACTTCAAAGCTACAGAAGGTAAAAATGTGCACAGAAGGTAAAAAGTGTAAAAAACTCCTCAAAAACTGAATTGTTGAACACTGTCTAAATCCTTTTACTGAAGAACTGGCTTTTTGAATGATACAAAGAGAGTGACACTTCTCGGAAAGTGTTTAGATATTTTGACGACTACAGAGGGTACAGAATGTATTTAATGAATCAACAAAAGTTTTGTTACATTTAGTTGTTTTTGTAAAACGCTGGGAGCTTGTTTCAAAACAAGTTCGAGTTACTTCAAATCGTGCTTTAAAGCTACAGAAATAAAACATTTGCCTCATGTTCTCCAATAGTTTAATTTTTGACCGTTGAATAGACCAAATTGGTTTAAATTAAACTTAAAAACTTTCTTTTTAAATTCTATAAAGATACTACGCTTCTCGGAAAGAATTTAGATATTTTGAAGACTACAGAGGGTACAGAATTTATTCGACTGATCCAAGAGAGTGGAAAAAGTGAATACAAATTATCCGAGAATACTGAAAAACAGGCCTATTAATTGTAAAATTTTCTGAAAATGTTTAGATATTTTGTAGACTATAAGGTACTGAATTTAATCAATTGATTAAAGAAAATTTTCCTACGTTTTTTGGTTTTTCTAAAATAATTTGCAGTATGTTTCAAAACTCCTTTTAGTAAGTAGCTTAAACAGGTTACAACATATTAAAGTTACATTTGAATACTTTTTTATTACATCAATTGGAGAATTTCTCTTCCTTCTTTTCAGTTTTTAAAGAACTTACAGTATATTTTTCTCTCCTTTAATTAACTAACTTAAGCTATAAATTTAAAGTTACTACAAAGCTATAAATTTGCTTTAAAATACTGGAAAACTGGCTCTTTAAATGCTACAAAAATACTGATACTTCTCGGAAAGTTTTAGATATTTTGACGACTACAGAAGTAGAAGTTGTTTCAAAACAAGTTTCAGTTACTTCCAAGCTTAAAGGTGCAGAAATAACAAATTTCCTTCACGTTTCTCAAAAATTTAACTTTTTTTGGAACGTTGCATAGACAAAATTGCTTCAAAGTTCATTAGAAAACGTCATCTAGAAGGCTATACATTTTTGAAAGAAAAGGATGACATCTCGGATGATATCATCAAATAAAATGCACTTTTGTTCCTTCATCCATTTCTATTCACATTTCAACATAAAGTTTTTAAAAGAACACCCCCTACTTAAAAACTGGCTACAAAGATACTGACACTTCTCAAATTTTGATGACTACAAAAGGTAGAGAATTTATTTAATTTATCCAAAAGAGCGAAATATCTTGGACTTCCATTGTCTTTACTGAGTTTTTTACACGACGTTTCGAGCAGTGGAATCTCTGCACGTTTTCAAGTAACACGTTTTCAAGTCAATAAAGACAATATACAGGGTGATTCACGTTACTCGACACGGAAGATTATGGCTAAACTTTTAGATTTTAAAAAAGTTTTGTATATGGAATGGATGGGGATCTATTGGAAGTACATTTTAAAATTATTGTCATTGTATACAGGTGGTCCCAAAAGTATAAAATTGATTAAAGTTGTATTTTTTAAATGAGACACCTAGTATATTAATGTATTTTCGGTACCTACGGACAAAACTGAAGGCAGTTTTATTAAGGTTTATGGCATCTAAACCGTACCGTTTCATCAAATTAAATGTTTAAAATCTCGGCACTTGGTTTCTTTTCAACCACCAAAATTGGCTGGTGGGCTAATAGTACATTGGATTTTTTGCAGTGTGTATTAAATATTAACTACTGTGCACCGAATGTCAATAAATGAACACCAAATTATTGCAAACTTCAAACAGTAATAACTCGTTTAATTTAAATTAAACACCCTGTATTTTATAGTATCATTAGATGCAGAATTTAGTTTCCTATCAAAACTATTAAACCTAGTCCTATAGCTTGGTCTTTGCGTTTTCTTGGAAAATTGATTTTTTTCTGAATTTGAGCTGACAAACGAATTAGGTAAGTAATCTACTTTACCTGTTACAATACCTGATTTTGAGAAAGCAAAATTTATTATCATTAGTACTCGGTGTTCACTAGAAAACTTCATTTAGGAGGCTATAAAATTTTGACAGAAAAGGATGGCATAATGAAAGTAAATGGACTTTTGTTTCTCCATTCTTTTCCTTTGATATTTCACAACCAACTAGACGAACTTTTCTAATATATATTTCTAAGTATTTGTCAGATATTAATTTATAAGTTACAAAATTATGATCATGAAGATTATTTAGCAGTCAACTGAATGTTAAAGTGTCTTTATTTAGCATAAAATATCAAATAAAACAATAAAACATTATATTACAAGAGTTCTTATAAAATTTAGCATCTCTATTACAAAAAAATTGAGTGCAATAATAGTGGCACTTTGAAATACAATAAATAACAAGTCAACATAAGAGTAAAACCAACAAAAACAAACAGTTATAAAATGTGTTCAAAATGACGACCTTCTGATTCTAAACCCAAACGTATTCTGCTTCACTCACATTGCGTAACATATTTAGGGAGTTATGATTCTGAAGGCCTCTCTGATTCGGTCCTTTATATTTTCTTTTGTGGTTGGTGGCGTATTATACACGATTCCTTTCACACATCCCCATAAAAAGAAATCGGGAGGCGTTATGTCAGGGGACCTTGGTAGCCAATGTTGTGCTCCATTCCTTCCAATCCATCGATTTTGGAAACGAACATTTAAGAACTCCCGGACTTGACGATGATAATGAGCAGGTGCCCCATCCATTTGCAGCCACATGGTTGTTCTTATATCTAGAGAAACTTCTTCCAGTAAAATTTGCAGCTGATTTCTCAAAAAATTTAGAAACGACATTCCGTTTAAATGTTCATCAAAAAAATAAGGTCCAATCACATACTGTCCCATTATGCCCACCCATACATTTACTGACCACCTATGTTGGTTATTAATAACTCTAAATTCATGGGGGTTAAAATCAGAATAATAATGAAAATTGTGTCGGTTAAAAGAACCATCGTTATGATAAGTACACTCAACTAAATAAAACTGATTCAAAAAAATCTTCTTGTTCTCCAACTTTTTCTAACGCCCACATACAAAAGTCCACTCGTTGGCCAAAATCGTTATCGGAGAGTTCTTGACGTAGTTGTATCTTATAATCGTGATATTTATGTTTTTGAAGAATCCTTGATACGCTTGCTTGGCTAATATTTAAGTTTTGTGCAATTTCTCGTTGTCCGACATGGGGATTTTCAACTACAGAGCCAATAACGGCTAATTCAGTTTCTTGGTTTTCTGTAACTGTTCTCGTTTTGGCAGTCGTTTCATACTGAACACTACCAGTTTGCCTAAATTGAACCAACATCTTTCAAAAATTCGGTCGAGTTCGGTTAGGAAACCTTTCAGTATAAACCCTTGATGTTAAAAGACAATTTTGCAAGCATTCTCCTAGAATGAAGATGATTCTTCTGTTGTGTAAACCAGCATTTTGATTAAATAAAAAACTCCCTGTTAACCACCAGTTTTAACAGTAAAAAAAAAATTAACTTTAAATTAATATGTGACAACTAGAAATGACAATAAATTTTGCTTTGTCAAAATCAGGTAACACCTGAACAGACCTGAACAGGTAAATTAGATTACTACATTCGTTTATGTCAGCGCAAATTCAGAAAAAATCAATTTTCCAAGAAAATGCAACGACCAAGCTATAGGTATGTTTAATAGTTTGTGATAGGAAACTAAATTCTGCATCTAATGATACCATGAGTTAAATTTTACGTGTGCTGGGCCTGAGTTGTTATCTGGGGTTCAGATGGCGCCTTATAATTGTGTTTGTTCTAATGCGTATTATTGTCATTGTCTTCCGTAGTTCTTCTTGGGCAAGAAATGTATCTCCATGCTTATGACATGAAAACTTCGGCGCATTCTGCAGAATAGCCTTGATAAAGACGTAAATAAACGTCGAAACGTCGACAATTTCTGCGTAAAGTAGAAGTTTTTTATTCACTGTCCTCGCCCCGCTATACCATTTGCCATCTACTCTCCTGAAGGATGCTAATCAACTCCACTAATGATACTATAAAATACAGGGTGTCTAATTTAAATTAAACGAGCTATTACTGTTTGAAGTTTGCAATAACTTAGTGTTTATTTTTTTACATTTGGTACACAGTAGTTAATATTTAATATATACCGCAAAAAATTCAATGTACTAGTAGCCCACCAGCCAATTTCGGTGGTTGAAAAGAAACCAACTGCTGAGATTTTAAACATTAAATTTGATGCTGCATTTTCACAAAATCTCGAATATCTGAAGAACGGTACGGTTTAGATGCCATAAACCTTAATAAAACTACCTTTACTTTTGTCCGTAGATACCGAAAATACATTAATATACTAGGTGTTTCATTTAAAAAAATAAAACTTTAATCAATTTTTTACTTTTGAGACCACCTGTATACAATGACAATAATTTTAAAATGTACTTCCAATAGACCCTCATCCATTCCATATACACAACTTTTTTAAAACCTAAAAGTTTAGCCATAATCTTCCGTGTCGAATAACTTGAATCACCCTGTATAGTTGCGACGTATAAACGTGCGTCGTTCTTGGACCTTGCTGTATATACGGGGGGTGTTCTTGAAACACACCCCCCGTATATACAACTGTTAAAACAAAAAAAACAGTGTGTTACAAAAACACACTGTTTTTTTGTTTCCCATCACCAAGGACCACACCTCAAGAACACCCCCGTATAATACAGACAATGGAAGTTTAAGATGTTTCGATTAATAGTACATCATTGTCCACCTGTGTACCACCTTTAAACAAACGTTATCCAAAAGATTTTGTTACATTTAAGTTTGAATTATTTCAAAGCGTACTTTAAAAGGAAATAAAACATTTGCTTTATGTTTCTCAAAAATTTATTTTTTGAACGTCACCTAACCCATATTTTGCATCACTGTACTGAAAAACTGGCTCTTAGCATGCTATAAAGATGCTGCACTACGCGGGAAGTGTTTAGATATTTTGAAGACTACAGAGGGTACAGAAATTACTCTATTGATGCAAGAGAGTTTTTCTACTACCTACCACTAGTTTTTTGTACTACTACTACTACTACTACTTTTCAAACTACAGAGGGGAATTAATTTCGAATTTATTCAAATTATCCGAGAGTACTGAAAGACAGGCCTATTAAATGCTAGAGAGATATTAACACTTCGGAAAGTGTTTAGATATTTTGAAACTTCCAAGAGAGTACTCACAAGCATCTCAACCGTTACAGATACCGAGAGTGATACACAGATTTGCAAAATAATTAGCAATTTGTTTCAAAAAAATATTGGCATTATTTTACTGCTCTACTAGGTCTGAACAAAATTCATTAAAATCCATCAAAAATAGGATGTTTGAACGCTACAAAGACGCTGACATTTCTCGAAAGGTGTTTAACTCTGTGTAGATATCTTGAAGGCTACAAAAGCCTACCATTCGGGAATTTTTGGCGTCCAAGTAGCCATGGAATGTTCATTTCTTTTTCTACCCATCTCACTTTTTCTCGTGCAAAGAAGACTGTCAAACACTGTCAAAGTTAAATTTCCAAAGCTAACGAGAACTGAAACTTTTGAGAAAAGCTAATAAGAGGTCTCAAAAAAGACTGACCTGGAATCAACTTGAGAAGTACTGAGTGCAGAACACTCTTGAATTCAAACTATTGTTATTATTACTCACACAAAGCAATATGTAAACATGGCTATTAATATTTTATTTTTATTTATAATGCATCAGGACAATAAACTTAACAAAAGTTGAGGATTTGGGAATCTTGCTGCCGCTTGACGGAAATTGATGAGTTTGAATCCCCTGGACTGCGATAGCTGACATAATTCTGAAGTTTATTTATGATTCATAATTTAATTTATCGTTGGAGTTCTATAGAGATAAAATACTTTTGTGGAAAATACGTGAGTTTTTTTTTGTAAAATGTATTTCGTATATAGGACATTTTGGTAGGAGTTAACTTTACTGTTTTACAAATAGTATGCAAACGTGTATCAAAAAATTAACAAAGAATCGGCTGAACGGTGTAAAGTTCAATAAGTGAGTCATTGGGACATTTGAAAGATTGTTTGTCATGAATCAAAAAATAATAAACATGAGTTTTTATATTTGGCAAATTTTAATCAAAGCATTTTCGATTAATTCCGTGTCTAATTTGACCCGTAAGAGCATTATCACTGTCCTTGCTTTGTTCGGCTGTTATCTAAATGACCATTTTTTTTCTATTTCCTATTGGTGGCTGATATTTTGAAAAACAACTATTTAATAGATAATGTCTAAGTATTATCGATATAATAAAGTAAAGCCACTCCAATAAATTATCGAAATAAAGCCCTAGACTTACGTTTCTTGTCTGGTACACACATTAGGTCCTTCAAGTGCGGAAGACGATTCTTTGATAACCAAGAAGAGCACGCAAAGAGAACACCACAAAACCGACATTTTCTGATCAAGATCACCGGTAACTTCACTTCAACCACATCACGTAACACTGGCAACACAGGCAAATAAATCCTTTGGTGCTTCACAGAAAGGTTGACTTAGCTAGCCATCCAGATCACATCTGTAATAACAACCCAATATCATGTATACACAATGGCTCAGTTTGGTTAAAGATAATAAATCTGTTGTAAGCATATAATTATGTTTAAAAAATACTTAGGGCGGCTTTCACAACTATCAGTAAAACTTCAGTTTGAAGTTAAAACAACAGATATGACGCAGATTGCATTGTTTATCCCTCAGGCACTTTTACTGATAGTTGTAAAAATCACCCTTAGGACGACATTTATAAATAAAACCTTGCTTGGAGATACATTGCATTGTTTACCTGACATAAATATATGTCATTTCTGGAGTTTTAACTTTAAACTCAAGTTTTACTGATAGTTGTAAAAGTCGTCCCTTATAACCACTATTCTGAGATTAGAGTTTAAGCAAACTTACCAACTTGATTATGCCGAAGTATGTTGATGCGTGACGGTATGTGACGTGCATATGTTATCCAATCTTGGAAGAACCAGGAAAGGGTTGACCACAACTCTGCAAACAACGTTAAATATAGCAGGAAACACATGTGCTCGCTTAATTTTTTTTTTGTGACGTGATTCATCGATACATTTTCCTTAGAAAAACGTAGGACAAAATTATTGCCATTATTTACTAAAACAAGTTCAGTTCGTGCAATACGAGAATTAAAGCGTTTGGTTTGCGCTAATAGTTAGCACTCACTAGGTCACCGGCGATGACGTTTGTCCAGTGGGTTGTTGAACAACAGTTAAAAGGTTTTTTTTAATTCGACAGACGCTTGTAGATTAAAATATGTAAAGAGATTCGTTAACACACGTTTTAACTTTTGACTATACCAAGAGTAACTATTAAAGCGTTGTAAATCTGTTTTTTTTTCAACATTCCAAACGGCGACAGTGCCACTTTCTTTAGCGCTATATTTAGATTTGGCAAACGTGCAAAAACGAGCGCAGTATGCCTTATGTATAAGCAATTCACTTATTATTGTCGTCAAGTAGGCGTTGGAAAATTGACTTTGACACTTTTATCGTATATTCTCAGCATGTGCTAAAAAAAGATGGGTATAAAAAAAATTAAGATTTCAAGGGTAACTAGATGACAAAAAGTGAATGGGTAATATATGCAAGAGAGGTAAAGTAAGTGTATTGATTGAGGAAATAGAAAAGTTTTAATAACGCTTAGGTCCTACCAGTACATTATTGTGTTTTTATTGCTTAGTTACCAAATACATAAATGTAAAAATTATGCCAGCGAGTGCTCTTTATGGCCCCCGCGGGCATAAAATAGATACATTTTGGGACTATTTTAATAATCCATTATTGTTGAAACACACAAACATGAACTGGTGGTCATAAAACTGTGTATGCACCACGGCACGGTATATGTTTATACCCCCTAAAAGCTCGTCGCCCTCAGAGCATAAACATCTACGTGATGCCCTTGATACATAAATAACTATTGGTATTTTAATAAATACGACAATTAGTGGTTTTATTTATAATGTTATTGAATTTTAGGTATTTTATAATTATTTTTGTTTTCTCTAACATAGTTCAATGAATCTACTTTTTATTAACCCGTAATGGCTCATTTTTGTGGATTAACTTTCGTTCAAGTACAAGGTTTAGACTTGGTTTTCTCCTCAACGTTTGTGCATTACTATTATATTATTTACCTTTATAATATGTTTACAAAATTTATCTTTGCCGTTTATTTGTTTTCTTTACTACTTTTGCAACAACGTCTTGCATTCTATAGATTTCCTTTCAGGATTACATTTTTTTAGGATTTTTTTTCTAATTGAACGAAGGTTCTTAAGAGCATCGCTACAAAGTGTTGTTAAAGTTGTATTAAAAAAAAAACATAAAAATGTATTAATCCGTCCAAAATGGCTCGACAAGTTTTAATAAAATTTTGCAGATGTCAATGGCTATCGAGTGGCCATGTTTTTAATGAACAAAACCTAGTTTTGTTCCCCCATTGGCGCGAAATACCAAAGTGACTAAATTCCATTCTTTTGAAGAAAAAAATTGTTTTCCGCTTGCCTATCAAAAAATAAATTCTACCATTTCACAAAACGACTCTCTTGAGTTTTTCTCGTTCTATGCTTTATTTTCGAGTAAAAGATAAAAATCAATCACATAATGAATGAACCCCCATGAACCCCAGCACTTTAAGACAAATAGCCAGTCTGTGCCAGATTGGCTGAAATCTGAAAGGTATAATTGGTAACTGGTTACGCCAGTAACCAGTTTTGGTATATTATTGGTACTGCCAAGTACCAATAATGCCGTACTGGATAGGGTACGTGGATGCCGTACCCACTCGGATGAAAGCGGCTTTAGCTTCACTTCCCTTCTATTAAAGTAATCACGTCATGAAAGTATCACAAATAACTGAAGTAGCTGTAAAAGTACCTCAACTAAATTATATTAAAAACAAAATAGAAGTGAAAAGCAAATACTTAGCATTTCTAATCGAAGCACTAGCACTTGCTAATAATTACAAACATTAATAAATATGAAGCACATTGGGACTGTCCCTTGAATCTTTAAAATTGACATCATTCACTTATTTTTGGCAACTTGTTACCTTTGAAATCTTCATTTTTTAATACTTATCTCTTTTCGGCACATGTTGATGGAAGATACGATAAAAATGTCACAGTTAGATTTCCAACGCCTACTTGACGGCAATAATAAGTTAATGGTTTATATGTGTCACTTATCCGGTCAAGAACTCAATAAAACACGAAGTTTCGACCTTTCTCGACTTCTACCAACATGCATCATTGGCACGCTCAACTGCCACTCCAGACTAATCTCGCCATATACCTCAATAAGGCTTTTGAACCCTCCAATATTTGAGTTGATAAAGACGGGAATTAAAGTGCAGCTAAGTAAAACTTAGCCAAGCATCCATCTTGTTGAATGATTAGTAAAAATATCCTAACTATAATTCACGGCGGAAGACCGGACGTACTTGACATCACGGAGTTGAAGAATGTCCGACTCTGGCCGGAGTTGGGGTCTATCAACAATTGAGCGCGACGTTCAGAAACCACTCGGTAAAATATGGTGAGACTTTTGAACTTACGAGTATATGAGCCCTATTTCAGAAACAGAAGCAAATGCATAGATTGTATCGCTGGGGTCTTACAGAGGAGCATCGCAGGCTGCTTAATGGACACCCTTATAGGACACCGGGATTGCTCTTGGATGAATAAATCTGAGCGAGCTGGCGTGGGGTCACAAGCCTCAGTACAGTAACCAAGGTTAGGCAGAAGTAATTGACCAAACAATTAAAAGAGAATGTAGGCTAAAATGATTACTATGACAATGAGAATCGCGACATCCTGGCGGTTGAGAAAGCTGTCAGGCATCTGAGGAGGGAGGACCCCAGAGGTCAGCAAAATTCAATAGACCCGGTAAACCCCGGTGAAATCCGGAGATCCTGTTGGCCCTTGTGGGTGCAGCTTACCTCTGCGCTGCAGCAAGCGCAAACCTGATTCCACAGTACCTACTTTCCAACGAGGAGAAAAAAAATAGGTTAAATCAGCTTTTTGAGGAAACTTTTGATTTGGAACCACCTGCTATCATTGCTTTCACTTCAGTAGGGGTACCGTAATAATTCCTGGTAACACTTTCTCACTAACTAAAAATTCGTAAAATAACTTTTTCTCGTTACACTAGGTTTAGGTTTAGGTTTATTTGTTTGACCACAAAATACAAAACATGTATGTGTAGCAAGTCAGTAAAAAAACATTAATAGTAAATAACAAAGTAGGTAAAACTAAGACATACTACAGTAGTTATGAGACGTTAGACCAATTGACACAAAATATATAAAGACACAGGAGCCACATCCATAGCAAACAAAAGACGTTTTAGAACCGGTGTACAAGGAATTCCTCCACACTGTAAAAGCTGTTTGAATAGAAAAATGTTTTTAGTTTGATTTTAAACTCTGTAGCGTTCAGGGTTCTGACGCTGGCAGGTAGTCTGTTTGTACCTGTACACTATATTGTTATTGTTACGATTCGCAGCAACGCCGCATGGGAGGCGGGGCAACGCATGGGAGCGTGTTGGTTGGTGGAGCTTCGCGACCTATCCGCGCTGCGTCATGGCTGACACGAGTGATTTATTGCTCGGCTGGTTTAATCTAGAAGGCAGTTGTTTACAACCGTTTTTTTTTATGTGAGATTATTCAAGAATTCTTATAAAGAACTTTCTAGGTTTTTCTGTAATTTTAGGATTGTATATAAAGGCGCATAGAGCGGCGGTTAGTAATAGTCTTATTTTAAGCGAGCTATAAGTAAGCTAAAGTTACGAAGCGATAATAGAAGGCTATAAAGTGTTTAGTAGTGAGTTATTTAGTATACGAATTGTACCTGTGTATATTTGTGGAATAAATAAATAGTGTTTTCGTGTTAAATCGTTACACTGGAATTATTGAACCCCGAGTTCGCAACAATTGGTGTCAGAAGTGAGATTCCAGTGAGAATTTGAGGACTAATATTACTGAACTGTAAGTGAGTGCTTCATTGCCGGACATTACGTGTTTATGCCAGTGACCAGAAGCTAGCATCAAGCGATGGAGGATCAACTTGCCGCCCTGCTGTCCCTTATTCAACAACAGAGGGAAGAACAGGAAAAACGTGATCAAGTACAGGAGCGTCGTTATGTAGAACAAAAAGAAGAGCAGGAAAAACTTTATAAGGAACAAAAAGAGGAACAAGAAAGACGTGATCGAGTACAGGAGCGACGTTATCAACAGCAGAAGGAAGAGCTGGAAAAACGTGATCAAATACAGGAAAGACGTTATCTAGAACAGAAGGAAGAGCAGGAAAGACGTTATCTAGAACAGAAAGAAGAGCAGGAAAAACGTGATCAAGTACAGGAGCAACGTCATCAACAATTCAAAGAAGAATTAATGAACCATCTCGCAGCTAGGGAGCAACAACTGGAAGAAAGAATAATGCAATCCGTTAACGAATCCGTTAACGGCGTCAACAAGGGACTCGAAGCTGTCAACCAGAGGGTTCTCGAGCTAGAAAAGAAATTCCGGGAACAACTTGAGGACGACAACGTGTCTACAGAGAGTTTTAGCACAGCCAATGCTAAAATTAAGCCTCCCGATTATGACGGTACTACTGCATGGGAAATTTATAAAACTCAGTTTGAAGCAGCTGCAAAAGCTAATGGTTGGTCCGAACCCCAGAAAGCTACATCATTAGTGGTAGCACTTCGTGGAAAAGCGGCTGAATTACTCCAATCCCTGTCGGCAGCTGATCAAAATAATTATGCAGCTTTAGTACACACTCTGCAACTACGATTTGGGAATGAGCACAAAGAAACCGTGTTCCAGGCCCAGTTGAGGATGAGACAGCAAAAGTCAGGTGAATCCTTACAAGAATTTGAGGCGGACATAGACAGACTAATTCACCTGGCATATCCATCGGCCCCTGAATCTTTTCAAACGCAATTGGCCACCGAAAGGTTCATTGAGGGAGTTCGTGATAGTGACATGAGATATCACTTACGTCTAATAAGGCCCAGGAATATCAGCGAGGCACTAGTTCGGGCCCTGGAATTCGAGGCGTCACGAGTGTCATCTAGTTCTTCTGCAAGTGTAAGAGTGGCAACTTGCGGTGACAAGAAGAATACGTCTATGGCTGAATTCATGGCCAGTTTACATAAAGCGATGAAGGATATGGCAGTCAATATGCAGGCCTTGTTAGAAAGAACTCCCCGATCAACAGGCAATCGGGGCATAAAATGTTTTAACTGCGGTAAACTGGGTCACGTCAAGAGTAACTGCCGTAATAGGGCAAGAAGTCCATCGCCGTTGTTTAGAAGACAGAGCGGCAACCAAGACCGCCCTAGAATTCAGGAAAGTCCAATTTCTGTCAATGTAAGGGGGCAATTGACCGAGGCCGTTAAAACCCCCAGGATCAGTCCAGTCAATCAATCAAGTCAAGCCAATAATTTGGGTGGCAAAAGTGTTCAGAGACCGGACGCATTAAAGGACAGAAGACCCAAACTGAACATCGACCAGGAAGGTCTCACGGAAATGCCGATGCATTGTCTAGACGGCCATGTAAAGAAGATAGTCAGCATTGTCGAAGATCTCAGCAACGTGAGGGACATCCTTCTGTAAGGAGAACGTCGGTAGAAAGAAACGATGGCTGGACCACACAGACGCTTCGAGAAGAACAAATGAATGATCCAGATATTGGACCCATCCTCTCTGCAAAGACTGACGACAAGAGACCAGAATGGCAAGAAATTGCTGGTAAAAGTCCAAACCTGAAGGCGCTGTGGGCCCAGTGGCACTCTCTTAGAATAGAAAATGGATTACTGAAGAGAGCGTGGGAGAGTCCGGATGGCAAGTCCATAGTCAGTCAGTTGGTTGTTCCTGGTAGCAAAAAATCGGACGTACTACAGGAAGTGCACGACGGAACCAGTGGAGGTCATTTTGGAGTCAATAAAACCTTGGCCAAAATTAAAGAGCGGTTCTACTGGGTGAATTATCATGAAGACGTCGAATCTTGGTGCCGCAAGTGCGAAGTTTGTTGTGCCACAAAAGGACCTCGAACAAGATCACGCGGCCGAATGGTGCAGTACACTATAGGTGCTCCATTCGAGAGGGTAGCAATTGATGTCGCGGAACCGTTTCCTCAGACTGAGTCGGGCAATAACATCTTGGTCGCCATGGATTACTTCACTAAATGGCCTGAAGCATACGCCCTGCCTAATCAAGAAGCAACGACTGTGGCAACGGTGCTAGTAAATGAAATGTTCTGCAGATTTGGAGTCCCTCTCGAACTTCATTCTGATCAGGGCCGAAATTTTGAATCGGCTGTTTTCCAGAAGGTCATGGAACTTCTCGGAATTCGCAAGACCAGGACGACTCCTTTGCATCCACAGTCGGATGGGATGGTAGAGAGGTTTAATCGGACCATGGAACATTACCTGTCTAAAATGGTGGCAGATCATCAGCGTGATTGGGACCAACATCTACCTCTCATGTTGATGGCATATCGAGGCTCTACGCATGAAGCCACTGGTTATACTCCGGCGAAAGTGATGTTCAGAAGGGAAATGAGGCTTCCTGCAGATTTGATGTATGGAACACCAGAAAAAGACTCGCTCAACTCTGAGAACTTTGTGGAGGAGCTCAAGGAGAGTTTGGACAATGTTCATGAACAAGTCAGGAATAAACTGCGGATATCCAGTGATCGAGCCAAAGCAAGATATGACTTACTAGCTAACTCCCGCGGCTTCCAGGATGGTGATTTGGTGTGGCTATACAATCCGAGGCGAAAGGTGGGTAAGTCGCCCAAACTTAGCCAAAATTGGGAAGGACCTTATAGAATTATAAAGATTAATGATGTGGTGTATAGGAACCAGCGAAGCCCTAGGTCAAAGATGAAGGTCGTTCATTTGGATCGATTAGCACGATACCATGGAACTCTATCTGTTCGGGACGAACAGCCTTAGGAGGAGGGCAATGTTACGATTCGCAGCAACGCCGCATGGGAGGCGGGGCAACGCATGGGAGCGTGTTGGTTGGTGGAGCTTCGCGACCTATCCGCGCTGCGTCATGGCTGACACGAGTGATTTATTGCTCGGCTGGTTTAATCTAGAAGGCAGTTGTTTACAACCATTTTTTTTATGTGAGATTATTCAAGAATTCTTATAAAGAACTTTCTAGGTTTTTCTGTAATTGTAGGATTGTATATAAAGGCGCATAGAGCGGCGGTTAGTAATAGTCTTATTTTAAGCGAGCTATAAGTAAGCTAAAGTTACGAAGCGATAATAGAAGGCTATAAAGTGTTTAGTAGTGAGTTATTTAGTATACGAATTGTACCTGTGTATATATGTGGAATAAATAAATAGTGTTTTCGTGTTAAATCGTTACACTGGAATTATTGAACCCCGAGTTCGCAACATTATATACGGGATGGTTCGTACATTATAACTTTACTTGCACAAGTGGCCGTGATGTTTTTCCGTCAGGTTGGCACTCCTGAAATGTTAGCTGTAATTGTGTGTCTGTAACGAGAGGCAAAATCAAAATCTTCCAATGAAATTGAATTTTGCCAAAATTTAACCCATCGTTTTCAAGAGATTTGTATACCTATAAGCCATTCAAATATTATTGTCGTTAAGTAGGCGTTGGGAAATTCACTTTGACATTTTTATCGTATCTTCTCAACATATGCTAAAGGAGATGGGTATAAAAAAAAATTAAGGTTTCAAAGGTAACAAGATGACAAAAATAAGTGAATGGGTTGAAATTACCAGCAATCACTTTTTAAAATTGTTGAGTTGTCTAATTTTTTGCTGCTTTGGAGTCTGTGTTTTTCTATATAAATCCTACTAATTTGAAGATCTACTGTAAATACAAAATTCAAAAACATAAATTCAATTTAAGGATCACTCCAGAATCCAGAATTACATACTATTAAGTGTAATAATCATACTGAGCAAATGGTTACTGTGTGGCATCAGAAGTAAATAGTGTCCGACCAGCAAGAAAGTCAGCTTTTTAATAATCTAGGTCAACCATGGAAGGAACTGATTTCTCTGACTCAAACTGGTAGCTACACTAGAGGTAAGTGCAATTTTTGAAAGAATAATGAGTTTCACAGTTTAATTTAATAATTAGAGTTGAATAGGCTTAGAGAATGAAAAGACAGAGGAAAATACGTTGAGTTTATTCGCTGCAGAACCAGAACCCGGTGCTTGTAATAAACTAAGCATCAATTGAAACGATACACCCCAAATCGTGAATGAACTTTAAAACTGTCTCTCTCTAAAGCCACTCAACCGATTATCGTTGGAGATGCCATTTTGATAAGATCTACGTTAAGTCACAAATTCAAGAAAATTTGATAAAAATGTTAAGTCAATATGCCTAAAATGGTCTACTTTTGAATACATATTGTTGCGAACTCAGGGTTCAATAATTCCAGTGTAACGATTTAACACGAAAACACTATTTATTTACTCCACAAATACACACAGGTACAATTCGACTAGTAAATAACTCACTACTTAACACTTTATAGCCTTCTATTATCGCTTCGTACTTTAGCTTACTTATAGCTCGCTTAAAATAAGACTATTACTATTGCGCGCTCGCGTTCTCGTTTTATACACAATCCTAAGATTACAGAAAAACCTAGAAAGTTCTTTATAAGAATTCTTGAATAATCTCACATAAAAAAAAGGTTGTAAACAACTGCCTTCTAGATTAAACCGAGCAATAAATCACTCGTGTCAGCCATGACGCAGCGCGGATAGGTCGCGAAGCTCCACCAACCAACGCGTTGCCCCGCCTCCGATGCGGCGTCTCTGCGAATCGTAACAATATTTTAATATTGACATAACTATTAAACCAAAACTTTAAAATGCGTCTCCTGTAAAATAACAATTTATGACTTAACATATTTAGTTTGGCTCTGAGGTACAGATATGTTTTGCAGGTTTCTTAATACAGGGTTTAACAAAACTTGATGCATTTTTGTAAAAACTTTGTGACCAGATAATTTTGCGGAAAAAAAATTCAGAACATTTTTTGCTACGGGAGTATGTGGAGACGCGTCATACCTCGGGACATATTTAATATTTTGCCTGGTTCCATAGATATTTAGTTTGTTCCATAAAAGAGGTATCATTTAACGCTGGGACTCCAGTTTGTCCCATAAAACTAATATTGATAAAATTTTCATATGAAATATAAAGACTATACATAGGGCAAGCTAGACGAATAGGGGTAATGACTATAAAGTTAGACACATCTACAGTGGCGAACAGAAAGTAATTTTTTTTTTCAAATGTCGACGTGAAAAAAAGTAGGATTTTCTAAAAGTGTAACATTTCAAGACCAAGAGAAAAACAAATCTCCTATTCACTGAGCATTACGACAATTTGGAATTGGACGTAGTGATCTGCAAACCAGAGCTATGCCCAATTGTTTAGATGTACAGGGTGAGCAACAAACTGACATTAATCCTCACTTTTTTAATGTTTACATTCTGAATTCTGACTGAATGAAACTGAAATTCGGAAATTGTTTGTCGAATAGTTGCAATTTTTAATTTGAATATGTTCAGGAAGTACTGCTAATCTGAAGAATGGCGTATAACAACAAGATGTCACACGTAAAGATGAATAACATGAAGGCCTTGAAAGCACCAAAAGATTCCAAGTTGAATAAATAGGAAAAGCTTAAAACAATCTAAAGCTTAACAAACTTAACAAATCCTAAATGATGAGATGTTTGTGGCTATAACGTTAGACACATCTACAGTGGCGAACAAAAAGTGAACTTTTTCAAAAATTTTAAGATTGGGTGCAAGCGATATTGAATGCTTGGGAAGCTATTTCCCAAGATTTTATTAGAAATTTGATAGATAGTGTGCCAAGGCGAATAGATGCAGTGCTACAACTTCATGGTGCTGCAACCAGGTACTAAAAAATATAGAACCACACATCATCATCGGATTCATCCAAAATTATCATTTAACAAAAAAATGTGTTTTATTAATGTTTCCATATTTTTAATAAGCTGTTAATTTTGCTGCTTTGTTATTTTTAATATAATTTTGCTCTGATTAAAATTGTATCAGTGACTCTTTATAATGTTACAACTATACCTCCAAAAGAGTGGACATTGCTTTGACCATCAGCCGAGATGATTTGTTTTCAAGGACTTGGAATTACATTCAAAGATTCTCGAACGCAGTTGAAAGTTTTTAAATTCTTAAAAACAATATTGTAACGCTTTAGATTGTTCTAAGCTTTTCCTATTTATTCAACTTAGTATTTTTTAGTGTCTTCAAGGTCCTCATGTTATTTATCATTACGTGTGACATCTTGTTATACGCCATTCTTCAGATTAGCCATACTTCATGAACATATTCAAATTAAAAATTGCGACTAGCGATTAATTATCTCTGTTTGTAGTACTACAAACTATTTTCGAAGTTCAGTTTCACTCAGTCAGAATTCAGAATGTAAAGCTAAAAAAATTAGGATTAATGTCAGTTTTGTGGCTCACCCTGTACATCTAAACAATTAGGCAAAGCTCTGGTTCGTAGATGACTACGTCCAATACCAAATTGTTGTAATGCTCATTGAATAGGTGATTTGTTTTTCTTATGGTTTAGAAAAACCTACTTTTTTTAAACTAATGAGGATATAAAGAAGGACAGAAAAAAGTCCCGAGGTACCATTAATAGCTGCAATAATCAGGCAGCGGAATTCCAAAATCATCCACACATTTTGTTCCACATAACTTGATGGTTGATATTCGATTATCACTTCGAGATTTGAAAAAATGTTACTTTCTGTTCGCCACTATAGATGTGTCTAACTTTATAGCCATTACGCCTGTACGTCTAGCTTGCTCTGTTCATAGTCTTTATATTACATATGACATTTTTATCAATATTTGTATTATGGGGCACATTGGAGCCACAGTGTTAAAGGATACCTCTTTTATAGAAAAAATTAAATATCTATGGAACCAGGCAAAATATCCAAAAAACACCAAATATGTCCCGAGGTATGACGCGTCTCCACATACTCCCGTAGCAAAAAATGTTTATTTTTTGCTACGGGAGTATATTAGGAAACCTGCAACACATATAACCGAGTACCACCGATAAACCACTTAAAGCAGTTTATACATGGATCTTACCAAAATGGCATCTCCAACGAAAATCGGTTGAGTGGCTTTAGAGATAGACAGTTTTAAAATTCAATCCAAATTTTTAGTTTAGTATTACTAGTGTCGAAAATTGCATTTTTCATTACACGAGTGTGACGGTTTGGAAATGAGCCGTAGGCGAGTAAACAACGTCACAAGAGTGTGAAGAGTGATTTTCGTACGTGTTGCACACTATACTTTTTCTACGACTGCGGTTTTGCTTCATAAATGATCATTCGTATTATAAATATGCAAGGCATGTGCAAAGTGGACTTTGCACACGTTGTTTGCAAAATGCGATTTTCAACGGTAGTTAGTAGTGCGCATTTCTTCATTTTCGAGGCAGTCGTAGAAAAATATATTTACAGCGATGCCAATAAACATCGTAGTTCAAAGTGCAATTATGTAGTTACATCTAGAAACAAAATAAAAGAAAATACATAACTAGTATTAGGAAATTTTAAAAGGTCTTAATTTAAACATAACGTTTGCGAATATGACCAATCAAATTGCGGAAACTAATGGTGAGTGCTTATAATTATCTAATCTTAACATAAAGAGTAGAACTGAGCTAACTTGAGCTAACCTAACCTAAACGTAAAAAGTGTAACTGAACTAACCTGAACTAACTTAACCAGGAAAACTAGAACTAGACTAACTTGAACAAACCAGACCTACCCTGAACTACCCAAAGTTAACCTGTTCTAAAGATTAAAAGAGAGGCGGGCCCTCACGGGTCCGTTTTCATATTATTATCTGCCCTTAACATAAAGAGTAGAACTGAACTAACCTGAACTAACGTACGCGTAAAAAGTGTAACTGAACTAACCTAACTAGGAAAACTAGAACTGGACTAACCTGAACTAACCAAAAGTAACTTTTGCTAAAAATTAAAAGAAAAGCGGGTCCTCCCATTAGTATAATCGCTATAGGTACTGATTTAAATTTGTTGTACACAATTTTCCAGTTTATAGGGTAACCGTTTTTCGAGTTTTTAACAATGGGAATTTAGGCTATTTGAAGAGATACGAATAAGGTTGAATTAGGAAAAATGCAGACTTAGAAATAACATTTTCAAATATCGAAAATTCTGGTTGGTTTTGGAAATATTCGTACAAAATCAATATGTTGAAAATACGTTTTTATTTTTCTAGTCTTAATTTATATACGTCGAGATATATGTATTCATAAATTTAAATCCGACGTTTCTTTTTCATTTTTTTTTAATGTCATGGATTTTTCATATCCGATTCTCAATCTCCTTGCAATTCTGCATTTGGTGATATGCGACACATAATAATTGTATTAAGTTTTAAGTTAGATAACCTCAGATTTTTTTTAACGGCCGGTAGTTTAGTCGGATTGGGCTGAATCTTGACACACTACAAAGAATTTATGTTCTACCAGGACATTATGGTGTTTTTATGGCCTTTTATGGCCAGAGTTACCAAATACGTACAACTGAACTTTTTGACTGCGCGTGCATTTTTTTAACTCGCGCGGGCGTAAAGTTCATTTGAAAACCCGCGCGGGAATACCTAAAATAGAAATATTTTAGAGTTTTTTTCATAATAATTTATTTGATCCACCACCGGGTACATATGTTCCTAATTAACTATAAGCATTAAGTAGGTATCTACGTCAATAATAATGATATTAAGTATTTTATTAACAATAGACCTCTCACAGCTAGCTTATCATGCTATAAATAAAATAAGAATTGTAATTTCCTTTCTTTGTTTTCCATTAAGAGGTACCTAGGCATTAAAATCTTAATAATTTTAGTATTTAAAATGTATAAAACCCATATGTTGGCATAAATTTTATTTGCGTTTTAACGGAAAAACCCCGGATACACATACCTACACGGTTTTAGCGTCCCAAGCGACGCTTGAACAAAAATTCCCTGCTTTCTTGCACTATTTCATATTCATACTTTAGTCGAATGCGCATGCTGCTATAAATCAATTTTTTTATCTTTCTGAGAGTGAGAAGGCATACAAACTTACATGGTTTAAACGGTGCCCTAGCGCTGCCTTAGCAAATGCCCTAAGACTTAAGTATGGCTATGAGGTATTAACTGAGAGTATTAACTATTAGCGGATTATTGTTTGGAAATATTGACCAAAAAAAAGCACAGTTTTTGGGTAGATATTTACACATCAATCACTTACCTTCAAGTAAGTCTCTAATAACTATTCTATGGCGCATTTGTGAAGCCTTCAAGCTTTGCTTCAAGGAGACCGCTTGGCAACGACTAAATTATTATATGTATGTAGCAATCTGGTCTGATTAGATAGCGTATTCCTTATAAAAATTTCTAAATAAATCCTTCACTGAAAAAATGAGGGAATCCCCTCATTACAATGTATTGATTTAATAGAGGGCATTAGGTGTCAGTTATTGAGTTGAATCATGGGGAGTTTTATTGCGTTTAATCATGGGGATCTCGGTTATTTGAAAAAGTACAAAGAAGGTTAAATTAGGGCAAAGTTGCTCAATTAAAAATCTCTCAAAAATCTCTTAAAATGTTTTCAAATTTCAAAAATCCGAACTGATTTCGGAAATATTCGCAAAAAATCGAAACTTTGAAATGTTTTTATTTTTTCTAATCTTAATTTCAGGAAATAATTAAAAATAATTGACAATTCTTTAGAGTAATTTTTTGCTTTCTTCAACATGGTATTTTCAAATTTAAAATCCCAAGTTTTGCTTTCATGCAACCATCATCAACCTAGATTTTTTATATTGGATTCGTAATCTCCTAGCACTCCTGCACTCCTGCGTACCTCTGTATAGAGGTATGCAGACTGTCCAACGGTAAGTCTGTTAGTAAGTAAGTACATTCTATGACTAGGTATTGTAAGTCCTGATGTTAAGAACTCCAAACTGTATCCATAGGGTCCTCTTAAACACCCTGAATTAAAAATAAAACTAAGAACCACCACAATCATCTTATCAATTTCTATTTGAGTGCCCCCATTTATGTTATTAACAATGTCTCAATTCACAAAATTGGAATTAAATACCTAATAGGTACGTATGTAACCGGCCTGCACCACAGTCTAGATCAAATTGTATACACTTCTGTTTGAAGACAGGAAATTACAAAATATTTGTTTAAGTAGATATTAAAGTTTCGCATATGAATCTAGTGAATCTACTTCCTTGTGGTTTAGGCAATCCAATATTTATTGTCATGTGTGGAAAGTACATTAATTTAACTTCATACCAGCACTTATTTGCTTTTAATAAATTATTTAAAGTAAATCATTATTACCCATCAGGTGGCAGGAATTGCAATTATAAATGACTCTTGTCTGCGAAAACCTTTCTTTTTATCTCACATTTTCAAGACACTTCCACCCTGGCCTCAGTCAATAAACTAGATTAATCTGTGGCTGAGCTGGGGTCACAATTTATCACAATCAGATGCGTTTATGTGTAAAGAGGATGTGCGCTGCTAAATTTAATTAGTTGAACAGAAATGAGTCAGCGAGTACCAGATTTAACACGCTTCTGTAGGACAACTTTCGGTTTAATATTATGTATAATGCATATTAAGTAGTAGGCAGTAGGTAACAGAAAATTTCTTTTTAATTGCTCATATTCACAATAACCCAATAAATTAATGTCAAGAAACTTATTTTTAAAATTGAGTTACTATTACAAAATTAAGGTTAGTAAATCAATCCTTAAAAGACTCAAATGAAACACTGAATCAAGTAATTCTACGGCTAATGGCCTCACATGAGCAATTTCAAGAACAATTCCAGGCAATAAACAATAAATTAGATATTCTAACCTCCAATATTTTGGCGGGTAAAACAGCACCTGTCCGATCGGATTCACCGGCGCAGACTTGGGCCGAGGTAGTTCAAAGTGATAGCCTTGGGCTGTTCACAAAAGGCCAGCCAAAGGCTCGATCGAACGCCACATCAGATAACGATACTTCACAAAAAACAACACCTGACACCCAGTTGAAAACAAACAACAATGCAGGGCATTTCATACAAACTACCCAATATTTACAAACAGATAACTCACTTGGGTGTACTAATGATCAGACAAAAAATGGTTTATCAACACCTGCTGATATTACTAACAATGAGAATGGGAGTAATACAGATCAACAGGGCTTTCAGAATCCGAAAAATCGCGGACCGCGACGTCCTCGCACAATTCCTCCACCCCCGCTGGAAGAGGGCAAACTTGTCCGGAAAATTCGCAAGGGAAATCCGCAACGTGGAACTAGGACGGCGAACGATTTCGAACTTGGCGCGTCAAACCTAGATAAGAAGATCTGGGTGTTTATTTCCAGAGTCGGAGCGACTGCTACTGAAAGTATCATAACGGACTATATCGTCAAACATGCAGGAACTAGTGCAGAAGATGTTTCTGTTAAACAGTGCGTCCCAAAATCCTACCGTGGTACAAAGCTTAGATTTATGATCGGAGTTAAACCGGAACTTAAAGATACAATTTATAATAGTGATTTCTGGCCGGCGAGTGTTTCTTTTGAGCGATTTAATTTCTCTCTTGGCCGGAATTTTTTAGACAAATCTCGACAGAGTGCCCAAGTACTCCGCTAAAATTAGGAAAAAATACTCCTGATAACCAGTCACGACGTATTATTGAATGCAACTTGTTCCATATTAACATTCAGAGTCTCAATAATAAAATACTTGAAGTTGAACTGCTGTTGGGAACCCGGTTTCCCGAATTATTTTGCGTAACCGAGCATTGGCTTCAGGAATCTGATTTGAATAGGATACACTTACAGAATTATGCTCTTGCCTGCTCTAGTTCCCGAGTGGCGACCAGAGGCGGTGGAACAGCAATTTTTGCAACTCTTGATTCCAAAATTCGAGAATTTGATATAGACTTATTATCTATTGAAAAAGACTTCGAACATTGCATATCCGAGTACACTAACAAAAATAGTAATAAGAAAATCATAATAGCTTGTACTTATAGATCCCCTTCGGGTAATTTCGATGTATTCTTAAGTAAGTTGTGTGAGTTACTAGATAAGACATACAACACCAACAAATTCATCATTGTTTGTGGTGATTTTAATGTTAATTTTTTAAATCTTGATGACGCTGCAAATTCAGTAATTCAGTTGTTTCTTGCTTATGGCCTGAAACCACACGTAAATGGTGTTACAAGACTAGGTAGAAATTCTGCAACGCAAATTGATAATATTTTCTCCAACTTCAAAGACGAGGACCTAGAATGTGAAATTATTATTTCTGATATCTCTGATCATTATGGTCAGCATTTGTCTCTCAGGACTCCGTTTTTGGAAGAGGCCGCGGTTTGTTTCAAGCGACGTTTTTTCACCACTGATAATATTACGAAGTTCGTTGGCTGCCTAGCGACTGAATCTTGGACTGACGTAGCTGAGTCCGTCGGTGCCGATCAGAAATACACGACATTTTCAAATATTTTTCACTATTATTTCGATATCGCTTTTCCCTTAGAATGGTCTAGGGTGAAGTCCAGAACCGACACCTGGGTGACAACTGAAATAAAACTATATTCTAGTTACATTAAGGACTGGTACGTTTGGTACAAGCAGACAAACTCTCCCATTGTTCATGAACGATACAAGGATGAAAGAAAAATCTACAGACAATATCTCTCCAACTACAAAAAATCAATTAACGATAATAAAATATTGAATTCAAAAAATAGAGCCAAAACGGCTTGGGCGCTACTTAACACGCAGTCAGGAAATAGAAACACATGTCGGCAGATTTTTTTGAGTTCTGATTCAGGTGATATCATTAGCGACCCTAAGCTGATTGCGTATAGCTTCTGTGAACAATTCCGTAACGACACAAGTATACAGCCTGACCATATCCCACCTTGCAACGGAAATTGTATTGATAGTATTTTTCTGTTTCCTACCGATGAACAAGAGATTTTCGAAATTATCAGGAATCTTCCGCATAAATTTTCGTCAGGCTTGGATGAAGTCCCCTCCTTTGTCTTGAGGCATGTGGCGCTGCACATAAGCAAGCCACTTAGTCACATCATAAATTGTTGCTTTCAAACAGGAATCTTTCCTAGAGACCTTAAGAGAGCCAAAGTGGTGCCGGTCTTCAAGAGGGGTGATCGTCGGAAGGTTGGCGACTACAGACCGGTCTCCATCCTGCCCTCTATGTCGAAGGTGTTTGAAAGGGTTTTAAATCTTCGGATTGTCAAATTTTTGGAGGGTAGGCTGTTGCTTAGTAATTGTCAGTTTGGGTTCAGATCGGGCAGATCTACCGAACAGGCTGTATATAGAGCTATTGAATTTATTATTACGAATCTGGACCAGGGTGGGCGTGTTGCTGGACTGTTTTTTGATTTGTCCAAAGCCTTCGACACCATAAATCACGATATTTTGATGGCACGCTTACATGGTTGTGGCTTACGCGGGTTGTGTGCTGACTTACTGCGGTCCTACCTTTCTGGTCGTGAGCAGTCCGTCTGCATCATGAGCAATGGTCGACCTCATTATTCCACCCCTACTGGCCTTGGTTGAGGTGTGCCCCAAGGCTCTATCTTGGGGCCCACACTGTTCTTAGTATAAGTTAATGGAATGACGAACGAAGTTTCTTCAGATATCCTTTGTCAGTATGCTGATGACACCTCCATTCTAATTGCCTCTCAATCAAAAGCTGACTTATCTGCTCGATGCAGAACTTCAACTCAAGAAATGTGTGATTGGAGCATCAACAATCATTTAAAATTAAATGCTGAAAAAACGGGATTGTTATGTTTCAGCAAACAGCCTTGTACTGATGAGTCTCTTTATGTTGCTTTGAGTGGTAGATCTCTACCTGTGCAGAACAATGTAAAGTTTCTAGGGGTCTATGTGGACTCTTGTCTGAGCTGGGTAACTCACATCCGCATGTTGGAGTCTAGGTTGAATAGCTATTGTGGGTTGATCAGACGGCTTAAAGATCAGTTCACTGTGGACACTATTAGGTTATTCTATTTCTCCAACATTCAGGCAATCATAAGTTACGGTATACTATTTTGGGGATCGGGACGCACCCCAATGAATATCTTTAGAGCTCAAAAAAGAATTGTTCGGTGTATTTTTGGTCTGAGACCGACGGATTCATGTCGCCCTTATTTTTCTAAATTGGGAATACTTACCGTCCCTTCAATATTCTTTATGTCATTGGTAATGTTTGTCAGAAAAAACAGTGCATTATTCAGAAGGAACGCTGACGGGTACTCTCAAAGTATGTCAATTCTAACAAGAAATAGGGAAATGTTAAACATTCCTCGTCACCAAACTACTTTTTTCGAGAGAGGGCCCTCATATAGAGCCATTAAAGCATACAATTTGTTACCCGCTGATTTGCAGCATCTTCAAAATGATACGGTTTTCAAACAACGTGTCAAGGCTCTTTTGCTTGAGAAAACTGTTTATTCATTTCAATTTAATATTTATTTTGAGTAATTAATTTTAGTAAGCTATAATGCTACTCTTGTTTGACCTTGCTGTGTCATATTTTGTGATCTTGTTGGCAATAAAGAATTTATTATTATTATTATTAAAAAGGGAAATGCATACAAATAGCTTATTCAATAGACCTTGGCACTAACTTCCAGGGTCTAAATTTATCCAAGAATAATTATCTAAATATTTATAGGTATGTAGGCATCTGTTTATAGCCAGGGACAGTGAGAAACAGAAAATAGTTCAATCAAGCACTAACTTTCCTAATTTAGAAGTATTCATATTTCCTTGTTGGTATGGATGGTTCTTTACACACACCCTTATCATATCTCCTGCACTTCACCTTTGCAATGTGCACAACAAGGATGCAGCAATGAAGTTTGCATACATTTGTGCTCATTAGACAATGAGTGGGCTGCTCCAACTAATGCATTACACACCATGTCTTGAGAGGTCAGGCTTACTGGATTCTTCAAAACTCTTAGTGCAAATTTTTCAGATTTAGAAAGAACACCCCTGTCTTCCATGTTGGGCCCCTGTTGCACACTTTTAACTTCTAATGCTCTGGCAATCTCCTCAGATATTTTTAAATTAGCACTCACAACCTCTAGAACATCTCCATCCTTGAGTTGAACTCTTTTTGAGCCTGTCAATTTCTCTTCTTGCACAGCATTTAAGTTACTAAAAGTTGCGAATGACTGTTTTTGTAGCTTTGCACTATCTCTGAGAAGAATTTTTACAACTTCCTGCAAATCATTCGTTCTTTTGGTTAAAGCTGATTTCCATCTTGCTAATTCCTCAACCATCAAACTGGAGGCCAAAAATTTGCTCCTCCACACTTCACATTGTCCGCTGAGCCATTCTGTTTGTTCTTGGTGTGATGTCAGATGATGAGCTGAGTTGAGTAAGGCTCTAGCTAGTGACAACTTGTCTTCTGTTAAATGCTGCACCCTAGACTCCAAATCTTCACCTACTGCTGCCACAAGCAATGTTTTCAGCTCACTGTTAACTTGAGCTTGGAATTTCAACTGATTCTCCAAATGTGATTTTGTTTCTTTCAGGTTGTTGATGTCAACTTCATAAGCCTCCTTTTCCTTCTCCCATTGTTCTCGGGGAATGACCTGCTCCTCTTGCAAAGCCTTAACTTTAAGCGTATTCATTTCTGTAGACCTCATATCTGACATTTGATCTACAAGCAGTTGGATCTCTACATTGTTTTTCGATAAAAGTGGCTTAACTACTGGTTTTTTACTTTTAACTTCTATGTGCCTTATGGGCTGCACAGCTGCTTTGTATGGCTCGTAAGGCACAAACTTGGGCTCTTTAGGCTTAGTTAAAGCAATGGTTGTAACTACCTTTTTGTCTCTGGCAACATACTTTGGCACCACATTTGTTATCTTTGACTGTGGATGGATAGGTGTCATTGACTTTAAGATATTGTCATGCATCTTGGAGGGCAACTTAACTTCAGAAACTTTCAGGGCATTATTTTCCATGCCATCGCCTAATGTTCTGGTAGGCAAGTCTGTGCTTGGTGGGTTCATGTTGCCTGAAAAGAGTTAAGTGCTTCCATTACATGGTTGCTCAGGGGGAGTGAGGAGAAGTGTAGTAATAATTAGTGACTGTAGCAATGGCATTATGAATTATTTTCAGAACAAAATAGGTAGGTAAGTACCAAATATTTGTTTCAAAGGATATAGTCCTTGTAGTTTTAAGTATGTAAACAGAAAGGTTACATTTATGTGGCCCTAAGACTAGTAAAGTGGTAATTATTAAGTAAGTAGATAAATATCAAGAACAAAAAAAAAATAAAAAAATAAAAAACTTACCTAAAAGCTGTCCAGTTGTATCCAAAAAGTTTTTTATGAAAACCAAACACTTAATTGTTTACTCTGGTTAACTTATTATAAACAATGAGCAGTGATTAAGAAAAAATTGACTAAAACGATTAGATTATCTCTAAAGATAAGTATGATTCCAATTGAACAAACTCCTAGTTTTTAATTAGCTGTCACAACAAAAACTGAGCGTTGAGCAGTGACTATTGATGAGAATGAGCAGAATCCTGCCACGCCACGACTACGTAGAATATACACGTAAAAAAGACATTGGTATACTAACACGAACGCATAGGAAAAACTAGAACTGAATTAATTAAAAATAATGAAAAGGAATCCGTAATTTACAATATACGAGTTATACACGACTACCACTGTCACTGTCACTTTAAAATTAATACAAACATAAGAAGTTTTATGGAAATTCCATATGAATTATACAGTATAGTTCTAACACTTTTTAAATAGTATGGAACAAACAGAGACAAAAATACTAAATTCTTCCGAGTGATCCGAGCGAAGTACATGCATGTTAATCATGGACTTAGAATATGAATGAAAAAGGAAGCATAACACAAGGCGTGCATCTGTTATCATTTAGCAGTTTAGCTCCAAAGCTTTGAAGAAAAAAATTATTTGTAAAATTAAATAAATTTTATATGTAAATAGTGTTGTGCAAACTAACCTCTCTGTTTACATATGAGTTCATGTGTGGAAGCATGGCAACTCTGTAAGCCATTTTTCGAAGCTTTTAAGCTTTAATCTTATGGAAGTTTTTTCTATTTTTCGGTTTTCTAAATAAACCAGACCCATGAGGCCCTAAATGTACATATGTTTGCAATAATTTTTATTTTAGTCAAGAGCATTTCTTTTGTTAGTGTTGGACAGGCACTTTCACAATTTTTTGGGAATTCCGGCCATAAAACATGATACCCAACAATTGCCCTTCTTCTGTACCCGGCAAAGGCGCCCTTTTAATAGTTTATGGCCCTTGAAAGAATTTCAGACCTGTACGTGACCCGAACAATAGTTTAGTAATTAAGGCGATTTTGCGAATATCGTTAATTGAAATTAAAATCTTATTCTCTCGGCAGATAGAGCTTTTAATTTCTGATCCTTTGATTGTAAATTCGAGCAATTAATGTCTTAATTGACTGAGCCAGGAAATTAACATTTAATTTCAATAAAAAGCTTTAATTGTCAATTAAACTATGTCATGTGAGGTGTCATTTTGAAGAGCATCATTTCTTCTGTCCAATGATCACATTTTCAATTTTCTTTTTCCAGCACATTTTCCAGAAAAGCTCATTTTCTGAATTTATGCCCGCGCTGTCTAAAGCGCCATATAATCGCCACTGATCAGGGTGGTATCGATTTTTTCGGCAGTACCCTTTCGGAGATGCGAGGTACCGAGGTGGTGGCGAAAGAGAGAAGATCTTCGACACTCGAAAAAGAAAGACGGTTTTTGAATTCGAGAGAGTGATTACCTAACCGGGACGACGGGAAAGTTCGAATTTTACCGCGAGAAAAGTCAGTTCTTGGCTCCGCCGTTCTGATTATCGCCAATTCGTAATTTTTTCCCCTTTTTGAATCCCGTTTTAAGTCCGCAACGCTAATTATTTTTATCTTTAATTAGTGCCAAAACAATTACACCGCTCATTGCCCGCCTACAAAAAGTTTCGTGGAGTGTTTTTTCGGTTGTGCCATATAGTGTCAGCCCACCTTTGCCCTTTTCCTGAATAGGCCATTTTCTTGCAGATAGCGGATACTTTGCAGACGCAGGAGACTACCGGCAATTAAGTATTTGTAGAGTAGTTGTAGAAGTTGAATCATTTAGTATATTATAGTAGTGTTTTGCTCACCATAATATCGAGGATCCCAGCTACTGGCAGAATTCCGTTCTCTTCTACACTGCGTCGTTAGTTTAGTTTTCTTTGTTGTAGTTTTTCCAATTTAGTAAGAAATCGTGTACCCGTCAAACACGTTTCTGGGGACCACTGAGCTTATCGCGAAAAGTTCACGTCCGCCGCTATTTTATTTCAGATTCTGGAGAAAACTGAACATTATTTTTTTTTATTTTATTTTTAAATTAATTAGTATTCAATTAGTTTTTTTTTCTTTTTTTTGCGTTTTGCAGGTTTTTTCGTAAACAATAAAACCTTGCTGGCATCCCCAAAAATATTAAATTTTATATTATTTAAATTAGCGACCTAAGGGACAATAGATCCTTTCCAAGAGTTGGGTCCCCCTTGCAGCGTGGTAAAAGAAATTCGACACACGAAGATACGTTGGACTTAGAACATCCACGTAGTCGAATCTTCTCCGCAGACACGGCGGCAACACGGCAACAGCCGCGAACACAGCCGCCCCCACGCAACCACCGATTAAACGGATTACGGATTATCATTAGCGGGGGGGACACTGCGCGACAATAGCTAGCAAAGATCGGTTGCTCTATTCAATTAATAAAAATAATTGTCAATTAATAGTGGTTGATAACATCCAATTACCTAGAAGATATGGACAGAGCCACTAAATGCTGATATTTTGCAATAAATGGTCCCGGCACTCTGAAGGTTCCCATGACGTAATGTTGTCGTCAGCGCACGTCATAGCATAGCAACTTAAAGCCGGACCGGAAATTGATGGTGTCGATTGTTTTTGGTTTTTGTTAGGAGTTCAGTTTTAGAAAACCTTGGAGCTAGGGGCTAGAAGCCCTAGCGCTCTAGCTACGAGATGGATATAAGTTCGATATTCGATCAGATTGGAAATAAAAAGTAATAAATATAATGACAGTGATAACTGTTTTGCAATAATTTGCCGTTAGACGTCATCACGTCACCGAGACGTCACTTCCGGCGGAAAGGTTGCAATTGCTAAAAAGGGGGGGGCCACAACTGTAAAACAGGAGGGGTCTCCAGATTAGTTAGATTATAACATCCAAAGGAAAACCTCACTTACGCCGCTGGAAAAACTACCCTAAAATTTAAATAAAAAGCTCTCGTCTAATTGCAGGGTAAAAAAAAAATATTCCAGTTTCGTTGCATGCAGTTTTTTGTTAGTTTTTGAACAAGTAACCATTTCTAGGAAATTCTAATCATAAAACCCTATAAGATTTAGCAATCGCCGACGTTGTCTAGGCCTTTTTTACACAAGTCAGAATGGCGCTCATTTAAGGGTTATGTTATTGGACCCATTGAAAGTATTTGAGAGACGTGCGTGACCCAAACAATAGCTTAACAATTAAAGCGGATTTTGCGAATATTGTTAAAAGAAATTAAAATCTTATCCTCCTATCAGATAGAGTTTTTAATTTCGCATCCTTGTAATGTAAAAACGGCTACTATATGTCTTAAATGACTAAGCCAGGAAATTAACAGTCAATTTTAATAGCAAAGCTTTAATTGCTAATTTAACTATGTCCGGTGGGTGTTTTAAAATAACAGTATTAATTGTTAATATGTACTATTTCCAACATAGTTGTCGGAAAAGTTTATTTTCTAAATTTATGCGCCACCCCGTTTGAAGCGCCTTATAGTGGCCACAAATAGAACCTGAACACTTATTTTTCACTTTGTAATAAACAAAGCGGTATCGGAATCGATAATCCAAAAAGGTTCGAGTTCCTGCTTAAAAATGAGCGACTTTCGCTCAAATGGGGGCATTTTTTAGGAAAATATCAGCATTTGTTAGCTCTGTCCAAATTTGCTAGGTAATTGCCAGAGACCTTATTGGTAATTGTCAATGTCATTAATGTCAATTGGTCATCGTCCATTTTTGACTTTTGACAAATAATAATTGTTTTATTTTGTTGTTCCCAGCTTTTCCATTTGTGTTTTCACAGTTTTCCATAGCGTAAACTAGTCTCAACAGGAATTTTCAATAACCAGAAAGTACCTAATACGACTAATACGAGTTAGAAAAGAATTACGTTGGTGCCTAACGATGACACTAACAGAGAACGAGAAAAAATCTGACAAAAAAGAAAGACCCTTGACCAAAGTTGTAATCCGTCGTTTACCACCTACAATGACCAAAGAACAGTTTTTAAACCAAGTGTCCCCATTACCAGATTACAACTACATGTACCATGTGAAAGGGGATATGAGTTTGGGGGAAAATGCCTTTTCCCGAGCCTACATAAACTTCGTTTGTCCGGAGGATGTCTACAGTTTCAAAGAAAAGTTTGACAACTATGTGTTTGTAGACAATAAGGGGCACGAGTACACTGCAGTAGTCGAATTTGCCCCATTCCAGAAAATACCTAAGAAGAGAGGCAAAGCTAGGATGGACCCCAAGAGTAACACCATTGAATCAGATACATATTATTTGGAATTTGTGGCTAGCTTAAACAAACCTGAGGAACCAAATGAGAAACCTGAGTACACACTACAGTTAACTGAAAGAGGCGAAGATAAGAAGGCAGATGTTACCACACCACTCTTGGAGTTCCTGAAGAATAAAAGAGCACAAAAGATGAAATTTAGGGAAGTGAGGAGAGAAGAAAGGGAACGGCGACGAAAAGAGTATGAAAAGAGAAAGGAAGGTGGCAAGTATTATGAAGATAAAAAGCATGAGGAGCATTCACCTGCCAAGGGCTATGGCAAAAAGCAAAGTAATATAAAGTCACCAAAAAGTGAATCACCCAGGGACTCAGCAAAGTCTGATCCATCAGATGAAAAATTCCCCAAAAAGGACAAACAGGAAGAAAAGGCACCAGCTGAAAATAAACCAAAAGAGAAAAAGCCTGAGGAGAAAAAAGAAAGGAAAGAAATCAAGCCAAGGTTTCCAAAAAAAGAAAGTCCTGATACTCATAACAAGCGTGATGACTATTATGGTGGTTACAGATCAGGCAAACATTATGAGGAACGTAAACCAGATGAAACTAAAACTAATCCTAAGAAAATCAAAAAGTATAGTGAGAGAAGGGAAGAGAGAAAACTGGAAGCTCAAAAAGCTGAACAAAAAAAGCTTGAGCAGGCAAAGGACTCTAAAGAGAAATGTACTAATATCAGTGATGGTGCTAACAACACTGAAAAACCTACAGAGAAATTATCATCAAAATTAGATAAAGCCGCAGATGCTAGTACAAAATTGCCATCTAAAGACAAAGTGAGTGCAGATAATGATGGGGTCAACAAGCAAGATGCTGAAGATAAGATGGAGGGAGGTGGAGGATCATCATCTTCAAGAAGAATTAGGAATAAAGATCGACCTACTTTAGCTTTGTATAGACCTGGAATGCTTTCTAAGAGGAAGCAGAATGATGGGGATGACAATAACTCAAAAACTGAGGCCAAAGGAGAAACCATCAGTAAAAGTGAGTCACAATAATTTCTCATCTTGTTGGTTCAATGTTCAGTAATGTTAGCTCAGCGAAAAGTTGTAGATGGCTTGTATGTATCTAGTGTATTTACTTGTTTAAGAATAAATTTAAACTGAAACCAATATAACCATGATCATATTTCCCTCCCAGCAGTTGCAGAACGCCTTTTTTCCAGTTGAAACTCTCTTTATCTTGATCCTGATATGGGGTTTTTCAGAAAGGTCTTTGCCAAACTTTGAGGGTTATGAAGGACCCCAACCATAAAAATATTTTTTAAACTCCCTGCTTAAACTCCTCCTAATTCTACATCATGTAGAATATGCCCCCATTACTGATAATCTCCAAAAGTGTGGCAACCAAGGTGGCAACACCTTTTTTGAAACTTCCAGCATATCGTTATTGATATTGGACATTGTCACCTTGAGTTTTATTATAATAATACTCTAAGTACTTCCTATATGTTTGCATCCTTTTACCATCTTGAAAGAGGGGGATAGTGGGAGTAGCATATAGGAACAGTATAAGGAATAATACATTATATCAGTAGCGTCAGTCGGTCGAAAAATCAAAACTCCTTTCCCCCTGCCCCGGCCGCCGGCTGCACCACCAACCGGTTTTGCCAGTGCATCGATGGTGCTTGAGTGATACACAGTGTCTCCAGCTCGGCGGTAAATTTAATTTGCGCGGATATTACACAGTGTCTTTTAAAAATGTCAGGGAAAAATTTGTGTTCAGTGGATCCTGCGAAAGTCGTTTAAGAGAAGGAATGACATTTTTTAGATGTCCACAGGATCAAGAAAGGTAGATGTGTATTCAATTGTATAAATCCGAAATAATATAACACAGAAAATGATGTATTACAAAAATGGTCTAATAATAAACCCATTATTTATTACATTATCTATGTAGAAAATCATATCAAAGGTAAAATTTTCCATAATCAAAGAAATAAAATTACGTTTAAAAAAGACCCCGTAGGACAAGCCTAGAAAGATTCCATCCAACGGCAGCTATATCGTATTTACAAGTCCCTCGTAACTATTCGAGAAAACTGCCGGGTGCAGGTAAGCGCGGCACGCTTAAAGCCTAGTTCTCAGAGTTTTGTCATGTCGCTGCGACACTTGGTCCGACCAATGAGAGATCATGTTTTGAAATTTCCCTGTGTCGTGCGACACCCTGTCTGTAGTTGGATTATTTCAACTACACGCTAACTTTACAAATTGAAATATGTCATCTCACTGGGGTTAATTTATTAATAAATTTAACACCAAATCAAATTCATAGGTTCAATTCAGGTAAGTATCCAAGTAGAATATCTGCGACAGCGACACGTTATTAAACTTGGAGAAGGGGGTGTCGCGGCGACATGACACACCTCTGAGAACTAGGCTTTAGTTTTGGAAACATCAAAGTGCCGACACAAACTGACGCTACTGATATAATGTATTATTTCTTATACTGTGATATAGGTATAAACAAAACTTCACGTTTGTGAAATTGCCAACGTTGCAACCTTTATTGGGCTCTTTTAATGAACGAAGTTTATCAAGCAAAGTTTGTGTGAAATAACATTCCACTGTGGCCAAAAGCAATACGAATTACCAGCAAACGAAGCACACCAGGGCGACACACATGAGTAACCATGCAAGCAATGCCTCATATCGATCATCCTATGTGTGGTCAGTCTGAGTAGCTCCAATTTTGTATTGCTGTTGGATACAGTGGAATGTTATTCCAGGCAAACTTCGCTGATTGAAAAAACAGTTGGTGAAAAGAAAACCTCTATTAACTCTACTCGAAGTACTCTGTTGTGCAAAGTGAACTCTTTATTTACATATGAGTTTATGTGTGGCAGCAACTCTGTAAGGCATTTTGCGAAGCTTTTAAGCTTTAACTTAAGGAACTTTTCTGTTTTTCGGTTTTCTAAATAAACCAGCCCCATGAGGCCCTAAATGCACATATGGTTGCAATATTTTTAATTTTTGTCGAAGCGCATTTCTTTTGTTAGTTTTTGGACATGCACTTTCACAACTTCTTGGGAACTCCGGCCATAAAACATGAAACCCCACAATTTCCCTTCTTCTTTAACCGGTAAAGGCGCGCCCTTTTAATGGTTTATTGCACTTGAAGCAATTTCAGACCTGTGCGTGACCCGATCAATAGTTTAGTAATTAAAGCGATTTGCGAATATCGTTAATTGAAATTAAACTCTTATTCTCTCATCAGATAGAACTTTTAATTTCTCATCTTTTGAATGTAAATTCGAGCAATTTATGTCTTAAATTGACTGGGCAAGGAAATTAACGGTGAATTTAAATAAAAAGCTTTAATTGTCAATTAAACTATCTCATGTGTGAGGTGTCTTTTTAAAGAGCATCATTTATTCTGTCCAATGGTCACATTTTCAATTTCCTTCTTCCAGCAGATTTTCCAGAAAAGCTCATATTCTAAATTTATGCCCGCGCTGTCCGAAGCGCCATATAGTCGCCACTGCAGGTCAGGGTGGTATCGATTTTTTCTGGAGTATCCTTTCAAGGATAAGAAGTACGGATGGCCGGGGTGGTTCAGAGGATCTTCGAAACTAGAGAGAGACGCGTTTTGAACTCGCAAGAGTTATGAGAGTTACAATCTAACCGGGAAGACGGAAAAGTTTGAATTTTTCCGCGAGAAAAAAGTCAGTCCTGGGCTCCGCCGTTCTGATTATCGCCAATTCGTAATTTTTTCCCCTTTTTTGAATTCCGCGTTTTAACTCCGCCGCGCTAATTACTTTTTTAATTAGTGCCAAAACAATTAAACCGCTTATTGCCCGCCTACGAAAAGTTTCGTGGAGTGTTCTTTCGGTTGTGCCATATAGTGTCAACACTGTCAACCCACCTCTGCCCTCTTTCTGAATAGACCATTTCCATTTTCTTGTAGATACCGGATATTTTGCAGACGCAGGAGACTACCGGCAATTAAGTAGTATTTGTAGAGTAGATGTAGAAGTTGAAACATTTAGTATATTATAGTTGCGTTTTGCTCACCATATTATCGAGAATCCCAGGGACCTGGCTAAATTCTTTTCTCTTTAACACTGCGTTGTTAGTTTAGTTTCCTTTGTTCCTGAACTTATCGCGAAAAGTATACGTCCGCCGCTATTTTATTTCAGATTCCTGAAAAGACTGAACATTGTCTTTTTTAATTTTATTTTTAATGAATTACTATTCAATTAGCTTTTTTTTTTGGCGTTTTGCAGGTTTTGGCTTAAACAATACAACCTTGCTGGCATCTCCAAAATATGAAATTTTATCTCATTTAAATTAGGATTTATTAATTATGTTCGTTTGGCAATACCATGGAAGTGTTTTTTCGCTACAAATATGAAACGCCGCGGATTAATTATCGACCTTTTGCCCACATAATTAGCGACCTAAAGGACAACGAAATAGATAGATCCTTTCCGAGAGTTGGGTCCCCCTTGCACCATGGTAAAAGGGATTTACCACACGTTGGACTTAGAACATCCACGTAGTCGAATCTCCGCAAACACGGCGGCGACGGCAACACAGGAGCCTCAACCAGAGTCTATAAAAGAATAAGAAGTCTATTTCAGAGTGTTTCAGTTTTGCAATTTTCTCTGATCCTCTTTAAGCGGATCTAGGTACTTACCCAATTAGTTGTGTATATTATTTGTAAAATAAATATAATGTGTTAGAACGGTGGTTTTCAATGTTCAATGATTTTTGTAGTATTAAATCATAACCAATGGTTTAGCTGGTTTAGGCACAGTATAAGGAATAATACATTATATCAGTATCGTCAGTTCGTGTCGGCACTTTTGATATTTCCAAAACCAAAGCGTGCCGCGCCCGGCAATTTTCCGTGTAGTTACGAGGGGACAAACACATGCGATGCACTGCCAAAGCATTGCCAAAACCGGTTTGGTGGTGCACTGGCCGGCGGCCGGGCGGACGGGGCAAGAGGAGGGGAGTTTTAATTTTTCGACCGACTGACGTTACTGATATAATGTATTATTCCTTATACTGTGGTTTAGGTAAATTACGGCAAACTAAAAATTTGTAGCATTGTTATTGTTATGCAAACTGACCTCTCTGTTTGCATATGAGTTTATGTGTGGAAACGTGGCAACTCTGTAAGCCATTTTTCGAAGCTTTTAAGATTTAATCTTATGGAAGTTTTTTCTATTTATCGGTTTTCTAAATAAACTTTAATAAACCAGATCCATGAGGCCCTAAATGCATATATGTTTGCAATATTTTTATTTTCGTCATGAGCATTTCTTTTGTTAGTGTTGGACAGGCACTTTCACAATTTCTTGGGAATTCCGGCCATAAAACATGATACCCTACAATTGCCCTTCTTCTGTAACCGGCAAAGGCGCTCTTTTAATGGTTTATGGCCCTTGAAAGAATTTCAGACCTGTACGTGACCCGAACAATAGCTGAGTAATTAAAGCGATTTAGCGAATATCGTTAATTGAAATTAAAATCTTATTCTCTCATCAGATAGAGCTTTTAAAATTCGAGCAATTTATGTCTTAATTGACTGGGCCAGGAAGTTAACAGTCAATTTCAATAAAAAGCTTTAATTGTCAATTAAACTATGTCATGTGAGCTGTCATTTTGAAGAGCATCATTTCTTCTGTCCAGTGATCACATTTTCAATTTCCTTTTTCCAGCACATTTTCCAGAAAAGTTAATTTCCTAAATTTATGCCCGCGCTGTCCGAAGCGCCATTAATCGCCACTGGACAGGGTGGTATCGATTTTTTCTACAGTACCTTTTCGGGGATAAGTACCGAGAGGATGATTTCGGGAAGATCTTCGACACTCGAAAAAGAAAGACGCGTTTTGAACTCCTGAGAGTTATGACCTATAGAAAGACGGTTTTTGAACCCGAGAGAGTGATTACCTAACCGGGAAGACGGAAAAATTCGAAGTTTACCGCGAGAAAAAACTCAGTCCTTGGCTCCGCCGTTCTGATTATCGCCAATTCGTAAATTTTTTCCCCTTTTTGAATCCCGTTTTAAGTCCGCCGCGCTAATTTGTATTTTGAAATAGTGCCAAAACAATTGCACCGCGTATTGCCCGCCTACGAAAAGTTTCGTGGAGTGTTTTTTCGGTTGTGCCACATAGTGTTAACACACCACTGCCCTTTTCCTGAATAGGCGATTTTCTTGTAGATAGCGGATACTTTGGAGATGCAGGAGACTACCGGCAATTAAGTATTTGTAGAGTAGTTGTAGAAGTTGAAGCATTTAGTATATTATAGGAGTGTTTTGCTCACCATAATATCGAGGATCCCAGCTACTGGCAGAATTCTTTTCTCTTCTACACTGCGCCGTTTGTTGTAGTTTTCTTTGTTCTGTTTATTTAATTTAGTAAGAAATCGTGTACCCGTCAAACACGTTTCTGGGGACCGCTGAGTTTATCGCGAAAAGTTAACGTCCGCCGCTATTTTATTTCAGATTCCTGAGAAAACTAAGAATTGTCTTTTTTTATTTTATTCTTCCTTAATTATTATTCAATTAGTTTTTTTTTGCGTTTTGCAGGTTTTGTCGTAAACAATAAAACCTTGTTGGCATCCCTAAAAATTATTAAATTTTACATTATTTAAATTAGCGACCTAAGGACAATAGATCCTTTCCAAGAGTTAGGTCCCCATTGCAGCGTGGTAAAAGAGATTTGACACACGAAGATACGTTGGACTTAGAACATCCACGTAGTCGAATCTCCGCAGACACGGCGGTGACGGCAACACGGCAGCAGCCGCGAACACAGCCGCCTCCACGCAACCACCGATTAATACGACTATTATCATTAGCGGGGGGGGGGGGGACACTGCGCGACATTATCAATAATCAATACTAAATTAATAAAATCTGTCACATTTACAGATAAATATGATGACGCGCATGACATTTAACAGACAAACTCAGTATTCGAGAACCTATGCGATTTCGACTAATAACGGTTTCGGGTGGTGCTCTCGAGCGCTCTGAGTATTCCTATCCTTGGTCTTTTCAATAAGAATGTAACGATGGCAATACACTCAGATCGGTGTATCTGGTGTCATCTAGTGTTTAAATAATTTTGGTGAATGAAAATCGTTTATATATTTGCCACCATGACAGTAGCGGTGACTTTTGACTTTATTTTTACTGTCTAGGAATTTTTTGCTACTTTTTTGGTCTCAGGGTTAGAAAGCCCACTTTAAGCAGTGTGCGTATGGAGAAAACAAATGACGTACTTTTAGTCCGCTTGAAACAAAAACATAGTTTTTTACGTTTTAAGATTTTTTTCAGTATTTCAGCTACAAAACTATACATTCTGTCTTGGAGCTTTAGCCTAAAAGAGACAATTTAAGCATTATTTTAATCTCAAATGAAACACGAAATATGATCAAGATGAAGTTTTGAGTTTCGTCTGACATTTATAGCGTTATCGATTGGGAGCCCCAGTGCAAAACTAGTGCAATTTATACGATCGATTGGTAACTTTCGTCATCTCTCGTGCAGTTTGGTATGTTTTCTTGGGAAACCAGTGCAGCGAATTTTACACAGAGTGTAACATTTTCGACACAAGCTGTACTGGGTAGTTTTGCCCTGCGTTAAGTGCAATGCAAATGCGAATTACGTGTTTTGTTGGAACTGCACCGGAGCAAATATTTGAAGAATCTGGAATTGCCTTGTGGTCGAATCGGTGCAAAACTCGTTTTGCCTTGCCAATCGAAAACGAGATGGCTGCATCCAGCAGTATGCGCACGGGGCAGTATCTGCAACGTTGCCACATATAAAATGCAAAGTTCTTTGAATAAAATATTTCTATATTTTATTCAAAGAACTTTCGAATATTCGTAATAATCATATATAAATAATAAAGTTTCGGTAATTTATCAATTGTTTTAATTGACAATTATTGTTTAATGACATTAATTTATATACTTTTATGTACATTTGGCAATTCTCGCGAATTAATGTCGATCTATACTGAACGAGGGGTAACTTTAATCCTCCAAAAAGCAGAACAAGTTATGTAGTTATAGATTGGTGGTTATATTATGTATATATGGGAGGTTGACCTAACGTCAACTCGTTGTCTTAAGGACTATCCCATTCCTAAAGTTCATGTAAGGGAATTATAAATTATTTGCTGTAAATGAAGTATTTACCTAAGCGATACCACACTTTAAGGAATATGTTATATTCCTTAAACTGTGGTGATACTCTACGCATGAATGTATGCTTCATCATTATAGATATTTAAGGATACCTTTTCTATAGATAACCTATAAAGTATTTTCATGTAGTAAAAATCATCAGTTAGAAGTTCTAAATGCGTTTCTTCGGCCATAAAATTAATAATAGAATAAAATGAATAGAGGATAAATCGTTATAATTATTCTTTATCTACTTTGGTTTTTGTTATGCCCTTTGCGCGCGGTTGATTAAAGATAGAAATATCGCATCGGCAACCTTGCACTGGAGGCGGTCCTTAAATTTACTAAGTTAAGTTGGGTTCGGTAATTACATCCCGAGCGCTCGGGATATCATTCTATCTTACTCTAGCTTGTTAATATTTTGGGAGATGGTCTGTGTCCGGAGCGCTCGGATGGAATTACCGAACTCGGCTTTAGTAAAATTACGATGTTGACGAAATTTTGAAGTTAGTTTGTTTTTGTTATTATTTTTGCCTTTAAAAGAATTTGTATACCTTGTGCCCATATTGTGTCTATTTTTTTATGAATATTGGTACATAAAAATTAGAATTCTTATCAACCCATTAAGAACATAGAACACAGGTTTCCAGCGAATATAGTGCCTGAGTGCCATGTCTATTTAGTTTCATTCTCGATCAGTCTTGCCATTCTTCATCAGTCCTGATGATTTTGTTCATACATGCTTTACTTACCTTACCCCTATTTGCCCCAAACAAATTTAGGTAAACCTAAACTTAAGGACCCCTTAGCCATAGCTATTAGTATGAGGAAGTAATAGGGAAAGCCTTAACTAGATGTACATACTTGAAAATTGTGTGGTGCAAATGGCAGTAAGTTTCATCATATATAAGTGAATTAAGTTAAGAGGCACTAGAATAGGTAGTACATATATTTGCTGATCTTGGACAATAAGATTTTAATTACGCAAAAATGCAACCAACCTGTGCATATTGGAGAATAACCCTACTGATAACTATACACTCAGCAACTGGTTACTGGTAACACTTTAGTTCGTTGAAAGCCCACTCTTTATGCAAGAAGCCTTACAATTCATCATTATTCTTATACATAAAGTTAGCTTTAGCTTTGTTGAAATGAACTTACTGGTGTGAGTAAAAGCCCTTTTTGGACACAACGAACACAAACACAATTGAAATCACTGAATGAAGCTGATTTACTATCACCTTCACCTTCAGCAGTGTTTGCTGATGAACACAGCAGATTTTCTTTGAATTAACTTGACTCTGCCCTAAGAGTGAACCTAAGAGTCAGCTGTGTTTTCTCAATATGTTTAATAATTGGGGCAGGGTGACTTAACTATAAAACTGGGTCCAAAGAGAAAGTGTATGGGCCATTTTAGAGGCAGTTGTAGATTTGTGGTTCAACTGAACTTGAGTGGTACTTGACCAAGACAATAATTCTATAGAAATGGGTGGAAGCGAAACTGAAAAGTTTTGAGCCTTTAGGGTTGCTTAAAAATGGGTGAGAATCAATTTTGCTTGGTCCCTACCTACAAGGAAAAAGTGAAAATGAAGGGATAAATCGCCATAATCATGTGCAAACCCCGAAAAGTCAAACTGTAAACTGTTAAATCAATAACAAAATTCACACTTTCATGTGTTCAAGTAAATAGACTTTTATTCTTTCTTTTTTTTTTTGACGTTTCTCCCGCCACTTTATCAAGTACTTATGTTGATTGCTAAGCTAAGATAAGGGAATAAATGAATATATACATAACATAATTGTAAATATATTATTTATCTTTTAAGGTTGGTAGACACATATCAATTACTTAGTAACAATTTAAATATAAGATTTGTTGAAAGACGTAACAACTTTTTTCATGGGGAAACAAATGGTATCACTAACATTTAAATAGGCAGTCAAATATTACCAATAAGCTTATTATACTTAACTAGTTGAATAACATCTACATTAAAACAAAACACGAATTATTATTGTCTAAAAATGTGACACTGTAGCAAAGGGTATGTATTTCTTGCAATGATAAGGTGATTCAAATACCTATGTGTAGGTAAAAATATGTACCTAAAATAGGCTCTACTGTACAATATAGGCCATCGTTGGAAAAAATTTATTCCCCACTACTAGTTCTCAAGATATCTGACTGTCTCAAGTTAAAAAGTCCATCCTGTATACAATACCTATTTTTAATGTATTATAGTTAACTTTATTTAAAAATGTATTTAATAAATATCAATTTTGAGCTTATTTATGCCTACCTGTTTTTAATTGACCCTTTTGCATTTGCATATCGAAGAACTGTGTGGGATCCTATCTTAGTCCTCCTCTTGTCTTCTTATAGACAAAAAAAATTTTGCAACTATTGGTGATATTGATTTTAACTAACAAAAGCTTGCAAAATATGTTTGTCCATTCTACCCTTTTACGCAAAAACTAAACACGAACAGGTAGGTAGTAAAAAAGTTCCTCTCACTATCTTAGTTCATAGTCTTCCATGCCCTGTTATAAAATTATAAATCTTTTGATTCGGATAGTCCATATTAGCCCAACATTTCTTTTCATTTCATAATAATATGTCTGATGATTTTTATTTTTCTGTTACCATGCACATCATAGAACTATTTACTATTTGACTTATTATAACTTCTTGAAATACATATTCAATAATATCCACTTTAAAAAAAATGCTTTTTAATTGTAGATTATTTCACTAGGAGTAAAAGTGGGTCTTTTCGTGCTGAGCCCAGAGATTGACGGCCGAAGCGAAGCTGAGGCCTGCAACTGGGCGAAGCACAAAAAGACCTTTTACTCCGAGTAACATATACTATTTTTTTTTCAAGCATGCAATAAATAAGAAATCTATTTAAAAGTGGTTCAGTTTTGCAATTTTCTCTCATCATTTCTCTTTAAGCGGGTCTAGGTACTTACCCAATTGTGTATATTATTTGTAAAATACATAGAATATGTTAGAATGGTGGTTTTCAATGTTCAATGGTTTTAATGTATTAAATAATAACCAATGATTATGGTAAACTAAGAATTTGTAGCATTATTTTCAATACTAAATTAATAAATGTCACATTGACAGATAAATATGATGTCGCGCATGACATTTAACAGACGAATTCAGAATTCGAGAACCTATGCGATTTCGACTAATAACGGTTTCGGATGGTGCTCTTGAGTGCTCTGAGAGTATTTCTGTCCTCTGTTTTCTCAACAAGAATGTAAAGATGGCAATACACTCAGATCGGTTTATCTGGTGTCATCTATTATTAAAATAATTTTGGTGAATGAAAATCGTTTATATATGCGCCACCATGACACTAGCGGTGACTTTTAACTTTACTTTTACTGCCTAGGACTTTTTTGCTACTTTTTTGGTCTCAGGATTTGAAAGCCCACTTTAGGTGTGCGTATGGAGAAAACAAATGACGTACTTTTAGTCCGCTTGAAAAAAATAAATAATTATTTAAAAGCAGAATTATTTTAATATAATTTTAAATTGGATGAGCCATCAGCTGATATTGTTTACATCCTGTCCCCTGTCCTGATTGGCCAGTAGTTATGAATGAACACCGCGTCCATTTTATAAATGAAGTATGCCCGATGCCCATACTGCCATGTATGGCAAGCCGTTTTACTTTTTATTCAACTTTGGATCCAAAACATCAAAAAAATTCACTCATTTTTATTCAACCTATTTTTATTATCTGATAATGAAAACATTTCCATTATGTGATAAAAAAAATAAGTATCATTAAAATGAAGTTCTATTTTTTTGATACCTATTTTTATTATCTGATAATAAAAATATTTCCATTATCTGATAATTTAAAAGGGGGCGCTGGTGCTCGGATGAAGTTGACATTGACGCAGGCAACACTGAGGCTGCGACTTTCTTATTTATAACTAAAGCAATTCGTCACATTCTAAACCTCAGGCGAGTAAAAGTCATGTCAACTTCATCCGAAAGAAGCGTCCTCTATTTTAATTATCACATAATTTTAATTGTTCAAAAAAATGACTACCAAAAAAAATAGAACAATTTTATTAATACCTATTTTTTTTATCAGATAATGAAAACATTTCCATTATGTGATAAAAAAAATAAGTATCATTAAAATGAAGCTCTATTTTTTTGATACCTATTTTTATTATCACATAATAGAAATATTTTCATTATCAGATAATAAAAATATTTTTATTATCAGATAATGAAAATAGGTATCAAAAAAAAGAGCTTCATTTTAATGATACTTATTTTTTTTATCACATAATGAAAATATTTCTATTATGTGATAATAAAAATGGGTAACATTAAAATGGTTCTTTATTTTCATGAACCTTAAAAATTTGATGTATTTAAATTTTCAGATAATAAAAATGTTTTCATTATCTGATAATGAAAATATTTCTATTATGTGATAATAAAAATAGGTATCAAAAAAATTATGGCAAGCCGTTTTACTTTTTATTCAACTTTGGATCCAAAACATCAAAAAAATTCACTCATTTTTATTCAACCTATTTTTATTATCTGATAATGAAAACATTTTCATTATGTGATAAAAAAAATAAGTATCATTAAAATGAAGCTCTATTTTTTTGATACCTATTTTTATTATCACATAATAGAAATATTTTCATTATCAGATAATAAAAACATTTTTATTTTCAGATAAAAAAAATATTTTCATTATCAGATAAAAAAAATATTTTCATTATCAGATAATAAAAACATTTTTATTATCAGATAATGAAAATATTTTCATTATCAGATAATAAAAATTAGGCTTCCGGGAAGAGTCTTATCTATCCTAATGCCACTAATGACAGAATGACACATGTCAAAGATGTCATTCTGATCAGCTGTTTGGTTCATTATATTTTTGTTGTTTTCAAATTAAATTTTAAATAATTGAATGATTAATATTTAGGTAATGTTTTAGTCGGTAATGACAAACAATTTTAATAATATATGGTATGTAGTATTTCCATTCCAGATTCGGTAATACAAGATTTGCAAGAAGAGCAAGGGTATTCCACATGTTTCCATAGGAGGCTGTATTGAATCGGTAAACCCAAATAAATGTTGCAATTCTTGCCCTGATAAATAATTAATGAAGTATCCAAGGGACAGTGCCAATGAGAATATTTTCAAGAACTTGATACTTATACAAGCATTACAAGACTGAAGGCACATCAAAATGGGAGATAACAATTCTCAGACTATATGACTTCTTTCATCAAAATAAGGACAAATATAAATATGATAAGAAAATGTTAAACAGCTAAACAGCTGTGATGGGATCATGTTTCATGATTTATTTAATTTTACAATGGTATTGTAAGCAAATTGATATTACAATTTGGAACAAGAAGTAAATTAAAATCTCCGAGTTCTTACACATTGAAAACCAATAAGTTTGTGAAAGAAAAGTATTGCACAAAGATCAGTTTAGAATTCTCAAAAACTTCAATATATTATTGACATACATACTGATAGTTGGTACTTGTGACTAAATATTCAATACAGGAAGTATGTAATTACCTACCAAGGAAACTATTTACCTATATGCAAAGTGTCATTTATTTTACAACAGGTAAGTAGTATATTAAACAATGCTACATATTTTCATATTTTATTATTTTAGGTAGTGTGTGATGGATGTGCTAAATGTTACAGTAACATATTTAAAAACTACAGAAAATTTTGAGTATGTATTAAAAGTTCTTGAAAGTTGAACATTGATACAAATTACGGAATTCAACCAGCACTTTTCTCTGTCATATCAGGTCCCTTTGCATCAAGCAACTTTGAAGTAAACTTCAACCATCATTATTATTATTATTATTATTATTACTATTACCTTAATTACTATGATAATAGATTTAAGGGTCCTTAACTTTTAAGTATAGTTTAACATCTTTATAATTTCTAGATAAACTATTGTTGTAAGATTTGTTTTGGAAGTTTCCTGATAGTTTAAGTGCTAATAAGAAATTCTCTTGTTCCAGAATTTTTTTGGCACAACTGTAACATAATAATTTGGTAACATTCCTTAATAAATAATATTTTCTTTTGGAGACGACTTATTCCTTTGGTTCGGAGTACAATAGGTACACTACACACAGGTAGTTGTTCAACTACATATCTTGGGAAAATAACATTTAATTTTCCTTCAGTAGTTTCATCATTTTTAGCAATTATAGTTTTAGTACTGTTTTATATTTTTATAATTATAAAAAAACTCTTGAAATATAATAAGTATAGCAGTAGGTTGGAAAATATAAATTGATAAGAGAAAATAGTAAATAATGCAAATATTGTAAAAACATATGTTTGAAGTCCCCATTCGTTAGCTCCTAAAAATGTCATCAATGTCACTTGTCTATCATTAGGACAAATGCAACCATCTCATTGTACCGTCCGTAATTTTTATTATCTGATGATAAAAACATTTCCATTATGTGATATAAAAAATAAGTATCATTAAAATGAAGCTCTATTTTTTTGATACCTATTTTTATTATCACATAATAGAAATATTTTCATTATCAGATAATGAAAACATTTTTATTATCTGAAAATTTAAATACATCAAATTTTTAAGGTTCATGAAAATAAAGAACCATTTTAATGTTACCCATTTTTATTATCACATAATAGAAATATTTTCATTATGTGATAAAAAAAATAAGTATCATTAAAATGAAGCTCTTTTTTTTGATACTGTCGCGCAGTGTCCCCCCAGCCGATAATAATGATAATCCGTAATAATCCGTTTAATCGGTGGTCGTTGCGTGGGGGCGGCTGTGTTCGCGGCTGCTGCCGTGTTGCCGCCGTGTCTGCGGAGGAGATTCGACTACGTGGATGTTCTAAGTCCAACGTATCTTCTTGCGCCAAATCTCTTTTACCACGCTGCAAGGGGGACCCAACTCTTGGAAAGGATCTATTGTCCCTTAGGTCGCTAATTTAAATAATATAAAATTTAATATTTTTTGGGAATGCCAGCAAGGTTTTATTGTTTAAGCCAAAACCTGCAAAACGCCCAAAAAAAAAAAAAAAAAAAAAAAAAAAAAAAAAAAAAAAAAAAAAAAAACTAATTGGATAGTAATTAAGGAAGAATAAAATTAAAAATTAAAAAAGACAATTTTTAGTTTTCTCCAGAATCTGAAATAAAATAGCGGCGGACGTGAACTCTTCGCGACAAAGCTCAGTGGTCCCCTGAAACGTGTTTGACGGGTACACGATTTCTCACTATATTGGAAAAACACAACAAAGAAAACTAAACTAACGACGCAGTGTAGAAGAGAACAGAATTCTGCCAGTAGCTGGGATCCTCGATATTATGGTGAGCACAACACTACTATAATATACTAAATGATTCAACTTCTACAACTACTCTACAAATACTTAATTGCCGGTAGTCTCCTGCGTCTGCAAAGTATCCGCTAGCTGCAAGAAAATGGCCTATTCAGGAAAAGGGCAGAGGTGGGTTAATTGACACTATGTGGCACAACCGAAAAAACACTCCACGAAACTTTTCGTAGGCGGGCAATGAGCGGTGTAATTGTTTTGGCACTAATTAAAGATAAAAATAATTAGCGCGGCGGACATAAAAACGGGATTCACAAAGAGGAAAAAATTACGAATTGGCGATAATCAGAACGGCGGAGCCAAGGACTTTTCTCGCGGTAAAATTCGAACTTTTTTGTCTTCCCGGTTAATCGTCGCTTTTTGATCGTAACTCTATTGAGTTCAAAACGCGTCTTTTTCTTTCGAGTGTCGAAGATCGTCTTTTTCCCACCCCCTCGGTACTTCTCATCCCCGAAAAGGGTACTCCGAAAAAATCGATACCACACTGACCAGTGGCGATTATATGGCGCTTCGGACAGCGCGGGCATAAGTTCAGAAAATGAGCTTTTCTGGAAAATGTGCTGGAAAAAGAAAATTGAAAATGTGATCATTGGACAGAAGAAATGATGCTCTTCAAAATGACAGCTCACATGACATAGTTTAATTGACAATTAAAGCTTTTAATTGAAATTAAATGTTAATTTCCTGGCTCAGTCAATTAAGACATTAATTGCTCGAATTTACAATCAAAGGATCAGAAATTAAAAGCTCTATCTGCTGAGAGAATAAGATTTTAATTTCAATTAACGATATTCGCAAAATCGCCTTAATTACTAAACTATTGTTCGGGTCACGTACAGGTCTGAAATTCTTTCAAGGGCCATAAACCATTAAAAGGGCGCCTTTGCCGGTCAAAAAAGAAGGGCAATTGTGGTGACCATGTTTTATGGCCGGAATTCCCAAGAAATTGTGAAAGTGCCTGTCCAACACTAACAAAAGAAATGCTCTTGACGAAAATAAAAAATATTGCAAACACATGTGCATTTATGGCCTCATTGGTCTGGTTTATTTCGAAAACCGAAAAATAGAAAAAACTTCCATAAGATTAAAGCTTAAAAGCTTCGAAAGATGGCTTACAGAGTTGCCACGTTTCCACACATGAACTCATATGCAAATAGAGAGGTCAGTTTGCATAACACCCCCCTCTGTAGGCGAAAACTTGATTAAAGAAAAATAACTATTTTCTTTGATAAGTTTGAGCAAAAAAAAAAAAAAAAAAAAAATATTTAAATATGTAAAAATAAATATAAATATGCTAATGATTATGCTAATAGACAGGTTATTGTCAACATTAACAGTCACAGCTCTCTTCTAAGATATGTTGTATGGTATGCAGCTCGGTAGTTAACTGCTTACGAACAGAGCGTACCGTAGAGCTTACAGCTTCGATGCTATCTAGCGTCAGGAAAGCTTGGGTCACCATTTCATCAATCCGGTTAAATTCCTGGGAATTTCTAAATCCGGAGAACCTGGTTGCTCTGGCTTTAAGGTCTGCAATTGTTTTAACAATGCTGTCAATTTTTTGAAGTGCAGCATACTCAGCTTCGAATTTATTTCCTGGAATTTCTTTTTCCTCAGATCCTGGCTCTTCTTGAGAGTGATTAGGCTTATTAATCGCTTCTACCGCTGGCACAATATCCACCTCAGTACTTACTCTGGATTCTGGGAATTCAAAACCCTCAAGGTAATTCAAAAGGTCTGAGTCGTGTTCAGGCTGTTCGTCTTCAAATTTGGGACTCTTTGGCGCTTGGGGCAAAGGGGCATCAGATGGCTGTTCCTGCTTTTTTGTTTCGTAACATTTATGGCAGTTTTGAACGTAGCTAGCCACATCTTTGTGCATCCCAGGCCAAAAGTATTGCTCTCTAATGTTGCGTAACGTCTGTTTTTGGGATAAATGTTTAGTTCGGTCCTGTGAAACATGACATGCGGAAATGACTTGTGCCGAGAGGTTATAGGGCACTACCAATCGATTTCCGGCTACTTGTTTCCTCCACAAAAGGTTGTCTTGCACGGTAAATCGTCGCAGTAACCTTTTCTGTGCAGGAAGTAGATTTTCAGGTTTCCTGCTCTCCAACAACTTTACAAAGGACTTGGTGCTTCTTAGTTGCCGTACTCTTTTCTGTCCTTGAGCTACTTGGCTAAATAAGGTAGCTTCAGTAACCTCATAAACTCCTGCTTCCTCTTGGTGAAAATCCTGAGACTGTTGAGCTCTATGTCTCCCTTTGTCCAGCTGCCTTGCAATAGGAGCTTTGTCAGGATTTCTCTTAAGGTATTTGCTTCGTTTATTTATGGTTTTTGCTGAGCTTTCTTTATCAAAGCGTACATCGTGGACTGAGTGGTACTTTACTGGCACTGTCTTTCTAGTAGGTTGTGGTCTAGGGGTATCATTTGGTCTAGCATGGTTTGATGGAGGTCCGTTCCGATGCGTATTAAAATGTTTATTTCTCCTAAGCCGGTCCTGTCGTCGGGGTTGATTTCTATGATGCGGTACCTGCTTCTCTATATCGGCTAGGTCCTTTTCTAGAGTAGCCGTTACGGTAATTAACCGTTCTATGCTCTCAATTGGCATGAATCTGACCCGAAGTCGAAGGGCTGGCCGTAATAAAGTTATTGTCAAACATATTAATTCGCTCTCTGAACCTTGGGGAAAAATGCGATAAAAAAGGGCACGTTTTCCTAAGATGAATAACTCCGCTGATTCGGTAGTTTGACTTTTTCCATATAACTGTGCTTTACAGGACATTATTATTTCCACGCTGTCATAACGGTTAACTAATAATTGACCAAATTCCAAATACGTGATTGGATACTGTTGTAGGGGTTTAAACCAATCACGCGCTGCTCCTCTCATTTGTGCCGCTGCTATGCAAACTTTCTCAACATCACTAACGATGTGGTTGCGAAGAAAATATTCCTCAAGTTCGCTCAAAAAATGCTTTGGACACTCATGAGGTTTTCCGCTAAATGTGCGACTAAATGGAACTGGATTAGTGTTTCCCATTCGCTGTAAAATTTGGCTCATAGCGTTAGAGAAAATTTCTATTATCTGCGTAACGCTAGCACTATCATCTAGGTGATTTTCGTGGTTTCTGATAGAAGGGTTATTGTGGGGCTCATCACTATTTCCCGAATTAAATTGGTCGATCCTTTCAAGAGGCGATCTATTTTCTGTAAATGTTGGGGTCGTTCTCACATATTCCATACTCGCTTCACTGCGAGGGAAATTTAAAATACTAGAGTTCTCCACCTCTGAGTAATCTAAATTACTTGAGTTCCCCGCCAGGGATGCCATGTCGCGCAGTGTCCCCCCAGCCGATAATAATGATAATCCGTAATAATCCGTTTAATCGGTGGTCGTTGCGTGGGGGCGGCTGTGTTCGCGGCTGCTGCCGTGTTGCCGCCGTGTCTGCGGAGGAGATTCGACTACGTGGATGTTCTAAGTCCAACGTATCTTCTTGCGCCAAATCTCTTTTACCACGCTGCAAGGGGGACCCAACTCTTGGAAAGGATCTATTGTCCCTTAGGTCGCTAATTTAAATAATATAAAATTTAATATTTTTTGGGAATGCCAGCAAGGTTTTATTGTTTAAGCCAAAACCTGCAAAACGCCAAAAAAAAAAAAAAAAAAAAAAAAAAAAAAAAAAAAAAAAAAAAAAAAAAAAAAAAAAAAAAAAACTAATTGGATAGTAATTAAGGAAGAATAAAATTAAAAATTAAAAAAGACAATTTTTAGTTTTCTCCAGAATCTGAAATAAAATAGCGGCGGACGTGAACTCTTCGCGACAAAGCTCAGTGGTCCCCTGAAACGTGTTTGACGGGTACACGATTTCTCACTATATTGGAAAAACACAACAAAGAAAACTAAACTAACGACGCAGTGTAGAAGAGAACAGAATTCTGCCAGTAGCTGGGATCCTCGATATTATGGTGAGCACAACACTACTATAATATACTAAATGATTCAACTTCTACAACTACTCTACAAATACTTAATTGCCGGTAGTCTCCTGCGTCTGCAAAGTATCCGCTAGCTGCAAGAAAATGGCCTATTCAGGAAAAGGGCAGAGGTGGGTTGACACTATGTGGCACAACCGAAAAAACACTCCACGAAACTTTTCGTAGGCGGGCAATGAGCGGTGTAATTGTTTTGGCACTAATTAAAGATAAAAATAATTAGCGCGGCGGACATAAAAACGGGATTCACAAAGAGGAAAAAATTACGAATTGGCGATAATCAGAACGGCGGAGCCAAGGACTTTTCTCGCGGTGAAATTCGAACTTTTTTGTCTTCCCGGTTAATCGTCGCTTTTTGATCGTAACTCTATTGAGTTCAAAACGCGTCTTTTTCTTTCGAGTGTCGAAGATCGTCTTTTTCCCACCCCCTCGGTACTTCTCATCCCCGAAAAGGGTACTCCGAAAAAATCGATACCACACTGACCAGTGGCGATTATATGGCGCTTCGGACAGCGCGGGCATAAGTTCAGAAAATGAGCTTTTCTGGAAAATGTGCTGGAAAAAGAAAATTGAAAATGTGATCATTGGACAGAAGAAATGATGCTCTTCAAAATGACACCTCACATGACATAGTTTAATTGACAATTAAAGCTTTTAATTGAAATTAAATGTTAATTTCCTGGCTCAGTCAATTAAGACATTATTTGCTCGAATTTACAATCAAAGGATCAGAAATTAAAAGCTCTATCTGCTGAGAGAATAAGATTTTAATTTCAATTAACGATATTCGCAAAATCGCCTTAATTACTAAACTATTGTTCGGGTCACGTACAGGTCTGAAATTCTTTCAAGGGCCATAAACCATTAAAAGGGCGCCTTTGCCGGTCAAAAAAGAAGGGCAATTGTGGTGACCATGTTTTATGGCCGGAATTCCCAAGAAATTGTGAAAGTGCCTGTCCAACACTAACAAAAGAAATGCTCTTGACGAAAATAAAAAATATTGCAAACACATGTGCATTTATGGCCTCATTGGTCTGGTTTATTTCGAAAACCGAAAAATAGAAAAAACTTCCATAAGATTAAAGCTTAAAAGCTTCGAAAGATGGCTTACAGAGTTGCCACGTTTCCACACATGAACTCATATGCAAATAGAGAGGTCAGTTTGCATAACAATACCTATTTTCATTATCTGATAATAAAAATATTTTTATTATCTGATAATGAAAATATTTCTATTATGTGATAATAAAAATAGGTATCAAAAAAATAGAGCTTCATTTTAATGATACTTATTTTTTTTATCACATAATGGAAATGTTTTCATTATCTGATAAAAAAAATAGGTATTAATAAAATTGTTCTATTTTTTTTGGTAGTCATTTTTTTGAACAATTAAAATTATGTGATAATTAAAATAGAGGACGCTTCTTTCGGATGAAGTTGACATGACTTCTACTCGCCTGAGGTTTAGAATGTGACGAATTGCTTTAGTTATAAATAAGAAAGTCGCAGCCTCAGTGTTGCCTGCGTCAATGTCAACTTCATCCGAGCACCAGCGCCCCCTTTTAAATTATCAGATAATGGAAATATTTTTATTATCAGATAATAAAAATAAGTATCAAAAAAATAGAGCTTCATTTTAATGATACTTATTTTTTTTATCACATAATGGAAATGTTTTCATTATCAGATAATAAAAATAGGTTGAATAAAAATGAGTGAATTTTTTTGATGTTTTGGATCCAAAGTTGAATAAAAAGTAAAACGGCTTGCCATAAAAAATAGAGCTTCATTTTAATGATACTTATTTTTTTTATCACATAATGGAAATGTTTTTATTATCAGCTAATAAAAATTACGGACGGTACAATGAGATGGTTGCATTTGTCCTAATGATAGACAAGTGACATTGATGACATATTTAGGAGCTAACGAATGGGGACTTCAAACATATGTTTTTACAATATTTGCATTATTTAGTTATTTACTATTTTCTCTTATCAATTTATATTTTCCAACGTACTGCTATACTTATTATATTTCAAGAGTTTTTTTATAATTATAAAAATATAAAACAGTACTAAAACTATAATTGCTAAAAATGATGAAACTACTGAAGGAAAATTAAATGTTATTTTCCCAAGATATGTAGTTGAACAACTACCTGTGTGTAGTATACCTATTGTACTCCGAACCAAAGGAATAAATCGTCTCCAAAAGAAAATATTATTTATTAAGGAATGTTACCAAATTATTATGTTACAGTTGTGCCAAAAAAATTCTGGAACAAGAGAATTTCTTATTAGCACTTAAATTATCAGGAAACTTCCAAAACAAATCTTACAACAATAGTTTATCTAGAAAGTATAAAGATGTTAAACTATACTTAAAAGTTAATGACCCTTAAATCTATTATCATAGTAATTAAGGTAATAGTAATAATCATTAGAATGTCAACTCGCGTGTTAAAAATTTGGTGCGCATTACAGCGCCATCTCTCGGGATGGAATAAAAGCTCAAGATTCAAGCTAGGGTCGAGAGATGGCGCGCTTAACTAATTCTAAGCAGATTCCTAATAATTTTGTTAGTTCATTCATACCTCGCTAGATGGCAGAGAATTGTTAAATTTAAATAATTGCCGCCATTGTTCAATACTCTCAAGTGCCAATTTACGAAAGTCTCAAATCAGATGATATCTTAGTTTGCCAGGTTCCTACTTACGGCAGGCGTTTAGCAAAGAGCATTCAATAATTGTATGTATTATCACCTAAAAGAATTATATGCTTGTTGGTGTTGAGTAAGTAGTTGCTTGACAAACCAAAATGTCGAGTGACTTGAGATTTGTTCATAAATTCGCGCCAGTTAGTATTCAGTTAGTGGTGGCTTTAAACGGATTATATTTATTAAATTGAAGTAGACGGTAGGAAGTACATGGAAGGAAAATGCATTAAAACATCACCTATTACAAACCAATCTTCAATAAAATCAATAAATATTTTTCACAGATACCTAAGTTTATGTGTGCAACATTTTGCCCTAAGAGGGCTTTAAAGGCTACGGTGAATAAAATATTATTATAAACATAATATTTCAAAAAATCAGTAATTTATTATTCCCAGCACCTGGTATTTACAAAAATGTCGTGAGCAGGGATATAAAAAATATGTATTATTCTGAAAGCTACGTGTATTTTCTCAAAATCTTAAGGAGTGTACCTACTCATTTAGCGAACGAACGCGAACGAATACAGTCGAATGGATTCGCTCGAACTTGTTCGGGCTTCGGTAAAAATTAGTTTTATGTCTACAAACGTCTCAAATGCTTTCTCAAACATTCGTCAATTTTCGCATGGGTATATACAAATACCGATGGTAACTGTACACACTAGAAAATAGATAGAATGAACTTTTCCCGAACTTTCTATAATGTAGGTACCGCCTGATGAGCACAAACTAGAGAATGCAAACATATTCTTATCGATTGCATTCGGTCGTACGTACACATCGCGCGAACGAATTCATTTGTAGTCGTTTGTTTGGCTTCGTTAGCTATATGAGTACGCACCTTTTACTAAACTAAAAATAAAACTGAACTATGTATAAATACAATTCAGCCGCAAAAAAAACCATGAGTATTACTCAAAGCTTTATTGTTCCTGTCTTTCTTATTGCTTTAACCACACGCATAGGAACAACAGAACTACATGTATGCGCCTAAAGTGTTTTACTTGGTATATTATGTTCCAACCGAGGTTCCAACGCTTCGTCAATATTAAAGAATCCAAATCTCTCAGAAAAACGAAATCATTATTGCAAAATTCGAGAGAAAATGTTAATAAAAGACTGATTGATTTGATTGGTTGATTTTGTTGATTTCAGTAAGGATATAGAATTTCTCGATTACATTTCTGATGTCAAAGGTTATAGTACTATGGTTGTTCTCCACAGAGGAAATAGATAATGTCTTTGAAGAGACGTGTCCACCGAGAAAGGAGGGTGCTCATAGAGTTATGCGGTGGAAGAACTTAAGGCAGACGCCAGAAGGGCCTTCCAATGAGCTTTCTAAAGCGGCGCGCTGATAGAATCGGGTGGATATAGTAAGGATCACAGAAAGTTCAAAAAAGGTGAACTAAGGTGAAGTAAAAAAACTAGCTGTTGAAAATTCTGCACAGAGGTGGACTCCTTTCTGGAATCCGCCAAGCTTGTCAACTTACTGATTTCGGAAGAAGGAAGCCAACTAAGTGCAATGACGGAAGAGGAGATACATGAACCAGACATCAGGGAGATACCATAGGAATTCTCGTCGATACCCACTTTCTCTGAGAAAATGGCGAGGCCACTCGTCCGGAGTAACTTCCGGTCCAGGACTGGATACTTTGCAAATAATGAGAAGGTAGTGACCAATATTAAATCATTCGAGGGGCGGTGGTCGAGTTAAAGGAGCAGGAAGTAGTTCTAAAGCCTCACAAATCTGCATTGGTACTACACTACGGTAACCAGACCGAGATTATTCTCTAAGTCTGGCCACTTTTGTGACCAGCGGTATACAGAGCATGCTATACGCTAAAGTTGGGAAGATGGCAGAGACCAGTCTGCCTAGCCATAACAGTCAAAACAATACCCGTGGCGTCTCTCAATTTTCTACTGGATCTGCCGAAGCTTCCAATCGGGATAAAAAGCAGCTTATAGCTTCCTAGACGAGGATGGATTATTGATGCGACCATGGAACGATGGATTTTGTCGCAGGACAGGTGTCTTAGCGATCAACTCTGGCTAAAACAGTCATTTGGTATAGACACCCTAAAAAGGGAAGAATTCAAGGATGAGCTACTTCAGCAACTATCTGAGAATAACCAGGTGTGGTATACAGATGCATCAAGAATGGCTGACACACAGTCGTCAGGAGAAGGAATATTCAAAGCAGGCCATGACGAGAGAGAGTGCTTCCCCTTGGGAGGCCATAAGACGGTTTTCTTTGCTGAAGTTTTCGCAATATTCGAAGTGGCCACATGTCAGGAAGTCAGACATTGGACAGAACAGGAGATCTACATCTACTCCGTCACGCAAACCATCTGCAGAAACAGGATGAGTTCAAGTCTCGTTCAGGACTGCAGGAACGATCTGGAGACACTCGCAGTGAAAAAGGGTAACCATGGGATAGGTTCCTGACTATAGGCTTATCGAGGGAAACGAGCGCGTCAATAAATTGACCAAGCTTGGCTCTTAAATGCAATGGACTGGAACCATGTTTAGGAATAAGCAAGCTCCCATATGGGCTGAATAAGTAGATACGGGTAGGTAATAGTACAAAAACAAAATGTTACAGTCAGAGATATGTCTTTAAACCAACAATTCACCCTAACCCGAACAGATCAAAGGCCTCGTGGCTACGTACGAGAAATCGACAGTGCTTGCAGGGCCTTGTAGGAATCCTTACAAGCCACTGCACGCTAAATATACAAATGTACCTTCTAGAAATGGTCGACAGTCTACTATGCTAGTATATAGTCTACTAACTGATACCCTGATTTTTTTTCGAAATATTACTGTTTTTCGTAAAATTTTCTAGCAATAATAGTTTTTACGCAAAAAAATATTTTCAGTACCTTTGTTATCTAATAATAATGTTACATATTCACTACGAAGGTTGTATAGTAGATTACAAAATTTACGATTTTTTATTTTTGTCATACATTGTTATACAATGTCTGCTATTGTTAAATAGCAACGTTAGAGAAAATGTTGTTTGCGCCAAAAACTAAGAATGCTACAAGTTTTTGCCAAGAGCAATAAAATTTCGAAAAAACATCAAGGTACCAGCTTTAAAAAATGAATCGATTCAGACGACCAGATAAAGTCAGCAACAGTAGCAGATGTAGAACTTTAAATGACTAACTGTTTAGAAATGACAAACTTTCGATCTTTTGTATGGAACTTTATCAGGGATAGAGAAATTTAAAGGATTATCTTCACTAGGTAACTGAAAAAGGTATGCACAATTTTTAACACCTTAGTAATATAGGTATTACAAATATTTAGTTCAGGTTTATCTATATATTACTGAGATGTAGGTATACTGTAATATATATGTTTTACATAATTTATAATTTTTCTAGCCCTGATGAAGATCCAATAAAAGGTCGAAACGTTGGCCATTTCTAAACTCTGAGGCGTCATTTAAAGTCCTACACCCATATATCCCGAAAGTGAACATTTTTTTTAACTCCATTCTTTTTCTTGACATTGAACAATTGAATCTGCATAATTTTAATATGTGAAATTATTACATTACCATTTAAGTTAACGTTACCAGTTCCTTATTATGCCTCTTTTCCTTCCGCAAATATTTAAATATATTATTTTTGCAGCTAAAAATATTTGAGGTGAATTTTTAGGAATGGTTCTTAGATCTAAACCATTCATGATTCTATTTAGCTGGGTGGCGTAATTGAAAGCAGTAATTTTTATAAAATATCTAAAAATTTGCGTTTTGATTGTATCATCATGGAAGCAGTCTGTTAATTTTAAACTTTCCCTTAATACCGACAGTGTGTAAGAGAGTACGTTTTCTTTATGAAAATCCCTATTGAAAATATACTTAATTATTGACAATGCTTTTTGCATTTTTTCCGCAAAACTGGAATTCACATATTTGAGCGAATGCCTCTTAATGTCATATTCCTTCAGCTTGGTAAATTCATTATCATCTCCTCTAGTTGATTCACTGATAAAAGAATCCTGACAGCCACATGCTTGGTCCTTCCGCATTTTATGCAAAACGTGGCCAATCACATATCGGAATGCTTTGTTTTCAAAAACTTTATTTTGTCTTGGAGGCAAATTGAAGGGAACCTCAGCGAAGTTTTCACCCATTGATGTTGAGGGAGCAACATCTTCTGGAAATCCCTGAAATGTTAATAAAAAGGATTAGAATTTTTGACTGGTAAGTCGCTACATATTGTGGTCTCCTCTGGGGGTGTAGGATTTTCTTTCCCACAGAAAGAATCAATTTCCCTATTAGGAATAACTGTTCCAAAAAAATACGTTACAAAATTACATACGGGGTGTTCATTATAAAACTTCATCTAGCAGGCTATGAAATTTTGACAGAAAAGGATGGCATAATCAAAATAAATGGACTTTTGTTTCTCCATCGTTTTCTTTTGACATTTCACAGCCAACTAGATGAAGTTTTATAATGAACACCCCGTATAATATTTCCCTTGGGATTTCCCTTGGTTTGGTACCTTGAAATGATTGTTCAATAAAAAAACAGTGCATTTCTTCAAAGCAGTATTTTTGAGAAAACAGGCGGATTGTGGTTTAAGTTTGCAAGGTTTGCAAGAAATCTCAGAAAAATATCAAAAACGATTTAACAAAACAACCCTCAGTGTAAGTATGAGTTTATGCTGAAATTACGTAGTTGAAAGATGATGTTGCAGCGGTTAGCGTAGTAAAAATAATTAAAAAATTATGCAATACATTTTAGCTTTTAAATATTCTTTCTCATCTGATTGGCCAAAACTATATTTTGGCCAAACAGAGGAGGGAAAACATTTAAAACATAAAACTTATTGCTAAAGTTTTTAATTATTATGCGTATGCCTTAAGAAGTTTTCAGGTCATAGAAGTTGTATCTATCAGCTAATTAATATATAATAAATATAGGTACCTGTCTAGGTGTAATTGTATGCTATCTATACTATTTTTGGTACTTTTATTTTGATGGATAAAACATGAACGTTCACACTGAGAAAAATATAAAGAAATTTTGCGCGCTTATGCCAATAGTAATTTGGAGTCCTTCAAGAAATTTAAGTAGGGATAGATTAAACCAAACTTCGGCGAATAAGTACCTACTAGTACCTATAAATGCTGTCTTCAATCAATCACCATTCGCTATTTGACTAACTACCCTATTCGGTATATACCTATACATTTTCTTGGATGTCGCGTAAATCTGATGAATCTAATGAGTTCGATTCATGAAATTAGGATACTGTTACTAACCAGGTAAATTCGCTGACGGTAAAACACCTCTTTTTAACATGTGGTTTGGTCCAAAATCTCCATGTGTAAAATGTAGTGAACATACTCGAAAGTTATTATATATTTTTTGACGTTCTATTCTGAACATCCTCTCACTTCCGACAAGTTTCATCCACTTATCAAAGGAAAGTCCGTATTTTTTTGGATTGGGAAATCTATGTTTCGGTTCAGGGCTTCCCCAACACGTAGAAACGCAACACCTAATCGTAGACGGCATTTCGGCAATCTGAAAAATCATCAATCAGCTTATGTTGCTTCTCTTTGTACTTTATATGAAAGCTTTGCTTTTACAATATAAAGAATATCAATATAACAATAGTCAATATATGTACTATGTGACAACTGCCGCTCCCAACAAGATTTGTCCTTCGCCAAATTATGTAGATATCTAATATAATATGGAATATTATTAAGGAAATTTTGTGCGCGAGTGATGCTAGCCGTACTTTATATTTATGTTCTTTATACTGTATACTTATTCGTACGAGATTGTGAAAAAATTTAACTTTATATATACTACGTAAGGCACCTTTTTTCTACTAGAAAAAAGCCTGTAAGGTACCCGATGTATGACCAATCCCGTCCGCATATGAGCAAAACGTATTAACCCAGTAATAAGTAATAATTTATAGCTTACCTTAAATATTTTTAAACGCAGCACAAAACCAACTCACTTGTTATCACTTTTTATCACTTTTATCGACTTTATTTAGCTTTATCGCCTTAAAAACCTACAATACTTAAAAAATTTCAAATTCGAAAACTTCAAATTTAAAATTTTGACAGTTCGGTAGCCATTTTGAAGTTGGCCGTCGGGAATGGACGAAATTCATGGGGACGCCAAATAGAAAACAATTGAATATAGAAGTAGTCAAGGCCTTAAAAATGTAGCTTGGAACCCGAAGATCAGCCCGGTTGCTAACTAATCCGCATGCGTCCTCTAAACAGTTAAGCTTCATTTTTGCCGACGTCGGGCCAATCAACGTTGGCAAAAGGAATTTCTCAGCCAAACAACATCGTCATAATTTTCGTGACGTAAAATGCAAAAGCGCTTGGTGTTAGTATAGAACCTTTTTCCTGATCATCGTACAATTTATAAAATTGTAAATCGTAAGCATCCAAAAAAATACAATTTTGGTTGTAAATTTTGGCTTTTTAGCAGCTTTAGTTTGTGTTGGTGTTGTTTTAATTTCAAATTTAAATTATTTCAATAGCCTTTCAGTTTATTGCTGTACTATTTTGCTTTTTTCTGCTGTTCTGTTCTGTGCTATTAAATGATTACTTTAAACTTGAAACTGTAGATTCCGGAACCTTTCAACATTATTCTATTTGCAATTATTAACAAGCCCAAATATCCATAAAAAAAACGTGGATGCCAAGAAGAACAAAATTATAAACGTGCAATGCATAGTGTGAGAAGTGTGAGATGCTGAAAAATCTCCAGTGGATGGAGTTTTCTTGGGGTGAGTAGATGTAGTATGTATTTACTTTTTTTTTATACTTGTAGATTTGTATGTAGATAACTAAGGGATAACATCTTTATTGACAATATTGCGTAACTAAAGGCTTTGGAAGAAATCTTCACAATTAAATAGATGCCGTCCTATAGCAAAATCAGTACCTAGCAATTTTGCACTTTTTTAAAAAGTCTATTTTTCTAAAATAAATATGAGAGAAAAAGGAATTTTCTCTCATATGTATCTAGTTGAATGAGTATGGGAAAAGTAGTTAGTTAGGTATTTAGGTAGCTACTTATATGATATGAAGTACTACCTATTTTTATTTTTACTTAAATGTTGTTGGTGTAGGTAATATACTACCAACTACCATAAAATTTGAACTCATATTTTGAACATGATAAGACCAATAATGGATTCCAACCCAGGAAATGATGAGGATTATAATTTAAGAAGTGTTGAAGCTTGTCATAAGAGTTATTTAATAGAATTGGAGGTAGCTAATAATTTTTTTTTAAATCTTTTCAGATTTCTATCGGATCCAGTGGTTAAGAATTCTTGCATAGATTTTAGTGTTGGTTGTGGGGTTATGCATCTAGGAGAAATTGACTTCATCATCCGGAGCCACTTTATAGGCAAATGGCACTTTATGGCAGAAGACCTGGGAAAGAAAAAGTTGAGAAAATATGCTGCTCCCACTATTTTAAGTCCAGGTAATTAGAAATTACTCTTTATGCAAAACTAATTTTTGTTTTTCTTCTAAATTTAGAACTACCTGTTAAATTTAACTGTTGGGTACTGATAGTTTTCCGAGCCTTACATGATGAGAGATTTAGATAGAGAGCAGAAATAGTGACACAATATGTAGAGAAAAAAAAAACATTGATTTATTTTTTTTTAGCTATAAATGGTGGGTTTATTCATGAGAATAAAGAACAACGTTTAAGAATGAAAGAATCTCGGAAAGAATAAGATAATGGTTGGTTAGGCATTAATCAAAACATGTGATTATTAAACAAATATTGCTTAATGCTAAGGATTAAGCTATATTTCAATTTAAATGGTTTTATCTTTAAATAATAATGTAGGTAGGTTATTCCTAAGCTCATTCCTAAGTAAAACCATATTCTTATGCTTAAGGCCATATTGTTATTCTGATGTATAAACAGCACAAAGTAATTTGTTCTGTAGACCCTATAGAGTATGTCATGCTTACAATATTTTTCTTCTATGTATCAATTAAAGGTTCAATAACACTGATATTATATACCTAGAACATTTAGGTACATCCACAACCTACAGGATGATAGGATACTAGAAAATATTGACAAACAACACCATGGAGTTTGGGCAACATCAAGTGTCCTTCAGAGCATTTATGCAATTTGGCACTTCAACTTTGAATTTTTTCTTTTCAAAACTCAAAGGATTTTATAAATGTTAGATTTTCGACCAACTTTGGAAAAACAATGCGAAGCAAAAGATACATTGCAGCATGGGCTTTCTTGTCCAAACTGTGTAACTTTTTTCCACAAGTTTTGATGACATTCTGAGTGGTATCCTTATCATAAGACTTTGGAAGCTATCAGTCCCTATTGCCAGACTCTGACCCTGTATATAATTTCCTATAACCTGGTATGAACTTTTGTAACATTAAAGGAAGAAATACAGGGTGATCGTTTGGAGTTTAACCATCGGGATCTTGGTTATTTGAGGAGATACAACGAAGGTTAAATTAGGGCAAAGTTGCGCAATTAGAAGTCTATAAAAGTTGTTTTCAAATTTTGAAAACTTTGGATGGTTTTGGAAATATTCACAAAACGTTTTTATTTTTTCTAGCCTTAATTTAATGAGTTAATTAAAAACAATTTAACACTTCTTCATAGCCACTTCTTGCTTTCTTCAACGCGGTATTTTCAAATTTAAAATCCGACGTTTCATTTTCAATGCAAACAACATTGCTTCAATTTTTTTTAGATACAGTCCTGTATTTTTTATATCAGATTCTGAATCTCCCTGTAACTCTGCAATAATTAATATGCAACAATTAATAATTAATTTTTAAATTTAATTAGAAAGAGCAAGTGCCTTAATAAGGCATTGCTCTTTCTAATTAAAATATGGTACTTACAGACAATACAATCAGATGAGGGAGTAAAGTTATTTATGTTCTATTTAAAATTATATAATATATATCTGTCAGTTTTTTGCTTCAGCATGGATAAGTCTTAATAGTTATTTTCATAGTTAAGTTTCATTTTCACAGTTAATAGTCACAAAGTCTTAATAGTTGTTTTCATTAACCGACCGCCCTTATCGCTTTGGCGGAATGTATGACCGTTAATATATTTATTTCCTGTCAATCTCTAGGTCCAAAATTCAAGTTTGATGAGTGTACAACCATTGACATGGAGGAACCGCAGAAGGCAAAATATGTTCGTCGCAAGAGCGTCACATTATTTTCAAAGGCAAAACAATTAAGAGGGTCCAAGGCCCGAATAAAATCATTGAGATCTCTTCTAATAGTTCTCAGGAAAAAGGAACTTCTATCTAATGAATCCATAGATCATCTACTGGAAAGATTGTTTTATTATATAATATGACAATAATAATTTATAATAATTATCATGTTAGCTCTACTTCAAAGCACAGAATGTTAAAACATAGATAATTTTTAAAAAAATCTCAAAATCAGTTATTGAATACAGGATACAAAATTATTTTGCTCTTTAGTTTTTAATTTATTTTTATTTAGGTATGGTTTTTATAATTCTTATATACTTATCAAGACTTGTAATAACTGACACAAAAAAAATAAATAATAACAAATTAACCTTACATATTTTTTGAGCCTTGTATGTTTTGAAACAGTTTCAACTAATAATAAATGTAATCGCCTTATTTAACTTTAATAGCTTTACAAAGAAATAAAACTTAATCGAAGGATCCTTTGGAATTATTGAAAATTGCTTTCTGAAATACACTGTAAATAACACTACAATAACCTATACGTTGAATACATAACTTATACGTTTTTTTAAGTAAAATAAGTAAAGAATCAATGTCGTTTATTTTGATTTTGGTGCACAAATAAACATGGCATATATAAAATATGTGTTTTTAATTTACCTAACATTTCAAACCTTAATATCACATATCTTCAACATATGTTTCCTAAACCTCTGAATGAAGAAATCCACATTTTTTGTTTTTCAGATTACCGTAAAATAGTTGTATTGTTTCATTGACCATTACTCAATTGAAGATATTTTTTTATAGGCTAGTGGTACCCAAGAGTTTTATAGACGTCATAGCAGTACAATTCTTCAGCATGCAGAAGTGGCGCGACCTTTTTTACGCGCTTGTCTTCATTCATCTTAAAATTTAAACTGTGGGTTTCAATGCTTCAACTACTTCCGTTTTCCTTCCCAGGAAATTGGAAGCCAGTATGACAGACTTTCTTTGTCCTTCACTTAGACCAATGTTTATCAACCCTGTAACAAATAAAAAAACCGATACATTTTTCTAATGTTGAATATGTAACAATTGAATTGGCGAATAAAATTCTCAATTTAATATAAAAATTAATTGTTTTGAGCACATTTGATCAAAAGACTGCTTAATCATAATTAATGTAATAATGTGATCACTGAATGCCTATTAATTGATTAAGTCATATGCTCCCTATTAATTTTTCGATCCTCTGCTTACTTTCCAGCAGGAGTAATTAGTAGAGGGCATATATATAATAGAGAGGAATTACTAACTTCATCTATGCCAATGAAGTAAATGTTTAACTTATTTGGTTCTTCAACTGCAACATGGTTGTGGCCTTTACACATTAATTTACACTGAATATAAATGTATACCTATAAAGTTTAATAGAATATTTCTATAGGGATAGGGTATCTAACAAAAAACCTCGAAGCAAGCCATGAAATTAAAACTCTTGTTTAAGATAAGTTTACAAAACATATTAAAATCTGAACATTTTATGACATTTCCAATTTTCAATTGTTTTTATGAAGTCATCTCAGACTTACTGATCTAATGCCATGGCCTGCTTGAGGTTTTTTTTAATAAACGCACGTTATCTTTGTACTTAAACACTTTACTTTTTTTCATGATTTTTCATCATAATGAAAATAAAGTATACCTAAAATATGTGAAATACAAACCCGTCATTTTTTATTAATGAAGCGTATTGCAAATCCATAGTTGACCAATAAGTATTTTAACCAATTCCGATCCAAGAGTTTGTGAGGAGAATATGTGCATATAGTAAGACAATCGCAAAAAAAGGATCATTTAAGTGGAAAAAGGACTTTTGGTAAACTGGCAACACATTTCATAGCTTGTTGGCTAGACTTGACGAAAAGACAAAAAAATAGGAACTACATTCAGGAATCAACTGAGCGAAAATTATTGAGTGTGTTAAGTGTTAACAATGTGAGCAATCTATAAACTAAACTAAGAATCAATTGAAACGATACACCCCAAATTTTGAATGAAATTTAAAACTGTCTCTCTCTAAAGCCACTCAACCGATTTTTGTTGTAAATGCCATTTTGGTAAGATCCAGCTTGCCCTGTGCATAGTCTTTATATTCCATATAAAATTTGTATCAATATTTGTATTATGGGGCAAATTGGAGCTTCAGTGTTAAATGATACCTCGTTTATAGAAAAAACTAAATATCTATGGAACCAGGCAAAATGTCCAAAAAACACCAAATATGTCCCAAGGTATGACGCGTCTCCACATACTCCCGTAGCAAAACATGTTCTGAATTTTTTTCCGCAAAATTATCTGCTCAAAAAGGTTTTACAAAACTGCATCAAGTTTTGTTGAACCCTGTATTATGTAACCTGCAAAACATATAAGTGAGTACATAACCACTTAAAGCAGTTTATACACGGATCTTACCAAAATGGCATCTCCAATGAAAATCGGTTGAGTGGCTTTAAAGGTAGACAGTTTTAAAGTTCATTCAAAATTTGAGGTGTATCATTTCAATTGATTCTTAGTTTAGATTAAAAGGAGGGTTTAATCAAGTATGACATTTGATGCTAACTTACATGCTTGAAACCTTAGTGGCACCCTGGAATTTATTTGAAACACACAAATCTTTTCCTTTATTATCTATTTATAAGTCGCCTTTCCATGGTTGAATCCTAGGTTGGTACTACATAAGGAAAAAACTCTGCCACATCTCATTTCCACAAAAAAAACCTCTTCTCAAGACTATTCTGAAACCCTAAAACAAGATAAGAGGTAAGTAAAAAAAGAGATAAAAAACAGGGTTTACACAATATGTAATTATTTACCCTCATATCTCACTAAAAAAAAATTAATTTGGTACCTTAACAGTAACAGTCTTCTGAACTTTAGTCATTGCAAAAGAAAAGTAATAATTTAACTTAAGTGCTAAGATGCATCCTTATATTGTTAGTTTTTTGGTACAAAAGTATGCCTTCTAATATGCTTCTTAGTAAATAGTGCACCCGTAAACCTTCATAAATACATTTCTAGTAAGGTAGCTGACATAGACATAAGTATGCAGAAAAGCTAATGCAGCATAAATTGCCAAACCAGCTACTTGCTTTTGAGTCAAAAATGAGAGGAGAGCTTATTGTGCACACATTGAAAATGGCATAGGCATAATCTATTTCTAGTCCTAGTAGTTTTAATGTAAGTATCAAAATCTTTATACAAACCTTAACTGCACTGTGGATGTACCCATAGCATAATTGTCTAGCAAGACGAGAGTCACTTTGCTTCTATATGAATAGGATATAAATAGATTATTAACTGGGATAGTGGATCACTCACCTAATAGAGCATCTGCTGGAACTTGATTAAAATATATCCTTTTTCTCTTTTAAACAAAGTTTCTATATACTCTCCAGTGTGTAGGACTTACTAAACCCTTCCTAAAAAACGAGAATTTTTAACTTCAGCCTACCACAACCAGTGTTTATCATTTCAAATTAGGGGTAAGGATAGCCGATAGCCCTACTTAATCATACTAGCAAATGCAAATGGCATAAGTGATGAACTAAATGAAAGGAGAGTGCCATACTTATGAGCTGTTGAATAAAAGAAAAGTTGTAAAGCATACATGAGCCCTAACCTTACTGTGGACTCATGTATTCTTTACAGTCTTTACAACAAGGCCAGGGTTGTCAACAGCTGTGAACACAATGTTCCTTTGTAGGGGCTATTTCAAAAACTACCTTAAACTCATGCTGCCCCTACCTTTCATTCTTTCACACCAACACCATACCAAATTATTACACATACCTAGATACTGGATACTTACATCTTTAGGTACTACACAAGCACAAGGCTGCACTGAAAAGTGTGTGTAGATCATTTGATAATAAGAAAAATTGAAATTATTGAGAAATGAGTGGAGCAGAAACAGGAAAACTGGGTGCCGGCTGGTGTACCTGCATGACGCTTTCTCGAAATACGATAATCCAATAAATCCGTCACTTGACACGTTGCGTTAGCGAATCTCGCGCAATTCTTGCTAAACAAAGATTCCTTTTACTAATTGAAAACAGCAATTCTATTACACCAACTTTGCTGAAATAAAAAATTACTGTAAATTATTTGCAAAACGTAATTTTTGATTGTCAAAATGGCCGGAACCGTAAACAAAAGAACCCAGTAACCCACAATCCTTTTAATAAATTTTGCGCATGCGCAGTGAAGACCAACCGGGCTGATGTCGGGATTCCAACGCCTACTCGAACGTTCACATTTCGAACATTGGAACCAAAGGCGACTCTTCGTATAAATCTCAACCGTATTCGGGGGACGCAACCCAACAAACGCCGGCCGAGCGCCATCTTACGGGTTGGAATAAAAGCAAATTGCAAACCAAGTTGGGTAATAAGAGTGGATAGGGCTGGTAATAATAATAATAATAATAATAAAGGATGGTTGAAGTTTACTTCAAAGTTGCTTGATGCAAAGGGACCTGATATGACAGAGAAAAGTGCTGGTTGAATTCCGTAATTTGTATCGATGTTCAACTCTCAAGAACTTTTAATACATACTCAAAATTTTCTGTAGTTTTTAAATATGTTACTGTTACATTCAGCACATCCATCACACACTACCTAAAATAATAAAATATGAAAATATGTAGCATTGTTTAATATACTACTTACCTATTGTAAAATAAATGACACATTGCATATAGGTAAATAGTTTCCTTGGTACATACTGCCTGTATTGAATATTTAGTGACAAGTACCAACTATCAGTATGTATGTCAATAATATATACTAACTGATGGATTTAGATTCTAAACTGATATTTGTGCAATACTTTTTTTTCACATACTTATTGGTTTTCAATGTGTAAGAACTCGGAGATTTTAATTTACTTCTTGTTTCAAATTGTAATATCAATTTGCTTACAATACCATTGTCAAATTAAATAAATCATGAAACATGATCCCATCACAGCTGTTTAGCTGTTTAACATTTTCTTATCATATTTATATTTGTCCTTATTTTGATGAAAGAAGTCATATAGTCTGAGAATTGTTATTTCCCATTTTGATGTGCCTTCAGTCTTGTAATGCTTGTATAAGTATCCAGTTCTTGAAAATATTCTCATTGGCACTGTCCCTTGGATACTTCATTAATTATTTATCAGGGCAAGAATTGCAACATTTATTTGGGTTTACCGATTCAATACAGCCTCCTATGGAAACATGTGGAATACCCTTGCTCTTCTTGCAAATATTGTATTACCGAATCTGGAATGGAAATACTACATAAGGTTTCGTGCAGCACGTGACCTGTCATCGAACTTGGTGGTAAAACAACCTCAAAAAATTACATTGACGTAAATGGAAAAAATCTGCCTTCATGCATATAAATCCGTTTTTCTATAATATTTTTTAAGATATTTACCCTGAAACAAAAGTGAGCTGTTCTAAGCAGTACATTTCCCATATCCAGGTCGGAGCTATTGGATAACATTGCCTCATAACTGTACAGAAATTACGTAAAATTGAAACTTTGCAGATTCTGCCTACACAGACCCTAATCTGCTTCAGGTACAGTTTAATAATGTACTTTCAAATCATACTATTGATATCTGAGCATTGCGTGATTGGAACTACTGTTAAGAAGCCCATTATTTCAACTCCAAATATTTTGGGAATAAGAAATGCTGAAATCAGAATTTTGTTTGTTTCTACTTTGCAATGCCTGTCTTCGTAGTGCTTACCTTAACTAGGGCCAAGGAGGATAGAATATTACTAAGTAGGTGCTTTAGTACAGAATTATACCCTCATTGGTGCTTAACATACAGTTCCAATCATATTATTTTTGCTCTTTTTTTGTGATTGTTTAACTGGAGTTATGTTTTTAATATCTTAATAGCTTTATTGTTGTTGTAGAGTATGGAAATGACAAAAGTAGCTAAGTAAGGAAACAGAAGCCGTTCCATGTAAGTAGTGTAATGTGTCCATGTAATGCAACGAAAGGACAAAGATATATTAAAAAGAAGATAGCAAAAGGGCTTTGTGACATATATTCTTAAACATATTTAGTTCAGTAACGAATTTATTTATATAACTTAAAAATATATAATTATATTCTAGCAGTATCAGTAAGGTTGTATTGAACAAAATCTTTGAATAAGTGTTTGTTACAATAAAATGTGTTTCATTAAGACACAAGTTTTGTTTTAAATTCTTCGATAAACAATTATAACCTCAAAAGTAACAATGTTTTTATATTAAATTGTGGAGGAACATTTACAATTTATTCTCAATACCACATCTTAAAAATTATTTTGTCTTAATTTATCACTGCACACAGTTCAGGTGTTATCTATTTCTGACCACAGTAAACACCAAACTTTTTCGACAATTATTTCCTCCTAGACATAAAAGTGCTTAATTTATATGGATTTGGTGCAAGATTTCCAAGTCTAGGGCATATATGACTAAGAATTCACACCTACGAGTGTCTAAATATCTTATTTCATCTTCCAGCCAAGTAATCACATTATACCTTTTCACAATCCACTCCTTTCTAGTTTTTATGGCACTAAAATCAATTGGGAACACCAAACCTCTATTTCCATGCTCCTTTGTCTAAATTTGAAGTAGTTTTGAGGCATAAAAAGGTTTTGAGTATTTCAAACTGTTATAGTTCGTGTTATTTATTTCTGACCAGACCCATGAAAATTTTTTTATAATTATTTCCTTGTAGACACAAAAGTGCTCGACTTATTAGGATTTGGTGCACGATTTTCAAGTCCAGGGCGTATATTATGACTTAAGAGTTCACACCTACAAATGTTTAAATATCTTATTCCTGCTTCTAGCCAAGTAATCATATTATACCTTTTAACAATCCATTCCTTTCTAGTTTTTATGGCAATAGAATCTACTGGGAACGCCAAACCTCTATTACCATGCTCCTTTGTCTGAATTTGAAGTAGTTTTGAAGCATAAAAAGGTTGGTGGTACTTGGTGGTAGGACTAGTCCAGAAAATATTGCTCTCCTTACCACTTATTTCTGCATAAAGGTAATTATTTTTTGCTTCACTGTCAAGAATGATGATTCTAGAAGGCCTCCAGCAAAATTTAAGTGTCATTCGATTTAAGATAATTGAAAAAATTGTAATTAAATGCAAAGATGTCATTAATCTACATGTATTTTAAATGGGTGAGGTTATGTTTTCATACCCCCAGGTTCAAATTGTGACGTCACGTGCACGAAACCTATACCATTTATTATTAAAATTGTTTGTCATTACCGACTAGAACATTACCTAAATATTAATCATTCAATTATTTAAAATTTAATTTGAAAACAACAAAAATATAATGAACCAAACAGCTGATCAGAATGACATCTTTGACATGTGTCATTCTGTCATTAGGATAGATGAGACTCTTCCCGGAAGCTTAATTTTTATTATCTGATAATGAAAATATTTTCATTATCTGATAATAAAAATGTTTTTATTATCTGATAATGAAAATATTTTTATTATCTGATAATGAAAATATTTTTTTTATCTGATAATAAAAATATTTTTTTTATCTGAAAATAAAAATGTTTTTATTATCTGATAATGAAAATATTTCTATTATGTGATAATAAAAATAGGTATCAAAAAAATTGAGCTTCATTTTAATGATACTTATTTTTTTTATCACATAATGGAAATGTTTTCATTATCAGATAATAAAAATAGGTTGAATAAAAATGAGGATTGTAAAAGCAATTTTTTTGATGTTTTGAGTCCAAAGTTGAATAAAAAGTAAAACGGCTTGCCATAGCCATGTGTGGTGCTCCCTCGAAGAGACTATAAAATAGTTTTGTCCGCCATGTTGCTCTGAGGGGCATTTGTGTTAACTGATGTATTTCTGGAATTATCATTTCCCTCCCCTTCATCGCCCATTGAAACTTTACGTCAACAAAAACAGTACCGTTTTTTGATTTTGTACAAATTATCATTTTTGAATTTTAATTATTACATGAATTCCAAAAGCTAATCGTTATAATGGAAATCGATAAAAACTGTAGCAATAAATTACTAATGCGTGTCTAAGATTAAAAATGTAGTTCTGTTCATGGTCAAAGATTAAACTGATTTAAATAAAGTGTGGTGAATCTTGAATGTTCAGGGCAAATAAAGAAGTTATTTATTATTCAAGGCTTCAAGCACAGGTACAAACACATATTCTATTATTTCATGTTACCTACTAACTTGTTTAATATTTGAGAAGGTAATTAAACCAGTTAGAATGTCTTCGTAGTGGTTACCATAGCGGAATGGCTCACCATAGAAAGGGATTTTATGGAATCATTCTTGTAGCTGTAATCTGCCTACTTCTCATAGGTTTGTATATCAACTACCAGCCACTCTTTATAACATAACACATACTTTCAGCTTACAGTCAAAAGGATTCCTCCCCAACTATTGAAACTCGCCCCCCATCATTCCAATCAATACAAATTGAGGAATCTGCCTCAACTTGGGCAGACCAGCACATATCTATTGATCAAATTTTGAATACTCAACGATACAGACTGAGGAGAGAGCTTTATGGCTATAAGTTACCCTCCAATTTATCATTAAATAATTTTACATTAGATACCAATGGGCAGCCTATTAGAACGGTTATTGTTACTACTTGGAGGTCAGGTTCAACATTTTTAGGTAAGTGAAAAGAAGAGACAAATTTTTGAGAAAAGTATGCTCAATAGCATAATATAGGTACCTGATATTATATTGCACATAAGTAGGTAAATATATGACCCCCTTCAAGGCAGCCATAATTTGTTTGAACCTCTAAATGTTTCATTTGTCTTTTCTAACATGGCATTGTCTGCATGTACCTCTTATGGTGTGTATAATAAAAAACAAAGCTGCAGCATGAATAATGAATATCATTTACACTATGGCATCTGTTTTAGTTCTATGAGCATGACACACTTTTTATGTGTTTACAACCTAACTTGATAAATGTATTATTGTTGACAGATGTGGACAAATTTTATTATTTCCTTATCTATCTTTTAATTGCCCTTCCAAACATTTATTTAATATATTTTAGGTCATTTAATCCTGGATTTAATCATAATAAATAAACCATGATATTGCCTCTCATAAATATATTACTTTAATTACTAAGTCTTATCAGGATTATTAAATTTTTAAGTTCTTTAACTGCTATTTTTTTTTTTAATAATAGATGTAAATAGCATAATGAATATTAACATTGCTATATTATAATTTTTGTTTTTGATTTTCAGGTGATATTTTGAATGCTTTACCTGGTAACTATTATCACTATGAGCCCTTGTTGGATTATGGCATTGTCCAAATAAGAGGGCCGCCTTATGCAGATTCTGCTATTAGTGTTTTAAAAAGTTTGCTCAACTGTGATTATACAGATTTAATTAGGTAAGTACTTAAGATGTTAAATAGGCGAGCACCTAAAATCAAAGCTAAGAACTGGATCCAAAATTTGAAAGTCTTCTGGCAACTTTGATCACTGTTATTATACTCATTACATTTTTCCTATTAAGAAGTAGTCTGCCAATGCTTTTAAAATGTGGCATAGAGGTCACTTAACTGATGACTCCCAGCAACTTTTCTTAAGGATTTTCTGTTGTATGCCTCATAGGAAGAGAACTTTACTCTATTGAAAAAGTAAGTTTTTTACATTTTCCGAAGAAACAGAGAGAAATTGTCTTTGGCCAGGTAGGACTGAAGCCAAAAAATAAGAATTTTAAACTGGCATTTTTTCACTTTTTATAAGGGTTGCTTTTCCTATCCGGGGATACACTGTATATTTTTTTACTTCCTTATACAGGGAGCCCCAACAGCGTGCCACGAAAGTCGTAAGTCTTCTCTACTTAAGCATTTTGACACGTTTTAAAGCGTTTTACTACGTTTTCTCCTTAACTTAAGTCCAAACATTAAGTTTCGCCAGAAAAATATTAAAATTGCTTTTTTGAATATTTTGACACGTTTTATAGCGTTGTCTACCGATCTTCACTTCAAACATTAAATTTCACCAAACAAACACAAAAGTGTTGATTGGTAGAAAACGTCCTGAAATGCTAAACTGTAAATTACACGCAAAAACGTTGAATATTGCATATTTAAGCATTTTCACACCTTTTAAGTCGTTTTGCTACGTTTCTATCGATGTTAACTCCAAACAATGAATTTCGCTGGAAAAATACTAAAAAGCGTTTTTGAGCATTTTGAGACGTTTTAAGGCGTTTTCTCCTAATTTTAGCATATTTAAGCATTTTTACATCCTTTCTTTTAAATCATATATGTTTTGCGTCCTTTATATCAGGTCGATAGAAGTGAAAATAGCGGGTGTAGGACAAAAATAACAAAGCTAACTTTGATTCAAGATTGGTCCAGGCCTTCAATACTTGCACTGTCTGCTCGCCATACGTATGTAGGATGTGTTAAAAGAATACCCCATGTAGCTGACATCATACACGTTTTGCGTCCTTTGTATCAGGTCGGTAGAAGTGAAAATGTTGAAGGCCTGCACCAATCTTGAAACAAAGTTGGCTTCTTTAGCTAACAGAAGGCCCTGAAGAAGACCTCAATAAAGGTCGAAACGTTGGCTCTTTCACAAATGTGAAGTAGTTATTTCTGTCCTACACCCGCTATTTTCACTTCTATCGACCTGATATAAAGGACGCAAAACATATATGGTGTCAGCAAATGGGGGATTCTTTCAACACATCCTACATACGTATAGCGAGAAGACAGTGCAAGTATTGAAGGCCTGAACCAATCTGGAAACAAAGTTACCTTCTTTAGTTGACAGAAAGTCCTGATGAAGACCTCAATAAAGTTCGAAACGTTGGCTCTTTCACAAATGTGAAGTAGTTATTTCTGTCCTACACCCGCTATTTTCACTTCTATCGACTTTCTTTTAAAGTGTTTTACGACGTTCTACCGATGTTAAATCTAAATATTGATTTTTTACGCAAAAACACTAAAATTGCTTTTTCGAACTTTTGAGACATTTCTGATTTTAGATATAAACAATGAATATCACGCAACAACGTTGAATTTTGATGCGGCTTAACGCATTTTGCCATGTTTTCTACCGATCTTAACTCGCAACGCATTGATTTTCGAAGGAGAAGAATACTAATATTGCATTTTATACCGCTGATTTTATCTCTAAACAATGAATTTTACACAAAAAAGTTGAATATTGCATATTCATACTGTTACGGTGAGCGTTACGCTCCGCGACAAAGGAGCTAGAACCTTCGCGTCTCGCTCCGTCCGGGCGCTTCAGCATGGGACTGTCACGAGTGATTTATTATAAAAGGCGAATAGCGCCGCGGTTGGTAGTAGTCGGATTTGAATCGAGCTATAAGTAAGCTAAAGTACCAAACGATAATAGAAGACTACAAAGTGTTAAGTAGTGAGTTATTTAATAGTCGAATTGTACTTGTGTGTATCTGTGGGATAAATAAATAGTGTTTTCGTTTTAAATCGCTACACTGCAATTATTGGATCCTGAGTTCGCAACAATTGGTGTCAGAAGTGCGATTCCAGTGTGAATTTGAGGACTAATATTATTGAACTGTAAGTGAGTGCTTCATTGCCGGACATTACGTGTTTATGCCAGTGACTAGAAGCCAGCATCAAGCGAGCAGGAAAAACGTTATAAGGCACAAAAAGAGGAGCAAGAAAGACGTGATCAACCACAGGAGGAGGATCAACAACAGAAGGAAGAGCAGCAAAGACGGTATCTAGAACAAAAGAAAGAGCAGGAAAAACGTGATCAAATACAGGAGCGACGTCATCAAAAACAGAAAGAAGAACAGAAACGGTTTAAAGTAGAATTAGTGACCCATCTGGCAGCTAGGGAGCAACAATTGGAAGAAAGAATAATGCAATCCGTTAACGGCGTTAACGAAGGACTCGAAGCTGTCAACCAGAGGGTTCTCGAGCTAGAAAGGAAATTCCGGGAACAACATGAGGACGACAACCTGTCTACAGAGAGTTTTAGCACAGCCAACGCTAAAATTAAGCCTCCCAATCATGACGGTACTAGGGCCTGGGAAATGTATAAAACCCAATTTGAGGCAGCTGCAAAAGCTAATGGTTGGTCCGAGCCCCAGAAAGCTACATCATTAGTCGTAGCACTTCGTGGAAAAGCTGCTGAATTACCCCAAACTCTGTCGGCAGCTGATCAAAGTAATTATGCAGCTTTAGTACACTCTCTACAACTACGATTCGTAAATGAGCACAAAGAAACCGTGTTCCAGGCCCAGCTGAGGATGAGGCAGCAAAAGTCAGGTGAATCCTTACAAGAATTTGAGGCGGACATTGACAGACTAATTCACCTGGCATATCCATCAGCCCCTGAATGTTTTCAAAAAAACAATTTGCCGCCGAAAGGTTCATTGAGGGAGTTCGCGATAGTGACATGAGATATTACTTACGTCTAGTAAGGCCCAAGAATATCAGCGAGGCACTAGTTTGGGCCCTGGAATTCGAAGCGTCGCGAGTGTCATCTAGTTCTTCTCCACGTGTAAGAATGGCAACTTGCGATGACAAAGACTGAATCCATGGCAAGTTTACATAAAACGATTAAGGATATGGCATACCGGGTGTCCAGCAGAACCCTGGACATAGGAGATTAACATGGGAAATCGGTTTTTATTTTTTTGCGCCTGTACGGTTGATTTGATTGAAAAACTTTTAAGAGTAAAGTTGTAGAGTTTATAGTCAGTTATCATCCTGTAATTTTTTCAATACCACAGTTTTGGCTATTTTTTGGAAAAACGCCTCGAAAAGTGCAAAAATTTGGATTTGGCGCGTCACCCCCACCATGCATGTGCAGTGTCGCCAACATAATAATTTCTTATGTCAGACTCAGAGCCGATTTTCCTTTCTTATTAATTTGGAGGGACTATCATGTAGTAATTAACGTGATTATGCAGAGAAAATTAACTGAAAACCTGACGATAATGTTCTTAAATTATAGGTAAGTAAAAGTTACGTTTATAATTATCATAATTAGTAAAAGGAAAATCATTCCAATTTGTGTATGGCTGGTTGTCTAATTCATTTTAGTTTAGCAATACGACAACCACGATGACATGACAATTTGTCTCTTGTCACCAATTAAGGGTGTTCCTTGTTGTTGTTGTTATTGAGGTGAATTCATCTATCTCCAAATGTTTTACTTCAAAAGTGTCTATTTTGCAGTGCTGTGTGACGCGAGGCCCCATCCTGCATGCAAAAAACCCTTGCTAAGTGCTGGACTCTTCTATGACCGACAAAATCTCATTGGAAAACCAAATACAGCGCGCCCCAAAATGCCAATCCACACATTGACAACTTCTCGACGTTGGTCTCGGTTGTCCTGCACTGTATGTGGATTTTAGAGAGTCCAAACTCATTCATTTTGTTGATTTGAGGGACCCATTAATCCAAATTGACAGTCATTGGTGGAACAAATGTTTATAGCAAATAAGCAAGACCAGAAGCAGATAGCGATGGATGTTTGATCTGCTAAGACCAGTTTCTTTCATGTTTTATCTATGTATCTGGAGACTATAGTGCCTGTGAAAAAACTCTTTTCAGTGACAACAAATCTTGCCAAACTGGCCACAAACAACTTGGAAAACTGGCCAAAAATTGGTTTCATTCCAATCGATTGCTGCTGAATGCAAGACACACAGGATGGTGTTTGCATTGAGGGAGATTGGAACCGTAAATGACCACGTATCCCAGGTTAAATTTCTTGGGGTTCTTGTGGATGAGAGTGCCAAATGGGATTTACACACTGATAACTTGGCTTCAAGACTCAATACAAGTTTGTACCTGTTACGTCAGCTTTCAGATAGGATATCTCGTACGGTACTTAGATCGGCTTACTTTGCATCTTCTCATGCATGGCTCTCTTATGCTGTAGTTGTTTGGGGCCACGCCTCGGGGGCTAAGCGTTTGTTCGGACTTCAGCGAAGAGCGGTCAGATTGTTGGCTGGCCTGGGCTACAGGGATGACTGCAGAGCGCACTTCAGAGAGCTAGGCATACTAACCCTGCCCTCCATGTTTATATTGGAGAATTTGCTGTTTGTGAAAAATAACATGTATCTGTTTTCTGCTCACGAGGACATGCATGCTTACCTTACTGGAGACCGAAAAAGTTTAATAATCTCATATTGTCGTTTGAGAAGGTGCCAGAATGGTCCTGGCTACTGGGCAGTAAAATATTTCAACTGCCCATAAAAATTAAAGCATTGACAGTGGATAGTTTCCGAAAGGAAATTAAGCAAATTTTAATGGTAAATGTTTTTTATTGTGATGAAGAGTATTTTAAGTATTTTAATCAAAATTATTAATTTTTTTTCTTCTCTCTGTATAGTCTATTTTAGGATGTTGACTGTAAGCTTTTAGTATTAAGTAAATAATGGCATCTGGACTGAATTTATTTAAATTTAATTTGTAGACTATTCTATTTTTGAGGTATGTACATTGCTGTTTTGGTGATTGTAAACATGAATAAATTTGAATTGAATTGAATTGAATCTTAATAAAGGTGATAGTGTTTTTATAGGAATAATTGTTGTTATCTGTGTTATTACCTAAATTTATGTTACATTTCTTTTTCATGTCCACTTGTTAATTTCTTCTGTTAAGAAATTTATGTATAGATTGATTATGGAAATATACTTATTTTGGTACTTGTTGCATCCACTTTTTCACACACAATTTCCTCGAAATAAAAATGTAATGTATACAGAAACCTTGTATTTATTGATATTAAAAGTAAGGAAATTAGGAACCATTTTGTTGATACAGTGTAAAATTTTATTTTTATTATTTTTTATTTAAATGTTTCATTAGTTATGAATTTTGAGGAGAGAAAACTTGTTTTAAAACAATACTGGGCTGGTAATTCCTTTGCTCAAATTCGAGACAACATTGTTGCATTGTTTCCTGAACAACCAATATCAGCATGCAGTTCACTTCAGGCGGTGGTTGCTCGTTTTGAGGAAACTGGGAGTATTAAGCCGATATGTTCCTGTGAGCGAAAGCGATGACTTCAAGCTGGTGCGGCTCCAGAGGATGAAAATGTGGCAAAACTTGTTGTTCTTGCTGCAGTAAACAATGATCCTTCCAAGAGTATTCGACAGATTGGCCAAGAAACTAGACTTAGTGGATTGACCATCCATAATTATCTGCAAAAAGAAGGTTTTGAAAGCTACAAAAAAGTGAACCATCAACAACTCGTACCGACCCACCTTTTCCCCCAAATGGAGTTTTGTGAAATCCTAACTGAAAAAATTATTGCAGCCCCAAGATTTGTTAGACACATTTGTTTCAGGGATGAATGCTAATTTGGATTGACTGGCTCTTCAAATCAACAAAATGATCGGATTTGGGCACTCCAAAACCCACATATAGTGCATGACAATCGGGACCAACGTCGAGCAACTATAACGTGTGGATCGGCATTTTGGGGCGCCATGTTATAGGTCCATTTTTCATTGATTGCAGTTTGAACGCCAACAAATCTGGCAATATGCTTCGCAATGACATTTTGCCTGCTGTAGAAGCCATCCAGCCATTAGAACGGGTTTTTTACATGCAAGTTGGGCGTCACACCATCCTCTGTGTCTTGCATTCAGCAGCAATCGATTGGAATAAAACCAATTTTTCGCCAGTTTTTCAAGTTGTTTGTGGCCAGTTTGGCAAGATTTGTTGTCACTGAAAAGAGTTTTTTTCACAGGCACTATAGTCTCCAGATACATAGATAAAACATGAAAGAAACTGGTCTTAGCAGATCAAACATCCATCGCTATCTGCTTACTGGTCTTGCTTATTTGCTATAAACATTTGTTACACCAATGAATGTTAATTTGGATTAATGGGTCCCTCAAATCAACAAAATGAATGAGTTTTGACTCTCTAAAATCCACATACAGTGCAGGACAACCGAGACCAACGTCGAGAAGTTGTCAATGTGTGGATTGGCATTTTGGGGCCCACTGAATTTGGTTTTCCAATGAGATTTTGTCTGTCATAGAAGAGTCCAGCACTTAGCAAGGGTTTTTTACATGCAGGATGGGGCCTCGCGTCACACAGCACTGCAAAATAGACACTTTTGAAGTAAAACATTTGGAGATAAATGAATTCACCTCAATAACAACAACAACGAACACCCTTAATTGGTGACAAGAGACAAATGGTCATGTCATCGTGGTTGTCGTATTGCTAAACTAAAATGAATTAGACAACCAGCCATACACAAATTGGAATGATTTTCCTTTTACTAATTATGATAATTATAAACGTAACTTTTACTTACCTATAATTTAAGAACATTATCGTCAGGTTTTCAGTTAATTTTCTCTGCATAATCACGTTAATTACTACATGATAGTCCCTCAAAATAAATAAGAAAGGAAAATCGGCTCTGAATCTGACATATGAAATTATTATGTTGGCGACACTGCACATGCATGGTGGGGGTGACGCGCCAAATTCAAATTTTTGCACTTTTCGAGGCGTTTTTCCCAAAAATAGCCAAAACTGTGGTATTGAAAAAATTACAGGATGATAACTGACTATAAACTCTACAACTTTACTCTTAAAAGTTTTTCAATCAAATCAACCGTACAGGCGCAAAAAAATAAAAACCGATTTCCCATGTTAATCTCCTATGTCCAGGGTTCTGCTGGACACCCGGTATATGCAAGCCCTGATGGGAAGAACTCCTCGATCAACAGGCAATCGGAGCATAAAATGTTTTAACTGCGGTAAACTGGGTCACATCAAGAGGAACTGCCGTAATAGGGCAAGAAGTCTGTCGCCGTTGTTTAGAAGACCGAGCGGCAACCAACAGCGCCCTAGATTCCAGGAAAAACTAATTCCGGTCAATGTAAGGGGGTAATTGACCGAGGCCGTTAAGACCCCCAGGATCAGTCAAATCAATCAATCAAGTCAAGTCAATAATTCGGGTGGGAAAAGTCTTACAGAGGCCGGACGCATTAAGGGACAGAAGATCCAAATTGAACATGGACCAGGAAGGTCTCACGGAAATGCCGATGCATTGTCTAGACGGCCATGTAAAGAAGATAGTCAGCATTGTCAAGGAACTGAGCAGCCTGAGGGACTTCCGTAAGGAGAACGTCGCCGTCGGTGGAAATAAACGATGGCTGGACTACACAGACGCTTCGAGAAGAACCATTGAATGATGAAGATATTGGACCTATACTCTTGGCAAAGACTGACGACAAGGGACTAGAATGGCAAGACATTGCTGGTAAAAGTCCAAACCTGAAGGCGCTATGGGCCCAGTGGCACTCTCTTAGAATAGAAAATGGGTAACTGAAGAGAGCGTGGGAGAGTCCGGATGGCAAGACCGTAGTCAGTCAGTTGGTTGTTCCTGGTAGCAGAAAATCGGATGTACTACAGGAAATGCACGACGGAACCAGTGGAGGTCATTTTGGGGTCAATAAAACCTTGGCCAAAATTAAAGAATGATGATTACTGGGTGAATTATCATGAAGACGTCCAATCTCTGTGCCGCAAGTGCGAAGTTTGTTGTGCCAAAAAAGGACCTCGAACAAGATCATGGGGCCGAATGGTGCAGCACACTGTAGGTGCTCAATTCGAGAGGGTAGCAATTGATGTCGCGGGACCATTTCCTCAGACTGAGTCGCCATGGATTATTTCACAAAATGGCCTGAAGCGTACGCCCTGCCTAATCAAGAAGCAACGACTGTGGCAACGGTGCTAGTAAGTTAAATGTTCTGCAGATTCGAAGTCCTTCTCGAACTTTATTCTGATCAGGGCCGAAATTTTGAATCGGCTGTTTTCCAGAAGGTCATGGAACTTCTCGGAATTCGCAAGACCAGGACAACTCCTTTGCATCCACAGTCGGATGGGATGGTGGAGAGATTTAATCGGACCATGGAACATTACCTGTCTAAAATGGTGGCAGATCATCATCGTGATTGGGACCAACATCTAACTCTCATGTTGATGGCATATCGAGGCTCTACGCATGAAGCCACTGGTTATACTCCGGCGAAAGTGATGTTGGGAAGGGAAATGAGGCTTCCTGCGGATTTGATGTATGGAACACCAGAAAAAGAGTCGCTCAACTAAGAGAATTTTGTGGATGAGCTCAAGAAGAGGCTGAACAATGTTCATGAGCAAGTCAGGAATAAACTGCGGATCTCCAGTGATCGAGCCAAAGCAAGATATGACTTACTGGCTAACTCCCGCGGCTTCCAGGATGGTGATTTTGTGTGGCTGTACAATCCGCGGCGAAAGGTGGGGAAGTCGCCCAAACTTAGTCAAAATTGGGAAGGGCCTTATACAATCATTAAAATGATTAATGACGTGGTGTATAGGATACAGCGGACCTCCAGGTCAAAGATGAAGGTTGTTCATCTGGATCGATTAGCACGATACGATGGAACTCTATCTGTTCAGGACGAACAGCCTTAGGAGGAGGGCAATATGTTACGGTGAGCGTTACGCTCCGCGACAAAGGAGCTATAACCTTCGCATCTCGCGCCGTCCGGGCGCTTCAGCATGGGACTGTCACGAGTGATTTATTGCTCTGTTTATTTAGAACGTAGTTGTTTACGACCTGTTTTCATGTGTCTCGTATTAATTATTTTTCTTCTAAAATATTCTAGGCTTTTCTGTATTTTTACCGATCTTAACTTCAAACATTGATTTTCACCGAAAAAGCACTTGTTGATTTTTTCTTTTTGAGAATGATTTTGAGATGATTTTAGGTGTTTTATGGCGTTTTCTACTGATTTTAGCTCTCAACAATAAATCTCTCGCAAATAAGTTGAATATAGCATTTTTAAGCATTTTGACACGTTTTAATGAGTTTTGCGACGTTTCTAATCTCACATCAAACATTGGATTTCACCGAAAAAACACTAACATTGCTTTTCTGAGCATTTTGACACGTTGTGTAGAACAATGCTTGCGGTGATGATCGGTAGAAAACGTCGTAAAACGCACTAAAACGTGTAAAAATGCTTTAAAATACTATATTCAACGTTTATGCGTGAAATTCATTGTTTAGGGCGTAAATCACCAGAAAACACTACAAAACGCCTTAAAACGTGTCAAAGTGTTTAAAAAGGCAATAAAAAATTCTTTTTTGCTGAACTTCAATGCTCAGGATCGGTAGAAAACTTCGTAAAACGCATTAAAACGTAAAAAAAAATTAAAATGCTTAAAAATGCTATATTCAACGAACTGCAAATGCAAAAGCTGCAGGATACGGTTTTTTCGAATCCCTATGAATATCTAATTTGTTTCAGATATTTAGAATTTGGTATGACCCATGTTAATTTATTTACACATAACAAACGGTTATGGAGCCAATGCGAAGCATATCCAAACTATTGCTGGCAGCCGAACTTTTTGAATAAATTTTGTAAATTATTCCCGTTCCAGTCAATGAAGACTGTCAGATTGAGGTTGAGACTTGCTGAGGAGTTGTTAGAGGATAAGCTGTAGGTGCCTCCTAGTGCTAGGCCAATGCGTTGTATTACCTCTGAGTAATTTTTTTAGTCTCAACGTTAAAATAATATTGTTAATAAGGGACCCACGTGGTACTTTGCAATCCCGGAGGCACCGCGATTGGTGCCCGGGCGAACCTGACTGTGATCAACCGAGTTATCTTTGTTCCGACATGGTCTCTGATTATAGTGCAGCTATTCGACTGAAGAAGCTCTATCCTTCTAGATTTAGGTATTAAAAAAATTGCAAAAAATATGTTTTGGTAACTTACTGGGTATTTCTATATTCAATTTTAGAGCACTTCGCTACGAGGACCTCTCGTTGAAACCATATCAAATAACCGAGGATATATTCAAGTTTATAGGGATCCCTGTGCACTTCCTGGTAAGTTTTTAAGAATTTTTCTTAAATATCATTAATTAGACAAGCGAAAAAATAATGCAGGTAAAAGATTTTCTCGATTCTCATACTACTGTGGACGTGGGCGGGGTTTCGAGCACTTATCGTGACTCGAAAAATGCTCCGTTTCATTGGAAAACAGATCTGAATTACACCGAGGTTCAGGTTATTGAGGACAGTTGCAGGGAAGCCATGAAATTGTGGGGTTACCTTCGGATGGATAGCTCAAATCTGAAAGACTTTTATCCTTTGACTAGCTACGATATTGAATAATAGCAGGCAACTTTATTCCGGTAGAGGATTTCCTTTTCTTAGCAGTTTTTATCTGACGAACAAATTTTCTCCACTTTGTGATGCTTAATTTCGGTTAATTTGAATCAATTTCCATTTTAACCAATTTCGTCTTTAGTGCCATAAACTTCAGCACTAACTTAATGAGTTTCTGTTATGTACTATTTACTCACTTATAGCATCTAGTTACATATTCCATGTAATAAATATGTATGGGAAATCGGCGGAATGGGGACAAGGCAGCAAATCATACAATTACCTCTTCGACGAAGAGGTAGTTGTATGATTTGCTGCCCTGTCCTAATTCCGCCGATTTCACCTACATCTTGATCTGATTCTGGGATCTTCATTCAATTCCATGTAATGGTATACTATTATAATGGACGATGGTTACTGGAAAGGTTTATCTAGTCACTTAAACTTATTTATTTATGTTCGCACTACTTAATTATTTACCTATTTATGCTGTCAGTTTCCTCTCATTTATCTGTTTAAGTTTTAATGCAGTATTGTTGACTAGGACAATAAGAGAGAGCAATCGAATGATTTGTTTACCATATCATATAAAGGTGTAGTTTTCGCTTTATTTAGTTTTATATTGGTCAGTCGTACAAAAATTTTCATTCCATTAAAAAAATAATCTCTGTTACATGATGAAACCGAACTTATTGGAATTATGTTAGCATTAATATTGAGTGCATTTATTAGGTTTAATGTAAAGTTATGCTGCATCTTGCCGCAATATAATTCGTTAGGTTCGTCGACTTTTAAGAATTTGTCATATATAACAAATTAAAAGCACTGGCAGGAAAATAGATAAAAGCTTAAAGTACTTTGAATTCTTTGAAATTTTTTGTAATACAAAGGCACAATTTTCTTTATAATAAATTCTTGCTTATATACCTTTATAGCATGAACTTATTTGATAAGCTTAAAAATCAAAAATTGTTCTTATGTAAGTACCAAAAATGTTTTTAGGTACCTAATTGTAGCAAATTTACTCAATTCTTGCAACAAAAATATTGTACAGGGCCAACCAAATTATAGGCGCTATCACCATGATTTCGAAATCTGTAAAAGAAATACGGTACTAATAGGCGTAAAAGGGCGTATTTGCAATTATAAACATTAAGTTATGCGATATTCTGTCAAAATATTATTAAAGTTAGGCATTCAGCAAAACGAATTACTGTCGGGCCGCTAAAAGGGTGCAATGTGCAATGCAACGTCATCAATCTGACATGAATCAAATCAAAATTTTTGTTTAAAGTTTCGACTTATGTTGACCTATAACCGTGTGGAATTCCAGTCCCGCATTATCTATGCTCGGGCTCAGTTTAAAAAAACATCAAATCGTATAGACATATAATTAAGCTCTAGTCACACGGTTGTGACAAGGCATAGCGAATTTTCTAGTAAAACTCAAAGAAGCTTTTAACTTTTTTATTTTTATTTTCTACAAAATTAAGAATACATGCGAAGGGCCTTTGCCACGGGACACTTACGAGTAGGGCGGCTAGAATAACGGTATAAGAATAGGATGTTCTGCCTTATTGGGTCTGAGAGCACTGACGATGTGAATAGTACAAAGGGTAATAGGAAAACTGGGAAGGTCCTTTGGTAAAGTCTGGATGTTAATGCCATATCGGTGGAGCAGTAGGATTCCACCAGTAAGGCACCAGCAAGATTCAATTGCTCCTGTATTGGTTGTTTATGCAGTTATATGATCATATCATATAATCCATGCTATCGTATTCCTTTATCTTTTGGTAAAACTGTTGGAGTTCGAGCAATATGCCGTCCTGACGACATTCCAATATATGCGTTTTAACTCTTCGAATATGTACTTCGGTCCATTGCTTTAGGCATCCCGTGTATTTACAGCATTTTTTCTATTCGATGTTCTGCTGTCGGTACAAACTTTTTCATTAGAATAATTTATGTGTAGAAAGTATTGCGGGTGTAGGACTAACGTAATACTTCTACGCCTATATCTATAAGGACGCGAAGTATCATGATGTCAGAATAAATTATAACTACTACAAATTTTTCCAATTTGAAAACGCTGCTTTATTAGTGTTGCTGCAAGTCGGTTGCCATGATGACAATAATTTTTCCTTGTGTTTTCTATTCAGATCCTTTCGAACATTTAGGAAAACATTGTCGAACTTGTAAAGGTTAAAATAAGCCCACTCCTCTCTGGTTATTAGGCCTTGTTCTTACTTGACAGTCTCAGCAACGTCCTCCCTGATGCAATTTCTTGGATCTTGACTCATTGATTTCTTCCAGCACACACGCTGTCCAGTTGCTTGATGTCAGCAGATGGGTTCTTTCCTGAGAAATCACCCATCCGCTGACATCAAGCGAAATAATTAAGCGCTCGTTGACCATGCTCAATGTCGCACCACTAAATTACTCCGCATAGAGAATCACCCCAAGTGTTACAACTACGTGAGATATTGCGAAGGAGCTGGAGTCGTCCGCCATCGTTTCAAACATCGTGAAACTACAATGGCAGAAGGCTCTTTAGGGAAAACCTACCTAAAACGCCCATATGCCTTGTCTTGTTTTTGTATCTACTAGGAAGTTACACTCTAAGACACAGTTTAAGAATAGAAACATTGCGAGCACTGCTTTCATAATTGCGAAATACCGTCAATTTTTTGCTGTGGCGTTTCCAGACGGAATACGAGGGTCCGGATTCCAAAGATAACGTGAGTAATGTGGGTTTTACGTAGAAGAGAAAGCCGATGCCCTACTTACTGTGTCGACACTATATACTACACTGCTAGCCAGAATAGAGATCTTGGGTAGAAAGGACAGGGGCAGAAAGGTTCGGCGCTAACTGTCGAGTGACCGAACTTGTTATATTACTGAACGGTGCCTAAAATCTTAATTTCTGCTTCTAGGCATAAGCAATTGCTAAGTTTGACTATTAAATTTCATTCTTTTTTTTCATTTATCAGAAAATTTTGCCATGTGTCTTAAAAATACATTAGGATGTCCCCAAAGTATATGAGCAGGTATTTCCCTCCATTAATTTCCCAGAACACATGGTCGACTTCAACAATTGTCGGGATGTCACTGCGGCGTTGCAGACGGCGGAAAAAAAGTGTTATTGCACTCGTATCATCAATGTTATTGTGAGATAAATGCTGTGCTTGACTCCTCTTCAATGGGGATCGGCCAGTGTCTAGATTTAGATGATAGTAAGTGGGTAGATGAGCATTCTTTTAGCGGGCCAACTTTACCTATAAATTGTAAAAAAAATATTTTTAATTTTCTAGGAGACCGTAAATAAGAGAAATTTTGAAAGCTCGTACCTTTCATAAGATTTGTTTGGAAGAAACACTGCTATAATAAATATATCTCCAAGAATTTATTTATTTGTAATAGAAACCTTTTTGTTTTACTAGGTACCTAAGTAAACCGATTAATTCAAACTACTATATAAAACTTTGCCTTATTCAAACTAGATCGTATTTCTTATAATAGACCTTGTAAAACCATAATAGTAAGCCTTATCGAAACCTTGTACTTTTATAGATCATTTATCATAATAAGCTATCCTATTCTAGACCAGCGGTTGTCGGTGATCGCCACCTCTTGGGGTGTGATTTAAGGATTACCAAGTTGACTTTTAACACACAGAGGCCCTGATGGGGTAGTCTAGGCATTAAACTATAAATTTTGCGGTTACCATTGACAATTTGACAATTTGAAAGTTCTTATTAACCTTAATATAGATCTTTTTACGCATTTCAATAAAATTGTTGACACGTTATTTCTTGTGTTTGGATGTTTCTCCTACTCCTTTTTGGTTGACAACTTTTCTCCAATTTAAGTCAGTATTTTCCATGGACGTCTATCTTACTTTTTCATAAAAGGGGAGCCCTGTGCTCACATGCCAATCATATCACTTCTGCTTCGTATCTTAACCTTAACTGACACTGCGCCCGTTTTTCTGAACAAGGGCGTTCACTTTTATTATTATTTCAATTCTACGCATTCACAAAAAAAAAGATTATTGTTTGTTATTAGCGTACTTCCTATTTGAAATAGAGCTAGTGGTTAGTTTTTGGTTACCTATAGGACAAAAATAAAAACCAGCCTTGTGTTTTAAAATATGTCATCGTAATTAGCCCTGAGAAAGATGGCAATTTATAATCAAAACGTCCGCGTATTTAAAAAAACGAGATCTGATTTTTATTTCTATCCTATACCCGAAAATCTACCATTGTCACTAACAAATTAAAGTTCATAAAACAACACTTTAAATACTCTATATTATTAAATATTAAACAGTTATGGGATTTGAAGGAGCATACTGCTGGCAAATCCTTTCAAATTCAGTTTCTTTCTGCTTCAAATCTTTAATATATGGATGTTCTGGATGGGCATCTTTTAATTGTGACAGGTAGCGATTACCAATCTGCATTGATAAATCACATAAGATCAATTAAATATTGATTAGCCACAATACTAACTACTCACTTCAGGTCCCTTTTCTAAATGCCTTTGCAAAGCAATCATGTTAATTAATACTTCAGGGTTATTTGAATCCCGATCCAGAGCTTCTTGCAGAGCTGCCTCTGCTTCCTCATATTTTCCTTGTCCTATAAATGTTACTGCTTGACCATTGAGCAGAAGAGGTGTCGATCCATATTTGTCCACTAATTCCTGGTATATGTAGTAGGCATCTTGTAGTTTGTCTCCTCCCTAATCCAAATATATATTATTCTTGAAGTGTTTAATTTTAAAATATCAGTAGAATTGACCCATAGTGACCAGAGAGCTGGAAATAACCTAACTACCTCAATTCTGAATTAAATTACCCACATCTACTGTTGCCTTTAACAGTGTTACAAAAGGCTGATTTTGCAGATATCAGATGTCTCTGATGATAGTGATGATGACCTTTAGGTACGAAAAAGAACAAGGACATATTTTTTCAAGTTTTAGTAGTTCTCTAACTACTAAGGGGGTGAATGAATAAAAAAAAATGAAGTATTGTTATTTTCTCTTCACACAATTTCAATACTGTGAAAATATTTCTAAACTTACATACCATGGCTGTGTGTACCCAGGCTTGGGCCAGCTGTGTTAAAGTAGCATCATCATCCTTTTCCTGCATCTCTTTCAGTTTCTTCAAAGCCAAATCCACCCTATCTAATGACAGCAGAACATTTACAATAAGCGCCATTGCTTCCAAGCTTTCAGAAGCATGGAGGTATCTATAGGCCCCATCCAAGTTGCCCTCCTGAATAAATATAGTTCCTGCTACAAGAACCAAAGTTTCATTGTGAGCTGTGCCATCGATTTTTGCGTTTAATTGATCGAGAACTGCAGCTCGGTTTGATTTTGAGTGCAAATACTCAGCTAGGAAGCGCAAAGGTTGGACCTCTGCAGAGGCAGCCCCATGAATTTCATCCAAAACAACTAGGTATTTGTTTTGTGCGATGTAAGACCGGTACGTAAAAATGTCTCGTTGAACGGCAATTTCTGGAGTGGAGGGCTATGGGAATATGGGAAATTTAACCAACTGCTGAACCCATATAGTATTTTTTAGGGGTTTACCTTTCGTAACTTCGCAGCCTCGTTGATGCACTGTTGGTAATTGCCAATGTAAAAATAGTTTTTAACATCAAATAACTCGTCTATTTCCTGTTGGGGTGCCATAATAATTAATTTTTGTCAAATTAATTGTTATTTTTAAGAATTTTTGTTTTAAATTTCACTTGTACGTCCGAAAACATACACGTAAACAAAGAAATGTCACTGTCTTTAACGTCAATTGTCATACAACGTTGAACGATCAAATAATTTACGTGGGGGGGGGGGGGCGGTTTTATTGTGACATCATCACCAGAAGCAGCCAATCACACTGCCAGACAATGTTAATTAAACAATTCCAAGTTTCTATCTATAAATTTTTTTGAAAAATTGCGTATTTACCTAGTACCTATTCATTTTTTTTAAGCCATTCATTCCTATATATTTTTTTAAGAAAAAGTAAAACTAACATACTATAATTCGCAAAGTTTTATGTTGGAAATATCATCATCCAAATGAAAGCACAAACACAAACAGTGCTTTTCCGTGTAATCTAAGAGGTGCGTGACGCACGTACGTTTGTCGACCAAAAAAATTTCAATTTGCACTCATAATTCAAATACACAAATAGATATCTAGTACCTTAGGCTGAAAATATTAATGACACATTTACGTACGTGGACTCAACGTGACCAACAGACAAATAAGAACACTGACAATTTTCAACAAATATAAATTATTGAAACGCGCTAATGTAATGCAGTTATTTAATGATAATCATTATGTACAAATTTGGCTTTCTGTATATCATAATAAAATATACACCTTATTAATAAATAAGTAAAACATATTTAACTCTTGTCATCTTTAATAGTTTTCACTTCCTTGATAATTTCATCCAACTTATAGAGATCCTTTAATGAAACTTCCCCTGAACCCCGCTGAAGTGGTTTGGGTTGTTTAGGATGAGGCTTCCAACCCAACATGTTAATTATCTGAAAAATTGTTAAAGATAGATTTTAGACAGGATCAAAACATGTCAAAGGACCTGAAAAGTTGCTGGTATTGTGATGTTTCCAGTTTCAGGATCGGTTTTGCCATACAGTTGTTGGTAAATTGCCCCAGCAGCAAATTGGACATCTCTGTTTAAATGTAAAGATCTATTTAGTGCAGCATTGTTCTCGGCCATCCCTTTCAAGTCCCACATCAATTCAAAAATACTGGGATAATTTACCACAATCTCATCTGTGTCAATAGTTAGCATGGTAAAACCTGCATTGGTCAATAGACTCCCTATATCCCTGACTTCAGTAAATGGGGATATGTGAGGCGAAAGGCCTCCCTTTCGCTCTAATTCTGCCAACTGTAGTGATGAGCGCAACTCATAGAGAGTGTCACCACCAAACACAGATGCCAAAAATACTCCATCTTCTTTCAGACTTTCAAGAATCTTATGAAAAGCTTTGGGCAAATCATTCACCCAGTGTAAACTCAAACAGGAAACTACTAAATCTAGAGAGTTTGATTCAAACTAAAAAAAAAAAAACTAATAATTATTCTCGTAATTAATAGTATTATTTCAATATTGAAAGAGTTTCAATTGTGTTATTATTGTTGGCAGAGTTTTACCTCAATATGTTCTTCATCTAAAATAAGTTTCTTTACTTTGATTCCATCCATCAAAGGTACCACATCTAAATTCTTTTGGCTTACATCACAGATTATTAACTCTTGCACAGAGTCTGGTGAGATGTGTTTAGATACATATCCGCGATTGCAGCCTAAACAATAAAGAACATATTTATTAGTTGTATCTGGTAATTGCACACTGTAGTTTTTTTCTTCGATGTCTCAATGTGTCTACACCATTGGAGATGGAGAATAAGAGAGCATGTGTGTATTTAATAAAACTATTGAAAAACAATTATTTTCACATATACACATTACATGTAAAGCAAACAGAGTCAGAATATTAGCACACATGCTCAAACATACTCAAATACAGTAAGTTACAGAAATATGTAAGTACCAATGTCAGCAGCGAGTTTAAACTTTCTCTTAATGTCATATATTCGATCAGCCAACCTAAACCCTATCTCATCTTTCAAATAGTCATACAAGTTGGCATCTTCGGCTAAGGCGGCTCGCTGCCTCTGTAACGTCTTGGTGTTTCTATCAAAGACGTTTTGGGAGTGAAGATCATTCCTAATTTTGTAAGTTGTGGCTGAGAGAGAAAGAAACCTTGTAGACGGGTGAAATATGAAATTTCGGCAATAGGAGAAGGAAGTAACGGGAAACATTGCTCTAAGCGTTAAATCATAACGAAAAACTGCTCAAATTTCTTGTAATTGCACTATGCAAATATATTTAAAATTAACTAATAACAATAACAAAAAGATTGAGGTTAGGATTAAGGAAGTGTCAAATTTGACAATCAGTCGACAGTACTCAAGGACGCTAGATTGACAGGACGGCCCAATTCCCTCTTTTTCTGTACCCGCGGCGTGACGTCACATTAGTGCTCTGGTGAGGGTGAGATATATCATTAAGAGTTTATTCCGCGGACGCATAGTTTTTTTTACATATGCTGTGCTTCTGTTTATCCTGTATTGGTTTGAATAATATTTTAGAAGTGTTGATAAGTATGAAATGGTCTATAAACTAGTAATAATACAAATAGTTATGATTTCAAAGGTATGTTTATTACTTTGATGCACACCGGGTTGCAAGCAACAATATTCAATACTCCATAAGCAACTACGAGTTTGGAATACTTACACTTATACTTAGCATATTAATGTACCGTCACATTGTCTTGATGTCTAGATAAGTTAGTATTGATTAGTATTGATAATACTGCTACAAATGGTACAAATACATAATGCCACTAGAAAAGATTTTCTGAATATTTTCAATAATGTTGTTCTCGTGCTTGAAGATCTCAGTGGCTTCATTAGTTAGTGTCGGATACTGCACTTCGTTGAAAAGGATATCGCGACTTTCCGAAAGAGTGGTTTGCTACTGCTCACTATATTGTTTATACCAGCCTGCAAACCTCATGGACCCAGCACAGAAAACACTTGATAACAGAATCTATTCAATTAACAATTTATTTAAATTTTGGTATCTTGCGTCTCTCGAGTCGTCAAAATTCAATGTAAAAGCGGCGTGCAATAAATATTGCTTGTGGTGCGTTGCTAATTGCTGGTTTGTTTAGAGCAAGAGCCAGCCGCCTAGGTACTTAATACTGAATGTAATACTTACTTATCCAAAAGTTAATTACGAAAGTCTCTTTCATAATCATTAAAAATCAATCAATTAAAAATCAGTAAAATGCAAAGAGCATGGCATATTGCCGAGGTACCTGGATTGAATGTATCAGTTCGCTGGTAAAGGTGAATCCACTTGTTTCTTATTTTAAGTGAAAGAGCATCTTTTCTTTTTGTGAAAAAATGAAAGGATCTTTGTCTGCCCTCTTTCTTCTACTTTAGTTTGTTGCTTTTATATTCAGGAACAGCACAAATCTGACCAGGTATTGTGTACTCGTATGTTTACTAAATCACAACCCAGTCGGCACAATCACAACAACAAGGGAAAGATTCAAAAATTAGAATACGATCATAAAAAAAACGAATAACCCGCGCCCGCGACTAATCATCGAGATGTCAAATCAAATATTCACATTCACAGCGTTTTCAGGTGACCCCTCTAGAGCGCCCTGAGACTATTTCCATCCTTACATTCTTATTCAGAAAACAAATGACGGGAATAGTCTCAGAGCGCACGGGGCTCGGGAAATAATGACGTCATTATCGCTCCCAAGTCCGCACTAAGCTGACGTCACGATTTTGGGCTCATGTTGTTTAAATGGCAGTGAACCGTCCTGTACTGTTTACCTTCCTTAATTGGACAGTACTGAGTACTCTTGACACAATTTCGACGCTTTCCGTACTTATTGCACTAAAATGGTTCTAGTGGCACTGAACAATTCTCACAACGGTTGTGTATGAAAATTAAAAATAAACCAATGTGTTTTTTTTTTAGATGAAAAGGCGCTATGAAAGTTTAAGCTTCTGGAAATATTTTTTTTTTGTCCGAAATCCGTAATTTTTAAACAATAGCAGAATTACAGGTATCAGGAACCCAGAATAAGTGCAAAAAGGTAAATTTTTTCATGAACATGGGGGTGGCGCTAGAACATAATATTTCATCTAAAACCAGTAATTCTTAACAAACAACATGATTCTAATTTTATTTATTATTAATTCTAAAAGTATTACGATCACGAAAGTGTGAAGAGGTAAATTTTTGTATGAAAAGATCCAATTTTCTTCCTTGTTTAGTAAATTCTGTCCATTGAATTAAGAGACAAGAAAGAACATTATGTTTTCCTATCTAAAGTAGTTTTTGAATTAATTTGGTTCTTCGAGATGGCGGCCATTTGCGCGCTTGTAAAAATTATTTATCAACGGACATTTCAAGATGGCGGGATGACTACTTGGAATAGTCATTAACATACTTGCTACTTCTAAAAGTTTAACATGTTTTGTCTTTTTCCCAGTTTGAAGTTCTCTACCAAAAGAGACCTTCTCTGAACTTCCAAAGCACATCTTTGATTTGGCGGTGTGAGATATTTTGCGCATTTTTCACTCAATGGGAGAGGCAACGGCTTACCTTTTATCAAAGCATTCTTCATATCAACTATAGTGCTCGATTAACAATAAAGATCATTTTTTTTCAAGCGGACCAAAAGTACGTCATTTGTTTTCTCCATACGTACACCTAAAGTGGGCTTTCTAATCCTGAGAGCAAAAAAGTAGCAAAAAAGTCCTAGGCAGTAAAAGTAAAGTCAAAAGTCACCACTACTGTCATGGTGGCGCATAGATAAACGATTTTCGTTCACCAAAATTATTAGAACACTAGATAGACCGATCTGAGTGTATTGCCATCTTTACATTCTTATTGAAAAAGCAAAGGATAGGAATACTCTCAGGGGGCTCGAGAGCACCACCCGAAGACGTTATTAGTCGAAATCGCATAAGTTCTCGAATTCTAAGTTTGTCTGTTAAATGTCATGCGCGTCATCATATTTATCTGTCAATGTGACAGATTTTATTAATGTATTGATAATAATGGTACAAATTTTCAGTTTACCATAATTTACCTAAACCCTCTAAACCATTGGTTATGATTTAATACCATTAAATCCATTGAACATTGAAAACCACCGTTCTAACACTATTTATTTTACAAATAATATACACCACTAATTGGGTAAGTACCTGGACCCGCTTTAAGAGGATGAGAGAAATTTGCAAAACTGAATCACTCGGAAACAGACTTTTTATTTCCTGCATGCTTGAAAAAAAGTAGTATATGTTACTCGGAGTAAAAGATCTTTTTGTGCTTCGCCCAGTTGCAGGCCTCAGCTTCGCTTCGGCCGTCAATCTCTGGGCTCAGCACGAAAAGACCCACTTTTACTCCTAGTGACATAATCTACTATTTCAAAGGCAATATAATAAAAAAAGCATATACTTAACAGTATTTATATTTATTTATTTATTTATTACCAAGTGCAAATTGAAATAAACAATTTTTTTAATACAAAAACTGCCTTAAAAGGTGTCATAAGGCTTTTTGGCGTAGGTCTCGTACAGTCCGTCCCAAAAGACATACATATCATTTTTCGGAATCGCCTCATGGACAATTAGGTCCTTTGCTATTTCCAAATATTGGAACTTTCCTGGTTCTACTACCGGCCATGTGATATTCTGCAAGACGTCCTCTTCTCGCGGTGTCGGATTTCTGCAAAAAGGACACTCATACTAATACACCGCTGCCTAATTGTGAATTAAAATGAAACGTACAATTCTCTTGCAAAATTGGTGAATAGAGACATGAAACGATAGTGCACCAGAACGTCCTCTTCAGGAAATTGGCTGAAGTCAGTATTGTCAGGAAGGTCAGCACTGTACCACCTATTGAAAATGTAGTTTTGCTCCTCTCCATGACCCACTGCATTAGGTTCTAAAGATATTAAAAAGCGATGATGACGTTGTCATTAATAATTATTTTTGACTTTCATTACCATCTACTTTATATGGATCATTTCCCATTTTTCCACTATAAGTAAATAGATAGAAATACACTGGAGCATACTGGGATTGCAGTTCGGCTTGCTTGATAATCCCCTTATCAAAATCCTGATTTGATTGATACTAAAAAAGAAATTAGGTATTTAAAAGATTTTGGTTCGTAGCTACTGGGTACCTACCTTAATTCCTGCAAGAATATTGTCTTCTAGATTCGCATCTGGTGAGTAAAATTCTTTAACTTTGTTCCCAATCTCGAGGAGATCATCTTGGTCTTCAATGTGCATATCGGGTGGTACCATCAATCTGGGATCTTCATCATATGCTTTTGCCAACTTTGGCATTGAACCTAACAACAATGAATGGTCAGCAAACTAATTGAGATGTACTTCAAAATACCTTACTGGTCACCATAAAAACGCTTTCTTCAGAATTAAACCCCATCAAAACAGGGACTTTAATAAAACTTCCGTTTTCATAGCCTCCGTATTGCAGGACAGTCAAAAACGCGTCTTCGCGATCTGATTCTATTACTGGGGTATAATAAAATCCTTTTGACAATTGGAAGTTTGCTGGAATATCCTGATAAAACCTTGTTATCACATACGTCTCTGGTGCGTAGTGTTAATCTGAAAGCTTACCCGATTCTCTGTAAGATTGTAGGAGGCTTGATCCAAATCCTTCCCAGATACGCCTTGTAAGAACTCTAATAAATATGTGCTGTTTCTGTTGGTTTCAAACTCTGGATTCAACAGCGCTGCTGTTTGATATGTGAGTTCCACTTGGTCTCTTTGGTACGCCCAAGGGTCCAGGGCTGAGCCGCTTTCTAAGATGGCAGCTCTAAATAAGCCTATTGATAATTAAAAGTAAATTCAGTTACTCAGCTCTAAATAATTGTTTTAATTGGGGAAAGATACCTTCGGCAAGTGGGCTCAAAAGCAGGTAGGAGACTGATGCAGCTCCAGCGCTTTGCCCGAAAATCGTAACTTTTTCTGGATCTCCACCAAAGTACTCGACATTCTTTTGTATCCACTGTAGGGCTAGGATTTGGTCCTTCATTCCTAAATTTCCTGGAATCACCTCATCTCCTGTGGAGAAATACCCTAAGAAAGAATTTCATATTAAATAAATAGAAGAAGTGGTAGGTGCGTTATAGATTCTAACCGAACGGTCCTACTCGATAATTGATGGCCACCATTATAACTTCATATTCCATAAAGTAATGTGGACCAACTCCCCACTCTAAGATACCTGTTCCTTCAACGAAACCTCCTCCGTGGATGAAGAACATTACCGGTAGGCCCGCGGAGGCGTTTTTGTCTAGATCCTACATTATTAATAATACCCATGTTGAGTTACAGCTTATTGAAGGTCAATAGATGAAGAAACTTACTGTGACTGGTGTAAAAAGATTCAACAACAGGCAGTCTTCAGTTTCTAGTTCGTTATCCGAAGGCACTTGATAGCAAATTCCCTTTTCCACTGTCGCGTCAAAAGTGTCTTCCCATGGATCTACAGGTTGGGGTGGCTACCCATAACACCATTGTTATTGTTCGCTTCATTATAAAGATTTTAGAATTTCGTACTCACCTGCAATCTTAATTTACCGACTGGATTTTTGCCATATCTTACTCCGTAAAATGAGTTGTAGGCGAGGCCAGTCCTGGTATACTCTGTCTTTCCTGCAATTTTGCCATCTGGTAAGGTCACCAGTACTTGCCCGAAAGCAGTAGAAAGCTGGATGTAGGTATGGTTTAATATGACGAAGTCATTCGATCTTGTATACTTGCCAGGGAGATTGCAATAAGTTGGCAAAGGCCCTTCATTTTCACACCGCTAATTCCTGCAAGGGAACAGCCTAGTAGCATCTAATTAAGCCCGTTATTTCATTAGTAAGTATACAGAAACAAACAAAGTCCTTGAAACTGATAATAAAAGTACTTAGAAACTGGAGCTCGAGATAGTATGCAAACGGAAATTAAGTCATATGATTTTATTTGGTGAACATATGTTATTGAAGAACAGGAGTGTTTTGATACTAAGGAAAAATGTATCCCTTGCGAAATGTATGAAAGATGGAATTTACAAAATTCTTTGGAATCTTCTCTAAGGTTGTTTCCGAGGTTAGGATTAGCTTGTGCGGAGCTTAATAAAAAGAGTGGACCAAAAGGTTTGAAAGATGTAAAAGTGTGAAAAGAAAAAGTTGTGCCGGTAATTTGCTACTTTTAACTTAGTACGACATGAATACGAAAAAGAATCTGAAATTATTAAATATGCTACAGGTATAAAGAATTAAAAAAATTTATTTTAAAACGTTTTCTTCACCATTTTATTCAGATTGAGTTGTGCTCGGCCCTAAAAATCCTGCATTCTGTACATCACTTCGTCCAACGCCGTGACTCTATTTATGATTTAAACCAATTTCTAGGTCCTTGGTTCTGTTTTGGTATACAGTTTTTATGTTTTTATAACTCTTAGTGTTCAGCTAATAAGGTCTTTGATTAGAGGTCTAGATGGTGATTTCTGAACCAAACATTATCTATGTATTTTTTTGGGTAAACAAGTACCATTATTAAACTTTTAACACCCATAATAATATCTAATTTTTGGAACGCTAGGTACAATCATGTCCTAATTTTGAATTTCCTTCGAGTTCGAATTCGAGTCGAAACTCCATGTGGAGTGTGATACATGGGATTTCGGGTTTCGGTTTAATGGCTGTTCAAAATGAAGGAGAGCGTGTGATATATCATTTGAGCAGATCTCTAACAGGAAATGAACGAGTGGTGTATAGACATTGCGGGGGGGGCAAAGCCTTGCGTTTAAGTTTTAAAGTCCCTTTTCACAGTCCCCCGATCCATCCATCCCTACTCCGCCTGAGCCCTCATTCCCTCCACGAGTCGACCCGTCCCTCTAATGAAGGAGAGTTTTCCGTCCCATCTCAGAGTTGGAAGCTCCTCTCGACGGAGACAGACGGCTCACAGTGTTTTGTGGCACAGTCGCGCTAACCTATACCGCACTGCCAGAAAGAAGTATGACCACTCTTCCCCTGCTCCACAGTGAGTGCAGAGTGGACTGTCCACCATTCCTAGGAGGTCCACGTGTCTGTTTAGTCTGCAGTGGCCAGTGAGGATTCCTAAAAGGTCCCCCAGGCACTGCCGACTTCTCTCAAGTAGCCACGAGGCCTTGGATCTATCCGGGTTAGGGTACATTTCCTTGGTCTGTCTACATATTCCTGACTGTGTCCAGTTTGTCCCTGCCCCATGCCCACTCATTTAGAGTGTGAGAGACGTACCTATTGCTTAGTCCTAGACATGGCTCCGGTCCAGTAAAGCACGTCTAAGAACGCTTGGCCGATTTAGCGGCGCGTTGGTTTCCCTCAATGTCCACGAACCCATCCCAGAGTTACCCTTTTTGTTTCTGCCAGTGACTGTGTATAGAGCATCCCTGCAGTTCTGAACGAGCTTTGAACTCGTTCTGTTTCTGCAGAGGGCAGGGCCGCCTGCATGCCTGTCGGAGTAGATGAAGATGTTCTGTTCTGCTCCTTGTTTGACTTCTGGTCGTGTGGTCACTTCGAGTATTGCAAAACCGTCGTGTGGCTTCCCAAGGAAAAGCTCTCGCGCTCCTCATGGCCTGCTTTGTATATTCCGGCTCTTGGCCTGTAGTTTATCCATTCTTGATCCGTATGCATACCATTATTCTCAGAAGGTTGCTGAAGCAGCTCTTCTTTGAATTTTTCCCAAATGGCTGTTTTAGTCTCAGCCGATCGCAAGGGCGCCTCTCCTGCGACAGGACAATTGGGATACCCCGCGGGATGAGGCTGGCGGTCTGCGTGAGACCGTTTCCCATGACTGTTTCCTTTCACGGGTCGCAGCAATCCATACTCCTATCGGAAGCCATCGCCTCCGGCTTCATCCAGATTGGAAGCTTCGGCAGACCCAGTAAGGCATTGAGAGTTTGTTGTTCCGTTGTTGTTCTGAACGCACCCGTTATGGCTAGGCAGACTGTTCTCTGCAGACAATATTAAACAAAAAGGACGGTTCCCGTACAAGTTAAACATACCCGTACTATAGGTTAATACTTGGACTTGATATCTTGACTATGACTTGTCACCATTTTTAACAAAATCTGTGACAATCGATTTCATCTGAAAATATCGACGGCTACCCCCTCTTTGAAAATTTTAAAATTTTCAGATTTTTTCTTCATTTTGAAAACGGAAAGACTTTTCAATACAGAAGTAAATAGGGCATCTAAATAGGTTTTTGAGGGCTATAAGATAGAGTAACCAGAATCAAAATGTCTCTAACATTTTCTGGAAATAAAATAACTGCCAAATTAGCACATCATTTTTGTGTGTGTGTGTGACTTTGTTACCATTTTTAACAAAATCTATGGTAATCGATTTCGGCCGAAAATTTCGACGACCTTTAAATGATCACAATTTTCTCTTTATTTTTAAAAGGAAAATACCTGTAAATAGGTGGCATGAGGAGGTTTTGTGAGCAAAAGATCAGGAGTAATTAGAATCAAGATTTTTGCCAAATTCGCACTTCATTTTTGGGCCACCTGTTCTCACTTGTTATGGTAGTATGGTAAGTATTTGTAGTGACTCAAAATACAATTTCGCGTAGATCTTTATTGAAACTAGATATGCGCTGTCAAAACACGCAATGCACGATATTGATTTCCAAATTTAGGTTTTCCTGGCTCTTTCAGAGCTCTGCATGCTTATCATACAATTTTCAATTTGTGGCACACCAATTGGTACCTCTCGATAGTTCTGGCAGTTTTATTCTATTTACTTTGATTTCTGTTTTAGCTAGCACAGGGTGTTTCAACGAACATCATAATGCCTGTTTCGGCAAATTAAGAATGGAACCCTGTAGAAAAGATGTAAGCTTAATTGTTTTAATTGTTCGGCCTTGATGGACGATGGAAAGAGAGAATGCCTGACGCCTGACTGGAAGTACCAAAGAATGTCTTCCAGTCGAAATCATCAAAATCCCCTGACTTATGGCCACTGTTACGACCAACTTTCTTTTAGATATTAAGTCATGGGTATCGAGCATGATCTACTTCTCAGTGACATTTTAAATATCAAGATGGTAAACAACCAACTCAGTAAATAGAATTTAAGAATATAACCATTCAGCGTTATAAAAAAAAATAAAATTATGAATTTAATACCATATATTGAATGAGTGGATATTTTTAAATTTAATATGACGAAGGCAGTCTAATTTTGGTGTACCAAACTGCGCTATTTACCCGTCTTTCACCAGTGGGTTCTTCAGGTACGCACAAGCTGGCAGTAAATGGGAAGGATCTCGATGTGAGTTTACGTCGAAGTCCTAGGGTATGAAATGTGGAAGTATAACTATGGAAAGGGAAATGGTGCAGTTACCAGGTCAACAAAGTAACTAACGAGCCTTGATGTTGTATTAATAATTATTTTGTAGAACGAAGTAAGAATATTACTGGTAACAGCTGATTGAGGCCCGGTTTTCATCCTTTGTTAACTCAATGGAATGCGAGACTTACAACTGCTATAACAGGTTCAGCCACAGACAGTCCTCAATTTCCATTTCATCATCCATTGATACAAAACGGCAAAATCTATTTTCTACTGTAGCGTCTTCCAATAAATCTACAAGTTGTGGTGGCTAAAAAAACACCATTGTTTCGGTTGTTGTTAATAGTTATTTATATACCTGGACTAAAGGCCGGATATAATTTTTCCTTTTTATAAAAAAATTTATCTCATATATACAGACCATTATTGAGTTCATTGAGTCTGAAAAAAGGAAGATAAACACTTTAGCTTCCATACAGCCAACAGGAGGAATACCCTACTTGAAATGCGGTCTGTGCGTTAACCGGTTTCAATCCTAATTCCTTGATTTTTGGTTCCCTTCCTGTTTGGTCGAAGGTTTAACATCGCTTTTGGTACAAGGGCTTATGGGGGCTAACATATAGCTAATACTTGACCCATGCATGCAGTTTTAAGGCAAATTCGGCGATGAAGTGGGTGGTCCAGCCTTCCAGAAAGTTGGAACTCTTCGTCAGTTGGTGGTGATTCCTAGGGGAACGGGAGTCGGGCCACGTACGGAGTGACTGTCGAAAGTCTACAAGGAACGCAGGATACTTGTGGACGGCTCTTGATAGAGACAGCAACGAGGCTTACACTCCGGCTGGGTAGGAACTCCACATTCTCAAACCTGGATGTGTACGAGGATCGGTCAGAGTTCAATATTCCACAAAATTTTTACATACAAATTTTTGACAAAAATTCTGGAGTCTGGACCTAGCATACGCCAGACTTGTTTTAGATTCCCACCAAGATTGAGTTGGCGAATTACACGAAAGGGGCAGAGCCGTTGAGAAACAAACAGAAAAGAAAAACCAGGTTTACATAGAGACCAGTAAGAAATAAAACAATATAATTCTGTAGACTAGAAGAAAATGAGTGTCTAGTTCCCATATCCAGTGAAGAATTTATTAAGAAAGTCTTCCAAGAGTGTGACAGTATGCCATCATGGTCCTTTGAGTTGCTCTGCGACTGACTCATCTTTTTGCAGTTGCTGAGTTCGGCAATGTTTTGATGTCATACCAATCTGATAAAGATGGTTCTTAATAATAATAGTATAGGCCAATATCTGACTTTTACACTTTTACTGCTGCAGTTTAATCCTTACTTGAAGTTTAAACTCCGGATTTGACGTAAATTGCATAGTTTTTCTGTCAAAATCTTTCATTTAATATTACGTAGAGTTTAGTTGAAGTGCTTATTAGTTGCTAATGTCTGCCTAGTAGGTTTTATTTGGTTGAATAGAGTTTGTTAGGTTCAATAACTAAAAGTATATCTAAGAGGCAAACTCATTAATAGATTAACAATGTAGTCACTTTATTTATTCAGAACAGAAAGGTACAGTTTTTAAACACAAACTGCTTTTTTTTGCTTTAATAGGTGTCATAAGGTTTCTGGGCGTAAGTTTCATACAGTCCCTCCCAAAACTGATACATTTCAATTTTCGGTATCCCATCTTGGATAATCAGGTCCTTCGATATTTCTAAATATTGGAACTTTCCTGGTTCCAGTAGCGGCCATGTGATATTCTGCAACAATTCCTCTTTTCGCGGAGTTGGATTTCTACAAAGAGATAGTCTTAGAAGTTGTTCAACACTCTTAACTTAATTAGGCTCATACAATTCTTTAGCGAAATTGGTCAACAAAGACATAAAACGATAGTGCACGAGCACATCCTCCTCAGGAAACTGGCTGAGGTCAGTGTTGTCAGGAATATCATCACTGTATCTTCTACTAAAAATGTAGTTTTGCTCTTCTCCATGACCTACAGCATTAGGTTCTAAACCCATAAAAGTGGCGATAAAATATAATCATTATGATTGACTCTGATTACCATCTATTACGTAGTGATTATTGCCCATTTTTCCACTATAAGTAAACTGGTAAAAATAGATTGGAGCATATTGCGATTGCAGTTCAGCTTGTTTGATAATCGCCTTGTCAAAATCCTGATTTGATTGATACTAAAAGAAAAACAACATAAGCCGTTTTGGATCGAAGCTGCTGGGTACCTACATGAATTCCTCCAAGAATATTATCTGTTAGATTCTTATCCGGTGAGTAAAATTCCTTAATTTTGCTGCCAATCTCTAACAGAATATCCTGGTCTTCAACATGCATATCGAATGGTACCATCAGCCTGGGATCCTCGTCATACGCCTTTGCCAAGCCAGGCATTGAAGCTAACAATGATTAATCAATGATCAGGAATAGTATAAATTAGTGTGGAGATCCAAACACTTACTATTAACCAAGAAAACACTCTCTTCAGAGTTGAACCCCATCAGAACAGGAACCTTAATGAAACTTCCGGTTTCGTAGCCTCCGTATTGTAGGACAGTCAAAAACGCGTCCTCACGATCCGACTCCACAACCGGAGTGTAATAAAATCCTTTTGATAGTTGGAAGTTTCCCGGAGTATCCTGATAAATTATCAGAAAGGTTTCTGGTATGCAAAGATAGCCTAAAAGGTTACCAGTTTTTGTGTAATATTGTAGGAGGCTTGGTCTAAAGCTCTTCCAGAGACGCCTTGTAAAACTTCCAGCAAAAAGGTGCTGTTTCTGTTCGTGGCGAACTCTGGATTGAATAGCTCAGCTGTTTGATAACTGATTTCCACTTGGTTTCTTTGGTATGCCCACGGATCCAGGGCTGAGCCGCTTTCTAAGATGGCAGCTCTAAATAAGCCTGATGATGGTTAAAAGTAATTTTAATTAGTTTTAGATTATGCTTTTATGCTGTGGAGAGATACCTTCGGCCAGGGGGCTCAGCAGCAAGTAGGAGACTGATGCAGCTCCAGCGCTTTGCCCAAAAACCGTAACTTTTTCTGGATCTCCACCGAAGTACTCGATATTCTTTTGTACCCACTGAAGGCCTAGAATCTGGTCTTTCATTCCCAAATTTCCAGGGATTACTTCGTCTCCAGTGGACAAATACCCTAATCATATGCAAGTATGTTAAACAAAAAGAGAGATGCAACGTATTATAGATTCTCACCGAAAGGCCCTAACCGATAGTTGATGGCCACCAATATAATATCATATTCCATGAAGAACTGGGGACCGGGTCCCCTCTCTACGACCCCAGTGCCGTCAATGAAACCTCCTCCATGGATAAAGTACATCACTGGCAGTCCTGCGGAGGCATTTTTATCTAGGTCCTATATTTAATAACGAGTAATGGCTGATTGAGGTCAGGCTTTCAGCTTTTGTTAACTCAATAGATTGCGGGACTTACTATAACTGGTGTAAACACGTTCAGCAACAAACAGTCTTCAGTTTCCGCTTCGGCATCCGTCGACACAAGATAGCAAAATCCCTTTTCTACTGTAGCGTCAAAAGTGCCTTCCCATGGATCTACAGGTTGGGGTGGCTGCAAAACACCATTGTTGGGTGGTTTTCTGATAGTTATTTATGTACCAAGAAACCAAAAGTTGCATGTTGCTGAGGGATAAAAAGGCCATTTGGTATTGAGGTGTATATTCATTCAGTTTACAGGTGGAGGAATTAAAAGTGTACTTTTTGCCCCTCCTTTATTTTACCGGAAGGACTAAATGGGTACTTTTACCCCTCCTGGGAAAAAGTGAAACGTTCTTTCGGTTTTTTATTCGAAAAGGTACTTGAATACTCCCTTTTGCACTCACCTGAAACCTTAAGTCCTCTACAGGGCTTTTTCCGTACCTTACTCCGTAAAATGCGTTGTAAGCCACGCCCGATCTCGTAATCTCTGTTTGTCCTTCAATTTTGCCATCTGGTAAAGTCACCAGCACTTGACCAAAAGCACTAGAAAACTAGATGAGGTTTAATATAATAAAGTTAATCGGTTTTGTCTACTTGCCAGTGAGATTGCAATAAGTTGGCCAAGGCCCTTCATTTTTGTGTTATGTAAAGACTGAGCTGATGGGTTGGTTCCTGCAAAAATACAGCCACTTCTAGGTTCGAAGTAAAGTGCCTTAGTACTTGAATACACAAACACCTTGAAACTGATAATATTATTATAAAAGTAAGTATCTACTTGTGTACTAGAACTTGAGTTATTGCGTGACTAGCAAATAAGTCACATTCTTGTAGTGATTTACTTATAAACAAAAAAATAGAAATCTTCTGTACACATTCGGTACTTCTCCCAGGTTGTATAGACCAAAGACATTTGTAAACCAAGGGACAAAAATTAAAAGGGTGTGCAGGAATATTAGGAATTGAAAAAATAACATGTAGTTGAAAAATTTGCTATATATTACGAAAGATTTAACAATCATTAGAGAGAAGAAATTTCTGGGGCAGAAAAGAAGTTTTTAAGACGAGTTTTTGCAGAGAAAGTTAGATAAAGAGAAGATTTGGACAATTTTTGAAACAATTTGGGCTCAATTTAATAAGGAAACTTTCTTGAAAAATAGCATCAGATGGTGAACGAACGAAAGCAGTTAAGAGGGTCATCCTAGAAACTCTTGTTAAATGTCCTGTGAACGTAAACGGAATAAGACGGATTATGTATGTGGTAGGTGGCCATAAGTTGCTCCAGAACATTCCAAGCCTTGCATGAGATAATTGATAGATTGTTGAAAGGGTGTTCAGGAATATTATGAACTAAAGAAATAACATAAAGTTCAGAAATATTCTATGAGTTAATACATAATTTAAGAATGATTTGTGAAGGAGGGGAAAGAAATTTGTGAAGGAGAAACCGGTAGGGACAAGAAGATTTTAAGACTAATATTGCAGAAAAAGTTGGACAAAGATTTTGAAAACGTTGGAAACAATTAGAACAAAAGGTAATAAGAAAACTTTCTTGAAGAATAGCATCGATGCTGAACTAACGGCAGAAGTTATTCTTGGACTCTTGTTAAATTTTCTTTGGACGTAAATGGAATAAGACCGATTATAAAGGGTGTTCATAAAAAAACCTCAGTAGCAAACCATGAAATTAAAACTCTTGTCTGAGATAAGTTTATAAAAAAATGAAAATCATCTCAGACCGTTCTAATTCCATGGCCTACTTGAGTTTTTTTTTTAAATGAACGCATGATATATGAAGTAGGTGGTCATAAGTTGACCTTGAAAAAATCACATAAAGACTAGAAATATGAAATGAGGTATGAATCATTTTACAATGATTAGGGAGAAGAAATTTGTGAGGGAGAAATAGCTAGGGAAATGAAGAAGTTTTTAAGACCAGCTGGCATTAAAAGCTGGGCAAAGATTTGAACAATTGAGACAAAATGTAAAAAATGTAAAAAGAAAACTTTCTCGAAAAATAGCATCAGATAGTGAAGAAACGAAAGAAGTTAAGAGACTCTTTCTTGGAACTCTTGTTAAATGTCCCGTGGACCTAAACGAAATAAGACAGATTATATATACCTCTCACTTATTTTTGACATCCCTTTTAAACCTTAATTTCTTTCTCTGCATCTTTTGCTGAGAGGTGGATTGCCAACTATCTTTCCATCTTTTAGGTGGCCTCCCGGGAGATATTGAGCCGGGAGGGTTGTTTTCTAGGACTATTTTCGGAAGTCTGTTCTCGTCCATCCGTCTTACATGGTTGTACCACTGCCTCTTACGTTGTTTTCCCCATCTCACAATATCTTGTATTCCGCATTGTTCTCTGCTTTCTGTGTTTCTGACTATGTCTCTTCTTGTTTTCCCCACTATTGTTCCCAGCGTTTTCATTTCGGCCACCCTTAGCATGTGTTTAGTCTTGGTGTCTTCACGGACTTCACTACATCATGATCCGGCCCGGGTGATTTTCTGATTTTAAATTTTTTGAGTTTTGCTTCTATTTCTTCGTCAGTGTCTGTACCACTTAGCGCATGTTGAGAAGATACGATAAAAATGAGGGAACGAAAGAAATTAAGAGAGTCATCCTTGGAACTCTTATCAAAAAAAAATTAAGAAACAATTCCCGGGGTCTACTTTGGACTCGCCAGTAAGGCATGGTAGACCCCTGCTTTTTACGCCGGAGTGAGAGTTCATAGTTTGAATTTGTATTTGAAGACAAATTCGGCGCAGGAAAGGCGGTGTGATGTTATGAAGTATTTCGTACTAATGCTGCCATCTCTGAGTCGGTAGGAGAAGTTTCGGCGCTGCCACCTGTGAGTAGGTGGATGAAGTTCCGCCACAATACTTCCCTTCCAGTGACAACGACAAAAGAGGTTGTATGATGGGGGAGAAGCGAGGCTGACAGTGCGAACTGAGGGGACGAATTTGTGTTGCTGTTGATTGAGCGAGGTGAGTGATGGAGGATTTACCAGTGTTGCCGAGAATAGTACCAGGGAGTGATGTGTGTGAGATAATTCCGCGGAGCAGTGAATGAAGAGAGAGTTTGCTGGATGCTGCGTGCGGTAGGTGTGACAGAGATGCTGCTCTGGTAGTCTCGAGGCTTTGAAGCGATCCTTGTTGCGGCCTTTTCCTCGGAAAATTACGTGTTACTTCTGTCGAGGGTCACCAATTATGGTGTTGTAAATGATGAGTCATGGATGGGAAATGTATTCTCAGAAAAGATTTTTTGTCATTCAGGAAAACACCACAGGGACGACCTAAAGTCTTTATTTATAACCTTATAACCTTTGTATGTGGTGTAGGCGTTCGTCCCGGGGTTTACCTTGGACTCGTCAGTAAGACGTGGTAGATCCCTGCCTTATACGCCGCAGTGAGAGTTCATAGTTGGAGCTTGTATTTGACGACAAATTCGGCGCAGGAAAGGGGCTGTGTTATGAAAAATTTCGACTAATGCTGCCACATGTGAGTCGGTGGATGAAGTTTCGGCGCTGCCACCTGTGAGTCGTTGGATGAAGTTCCGCCCCAGACGTAAAGGAAATAAGACAGTTTATATATGTAGTAGATGATCATAACGTGCTTCAGAATACTCCAGGCTTTGTATGAGACAAGTTGATTGATTGTTGAAAGAGTGTGCAGGAATATTAAGTAGTCCATCAAAGTCAGTTTTCTAACTTCTACTTGATGTCAATAATAAGTGAATGGTTTATTTGTAGTGGATGGTCATAAATTGCTCCAGAATATTCCAGGCTTTGTAGAAGCTTTTACTTTTTTTTTAATTATTGTAGTTAGCGTCCTTAAGTTGTAAGTTGTTGGTGAAGTTAGCAGGATTGGGACAAATAATGCACCTCTTCTTTATTCGAAAATGGGCGACGTTTCGACTGTTTATTTAGTCTTCATCAGGGCTATTCTCAATTAGAGAGGGTAGTCAGTTAAAAATCTATTCAAGATGGTTAAAATAGCAAACTCCATTCGATTGAATTTTAACTATTTTAACCATCTTGAATAGATTTTTAACTGACTACCCTCTCTAAGTGAGAATAGCCCTGATGAAGACTAAATAAATAGTCGAAACGTCGGCCATTTTCAAATAAAGAAGAGATGCATTATTTGTTCCAATCTTGCTAACTTCCCCAACAACTTTTTTTTTAAGTTTACTGATGCCTTTTGACGCCCTTTGATGGTTGGAACAAGTTTTTGGTTTTTTTGGACCCTTGTTGGATTGTTATGGTTGAATTCCTGGGTTGTGGTCCTTAGTAGAAACATATACGATGCAAAAAACTTTCTTTTTGGTGTTGTTTATTAACGTTTTGGCATCAAATTGTGTTTTTATCTCAGAATTATAAAAATGTACAAATTTAAACTTAACGAATTACAAAATTAAAACTAGGTATATTTCACAGAAAAAAAATAAGTAAAATGAATGTATAGGGGCAGTATAATGAATGACGATATTTTACAAAAAAAAACTCGATAAACTTTTTGGTTTAAAGCCATCAGAGTGTTTTATGGTAAGCTTATGAATTTTCAGGTTTTTTTGTTTGGTAAAATATCATCATACAATTACGTCACAGTGCGCTTTTGTACCTGGCGTTCTCATTCATTTTACTTAAAACATTTTTTCCGTTATCTATACCTAGTGAAAGTGACGGGACTGAGCTTACGTGTTACTTAAAACTACCAAAAAAATAGCACATTTCAAAGAACTTACTTTATAAATAATTATATAACTCAATAAAAAACAAACCTAGAAACTATTATAATAAAACAATGAATTTAATACATTCTGTGTCGTAATTTACCCATTACAAAAATGTTATGACGTTAAGCTTCCTTGAAGTGAAGAATGATGAGAGTTTGAGGACATAAAGAAGCTGATATGAATCATAGAACGACTCATCGAAGAGCCTTTATCCTTTGAGCCATAACAAAGGTATTGGGAGAGATGTCAAAAAATGTCGTGACATTGACGATTTTTCAATAGTAAAGTGGTTACTTGACTTAATACTTTCCTATTCGCAATAGCGATTGCAGAGTGTATATGATTTTTTTTTTGAAATTACTGTTATTTACAAAAATATAGGGTGTCATCATCTGTGCTTAGCGTCCTTTGATAACTGGAATGAACGTTTCAACTTTTAAATGAGGTCTTCCTTAGGGCTTTTTTAATCAGAGAAGCCTGTCATGCAAAACAAAACTAAAATTAAAATAAAGTGCCACATCTATGGGCATATGGGCACTTTCGGACAAAAGGCCACAGGACAACAAAACAGCTTGAGAAGGACTCAACAACTAATAGAGGATCTAACTAACAAAAAAAAAGAAAAAACGTCGTCACGCCAAAAGACGTTATAAATCATGTCACGTTTTGATCGCCTGCATGAGTGACCAACAGTGACGTCAATGCGAAAATAACGTGATATTGTTGCCATCGGAGCAGCAGATCATATTTGTATAAAAAAATGTCTAATCTCTTATTTAACCTTGTATAACAATTGCCAGTATCAAACATTCAAGTAATATTTTTGGAAAAAAAACAGGTGCTCCTGCCCTATCTCAGATTATTGTTATCTTTGATGGTTAACATCAAGTGGTGACTTGTTATTAACCATACTAAGTACTAAACTACACTTCCCACTCAAATCACAATTTAGTACAGTCAATAATGGCCTCCCATAACCTGCTCCTAGTGACCATCGTGCTCGTAACGTACTTGAAGGTATCATCATCAGTTACTTCCCTCCCATAATCAGAATTTACGATTATTGTTTCCCTAAAGCGTTTTGGGGCCATCATCATCGACTTGCCTGATGGCAGCGTGGAAGGAATTACCGACACCACCCGTGCAGGTACTACTTATCATGGCTTTTTGGCCCTGAGATATGCCGAACCACCCGTCGGAGAACTAAGATTTAAAGTGAGGAGCAAGTTTTATCAACTTCATAGATACTTACTTAATATCATTACTTAATTGTAGCCACCTCAGCCTTTAAAACCGTGGGAAGGTACTTATAATGGTACAGTAGAAAAGAATGTTTGCTACCAGGTGTATGAGGATAGCTACAAGGAAAACGAAGATTGCCTTTTTGCCAACGTGTTTTCTCCTGTTGTAAGTACTGCTTAACAAGCTGCCCTTCATGTTATTTTGAGAGAACAGAACTAAAGTCTCAATAAATGCGTTTTACCACGAACCTTAATATCAACTTAACTATAGGTCGTACATTATAACTTTACGTGCGCAGGCAGCCATGATATTTTTCCATTAGATTGGTTCTTCTGAATCGTTAGCTCTTGTTTGCCACCCTGCTTCTTTAAGCCGAGTCCATAACCACCAAAAAAACAAGCCGAGTCCATAATCATAACGAGGTGCGAAATCAAAATCTTCCAATAAAATTGATTTTTGACAACATTCAACCAATCGTCTTCAAAGAATCTGTTTACCTATGAAATTAGCTTAATGTCAGTGTCAAAGGGGCCAGCAGCAAAAAATGTTTTGCTCTTTTCAAGTCTGCGTGTTTCTATATAAATCCTACTAATTTGAAGATCTACCGTAAAGTATTCACTTCTGTTTGGTTACCCGGAAGGAAGAACTAACTGGGAAGACCTGGAAGGAAGACCTAATAAGCCCGATCACTTCAGAATTATGTATCATCAAGTGTATTATTCATACTGAGCAAATCGTTAATGTGTGGCATGAGAAGTAAATACTGTCCAACTGGCAAGAAAATCAGCATCTACTAATCTAAGTAAACTACAAAACTGATTCTTCTGACTCAAACTGGCAAGAGCGTCAATGAGCTAGGCAAGAGGTAGATGCAATTTTCGCGAAAATTATGAATTTTACAGTTTCAGCTAGTAACTAGAGTAGCAAGGGCTTGGAGACTGAAACGAAAGAGGAAAATACGCTAAGTTTATTCACTGCAGAACCAGATCCTAATCCAGATAGAATTTCCACATATTAACGTATTGAAACACCTAGAGCAGTCGACGGAAATAACGCGATAATAATATGAGAAACCAGAACGAGTAAATGTTGTGTCTACCTTCTCGTATGTGGTCAATCAATAGTCAATCAATGTAGGTCAATCAATACTAAATTTGATATAAATTATAACTACTATTTATCAATAAAAATCAATTTTCTTTAAAATGCATATTTTATAAATTAAAAATTGTTAATCAGATGTTTTACATTCATTTAAATCGTCCTTGCAACCATGGAACCAAAAGTTATAACCTCTTAAGTCATATATATATATCCTAAAATATATGACAATGCCTGTCATAATATACAGGGGGCAAAATGTCAAATTTACATGACCTACTGCGCAAGTAAAGTTATAGTGTACGAACTTTATATAAAGAAGAATCTGAGGTTTTTAGGCATTTAGATTTAGATTATTTATGACCTTATAGGATCTAACTAACACGTCACATGCATCTGACCATGCAGTTATGGTATGGATTCACGGAGGGGCTTTTATTTCTGGGGCTGCCTACATGCCCGAAGGAGGCGTCGGTCCAAAATTCTTTATGGACGCCGATATTGTTTTCGTATCGATCAACTATAGACTAGGCCCGTTCGGTGGGTACCATCTTAAAGAATTTGAACATATTTTCAAGGAAAACGTTAGGTTTCATGTCTAGTGGAGACGAAGTAATTCCGGGTAACCTAGGGCTAAAAGATCAAGCTGAGGCTCTTAGATGGGTACAGAAAAATGTGGCTTACTTTGGTGGGGATCCTAAAAAAGTTACCATTTTCGGTCAGAGCGCCGGTTCTTCATCTGTGTCCTACCAGATTCTAAATCCACATGCCGAAGGTAAAAGTGTATAAACAAACAATTACCACAAAACAACAAATTGTGGTAATTTAAATAGGCCTTTTTCGAGCTGCAATTCTTGAGAGTGGGGCTGCTCTTTCACCATGGGCTTATCAGAGAAACGAAACTGAAGTCACCTACGCCACGGCCCGGTTGATCGACCCTACCTTTACCAGCAGGAATTCTACAGAACTTCTTCAATTCCTCCAAAATGTGCCTGCTGCTGCCATTGACAATGCTTCTCTTCAGCTCTCCTCCACTTCAGTTATTACGCTAAAATATTCTAAATTTCTTGTAGTAAGAGATATCTTTTAGGAAACTGCAGCCAACTATCAAATTTCTCAAGGATTCTTTTATGCTCCTGTAATTGAAGCCTCAAATGATGACGCCGTCTTGACTCAACCTCAGTATGGTTTGTTCGACACTGGTGATTATAATCATGTTCCTGTTTTCATGGGAATGACCAATGAAGAGTCGTTGGGGCTGCTGGACAATGGAGGTGCTATTAGTAGTTTTAGCACTATTTTATATCTATCTATGTATCTATATAGATTTAAGTTATTTGTGGAATGCTTATGACGAGGATCCGAGTATCTTGGTACCATTTGATTTTCACGTCACTGATGCTGAGGTAAAGAAGTCTCTTGGGGCTGAAATCAGAAACTATTTTACTGATTCTCAAGGCTTCAGTGATGACTTAGCCAGAGGGATAATGGTAGGCAGATGCAAAACATTGAGCAAACTGTAAACAAAATGCGTTTTAGTACCATAGTGTTCATGATTTTGACAAGGCAAATATAAAGCAAGCAGAACTGATGTCCCAGCATAGCACTGTATACTTTTATCAGTTCTCTTATAGTGGCCCTATGGGATATTTTACCTATAGGGTTCCAGGTAAAGATGCAGTTTGAGGTTGTATGCTCACTACTGATAATTTAATAACCAACCAATAGGCTGTGGCAACGTTACCCACGCAGAAGAGGTAAATTACTTTTTCAGTAAATGGTACAGCAACGAAATTCCTGATAACACTGATTTGAGTTATTTTCCTGAATCGGATCAAAAAGTCCATTACAGGATTATGGCCCTATGGACCAATTTTGCAAAATATCTGTAAGTTCTATAGTATATTTAGAAATGATGGTCACCTGGTGATATTACAGGAATCCTACACCTCCGGATGTGGACGTAGAAATCTTGCAAAACGTGACGTGGGAGCAGGTCAAGCCAGGTGATTTCAAATACCTGGATATTGGGGCGGACTTAGTGCTGACCCAGGGGTATCCTAAGGAAGAAAAGTTCTTGTTCTGGGATGAGTTATATGCAAAGAGTGCCGTGTTACCTCTGGATACATTTTAAGCAATGAAAGTTCAATACAGGGTCTTGGAAATTTTGCAGACGTTTTATTTTTTACCTGAATAATAAAAAGTTTTAAAGTCCTAAAATCCTCGCAATCTGCCTCACACATCGTTGCCATCACTAATGTTATGTTTTAGACGTAATTAGTCTTATTACCTCGCCCAGTTTATTACCATAGAACCCATGTAATATCAAAATCTTTCAACTTCTATATTTGGCAACCTCTTGGTTATTCATATTCAAGGAAAAGTCCTCCTTAATTATTTTCACATTGAATGGGTTTGGCAGATAATTAAAGAGTAGATGCGGCGTTTTGCGTCACATTTCACTTATTTGGTCATAAAAGTAATTTTACCATTTATTTGAATTAGTTTTGCAAGATTTTGTTCTAAAATTAAATTTCTTTACAAACGTCAAAATTTCCATTTCGCTGGTTATTGTTGCGAACTCGGGGTTCAATAATTCCAGTGTAACGATTTAACACGAAAACACTATTTATTTATTCCACAAATACACTCAAGTACTATTCGACTAGTAAATAACTCACTACTTAACACTTTATACCCTTCTATTATCGCTTCGTAACTTTAGCTTACTTATAGCTCGCTTAAAATAAGACTATTCTCCAACCGCCGCTCTATGCGCCTTTATATACAATCCTAAAATTACAGAAAAACCTAGAAAGTTCTTTATAAGAATTCTTGAATAATCTCATATATAAAAAAAAACGGTTGTAAACAACTGCCTTCTAGATTAAGCCAGACGAGCAATAAATCACTCGTGTCAGCCATGACGCAGCGCGGATAGGTCGCGAAGCTCCACCAACCAACACGCTCCCATGCGTTGCCCCGCCTCCCATGCGGCGTTGCTGCGATCGTAACATTATTTTTAATCGATTTTAGCTCCAATTCTAACCTGAAGCTTGAATGTCTCCAAAAACAAAACCTTGAATTTCTAGACAAAGTGGGTCTGTTTTAACCAATTTCAGCCCTAATTATAATCGGAATTTTCTCAAAGGCTCAAAAATTATATTTTTGAACGCTTTGTGTAATTTTTAAATAATTTTCGCCCTAACCCTAACTTGAATATTTCCACAAAGTCTAAACTTGCATTTTTTAACGCTTTAAGTAATTTTTTGGACATCATTGGTCTTAATCTTTACCTATATTTTCCAAGAATTCCAAATTTGCATTGTTTTGGGCGCTTTAATAATTTTAAAACATTTTTAACACTATTCCGGAATTTTTCCAGAAACTTTTAGTTTGAATTTTTAGACAAAGTGGGTATCTGCAGCAGAAATGCAAAGAGTATGATAAACGGAGCAAGCGCATTTCATTTTCATAAGATTCACAGAGATCGCAAAGCTCTGCAAGCCAATCAGTGGCCGCGTTTCAAAGATGCTTGCGTTAGTGAGACTGCTCTCGCTCGGATAAATGTGTTCTATTATCACAATTATACGTCGTTTGATCAAATTCATTCAAAATTGTATTAAAATTTACAGCATTCTAATTTCTTCTTCATTAACCCTCATCATTATTTTCTTTTAACTAACAAAATTATTGGATTACAACAGGTTTTGTTAAAATAATAAGTAGCAAAAGAAAAACTGACTAAAACCAATCATTGTCTTTAAAATTAGCTTTGTGGGTTTTTGTATGGTTGTATTGACGTTTTGAATCTCCATTTCCACATCCTCAGGTTAGTGAGAAACAATCCTTACAAAAAATATTGGTCTTACCCACCACTGTAAGTAGCCTTGATTTTTGTAGAAAGGTATGGTATAGTGGCATACCCCTAAGGCTGTTATATCGGTACACCTTAAATTTTTAAAATCTATTTTTTTTGTGGCTGTGATTTGTTCCTGAAGGTGCAAATGGAAATCCGCAAAACGGTGACAGTTTCAAATAGCTGACATTGCTTTTTTTGTTATTCAAACCTACAGAACACTTACGATGTTAGTGTTGTAAGCATCTTGATTGTCTCGCAGAATTGATTGCATTGTTAGTGTTTCTCTCTCTGGGTCTCCAACGAAAGTGTAGTTGTTGCCACACAGCTGCATCGTCCTCTGTTCTGGGCAATCATAATCCAAGATAAGTAATCCAAAGAGACCTTCTCATGTAAGTTGTGCATTTAAGTGACTTTAAGTGCTTTAGTCGGACATTTGTTCTCTAATCAAAGTCAAAGTAACAAACAAACTCTGCGTTGTTTTGTTATCTGCGTATCATGTGTTTTCTGATTGTTCTCTGGATGAACCCGGTGTAAAAAGGTTCTGGGTTTAAACAGCAACTACATCCATCCATACAATATTAAGTGGTAAAGATTGAAGTGCGTTGATCACTTTTTGCGTGCACTCTTTGATCAGTGTTTATATCTGAATACACGGTATACAGTGCTAGTATATATCTATTTATCTGTTTAAACGGTACCTACTACTAGTTTGTATTCATTTACTTAAAAGGTACATGTAGGTGCTTGGCGGTATCACAACTTAGTTTTAAGAATTTCATTTAGTTCTAGTATTGCTGACTTTTGTCAAGTGGATTACTGATGTAACAAATACCAACTAATAGCAGTGCAGCCTATCTTATTTAATTTATCACGTGGTTTTTCATGTGGTCCTTCGAAAAACAAGAATAAACTTCCAGCGCCATATGCTTTATATTCGTTAGGAAATCAATAAGTGGTGTTAAACCTTTTTTAAAGAGGTGACCCCGCCATTTTTGGTCCTTCGAGTCGGATGCTCCTGTGAAGGTTGCACTTGAGGTCCGTGCCACTTGTTCCAGTTTGCAGTGCGAGCCGAGTTTACTTTGATAGGATGATCCTGTTGGCTCCTGTTCCTGTTAGCAGCGTGAGTAGTGCTCCAGTTCAGTGTAACCACTAAGCAGGTACAACGATTGGATTCTGGGCAAGTCAAGTTGCTTACCTGTCTTTTTTATTCTTCGTGTTTCGTGACTATCGACTCGTGTTGTGGCTATCGTATCGTGTGTTCGTCTCTTGGATTTTTAGTGCGCGTACCCAAGTTTTTCTAGTGAATTTTCTGTGTACGCATTATACCTTTGTAAATATTTTTAACTTGTATATTTCTTCTTGAGTTGTTTCATAAGTTTGTAAAGAAAAATGTCTTTGGCCGACCTGAAAAAACTACGTAAAAGCGCAAAAGCATCAATAACGACAATTCTCAATTGGGTTGAGAATAATAAAGATTCAGAAAGAGTCCGAGGAATTTCTGCAACGTAGAAATTTGTTGCAATCCGCGTTTGATAAGTATTGTAATGCTCAAGATTCAATTGAGGAAATCTCTGAAAATGCAAACTTGCTGGAAGGACACGCATTTATTGATGTTAAAGATAGAAACCTTATCGAAAACAGGTTTTTTCACACTCTTACTCTCATTAATTCATGCATCAGAAAATTGTCTCCATCTCAGTATCAATCAGGTTCTCATTCCTCACCAATTGTTCAAGGTTCAGCACATCAAGTACCTGGCATAAAGTTGCCAGATATTTCAATTCCTAAATTCACTGGAAACACCGCACCACTGGACATCATTCTCAGACCTCTTCAAGGCATTAGTGATAGAAAACACTTCATTAACAGATGTTCAAAGATTATTCTATCTAAAGTCATTTGTTAGGGAGGAACCATTGAAACTAATTGATTCTTTGTCAATAACTAATGATAATTTTCAGATTGTATCTGACATTTTGAAAAACAGATATGAAAACGTAAGAGTTATTGCAAATTCTCATCTAAACGCATTGCTTAATGTTCCTTCAGTACCCAAGTGTACAGCAAAAATCTCCGAGAGTTTGTAGCGCACAGCAAGCGCAATCTAACATTACTGAAAAATTTATCTGTTTCTCCTGAACAGTTATCTGACTTATTCATTGAACATCTTTTACATCAAAAATTAGATATTGACACTCGTAAACCTTTTGAACAGGACAGAGACATAACAAAACTTCCCTCAAGTGATAAGTTCTTTGATTTTCTAGAAAAAAGGTGCACAATACTTGTTTCTTGAACATAAAAGTTTCTTGCAATGTCTAATTCCCAAAAAATAGTTTTAGTAAACTCAAAAAAACTATGCCATAATTGCCTTGAAATTAACCACTTTATTCGAGATTGTGGTTCCACCAGGTTGTGTTCCATTTGTAACTCTAAACATCACACTTTGCTTCACGATTCTTTTCAAAACCGTCAATTTCCTCCTCGAGTTAACGTCTCAGAAAATAGAAGCATCTCTAATACTGTCTCCCGGAATCATGGATCTCAATCTGATGACGCACGTCATTCTCAGAATAATCAGCCTCCTCGCAATGACTCTCAAGTTCAGAGAACCGAAAGCTCTGCTACATTCACAGCAGGGGTGTCACAAAAATCTCAAGTGTTGCTCTGTACAGCAGTAGTAAGAATGTTCGACAAAAATGGATCTCTAACCACCGTTTGTGCTCTTTTGGACAATGGATCTCAGAATTCTTTCATCACTGAGAAATTAGCCAACACCCTAAGATATACGCTTTATAAGGTACCTCTAAGCATTTCAGGGATCGCTCAGAGTTTTTCACAATCCAATTCCATGGTTGACATAGAGCTTTTCTCCAGAGTGAATCAGGCGAAAGGAGTCAAACTCAGCTGTACTATTCTAAAAAGCATAACTTCTCGTCTGCTCCAAGTAGAAATTGATCCAACAGAACTTGGAATTCTCGCGGAAGTTTACCCTGACTTGGCTGATCCAAATTTCTTCTTGCCCTCCGAAATTGACTTACTCTTGGGAGCTGATGTATACTATGACTTGATCTATGAAGAATTGATTCGTTTGGGACCTTGTAACACTCCAGTACTCATGAATACTCATCTGGGTTTTGTGATAGCTGGTGTGGTGCCTTCTCATTGTGCAAACAACACGTCAGGTCTCCCTGCTCTCAGTTTTCATTGTAACGTGACTGAATTCCAACATTCCGATGGTACAAATTTGGATAATTTGTTGACAAAGTTCTGGAGGAACTTCCTCAAAAGCCCATTCTCTCGAGTGACGACGACTTCACAGAAAGCATTTTTGCTACAACTACCAAAAGGTTAGAAAATAGTTCTTTTCAAGTAGATATTCCGCTGAAATCTCCTACGGAACATCAGTTGTTGGGCGATTCTTTTCACATGGCTCGATATCGTTTTTTATCTCTCGAAAAGCACTTTCAGGCGAACTCTGAGTTGTTCAGTCAGTACAAACAGTTTATGGACGAATATGCATCTCTTGGACATGCCCGTTTCGTGCCCATAACCCTGAAAAATGACTCGGATGAAAGCCAGTATTTTATCCCCCATCTGTGTGTGATTCGTGAGTGCAGCACCACAACTAAACTCAGAGTTGTGTTTGACGCCTCGGCTAAAAGTCCTTCAGGTTACTCATTAAATGACGTGACTCTCAAAGGTTTCCAGGTTCAACCTGACCTCTATGACGTTCTTTGCAGATTTCGATCTTTTAATTTCGTTTTGACTTGTGATATCGAGAAAATGTACAGCCAAGTAAAAATCAATTCCAAGCATTGCTTTCTCCAAAAGATTGTTTGGCGCAATGACCCCAACGAACCTCTTCAGTGTATCGAGTTAACAACAGTTACTTACGGTGCAAACTTTGCCCCTTATGTTGCAACACGTGTGTTGAATGAAGTGGGAATTCCAGGCTCAGAAGACTTTCCCATAGCTTCTGACGCAATTCTAAACCTATGTGGATGATTTACTAGCAGGTTGTAACTCTGAGTCTGAACTTATCATTTTTCATGATGAACTCACTGAGTGTCTATCAAGATCAGGTTTTCACTTGCATAAGTGGCTTTCCAACTCACTTCCTTCCTGAAAACAGACTCATAGCCAGTTTCTTTTTATTCAAATCTTCAGACTACTTAACGTAGATCTATAAGTATCTTAATTGTGTGGCGGAGTTTGTATTGTCCTGAAGAGGCTAACTAAGTCAGTGAAACGTCAACTGTTTCCTAATGATATAGTGTCCAGGTGATGCAGAAAAACTGGCGAAACGTCGACAAGCAATTTTAAAATCACTGTCATTGAATATTTAACCAAATCTCCACGTTGCTTAACCGCATAATTCATGCGTCTTGATGTAAAGAGGCTATATATCACTTTGTACAGTCTTGAGGATGCAGAAAGACACCCACGAAACGTCGGTGTTTTTTTTGTCCAATTCTCCAGTCAGCTTAACGTATATCTCATTCATTTATTATTGTCATTCAGTTAGCTTTGGAAATCTAACTTTGCGACACGTTTATCGTTCTTTTCAATCTAACATAACTAGATGGCAAAAATAAGGGAATGAGATAAAGATATGTAAGAGTTTTTTCTCTTAATTTTTAGTGTCCTGAGCCCTGAGTTCCAAAACTACTAACTTTGATTAGTAACAAATCTCCAGACCCCTTAGGAGGGTAACTGTCTTAATGGGAGGAGGGTCCCAACAAAAAAAACGCGAAACGTCGACAGTTACTTACTTTGTTTATTTCGTATTCAAAACTTCTAACTCTCCATGTGTCAGTTTTTGTCAGTATAGCAGATATGATTCAATTTTTTAAAATTCAAATTAAACATGCTTATTATGATTGTTCAATCTCGTTTTTGAGACTAGCTACTACAAGTTAACTTTAATTGAAGGATTAATATGGCATTTTGGAGAATCAGTGAACCCAAAGCAAACACATTTGATGCTCGATATAAGAATGACAGGAGAACTCCAACGTTTTGAGATTTATCAAGTTCACCTTCATCGTCTTCACAATTTAGTTAATAGTCGGGAATGGAAAAGCATCGAGGATTAGTTGCCCAACATAAACTGTTCTATTATACAAAAGTAGCCATTCAAACAAACTTATTTTTAATGACTTTTAGGTACCTGGATGTTTTAGAACTAATAATTAAGAAGTGTCCAAAGAAAAGAAAATAGATAGTGTCTACTATGAATTCATTTAAAAGCCAAGTCGTTATAAAAAGAGGAAACCATTCTAAAAAAATACATTTATTCTCATTTTAGTATCTACAAAACTTATGATTTCCTAAGAACTAAAAGTAAAACTTTAAGACTTTCCAGTTATCTTTTCCTTAATCTTATTCCCAAACCTCTTCCACCAGCTAGCTGAAGGAGTAGTAGACTCTGCGTTGGGATTAACTGCTGCCTCAGAGGCTTCTGTACTAGCATCTGAGTCTAAAGGCTTCTCACTAGAGGCGGCTGCATAGGAATTGCCCCCGGTGGCTGCATAGGAATTACCCCCTTGTCTACCTCCTTTTACGTATCCTCCATGGACAAACGATCTAGTTGACGATACATTGGGAATTTCTGTTTGAGCATTGTCGCTGCTTGGCACCACTCCCCCATGAGACACCTCACTCGATCCATAGCCACCATCAATGTCGTGGCTGTGACTTGACTGATAACTATTATGGCTGTGACTATGCTGGTAAGAGTGACTGGACTGATACAAAGTTCTAGACGAGGCTGTAGTTGAATAATACCTTATACTCTCCCTCAGCTTGTTAACCAACCTTACTTGCAAATACTTCTCCAAGTCGTTGAGTTTTCGCAAATCGAACTTACTTGCTACCAACTCGGGATATTGCTGAAACCCTGGCTCGCAGAGTCTCTGCACCGCTTCAGTTATATTGTTTTTCAGCTCCAACTCAAGAGCCTCAAGTGACTCTTGATAGTAGAATTCGGAGACTTGCTGCTTGTTTAAGCTGGCTATGTGGCTTCGAATCGCTGCTTCAATGTTGCGATTTATGGTTTCTTCAATATGCTGAATCACTTTTAGCTGCTCTGGTGTTAAACCTTCTAGTTTAACAAGATTGCGAGGTTCATTTGTCGGTTGCGGCTGGCGAGAAGTGGATACGGGCACATCATCAATATTCTCAGTGGTTTCAATATTATAGACAGTTTTTAATTGAGCCCTCAATTTTTTAATCAGCCGTATCTCAATGTACTTTTTGACATCTGAAATCTTATCTCCTTCAAATTTTCCATAAATTTGATTCGAGTATTTGTTCAGCCCGGCAAAGTTGGAATCGCCACTTAAACTCCCTTCAAAGCAGTCAGATAAGTTTCTTCTAAGTTCTTGTTCTAGCTTATTCAGCGAGGTTTGGTACAAGGTATATCTGGAAGCATGATCAAAGCTCTTGGAACTAAATTCGTTTTGTACACAAATGTCAATAATGTTTGAAAAATCTCTTTCAATATTGCTGATAATAGCAAACTGCTCTGGGGTAATGTTTTCCAACTTTACCTGAATAACTTGGTATCCAGGCTGTTGATATTGGTTCGCCCCCGAAGGACGACGGGTGGTTCTGAGGCTGTTTCTGATCCTTTCAATAAGCAAGTCAGCTTCGTTTTCTGCATCACTGAACAGTCTTCTATCACCTCTTGTGTCTGATGGAGATTCTTGAGGCACGTACCCTGATGGCCTAAAAGGCTTTAATGTAGGCAAAGGTAAGCCACTCTGTTGATCTATGAAGACTTGCTGGGTAGATGATGGAACTCTGGGAGTTACTAATGAGTCAGAAACTACCTGATTTGGCCTTACACCCTCGTAAACGTTCGGTTCATATTGTGATCCAATCTCTCCTTGTAAGAATGCGTTAGAAGAAACTGCAGGTTTAGGGGTACTCTTTGGTACGTAGTCTCTATTGCTGTGATAAACATTGGGTGACTGAGGAGTGGAAGAAGGTGGTATTCCAACAACAGCGTCGGCAGTACTCAAAAACTTTTCATCTAGTTTTTTCACCAAATGGCTTTCAATGTACTGTTCTAAGAGGGTGACGTCCTTTTGCTGGATATGCAGGTAAGAGTAACGACTATCATACGAAAGCCTTTCACACTCCCTGGTAATATTTTCTCTTAACTCACGCAGCGTGTCTTTATAAAGATCCACTGGCTGAAGAGTCGTAGGAACCTTGTTTCTAATAACTTCTTCTAGCTGAGTAATTAGCTTACCTTCTATCTGCTTGGACACCCCAATAAGCAAAGGGGGTATTTCCACAGGTCTACCTGAAGCTGATGGATTAGCAGGGTTGAAGTTACTAGTGCTAAAAGGTCGCACAATTTCAACATTTGGTGGTGGAGTGCCAGCTGCCCCAGCCCCAGGCTTATCTGGTAATACCGCCACAGGTTTACCAGGCTCTGGTGTAGGTGAAGGACCTACTCCGTCAAATGGGAATACGGGTATGGGACTGACAGGATTGGATGTGACAGTAGACGAGGCAGTTGTATCCAAAGCGTTACTGGGTAGAGGCTCCACCTTTTCATCTTCAGGTACCTGGTTTTCAGTTCCATATTGTAATAGCAATGGGTTTTTCGTGGTAGTCGTGAAGAAGGGTTTTTGTTGGTTACCCCTGGTTACACTCGAATATGAAGGCTGATGGGCCCAATTGTTTAAACTACCTGCTGATCCTTGATCTGTTCGATCCTGGTTTAGTACACCAGTAGACTGCTGTAGGGAGGGAAACGTGTCAGTGTCGTCAACCTCTTGGCCAAGCTGGCTGTGGTGTTGGAAATAATCGTTTGGTCGGTAGCTGTTTTGTTGTGGAATAATAACTCTTGGAGGGGGTGTAGGTTGGACACCGCCACCACCAACTCCATATGGTTGATAGAGCGGCTCACCAGCGTGGTAATTTGTTTCAAATGGGCTTTGGACCTGTTGTAAATCATCATTGGTTGTTCCATGTCCATAACCAGAATTAGGCCTTGTATTAAAGCCACTGTTTTGTCTTTGGACGTCAACATTATTTGTAGACCCTGTACTTAGATTTGAAGATGACACCTCTCGTTTGTCCTCGGCGAGACTTTTTTGACCTCCAGTTGTCGCAGAACCAAAACCACTGTCTAACACTTGCTGAGTGTCTTCTGAGTTGTCTTCTACTTGCCCTCCATATGATGTACCGTGACTGGGAAACCTCTGGTATGACGTCTGACTTCCTGTGTATAAAGGCTTTTGACTATTCTGAAGTAGCTGAATGTTGGTGTCTCTGTTTGAGCCTTGTTGCCTCTCAGTACCTTGACTGGGATAGGCAGTTTGACTTCCTGATGGGTACACAGGTCCTTGACCGTTATGAAGTGGTTGAGTGTTAGCGTCTGTATTATTTGAGCTTTGATGTGTGACATCAAAGTTATTTTGTATTTGTCCTACTTGCCCTCCATAGGAAGTACCCTGAGAGGGAAACCTTTGGTATGACGTCTGGCTTCCTGATAAGTCTAACGGTCTTTGACTATTCTGAAGAAGTTGAATGTTAGCATCTCTCTGAGTTGAGATCTGTTGTGTGCCATCTTCAGTTTGTCCTAATTGCCGTCCGTATGAAGTACTCTGAGTGGGAAATCTTTGGTATGAGACCTGACTTCCTGATGAGTATGCAGGTCTTTGAGCATTTTGAAGTAGTTGAGTGTTGGAGTCTATATTAGCTGAGGTTAAATATTGCCCACCACTCGTCTGCCCATATAAAACTGGCCTGACATACCCACTAGTTTGCTGAGAGTTTTGTGTTAATTGTCCATCAAAACCTCTTTGACCCGATTGAGCCGTCTGGCTATACAATGGCCGCTGACTGTTTTGGTCCAAATTCGTAGTAACACCTTGATTTGATCCTTGACTACCAATACCAATAGCACCAAATCCATGGTCGACTTGGACCTGCTGCGTGTCAGAATCAGAATTGTCCTCAACCTGCCCCACTTGGCTTCCATGGGTAGGACCACGACTATTCCAATCCAGTCCAGGATTGATGATCTGTTGAGTATCTTCGGAGTTATCGACCTCTTGACCTACACCGACTTGACTGCCATAGGTGGATGATTGAAGCTGTCCGAATCCAGGTTCTACCACTTGCTGCGTTTCATCGGTATCGTCAATTTCTTGTCCATTACTTGTACCTGTTTGGCCATATCCGGAAGATGATGGTTGGACAAGTTCTGTGTCGTCTTGAGCTTGTCCATAAGAGCTTGATCCATAAGTTCCTGCAAAGATGTAACACAACTTTTTTGGGATTTGTCTGCAACGGTGCCCAGGATCCCAATGAGGTAATGGTACCATGTACGAGTAGACGAGCCACGTTGATGTTATTAGAGTGAAATGGTTGCTAAGTTGTATAAGGTTGGTCATCGATTATGTAGTTTCATAAGTAATGTATTATTTCATATAAGTTTGTTTACGTCTCAATATGGCCAAATGAGGACTCTGGAAAAAATATGATGGCTCTTGATAACAAGTTGTCGGGCGATTTGATCAAAGTGTACCTGCTTGTGCTTGAAGGAAATGAAACGAAAATGTTACTGAAAACATGTATTACAACTAGGAACATGAGTTACACAATCTATTAAAACAAAACCACAAATGAGCATCATCATGCTTCCATAAGCTTGATTCACATACCTCGCGAGTTGTAACCTGTTCCTGCGTTAGACGACAAGCCTAAAGGCCTGCTGCGGTAACCATAACTTCTCTTCATTCTATGGTACTGATGCCTTAATAGGCCTTCACCTTGTTGGCAGTCTTCTCCGTAGTAGCTTCCTCCTGCTGTCAACTGTCCGTATTGATAGATATTATCAGAATCTGCGTAGAAATAGTAGATGTTAACATCAGTTATATTGAAATCCGTTAACATAAAAAAAATGTTCAAATAGTGCAAAGGTACTTTTGGTTCGAGTCTATACATTTTCAAGTTCAAATTGGCGTAGGTAATTATGCACTAAAAATACCAAAAGTTTTGTTATACTAATTACTGAATAATTCCTGTTGGAGGAGATTGATTCCGTGTGAAGGGTGTGGCTAGGTAGGAGAAAGAAAACATATGCTTGCGCAGACTGTTCTTAACGAGTTTTGGTGCCAGTGATAGCTGGCGCCGAAACTGGTACGTCCAAAAATGTTTTATTAAATGTGTGCACGGATTTTACTTTTTCTACTCATTTTCTTGTTTTATTTGTTTACCTCTAACTGGTCTGTAATAACCTCCACCACCAGAGTTGCTGCTACTATAAGATCCAGCACCGGCGCTTGCGCTGCTGCCCGAGCTGGCACTATACGAAGCAGACGCGCTGTAAGACTGCTGTAACCCCTGTTGTAATTGCGACGCTAGATTGCTCTGTAGCTGGTTTCTAAGCTGAGCCAGCTGATTGTCGCTGAATCCGTATCCGCTAGAATATCCTGCACTGCTACCAGCCATAAAGCTTTGTAACTGCGAGGTCAAGTTCCTTTGGAGTTCTTCGTACAACCTGTTGTAGGCCTCGTCAAAAGCTGCTTGACCAGTGGAACTCGAGTATCTACTAAGATGCGCCCTGTTCTGGCTTAAAGCCGCTTGAAGCTGGTTGCTGAGCTGAGACTGAAGCTGCTGTTGTAGCTGACCGACACTGCTGGAAGACTCGTAGCTACCGCTGCTCATTTGCGAACCGTAATGGTGACCTCCTTTAATGTTTGATCCGATTAGGGGCACGATCGAAGCCGCAGTGGGGCGACTGTAGTCGTCTTCGTATCTGGGGGTGGAATACGGAGCTACTGTGGGTTGGTAGTAGTCTGTGTTTACCACATATCTAGGAGTGGTGTAACCGCGTATCTGGTTACTAGCCGCACCGTAATTATACTCGTTAGACTGAGAATGGCCGTAGTAGGTCTGTTGGGACTGGGATGCATGTTGCTGTCGGCTTACCCAACTAAAAATTTATTTTTTCGATCAATTTACATTTGGCAGCGTTCATATGCTGATGAACGAAATTAAGAAAAGAGAATAAAATATATCATCTACAAATTTTTTCCGCTAATACCTGTATTTCATTTGATAAACTAAATTTAAGCCATCTAAAGTGTTTTCCGGGCTTTGAAGCTGTGGTCCAATGGAATTTCTTATTGACGTTTCATCTACAGCTGCGGCAGACATTATCAAAGGCAATGAGGCAATGGGTGAAGTGATCTCCCTTGCTTCCCGACGTTGACTGACTCGATTGTAGTGAGCTCCGTGGTATTTATTCCCCCGCGCCGTCGCGCTGCTGTGGAGCGACTGAGGTGGGGGTAGTGGTGAGGCGGGGTTTCGGCGCACTTGAAATATATCGTAGAACTCGCTTTCAGTCTGCATTTAGAAACGTAATTTCCTCCTGTTCCAATTGTTGTCGTGTTTAAACGTGTATCTAACTCGTTGAAAAGGATGTCGGGACCGAGCGTGCTTTGCTACTGACTACTCCTGACTTTTGTGTTTGTCCCAGCCAGTTTGAGCTTCTGAATTAGAACGGAAAATTAAGCATCTGGAAAGAGCCTTTGGTTGGAATGGCTACAGCAAGCATGACTTCGATAGGGCCGTCCGTCCAAGGAATGTAGAGCGCGAGGAAGGAACAACAGGAAAAGATGCAAAAAAAGCGCGGATGGACTAGTCCACAACATAACGGAGAGCATCGGCAGGCTACTGGAAAAGCACAATGTTAACCAACAATGTCTTTAAACCCACTCATACAATACAACAGAGCTTGAGATCGGTCAAAGACTGCAGAGATCCCCTATCGGCACCCGGAGATTACCGAGTTCCATGCAGCTGTGGCTCGGTATATATTGGCACCCCAAAACGCAGTGTTAACACGAGGATTATGGAACACAAAAAGAGTTGCAGGCTAGGACAAACACAAGTCAGCATTAGCAGAGCACCCTCTCTCCGAAGATCACATAATTTTCAACGAGGTGGATATCTTATATCAATCGCAGCGCTTCTATCCTAGACCAACGAGAGAGTCTATTGAGATCTTTAAACACGACAACCATTTAAACAGGAAGGAAGAAATTACGTTTCTAAATGCAGACTGGAATCTAGTTCTACGACAAACTTTAAGTGTGCCGAAACACCGCGCCATCACTACCCCCACCCCAGTCGTTCCACTGTAGCGCGACGGTGGAGGAATAAATACCACGGAGCTCACCACAGTCGAATCAGTCAACGTCGGGAATCACGGGAGATCACTTCGCCCATTGCCTCATCGCCTTTGATGTCTGCCGCAGCTGTGTACGAAATGTCAGGAAGAAATTCCATTGGATCACGGCTTCAAAACTCGGAGAACAGTTTAGATTGTATTTTGACCGGCCGTGAAAGCGTTTACAGTCTTATAAATTTAAGCGATTCAGTATTAGAACCAAAACTTACTGTTGCCTAGCGGCCTCAAAATCTTTAGTCAACTTATTTAACAAATTATCTTCCACTTGTCTTCTGAGATTCTCTAAATCAGCAACGTTGTAATTATACTGATTGCTTTGCCCGTTGCTAAACATGTAGCCATTCCTTTGAACTTGACTTCCAAAGTGCCTTCTCAACTCCTCCTCCAGAGTGTAGGTGAGGTTCTGTCGCACTTCTTCTTTCAGTCTTTCCAGAATTGGAGCGGCGTTAAACGTTGTGTAGCTTGCAGTGTCCGTAAAGTACCGATTTCGTGCATCTTCCAGAATCCTGTTAAGTCGATTGTTCAGTTCGTTTTGGACATTAGTTGCCACCGTTGTTATGGAGACTACGTTTGGTGCCTGGACAAATTCGCTGTTCTCTGAGTAAACGCTGTGGCTAAAAACCAAATCATTTCTCTACCCTGATATAAGTTTTTATAAAGTAGCATACAAACCTGTTGGTGTTGTAGCTGTAACGAGAATCTTTTGTTCCACCATATCCCTGGTACTTGTCCTGCGGAACAATAACATTTAAATTGGGATAAATGGGCCTATAAGTGTATGGTTTTAGAGTTGTGGTAGATTCATACCGCTCGTAGTTTTGCTGACTCACAGATTGATGACTTGACCTATTAAGCCCTCATTAGTTCCTATATTATGAAAAGGATTTTACACTTTTACCTGTAATTATACTCTCGTCTTAAGTTATCGAGTAAAGTGCTCTCAATCTGTCTTTGCAACTGATCAAGTTCCCTCTGATCATAGTTTGGCCTGGTTTGCAGTCTACCACCGCTCAAAGAGTATGCAAGTCCTCCCTTGATGGTTTGAGTACCAAACCTTTCCTGGAGAATATCGTTCAACCTTGCTGTTAAGTTGTTACGTAACTCAGACTCAAGAATATTAATATCGGACAGCTGGGACTGTCTAACTACCGACTGCAATTCTTGTTGCAAATCGTTTTGAAGTCTAGAAGCAATGGACTGGAGATTTGCTGACTCGTACGATGCTTCTGACCCGAACTGATGGGACGAGCCTTCAAGTGTCATTACTGGTTGCAGTTGAGCGTCATGTAATCTATTTTTAAGCATACCGGAGTATCCAGATGAGGCACCAGAAATATAGTTGGATGAAGCCAGACCCTCAGATTCCAGATTGTTTGCATATTGAGAGTCGTATCCAGAGGACACTTGACCTCCCACAGATCCTCCGTAGCTGTTAGCTAGTAAATTACCATGTGAAGTAACATCTGCACCGGCATCATAATAACCTGTTGGATAGAAATATTTAGAATTGCATAGCTTATACAAAAAGTCCAATCACCATTGCCTCCCGCTCCTAAGTGGGGATTGACGTACTCAGAATGTTCGCTGTTGGACTTGACTTTCGGTCTAACCCTCCCCTCTAAGTCACCATGTTTACTGTAGTAACCCTGGTCATCTGTTTTGTGCTGTAGTTCATTGTTCTTGTACGAGGAAGCGGACGTTTTGTAGTTGTACTCCTGATGGTAGTACCCGTTGGATGCAGCGGCAACCGTTACAGTCGCCGCCACCAGTATAAAGATCTTCATTGCTCTCTAACTGAAAAAATATAACTTTGAGTCTCTCAATGCTAGAGCTTGTAGTCTGTATTTATGCCTGATATAATATAGAACGCAGTTTATGGTATTTTCTTTTAACACCATTCTTAAAGACGATAATGCACAGTGCTAATTTTTATCATTTGAGAACGAGGCTATCTGGTGTTTACATCAAAAAGTCACTGTTGTTGTGACCAATTTTGACGTAAATGCTGCTTAGTTAATTACAAATAAAACACCTTGGAGGCCATCGAAGGATATCGGTCAAGAACGTTTTCGCTGTTTAGTAAATCATCCTCAGGACTATTTTTGATGGTGCAGTTGCCCCCGAGAAAATCAACTGACTTGCCCCAATTTACTTATAGAAGAGAGTATAAGTTGAACGTCATTTTGATGGTGTAATATATTTCATAGTGAAAACAGAGTAAATAAGAGTTTCAAATTTATTCAAAAAGTTTTGTTCAAAGATAGAAGCGGGTTTTATAAGTAATATGAGCTTGAATAAAAGTGTAAAAAGGAGATATTAAAGCAGAATCAATAAGCAATATTATGATTAAAATACTCATAGAAAGAATAACATAGTAACGTACGGAGAAGAGTGAGCAATGCCATGAATTAACCACTATCAAAGACAAATTTGTGTAAACTAAAAATAAAGGGATAAATGATGAGGTAAAGATGATAGACAGAAAACTCTACTTTATAATATGCAAAAGGGCAATATATTCAATTTGGGAATGAAAACTTATCTGCTTCCTATACATTTTGTGGTATAACTGTTTGTTACGAAGCAAAAAAAAATTATTGAAATAAATTAATAAAACTTAAAAAAAAATAATTAAAACAAAACTTTTTGAAAAGAAAAGAGAAACAGGAATAATTATGTGTAAGTTTTAAATCTTTAGTAATAAGTAAGTTAAATATCTTAATAAAACCCTGTTTCTATTTTCTTTCCAAAAAGCTTAATATTTTTCTTTGCTTTTAAGCAATGATTTTTTATTATTTTGTTAATTCATTTCAATATATCTTTTGCTTTATAAAATGAGCTTTGAAACAAAGAGATTCAATGCCGGTGGGGTATTAATTCTGGTTGTTTCTGTTTGTTTCCTTCGTAACAGCTGCAATATTTTGGAAATATAGGAAGTAGAAACGTTTTTAAGTTTCAAATTGAAAATATTGCCTTTTTGCATATTTTAAAGTAGAATTTTTTTAAAAAAGTGATCACTAAGATTAATAAACTTATAGAATGGTAACACATTGTTTAATTACAGAAGAATGCTATGAATTCCTAACTAATACAAACAAAAAAATAATATATGTTGTTGTTTTGTTTGTTTTCTAAATAGCTCTGCTCCTAATGAGCATTTTGCCAGTCTAATATGTAGTTTATAAAAATATTATATAGTTTAGCAATAATAAAAAACAGATAAATAATAAATTGAAAATGAAGAAGAGTTTACAAAGGAAACTAATAGAAATAAAAAAAATAAAGTTAATTGAAAGAATAAAAAGGAAATTTATAATATTAAGGTGGTTGCAATTACTGATTACATTTCGAGATTCAGAATTAATGAACACGAAAATATTCGAGAAAAGAATGATCTGAAAATACACGAGAAAAGAAAATTATGAAATCTGAACAGTAGCACCAAAAATTAGCAAAAACATTGGAAAGAAATGACGAATGCTTAAGAGTAAACCGAAATAGAGAGTAAATAGATAATGTCCAAAAGGAAACAAAAACACTAGGAAAAATAAATTTATGGTAGGAAAAAAACGATAAAATTATTAAGAGTTTATTACTACCCGCAGAAGGCACGCTAATCAGTAATTTAAATAAAAATGCAATGCAAAACCATTTTGACAGTTTATGAATAATATCAGCTTAATATTGAAAATATGTACCTACAAATACGAACTAAAGAAAATAACAAAAAGACAGGAGAAAGTTTTCAAAAACATTGTATAGTTTAGTAACAAGATTCGATAACATCGGTGAAATTTGACATAAGACGGAAAGAGTGTTAAAATATTTTGATATAGCCATAATGCAATATTAACTGCGCGTTAAAATTTACCATCAATGGTGCAGACTTTTAAATTGTAACATACCGTTAAATGCATTTAAAGTGAAATGCTTTAATGTCCTATTTCATTGACAGATTCTAACATCTATCAAAGGCAAATAAGCGTGAAAGAAAGATAAAGAAAAATGGCAAAAAACATATTAGTAAGGAAAATAAGAAAATTATGTTTGAAGTAACCTTCAACTAGAGAAAATTAAGTTTGGAATTTGAGGTCAGTTTGAGAAGAAAAACAAGGGTCAGAACAATAAATAAAAAATTATTTTGAATTAACACGCAAATTACCGATACTAGAATGAATGCATATTGTTATCATTTATTATAAAAATATTGACCAAAGTCAGCCTTATCAAAACTCGTATACAGGGGCGGGGGGGAGGGGGGGGGGTTAATGAAAGCATTGCTCTAACGAAATAATAAGTATGATTTGGTGATTTGTATTTTTTATCAAGAAAGTCGTCGATTATATGTGCTTACTCCGAGAGGATCAAATGATGACCAAAGGCCCAATCATCAGTTAGTATTTTACTGAAAATAAGGCTAAAGGTTAATCTAAGATCACGCTCGGTTCGACTAACGCAATACACTAAACAATAATAATTGTTATTTCCAGAAATGTCGTCAACGGAATTTTTTTGATTTAACCACGGGGAGTGTGTCTTTGTAAAGGAACAACAATAGCCAATAAAAATAGTCAAAAGCATAATATGCTAGTAAAGGAAAATTATGAAATCTACAAATAATAACAGTTTTCAGAAGCTTAATTTCAATTTTCTTTGCTTTGTGACTTAAAATACCGTAAAATGAACCAAAAGTGACCATTTTGAAACTTGCAATACAACTCAAAAACTTCGTCAAAACTCGTATATTAGAATACCAAACACAAATTTCCTTACCTCTAATCCAATTTTTTCGTCGAAATCTTCTCGTAACTGGTCTTTGCACACTGAAATGACTCGATCGAATATCACGCAAGAAGTATATAAATGGTTAAGAATAATCGCTTGTTGATACCATTTTGCCCCCATTTCTTCGTTATCTGTACCTCATTTTTAATTGGCAATAAAGTTCTGATCGAACACAAGTACGTACACTATATAACAATTCCTAGAATTAAATAAAAAATATCAACTATTTACGTTTAATTAATTGTTATTAAGTATGTACTTTCGTTATTAGAGGAATTGCAAATTTCCAAATTTTAACTTCTTGGATTCAAAGTCTTTTTTGTTTTACTATTTATTTCTCAAAAAGGAAAAGCACATGCCAGTTAAAGTTTTAATTATTTAGGGTAATTATGGAGTAATTCCAGAGATATATAAACAAATTGACTTGAAGTCGCTTTAAAGTGGAAAAACCAGAGAAGAGCAAATCCATGTCCTTTAATAATGATGAAAAATTTCTTCCGTCTAGTCCCGTAATGTATTAGTGTGTCAAAGGTATTTTAAATCTGCCAAAGTTAACTTTCCCTTTATGTCTTTTTTTTATGTTAAATTGTATATTGAAGTATAAAGAGTAGGTGGTCACCAATTGGTCAATCAACTCATCTGAATACTAGTTTATGGGTCTACCCCTCATCAGTACAGCTTTGGCTGGTCGGCAAATAGGAGACCGTGAGTTCGCGGCTTAAAGCCAAAAATTTACAAAACAGCGGTGAGATGTTGTACAGAGCAGACGCAGGCGACATCCACCAGCGTATTAGATCTAATGCTGCATGGCAGGTGGCTCTCAGTTCGAGCAGCAGCCCATGTTGCTCTGTACCTCGCAGGTTATCGGAATGAAAACGAAGTGTAAAGACTAGGTGGTCACCAAATTGTCGATCAACCCATCTGTATACTAGTTCTACCCCTCATCAGTACAGCTTTGGCTGGTCGGCAAATTGGAGACGGTGAGTTCGCGGCTTAAAGCCAAAAATCTACGAAAGAGCGGTGAGATGTTGTGCACAGCAGGCGCAAGCGACATTCACCAGCGTATAAGATCTAATACTACATGCCAGATGGCTCTCAGTCGAGAAGCAACCCACATATTCTCGAAATCGAATCGAAATCGAATCTCACCAGGTATAGCAGGAGTAGACGACATCCATCAGCGTATTAGATCTAATACTGCATGAGCTGCTCTCAGTTCGAGAAGCAGCCGATATATTTTCGAACTGAAGCCATCTGCCATGCAGTATTAGATCTAATACCCTGGTGGATGTCGCCTGATCCTGCTGTGTACAACATCTCACTAGGTATAGCAGGAGCAGACGACATCCACCAGCGTATTAGATCTAATACTGGCGATGGCTCTCAGTTCGAGAAACAGCCCATATATTCTCGAACTGACAGCCATCTGCCATGCAATCTTAGATCTAATACCCTGGTGGATGTCGCCTGATCCTGCTGAGAACAACAGCTCACCGATATTCTAGTATATTTAAATTCAGATTTACAAAATAAGTATTAAACATTGATACCAATTAGTTCATACCGACGTTAATCTACCTGTTTGAATCGCATTCCAAATTAACGCGAAACGATGCATTGAAACTCAGTTTTGTTTTCAATGGGACCCATTATCGGAGAAAAATATACCATTCAGCCATTGTTACTCGATAAGTTATTACGTACAATAATTAGACTGCTTAGAGGGGTTTATAAGCAAAGATTACCATTCTTGGTATTAGTTTTCATGTTGGTGGGCAAAAGTAGCAAATCTATGAGGCAATGGCCTCATTCGGTGCTAAGATTTCGTGGACCCTACTTTTTGTAGCAGGTAACTTTTGATGTACTGAATGCTCATAACAATGCTCTTTTTTAATTTGTACCTACATAGCTTAAGTAAAATTGAAACTTAAAAAAGTAATTAACCATATTGCTTTTGCTGCTTACTTCATTTTCTTGTGAAGTTCTCTCATCGATATCTCAATCCTTCTTTCACAGTTTTTAATTTTATAGTTTTACGATGTGTTGGTTACCAATAAAGTACAATTTTATCAATCTGCCTCAGGCCATAAACTTTGCCAGTTTTATTTACTTAATTTTGTTTATTGCTTATTCCTATTTTTTCTTTTTCACTTGTTTTCCTTACGATATTCTTTTAAACTCCTTTCTCGTATTGTTTTTGTTTTCACGTTTTCTATTATTTGTGTCTAGGTATTGTTTACTTAGTTGATCTTTATTACAATGTTCATCTTTATCGGTTTTTGCGTAATTTTTGTAGAAATTGGCAATATTCTTTTGCAAATTATATCTGTTTTATTAATTGGAAGGCCTGTTTGGTGTGTCTGTTGAAGCTGGTAATAAATCTTTACTCTTGTCAAGAAAGTCAATAAATATATTTTTTCTACAAACGTCAAATAATGACGCATTTTACGCTTTCATTAGACAAACGTAAACCTTTTTTGAGGATCAGAATGTGAGTTTACTTTTCCGCGCGTTGCCCAGGACAGCAAGCGAAAGATTGTATCTTCAGTTATGCTTATTTGTGATTCACATCATTTGAAATTGATCGTTTGCAGAAAAAACGTTGTATGCATTACGAGCAAAAAGTAACATTTTTGCTCTCGAGTGAAACTTCACTTTCCGAGCAAAAAAGTTATACTTTTTGCCCTTAATACATAAATAACTATTTTCTACAAACGTCAAATAATGACGCATTTTACGCTTTCATTAGACAAACGAAAACCTAGCCTTTTTTGAGGATCAGAATGTGAGTTTACTTTTCCGCGCGTTGCCCAGGACAGCAAGCGAAAAAGATTTTATCGCTTGCTGTCAATAGCAACTACCACCACTAAACCAAATATTTAAAACGTCATTGTCACTTTGATTTAAATTTTCAGAATGTGTCTTCAGTTATGCTCAGTTGTGATTCACATTATTTGAAATTGATCGTTTGCAGAAAAAAACGTTGTATGCATTACGAGCAAAAAGTAACTTTTTTGCTCTCGAGTGATTGCCGCTTTCCGCTTCGCGTCGAGCCGCAAACTTCACTCTCCGAGCAAAAAAGTTGTACTTTTCGCTCTTAATACATAAATAACTATTTTGTTGTATATTATTCGTGTTCTCTCCCGTTTTTTCTGCTACTTTTAGAACAGTCGAATCACTGCTTTATTAGTCATAGAATGTCATAGAACGCAATTTCTCCGTTTCTAGTCTGCTATCTTTATTTTGTTTTTTATATCTTAGCTATTAGCAGAAAATTAGAGTTTTAATATAGAGGGTTTTGATTGGAAAAGTCATCTAGTTGGCTGCAAAATGTCAAAAAAGTGTGGAAGAACAAAAGTCATCTACTTCGATTACGTCTTCCTATTCTGTCAAAAATGCATAGCCTTCTAGATGCCGAGTTCTAATGACCACTAGGTACATAACAATAATTATTTCACCTTACTTCTATTTTATTATTGTTTATATATATTTTTCTCCCATTCAACCGCATGCGTTTTGCTAATATACCTCACCATTTTTTGAATTATTGTGGCTGTAGTTTCTAATTTTTTTTGTTTCCAATTTATTTATTTTTTGTTTTTTTTGTAATGTTCTATAGTCTGTTATTACCTTATTACTTTTCCCCTTGTACTTGATCAATTATCTTTTGTTTTTATTCTTGTCATACTGTGCAAATTTTTCTTCATAGCTGTAGTAGCACATCAATAAATATGTATTTTCTTTTTATTGTTAGTTTGTTTCTTAGTTCATTTAAGCCAGATGTTTGTGACACATGTTTTAGATGATATACTGTAACAAAGTTACTAATTTTCTTTATCAGTTCTAGGGGATGACAAATTGATTGTGAGATAAAACTAAACGTGGACTGTATTTCGGAACGTAATTAATCCGGTGTCAAGTTAAACATACGAGGTTAACAGTTTTTGGTTAATAGGAGATGCCAATATCTAATGTAAAGTATTTTCTGGGAACCTCGTATGAAACTAACACCTTTGATCTCGGGAAATGCACTTGGATCCCAGGGGAGAATCGAAGGGTATTGTTGTTCAGCTATAAAAGACGGCCGCATGACAATTTTCAGAGTTTCTGGCTCCGACTCTTAAAGAGTCAAGATCTAAATTTAAAAACCGTAGAAAGGGATTCGATCGCCAGCAGTCCTCGAATCAACATCTGGAAAACTACCGAACCGATAACAAAAGAGCCCCAATTTGAGATCTGAAATTGTAAGCCAAATAATACTGTATACACTCACTTTCATTCACTACTCTGTGCCTTGGTACTCACTGGGCCCCTTTATATAACTTGGCTTTGGTGTTTACTGAGCCCCTTTTTTCCTTTCTGGCTTTGGTGTTTACCGGGCCCCTTTTCACTCTCTGGCTTTGGTGTTTACTGAGCCCCTTTTTCTCTTTCTGGCTTTGGTGTTTACTGGGCTCCTTTTCACTTTCTGGCTTGGTGTTTACTGAGCGCTTTTTTTCCTTTCTGGCTTTGGTGTTTACGGGGCCCTTTTCACTCTGTGGCTTTGGTGTTTACTGAGCCCCTTTTAGTTTCTTGGCTTTGGTGTTTACTGAGCCTCTTTGTGTTCTATGCCCTGGTGCTTACTGGGCCCCTTTTATTCTTTGGTCTAGGTGTTTACTGGACCTCTTCCTATAAGTCTTTCAAGCCCTGGTGATTACCGAGCACCATTTTTATACGAACATTAACCTCACAGAACACTTACCGACTGCTAAATATCATATCATATTTTACTGAACCCCAAATCTGAACCTCTCGATAAACCGTAGATATGTCCGTTAATTTCGTTTCATGAACCGCCAGTAGTGGATCTATAAATTACTTCGCTGTTTTAAAAGTTTAGTTTCCTATTACCGTACTCACAGTATTTGGTGATTTTTATTAAATTGGTATTTATTACGTACCACTGGTTGCATTATTCTTTTGGACTCTAAAATCAATAGCGGAACCCCGAATTCTGGACATTATTTCTCCACTGTCTAAAAGCATACCCGAAAGGCACTTGTGGCCCCTCTACCACTTAAAACCTATAGGGGGTGGCGCCGAGATATATTTGGAAATAGGATAGGACGTCAAAATATAACATCTCTAAAGTAACACGGTTACAATACCTGACTGTTATCTAACACTTAAAAGGTTATATTTTTAACTTTTATTAATCTTTTTCTCTGTAATTTACTTCTTAAGTTTTTGAAAATTTTTCCAGGCTCATTCGTTATAAAATCCGTTATTATTATTAAGTTAATTCAAATTATTCCTTACTTTCATCTGCTTTATTCTCATTTTTCGTTCTGCATATGCGGGCATATATTTCTAATAACATTATTTTAACTTTCGTCATATTTTAGGAGAGCGTTATATACCAATAACTTTCTGTTGTTCTATTGACATTCTTCCAATCTCTTCAATTGTTAATCTCCTAGATTCTTCTTAATTTTTATGTCGGTTAACGGTATATGAACGACTACACGGTGTGTTTTTTGTGATTGGCAACAACAAAGTAACTGTTTATAATTTTCATTTTTTTGAACCCTGGTTCAATGGAATTTCTTCCTGACGTTTCAGCTAGAAAGCTGCGGCAGACATTATCAAAAGCGATGAGGCAATGGACAAAGGGATCTCCCGTGCTTTCCGACGTTGACTGATTCGACTGTGGTGAGCTCCGTGGTATTTATTCCCCCGCCGGCGCCGTCGCGCTGCAGTAGGAGACTGGGGGTGGGGGTAGTGGTGGCGCAGGGCACTTGATGTATGTCGTAGAACTCGGTTCCACTCTGCATTTAAAAACATAGTTTCCTCCTTCCTGTTGAAATTGTTGCCGTGTTTAATGATCTCAATGGCATTTCCCGTTAGTCTCTGATAGAAACGCTGCAATGGATATAAGATATCCACCTCGTTGAAAAGGATGTAGTGACCTTTGAAGAGAGTTCTGCTACTGATGACTTTTGTGCAACTCGGTAAACTCCGGGTGCCGATAGGGGATCTCTGCGGTCTTTGGCCGATCTCCAGCTGTGTTGTATTGTACGAGTGGGTTTAATGACAGTTTTAGCATTGTGCTTTTCCAGTAACCTGCCGTCCTGTCTGTTACTTTGTGGATGTATGATAGACTAGTCTGTCCGCGCTTTTCTTCATCTTCTCCCGTTGTTCCTTCCTGGCGCTCCACATTCGTTGAACGGACGACCCTATCGAACTCGTGCTTTCTGTATCCATTCCAACTAAACGCTCTTTCCAGATGCTTCATTTTCTTTTCCAAATCAGCCGGCTCACAAATTCTCTTGGCTCTCACAGACAGAGTCTTTATGACTCCTCTTTTATGTCTGGAATGATTTGATCCGTTTTTGAGATTTCAGTCAGTGTGTGTTGGTTTTCTATAAACGGTGTCCGCAAGCTTCCCATTCGGCCTGCTTGATACCAAAACATCCAAAAAACGGTAGGCGTACCTCCTTTACTATCTCCATACTGAATTGACTTTTGGATTGATAGAGTTGAGGTGTAACAGAAAATTTTGAGGTTCGCCCTTGCTATGGCTTCAAATAACAAAGGTGTAGTCCACGTATCGGAACCAGCATTTTGGCCTCTTATTTGCCGTTGCCAACGCCTTGGTCTCGAAAATTTCCATAAAATAGTTGGCTATTACTGGACAAAGGGGGCTGACCATAGCTGTGCTACACTTTACATTGTATTTTGACCAGCCGTGAAAGCCTTCACAGTTTATAATTTTCTTTTACTTTCTATTTATATATTCTCTTTATTACAATTAATCCAGTTCAAATTTCACTTTTTCTTTACGCATTTGACTTTCTTCGCTCGATTTTCGATTTTCTTTCCTCGCTTTAGTCCAATCGAAGCCACCCCCTTTACTGGTCACACAACTAAATAATTTATATCAATTTCTAAAGGCGGCTAAAAAAATTCAGCTATTGAAGAGATTGGTTCTTAATATTATTTTTTGCCTATTATTTTGTTTTTATGATCTTTAGTACTTTTCAGTTGCTTCTATATTTTTATTTACTCTTTATTCTATTTTAACCTTTTACTGTTAGCATATTTCTTATTTAGATAAATTAATTAGCCTTATATTTGCTCTTGTTATAGGTCTATTGTCTGCGTAAGTTTTTATTTGAAAACTCTCATTTTAAAATTAATTTTCTTCTGCCGTTGTTTTCTTATTTCTTCCAAAGCAATTATTTCGATATTACTTGTTCTTATTAGCTTTTCTTCTGAGATTACCTTCTCTTTGTTTTATTATGTCTTACTCTAATTCTTGTAGGTTACAGTAATTAATTTATTGTCCTGTCTTGTTCTGTCTAATCTTTATTAACTCTCTTTTTATGTACCTACAACTAACTAACTCGTCTTTTTTTCAATTTGCTTTATGTCTTTCAGAATCAAACCATACCTTTTCATTTTTTATATTCGTAATTCTTTCTGCTCAGTTTTTCTCCTTTCCCACTACAAACACCTATATATAACGGTTATGCCTCTCATTGTAGTCATTTATTCTTTTCAATTTTCTTCATTTGTATTTTACTTTATCTTAAGCAAATAAGTTGTGTTAAATTGTGTCATTCAACTTAAACTGTAGCTTTAACTTATACCTCGTACATGGCTGGCGTTTCATCCTCCTGGGATAATTTTCTTAACGTAAAGGTGGATATTGCATGCAATGCAAATTGTCGCTTACCCAAGGATTTTGGTAAGATTTCTCTTTTTTTTATTTAACTTTTTCTCTTAAGATTTTCTTTTTTCTTGCTTCCATTCCTTCTCTCTACCTCAAATAAGATATTTAATTATTGATTGTACAATTTTATCGATTAATCTGTTTCGGTGCATTTTTCTTTAAGTGTCTTTGTTATCTGGAATTATGGCCATATGATCTATTATTTCTTTACCTTGACTTATATTTTCTATTCCTCTTTACTTACTGATATCTATTTATGTACATGCTGGTTTGTGTATTAGTTTTGTTATTTCATGTGATACATATATGTTTTCTTTCTTTTTTTTTTCTTTTTCTTATCTCTTTTGCAATTCGCTTCGTCGCCTCATTTTTATGAACATATTTAGAATTTATAGATACTAGCCTTTCTTATTCTTTAGTAACATGACATACTTAAATTTAATTTCTTTAGCAGCGTTCCGAGGAACATGTTCTCAAGACGACGAAGATTATCTATATCCGGAGGATAACGAAGAGCTGCAGTATTGTTCATCAAAGGTGAAAAAGAAAATTTTTCCAAATTTTATTAATCCTGCTTATCAATTCAACCAAATTTTTCCATGTCCAAGGATGAAATGTATTGCCAATTCCATTCTGTTAACACCTTTTTAGATGCTGCTCATGCACAGCTTGGAACCTTTGTCTCTGGATCCTTAAAAATCTTTTCCATTAAAATATGTGTTTCAATGATAAAACTTACATTTCTTCTCATATTAAGAGTACACTTTTACTGATACATTTATGTATATTTTTTAGGTATTCCCAAGACAAATCTCTGTGGTGAACTCGAGTGCCCAAGTAGGAGTGGTGGTCGACTCAATTAGTGAGCGAATTTTAATCCTGAATGGGGAAACCGGGAAAGGAATGGTGATCGACAAGCGGTTGGGAATTGGATGTGATATTGAAGAGTATGTGTTCTAACAAAAATGTTGCACGTTATGACCAAAATAAGAAGCGACACAAGGAAAATATATTATTCTCAAACAAGTCACCAGTGTCTAGCTATTGTTGTTAAAGTAGTATCATGTACCTGGAGTCTTGGAGAGGGTGGGTCACAACAAAGCGTACACATTATATTTTCTTCCTTACTTTTTTTTACTATATATATATATATATATGTTTATCAAATTCGCCGAAAAAGTACAGTGACGATTAATCTCTTGAAAGGTCAAAAATTATATTCTCTTGTGGAGTTTAATAGTTTTTTTAGAAAAACGGTGAAATTGGGCCTAATTTTAATTTTTGTACTCTCTATATAAAATCTGTTTCTAGCCAAAACATTTTTATCTTGGTTGGTCGACTATGAGCTATATATTCTTCTCTAAATTTGAAAATTGTACAGAATATTTATATTATTGTATAATGCGTACATTTTTTTTGGCCAACCGCGTATATTTGAACGCAGGACTTGCAGTCGTAGAAGAAAAAGACCTAGCGAGTATTTGCTGAATTTTTCAAAGTCTCACCCCTACTCTCTACTACAAAGATGGCCGAGCATTCTCTATTTATGTCAGCGACCCATAAACAAATCAAGTTTGAAGTTCTAAGTCAATTAAGCCATATTTAGATTCGATTGGGTAAAGGCAGCAATAAATTATTAATTATTGGAAGTCTCAAGTCAGCTAAAGCTTAAGTTAAACTTAATTTAAGCTCTAAAACTGTGTAATTGGAATTAAATCTGAATCTAATAGCTATTTATGTAACCAGTTACGAAAAGTCCGATTTTGTGTAACGAATGAATGTTTGCGGGACGAGCGCAGCGAGTTCCCGCAATTTGAATGAGATACACAAAAAAGGTTTTTCGTCACGTGTTTCATACAAGATTTTTTCTAATTTTGACTACAAATACCTACTTAGAGAGAGAATTATTATTATTAAACTTCAATATTTACTTTTAAACCACTTTGTATCTACTTAATACCGTAAAACTATAGCAACGGTGTGCCACAGCCGAAACCTGCAACTGGTGGTGACACCAACTTTTCATCACTAGTTACGAAAGATTTTACTTTTCGTAACTAGTTACGAAAAGTAGGACGTTACGTCACTGTCATCAGTATTGAAAAGTGCCACATTATATGTCAAAATTAGAAAAAACTTTTTTTAGATCAGTCTAGGTGGGCTAAAATGCTTACTTCCTTTGGAGTAACAGATCCACTTTAGAGTCTCCTTAGAGAAACATTAACACTGGGAGACAAGAGAAACAAGAAAATAAATAGTTATAAAAGACAAAAATAAAAACAACAACCTCAATGTTAGTAAACACATTTTTTAACTACATAACACAAAACAATCCATAAAATGCATCCCAATAGAGCACTAAGCTGCGGTTTCTTAAATGTGGCAGGTTGTCTTGTTAACCTGATCGAAGAATCTCAAGAGTTAAAGACTACAATTAAAAAAAAAATAAGATCAATTGTCACAAACCTTCTTATGGAGAATAATTTAGAGAAGAGAAAATATGAACCAAAAGTCAAAGAAGACAGAAAATAATGAGAAACTCCCAAGAGACGCATGTGAAAAAATAGAAGGCAAAATAATATAAATGCAACGAAGATAGTAAGTGCGAAATCTGAGATAAAAAATGTGGATTATGATCAGTGGCAGAGAAGATCGAAGAAAAAGACTAGTAATAAACAGGGATTAAGAGGGAAAAAATTATAAATGTAAAGAAGTAACGAAAAGATAAAACATAAGGTTATTTAAATATGTAAAACAAATTTTAGCATTTGATTAATTTTCAGACAATTGTGAGGAGAAAGTTATATGAGCAAAGCAGTAATGTAAATAAATAAGTAAAGATAAAGTAAGTTAAAGTTAAATTAAGAGAGTCAGATCAAGAAGAAAATGAGTTTAGAGGGTCGAAAGCAACACTTTAAAAAGCAGTCAAGTTAATAGCGCTATAAATAATAAAATGAGGCGAAAAACATGAAGCATCATGTTTCAGAAATGCATAAACGAACTTACGAAAAAGAAATGCTGAATAAACAATAGAAATTGGAAGGATGGTTATGGAAAATACTGAAAAATTAAGGACAGCAGAAACACTTTTTGATATCAGTAAATTACAAAATTTACTAGGAAAGCCATTAATTTACCTACTAATTTGAGTTCAAAGCTTGTTCAGGACTGCAGGGATACTCTACAGTCACTGACAGAAACAAAAAGGGTAACTCTGGGATGAGTTCCTGGACATAGGGGCATTGAGGGAAAGGAGCGCGCCGATGAATCGACCAAGCGTGGTTGCCAGACATACTTTACTGAACCGGAGCCATGCCTAGAAGTAAGCAATAGGTACGTCTCTCACACTCTGAATGAGTGGGCATGGGAGAGTACAAGGACACGGTCAGGAATATGTAGACAGACCAAAGAAATCAACCCTAACCTGGATGGATCCAAGCCCTCGTGGCTACTTGGGAGAAGTCGACGGTGCCTGGGAGACCTTACAGGAATCCTCACAGGCCACTGCAGACTAAACAGACACATACACCTACTAGAAATGGTGTGCAGTCTACGATGCACCCACTGTGGAGCAGGGGAGGAGTCGTCATACCACGTTCTGGGAGTGTACTATAGGAGCTTCCGACTCTGAGATGGGACGGGGTACTCTCCTTCATTAAAAGGACGGGTCGACTCCTGGAGGGAATGAGGACCCAGGTGGAGTAGGGGTGGGTGGACCGGGGGACTGTCTAAAGGACCTTTAAGGCCTAGTCGCAAGGCTTCGCCCCCCCCCCCTCCTCCTCCTCCCAATGACTACTAATTAATCCCCAATTACTAATTAATTGCAACTGATGCAAGTGATTGACTGAACAACTGATTAATCGACTTTGCAGCAAACTCTATGACTTTTTCTATTGAGCATCTTCTATATAAAGTTGACTCTAACAAATGTCACAGGTTCAGACTTGTTATTTGTAGGTATCACTCACATGAGCTCTGCTCAAAGCAAGGCCACTCAAAAAAAGGATTAGAAGGAAATGTAGGTCCTCGAACATTTCTACGAACACATACTAAGTTACGTATTTAAGACCTTTTACTGGCCACTCATCACAGTACTTGTGATGCATTGGATGCATTGGCACTAATAATTTTATCAAGACACAACAGAGTGACACGCTGTTAAGGGATGATGAAGCTCACAACCTTAGTCCTCATCAAAGGGACCAGCTTAACAACTTAAGAACCGAATTTCGACCTTATCGTAACCTGTTGCCATGTCAACACCAAAAAAATTACTTTTTATTAAAGACACTAATAATTTATTGATGTATTCTGTAGTGAATTGTTGGTGTAATTGAACTATTTTTGCTAAAATGGCTATGTCATTTCAATCTAGAACTGGGTGGTCGACTTACGAGCAAAGCTTGGAAGACTATTTGAAGGACTGCGACGTCTCAGGCCTCGTAGAGCAAAACTCTCGCAAGGTGTTTCAGTTAGATGAACAGTCGCCCCAAAGCGCTGTCTCAGTAAAGTTAAAAAGATCTCTCCAGCAGTTTTCTCCCAGTTTTTTAACGCAAATAATGAAAGACGGAGGTATGTATGTAGACTTAAAGATTCCTCAACATTTCATAATATTAACACTAATATTAACACTTTAGAATGTATAATCCTCTTAGTTCGACATTAAACATCTTTGATTTAAAAAATATTGGAAAAATTAGTTTGATTTATTTGAAAACTCCACTTTTAATTTTAGGTGACGTCCTCAAAGCAGTTAAGAAGAACTTTGGCTACATCATGTATCCCTTGAAACAGGCGCTGTCTACTCTCCTCGACGCCAAGTCCCCAGTTTGGATAAGCTTTAAGGGAGGTTTTGCGGCCTTGCTAAATATTTTCAAATGGACAGGAAAGCTTATCGGCCACATAGCTGGAGGAATCGCACCTCTAATAAAGGCTGGAATTGTGTACGCCTAGGTCATATCCTCCCAATAATCAGTTTAAACGTGAAACTTTTTTAGCTGGTCTTTGTCAGCCATTATACGAGCACAGGATGGAGCCAAGGCCTTGTGTATTGTACTGAAATCTATTGCCATGAAAGTAAACCTGATAAATCTTTTAAAATTCTTAGTTAAATCACCGGCCCAAATCGCCAAATTTATGGTGGGATTAGGTTTGTGTTCGCAAGCTGTTTAGGTATACGTATTGCCTCAACCGCTTCTTTTCTAGGAGGAATGGTGCTGAAAGGGGTAACCGGCATACTTTGCATCATCACCAAGCTCTTCACCCTCAACGTGTTCAAGATTGCCTCAGCAGTAAAATCCTTCACTAAAATGATTCTCAACTTTTTAAGAGGTACAGACCGTCCGGACCACGATGTATTTAAGTCGAGCATCAAAGAGCTAATGGACATTCCTGCGCAGCAGCAAAGAAGGTTGTTAGGATAATTTGGTTCAGTTAGATTGTGAAAATTATATTTTTTTAGGTATAAGAACCAAGATCAATTTGGAGAATACAAGCAGTTTCTCGGTTCAATGGCAGGGGAAGGAGACTACGCCATACAGGGGATTAAAGTGGCACCCTTAGTGAAAGTTGTAACCCAAAAGTCCAGTTCAGCTAAGGTGGTGCTCATGTCCACCCTCAAGATGATCAACCCAGTGGTACCATTCAACATCGCCTTGCCTCAGTTGCTGGTTAACATGGTTAAGTCTTTAAATGATTCTCAGGAGTGTTCTTATGTACAGCAACTACTTCCGGGGATTAAGATCCCTACTGGGGGATTACAGGAACCAGGTATATTTTTAGGGCTCACCGGAAACTTGGGACTCAAAAAGTTTTCATTTAGATACGATGGCGGTGATGAGGTCTGCAATAGCCGTAGACTCTCTTGAAGATATGCAAGAGCTTCCTACGGACGCCGTGTTCAAAAGCTTGCCGGTTATAGGTGACATATACCGGGAACTGGACGAGGCGGCCCATACTTACAGTAACTCTTCACTTGATTCGATGCTTGAGGGTCACCATGTAGGGGAGATTGTTGAGTTTACCACCAAGGCCATGGGATTAGTTTAGAGCTGCCTTTTATAGTAATAATGATATGTAATATTCAACTAAGTTTTTATTAGTTTTATTGTATTTTATGAGTGAATATACCAAGAGAAATGACGTAGGTAGCACCATGATAACTGGCAGTTTTATTTCTTCTAGATCAAAGTACAGTTTAGCAGATTACTGGTAGTAACAATTTCAGCGGCGTTTACTTTTTTCATACCCTGTCTTGAATCGGATTTCCCAAAAATAAAATTTAAGCCAATAAAGTGCATATTATGGAAAGGAAGAACTTAGGTTTACAAAAGTGCATCTACAGTATATAGGTAAGGTTTTCAGTAAACTCTTTATCTTATATAAGAATGACTTACATAGCTATTTAAGTATTTGTGACACTTAACACTTACATCAATAATATAATGCTGACAAAGAGAATATTTAACAGATGAATACAAAACTTCTTGGGAAATACACAAAATTTAATACTAATACTTTGTGTGCTTGCGATTTAAAATCGAATAAATAATCCATCTTACTCAAAGAGATTTCCTTGTAATAAGTAAAGAATTGAACAACTCAAAGTCAAAGTCTCATATATTAAATAATTGCGTTACTCGAGTTTCGCTCCTGAGAGCATCATCAGACGCATTACGTTTCCTTTAAAATCTACAACAAACCGAACATCCACCTACATACACATACTAAAGCTGCATCCTTCAGCCCCCCCCCCATTTTAGTATGTATATGTAGGTGGATGTTCGGTTTGTTGTAGATTTTAAAGGAAACGTAATGCGTCTGATGATGCTCTTAGGAGCGAAACTCGAGTGACGCAATTATTTAATATATGAGACTTTGACTTTGAGTTGTTCAATTCTTTACTTGCTTGCGATTTGTTTAAACCGATAATCAGTGACAAATTAGTGACATATACTGCGTGGAGAGCTTGACATCAAACATTTTCATTATGGCTTTAATGACGCTATTTTTATTATGGCTTTAATAAGGCTACGTCACTATAATTTTAAATAGGCGTCGGTATAGAAATATTTTTTATTCCTTTAGGCTTCCAAGATTGGTCATCTTCCCAAAATCTTAATGTCAATTTTTACAGAACGAAGTCACATAGTAAATAAAAAAAAAAGTTTTTTTTACCTTAATAGAGAAAAAACATAATTTTCTTTGCGTTTGCACTTCCACACTACAAACTAGAATTTAACCTCGCCATTCTATCAAGAATCTTTTCCTAGATTATTAAGATATTAAAGTAACATTTACTTTGTAAGTTACAGGCTAATTTTAAATTACGGTGTGTCCTTTGCTAGTAAAACGCAGCACATGAAGTAAGAAACCGCATAAAACTACCACACCTTGATCAAATGTTACATTAAAAAATTGCTTTCTACCGCATTACCCTCACATCATTAACTTTTTAACAATAACTTAATAATTAATAAAATAATATCAAAAACAAACAATAAACAACAAAACAAATAAATATAGTTGCCCCTTTATCATTTAGAGGCCGTACTTGGGCAGTTTTCCCGGATCCATGGTACGATAGTTCATGGTGTTCTTCTTCAGGGTATTGTTAGCACTGCGTTGCGGCAGCATGTTCAATGGCGGCAAGTTAGGGTGTTCAATGCGCGTGGGAGGAGACACCATCGGCTTCCTTAGGGTCATCTGCCTGGCCAACGGATGTTGGGCGTATGCCAAGGTTGCGCATCTCATATCGTTATTACCTTAATAAAAGTAAAATTTTCATGAATATGATGATGATAATTGTATTAAAAAAACATACCAATTATCTGATACTGATGGTCTCCGACGTATTCAATGTTGTCCATTTGGTAGTTGTCAATCAAAGGCGTGGGGTCCTCGTAATCGTATGCTGCGTAAAAGTTTACTTTAAAACATTATCCACAACTTTTCAGCGTCATTAAACTCACTCTTGTGATACCCATAATAAGCCACGTGTCCATTACTTTCGCTGCGTTGATGCTGAACAGGCAGGTTGTCAATTGTCTCGTAATGATCTTCAGTTGGTTCGTAACACATTAAATTCCTACAGAGGAGTCATAATGAAGAAATTTGCTAACAGTATCAGCACAGTATAAAGAATAATACATTATATCAGTTACGTCAGTCGGTCGAAAAATTGAAACTCCCCTCCCCTTGCCCCGTCCGCCCGGCCGCCGGCGGTGCACCACCAAACCGGTTTTGGCTGGTTTTGGCAGTGCATTGCTTATGCTTTTGAGCCGTATACAAGTCCCCTGTAACTACTCAAGAAAATTGCCGGGTGCAGGTGCGCGCGGCACGCTTTTGTTTTGGGAATTTCAAAAGTGCCGACACGAACTGACGATACTGGTATAATGTATTATTCTTTATACTGTGGTATCAGTAACAATTATATATTTTATGATGTGTTACTGTTATAGGAATAGTAACACATTACAATTACTTGTACTGTCTAGTCACTCAAAGTACATCTTATTAAATCGTAACGTTTGTCACCCAAAATCACCCAAACACTGAGTGTGACTAAGATAATTTAAGCAGGATATAAAACAACTAATTTTATTCCCGAAACACCTATATTTAACCACAATCGTTATTGATTATTTGTCAGTTCTAAGAAATGTAGAAGTTGTTTCTGTGACGCAGTCAATGTAACTTTGTCAGCTTCTTATAATATTTAAATATCATAAAAGAAAGTAGAAGTGTATCGGTTTTCAGTGTCAAATTTCCAGCAAGTTGAGAATTAAATAAAGCTGTTATCAAAAAATCTGATTATCAGTTTACATTTTGTTTACCCTAGAATTGTCATCTAAGTGCCTATGAAAAGAATTGCAGTCAGGGGATAATTCTGGTAATAGACCAAAACTTTAATTTCAAATAGAACTCAAATTATACGTCCTTGTGCGTTTACACTCCAACAAAATAATAAAAAAAGTGTTATCGCCTGATAATGGGAAATATTCACAGTTAATTGCAATCCTTGAAAAAGGGTAGGTCGGCAGTCTCCCTAAAGAGATTTATTTAAAAATTTGGTGAAATTATCAGTTTCGATAATGTATTGAGTTTTTTAATGCTGCATTTATCAGATAGGTATGTTATTTATCATGTCCAATACCGCGATTATTAGCTTCACAATTCATTACGCAGTTGCCAAAATAATTATTTTCAAAATTTGTAATTATCAGTTAATAGCAATTTTTAATTAATTATTGATGTTTTTTTTTATTGATTAATTATCAGCTTTAATATTAATGAAAAGATATTGACCACACTTTCTGCTCATAATATTATCGTTTATTTGTCATCAATTATTGAAAGTGTAATATTTCTTGTTTTGGTAATTGATCGCACCATAACTAGACTAATATGATGAACGTCAATGGCGACCCATTGGCGTTCCTCATATTATCCCAATTGGTTTGAAACAAAATAAAGTAAAATCTTGATCATCTATATTTTAATAATTTGATTATTAGTTTTTGTGGAAAAATAATGTACAATTAAGAAAACTTTTCCATGTGGTACCTACATGATTTTTTCTTGTTCTGATTATTCTATCAAGACCGGAGTGAAATTATCGATTATCCTTGGAATAGTTTTTTTTTAATTTAATGTTTTTATTTCAACATACATTTTTATTGAAAAGATAGTCAGCTTACTTCGTTAACTGATTAAAACGGCAGAATTATCAATATGTAAACCAAATACTGTACTAATTAATGTCTTTGGATGGTAGCATCTTTCGTGATTTAAAATCGGAACAGACTGAATGTCAGTCACACGTTTGAAAGTTTTTAGTTACTCTTATTTTTCATGAAATTATCAGTATTAAACGCAATCATATTCCTATTTTATGTCACCAAGGGCGGGTAGTTTGAATTTCAATTAATATATTTGAACACTGATTATACATGACTTGATGTAACATTTGAATGTAACATTTGACCGATGATTACTTGATCAAGTTGTGACGCTTTTATTTTATAATATTAATTTACTATCAAGGGTTATTGGGAATGTTAAGCACTGATTAGTTCTTGTTTGTTAATTGGAATCTCTGGAACTTACTAGAAGAAAATCGGTACTTAATACCTTACTTCAGAAAGAGCGAAAGGAGGTGAATAGTAAGTAATCGAGCAGGAGCACTAGCGGGCCGCCAGCAACAGTGAAGATGGGGTAGGTTCAATACGATATTAGTTGTATTATGTTATATCCCGATAGGCGCCACGTGATTTCCGGAAGACGCCAGGTCCTGAGAAGGATGTTATGCCGTACAGGAATATACCAACCACGAAATATATCCCTCTTTCACTACCACTTTCCTAACTACTCTGATTTAAATTTACTTTTAATACAAAAGATGAAAATAAGAAACTATAAATCTCAATTATCTGCACCAGTCAAAATCCGCATGAAATTAAAGCAAAATTGTTTGAGGACAAATAACACTGTTTCTATTGATAGATTGGTTAACAAATTAAGGAAAAGCAATTCAAATAAAATTTGAAATGCTATAAAGCAATTAAACACAAAATTTAAGGTAATTGCAATATTCTCGAATATATGATGAAGGAACTTTATGTATTAATGAATATGAATTATTACAAATCAATACGGCTCTCAATAATCAACTAATTAGGGACGGAGCTCAGGGTTTATGGCCATAAACTTACACAGGGTAGCTTCCGTAGCTTACCAACTAATGACTAACGCTGTAATGTTAGAGTGATTATTGAATACCTGATCAAATCTAACTTTAAATACCTGAAAATTGAAATTTACTTAATAACGATAAATACTAAAGTGAGGAATCACGAGCCCTCAATATCTGTCCTCAAAATTACACAACACAATACGGTACAAGACATAAAGGGTGCGGTACATAAAAGATTCGTAACTGTACAGACGTAGTGCTGTCCAATACCTAGCAAAAGTTAATTCTTTATAAATAAATTAAAGTGTGTGAAGCACAAACAAATTGAAGATCTGAGAGAACTTACTACTCAGTAAATTGTCATAAAAATTGATCAAAAAAAGATAACAAGAATCGCTTACTTGGGGCCTCAATACTATCAAAAAAAAATACTACTTTAAATTGTTATGGTGACGGCAAGAAGTAAAGTTAATAATTAAAATTGATAAGAGAACGCTCAGCCACTATCGTCGCCCATTTACAACACAACAAATTGGAAAGCTCTCACTCTAAACTATCCCCTTATCGCGGATCAGGGTGGTCCGGAAGAGCAGCTATCCGAAGGTCTCTGATGAGGAACAGGCCTCCAGGAACGGCGTGGATGTTCCAAAATGCGCCGACAGGGCACGTGGACGGCGGAAGAACGTCAGACCGAGTCAGACGTAGAAGCCCGTTAATACAAAAAAAACGTGGACGTAGCAGAAGCCCGTCAAAAAAAAAAAAAAAAACCCCTGCAAGGTTGACAAACGGGGCAAGGTGATGACGTTGGCGGCGTGGCTTGCTTTTTATCCCTCCAAGAGGTAAAGGTAGAGCGGCGAATATCGACAATAATCCTCTCCACGAGGATCCGGAAAAACTTCAAAAAGCAACTACCATTTGGAATATGCCCTGGTCTTGATCCTCCAAAGAGTATTGAGATGAAAATCACTCAAAGTAGACCACGAGGACACTTGCAAACCACGGCCAGCACGACGGGATTCTGGCTCACGCACCAGAAGTCAGAATCAAAAACCTCAAACGTCAATGTCCTGGCCTTTTATACCCACGAGTGACCTTCATAACCCTTCCGCAATGATGCCCAAAATGCCACAAACAAATATGCACGTGCTCGGCCCACGATGACGTCACGAAGAGTAGCCGAAAACAAACAGCTGAAAATAGTAAAAAAAGAGAGAGAAGAAATGCGGAACAGCAAAACAGGAAGAAGTATCCCATTAGTAATGGCCAATTAGTCCGACCTCACGGAACGTAACATCAATCTCCACGAAATCAAAACTGGCAATAAGTACCTTTTAGTACTCTGGTGACGTCAGAATACAGTATGGGAGAATTGGACGATGACAGACGGCGTCATCCATCGAAGGGAACGCTGTCGGGAGCTTCGCCGATATCGCTCGGAATATGAGTCTCTCTCGCGCTAGCTCGCTAAGATGTGGGAAGATGGTCTATGTCCGGGGCGCTCGGATGTAATTACCGAACTTCGCAATTGTCACTAATGAGTGATGGATTTTATTACTTAACCCCACTTCCAAACATCGTAACATAAACATAAGCAAACGAACCCCCAATCCAGATTTACAGAAAACCTACAATAACGATGGAAACACACACTCCTGGCCGATTGGCCATGGCAATTTCACCACAATCCTCCGATCCTCCAAGTCCAGGAAAACAATAAAAATAGAGGTAGGTACATTCATGAAAGGGTCCCCAAACGGGAGAACTCAGCTTGAAATTCCAGCTAACAGGCGACACCTTCCACTTATAAAACAATGGGAGCTAATGCCGGGCTGTCCACACTCTTCTCAACCCAGAAAGGTAAACTCAGGCATCATGAAACAGAACGTAATAGAAGGCAATACATTCTCAGTCAAAAAGGGCAGATAACCAAGGTGATAATGGAATTTACTGAAATAGGTACACAATAAAACTCTGACCTAATGGGCGAAAACCATAATTACCCCAAATAAGGTAAGTGCATAAATTTCACAATGTTACAAAGTTCGTGATCGGGATTCAAAATACTGGCCCCTAGAGTACACAACAATCATCCATGATTAAGAGCTGACTAGTTAATATAACAAACTGACCAGTTAGTGCACGATCGTTAGGCAAATTATAACAAATTAATTTTTGTATTTTACAGTAATCTGCATCAAATTATCACATTTCAAGTAATACGACGGACTTCAAGAATATTCAATTCAAGACTAAATGAACTTCATATCAGTTTCCCGATAACTCAGTCTTTTAGGACCGCTGAAAACTAGATGGGGAAAAGTTGTACCAAAGAAAATTGTATGCATCATTACTTTACATCTTGCTGTATGTCATTCGACAACTGCCAAAATTTGGCAAACGTTATCAGTCACGAAAATGCAGGAAAACCATTCCTGTCAAAAGGTAACTGTGTATAAATCCTTATTTAAAAAATCAATTGAAGTTATCTTCTAAACTTTTAAACTTTTTTTATTTACCCATTATTATAGTCCAGAGTTTAGCATTGTCAATATGCAAAAATTGAAAAAAAAAATTGTTATTAATTACAGGGTTTTCTCCACATAAGTTGCTAAGCAATAAGGATTTCAGAATTTATGAATTTGTGCCAATATGCAGCAACATTTTGAAGAAGGTAATTTTCAGTTGTCTACTTGCTAAACAATTATCAGGTATTATCTAAAAAAACCCAGACTTAACAACTATCTAATTATAAAGTTATGATCAATGAGTTGAAGCAGGTTTCTTAACTATTAGATTATCAGTTTTATCTTTTCCACTTTATCAGTGCTCCTAAGAATGTTTAGTCTATCAGTAGGTTGTTATTTTTCAGCTACAGCTACTCTTGACAGAATTATCAGTTTGAAACAGCAATTTTGGAACATGGAAAGGTTTTGAATCTAGATTCAAAACTTTCCTGCTCGAAAAACTGATCATTTTATCTCCCAATTTCTACGGAAAAAAAATTCCTATTATTTTACTGAAAACTCAGAACTTTCGTAATTGTGCGAATTGAATGTGGAAAAGTTGTAACAAAGAAAATCTTAATGTTTGTTAAAATATACGAATAGTGATAGGGTATATGAGCCCCAGTCATTATTATTACTCCTCTATTAACAACAAGGTAAACTGTTGCTCGAAAACAAGCTCGAAGTCAACTTAGAAATGACTTTGATCATTCCTCATTGTCAAATTATCAGTAAATGTGTGGATAATATTAGCCAAATACAGTGGAATAGAAAGTTCTTCTCAAGCGATAATGTTAATTATTAAAGCAATGATTTAAATTAACGGGTTTCATAAGTAAGCATTAACTAAAATATACCTTAAACGCAGTAATTATCAATGTGCAAACATTGAGAAAAAAAGTTATTGTTGATGACAGGATTCTTTTTCCAATTATAGTACCAACAATTTGAAACTTTTATTTAAAATTTTCAGTAATCTATTATTCTATTATTTATCTATTAGTAATCCATTATTTACAAAATGATCAGTTAAATATAAGTACTCGGTCAATGCAATTTCTTATAATTTAAAAAAAATATTATCAGTTCCTCTAGCCGTTAGCACTGTTAGCAGTACGTCTTAGTATTTATTCGCCAGTGCAGTAGTAGCAAATTTTCATACATACATATTACAATTTTTTGTTTTTAAATTTCATTACTTTTACTTGATAAGTTATCCGTCTAATCACCTGTTGTAGACTTTTCAGCTATAGTTTCTCTTAATGAAATCATCAGATTTGAACGCAAGCATAGACCTCATTAATTAGTAATGTTTGTCAATTGTTATAAATTGTTTACTCCCCATGAGACTCAGCAATTTTCTACAGGTACAAGTTGTTTTTTATCAAAGATTATCAATTGTCTTTACTAAATTATCGATCGTTTTAACTTAAATATGGGTTCTGGGGAGTCACTTATACTCAAAAGTTTTGTCAGCAATTAGAAAACCGTTAACCATTATCCGTTTTTTTTTCTAAAGTTATCACTTTTGCGAGCTTATCAGTTTCTGATAATTTACCAATCGGGCACCTTTCTATATTGGATGTTTACTCTTTACTCCACTTAAAATATTGATACACGTATGGAAAATTGATAACGACGTAACTTCAATTTAACAAAATCTTAAAGCTTATTGGAAATAATTGCTACTAAAAATACCAGTTAGTGATTAGTTTGACTGTATTGGTTAAAAAAAACGGAACTAATGGAATACCACATAGTTGGTACATTACACCCTTCTTTTTTAAGCCGAATTCATAGCTACAAAGTCTAAATAATCATGTTGTGGAATTCGTCATACTTTTTCCATTCTCACTAGGGCATGCTTTCTGGATGAAATAGAAAAATTACGTCATAAACGTACGTCGCGTACCACCTGTCACTTAACAATGCCGTAAAAAAATTTTTACGTCGAATCATTGTCAGTTTGACACATTATTTCATTATCGTTTGAACCCGACGTTGACTGATTCCAATGTGGTGAACTCCGTGGTATTTATTACCCCGCCGTCGCGCTGCAGTGGAGGGTCTGGGGAGGGGGTAGCGGTGGCGCGGGATTTCGGCCACCTTGAGGTATACCTCAAGTTGTAGTCTGCATTTAGAAACGTAATTTACTCCTTACGGTTTTAACAGGAACTCTTTGACCTTCTAAATGCAGACTGCAAGCGAGATCTACGACATACTTCAAGTGCGCGGAAACCCCAGCGCCACCACTACCCCCACCCTAGTCCCACCACTGAAGCGCCACGGAAGGGGGAGTAAATAGCACGGAGGTCACGCCAGTCGAATCACTCGAATCAGTCAACGTCGGGAAGCACGGGAGATCACTTTGCTCATTGCCTTATCGCCTTTGATAATGTCTGCCTCAGCTGTAGACGAAACGTCAAGAATAAATTCGATTGGACCACGGCTTCAAAGCTCCGAAAACACTTTAGATTGTATTGTGACAAGCCGTGAAAGCCTTAACAAAATTATCAGTTTATTATTTGAAAAACTTTTTCAGGTTTTTGTGTAGAGTTAGTTCAGGTTAGTGGACATTTGTCGACAGGAAATATTAAGAAAGTTAACTTCTTAATCTCGGTTGCCCAAATATTCTCTAAGATTTTCCGCAGCTAAGCTCGATATTTTGACAAGTAACCAAAATGGTGATATTTATACTCATATACTACATATACTCTTACTTTTGAAGTCTAAACCCAACCTGATTTTAAACTTTAGATTTGACGTACATTTTCGTTCAGCTTTAGATGGAATTTAAACTTAAGTTGTAAAAGTGGTACTTAAGTACTACAATTCTAAGCTTAGACTCTAACTTCCACTTTTACATTTAGAGTTTAAACTCTGAGATTTTAACTTTGGATTTGACTTTTTACGGTTTTGTCTTGCGTGGAGTTTTTTTTTTACTTTAGATGTGAAAATGGTCCTTAGACAAATCTTCTTACCTGGAAAAGTTTTCTGAAATAAAGTGTTCAGTCCCTCTGGGTGTAATCGCAGCCCACACCATACGATTATCCTGCAGATTAGGAGTGGGGGTGTAGAAGCTGCTGTTGATGGGATGAATCAACTTGCTGCTGCCGTTAGCGAGCGTATTATTCTGCTCCAAGTGTTTGAGGGCGCGCAGATCTTGCCCGCGGAGGGAGCAATGGTCCGGAGAAGCAAACAAGTGCATCCTGAAAACTATTGGTGAGGAATCTAGGCAAAACTAATAACACTTTTCATTACTCTCGGCATTTGAGCAAAAACATCGCTAATAGGGCACCTAACAGGAGGACACCTATCGAAGAACCTACTAGGACAAAGAGCCACGTGTCTCCGATCCCGGATACGTTCCACTTTGCTTCAGCTTCTGCAAGAAAGATCCAGAAATGTTACAAGATAAGACGTGCAGTGTCTTTGATTGAAGCGAAGCAGAATAACTGACCAAGATGGTTTTTTTATTATTACAAATTAAGAATTAGTTTATCACCAACCTGTGCTAGGCATTTCATTATACTCAATCCTATCGAGATTTTTGTAGATACCTTTGTGGTTGAGGAAGTAGGTGGCCGCGTCGCAAGCCAAACAGCTGGTAGAATTATGAGTGTCCAAGTTGGGGAACATAAACAGGGGGGCGGGTGGGGGCGGCATGAAGAGGATGCTGTCCGGCGGGGGGCTCATGTCGAAGCAGTCGCCGAGACAAGCCATCTCGATACTAAAATTTAATTTTTTTAATATTTGTTAATGTGAAATATGTTTGACAATTATCAAGAAATATTTTGTAGATATTGAAATTGTTTGCTAAGTGCTAAAAAGTATAATGCTTTTAGTTGACCTTTAATAGTCCTTACAAATAGTAATAAAAAATGAGCTCTACAGTTTATCTTATCTAGTATCAGCTAGGCAATTCGCATGCAATTACCCTACTAATACTAGCGAATACTCTTGATACTAATATAAAATTAAGCTAAAGTAAATACATAAATACTTACAAAAATCGCTTTTTAAGGTGAACACTTTTCTCGCTCGCTTCTCTAGCAGGCGTCGTTTTAGGGTGGACGAACGATTGATCTGTCTAAAGGGCTGCTGCGGCGCAGGCGCTCCCTAAGGGCGTCCCGACGCCCCTCAACTGCACTTGACGGGGTCGGCGTCTGAGGCCATTGTTTTGCCAACTTGTGGAATTTCCGCTTGGGCCTTTTGTACCGCGTGGGGTGCATAACGTAAAGGGGGATGTGCAATGTGCCTTTACTCAGCAATTATTTTAGTTTTAATCTTAGTAAAAAGAAACGATAATTAGGAAATAAGCAGGAAGGAGTGTGAAAGGATTAGTCTTATCTCGGCTCTAAATATTTACGTAATAAGCCACGATTATTAAATAATCCTAGAGGTTTATATTAGACAAATTTACGATACATACTGATTGGGATTATTGAAGATCTATATCAGTAATTAGAATATGATCTTTTAGGAAATAGTGCGTATAGTGTGTCTATAAAATTTGGAAGTGCTCCATTATTTCAGGTAATTAATTTTAGAAATAATAAAAATAATAACAATAATATTCTTTATTATCTTTATATACTCCTTCCGGAACATTAGCAACGTCAAACAAAAAAAACAAAAACAATAAGTACAGTAATTTGATTGATTGATAAAAGGGAGACAAGAGTCCACTTAAATGATAACATCATAAAAACACTCATCAAGTAGCTATTCGGTAGTTTTTGCTTACATTTTTGCAGATGATTTTCTGGCTTTATATAGTCAGGAAGTCCGGTCTTTGGGAGAGTCTTGTGGAAGAATACAAATATGTGATTCGACATGTTATCTGCATAACGCTGTGCGTTCGTTTCAAAGAGGGTCGAATTTTGACAAAGAGAACGAAGGCCAATATATATAAAGATGGCACGCTTAGCAGTCTTAAATCTACAAAATGTGGTCGAGCTGACTCACGAGGGCGCAATCTCAAGAACCATCAAATGATTCATTTTTGCGCTACGAGAACCGCTTGGGTTCCCCTCGATGAACCCCAGAACATTATGCTGCATGACAGCACAACATGCAGCGAGGCAAAGTAAAGCTGTCGCAGAGAATCCAAAGTAACCTGATCGCGTAATCTGCTATCCAATGCAACTGCTTAGCTTATTTGTGATAAACGCAGTTTGCCGGTCCCAGCTTAATCCCGAGTCCAGATATACCCCTAAAAACTTTGGGGTGTCTGTCTCTGGAACAGACCTCCCATTACATCTGTCGAATAGTGATCGCTCCTCTCCACCTTTTCTGCCAAAAGGCAACAAACCAGTTTTATCAGAATTCAGATTTAGAAAACTATGATTACATCAGTCCTGCATTGAGGCCACAGTACGGGTTGCTTCCAGAGGTTGCTTCCAGAATGTCAATATTTTTGTTTGCCAAGACCACCGAGGTGTCGTCGGCATACTAGCAGTCAAGTCCAGGGGCCAGGTGCTGACCCATGTCATTTACATAAATAAGAAACAGTATGGGACCCAATATTGAGCTTTCTAGTACCACTCTAATTAAAATTGATGGGTCAGAGAATTGGGTTAATCATCCTGCATCACACGCACAGTCTGTTTCCTGTTGGCAAGATAAGACTCTATTAACTGGGCAGAAACTCCCCTGACCCCACATGCATTCAGCACTCCATGATCAACCATGTCAAAGGTCCTTCAAACGTCAAAGAATATACCATCAACATCGATGTTTCAATCCATCTTCTGTATTATAAAAGATACCACCTTTAAAGCCATACTGACTGCTTGTTGAAACTTTGTGGTTTTCCAGGAAATGCAATAGCCTGTTATATATTGTTCTCTCAAAGACCTTTGAGAATGAGGGCAGTATAGAAATCAACCTGTAATTGCCTATAGTGCACCTGTCATTCTTCTTGTGTACTGGTGTCAGTTTTGCCCCTTTTAAGGCCGAGGAAAATTCTTCGGTTACGAAGCAGTTGTTGATGACATCAGCAAAAGGGCTGGAGATCAACACTACGATCTGCCTCAAAAGGAATACTGGCACTTCATCTGTTCTTGAAGAATATTTGTTGGGAAAGCCTTGTATAACTTTTCCTACTTCCATGTTGTCAGCAGGCTTCAGAAATAATGTCGACAGAATAGCTGCCTCACCGCCAACAAGGGTTGCAGCAAACAGATCAGCTATCGACTGCGCATCCTCCTCCAGTACACCATTTTGGTCTTAATGAGGGTATCTCTTTGATTGATTTTGCTTGACTCGGCTCTATAGATTCCAGGCTGTCTTTGTAGCATTTAGAGAGTTAACGATTTTACTTTCGTTTAGGGCAGTTCTATAGTTTTTTAGATACTTCCGGTAATTTTTCCTTTCTATTTTGTACTCCAAATAGACTTCCTGGCTATTGGTATAATATATAAGTCCATGACATAGTCAGAGTACTGGCGAATTTCCTGGATTAACCCAGTTTGGCTTCATTTGCTATAGGGCTGTAGGGCTATAGGAGTAAAAGAACTTTTTAAAATTGTCAGATTTGTCACTTTCGTAAGATCGATATAAAAATATTACTTTTAATGCTTAAGTCCAAGAAATACATTTTGATCAGATGTTGAAGTTTAATTAAGCCTTATTAATATAATATTTTCTTTATCCGTTGTGTTTAATTCTGCAATTTACGCATCGCCATTGAGTGGTTCACTGTGCAGCAAATAAATATCAGCAATCCAAAACGAAAATAAAATTTTATGGCGATTTCTGAAAACTGAAAAAAAAAACTGATATAGTCGATGGCTCTGCTTTATGCAGTATGCTCATTCACCTGAGATAATTAAGCGTTTCCAAAATTTATGGAGACACTGTGTGTCCATACATAAATTTATTGTAGGTTAGTCACCCACTTTCAATGAATCAAGCTCCACCACGATTTACCCGCAATAACTTATTTTTAATCAAACAGCGTAGTAAGTAAGGTAACTAATCATTAGTGATTCAATATCAATTTATCTACGTAGTAATGCGCAGAATTATCTACTTAGAAATGCCCATAATCATAACACTAATAAATTTCTTCATTCTATATTGTATGTGTACTCATAAAAATCAAATATTTCATTTAGAGTTCGATTCCGACGATCTATCTGCCTGGCATTCTTAGGAAAAAACTTGGAAAAATAACCTCTTATAGGTATTTAGAGTAGGTAATCTAATAATGCAAAGCAAAGTGATGATTTTTTTTTAGTTTCACCAAAAATAGTATGAGTAGAAGGCGTAAAAAAAAATTCAGAATTATACAGTGTGGCTAAGATTTCGGAGATTCCCACACTAAGAGATTGAGTGTTTCTTTTTACTTTTTCACTATTCGGTAAAATTAGAATAAACTTGCGCAGCAGACTTTGCTTTGCATTATTAGATTACCTACTCTAAATACCTATAAGAGGTTATTTTTCCAAGTTTTTTCCTAAGAATGCCAGGCAGATAGATCGTCGGAATCGAACTCTAAATGAAATATTTGATTTTTATCAGTACACATACAATATAGAATGAAGAAATTTATTAGTTTTATGATTATGGGCATTTCTAAGTAGATAATTCTGCGCATTACTACGTAGATAATTTGATATTGGATCACTGATGATTAATTACCTTACTTACTACGATGTTTGATTAAAAATAAATTATTGCGGGTAAATCGTGGTGGAGCTTGATTCATTGAAAGTGGGTGACTAACCTACAATAAATTTATAAGTGTGTCCTTAATAAATTTTGGAAACGCTTAATTATCTCAGCTGAATGAGCATTCTGCATCAAACAGAGCCATCGACTATATCAGTTTTTTTTCAGTTTTCAGAAATTGCCATAAAATTGTATTTTTGTTTTGGATTGCTGATAATTATTTGCTGCACAGTGAACCACTCATTGGCGATGCGTAAATTGCAGAATTAAACACAATGGATAAAGAAAATATTATATTAATTAGGCTTAATTAAACTTCAACTCATGCATGGTTAATCTAAAAAAGAGTTACTTGTTTTCATTTTTTAAATTTTTAAAAAATGCTGATATAACTTAAAAGATAAATAAAAACCCAAATCCATAAAATCGGTTTTTCAGATATTTAAAAAATTACAAGCAACTGATTTTTCTAAATTTCTTATATGAGGTCTCCTCAGGGAGCAACTTTTTATACTTTAACCGCCTTTCTTATTTTGGACTCAATGTGTGGTTTGTAGGCACTGAGTATTAGCTAACTAAGTATTGTTGTCAATGATAGGTGTAACAATTATAAAAACTCACATATTTACTATTTATTATTTTAGTCCAAGAATTTTGTAAAAATGGATCAGTAACAGAGGTCCAGTGGTCAGCCAAGTCCCCTGACGTTACTCCACTAGATTTTTTTTTATGTAAATGGTACATTACAGAACAAAACAAGAACCAAATAGTACAAAAAAAAAACTTATAATCTATAACATACCGGTTGTGACAATTTTTGCATATTCACATGAAACTTACAGTTCTAAAACACTGCTCGTTTGAGTTGCGCGAAAGTTACCTTAAAGACATCTACGTTTAGAAATAAGTTATTATAGACCTGACACAACCTGTCAATAAAAGCTTTTTGGCCATAATTTTTTCTGTGTGTTTGGAAAATGAACAACTGACGTTGACGTGTATTTCTAGTGGGTATCCTTATGTTTAATTTATGTAGCAGTGCTTCACAGTCGATTGGTCCGTTAATAAGTTTATACAAAAAATATAATAGCTATTGTTGCGACGCTCCTCCAGACTACTGTTACGATTCGCAGCAACGCCGCATGGGAGGCGGGGCAACGCATGAGAGCGTGTTAGTTGGTGGAGCTTCGCGACCTATCCGCGCTGCGTCATGGCTGACACGAGTGATTTATTGCTCGTCTGGCTTAATCTAGAAGGCAGTTGTTTACAACCGTTTTTTTTATGTGAGATTATTCAAGAATTCTTATAAAGAACTTTCTAGGTTTTTCTGTAATTTTAGGATTGTATATAAAAAGCGTATAGAGCGCGCAGGGTAGTAGTCGTATTTTAATCGAGCTATAAGTAAGCTAAAGTTACGAAGCGATAATAGAAGGTTATAAAGTGTTAAGTAATGAGTTATTTAGTAGTCGTGTGTAATTGTGGAAATAAATAAATAGTGTTTTCGTGTTAAATCGTTTCACTGGAATTATTGAACCCCGAGTTCGCAACACTACTATATCCCACCAGCAGTAGACGGATGTCGTGTGAGACATTGGAGCAAGGAAAATGTTGTTTAACTAGAACATATTTTACAAATTGGATTGAACCCTTTCCAGACGATTTATGTGAGATTGGTAGATTGGAGACCACACGATAGACGCGTACTCCAGCACGTTATATATGTCTACAATTTATATGTCTACAATTTCTTTTTAAAAACCCCAACATTCTAAAACTTCTGGCTGTCACCCTGTCGAAACCTCATAACTTTACATTTGCTCACATTTAGATCCAGCAAGTTCATCGCACACCAATCGACCAGTCTATCGAGATCCTGCTGTATCATTACGCAATCGGCCTGGGACTTCACACGTGCAAACAATTTCACATCATCCGCATAAAGCAGGCATTCACAGAATTTAAAATTATTTACAATGTCGTTAATGAAAATTAAAAATAGGATTGGTCCCAAATGGGATCCCTGGGGAACTCCAGACGTCATCCTGATCTCCTGGGACACCGCACCGCAAATCCTCACGCGCTGTCGTCCCGACAAGTAGGAGGCCATCGATGCCAAATATGATCCCGTCACACCCGCACATTGCAGCTTATTCAGTAAAAGCTCATGGCACACGCTGTCAAAAGCCTTGGAGAAGTCGGTGTAAACTGAATCCACCTGGTCACCCCCTTCCAGGACACACGTCAGGAAATCCTGATAAGTCGCCAGATTGATCGTTGTGGACCTTCCTTCGCAGAAACCTTGCTGTTCGACGGCGAGGGCTCGTCGGAAAGCCCTATACAGGTCATCCGTCACCATGGATTCAAAGACCTTTGCCATAGTACTGAGTAGGGAAATACCCCTGTAGTTTATTATGCAGTTTCTATCGCCAGACTTGTATATTGGAAAAAGCGTAGACTGCTTCCATTTAGTTGGAAACACTCCTTCGTCGAATGATCTTTGAAATATACTGCTTAAAAGGGAAGAAAGGGTATTGGCACAAGACTTGAGAAACTGCGGAGGCAGGCCATCAGGGCCGCCACCCTTGCGACAGTCCAGTTCCTTCAGCCTCATTCGACGTCATCGACCTCGAACAAAAACTGGGTCAGGTGAACCGTCGGAGGAATATGATCGTCCATAGAAACATCACCCACAACACCATGGTCCCTGTAGCATGACTGGAAATGACTTCCGAATGCCACCGCTATATCTTCCGCAGAACTTAACTCATTTCCATTATATTGCATGCTGATAGGTACTTCATTGTTTTTATGTAAGCTGTTTACGTATGACCAAAAGTGCTTTACGTTGTAGGGTATCAAGTGTTCCATGTTGGATACATATAACAGGTAGCACAGGTCTATTTGGTACTTAGTTTCTCGTCGCGCCTCAGAGTAACGCGCGTAATCTGCTTGACTACCGGTGCTTTTGAATCTTTTGTGGAGACGATTCTTTCTAATGATCATTTTCTTGATTTCAGAACTATACCATCTAGGATATTTTCCAGACGTAACCAATTTGTTGGCACGAATTGATTGACCGCGGCCTGTATGACTCCATAGAATCTGTCAATCACCTCATCTACATTTTCAAGAGTTGAAACAAAACTCCAATCTTGCATTCCGAGGCATTCGTTGATGCTCTCGTAGTTAACCCTGTCAAACGAGTAGATCCTTATATCAGTTGTTGATGAGCGTAAGGTATAGGCGCCAATACAAAACTGGATCTCCAATGCCGGGTGGAAAGCGTCTAGCCTGCATAATTCAGGCGATTTGGATATTGCTAGGTTATCAAAGTCGTCAGCTAGAATCAGGTCAAGAGTCCGACCAAGGTGATTTTTGATGCTATTAATCTGCTTGAGTTCCAAGTAAAAAATATGGTAGACGACAACCGCTGCAGCTTCACCTCCACGTCCAGAAGGAACCAACACACCATCATCCAGTTCCCAATCTAACGCTGGAAGGTTAAAGTCGCCTGTAATGAGCATTTGAGTCTTGGGATTATCGCTTCTCATCGTTTCAACAGACTTGATGAATGACATGTACGCCTCGGGCGGACTGTTCGGGCAGAAGTAAACAGCCTTACAGTTGTCGCTAGCCCTAATCCACAGCATCATAGAAGAGTGTGGGTCCATAAACCACAAATGTTGGTTACTGTACGACAACGTTTGGTGGATCAACTGTACATGTGCCTAGAAGTCAATAGAGATTACTTGCAACATTCCTAACGTTAGGGGGTCAGGGATTGAATAAGATTCAGATATGAAAGTTATGAGAAGTTGCTTTAATTTCTAGAAAACCAGCAAATAAACATATAAATTAAATGGAACTGTAGATAGCGGATGTAGGACAAATAAGAAGCTACTCATTTGCGAATAAGCCAACGTTTCGATCTTTATTTAGATCTTCTTCAGGGCTAAAAAATATGTTCAATGAAAAACTCTACAACACACTTAATGCACAAACAAATCATTAAAGATACAACTATAAACACCGATAACAAATTGCATAAAAATATGTTGCAACAATTAAAAGTAGTTTTAGTAATTAACAAATACATATATACCATATACAGTAAAACCAGAAACCGTGCATCTGTATGTGTCTATTATCAAAGTGTAAGATGTGTATGCTCAGATAATTAGTAGATTTGTTTACCTTAATTCAGTTTGAGAAGTATGTCATCTAAGCTATATGTATGTCCTCTATCGGACGTAACTCAAAAATAAAACAATGAATCCACAAACAGACGGCCACATGAGTTAAGGACAAACGAAACACCAGCCGCCAGGAACAAAATAAACGATGGAATGATATTGGTTTTGCTATCACCAGTGGGTCCTGCGGAATGTTAGTAGGGTCTTTTTTTTTTAAATTATTAACAAAGTTAGGAATGATAGACTTTTGCTTTATTTTTTCTTTATGTGATGTAACAAGTTACAATAAATTACATTCAAGTTTTGGATGTCCGTTCTGTCGTTAATAGTGTCGTCAATATAAATGTGAATCATCTCACTAATACCCCGTTTATAATCATTACTTTCATGGTCCAATATGGCAACATTCTCAAATTCGAAAGAATGCCCCCCTGTAAAATGGTCTTGGGCTAGCGCTGTCTTCTCTTTTTTATTTCGTTTATTCGTTTAATAGATCTATAGAATAAGTTCTTAATTGTGGCAATTTTTTGATTAGTTGGGTGAGATGATAAGTAGTTGATAACTCTGCCTCAGGCTGTTAGCTTGATGAACCAATCTGACATAAGGGTACCATCTTGGTTCCTAATAATTAACGTATCTAGAAACGGAAGTGCACGCTCATTATTTTCCGTTTCCATAGTGAACTGAATTTTCTTGTGGTAGCTGTTAAAGAAGTCCAAAACCTCAGGAACCCCAAATCTTGGGCAAGCCAAAAAAGTGTTATCCACGGTATTGAAAACGGAATTCCCTTAAGAACCTCACTAAAAAGGTGGTCCATTACTAAATTAGCCAGCACTGGACTGGCTTGGTTACCCATAGCAGAGCCATCCAGCTGTTCATAAAAAAAAACTTCAAACACAAAATAGCTGCTCTCAAAGAGAAACCGAACCAACTCACCAAACGATTCCTTCGATAAGGTGGTATAAGCTGAAATATGTTTCCATTTGCTTTTTATTATAGACAATACTAAAGCAACCGGTATGTTCGTGAAAAGCGATACCACGTCCAGTGAAATGAGAACCTAATCAGCCGGTACTTGCACGCATTTTACAAACTCCACAAATTCAAATGAGTTCTTGACGTTATAATGTGATGTTGTTACAATATTATTCAATATATTATGCACAGAACGTGCAAGTTTATATGTCGGTGAGTTAATGCAACTAACCACCGGTCTCATGCTTAAATTTTCTTTGTGGGTTTTTCTCAATCCATATAAACGCGGGGGCGCGTACTCCGTTGTACATCCTCAACTGCACAGCTTCCTCCTTAGTAATGAAACCGTTTTCTTCGAATCTTCTAAAGAGGAAATTTGCCCTGCATGGTTTGTATACGTGAAGTGGGGTCGTAACTCAGGGGTTTATAAGTATGTTGATCATTCAGCAGTCCCATCATAGCATTTACATACTCATTTTTATGCTTCAAAACCGTGGAATTGCCCTTATCCGAATGCATGACTAATAAATCATGGCTATCTTTAAGAAACGATCTGGTGGACTGTAGATCCTTTACGATATTATTTTTATTGTTAATTCTACTATTTTTTGCAAACTCTACAAAATTCGTCACGGTGTTAATGCATTGAGCTCTTATCTCATTTTTTATTGACTCGTCCTCGTCCGAAAAACGTTTGCGAATGCAAGATTCAAGGTCCTTGACAATCTTTAGTACAGATAAGTCATCGTATCAAAGTGGGACCGAAAAGCCAGGACCGGCACATAAAATTCTCTTCACCTCCAAAGGAAGCTGCACATCGGTGTAATTATATAAAAATGTATCATAACACTTGATAGTATATAGATTTGACAATTTTTCAATGTTGCTAGATTTAATAGACTTAAAAGTTTTGTTAAAACTTAGAGTACGGAAATTTGAAAAATTTACAAACAAATTATTATCCAGTACGTCCCTTGCCGTGTTCTTTAGGAGAGGTAGCTCAGCTTCCTCATGTTTAATATTCCATATCGTTATCTTTATCTCAATACTAAGAATAGACTTTTGGAATCTATGCGAACTATTATCTATAGCATTCCTATAGGGATGTGTTGTCGTCGGGGGTCAAAGCAACCAAAAGTTAATCTAGCCCACTTCGTTTCGAGGAACCCATAAAGATCCATATGGGAGTTTATCAAGTGGGTATCGGATTACGTCAAGGGAGGCTGATGCGTACCGGGACGTGGGAAAGAAGGCAGTTTTGGGAGAGTTGACATTTTGACTCGTCGTTGGGTGGTTGCTCTGAATATTTTATTAGTTATGTAAATAACTTGTATTTACATTCAATTCAAATAATAAATTTATAGTTGTGAGATTGATAATCGCCGCGTTAGCTTTTTAGTCGTTAACATCAGAAGTGGGATTAGAAGCTCAGTGCCTATTTAATTGTACCGCAGATTATATAGACAAAACGTTCTACAAAAAAAAAAAACTAAAATAATGCATCGTCGCGGCGCATTTTCTGACAGGCGGAGGGATCGATCGGTAACCCCTAGTGCACGAAGCCGTTCGCGAAGTGGTGGTACTGGTGATCATCGAAATGTGTATGAGAACAATCAACGTACTTCAGCTGATCAAAACAGGAGCTACACGCCTCCCCTAGCAGTTGCGTCTACAAGTGGGCAGCGTTGTCAGCAGGAGGGTAGTGAGCCTATTATCTCATTAAGTCGAGCTTTATTAAGAGGTATTGAGGGTATTGCAGAAAGGTCAAACAATTCTGGGATAGTTAGTAACAATTTAATAAATGAATTTAATCCAGTAAGCGATGACATTGTGGAATGGTTAGATGCCGTAGATGAATATGCTCTCATTCATAATTGGTATGATCGAATAACTTGTCATCTGGCCCTTAGTAAATTGCGAGGTTCGGCTGAAACTTGGTATCGCGCATTGCCAACGCGCATATTTACCTGGGTCGAATGGAAAGATTTATTGCGTAATCAATTTATATCCAAAAGAAACCTACACGAAGATATGACAAAAATGTTGCAGTGTGTTCCACAATTTAATCAAAGTCTGTACGAGTACTGTTTTGAAAAATTGGCTTTGATTAATAAAATGAAATTGGTTATCACCTATAAAGTTAATTTAATAATAGGGGGAATTCAAGATCCCCAAATTAAGTTTTCGGTGGAAACATCGGAAATTACTAATCCCGCTAAATTAGCGCGATATTTAAGAACTTTCGATGAAAAATTGGATTCATCATTAAAGGTTAATTCCAAAACTTTCGTAGAAAGAAGTCTAAATATGCCAAGGGCAAAACAAAATTCTTCACAGGCCTCGATAAATTGTTTTCATTGCAAAGAAAAGGGACACATTAAGCGCCAATATCCAAACAAAAATCAAGCTAGCAAGGCGATCGTTGCTTATCATAATTCATTATGACTGTCAAATTCTACATTTAACAAACCATAACCATGCAGAAATATATTAAAAATATCTATCTCGAGGGTAAACTGGTCAACAAACAAAAAAATTTTGGATGTTGATATCCTGATAGGTCAAAACTTTACAGAGCTAAATGATATATTGTACCTAAAATCTGGTTCGACTCTCCAGTTTAGCACTCGAAGTAGCGCCTTTGCTTTAGGTAAAACAAACGTTAATATTGGTATTGATGATCCAGTGTCAGAACGCTCCCTTTTAACACTGTTAAACCAATTTAAAAGACCTTTTGCAATTAATAGTTTAGATGTGGGCACCTGTACTGAAGAAATGCGCATAGATTTAACAATAAATACACCCATAACTCATAGACCACGAAGATATCCCGAAAAAGAACGCCAAATAATACGTGATATTGTTGAAGAGCTGTTAAAACATGGCATTATTAGGGAATCAGATTCTGCGTACGCTAGTCCGGTCCTGTTGGTTGCAAAAAAAGATGGGGGCCAAAGATTATGTGTGGATTACAGAAGTTTAAATAAATATACTATTCCGAATAAATATCTCTTACCGTTAATAGAGGATCAGATCGACCGATTGTCCGGATACAAATATTTTTGCAGCCTAGATCTTGCATCGGGATATTATCAGATAAAAATTGCGGAAGAATCCATACATAAAACGGCATTTATCACTCAAGACGGTTTATATGAATTTCTTAAAGTACCCTTCGGATTAACTAATGCGCCATCGGTCTTTCAGAAAATAATAAATAAAATATTAGGGTCCATGAGATTTCACACAGTTTTAGTTTACTTAGATGATATATTAATTCCGGGAAAGACAATCGAAGAAGTATTGAGTACATTGGAAGAGGTTTTGCGGCATTTTCAAAATTACGGCTTAACTTTTAAACTTAACAAATGCTACTTTTTACAAACAAAAATTGAATTTTTAGGTTATGAAGTTTCTAATTCGTCCTTACGGCCTACAGACACTAAAATAAGTGCCGTTAAACGATTCCCTATACCTCTAAACGTACACAATGTACGCCAGTTTCTAGGCCTAACTAGTTATTTCCGAAAATGTATCTATAAATATGCAGACAAATCAAAAGCATTAAGTGAGCTTTTGCATAAAGATGCACGTTGGAAATGGGAAAAACGGCAGCAGGACGCCTTCAATTATTTGAAATCAACATTTGATATCTAAACCCGTGTTACAAATTTTTGATAATGCTTTAGAGACCCGATTGTATACGGATGCTAGTCGCATAGGAATAGGAAGTGTTCTAGTTCAAGTTAAAAATGGGAAAGAAAACCCAGTCGCTTATTATAGTAAACAAACAACAAAAGAACAGCAAAAATACCATTCATTTGAGCTTGAAACTCTTGCAGTAGTAATGTCTGTACAGAAATTTCGTCATTATTTATTCGGAAGAAAGTTTATAATTTTTACAGACTGTTCTGCGGTCGTCAGCACATTTAAAAAAGCCGAAATTAATCCTAGAATCGGACGTTGGGTTATGGATTTAAATGAGTACGACTATGACATTAAACATCGGCCAAATTCTCAGCTACGTCATGCAGATGCCTTGAGCCGTAACCCAATACCTGATTCTGAAGAGGATGCTGAAAAGGTCCCGGATGGTCATTATGCGATAAACGTGAACTTTATAAATATAACAGAAAGCGGCTGGCTTTTGGCCTCCCAAGAATCTAGTAAGGTAATTAAAGATATTAAGAAAATATTATCAACAGGAGATGCTCAAAACCATAGGGATATTTTTAATCAGTACGAATTAAAAGGTGGAATCGTTTATAAAATAACAAATTTTGGACCACGGTGGGTAGTTCCGGAAGAAGCAAGGTACCAAATCTTACGATTAAACCACGATGATATTGGTCATTTTGGATACGATAAGACATACGATTCGGTGGCGCGCTTATACTGGTTTCCACATATGAGACGGTTTATAAAGAAATATGTCAAAAACTGTCTTAATTGCCTGTATCAAAAATCGTCCAATAACAAAAAACCAGGTTATTTAAATCCTATACCCAAAGTGGCACGGCCATTCCACACTGTGCATATCGATCACTTAGGACCTTTTGTTAACAGTACACGGGGAAATACTCAGCTTTTAGTCATAATAGATGCCTTTACGAAATTCGTCGTAATGTACCCTGTGAAAAATACAAAAACACGTTACGTTCTGGAATCGTTAAGTGACATGATAAAGTTCTTTGGGGCTCCTAGACGAATAATAAGCGATAGAGGAACATCATTTACTTCTCAAAAATTTAAGAAATTTTGTAAAGTTCGCGGTATTGCTCACTACCTGAATGCGGTGGGGCTTCCCCGAGGGAGCGGGCAAGTCGAACGCTATAATAGAACAATTTTGGATTCATTGTCAACTATGGGTGCAAATTTACATGATGACAGTTGGGATGAGAACGTACCGAACATTCAGCTGGGCTTAAATGGGACAATAAATAAAGCACTAGGGGCAGCCCCGAGTGAAGTTTTACTAGGGTATCGTGTTACCGGACAAGTTGCGTTGTACCCTCCGCCAATTAGCGACGTTATAGATGTAACCATGCTGCGTCAAAAAGTGCGCGAGAATTATCCTGGGTATCAGGCACGTCAAAAAGCGCAGTTTGACTCCAAGCGGTGTGCACCAAAGGTATACCAAGTAGGAGATTTGGTTCTGCTGAAAATGACGACCACCCCAGCAACGGGCGCCAGCCAAAAGCTGATGCCGAAATGGCGGGGTCCTTTCAGGATTTCCAAGGTATTGGGATGTGACCGGTACGAGGTCAGGGATATCCCCGGAATGACAAGGTCAAGGACACCATACTTGAGCGTGGCTGGCATTGACAATATCAAGCCATGGATTCCATTTTGAAAGGTTACGTAAGGTAGGCTGTTAAGTAACTGGAATTGAGTGGGGCGGGCTGGCCAGGATAGCTGAAATAGGGTAGTAAGTCCCGGTATTTCAGTCTGGTACTGCGTCCCGGTAGACTCATATTCCCGCGGCTAGATGAGGGCGGACAGGCCAGGACTGGAATAGGGTGGTAAGGCCCGGTATTCCAGTTGGCACTGCGTTCCAAGATGCTAGTGTGGGTCCCATAAGGTTTAAACCATTCGTAAACTGCAGTTACGAATGACCGTACCGTGATATTAATAATCTATTTGTGTAATCATTAACCAACTTGCTTTGTATTTAATGTATATTCTGCCCAGTTATGAAATTCTATACCTTAAACTTTAGCTGAAGCTGTTCCAAGGAGATGCTGTACTGATTATGACATTTCTTAAAATTCTTGGGAAAAAAAATAGATACAGCGTTTATGTCGATGTCTTTACACGTGTTCTCTTTGTAGATCCAGTATGGAGAGTGTGGACACTCCATGGTCAGGAATGGCCGAATGTTGTCGTCGGGGGTCAAAGCAACCAAAAGTTAATCTAGCCCACTTCGTTTCGAGGAACCCATAAAGATCCATATGGGAGTTTATCAAGTGGGTATCGGATTACGTCAAGGGAGGCTGATGCGTACCGGGACGTGGGAAAGAAGGCAGTTTTGGGGGAGTTGACATTTTGACTCGTCGTTGGGTGGTTGCTCTGAATATTTTATTAGTTATGTAAATAACTTGTATTTACATTCAATTCAAATAATAAATTTATAGTTGTGAGATTGATAATCGCCGCGTTAGCTTTTTAGTCGTTAACAGATGGTTATCTATTTTTAACGCATGTACACATTTGATATTATTTTTAACGTGGTTGGGAATTAGGTTTTTGGACCTACACTGTAGTAAAAATACCTTTCTGTTCAACAAGGCGGCCAACTTAGTCTCGAGATTTGTTCATGTCTTAAGTACTCGCAGAATTCGTTCACCGTACGCCTGTAGGATGTGTCGAAAAAATCCCCTATTTTGGACATTATATGTGCTTTGTGTCCTTTTGTAATGCAATGGAACTGTAGATAGCGGGTGTAGGACAAATAAGAAGCTACTTCGCAGTTGCGAATAAGCCCACGTTTCGATCTTTATTTAGATCTTCTTCAGGGCTAAAAAATATGCTCAATGAAAAACTCTACAACACACTTAATGCACAAACAAATCAATAAAGACACAACTATAAACACCAATAAAAAATTGCATAAAAATATGTTGCAACAATTAAAAGTAGATTTAGTAATTAACAAATACATATAAACCATATACAGTAAAACCAGAAACCGTATATAAAATAAAACCATGATCATGTGTCAAGGTACCTGATACCAACCCTAATTTCAATTAAACATTTTTAACTTGCCCTCCCCCCCCCCCCCCCAGAAATAGATCGTAATAAGAGGACTTGACGACCGAAATATGTTCATCTCGATTCCAAACTTGATGTGTTCTAACGTTTTCTTAAAAAGACAACCAACAAAATTAATTCGAGACGGACCTTCTCTCTTAGGACACTCTGTACTGGTCCTCTGATTTTTTTTGCAATAACTCCCCAGCAGTTTTGCTGGGGTCTATTCAAGATTATCTACAAACCATAACTCAGCAAAGAAAGTTGGCAACAGCAATGTTTTTCATTTCACAGAATTTGACAATCTTATTTTCTTGATCAAAGTAAAACCTAAATAATTGGAAATTTTTTTTAATTATAATGGTTTAGTAGTAATCTCCAATGTTCCAGCAGGAATTGTATAAAATTATATGTACTTCCTACCACTTCTGTCTCTAGTGTCTTGCCTACCAAATTCCCTGTCAAGCAGTTCTAACCGACCTACACAATGTGGACGCGATAAGTATACGACTTCTTTCTACATACCTGCCCTTGTACCTACAACTTAAAAGCCATTCACTTATTATTGTCGTCAAGTAGGCGTTGAAAATCTGACTTTGTCATTTGAAGCCACCACAACAAAAAATTATCGGTATAACAGTTCCTTGGGTATAAAAGGCACGAACCGTTGCTGTCTGACTGAGTCTAATTTTAATCCATTCTAAGTAAGCTAAAAGAACGAAGCGATACCACCGTTCAGGTTTTAGAACAAGTTCGATCACTCGATGGGTGGCGCCGAACTTTTCTGCCCCTGTCCTCTCTTCCCAAGATATCTACTCAGGATAGCAGTGTAGTATACATTGTCGACGCCATAAGTAAGATATTCGCCTGTCCTTATACATAAAACCCACATCACTCGACGTTAGCTTTGCAATTCAAACCTTCGCATTCCGTCATAAAAGTACAAAACATACTGATATTAAATACCATTTTTTCTAGAAAGAAAGTAGTAAAATTAAGTTATATTCCTATAGGGATCAGAAAGGCGACATTTTTACGAAATCACTTCCAGGACCTTAATTCTTGAACCAGATTAGGTTTAGCTAAGCTGAAGGGCCGCTGCGCCATGGCTCAAAGGCGGCCGCTACAGGCTGCCCGAAAGGGAAGATAAAACTGACCTAATCCGATCAAAGAAAAACCATATCTAAGCTAACCTCAAAGAAAGGGAAAATAAAATTGAATTCACCTAACCAACAGGGCCCTCTCTTACGTGCAGTAATCAATGAAGGGTCGCTGTGCCTAACGAAACAAAAATGATTTATATGGGAAATTTGAAGGTCTGCCTTAGCTCAACTACGGGGAAGATGCGCAATAAGCTGCCCTTAGGAATGTATATATAGCTGGTTTAAGAAGCAAACAAGAATACTCAACAAAGCGAAATTTTAGAATTGAAACTAGCCACCTTTGTATTTTGATATGGCATCTGCACAAACTTTAAGCACACTACTTTATTTTGCAACTCATTACCAACATAGAAAAAATAAGTTTCCGTTCCACATTTAGTTCCAAATGGGAACATTTGGAACTAAATATGCGCGTATGTATACTCGGCATGTGCCGAGGACATAAAAATCTATAGGTACTGAATATACGCCGAGCAAAAGGTTTTTGGCCAACCATAGCACATGCCGGTAATGTTCGGCTGAGAACATTTTATCCCAGTGACCAAGAACATGTCCTTGACTTGAAAAAAAAATGACTCCCATAAGTTAGGCTTATTGCGTTGTAAATGACGTGCCACCGGTGGGGAATGAATTCCCAGAAAAGATTTTTTTTGTTATGTGTTGGCGTTTCGTCCCGGGGTCTACTTTGGACTCGTCAGTAAAGCGTGTTATACCCCTGCCTTATACGCCGACGTGAGAGTTCATAGTTGAAACTGAAGACAAATTCGGCGCAGGAAAGGCGGTGTAACGTTATGAAAAATTTCGACCAGTGCTGCCACCTGTGAGTCGGTGGGTGAAGTTTCGAACTTAGGGGACGAAGTTGTGTTGCTGTTGCTTGAGTGAGATGAGTGACGGAGGATGTGCCAGTGTTGCCGAAAATGCTACCAGGGAGTGATGTGTGTGAGATAATTCCGCCGTGCAGTAAGTGAAGAGAGAGTTTGCTGGATGCTGCGTATGGTGGATGTGAGAGAGATGCTGCTCTGGTAGACTCGTGGCGTTGAAGCAATCCTTAATGTTGCGGCCTTTTTACTCGGAAGATTGCGGGTTATTTTAGTCGAGGGTCACCAATTATAGCGTTGTAAATGATGAACCATGTATGGGAAATGTATTCCCAGAAAAGATTTTTTGCTATTCAGAGAAAACGCCACTGGGACGATCTTAGATCGTTGTAGCGTATGTACGTGGTGTTGGCGTTTCGTCCTGGGGTCTACCTTGGACTTGTCAGTAAGGTGTGGTAGGTCCCTGCCTTATATGCCGGGGTGAGAGTTCATAAATGAAACTTGTATTTGAATACAAATTCGGCGCAGGAAAGGCGGTGTGATATTATGAACAATTTCGACTAATGCTGCCACCTGTTAGTTGGTGAGTGAAGTTTCGGGCTGCCACCTGTGAGTCGGTGGATGAAGTTCCGCCACGATACTCCCCTTCCAGTGACAACGAGAACCGGGGTTGTATGATGGTAAATGAACGAGGCTTTTTTTGCGAACTGAGGGGACGAAATTGTATTGCTGTTGCTTGAACGAGGTGAGTGACGGAGGATGTGCCAGTGTTGCCGACAATGGTGCCAGGGAGTGATGTGTGTGAGATAATTCGGCGGTGCAGTGAGTGAAGAGAGAGTTTGATCGGAAATTAATTTATAGTTAAAAAATAATCAAAAGTTTTTAATTCTGATCCACTCCTGAACCACCCCCTTTATATGCCATTTGTCACCTCAAGTTTCTGTAAAAGTAAAGACATCAAGACGTGTTAAAGACATCTAACTTTTTCTAATAAATACCCTGTATATATGACTTATCTGTTCATATTTTTGCTCCTTGGAATTTATTTCGTGCATTTGGGGATAACATTAAATTTGTCACCTTTCGAACAGGTACTTGGGATGCTGTTAATGCTATGTGGGAATTAATTGTCGTAGATGATGTAGGTTTTCTGGATATCTGTATCGAAGTAGGTATAAGCCATTCACTTATTATTGTCGTCAAGTAGGCGTTGGAAATATGACTTTGATATTTTTATCGTATCTTCTCAACATGTGCTAAAAGGAGATGGGTATAAAAAAATGCAGGTTTCAAAGGTAACTAATGACAAAAATACGTGAATGGTTAATATATACAGACAAACAAAAAAAAACAAATGGATTCCTTAAATTCCGAGTTTCATGAATTTATTTTTTTATGTACTAAACCACAACTTTCCAGAACTTTCTGAGAATGTGCTATAGAGTACATACTATCTAGCACATGCCAAGTATGTGTCAAGTATGTGAATGTTTTCTATGTACTAAACTACTTCTTTCCAGAACATACAGACAGTATCCTATATGGCGTATCTATACTTTCAAGCACATGCTTAGGATGTGTCAAAAATATGAATGTGCTTTTAAGGCTATAAGTGGGTAATCCCTGGAATTACTTGTTACGTCACTTGGGATAAACTATTGCTCATGTTCATGTCCATGTGTAGAAACGACTATTATGATATTATGTATTATATCAGATGATAGCCTATCGATATAAGCTTTTTAAATATTTTATTTGAACTGTATTCTCAAAACAATAAATAAACAAGTCCTCAACTACATCAAACAACTTTCAGGACTAACAACACACTAGATCAGAAGCAAATCAGTCAGTGTGACTTCATATCACTTCAGTGTGAGTGACGCAAAAAAAGATTTCAGAGAAAACCGAGATACTATTAAACTACTATAGCGCCAGTTACCTCATCGTTCATGCCAAGCTGATGTGTAAATGTGTACATGTACTACATGTAAAACAATTGTGGAAGCTTCCATTGCCAATAATACTAGAGACAAGTCATTCATACGCACGCGTTTACAAATCGACTTTACAACTCGCGGTGCTGTGCCTAAACAGTGAACTTTCCGGGCCAAATATAAAATAGATGGTGTCGGTTTCGTTCGTACTGCTTGCATTCTGACAAGGCTACGGTCCGTCTCTTAAACAGCTGATTCTCGCACGTGCGAACCAGCCCTAAAATTTGAGTGATGTAACTCGCTGAAGTATCGGTGGACTGTCACGACAAAATTGACTAGTCATGGATAACATGGACGGTACCGCCGACCTGGAGCAAAGCAAGCGATTTTTGGACGGCAGTACCAATCAAAAAGAACGCTCCGTTCTCGGCTCCGTCATAGTGAAATTCGAGCCCGAGGACGATCACCCTCCCGCAGATGGTGGTACTCGCGCTTGGTTGGTAATGTTAGGGTCATTCTTCTGTAACGGAATTTTGTTCGGAGTCATTAATTCTTACGGAGTTTTGTATAATGTGTATTATCAGAATTTGGTCGTTGAGGGGGTTTCCAATGCGTCTGGCAAAGCAGGTGAGTGGTATTACTTTTTTAGAATTTTTTATACGCAAGCTTTACGTTTAGCTCTTGAAAGAGATGCTTTAATTTTAATTGTAATGATTGAAAAGTGAGATTAAAAAAATGACTCGACAACAGGAAGTATCTGAGGTTTAAACCGCTGCTTAAGTGGCTTTAACTAATCTGCACAAAATGGTCCTACCCAAAATGCCGGTTTGGTTGTTTAGTAACGCTTAAGTTGGCGGGCAAAGTTACCCTCAGAAGATGCTTGGCAGCATTAAAATTTTTTAAGGAAATTTCTGTTAACGTCCATATCCATGGTTCATAAAAAGAATTGAAAAATAACGAAAGTTTCGCTTCTATCCACTGGATTGATGCATTACATCGTGAAACATTACATCGAAGTGGAGATGTCATTTTGTTAATTTTAATTTCTTTAATCGGATGCTGGTGGTTTGCGGGTAAAACTCGTTCTTAGTTAAAAATTGTCTACGTTTCGATTGTAATTTTTTCCATCTTTCTCAGAGCTGTTGCTAAATCTTGAACAAGTTTTTGTCAAAGTTCAAAGCTTAGAAAAAAACCTTGAGGAATATTGAAAAATTACAACTAAAACGTCGGCAATATTCAAGTAAGAACTAATTTCACATTGTCCTATACTCGTGAACCAGCATTTAATCAAATAAGGACGCTAAAAACAAAATAAGGACGGTAATCAAATATAATGAACTTAATTTTTCTTAGACTGGACTAGTAGCATGTAGAGGAAAAAACTCTCTATCTTCTATTGAAATTTTCCGACGTTTTGACTAAATTTAGGCTTCTTCAAGCCATCTTCTATGAAGGGAGATAGTCAGTCATTATATACGAACAGTCCATCTAGAGCCAGGACAGATACTTTATTCAGCCGACTAAACATGCTTCGGTAGTAGGTTGATGTTAAACTCGGTTTAGGTCTAGAGAGACTAATCGTATGTAATGATCGACTATCTCCCTTCATAGAAGATAGCCTTGAAGAAGGCAAAATTTAGTCGAAACGTCGGTATTCTTCAGTAGAAGATAGAGAGTATTTTTTGTCTTCTACCTGCTAACAATCCAATCTAATTTACATTAGGACGCTACTACACTCATTTAACATTAATTTTTCTTCAACAGTTCTATAGAAAATGAAAAATATTTTTCTTACAAAGAAGACCAAATAAATTAGAAAAAAAATGGCGTTCTTCAATGTTCTGATGATATCGGGCATCGCTATATATGCAATATGCCCGGAAAATAAAATGCACCTAGCAAAGGCCCATTGGTTCTCATAAGCCCCCTACCTTCGATCTTGTTCGGTTCAGCTATGTACTTCTAAACTCTATTAGAATTTCCTTCTTCCTGATTGGTCAACCACAACTTCATAACATGGTTACCTTTGCACTGTTTGGTCTCCTCATGATCTTTTTGATTGTCAGTCTTTTCAAAAGTTTTTTCAATGTGTTAGTGGTTTGGTACCCTGTTGAAGTGTTTGTAAAACGTGATATATAGTAGCGTCCTTGGTGATATGGGTAGCAGGTTGAGGACAAAAATACTCTCTATCTTTTGTAAGAATGCCAATGTTTCGATTGTATTGAAGTCTTCTTTAAGGCTTTTATGAAGATGAATAGGGAATAGTTAAACATTCTGAACAGAAATCAAAAGTCAACTGTCGTGTGGACGGTAACAAACAAATAGGTACGGGGGAGAAGGTGCATATTTCGAGCAATTTTCTTAAAAATCTCTTAATGGCGGACCGGATTCGGCACAAAGGCCATCATCAGCGACCAAAAATCTATTGACAAGTAAAGTTGTGGCTATATTGTTAGTTGCCAAAATAGGTTATGTAAAAAAAATAAATTAAAACTTACTCGTCAAAAGGAGGGAAGTAAAGTCGCCCAGGAGCAGCCAACAACACGCAATCAATTTAAAGCTTATAAAGCTATAAAAGAAAATGTAATTGACAATAACGTCCATAAACTCAAAAGAAGACGTGCTTTTGTTTATGTGGTCTGTGATGCGAAGTTTAAGAGAGCGGAATGTGCGGCCCACGTATGATGCCAGGCAGTCATGCCAATTGAGTTTGTAGATGCCACTCTTGAACCAATGTATGAGTTTGCCTAAAGAGTTTTCAATGTGGGATTTTGGAGAGTTCTTTGTTGAATCGGAGATTCTCACATTGGGCCCGCGTCAGTTTGTCGGAGATGAAGGGGATCACAATAAAGCCCCCTGGATCCGCGTCCTATGGTGTACCACCGTAAGCCTGTTTGGAGAGATCTTTCGGTCTGCATTTAGAAATGAGCCTGTCCACCATTTTGGGTTCATATCCATTATTGGAAGCAACTGTTTGATGGTATTCACTTTCTTTTTGAAAATCACTTGCAGACAAGAAGTCTGTGGACATAGCAGCGGAAAACTGCCATTTTGTGTTGGGTGGGGTGCTTAGATGCAGGTGGAATGGCGTGGTCCGTCTGGGTGGGTTTCCGATAGATGGAGAAGTCAAGTGGCGTATGTCTTTGTGAAAGAAGTTTAGAGAGTTTTCATGTTTCAGCTCTAATATAAATTTAATTCTAGGATGGATGTAATAACATATACAGTGCGTTTTTTTTAACGCGCAACGTAGAAGTTTACGTGTTAAATTTTTCATGTCCTGTTGGGTGGGGTTCTATAAGCACAATTGCTATGAAACTTGACGTAAGTAAATTGGGGGTGTTAGCTTTACCTCTATTGGCCGACCAGGTTCAAAAGATTTGGAATAACGCGAAAAACAGCATTTATTTTCTGAAAAATTGTTTTTTTCTCTCCTCGTAGCTATTTTTATTCAACTTTGCATGTTAGGTAAATGTCAAAGGCAGGTAAAATGGCAGGTACTTTTGGCATTTAGAACGTTTTGTCGCTATTATTTCTAAGCTTTTATAACAAGAGAAATAAAACAACTTTATGTAATAAATATATGTAATTATTAATTTTTTACTCTTTGCACTTGAGTTTCCAAAAGTTCCAGATGTGTTTTCTAAAAGTCCCAGATCCGGTGAACATCATAAAAAAAATGGAAATGTGTAAATTTGTCTTGTTAACCATGGTAGTGGTAACATGACTTGGTAGGCACCTGCTCAAAATGAAATCATAATAGTTACGAGGAAAGTAAAAAGACACATTTTTTTGGAAAATAAATTACTTTTTTCTACAAACGTCAAATAATGACGCATTTTACGCTTTCATTTGACAAACGAAAACCTATCCTTTTTTGAGGATCAGAATGTGAGTTTACTTTTCCGCGCGTTGCCCAGGACAGCAAGCGAAAAAGATTTTTTCGCTTGCTGTCAATAGCAACTACCACCACTCAACCAATTATTAAAAACGTCATTGTCACTTTGATTTAAATTTTCAGATTGTGACTTCAGTTATGCTCAGTTGTGATTCACATTATTTGAAATTGATCATTTGCAGAAAAAACGTTGTATGCATTACGAGCAAAAAGTAACTTTTTTGCTCTCGAGTGATCACTCTCCGAGCAAAAAAGTTGTACTTTTCGCTCTTAATACATAAATAACTATTTACCCATTATTCCAAATCTTCAAGACCTAATTGGCCAGTACGGGTAAAGTTAGACCCTTCAGTTTTAATTTTGCCAAGTTTTATAGCTTTGGTGCTAATAGATCACCACTCAGCATGGGTCCGAAAATGTAACATGTAAAATCCTATGTTGCGCGTTTAAAAAACGCACTGTATACATATAAAAATTCTAAATACTAAGCATATCTGTTCCCTGGCTACATGGACTAGTTATAATGGATCACTCGCTATCTCTCTTCGTAAAAGCTAGCCTTGAAAAAGACTACAATTAAGTGCAGTACTAAACATAATCAGGTTTCTAAAAATGGCGTTTTACGGTTGATTTCCAGTTGAACATCATTACCCTCTCTGATAAAGAATAATAGGCGGATGGAAAGACAACAAGCTATTGGTCTCTTCTTGAAGTGTAAAGGTCACAGAAATGGTTCTTCTAGGGTAATTTTATTAATGAGATATAGCACAAAAAGTAAAGCCCTGTGTTGTAATTGTAATTACAAAACAGATTCCACTGCCTCTGATACAAACTGTGGTACCGGGAAAAATTGGAGAAAGTGAGCAAGAAGCAAACCGTTAAAAAAATGACTTGAGGGTGATGATAGATCGTCTCACTTGGAGAAAAAAAAATCCTGTGACAATGAATGAACAATGAACGTCGATTAATGACGTGCCATAGATGGCAGACCCCTTCCTTATACGCCGGGGTGAGAGTTCATAGTTAGAACCTATATTTGAAGACAAATTCGGCGAAGGAAAGGCGGTGTGATGTTATGAAAGATTTCGACTAATGCTGCCAAATATAAGTTGGTGGGTGAAGTTTTGGTGCCGCCACCTGTGAGTCGGTGGATGAAGCTCCACCACAATACTCCCCTCCCAGTGACAACGAGAACGGAGGTTGTATGATGGGAGAGAAGCGCGAGGCTCATTTTTGCGAACTGAGGGCACAAAGTTGTGTTGTTGTTGCTTGAGCGAGGTGAGGGAGGAATGGTACCAAAGAGTGATGTGTGTCAGATGATTCCGAGGTACAGTGAAAAAAGAGACAGTTTGCTGGATGCTGCGTGCGGTAGGTGCGACAGAGATGCCGCTTTGGTAGTCTCGTGGCGCTGAAGCGATCCTTCTTACGGCCTTGTGCTCAAAAGATTGCGTGTTGCTTTTGTCGAGGGTCACCAATTATGGTGTCGAAAATGATGAGCCATAGCATATAGCCTATGTATGTGTTGTTGGCGTTTCATCCCGGTGTCTACCTTGGACTCGCCAATAAGGCGTGGTAGACCCCTGCCTTATACGCCGGGATGAGAGTTCATAGTTGGAACCTTTATTTGAAGACAAATTCGGCAAAGGAAAGGTGGTGTGATGTTATGAAAGTTTTGACTAATGCTGCCACCTGTGAGAAAATGGATGAAGTTCCGCCACAACGCTTGTGAAATTGCCAACGTTTCGACTCTTATTGAGGTCGACTCAAGCACTAAGAAAAAACGTAACTTTCGGAAGATTTTCGGAAACTTTCCCGATTCGAAATATTTCCAGTTTTGCCCAACCCTAATTAATTTTGCATTTCCACCTATTTTCTTATTCTTACATTTACTTTCTCCTATTTTAGAAAAGTTAGCTTGATTGTTGGAAAGTCCTTGGTCCTATTGGGAAGTTTTCGGGCTTCGGAAACTTTCCAATATCGAAATTTTCCGGGAAGGTAACAAACGACTCGAAGAATGTTTCCCAAACTATTTTAAGAGGTGGCAGTAGATTTGTCTTATTTAATTTTGGTCTCCAATCGGAGTAATTAAGATAAATCATTATTTGACATTGAAATGTTTTTCGTATCTTCCAAACACGTGCAAAAATTATATAAATGGTGTAAAATGCATGTTTCCCTAACCTATTCCTTTAGAAATAATAAATAGAAAGAGATCATGAAGTTTATTAGGTCGTTGAGACGTTGATTACAACTAACTCAACTAGTAAGACAAAACAAACTTTTCCCATTCTGAAAATTTTCCCTTTTGCCCAACCCTAATTGTTTTTGCATTTCCACCTATTTTCTATCATTTATATGTATTTTCTTACATTTCTTTTCGCTGGTTGTCGTTTTATATATTGCTGTTTTACCTTACTTTACTTTTCGTAAGCATCTCGTATTATAGATTATAATAACACATCAATTTTTCATGTTTCATGAGAACCAGGAAGTGAACAAAAACAGATAATATGACTCGTGTGGTCTGTGATTGAAATTAATCCACTTTGAGTACTTGATATTAGTTTTCGTGTTTTAATTAACAACCACTGGACGTCTTAGTAACTATTCGCAGGAAGGACTTTCGTTTTTGTTTTACCTGTAAATCAAGAAGAGAAAAAAATACTTGCTTGCAATTTTACGTTTGAAAGTTGGGTCAGTACGAATATGTAAAAGTAAAACCAAATAGACAAGATTTGAAATCTCTCAGACTCAAGTTTTAAAGCGAAAATTTATGGAACTGCAAAGCTGGTTTCCATCGAAGACAGTTTTCAAGTTCACCAACTGAAAGGAAAAAATTATATTTTCTCGTGACACTTAACATGACTCAACAGACAACAAGATTTGGGACAGATTATGTAACAAAGCAAAAGCAAGGATGTAACTTAATTACACAAAGTGCCGCAGTTCTTTGTCGTCCGCTTTTTAAGTCTTATTAATTTGGCCTAATTAGGTAATTAAGACCGAGCTTTTGCCTCTTGTTAATTAATTAAAGAAGCGTCTAGACGTTCATTTGTTCTAATACGAGAGTAGTAAAAAGCAAATTGAACAACGTTTCGACACGTGTTCTCCTATGTTAAGAACAAGAAATTCAGCTATTATTATACAGGGTATTTTAGAATAACATGTCCATATTTAAGAAACTGAATCCAGGCAAGGTTTTTAAAAGAAAGTTGATATGAACATAGGTTTTTATCTCTCTATCCGAAATACAGAGGGATACCGATACAAAAATTTTTTTTATCACACTGTTTAAGGTTTTTACTTTGCGAAAATACACTTTTTTTACTAAAAATGCGAAAAATATTCCAAAGATATATTTTACAAAAATAAGCAATAGTATTAAACTAATTTTTCGCCCACCATATTTTAACAAAATATTTTAAGCAAAACTTGATTTATTAGAAAAAAAAATTGAAATAAAAAAAATCTTTTCTTAAACATTATCACTTTCTTAAATTTGGACACACTATTCTATATACCCTGTACTTAAAAATGCCTTTTTCAACATTTCTCCAATTTTATACCATTTAATAGTATTTATAAATAGAGGCTATTCATTTGAAAACGTCATTCATTTGGCTGTGAAGTGTCAAAAGAAAAGGATGAAAGAACAAAAGTCCATTAACTCTGATTATGTTATCCTTTTCTGTCAAAAATTCATGGCCTTCTAGATGACGTTTTCTAATGAACATTGGGTACTTCTATGGGTTTTGTATAATATAGTTCCTAGATTTTACTAAAAAATTATGTAAAATGACTGTCTATGAATTTAGATTTTTGTGGATGAGAGAACCTGGAGTAATCTTTTTATTTGCTCATTATCGAAGATTCGCTTTTAAGATACCTAATAAATGCCTATAAATATCAATTGGAGAGTCCAAAAGAAACAAATGGATATGAAACGTGCATACATCGGAATTTTAAAGTGTATTTTTAGAACTGTTTTGTTAGAAAAATTCTAAATTTACCTTTGACCTTAGACAACCACGTTTCTGAAGCGTTCGTTATTCATTAGGAAGTTATGCCAATGGGAATCTAGATTCCTATTGCTACATGGCGATATAAAATCATAGATGACTAAAGACATTTTGCAAGTTTAAAAGTAGGTGGAACTGAAGCAATATTTGTAAATTTTGTTTATAGATTCGACAATAAACAAGCTTCAGATTCGGTAGTTTAAAAAAGCGGTAACTAAAATTACGTATTTAGGTACTCTTATAAAAAATATAGTCCGCATCAATAGTCATAAAGTCAGAAATACTCAAACTAGTAACTTCATGTTACAGAACTTTTAGATATAGAGAGCAAAACCGGAAATTTTCAGTGATTTTTTAAATCAATGCCTATTTAAGCCAGAAAACAGCTTCAGTCTTGGAGGATTAAATAGCTCCTAAGAACTAAAATAACTAATTTACTCCTATGGAACCTGGTCCCTATCTAAAACTATAGTCAGCATTACGCAATCTAATAACTTTAAGTTGCAAGTTTGAACCGTACATTTTTGGTGTTTTTTTTTTAATCGACGTTGATTTACGTCAGAAAGTGATGTTCAAACTTAAAATATTAAAACAATTCTAAGAACTGAAATAATGCATCTAAACCTAAAAAAACTAATCTGTATCAAAAACTAGACTCAGCAATACGCAATTATTAACAAATCAATTAAGTCAGGATAACGGAATTTATTAATTTCAAGATGCTAAACTAAACGGTACATTTCTGGCGATTTTTTAAGTCGATATGAATTTAATCCAGACTACGAGCACCAATACGCATTTTTAACTTCACACTTCAGAACTAAACGTAAACGTAAATTTTCAGTGATTTTTTGAACCAATGACCTTATAAGCCCAAAAACATTTAAATTTTAAATAGATTTTAAGAAACGAAATAACACATTGACTCCTAGTCAATGCCTAAGTTACAAAGTTACCAACCAGAAACTTGAACTTTCGATGATTTTTTAAATCATTTTGCTCATTTAATCCGCAAAATAAAGTTTACTATTGTTAGTTCAGGTTATCTATCAAATCAATCCATGAACTTCAAGTTATAGAACAAAATCGTGAAAATTCAGTGATTGCTTAAACAGTGTTTAAGGCAGAAAACGAGTTTATTTCTTTATGGAAACTCGTCCATATCAAAAACTAAAGTCAGCAATTCGCAATCCTATAACTTCAATAAGTTTCAAAAATTAACCGTAAATGTTTAGTTAATTATTGAAAAAATGTCCATTTAAACAGAAATATGAGTTTTAGATCTGTATGTTAAAAAATCTGTGGACTAAAATAACGCATTTATTTCTTTAAAAACTAGTTTCTGACTTGAATATAAAAAAAATCTATGGACTAAAATAACGCATTTATTCCTAGGGAAACTAGTCCGTATCAAAATCTAAAAGCTGCAATTCGCAATCATATACCTTTAAGATACAGAACTATATTGTTTCCAGCTGTAATTCAGAAAGTAGCAAGTGTAATTCAGAACACATCAAGTGTATTTCAGAATAGTCAAATGTAATTCAGAAACCGTCAATTGTAATTCAGAATAGTCAATAGTAAATAAAAAACCGTCACTTCTAATTCAGAATAGTCAACTGTAATTCGGAAAGCATCAAGTGTAATTCGGAATAGTCAAGTGTGAACATCACGTGAAAACATCAAATGTAATTCAGAAAACATCAAATGTAATTCAGAAAGGCTCAAGTGTAATTTGGAAATTATCAAGTGCAACTCAGGAAGCATCAAGTACAGGGTGTCTCATTTTCGAAGGTTTTTGATTGTATCTCTGTTAAAAATATTGAAGTTAGAAAGGTGCGGTTCACGCTCACATGCACAACCTGGGCTTCTTTTTGAAACAAGAGATGCCGTTGACAGATTTGACGCCGCCATTTTGCATTCAATTTCAATAGATACAGAGTGATTTTGAAAACTCTGCATTTTGGAACACCCTCGTATCTCGGCCAGTAGTAAAGATAGAAGTAAAGTAAAAAAAGGCGATTATAGAACTTTCTGAGTAGAACTTGATGGCGTAGCTAGCTTTGGAATAATTTCGCCGCAAGAGATATTTAGAATCGCATCGACAAGAGCTTTTCAAAAAACTTTTTTTAATTATTACTTAGCCACTATTTGCAGATGAAAATTAGGTTGAAGCAACTGGATGCTACGTCATAAACTCACTTTTTATGAAACTAAAAAGATAAACGAGTTTCCAAATTGCAGTATTTTTAAAATCACCCTGTATTCTACGAATGCAAAATAGCTGTGTTAAATCTGTCAACGGCATCTTTTGTTTCAAAAAGAATCCCAAGTTGTGGATGTGAGCTTGAATCGCACCTTCCAAACTTTAATATTAACAGAGATACAAACAAAAATCTTCGAAAATCAGAGACACCCTGTACTTAATGCTTTCTGAGTTATACCTCCTAATTTCCAAATTACACTTGGTGCTTTTCGAATTACAGTTGACTATTCTGAATTAAAAGTGACGGTTTCTGAATTACACTTGACTATTCTGAATTACAGTTGGAGAAGAAATGGAGTAGATCATGAATTTTCAACGAATTTTTAAACCAATGTCCGTTTAAGCCAGAAAACGAGTTTATTGTATGTTAAAAACATTCTAAGGACTAAAAATCGAATTATTCCTATAGAAACTCATCCGTACCAAAAATTAAAGTCAGCTATTTGTAATCCTAAAACTTCAAGTTACAAAACAACGTTAATTTAAGCCAAAAAGCGTGTTTCTTACTTGCATGTTAAAAAAATGTCTAAGAACTAAAACAACGCATTGTATCCTCTGAAAACTAGACCGTATCAAAAGTCAGCCATATGCAATGTTATACCTTCAACTTAAGGAACTAAACCATGAACTTTCAGTGATTTTTTAAATTCATGTCAATTTTAGCCACGAAACAAGCTTCTTACTAGTAAGTCCAGGGTGTTAAAGTAAATAAGTTAGAAACTTCTAGGGTACACTCGTCTCACTGAATGATGGAAAAAATCTAAATAGCACAATGTCAATAAATATCCCATTTCCATAATACAGGGAGCTAAAACTTTAATAATTTATTTCTTTGAAATAGTGTAAGAAAAACAAACATTTTTATCAAAATTTTGGACCAAGTGGTTTTTTTTAGATGAAAAGGGATTAGAAGCTTAAATTTCGTAGTATTTTTTAATTCACGTTGTAGGGGGCCCCGTGTCAATGTTTCGCAAATACGTTTATGTGATCGAAACATTGCGTAATTAGTTTTTTTGTAAAAATCTGGATTTATGAGATATTTATTATGTATAATAAAGTACACCATATTTCAATTTGTAAAATCGTTTTTGACTTACTTATTTCACTGAATACAAGTTCAAATGTAACGCTTGGATTAAATATTGATAGTAAAGTGGTGGTAGTATCGACGGAGCTGCTGGAAACTTTCAGTTCTTAATTTTGATTAAAATGTTTGTTGGTTTAACGCCCTTAATTTATATTTCTTGCACTATTTATTGAAAGTACCCTCACAATTTTTAACATTTTTACATTAACACTTTGTATAACTTGAAGCATATTTAATAAGTTGTCAAATGAATATTGCAACCATGAAACCATCCATCTAAGTAGAGTAGATTTTAGGGATACATAATCTTACACGTTTCTTGTTTCAGCTTTGGCAGGATCCCTGGCCATGGGAATGACCTTCTTCATATCCCCAGTGTCAGGCATCCTCACCGACTACATAGGCATCCGAAAAACTACTTTCTTCGGAGGTCTAATAGCGTCCTGCGGCATGCTTCTGTCCTCCTTCTGCACGCATAACGTGACGTTGTTTTGCATCACCTTTGGCATTATGTACGGTCTTGGAGGAGCTTTGGCATACACTCCCTCCCTAGCGGTGCTGGGTCACTATTTCAAGAAGCATTTAGGAAGAGTGAATGGCATAGTGACTGCTGGAAGTTCCGTCTTTACCATCACCATGCCGTATGTGCTGCAAGCCCTCCTGAACAGCTATGGGTTGGTTTGGACGTTACGAGCGTTGGCAGTTTTCGCCAGCTTAATAATGGCTGTTGCTGTGCTCTTCAAGCCGGTAAAAAAGTCGATTTCTATTAGAAAAGTGTCCGTCAAAGATGTGTTCAACACATCGGTGTTGACTAATGTTAAATACATTATATGGACTTGCGTGATTGGGCTTTGCCTCTTCGGATATTTCGTGCCTTATGTTTACATGATCAACTTTGTGAAGGAAAATTTTAGCGGTAATGTAGACAAAAACCTGCCAGTGCTTTGTATTGGAGTGACCTCTGGTGTTAGTAGATTAGTGTTCGGTTATCTAGTGGACAGGACGAATGTGAACAAAATTTTCTTGCAGCAACTAGCATTTTTGACTCTAGGAATCCTCACGATTCTCCTAGCCTATTCCGTTAACGCGTTTCCATTACTTTTATTTATATGTTTAGGGATGGGCGTCACTGACGGATGCTTTATCAGTCTCTTAGGTCCCATTGCATTTGAACTCTGCGGCAGAGATGGAGGAGCCCAAGCCATCGGATTCCTACTGGGCGTAGCCAGCATTCCCCTTACCTTGGGACCGTATGTGGCAGGCTTGATATATGACCACCAGAAGGACTACACCCTGCCATTCCTACTAGCTGGCCTGAATCCTACCCTGGCCTCGTTTGGAATGATGGCCATAAGATGCGTCAAAAAGAAAGAGTCGAGGAGGGCCGAGGTTCAGCAACCGGCACTGGGCTCGAATAAGGAAAATCCTTCAAAGACGGGTAAGTTGATCATCAGTCGTCAGATGTCTAAAACCGTTCCTTATAGTGATAGTGACAAACTGAATTCTTTTAAAGACAGAAATTTGAGGTGCTATAATTATTCAATTTTGTAGATATGGTCAAAGTTTAATTTGACTTGTTTTAAGTTCTCAACGATGGTTTAGAGTGTCCGGTCAATGACTTAGAAGGTATGGACAAAGCAAACAAGTAGCCATATTTCCCTAAAATTGATTCCATTTTTGTTCCTCGGCCTAGTTCCTTGGCCGCTTTTTGCGATGTTTGTATGTGTAATTATAAAATTGTTATTTTGAACTATTTGACGCACAGGATCATGTGACTTCCTCCTTAGTTCGGCGCCATTTTGGAATGTCCCATTACTAAATACTAAGTAGCTCTGTCCAAATCGCTTACGTGATTGATCCAGGAGTAACAGAAAGTTTAAACATCCGGCAATTGTGCTTTGCTTTGTCAAATATTTAATCTTGACAAAAAAGCAGCGCAGTGTTGTCATTTCATATTACAGGGTAAATGTAGGTACCGTCCATTTCAAATAGATATTTATCTAGTAGGCTGAAGAATTGACAAATGTATACTTCTTTTTCAGATTTCAGGAATCTTCTTGTAAGATGTTTCCTCTTTTCGCCAGAGGTGCTTGTAAGGGCGTTCTACCGTGGTCGTTTGTGAGCTTTTGGGGTATAACCTAAATAATATAATCACCAAGGTCTTGCATTTCAAAAATACATTTCAAGTCTTGTTTCAGGTTTTCAACTTCTTGCTCACTATCGCTTATGATCAATATGTTATCCACATACAGAAGTAGCCATATCATTTCTTCCTTAATATATTTAACGTACAGGCATGGGTCATTGCTTAATATAACAATTTTTTTTAAGTCAAGTCCGTCAAACTTCTTGATCCAGCAACACGGGGCTTGCTTAAGTCTTTATAAGGTTTTGTTAACTCTACAATCCCACAGTTTTGAAAACCTTGTGGGATTGACATGAAAATGTCTTCATTACCACACAGACATGCAGACTTGACATTCAGTTGATGAAAACTTCAATTTTTGTAATTGGCGTCAGCCAATAATGCTCCAAATGTAGTCAACCGGGCTACTGGTGCATACGTCTCAGTGTAACTAAACCCTTCTTCCTGCATAAAGCCCTTCGCTACAAGTTGCGCCTTGTATTTGGATCACTTGTATCCTTTATTCTAAAAACCCATCAGGTCTCGACATTGCATCCTTAAAGCTTGCTGGAACTTCATGTATGATTGTTGACATTCAAGGCCAGGTGTTCCAGATCATCACTTTCAAAATATTCCTTCAAATACTTAGGTGTCTTTTTTCATTCTTGAGCTCCTCCTATTTTTGCCTCCTATTTTGCAATATCTTTTTCATCTAGATCTTTATTAGGATTTTGAGAATTTTCTTCTTTAGGTATATTTTTTTCCACCTGATCTGGAACATGGATTAACGCAATTCGAGAGTCAACTTTATGTCGAATGTTTTTAATAATTTTTATCTCATCAAACAATACATACATTTGCAATGATGATTTTTTCTCTTGTTATGTCCCCCAGTCTATATCCAAAGTCCGTGTAGCAAACCATTAAGTTTAGTTCTCCTTTGGACAATGTGCTCCCGTTCGCTGAACAGAGTGTTCACGGCGAGCGTGGCACTGGGACACGTCCCGAAGGCGTGGAGATCCGCGAACGCGGTCTTCATACCAAAAGCTGGAGAAAGTGACTACAATGTCGCTAAATCGTTTAAACCCATAAGTTTGACATGCTTTCTAATGAAAACGTTAGAAAAGATAGTCCAGGTGGAAGAAAGATTTCCAGGCGGAGGTGTTTGCAATACTCGAAGTAGCCACACGACCAGAAGACAAACAAGGAGCAGAACAGAACATATTCAGTACTACTCCGACAGTCAGGCGACCCTGCGAGCGATCTGTAGGAACAGAACGAGTTCAAAGCTCGTTCAGGACGGCAGCGATGCTCTAGAGTCATTGGCAGAAACAAAAATGATAACTCTGGGATGGGTTCCTTGACATAGGGGCATTGAGAAAAACGACGAGCACGCCGATGAATCGGCCAAGCGTGGTTCCCAGACGTGCTTTACTAGACGGGAGCCATGTCTAGAAGTAGGCAATGGGTACGTCTGGCACATTCTAAATGAATGGGCATGTCCGAGTACAAGGGCAAACTAGACACAGTCAGGATTATGTAGACAGACCAAGGAAATCTACCCTAACCCGAATAGATCCAAGACCCCGTGGCTACTTGGGAGAAGTCGGCAGTGCCTGGGAGACCTTATAGGAATTCTTACTGGCCGCTGCAGCCTAAACCAGACACACGCACCTTCTAGGGATGGTGGACAGTCCACTCTGCATCCACTGTGGAGCATAGGAAGAGTCGTCATACCACTTTCTGGAAATGTTCTACAGGTGGGCGCGATTGCGTCACAGGATACTGGGAACCGCTTTCTTCCATCGAGAGGAGCTTCCGACTCTGATATGAGACGGGGTACTCTATCCTATCTCTACTAACAGAGTAGGGATAGGTGGATTGAGGGACTGTGAAAAGGCTCTTTAAGGCCTAGTCGCAAGGATTCGGCCCGCCCAATGTCTAGTACTACTACTACTACTACTACTACTTAGTTCTCCTTTACAGTCAAATTTATTTCCTTGTTTTGGCTCAGATATATGGCTACAAGTAACATAACCATACAGCCTCAAGTTTTTACCTAGTGGTTAAAGTTTTTACCATCAAATGGCTGATTTCCAAATTTATCACCTACACTGTTTGCGCATACCATAGTTCATTTTTATGGACGACAACATTACTGTATACTGCGACACCAGAGTAATATTTACCGCCTTTTTGGTAAACGTGCTGTTGGGCTAATTTGAGTACAAATTCGTGTCTGTCGATGTAGTTGTTGTCGATATCGAATACCTTTCTATTAAAGCAGATATTTATCCATCTGGACGAAAAAGATAAAATATTTAAAATTAAGTTTTTCTTTAAATCTTTAAACAATAGTGTGGAAAAAAAATGTTTTTATTAAATTAATGTAAAATAAACTTTAAACTGACACTGCAAAAAAAATTATTTTTTTTTCATCATTTATTGATACAAGCCTACCGCCAAAGTTCACAACATGATCCCATTAACACTCTCTATTTCTATTTTTTACTGTGGAAAAGGTATTTAGTATTTGGTAATTGTAATTTGCAATACTGCAAAGTATTTTGCCTAGTTCTGATACCAAACAAGCATGAAATTGTACTCTGCTGGAAATTATTTATGTTACATGTCTTATTATCACATATTGCATTAATTAAATTCTAAGAAAAATTTCTAGAATTGAATATACAATAAATGCCTAACAGTTTTTTTTATCAAATGAATGAATTCATGCGGACACGTATTGAACTATTCCGCAGAAATAAGTGCATTCGAACGAAAAAAGGAAAAATATGTTTGGCGACCTGACGACAAGTGTTTCTGCTTATTGGTTTTACAACGCAAGTTGTGAGCATTGAAAGACTCGACGATGATGAGCACACGAAAATACTCAGAATATCTTGGGCCGATTTCGTCCATGTCTTATGAACTACATCCATGGCCGGGTGAATCATAGCAGGTGTCTAGGAGGTAAAGCTGCTGCGGATATTCCTTCTGAATTAATACCCGAAATGGGAAAACTTTGGAATATTTGCACAAAAGGCTAAACTGATACCTGCCCGTGTCTACAAATATAACTTGACATTTTGTTCAACTGACATTTTATCAGAGACAGACGTGTTTTTTTGTATGACATCACAATTTATGACGTAATATTTAACCCTCGCTGAACAGAGATATGTGCTATTCTATCAATGTAAATATGTCATTTTTAGAGTCTACAAAATAAATATTTATTTGAAATGGACTATAGCACAACACTAATCGTTGCTATCTATAAATTGAAAAGAGGTGTAAGTAAATTACCGAAATTTAAAGAACACTATTTACATACTACGTTAACCCGAATTTAACAAAAAAAAAGGGATATCAAGGATGTGAACGTTTTAAGAGGTAATTTCTGTATTTTGTATTACTAGATTATTATTAAACTTTGATTCTATTTTTAAGAATATTTTCAAAAAATATTTTTCATATAAGTACAGTTTTGAAGGGAAAACAATTTTGAAAACTGCATACGTTAAGAAACCTTATTCTAGGCTGAGATCAATACCAGTGCTGTTGATTTAAAGACAGTTATTATTATTATTGTGGCAATTTTTCAGAACGTATCTATATTGAATCTTTATAAATAGAATTAAATTTAACTGAAAAAAGAGAGTCAAGAAGAGAAAATTATGTCTGTTCATTTAGATTAATTTGTAATATCAATTTTCGAGAATAGAGTGCAGGTATACTTGAGAAGAAAAACATTTTTTGTAAATCTTATCGTTAGATAACTCTACCGTTCACTAATTGATGTTAAAAAAAAACAAAATTCTTTATATAAAGATAACGATAATTGACTTATGACGACAACAATAACAAACACTTGAGAATGGTGTAGTTTTCGCCAGACGTAATAAAGTTCCATATTATATCTATTGGGTTCGAGCATATTATCTATTGATCCTGAAAACTTCGAAGAATACGTCATTGAGCAAAAAAAGTACGTAAATATTGCGAACAAACAAGTCAATTAGAAGGTTAACAGAATTACTATATTGCCGGTAATAGCTATTTACGTTATAAGTCCGTTAAATATAGTTTTACAGTAGGAGTAAGATGTTTCCGGACGAGGCGCTAGCCGAGTCTGGAATTTCGAAACGACTACTGTAACACGTTACCGGACGTATGATGTACAACATTTTACTTCATACTTATTAAAAACAGGAAAAAATTAATTTTATGCGCGGCGAATATATTTTTATTTCATACTGTCCGGTATATACGTCCTACATGCATACATTTGAGTCCGGTAAATAGAACTTTAGCGGACAAGTCCGGTAAAAGTTGCTAGGCAACCGATGCTAGAGAGCTACCGTCGAATATAAAATATAACGTTACTTAAATTTGATTAAGACTTTGTCAAATGCTCAGTTGGCGACGTCAAAGTTTGTGCGCAGTAGTTACGACGTTTGATATTACTTGTCATTGAATCAAACCATTAAATCAAATCAACCATCATTTCCTGATATTTGAAACAAGCTTTTAAATTCCCAATGCCCAGCAGAACCGACTTATTTCAAAGTACTACACGTATTCGAAGAAACACACGCACATTGTTGATGATTTAATGCTCACGACTCCATCATTTTCCCGATTAGGAAAAGACTTCTCAAAGGAATTTGAGAAACATCTATTAGTCGTTAATTTTATAATTATATTATATGTATAATAAATAATTTTAATAACAAATAATTTGCGATAATAAAGTGGCGACATATTTTCAAAAGTTTAGTTTGGGACCATAAATAACGTAACTTTAAATCATTATGCTATAGCTCTCGAAATATGAATTTTATTTGAAAATGTCAATAAATCTAACTTTTACGTAATCATTTTTTAATTTTTTTTTTAAATTTCTAAATTATAAAAACAGTATGAATTAAAATATTGTACGATACACGTCCATTAGGTGTTGTTACAGTACCCTTATAACTTTCGAGACGTGCCTCGTCCGTAAAAACCTCGTATTGTAACAAGTCACCTAATGGACTTGTGACGTAAATTACTATTGAGAAATCCGGTATAGTTTCATTAAGGTATCCTGTACCGGAATCGGTCAAGGTACCGGTACAGGATACCTTGGGTACAATGGATTTATTGAATACCAGCACAGGATATACTCAATAAATCCATTGTACCCAAGTGGTGACTTGTTACAGTACGAGATTTTTACGAAAGAGGGGACGTAAGAAGCCGAGTACGGCAACAACACCTAATGGACTTGTATCGTACAATATTTTATTTCATACTGTGTTTATGATTTAGAAATTAAATGAAAAAATGAGCCCGTAAGAATTAGATTTATTGACATTTGGCGGTGTCAGTATTGTTGTCACTCAAAATTCATAATTTGAGAGTTATACCATAATGATTTAAAGTTACGCTATTTATGGTATCAAAATAAACTTTTGAAAATAGCAGCCACTAGTTTTAAAACTATATCATCACAAATTATTCTTTATTAAAATTATTACTACATACGTGTAATAGCTGTTTCTCAAATTCCTTCGAGAAGTCTTTTCCTAATAGGGAAAATGATGGAGACGTCAGCATTAAATCATCAACAATGTGCTTGTGTTTCTTCAAATATATGTAGTATTTTGAAATAAGTCGGTTCTGCTGGGCATTGGGGAGATTTTTGAATTTCACTGAAAAACTTAGAGGCTCGTTTCGAATATCAGGAAATGATGGTTGATTTGATTTTACGGTTCGATTTAATGACAAGTAATATCGAGCGTGGTAACTACTACGCACCAATTTCGATGTCGCCAACTGAGCATTTGACAAAATCTTAATGTAACGTAATATAATATATTAGACGGTAGCTCCTTAGCATCGGTTGTCTAGCAACCTTTACCGGATTTGTCCGGTAAAGTTCCATTTACCGGACTCAAATCGATGCATGTAGGACGTATATACCGGACAGTATTAAATAAAATTTCTTTACGATATCCAGTCCTGTAAAAATCTATTTACCGGGTTAAAGTCAAGTACATAAAAGTGTTCTAAATGATTCAGTATAAAGTAAAATTTCTTGGAGGTGTTCAATAATTCACGCATAAGAAGTTGTTGGTACTTATTAATATTAAATTATATTATACTGATTTAATATGTTACCTGTGTATATGTTTCATAGTGATTAATTTTTGAAATATATCTTTAAAGTTTTAAGTAAAAATGCCTTTTTTTTGTTAATCAATATCCATTATTACTCACCACTATTTCTATTTTATTCTAATGATTGCAAAATTTCAAAAACTTGAACTTTACGGAAAGTTTCTTCAGTGAAGATAATGTATCATATTTTTACAATAACAACAATAATGTCTCTGATGAGTATTTTAACGAGTAAACAAAAGAACGATTATTTCATTTTACATAACTAATCAGCTGTTGGACTTCACCAGCAGCTTTTTATTTTTCAGTTAATCTTATAGTAAGTTCGAGCGTTATCTCAGTTCAAGGCCCTGTATATCCATTAACTTGCTGATTTTTTATTAAAAAGAGGTAAACATTTTAGTCACATGGTTTACACGTATTTAAACGCTGGAATGATTTGGGTGTTCTGGACGTTGGTGGTCATTAGCCTAAAAAACTACTAAAATCGAACCACTCACCTACTAACTCGCACTTTGCTCGTATGATTTAACTGATCGATGGGGTCGTTTGCTTGCCGGGGGTCTTTTGCAAAATAACAACTAAAAAGCATGTTTTGTTTGTTTCAGAAACCGAGGGGACTTAGCAACAATTGGGCGACGATATGGTGCCTTTATCAAGGCCGGGTCAAAAGTTTTAACTCGGTCAAGTTCGGCATTCTCGAATTAGAAATGAGGCTGATTGTTTGTTAAAGACACTAATTTTAGAATTTATTTGCTCAAAAAATTACTATTTTTGTATTATGTAATAAGAATTGTTTGTTGACTGCTAGAATGAAGATTGATGCAATAGTATTCATACCTAGATTCATGTTTAAATTACAACCTTGGTATGTTTTGCATTCTGTACGTATAAATTTTTTCAATTTTCTTATTTAGATTCTTTTTATATTTTTTAATTACTAGTTTGAATTTAAATGACAATATTTGTTGTTTCCTATTTATTTTATGTCTGTACTTATGTATTATTTATATTTTATTATTGTGTATTATCCGTTTATTTAGACAATTAAGAGAGGTAATTTGTTGTCTCTATAAGTTTTCAATTTTTCACTAACTGCGCTGATCATTGAACATAACATCTTCAAAAGAAGAAGAATTCTTAAACATTTTTTTGTTTAGTTATCTTTAATACGTATAATTTGTTTTTTTCAGGACGAATAAAGATTTTGATAGATAAACCTCGTCAAATTTCGTTTCAAGTTTTCTTTTAAAAATTTATTTAAAGCGGGAAGGTTTTGACCAGTAAAGCTTTTTTATTTACTTATTATATTCGTTTCTCTTTTTACAGATTTTAGTCGCGTCAAAATGCCTTTGTTTTACTTATACTTTAGTCCCTGATGATATGTATTTGCACAATTCTCCTAAAGAGTTTCCTTTAAGTTAAAAAAAATCTTGATAAGGGATGTGCTTACACAAATGCCGTGGCATATCAACGTTGACAACATTATTGGTTGGTCTAGAAAAACGCTTCAAGAATAATGTAATACATGTAGTTTGATTTGTACCAGAGGAATAAGACAAAACTCGTTGTTCGCTTGGCCTACAGCTTTTACATGGTTTCATCCAAGTGCCACTTTCGATCATCCTATACCTATGTTAATGTTCCTTTCACATTATTAGCTATTGTCATTGTGTAAAAATTGAAGAAGGTAAATAGTGACCAGAGCAATTTAAAGTTTCAAAAGAAGTTAAAATATATGCTTGTCAAAAAGATGTTTCATCCGTTTTAAAGTAGGTAACTCATGTAGGAAATAGCTATTCCATAGTTCTATCCTGACAATGCTAAATCCAGTAAAATTCACATTATCCAAGCATATTTACCTACCACTGACCCACCAGACGAGGATGTTGAAGAGATATATAATATAATTGAGGCAGTAACCCAGCAAATACCCTCTAAGGAGCCTTTGATATTGATGAGCGATTTTAACGCTAAAATTGGCAGTACAGAAAATGACGAGCACCTACGTTGCGCCGTGGGCAAACACGGGCTAGGAGTCAGAAACGATAGAGGAGAAAGAGTAATCCAGTTCGCTGTAGACAATAACTTCACAGTGATGAATACAGTATTTAAGCACCATCCTTACCGACTCTCAACATTGGTGTCTCCAAACAAGCAGTATAAAAACCAAATAGATTAAGCTCTAATTAAACAGCGATGGAGATTATCGATATACAGCATAAAAGCAAAACCAGATGCAGATTGCAGTTCCGACCACTAACTGCTGAAGGGCTATCTAACTCTAAAACTTGCAAAAAAGAAAATCACTATAAAATCCTACAAGAATCACATGCTCCGATCCCACTCAGCCGCAGAGACTGCTTAGCCTAAGCAACATACCACTGACAACTGGAGACCTCAACAATCGTGGGTCATGACAAGAGACTGGATTAAACACAGCACAATTAACTGACGTAAAATCAAAACCTCGGTCACACTGGATGACTGATGAAACCTTACGACTTATAGAACACAGAAGATGTCTACGAAACTCAAATCTAAACGGGAAAGTGGAACAACTACTACAAATTAATTTGGAAATTAGAAAATCCTGTCTACAAGATAAAAATAAAAAATAAATGACATATGCAGAGAATTAGAACAACACGCTGACTGCAACGAATGCAGAGAATTGTTTAGTAAGGTCAGATACCTCTCACGCGAATTCACTTTATGAACACAAATAATCCAGGATGAATTCGGTTCGGTATGCTGCAACAAACACTATAGAAATTGCTGAGATATGGAGACGCTACTGCTGTTGGCTGTTCAGTGGTAAGACTAATAATGAAACAAACGCTGCCGTTTCGGAAGACTTTCAGAAAGAACCGGACATACTTCGAGCTGAAGTAGAGAGAAATATTAAAAAACTGAAGAATAGAAAGGCTCCTGGAGTGGATGCTATAACAGCTGAAGTAGTAAAGGCAATGGGTGAGATTGACATCAACATCATACACGCACTCTGCAAAGAAATCTGGCAGACCGGCAAATGGCCGAATGAGTGCTGCCAGTCCATCTTGGTCCCAATTTGCAAGAAGGGGTCGCCATTAGAGTGCGGAAACTATAGAACAATTGCATTAATTCCGCATGCCAGCAAAATATTTCTCACTATTCTCAATGAGCATCTAAAACCATTCTTTCTACCACAAATATCTGATGAACAAAAAAGGATTTGTACCGAGAAAGGGCACTAAAGAACAAATTTTAAATGTTCGTCAACTAACCGAAAAAGCACGCGAATTTAACGTAGAGATGTGCCTACGCTTTGTCGATCATTCAAAGGCTTTTGATACTATTGCTTGAGAGTCGCTATGGACTATTCTTCTCAAAATGGGAACTCCTCCCCACCTTGTCCATTTAATAAAACAATTGTATGAAGGAAACACAGCTGAAGTGAGGGTGAGTAACACATATTCTGAGAGTTTCTCAACTAAAGCGGGAGTAAGACAAGGATATATTTTAGAGAGAAGAACATATGTGGCGAATACATCATGCGTAAAGTGCTAGAAGACTGGGATGGTGGAGTGTCGGTTGGAGGAAGAAAAATAATTTAAGATATGCTGACGATGCCTTGATCATCGCAGCTAAAAAGGAAGAAATGGTGGACATAATAGACCGGTTGAGCAGCGTTAGCCGAAGTTACGGACTCGAACTCAATACACAGAAGACAGAAATAATGATTCTAGATCGACAGAACAACAACTCATCTCATATTCGAGGAATAGTTGGTTTCGAGGTGGTTAACACGTTTAATTACCTTGGCTCCATTATCACAAATTCGGGAGGTTGCGATTTGGAAATCAAAAGAAGGCTTGCTATATCAAGAAACGCAACAACTAAATTAAGAAAAATATGAAAATCAACTGCAATTACCCAAAACACTAAGTTGCGAATAGCACGCTCGATCATATTTGCCATCGCAACGTACGCCGCTGAGACATGGACGTTGAATGAGTCGGACAAAAAGAGAATAAACGCTTTCGAAGTGTAGGTTTACCGACGAATCCTGCGAATACCCTGGACCGCCCATATAACTCTTGTGTCCATACTAGAAGAACTACATATTAAAACCCGATTAGTCACAAAAGTTAGTCAATCAATTTTGAGGTATTTTGGACACATCTCTAGACAAACAGACTCGATGGAAAGACTTATCGTGGAAGGCAGGGTTGAAGGGAGACGACCACGTGGGCGATCACCAAAATGATGGGTGGACCAAGTCAAACACATGGTGGGTCATAGTCTGCCGGATGCAGCACACCTGGTACAGAATAGAACTGCCTGGAAAGTCACAAAAGAATTGATACATGATGTCACCAAGCTCTTTCGAGGGCAAAGGACTGAGGAGGAGGATCCTGAAAAAAATTTGTGAAAATTGAGCTGAGCTAGAGAAAGCAGCCACTAGAACAGTTGTTGTCAGAAAAGTTATACCTGGATCATGTTGGTTTGGGCAATGGAATGGAAGTCGCCTCTATATAAAATCTTAAACGTTATAATCAGTTTAATCTAAGTTTCCGAGAGTTACGGCATTTCTAAAACGATCGGAAGAATATATTCCGAAGAAGTCCACTATCTTTAAAAGAGTAAAATTCTAGAGATTTTTTGCAACTTCTCCCGATAAAAGCTCTTTGTTCTATAAGCTTGTTATAAGCTACGGTATTGCAGATGCCTGCAGAAGAGAGAAGGATCGGTGATGTTACTATTACAGAGTCATGTATTTTGGTACAACTGCAATAGTCAAATACAAACATTTAAAAATAGTTTACTGTGCAACTAGTGTCGAAAATTGCACTTTTCACACGAGTGTGACGGTTTGGACAGTGATATAAAGTCACGAGAGTGTGAAGAGTTATTTTCGTACGTGTTGCAGCCTATACTTTTTCTACGACTGCGATTTTGCTTCATAAATGATCATTCGTATTATAAAAAATATGCAAGGCGTGTGCAAAACAATCAGAAGCGTGTGCAAAGTGGATTCTGTATGGGAACGACGGTAGATAGTTGTGCGCATTTGTTCATTTTCGACGCAGTCGTATAAAAACTATTTTCTGCAGTAGCAGTAACGTAACTCGGTTTCTTGACAGTAACGAAAAAATATATAGCACCAAGACCAAAATTTTGCCAACAATCTATGCACGATCTAAAATATTTTCCCGGCTTTAAAGCCGTAGTCGGTCCAATGTAATTTGTTCCTGACGTTTCGTTTACAGCTGCGTCAGACAGTATTAAAGGAGATGTCCAGTGCTTCCCGGCGTTAACTGATCCGACTGTGGTGAGCTCCATGGTATTATTTCCCCGCCGTCGCGCTGCAGTAGAGGAACTGGGGTGAAAGTAGTGGTGGCGCGGGGTTTCGGCGCACCTGAAATATGTCGTAAAAGTCGCTTCCAGTCTGCATTTAGAAACGTAATTTTCTCCTTCCTGTTGAAATTGTTGTCGTGTTTAACGCTCTCAATGGCCTCTCTGGTTAGTCTCGGATAGAAACGCTGCGATTGGTATAACAAGCAACTGATTTTTGCAAATCCTTTGTATGAGGTCTCCCCATAGAGCAACTTTCTTCTAATTAAATCGCCTTAGTATCTCTTACCGTTTCGAAGATCGTGTATCCTTATCTTGAACACTCTGTATAAAACGGTTTTCCATAATTATAGCATTTCGATTTCTTGGACTTCAAAAACTTTTCTTGAGTTCCTATAGTTTGATTGATGGAAGGCCAATGCATGACATACTATATATTATTTAGTATATTTCAGTAGCTTTTAGCTCTGCACTTATTTGGAATATTGTCACATAAATGGATAAAATTACCAAATTGCGTTCTATGTATAATGCTTTGAAATAGGGGGTGTTCATTTGAAAACGCCATCTAGTAGGATGTAAAAATGTCAAAAAAAAAGGATGAAGGAACAAACGTCCATTTACTTTGATTATGTCATCTTTTTCTGTTAAAAATTCATATCGTTTTCTAATGAGCACGGGATATTATTACGAGTGTTTGGCGTCCCAATAAAAGATCGATTAGCGGGATGAGGACAAATAATGACAATTCAGTTTTTATCAATTGCCAACGTTTCGACCATATATTGAGGCCTTTATCAAGGCTGTAAAGAAAAGAAACATCGATCAATTTATGGCAAAGATCATGAGTTAATTAAAATTATGAGTTAAAATTTACACAAAACAAAGTTGTTTTAAAAATTAAAATCTCCATAAAATGCTCAAGTCCTATCAACCATTTCCAAATTAACAAACTTAAGAAATTTAAAAGCAAAACAACAAACCAACGTAACATTTATATACACAAAATTTGTACCTCTTGATATGCCGAACTCCTTTACATACTATAAATACTACATACTTAAAATACGTGTCCATTGTCCATATCATGGGCCAGAGGCTCTCACGATAGACAACAGAAAACAAAATGGTTAACATCAATGAAACAATATACGAAAATTAAGCGAGCGACGAGCAACAGGAAGACCACAAAACCATAGCGATGGTAAGGCCGTGATACAATGCTCAGGCTTCAATATGAGGAAAGGAGGGGTTAGTCCATTGGATCTTATATTACAAGCAGAACTAAACTAAGAGGTGCTACTTCTCAGCCTGATTTCATTAAGCAAATTTGCACATATAACACTTAGACCCTGTGTGTCCGTCCTGTTATTTATGATATTGTTAACTGTTATATAGATCTTCTCACTAATCATTATAATTAGGCTCCCTGTCCAGTATCTTAACTCTGCGCCATTAAAATCAAACACGTTAGCTCAGCATCACAAAGTGATGCTGAGCTAAGGCCGTCTGTTCTTTTTTATTTCTATTATGCTCTTTACAGTCATATTTATGTTGTTTAATTCTGTTACCCAGCAATTGTCCAGTAGTACCCACGTAGCAACGATTACAATTGTCGCAAAATATTCCACATATCACCCCCGAACATGACATGTTAGGTGTTTTGTCTTTAAGCCTTGTGTATACAGATCCAGCAGTCTCAGTGTTACAGAATGCTAGCTTACAATTCGGCATTCTCCGTTTATCCAGATTTTGAATTCTTCCAGGCAGTCCTTTAATATAAGGGAATCTGCAATAAATGAGTTTGTCACTACAGTTAATTTCATTTTTCTACAAATGTCCAATAATGACGCATTTTACGCTTTCATTAGACAAACGAAAACCTAACCTTTTTTGAGGATCAGAATGTGAGTTTATTTTTACGCGCGTTGCCCAGGGCAGCAAGCGAAATGTAGTATTTAATAAAATTAAAATCAAAGTAGTGGTGGCGCGGGGTTTCGGCGCACAACATTTAATAAAATAATATTTAATAAAAGTAATACTTTTCCGCATGCGACTGCAGTTGGCCGAACGGCGGAGCGATAGAAAATGCTTTTTTGACGAGTAAAACCCTATACTTTTTCTTCGACCATGCTAACTTTAAGTCTTCATTAACATTAAAAAGAATCTCTATAGAGTATTTCTTTCAAAAATTAAGGCGCGTCATTGTCAACGTGACACCTCGACTGTCAATGAATTCAGTTTGGTCAAATTTCAACACTTTGATTCACTTTTCTGAGGCCCGAGCAGGCAAAATATACATGTTTTTGTATGATATCACCATTTTCCATGGTGTTTTATAAGATTAGACCAGTTAAATCGCATTTAATTGGTGATATACAAGCGAAATTAGAACAACTTACTTTCGTCACTAGAGACGAAAGTTAACGTTATGGGATTTTCTCTCACTAGAGACGAAAGTTACGTTTTCGGCTAGGGCAAGGTATGATGAGAGTTGTTTATTTTTACATGGTCGTAGAAAAATAACTATTTTGTTGGTAATGCTTTTACGTTGATTGAATTTGTTTATAATACGATTGACAAGGCATGTTGGATAATTATTTTTTCTTAATATAGTTTTAATGATAGTGGTATTTATGTTGTGAAATTTGGGGCTACTAAGACTGTAGGCTCTGTATAACAGGCCCTTTATAGTGGCCATCTTTGTTATGTAATTTTCTTTCTTTTTCCTTTATTAGAGTGGGAAGACCTCGAAAACCGTCGAGAGCTGTATTAAACTTTCAAATACGTTATTGGACTTGTTAGGCTGAATACCCGCTAGCTACCCTCAACCGGAGAGTGGTCGTGGGGTAGTGTTTTGATAACTATTAATCGGCGCCACCCACTTTAAAAGCCCTTTTGTAAGTCCAATAAACCTTCCACGATTTTCGTTCCACGTTTCACTATGAAAAAGCGGGAAATATACACTAGTAAAACAGCTCCCGCATAATGCCCAGTCACTTCGCTCTATTGTTTCACAAACAAATAAATGTTGAAGTTAAAGTGTATGAGCTATTACCAAATATTTAAGTGAGAAACGACAATGAAGGAATATAAAATAACTGTATCGATATACCAAACTTAAAGTTGCAGGACACTTATTACTTAATGTAAGGGAAAATGAAGGGGTTTGGTTAGGTTCGTAAAAGCCTACAGAAAGGTCGGGAATAGGCTCGGGGTGTCTTATTTAAACCATACAGTTTTCAGTGTACACACGATACCGGTCATATATATATGTCTGGCTTACACGATATTATTTTAAAAGTAGGTTAGACCCGGTAACGCCTATTGGAATAACTGGTAGCTTTCCGGAACTACGATGGAAATTATCGAGGTTTCCCAAACGAGCAAAAAGGAATAGACCCACCTGAATGTTTCCTCAATGTTTCTTCAGGCTCAAGTCTGGTACCGTCGTGTTGTGAGGCTCAGTACTCGGTACCACACTGGGGTAGCCTCGTAATGAGGGGTGTGTAGTGTTCGGTGGTGGAGGGTCAGCTCTCCGCGCTTAGGCGTCTCAGCGACTACAACGGGGTCCGGCGCATGGAGGAAACGACGGGAAAAGCATCTAGGGGGGCAAGTCCCCAATTTGATAAGGACGAGAGACAGAACCAAACAGAAAACTAAAAGGCCTGAAATACGAAATTACTGATACTTCGAGCACTAAGTGGGCCTAGAGTGTCAAGTTAAAGTAAGTTGTTACATTAAGGTAATAATTTAAATTACCTTTGAGTACATGAGGGGTAAAGGGGAACCAAAGAAATACCACTACTATTTAGAAGAGAACTTTAAATAATGATTTACATACCTCTAGATGGTGTGTGGCCTTGGAGGAACTTTCGTGCATATGCAAAGGCTCTGTCTTGAATGTAGGCACTTAATCAGTTTTTACTTCGAAGCCCCTAAATCTTAGATCAGTCACTAACTGGTTCATTAATAATGCAAAATGTAGGGACCTGATTACTGATTGACTAATAAATCCGCAAAGCGCGATAATTTTTATCCAGCACAGCTAAACGTAGCCAAGAGCTGATAAAAGCAATCTGAAATAGTCGAAATTCAAGAGCAGAACAACAAAAAAAAAGAAGAGGCCTTTGTAGAGGCAGGGCAATGAAATATTTGCAGTGGCATTTAGGGTTCCTATCGGTTTATTATTATTATTATTTTTTTTTAAGTGAGACCATTCAGTATGGCTGCGTACTGTCTTGTCAGATAAGGCCACTATAGGACATTTATAAATCTGAATGGTTGCTAGATGGAGATGTTGCACACAATAAACAAATATTCTTCATATCCCAACTCAATATGACAATAGTCCATTCTGTTACTAGTTACAATGACTAAGTGTTTGACTACAAACAATTAGAGAGAGTGAGCTGAGCAGATTAACTAATAAAGGGAACTAAATAATTTTAAAACAAAAAAAAACGTAACATCTTATGAGAGGAAGCATGTCCGGAAAGATAATTTAAAACTCTACTAGAGGACGTAGCCTTTCTGTACCAATCAAAGTAAAGTGTACCGTGCGGTTGGCGAATCACGAGCGTGTCCAAAAATGGGAGTGAATCATCAACATCCGCTTCCATAGTAAACTGTAATTTAGGATGAAACTCTCTAAATTGTGATAGTAGTTGATGTTTTTTTTTATGGTATGGATAAGCCACCATGTGCCATACATACACGTCCACATACAGTGTGATTCACGTCACTCGACATGGATGATTATGGCTAAACTTTTAGATTTTAAAAAAGTTTTGTATATGGAATGGATGGGGGTCTAATGGAAGTACATTTTAAAATTATGTAAGTGGCGCCATCTGACGACGGCAGGTGCTTCCACTAGGGCATGCGAGATGATTGTGAAGCGATCCAAAAACCAGTTTTCTGCAATATTGTCACTTCCCACAGTGTGTGGCCGAGATTTCGTACCTATATTGTCTGGGGGCGACGTTTAGCAGAGTATCAAACTCATTTCTCTATCAGGCAGAGGAACCATAGACCGGTTTCGCTTTTATTATAGCTCATCAATATGGTATACCTCGAACCTGACAGAAAAATAAGTTTGAACGGCAATTGCATCTAATTCTTGCTTAAAAGCCTGTATGTGTATCTAAGTGGCGCCATCTGACGACGGCAGTTGCTTCCACTAGGGCATGCGAGATGATTGTGGTCCAATCACATACTGTCCCATTAAGTCCCCCCATACATTTACTGACCACCTATGTTGGATAATAATAACTCTAAATTCATGGGGGTTAAAATCAGAATAATAATGAAAATTGTGTCGGTTAAAAGAACCATCGTTATGATAAGTACACTCATCACTAAATAGAACTGACTCAAAAAAATCTTCTTGTTCTCCAACTTTTTCTAACACCCACATACAAAAGTCCACTCGTTGGCCAAAATCTTATCGGAGAGCTCTTTCTCTACAGAGCCAATAACGGCTAATTCAGTTTCTTGGTTTTCTGTAACTGGTTTCGTTTTGGCAGTCGTTTCAAACTGAACACTACCAGTTTGCCTAAATTGAATCAACAGTCTTTCAAAAACGGCTCTATTCGGTCGAGTTCGGTTAGGAAACTTTTCAGCATAAACCCTTGATGCTAAAAGACAATTTTGCAAGCATTCTCCTAGAATGAAGATCATATCGACTCGTTCTTCTGTTGTGTAAACCAGCATTTTGATTAAATAAAAAACTCCCTGTTAACCACCAATTATAACAGTAAAAAAATATTTAACTTTAAATTAATATGTGACAACTTGAAATGACAATAAATTTTGCTTTGTCAAAATCAGGTAACACCTGAACAGACCTGAACAGGTAAATTAGATTACTACATTCGTTTATGTTATCGCAAATTCTGAAAAAATCAATTTTCCAAGAAAACGCAAAGACCAAGCTATAGGAATGTTTAATAGTTTTGATAGGAAACTAAATTCTGCATCTAATGATAGTATAAAATACAGGGTGTTTAATTTAAATTAAACGAGTTATTACTGTTTGAAGTTTGCAATAATTTGGTGTTCATTTATTGACATTCGGTGCACAGTAGTTAATATATATTTAATACACACCGCAAAAAATCCAATACACTATTAGCCCACCAGCCAATTTTGGTGGTTGAAAAGAAACCAAGTGAATCCTCTGAAGAACGGTACGGTTTAGATGCCATAAACCTTAATTGAACTACCTTTACTTTTGTCCCTCTATACCGAAAATACATTAATATACTAGGTGTTTCATTTAAAAAAAATAAAACTTTAATCAATTTTATACTTTTGGGACCACCTGTATACAATGACAATAATTTTAAAATGTACTTCTAATAGACCCTCATCCATTCCATATACAATTTTTTTTTTAATCTAAAAGTTTAGCCATAATCTTCCGTGTCGAATAAAGTGAATCACCCTGTATAATTTCAAGGAGGCTATACCAAAAGAAAGACCGTACGGAATCTTGTCTTTACAGCCTTGATAAAGACCACAATATATGTTCGAAACGTTGGCAATTGATAAAAGCTGAATTGTCGTTATTTGTCCCCATGTTGTCGACTTATACAGACTCTAACTAACTCACACAACAGTTTCATTTAGATCATCTCTTGCAACATGCAGCTCTATTTATCTATGTAGGTAAGTCTACATACATATTCAGCAATTGTCAAGAGGCAATTTCTTCACTTCTTAATAAAAATTATTGTACTCGTGGCTTAGTAATCATGCCTTAGGCTCGGTTCAGTTGAATTAAGACTGGTACCTCTCAACCTTTTAATCCAAGTCATTTGAACGCAGCTTGACATGTCAAGAGAGCATGTTCAAGCAGAGTTAATTTGCACTTTCACATAAAACTTAAAGTAGTGGTTTACATCTATTTATGTGTTTCTAACCAAATCCCTGAAAAACAAAAATATCTTTAAATGCAAGACCTCTCCTAAACGTATTACACGCGTATTTCAATCCCACAACGGATTACCCGACACTAACATACGGCTTCCGCAATCTAGTTATTGTAACAAGATTACCTTAATATAATAATTGAAACGCGGGTGTGAGCATATAGAACCCAGTCGCAGTGATAAGGTCGAAGAAAATAATTATTATAAAGTCCCATATACGTTTACGTTAAATATGGCATGCTGTCAGTCTGACGAGGCCAAGGAGCAGAAACGCATTAACGCCGAGATCGAGAAGCAACTAAAACGGGATAAGAGGGATGCGAGGAGGGAACTCAAACTTCTGTTGCTCGGTAGGTATAATTCCTAGTAGAGAAAAGCTCTTTGAGAACGTTTTGAAAGGCACTGGTGAGTCTGGAAAATCGACCTTCATCAAGCAAATGAGAATCATCCATGGGGCGGGCTATTCTGACGAGGACAAACAGGGTTTTACGAAATTGGTTTATCAGAACATTTTCATGGCCATGCAGAGCATGATCAGGGCGATGGACCAGCTAAAAATACAATATGGGGACAAAGCTTCTGAGGTGAGTAGAGCTTCATAGTTTATTTTTTATGTTGGTCGGTGGCTGGGGGACAAAGAAAACACATTTTTTTCTGCTGCTTCTGACTAAAAAAGCATGGCTTTTGCTTTTATTGAATTTCCTCATGACGCCTCGAGTAGTGCCATACAAGCCATGCCCGACCAAGTATCCGACAGAAGTATGTAACGAAAGAAAAAGTTTCTTAGGCCATCTAATCTATTCATTTTAAAGGTATCCGCCATGCAACGTATACAGGGTGGACTAGGTTTTTTTGTGACACATTATAAGGGAATACTCTCCGTCCAAAAACCCTAGTTTGCTAAATAAATTGTAGTTGAAAAATGCTTCGTTACGGAAATATTGAATATATTAAAAAAAAACAAAAACATTTTTTAAACCGTTAGATTTATTTTAATAAAATATGACAGGTTAAATGTCACCAGTGAAGGGCTTAAAAACGCATCACTGGATCACTGAATATTTCCAAAAAAAAAGAGGTACGTCTCAGGTTTGTCTAAAAATAAAAATTATTTTTAAAGTCCTGGTTTCATTTGGAAGAAAAAAGCTCTTTTGACTTTTTTCTTGTTTTGAACGGCAAAATATGTCCAAAGGGAGGGGGTGTATTACGACTTTTTTCTCAATTCTCAACTTTGACTGCCTGTAACTTGAGAACGTCTGGACCGATTGGAGTGAATCCAACTGTTTTTACTTCTTCTTGATGGCCTCTTTTACCTCCCACTGTTGGAAGCTCCACAGGTGCAATATTTTTGGAAATAGACCCCTTCGGTGATCGCTTTTTAGGCACTTTAAGAATCGCGTTTTTGGACGATTTTTAAAAAAACTCTCTTTAGAGGTTAATTTCATCCGAATTGAGTTTGTTACGTTCTTAGGAGATTGCAAACGTGCTATTCCGATCAAAAACGGCAAAAATATTTTCCCGAATTTTTTTTAAATGTAAATTTTTTTCTCAATTCTTAACTTTGACCGCCTGTAACTTAAGAACGCCTGGAATGATTGGAGTTAATCCAACTGTCTTTTCTTCTTCTTGATGGCCTCTTTTACTTTCCACTACCGGAAGTTCCATAGGTGCAATATTTTCGGAGATAAACCCTTTCGGTGGTCGATTTTTAGACACCTTTAAAATAGCGTTTTAGGATCGTTTTTAATAAAAGTTCTGTAGATGTTAATTTCATTCGAATTAAGTTTGTTACATTCTTAGGGGATTGTAAATGTGCCATCCCGATTAAAAACGCAAAAAAAAATTCCCAACATTTTTTTTTTTGAAAATGTTCCAAACTGCAAAATGTCCAAACGACGTTTTTCTCCATTCTCAACTTTGACCGCCTGTAACTTGAGAACGCCTGGACCGATTGGAGTGAGGCCAACTGTTTTTACTCTTTTTGATGTCCTCTTTCTCTTCCCACCAATGAAAGTTCCATAGGTCCAATATTTCTGGAGGTAGACCCCTTCGTGGTCGATGTTTGGGCACTTTTGGAATCGCGTTTTTGGACCATTTTTAAAAATCGTCTTTAGAGGTTAATTTCATTCGATTTGAATTCATTACGTTCGTAGGGGATTGCAAACGTGCCATTCCGATAAAAAACGGCAAAAGCAATGTTTTTGAAAATGTCCAAAGAGGGAGGCAGTATTACGCTTTTTTCTCAATTCTCAACTTTGACCGCCTGTAACTTGAGAAAGCCTGGACCAATTGGAATGAGTCCAACAGTTTTTTACTCTTCTTGATGTCATCTTCCATCTACCACCATTGAAAGTTCCGCAGGTGCAATATTTTTGGAGATAGACCCCTTCCGTGGTCGATTTTTGGGCGCTTTTAGATTCGCGTTTTTGGACCATTTTTAAAAAAAACCTCTTTAGAATTTAATTCCATTCGAATTCAGTTTGTTACCTTCTTAGTGGATTAAAAACGTGCCATTCCGTTCAAAAACGGCAAACAAATTTTCACGATTTTTTTTTTAAATATTGAAAGGGGGATGGGTTTTAACGACTTTTTTCTGAATTCTCAACTTTAAGTGCCTGTAACTTGAGAACGCGTAGACGGGTTGGAGTGAAGCCAACTGTTTTTTACTCTTCTTGATGTCCTCTTTCACCTGCCACTATTGAAAACTCCATAGGTGTAATATTTTCGGAGATAGACCCCTTTGTGGTCGATTTTTAGGCACCTTTAGAATCCCGTTAGAATCCCGTTCTCGGACTATCTTAAAAAAAACCTCTTTAGAGGTTAATTTTATTCGAATACCTTCTTAAGAATTACAAACGTGCGACTACGATCAAAAACGGCAAAAAAAAAGTTTCCGAATTTTTTTTGAAAACGTCCAAAAGGGATAGACCCTTCGGTGGTCGATTTTTAGGCACTTTTAGAATCGCGTTTTTTGACCATTTTTACAAAAATGTTTTAGAGGTTAATTTCATTCGAATTGAGTTTGTTACGTTCTTAGGGGATTGCAAACGTGTTATTTCGATCAAAAACGGCAAAAAAAAACATTTTGTCGAAAGAGGGGGGGGGGGGGGGTATTACAACTTTTTTCTCAATTTTCAACTTTGACCGCCTGTAACTTGAGAACGCCTGTACCGATTGGAGTAAATCAAATTGTTTTTTACTCTTTAAAGTTCCACAGGTGCAATATTTTCGGAGTTAGACCCCTTCGGTGGTCGACTTTTAGGCACTTTTGGAATCGCGTTTTTGGACCATTAAAAAAAAATTCAAATTGAGTTTGTTCGTTTCAAAAACTTTCGGGAAATTTTTTTGAAAATGTTCAAGGGGGTCTTACGACCTTTTTTGTCTTGAAATCAACAAATCAAGTTCTTAATAGGGGCCACGTTTCGTATTTCCTTCTGTGTAAATGTTTTCGAATGCAGGGAAGATGAAACTGAAACTCTCTCGAAGTGCTACCACTATCACAAATGCACTGATTTTTTTTTTAATTAGTGCAGTTAAATCAAGCAAAAACAAAACTTAAAAATTTGTTGAGTGTATGGTCTACACAGAAAAATTTTATAATTCTTATATATAAATATGAAAAACGCTGAAATCTCAGGATTAGAAAGACGTTTAAGAGCAAAACAGGGATTTTATATGAAAAGTAAATTTCGCAAGAAACTCTAAAAAACTTAGCTCAAACCGCCAAATTCAATTGTCGCCTCAAACTCATTTTATCAGCTGAAAATCTTAGCTTGACTTGGATAAATAGATCTGGAGAAAATGTGAGTTTACGCCAATTATCCTACTAGTAAGCATTACAACTAGTGTAAATAAGTAAGGTAATATTATACAGTATATCCCTGGATAGGTAAAACGACTGTCGAATAAAACTTAAAAAAATGTTAGTTTAAAATATAATTTTTTTGGAGTTGAACACTGCATGGTCAAAGACCACATTCTATCACAATTTAAATTGCGACAAGTCCAAAGCGCCTTGGAAATTGTCAGAAAACATCTTTCTCTAGTTTAAAGTCTAGACTAAAGTTTCCTTCCTAGGAGGCAAAACAGAAAATCTTTAATAAAAGTTGTATCACTCTTTAACATTGTATTAGGAAAACTTTTACGAATGACTTTTTGACATATCTGTTACTGGAGTTAAAATCTGATGAAAGTTGAAAAGTCATAGCAGGACAACGTTTCTGATATTTGATATATCGGCGTAGTTTTCGACTCTAATCAATTTTCTTAACGATTTTCTGTCGTATCTTTTTAGAAAAAGAACTTTACCGAAAAAGACTTTTTTCTGAAAATTTCGAAGGTCTCCTTGATTCATCAAAACTTTAGCAAACTCAACATTCATCAAAGTAGCAAATTATGCCAGAAATTGATCTTTGACTGAACAGATTGAACAAAAAACAAAATTTAAAATTTGGCAATTCTTTTCAAGAGTGGTTTTACCTATCCCAGGACACACTGTATGATTTAAAATTTCAAGTCTCTGCACTATGGAATATTAATTACGGTCAAACAATTTGGTAATCCAAACTTGATATTGATGACAACAATATTTATTTTGAGAATGGGTCCCCTTTATTTGCGAAATGAATGAAGAAAGAATTTTCAGACTACAATTTCCTTAGCAAGGTGGGGTTATCTTTGGGTGTAGAACATCCCTTTAAGGTCCATACTGTGTATTTTCTAAATTCCTCCTTCCATATTTATAAAATTGATCAGCCTTGTATATACAGTCGTCTCGTTCTCAAATGACAAAAAAAATTAAGGTGTCTACTACGTTCAATAACACTTTTCAACTATGTTAATGGCAATTTTTTCCTTAATTTTTTTCTATATTTTCTACCCACATACCACATTTTTTAAGGATTAACTTCAATTTTCAACTTATCTTACGAACATTTTAACGTCAGGAAAAGGCTGAACTAATCAAAAGCATCGACTATGAGACTGTAACGTCATTCGAACCGCTTTACGTAAACGCCATCGAAGACCTCTGGAAAGACCGCGGAATTCAGGAATGTTATGACAGGCGAAGAGAGTACCAACTCACTGACTCTGCTAAATAGTGCAGTATAATTTTATTATTTTTGCTTCTCTTTTAAAGCTGAGTTTTTATGTATGCTTCAGCTACCTTTCGGATCTGGATCGTATTAAAGCTGATGGCTATCTGCCTACCGAACAAGACATATTAAGAGCGAGGGCTCCTACAACTGGAATTTTGGAGTATCCTTTTGATTTAGACAGCATCGTATTTCGGTGCCACTGTAAATATAAGATTAATTATTATTGACTGTTACAAATTAATTTTAGGATGGTGGATGTCGGAGGACAAAGATCAGAAAGGAGAAAGTGGATTCACTGTTTCGAAAATGTGACCTCAATTATATTCCTTGTGGCTCTTAGCGAGTACGACCAGATTCTTTTTGAGTCCGACAATGAGGTAAGTTATTTCATCGACTAAACGATTTTTAATTGCTTTAAAACGGTACTCATCTCATCGCTAATAGGTCTAGTTAAGGCACAAAGAAAGTCGCAGATAAATATTCAAAGATAAAATTAATAAGTCGTCTGGATGATGCAATGTCAATAAATATTTAATCATTGTCAATTTTTAGACCTAATTAATATATGCAACGTAACATTAAAGAAGGGATATATTCAGAGATGTGTCTGGAGTGTTTGTTTTATTTTCTGAGAATTACTGTCCCGATTGCAATTTACTTTTTATCCTGAGATTAGTGTGCCTCCAGAATGGATTTAAATAAATGTGTCCCAGTGTACTGCTAATAAGTAAATTTTGCCTAAAATTTTAATGGCAACAGCTCCAGAGCTACAATTTCGTCATACAGCTAACAGTACAGCCTCGTCTTCCTTGTGAAGATATTCTGATGAAGCTGAACCATTTTCTGATGTATAGAAACATATTTTGTTAAAAAAAAACTAAAAATTTTTCCACCAGTGTACCCAAAAACTGACCTGATCATGATGTATCTATGTTCTACATTTTCTTTTATCTATTAAACATTTACTGCTGTATGTTAAATGCTGTAATAGATATTGTTGCGAATTTAAGGTTCGCATAAAATAGAGAAGGCAACAAAGAGGTGCCTATGATGAAGAGAATTTGACAAAGCCAGAACTTATCACCTCGATTATGGTGTCTCTTAAAGGACAGTCTTTTGATGCAGCAAATTAAGCAGAAACTGACGACGTTTCGACGCTTATTGACGTCTTTATCAAGGCTATTCTACGACTAGAGTGGAAATTGTGTCATAAACTCATACTTAAAAGCTATCAGCACAGGCGAGGAAGAGCAGGCGATGCGGAGTAAACAAGGCGACATGAAACTGGCGTGAGTGTTTATTGACGGACGTACTAGTCACCAAGAGACCACCAGTACGAACATCTAGCAACTATAATTAGGTATGGTATACAGTCGGATCAAGAAGAGCTGATTCAAAGTCATCAGGAGCCGGAGTATAAAAGCAGGCCATGAAGAGAGCGAGAGGTTTCCCTTGGGAAGCCACACGACGGTTTTCCAGGCGAAGGTGTTTGTAATACTCGAAGTGGGCACACGACCAGAAGTGAAACAAGGACCAGAACAGAACAACTTCATCTACTCGAACAGTCAGACGGCCCTGCGAGCCATCTGCAAGAACAAGGCGAGTTCAAAGCTCGTTCACGACTGCAGGGATGCTCTTGAATCACTGGTAGAAGCAAAAAGGGTAACTCTGGGAAGAGTTCCTGGACATAGGGGCATTGAGAAAAACGAGCGTACCGATGGGTGGATCGGGGGACGGTGAGAAGGGCCTTTAGGCCTTTAAGGCTTCCCCCCTTCCCCCCCCCCCCCCATGTCTACTATTACTACATTACTACTACTACTAAGGTTCGAATAATTACAAAGCAACGGATTTTTAATTAAACACTATTTACTTTTCGTCTTTACAGGTAAACACAATTACAATTACGCCCACTATTAGTCCACTGGTAATTCACTATTCACTACTAAATACTTTAATACAGCTTTCGTTCTTGCAGCTGTAATATTAAAATTAGACTTGACTAAGAATCGCATTGACTCACTACAACGGTCAGTCTCTTTTATATCTAAAAACCTATAAACTAAATAATTCCCTAAATATATGTAATATAATACAAATAATAAAAATAACGCTGGGAATATGTAAATCACAACAAAAAAAGCATAAACAAGACTGCAAATCACACGTCACGTCGACAAGCCGACTGAGCGATATGGATATCGCCCCCAGCCCGCACCGAATCCCGCAACAATATTAAAACCCTTTTTTTTCAGAACCGAATGGATGAATCTAAGGCTCTCTTCAAAACCATCATCACCTATCCATGGTTTCAAAACTCTTCAATTATCCTTTTCTTGAACAAAAAGGATCTGCTGGAAGAGAAAATAATGGTATCGCATCTAGTCGACTACTTTCCAGAGTTTGAAGGTGGGTCGTTGATATGTATAGAACAAATAAATGAGGAAAAACCTTTTTTCTCTTAAAGTTCCTGTAAAAGTAAAGTGTTTGTATGATTCATTTCCAGGCCCAAAACAAGACCACATAGCAGCCAGGGAGTACATTTTAAAGCTCTATCTTCGTGAGAATCCAGATCCAGAGAGGCCATGCTACTCACATTTCACTACAGCCACAGGTTAATATGGCATATGTTTTGTAAACAACAAAAATAGGCAAAAAGGCTCTGGTAACATGATCGAGTAAAAACTACCCTTAAAGGGAATGGAAACAAATGTTTCTATCTATTTAAAAGATAGAATGTATCTATTTAAAATTAAGAGCACTCTAAGGGCGACGTCACATACAGCGGATCGGAACGGAGCGGAAATGTCAATAATGTCATTACACATGTCAATAACATCGTTACACATGTCAATAACGTCATCACACATGTCAATAACGTCATCACACATGTCAATTCCTATTTTAGTTTTTATCTGACTGGTTTAAATAGAACTGTCAAATTACGCTCCGTTCCACTTTTAACCAAATTCCACTGTATGTGACGTTGCCCTGAGGCACTTAAAGGTTGTTTTTATTTGAAAGCATATTACTCGGTTATTACGCTCTAGTTGCTAACAAAATGTCACCATATTATGTCAGTGATCAATCAATTCAATTTACGAATGACTTTTTGACATATCTTGACTTACTAGAAATCTGAAAAAAAGTTGAAAGATCTAATGAAAGTTGAAAAAGCATAGTATAGCCTGAAAATATTACCATATTTTTGTTGGCAACTAGTGTGTAGAAATTCAACGTTGCACTTGTGAGTGATTAATTCCTTTCTGTTTTTTCTTACGCTGCCTTGGAATTACTAATAAACTTTTGAACACTCTGTATAGACACTGAGAACATTAAACTCGTATTTTGCGCTGTTAAAGATACCATTATGCAAAGTGCTCTCAAGGAGTTCAATTTGGCTTAAGCAGTGTCTGCTGAACAGTCGATATATTATGTTCACGAATTTTTTATTAAACTTGTCGGTTTAGATAAAAATGAGTAGCTTAATTTTTTTTATCTCATGAATGTAAACACTAAAAATAATAAATATATATCCACTAATCTTACTAGAGAAATTACGAATAAAAAAATTACTGTATAAGCACAAAATGGATGATGTTTCCATGTTTTCGACTCAAAGCAAAAAAAAAACAAAAGCAGCAGCTTACAATACTCAGTTGCAAATTGTTCTTCTTGATCTCAGCTTTTCCTTCGGAGGTTCCTGATCATCATGGCTATTCTAACTTTAGAGGCAGCTGTCCGAAATAGTTCGACAGGTGAAAGGTCAAACCAGTCTGCATGATGAGCTGCAGAATTTCATATTTTGAATCTGCATGATGAGCTGCAGAATTTCATATTTTGAATTACGCATAACATGCCCAAGAATCTCTAGTTTTCTTCTCTTTATTGTGAACAAAATTTCCATTTCCTTATCCATTCTTCGTTCTAACCAGAACTTGTTCGTTCGTAATGCGGTCCACCCAAGAGATCTTTAACATTCGGCGGTACACCCACCAATCAAACGATTCCAGTCTCTTCGATGCTTCCTTGTTCAGTGTCCATCCTTCAAGACCATATAAATACTTGAAAGACGTAACACCGCACCATCCTCACTCTCAAAGTCAAAGATAGATCGGGCTGTCAGCAGTTTTCTCAGTTTCATAAATTTTGTCCTCGCTTGCTCAATTCTTGACAAGATTTCTTGTTTGTGTGCAACATTTTCATTTATCATAGTTCCTAGGTATCTGAAGTGATGGACTTGTTTAACCGTCTTATTGCGTTAGTTAGCTGACCACTGATGTTCCTTTTGGATATTATTGGCATTTTTGTTTTATTGATATCAATATTTAGCCCATAATCTTCTCTAATAACGTTACTTTGTCTAGCAGTCCCTGCAGATCTTTGAGGCAGCTTGCTGTTACCGCGGTATCATCAGCGTACACGATGTTATTGACAGTTCTACCATTGATTGCTATACCCACCAGCTCCTCTTCCAATGCCTCCCGAAAAACAAACTCCGAGTAAATAATAAATAGCATCGGAGAGAGAACACATTCCTGTCTGACTCCCTTCCGAATACTAATTTGTTCTGTCAAAGCATTGTCATATTCCACTCTAGAAGTTTGTCCCCAGTAGGGATTTGATATTATTCGGACATCGTGGTAATCAATGCCAAGTCCAAGGAGTATATCCAGAAGCTTTTCATGCTTGATATTGTCGAACGCCTTACTATAATCTATGAAGCATATGTAAAGGTGTCTTGGTTTACATCTAGACATCTCTGAGACAAGACATTCAAAGCAAAGATGGCCTCCCTCGTACCCATTCCGAAGCGGAATCTAAATTGTGTATCTGATGTTTCAGCCTCACATTTTTTGTATATTCTAGTATGTATAATTTTTATAAATATCTTCAAAATGTTCAGGTTAGACTCATCAAAATTTTTAGTCTTTGATCATCACACTTTAACGCTCGAGATTTTTTCGGGGTAGGAACAAAGGTGGAAAGCAGCCATTCTCTGGGAATTACTCCTGATGTATAAATGCTATTGAATAGATCCACTGACTGATTGACACTGATTGAACGCTCATCCAGCAGTTTCAAGACTTCACAATGCACCTCATCTCCTCCTACTGCTTTACCGGATATTGAGGTTTTGATGGCATACTCTACTTCTTGCTTCGTTATTATCGCTCCTACTCTGGAGCCCTCTCAGATATAGTTGTTGTCATATATGTCTCCGTTCTTTGGTCATCAAGCAGTTGAGTTATATATTGCTGCCACAGTCTCAGTCTAGCATCGAAGTCAGCAACCAGTGTGCCCTCTTCATCTTTCAGTGTACCAGTTTTCTTCTCTCTCACCACACCGGTGACTTCCGGTCGAAACTGTCGTACTTCTGTTCTAATTCTTGAATTTCCTTGCACCTTTCAGTCATCCAGACCTCCTTTGCTATCCTTATTTTGCTTCTAATTCTGTTCTGTATCTCCTTGTACTTGGTGTTATCCCTGCCTTTGTATCTCATCCTTTCTTCTATCAGTGCAAAATTTCTTCTGTATCTATCTTTGCCTAGTTCTGTTCTTGCCCTTACCAATGCTTTCTTGTTATGTTGTTATTATTGCTTCTTTAATTTTACCCCACTTTGCGTTTTCATCCAGATCACCAAGATTTTCTTCCTGCAGTTATATATACAAAGTAATGCAAAAAAACATTATAAAACAATGTTTAAAAATCCTTTTATTAAAATTGTGCTAAGAGACCAAAGATAAAAACTACTTTTCTACATTTTTTCCTGTATATTCCGAACAAAGTAGTGCTAATTCTGCTCTATTTATTAAATTGTTGTTATAAAGGTTATCAGAAGGTTTGCTTTTTTGGAACCAGTAACAGTCACTTTATTTGCGAATCTTTCATTGTTTTCATTTTGATAAAAACGAATTGATGATCATTAATCGGTTAAACTTTATATGGTAAACGAGCTTATTATCACCTTAACTTCCTTTTCCTTCGAACATTTTTCAAACTTATTTAAATTACTGTATTTTCAATAAGGGATTGTTATTAAAAACGGAGATAATGATTAGAACTGTAATGTTTAGAAATATATGTATAAAAATTCTGACAAAAAAGTCTCGAGTTATGATAGGCCCTTATATTCCTTATAATTTCGATAAACCTGAAGTATTAACTAAATTGGCACTGTAGTAAAGTAAATTTTACATTGTCTCGTTTTCGCATCCTGTGTACAAGAAATTAATAAAAACACTTTGTACAGTTTGTTAAATTTCTACAAAATTATGAGCTGCAAAAAAGGTATTTTCTTAATGGTAAAAAAGGCATCAAAATCGATAAATTATCTTTTGAACTACAAGCCGCTAAGAGTTTAGCACTAATAAGCAGTCTATCTATTCTTGTAGAAGACAATTTTAAGTTTCCTTATAAATGTAAGCTTCAGAACAGATGCAAAAGTATAAAAATCAAGCATCTCCTCAAACTTCTGTTTTCCTGATATGACATTAGCTAATGTCGTTGCAATATTGATAATGTGGAAAAAGGTAAATGGATGAATATCATCGAATCAGAAATATCTTCTCGTACCCCTGCTCTCCTGGCATTATATTTAACACCCGTTGTCTGAAACTTCTCTCCTGGATTGAATTAATAGTGACGAAATAGTTTCCTGATATAGGTATCCTAATAGCTAACAGGAAAGACCCTCCTCATATATCAACTGTCTTAGCGATAAACTAATTTTCATTATACCGGATGTCCAGCACAACCCTGGACATAAGAGATTAACATGGGAAATCGGTTTTTATTTTTTTGCGCCTGTACGGTTGATTTGATTGAAAAACTTTTAAGAGTAAAGTTCTAGAGCTTATGGTCAGCTATCATCCTGTAATTTTTTCTATACCCCAGTTTTGGCCGGTTTTTGGAAAAACGCCTCGAAAAGTGCAAGAATCTGAATTTGGCGCGTCACCCCCGCCATGCATATGCAGCGTCGCCAACATATTTTCACTACATAATCACGTTAATTACTACATGATAGTCCCTCAAAATAACTAAGAAAGGAAAATCGGCTCTGACTCTGACATTAGAAATTATTATGTTGGCGACACTGCACATGCATGGCGGGGATGACGCGACAAATTCAAATTCTTGCACTTTTCGAGGCGTTTTTCCAAAAAACAGTCAAAACTGAGGTATTGAAAAAATTACAGGATGATAGCTGACCATAAGCTCTACAATTTTACTCTTAAAAGTTTTTCAATCAAATCAACCGTACAGGCGCAAAAAAATAAAAACCGATTTCCCATGTTAATCTCCTATGTCCAGGGTTCTGCTGGACACCCGGTATAAATATTTATGCTTCAGAATCAAGCTTCCTATCGAACTTCTGTTCGCCTGATGTATTAATGTCATTGCAAAATTGACAATAGTAGAAAACGTAAATAATTCAAATATTTCTTTGTATCCCTCCTCTTCTGGTACCATATAATTTCATACTGAACATTATTTGTCATAAGCAAACCCTTCTTCATACTTCGGTATTTCTGCTTCAATAGACAAATTTAAATTTTGTTATATATTTAGAACTCAGAACAAAGGCAAAATTATCTCCTCAAACAGCTGCTCTCCTGATTTGACAAAAGTAACATATTCTTTGTTAAAATGGTTTTTAAGTCAAATATCAAAAAAAAAAATATCAGTAGGATTAAAATACCTTCTCGAATTCCTGCTTTTCTGGTAGAGAATTTGTAATTTTGCTGTGAGAAATAGCTCCTTGAATTGCAAGAATCACTAATAAACATCTTTTAGAAGGTAATTTGAAAACATCATGGAGAATACAGGGTGTCCCGTATGAATCCCGATGAAAGAACAAAGATGGACATAGTTCTTCCATCAAAAAATAAACCTTAATTAGAAACAAGTCCTTAATAAATGTTATTAAGGATCGATTAAAAATTAATCGAAATGTTTAGATATTACCAAAAACACACCAATAACAACGAAACCAGAAACTTATTTCTTAATAAAAGTTTGGACAAATCTTTTTTTTTTTTTAACCAATTAATTTCGCAACCCCCTTTTGATCACGTGCTTACGGGACACCCTGTATATGTATAAAACTTATTAATTCCTCAATGGTGTTTACTCTTAAGGTGGGTTTATACACAAAATAAAATAAAATAACGAATAAGATAAAATTAGAAATAAGAGTTGGTTTCATGTATACCCTTATTAGCGTTCATGCACCAAATAAGGTAAATCTTATTTGGTGCATGAACGCTAATTGTATACATGAAACCAACTCTTATTTCTAATTTTATTTTATTTTATTTGGTGTATAAACCCACCTTTAATTTTTTTATGAGAGCTAAAAATTAAAATACCTTTTTAAGCTTTAATTCTCCTGATATATTACCCGTAACAGTTGTTCCCACTCCTTCTAGACAAACAGAATAAATATGAAACCTGCAAGCCTGGAGACTTCCTGCTCTCCTAGTACCTGCGACATTAATAATTTTGATAATATTAACCTTTACGTAAACATAGAGTAACAACTATCAGGAAACACCAGTTTTGTCATGTACATACTGCAACTTTTTTGAGTTTTTTTGAAATCTAAAAAGTTTTAGTCTTTTTCTCTCTCATACCTTTCGATTCTGGAAGAAAAACTATTAGGATTAAACCCATAAAGAATTTAACATCTTTATTAGCATTATATAATTTCCATACTAAACAGTAAAACAGATCATAAAGAATTCTTAAAATGAGGTAGTAACAAGTGCATGTCATTTTCGGGGAGAGTCTTCCTCATATCCATTCATCCACCATAGCTTCAAGAATCCAATAGCTCATAGTACACAACATTAATTCTGTCCTCCTGATATGACAATATAGAATTGTTTATATGAGGTACATACAAGCTTCGACAAGATATAGGACGACTCATGGTCGATGGAATTAAGATGTTTTCAGAAAACTGCTCAATGATCTCACGATCTTAATAAAAAATTTGCGTTAATTTATAAATGGGCTTGCTCTATCGACATAAAATAATAGGTACCTTCAGTAGCATATCTTGTTGTATCAGAAACTACTAGATTCTCCCATTTATTTCATAAAATTCTTTTTTTTTTTCATTTTTGGGTTTTATAATTCATTACAATAATTTCTGCAACTAAATTCCTATAACCAGCTGTTTTCATAATATCTATTTAATTTTCCTATTTTTTGTTCAAAGTGAAGCCCTTAATAAAACCTCTGCCATAACTTGATTTGAGAATTCACAGCGGATGTAAAGAAGAAAGTTCTGTCTTATGCAGGGTGGTCCAAAAGGCCTTACGTGTAGATAGTAAAAGTGTTTAAAATATGCAAATTTTTCTTTAAACTGAATGATTTAACCATATTTGTCGAAGATGGCTAACTCACTTTGAACACAAAAATAAAAAAATTAAGAAACAATCCGAATACAGTTAGAGATGACCAGTAAAGAAAATGAAACGCAGAAATTATTAAAATAAAACATAGAATCCAGAATTTAAAAAATATACAGGGTATCACCAAAAAATTACAAAAACTGTTCAAAGCGTCCACCTCCAACTTGGATGCAAGAATTCAATCTTCTCGTCATTGACTGGCGAACTCTCTCAAAAAGACCAGGATCTGTTCTAATAGAATTGCACCCAGCAATGATTCGATTTCTTAATTCTTCTAAATTTTCCACTGGAGTAGCGTACACCAAGGACTTCAAATGGCCCCACAGGAAAATATTCAGGGGGTTTAAGTCCGGGGATCGCACAAGCCATAAGTGTGCTTCTGTTAAGAAGTTCCAAGCAACGTGACTAAAATGGGCTGGTGAGCCATCGTGCATAAACCACATTGCATCCCTTATTGCAAATGGTACGTCCTTCAGAAATAAAGAAAGCGTGTGTTCCGAAAAGTCTCGCTGGTAAAAATACCTTTCCGATTAGGCAGTCACCGACAATCCCAATCCAAACGTTCAACGAGAACTGATGTTGAAAACGATCTTCAAATATTTCATGTAGATTTTCATCACATCATAAATGGTTATTATGGACATTCTTTTTGCATTTCTTTAAAAACTAGCTTCATCGGTAAACAGAATCACCATCAGTAGTTGAGGGATTTTGTACCATTTTGCGCAAAAGCCATTGACAGAATGCAACAGGTGGAGGAAAATAAGCAAAGAGAAAGCACTGAACGCGTTGTATGTTGTATGTGGAATGGATTCAACAAATGATCTTTAAGAATGTGCCAAACAGTCCCATTACTTACATCTAAACTTTACTGTCATAAACTTTACTGTCCTTGGTCGTCCGGCTCCTCCAATTCATCTCAATGTGCCTGTTTCATGAAGGGGTCGATGAATGCATTCAAAAGTTTTTCTTTCAGGAATTATGCGGTTAGGAAACCTTTCTGTATACAACCGCCTAGCTTCTAATGCATTGGCATCAGCAAGTCCATAAATGAAAGGCATGTTGGTCATCTCGGCATTCGTATAGTGATTCATGATATTTTGACGAATGAAACAAATTTGACGAATGAAACAAATTTGACGAATGAAACAAATACACAATTATTAATCACAAGACGTATTCAAATAAGACTGACATCTTGATTTTTCAAAACAGTGAATAAGACAGGTATTTTTGTGTGTTTGCAAATATTCCTGGAATGTTATTAAAAAATGTACATGCCTTAAAATGGTTTCTAATTTTTACTTCAAATGTCTGCGTCGTACGATAAAATTCCAAGAGAGGTAATTGAACAAAGAATTGAAAATAATTTTGTATTTAAAAAAAACAGCAACGTCCTATTTTTATCCATTAAAAATAACCAGTGACGTGCCAATACGCGCGCCGCTGGTGAGACCAAAAAATCGTTGTGTATTGCAAAGTATGCGTCTCCGTCATGCATCCGTCCGTCATGCATCCAGCAATATCCAGTTTTTACTGTTTTGTTTAATTAAATTTCAACACCCTGTATATCGGTAACGAAGCGTTTTCCAACCTACGTTTATAGGAACTTTTTTTCATAAAATGCCCTGGGCAATTACCCCCCTTAAATATTGCTGTGTCTTTGTTAAACACCCTGTATATAGGTACCGACATACCCACCAACCAAGTTCTTGAAATTGTCCAATCAAATATACCTCTAGTGTCGCCCCCTTATCGAATCCCGCCGATTTAAAATGTAAAAACGCAATTTTCATAAAAAATTCTGCTTTAGAAATTTTCTATTTTAATAAAAAAAAACTTTTCAGATTGTAAACGAAAATTTGTCTCCTTAGGAATTTTTCAAAATAATTTTTTCGTTTGAATTCGGCTGTCTTTTCGATAAGACAACTCCGCTATCGGTATATTACTGTTGAATAGAGTCGATAGAAAGAGTTCAGAAAAAAAATGCAGAAACCAAAATAAAAAACTCAGGAAAGAAAACCTGATATAGCAAATTATAACATTAAAAAGCATATAACAATTAAAACAGATGAATTGCTTTCCCAGTAATGTGGAAGAGTGACTCTTAAACATATTAACAAATTTGGAAATATGAAATTAATTTATGAATAAAGTAATACGAGTGAAGTTTACACTCCAATAAGAGCAAATCAAATTAAATTATTTACATGTAATATGCAAAGCAAAAGTATCGGAACCAAATTATGTTATTTTTTTTTCTGGGATGCTCAGTGAAACTATCCTGCAATATACAATAAGTTTAGTTATAAATTTAAGCATCGACAAAAGAAAAAAAACACCTTTTTGGCAACTACTTGGAAACTAATCTGGAACAAATACTTCCTCACTTCGCGCTCCTGATCTCCTTACAAGAGCATTAATTATTCACTGAAAAATTACATCCTAGAATATGCAGCCTGACTTTCTTGAAAAAACATAAAACATTTTATTTTGAGGAGTTTTTGATCAAATTTCAGTTATTTTGGTTCAAAAAGTTTCAAGATGAACAACAATAAATGACAGCTTCTTGAACTTCTGCTCTCCTATTTACGACAAGTTAAAGTCAATTAAAAGAGGCTTGAACAATAGAGAAACAGTGCGTACGTTCCGCCGACGCCGACGGCAGCAGCTTAGAAGTTTAGTCAGCGAACGCTAAAAGTCGGCACCTGATTGGCCAATTTCGGGCTTCGCTGACTAAACTTCTCAGCTGCTGCCGTCAGCGGAACGTACGCATTATCAGGACCTCTACTCTCCTATTAAGTAGATAATTTACTCTTTCATGTGCAATTAGGCTAATATCTAGATGGTAGTTAAGTATCTGGATTAGATACCTTCTCAGACTTCTTTTCTCCTAGCACGACTATCTTAATTTCCGGTTCAAGAACGTGCTTTATTTAATAATAGGACAATAATTGTGCTTGTGAAAAAACACCTTTTCAAATATCTGTACGTGTAATTTCAAGTACTGTATGTATAAAAGCCAAACATCTCCTAAGACCTTAGGACTCTTGATACAACCATATGGTTGTATCAGGAATCGATCGTAGACAAAGTTGACTTTGAAACTCCAGTGCAGTGTGTCCATATCGTACTCGACCCGTTGAAATAGGTCCGCGTGCGATATGGCCATCACATCCACGATATTGTGGATGTGATTGTCAACTTACCCATTCTGCTAACTGTTAAGAAAAACTGAAAATATCCCTGTAGGAGTAAAAAAAAAACATTTTGCCATTAGTTCTTGCTCTCCGGATATGAGAATAATAGTAGGGCCCAAAAAAAGATTTCAAGTAGCTACTTCCCATTATTTCGATAAGCATTGCTTCTACAATAAATTGGAAAGTTCGAGGAGAGCCTCCTCTCAATTGTCCAAGAACCGTACTTACTACAAGAAAAGGCTAGGTCCTCCCCAATTTTAAATTTCGTCAATGTAACATTGTGATCCGAGATTTCTCAGATGCTACGTCTTTAGTGTTCTCCTCTATGGAGTAGAAAGCTGCAGTCTTACTGTGGCTGCCACCAAACGATTAGAAGCATTCGAAATATGGTGCTACCAACGCAACCTACGGGTCTCATAGTTCTCATACACATACCATACAACTAACATCACGATTCTCGAGAGGCTCAGAAAAGACAAGGAAATTATTACTACCGTAAAGAACAGAAAACTGGCCTACTTTGGCCACATTATACGTAATGATAAGTACCGACTTCTACAATTAATCCTACAAGACAAGATTGAGGGCAAGCGAGGCCCTGAACGCAGGCGTATATCCTGGCTGGCCAACCTTATAGAAAATGTACTGGCCTAACGCTTAACATCAACCGACTTATTCCGAGCTGCAGTGAATAGGGTAACATGAACCAACGTGGTCGCCAACATCATAAGAAGATAGGCATCTTTAGAAGAAGCAGATCCCATAATGGATTTAAAAAGCATCAGGATTAGCATACTTTTACATTCTTGAGAGACACTTTCCTGCAATATATATGAAAAAGTTTGGTTATAAATTTAATCTTCGACAAAAGAGAAAAAAACACTATTTTGCACCTAGACTCTCCTGATACAGTGCAGGAAAACTAATCTGGAACAAATACTTTTTCACACTCATAGTTTTCTTGTAAAATTACTAATTATTCACTGTAAAACTACGCCCTAGAATACCTACGAAGTCTGAGTTTCTTGAAATAAAACATACAATTTTTATTTTGGGGCACTTTTGATCAAATTTCACTTATTTTTGTCCAAAATGTATGAAGATAAACAACAAAAAACAGCTTTTTGAACATCTGCTTTCCTGGTAAGACAGTTAAAATTCAGTTGAAATAGGTTGGGACAATATAGAAAAAATATCAAGACACCTTTTTCCACCTCTACTTAGGGAGGTAGACAATTTACTCTTCCATGTGCAATTATGCTGGTCTCTATATGGTAGATAATTACCTTTTCTGACTTCTTTTCACCTAGCATGACAATCTTAATTTTCGTTGAAAGTGCTTTAGCAATAGAAAGAGCAACTTTTCAAACATCTACTCCCCTGATAGGAAAGTAAATTTCGGCGTATAATTAGGCCTTAAGAACCAAATTATAAACGGCGAACATCTCCTAAGACTCTAGGACTGCTGACATAACGATAAAGCGTTTTCCCGTTCGACCCTTTTCTCCAGATATGAAAATAATAGTCCCAGACAAAGCTTTCAACTAACTACTTAATTCCGATTGTTTTGATCAGTAGATCATTTCTACAATAAATTGGGATGTTTCAGAAGAAATTGTTTCATTTCTCTCAAGAGCCCTATCTACTCCAAGAAAAGACTGACTTACTTAAAAGACTAACCTACTTAAGTTTAAATTTCATCATATAGTATTGTGGTCCGAAAATTAATTAAAACTATCAGATCACGATTAAGCATCTTTTCACATTTTTGCACTTGTGTTGTGATTAGACAACAAAATTAAATGGCCAGGCATCCCCTCAAACATTATGCTCTCCTGCTAATATAATAATTGTCCACAGAGAATGGCGAGAACATGCAAAATAATGAAAATCGAACACCTCTTCATACACCTCTGCACCTGATATACAACAGACGTATGAGGACACACTTTGCATCCGGCTTCTGCATACTCCCGACGCGTCGATATTACATTTTATTATAATAAATATAAAATTAAGCTTCCGTTGTATTGTATCTTTATCCTGCACCTCTATTGAGGTCTGAGTTCCTACTGGGTGACAATCATAATTTTTGTTGCAACATTATGCGAAGATTAGGTAGGTACAAAAGTTTTCATCCATCATTCGACAGCTGCTCTCCTAATACGATTCCAAATTTTTTTGCAACCGTGATGGTTTGCCTAAATTACTTACTTTGTAAAAGAACAAAACGTAAAAGAACATATATGAAAAGTTATGACAATTGAATAGCTACCTCTTTATATGTACTCCTACACAGAAGCGCCGGTTTTTCAAAATTTCTATGGGTTCTCGGCTCGAAACTAAAAACTCTACTTTGGGTGTTGAGGGAGAGGCTGGTTGTAGGATGTATTAACACAGTATAAAGCAAATTTAAAAGCGAATATTTTATTTTCCTACAGCTTATAGTCTAATCTTAATATTTAAATATAAAATATTTGCCTTCGCTGACTGTTTTTTTCTATGAAAATTTTAGCCACATCATTTAAGTTAAGTTCTTGTGCTAAGTCTTTGTAAAAATTAATAATTGTTACATTATTTAAACGAGACTGTACATGTACATGTCATAGTACTCCTTAAGTAGGTTTTTAGGCGCCTTAAACCCGAAAAGCAAAACCTAATATGCAAATAATTTTATCTAGAAATATTCAGAAAAAAATAACAATTTCATGCCATTACTTACCTTATTAGCCTTATTTCTTTAATATAGTACTTAAGTTTAAGTGTTTAAGTACCTACACATCAGGAAGTTTATATTTTTATTATTTCTACTTTTCTACAAGAGTAGGGGGTAGAGACATTCAGACGTAAGATATGACTTCTTAGGCTGCCGAAATCAAATTAATTTGTGTTCCCGATTCGACACTCGACGGAATTGTTTTTAATATCTTGACTTGACTTAAATTTCAATGGGTGCTCGGCACCCATAAGAAATTTTCTATGGGTGCTCGAGCACCCATTGACCCCACGGTTTCGGCGCCTATGCTCCTACGTCTGCTAGTGTAAAGAGACAAAAGTGTAAAGCCACACTAATCTTCTGTATATAAACTCCTGATACATATCCGATATTGACAGCAACGGATTTTCTGATGACTTATTTAGTTTTTGTTCTAAAACTTATTATATAGAGATTACGTAAAGTGTCAATTTTTAAACAAACACGTTCTCTCACTTTTGCTGTCCTGATATGTAAATACATATTTTGAGGTAACTCTATCTCCTGACACAACGATAAAGCATTTTTCCCTTAGTTCCTGCTCTGCAGCTATGAGAGTAACAGTAGGTCCCAGACAAAGATTTCAAAGAACTACTTCCGATTATTTCGTACATCATCGAAACTTCTACAATAAATTGGAAAATTCAAGGAGAGGTTGTATCAGTTCTCTATATTACCCAAAATCCGTACCTACTCCAAAAAAGCGACTAATTTTTAATTTCGCAAATATAACATTGTGGTCCGAAATGCATCCTTTCGCATTCTTGCCCTTATGATTAGACAATAAAAATATTTTACCAGACAACCCCACAAACATTCTGCTCTCGTGCAAATATAATATTTTTTTATAGTAGTTGCGCTCCGAGAATGGCGAGAATATACAAAATTATGAGAATCGAATATCCCTTTATACAACCTTCTCCTGCTAAACAACAAAAGTACCCAAACTACACCTCATTCTCCTTACACGACAATAGTAAACTTTATTGTAAAATTAAGCTTCCATTACAATAGAATGCATCTGGATCTCACACCTCTTATTGAGCTCTGATCTCCTCCCGGTTGATAATCATAATTTTTATTGCAAAATTATGCCTGAGGATTAGTAGTACATTTTTTCAAAACATTCATCCTCCGCCAGCTGCTGTCCTGATACGATGACACTAAATTTCATTTTAGTTTCATGTCTTATGGCCATTTCCACCAAGCAAATTTTAAGTAAACTTAAAGTTACGGGCCCTTAAGCCATAGCTGTTACGATGAATATACAGTAATAGTAAGTAAGTAATATAATAATAGTAATAATAGTAAGTAAATAGCAATAGTACAGTAATAATAGAAGCCTTAACTAAGTGTACTTAAAAATTGCTTAATGCGAACGGAACTTAGAATCTAAAAGCTTTTGTAACCATAACGATTCATTTAAATTTACCTACTTGTAAAATTAGTCTTTCCAGAAAAGGCCCAAAATAACAGGAGCCTCATTAATAATCTAAAGCCCTAATGGCCTGCATTGACACAGAAGTGCAATTTTTCAAACAATATTCTCCGTTTTTTACTTTCCTGATATCGGCGATAGAATTTGTTGTAATATATAAAACTCTACAATAGCTAAGGGTCTAAGAAAAAAAAACACATTTCAAAATACCTTATTTTTATATTTAAAATAAATATTAAATATATTAGATCTCTTTTAGTCTTTATTTTATTTTATTTTTTTTTTGATGGCGCCAGAAGTTAATTATTTGAAAACAACGCATGGGAAATTAAAAACGAACAGGATTTGAGCAAACACCTTAAATGACTAGTAGATAAGATGACGAAAAACTATTCACACTCTGTATAAAATATCAAACAATAATTAACAAATGCACGCAAATATAGAAAAAGAAAACATAATAAACATATCGGCAAACTTAACATGGATAAAAGTTTATGTTATTAGCACAAAATATTAATGAGTATTTAATAATAATAATAATAATAAGAATATAAATGTTTTTTTTTTAATAGATAACAATTACAGTTGAATGTTAAACGTGAATTTTTAAAGAGTATTTACATGGTATTAGATTCGGAAGTTTGATGTACACAATAAGTAATTAAGTAAACAATAGAGTTCTAATACAAGTAGGTAATAATATCTTCTTGCGTTATTGTTCTATACTAAGTACATTGGTACCTACTTAATTTATTCCATTACTTTAAGTGTAGGTATATACATATGTTTTCGTTATTCATCACTTTTAACAATTGATTAATTTTAAAATCGTATCATATAAAACCTGTAAAATTTCAAAAACTTGGCACTAATGAACGCACATTTTGCGTAGATTTTGTGTGTTCATTAGAATACGTCATCTAGAAGGCTATCGATTTTTGACCGAAAATGATAACATAATCAAAGTAAATAAACTTCCTTCGTCCTTTTCTTTTGACATTTAGTGTAGACAAAGTAAATAGATTTCCTTCATCCTTTCCTTTTGACATTTCACAGCCAACTAGATGACTTATTAAATGAACACTCCCTATATAAATAGCACACTACTTGCATTGGTGATTGATACCGAACTAGAGAAATTAAGAAAAATATTTTCTAATTAGTTTCAAAACCGATATAAATTTCTATTAACATTGAGTTATTCATTTTTACATCAGGAAAAAAGTTTAATGATTCTTGTGCACCGTGTTATTAAGAGATTATAACATACTACCCAGATCTGCAGAAATAAAACCAATAATTTAGACACTTTTTAAAACTAATTTGATCTAAAAGAAACTAAAACATGATATAAAATATTGAAGTAGCGATATCCACCCCTTATCGATCGTGTAACCAAAAACACCCTGCTTAAATGCGATTTATGGCTCCATTTCGGTGAAATTTAGCAAAAATCAAACATTAGACAATTCGCTGAGGATGATGCTGCATAAAAGCCAGTTTAATCTAGCCGTTTGTTATTTTTCCTTGAACTAAAAGCTTTGATCTACACTAAAAACAAACTGACAATCTCATTCGTACTAACAGGAATAATTCTATCGATACGATACAAGCTAAATCAGTAATAAATAATCGTTTCTGATAGCGAGTTCCTGGGCTGTAGCCCCAAAAAAATATTCGAAAAGATACGGTTAACTGATGAGATGACCCCATGACGAGTCGAAGCAAATAATGGCTTTCGATTGGTAGGCCGATGAGGGCTGTTAAATTGGCCTGGTAAAGTTGGCCGGGAACATGCCCTTGTCGCCGTTGTCTTTGACGCCCATTAACCAACCTTCCTCCTGAAAATAAATCATTAACATAACTAAATTGCAACTAATGGAAGCACAAAATTTAATTGCTATTTGAGAGTTAGTACAACGGAGCTTAGTGTCTTTTGATATTAGTATTATATCTTGACACACCAGGCTATTGGTGATATGATCTTGGTTGAACTAAGAGTACTGGACGTAGTCACAGTTGTCCCTTGAGTATAAAAGAGTCCTGAAAACGAGATTTGGCATTTCCTCCCCCAGTGAAAATACTTGGGATTATTATCGTTAAGAATTTCAACTGGAGGCTACTTGGTACTCTATCCACCCCCATGGTATAATAACCTAGTAAAATCCTCCTCTCACTCTTCACTCTGAATCCGTCTAAAACCTACGCAAGCATTAATTCGATACAAGGGCGTAGAAACCTTGGACAGATGTGATTTTAATAATCTCGGTTTAACGTCAAATTAATATTGAATGCAACTTTGGTAAAAAACAAACAAACCTATAAATTGTTTTCCCACCATTAGCTTTAATACGGATCTTTAAAGGCCAGCAGAATGACTGTAAAGTAGATTTTCTCGTTTGGCTTATAAAACAATTGAACATAAGCGGTCTATAATGACAACGTTATGGCCGATAATCTCCCTAGGGAGATAAAGCTGTCAGTTGTCAGGCGCATTGGGCGCCGTGATATTGTTTCCACGGTAACGAAGCCTCCGTATGGATTGAAGACGCGCCTGTTCTTAGTAATAAAATATGCGGAGCGCTATCTTAGTAATTTAGGCAATTTCTGTCGTAGATTTATCGAGTCTATTATCCACGACCATACTATAATAATCACATTATTCTTGTACATTCTAAAGATTAATGCTAATCTTTATTCACTTGTGAATAATGAGTTGTCATGGAAACGAAACAAGTCGTAGGCAACTGACAATCTCAAAAAGTAAACTTCCCTAAAAATGGTATCAGTAGTTACTACTGGTTCATTCATGATATTCATAAATAATTGTCCTTCTATTAGGATGCATTGAGACAAATGTAGGTTTTTCACTAAAAAATATACTTTTCACTGAAAAATACTTAAAATAAGCCATAAAATCAAGCAGTTTACCGTCTACCTTCGTAGCATTGAAATGAACATGCACGGGCGACTAGACCGTCATCTATCTGGCGCATCAAACCTCGCGCCGCCGATTAGCGAAACCAGATGTGGTTTTAAAATTGTTAATTATCTTTGTGGCACCTATAACCTATCATATTTGAGAAAACCAGGAATCTTGGTCGTGGATAAAGTATATAGTATTGTTGCGAACTCGGGGTTCGATAATTCCAGTGTAACGATTTAACACGAAAACACTATTTATTTATTCCACACATATACACAGGTACAATTCGTATACTAAATAACTCACTACTTAACACTTTATAGCCTTCTATTATCGCTTCGTAACTTTAGCTTACTTATAGCGCGCTTAAAATAAGACTATTCTTAACCGCCGCTCTATGCGCCTTTTATATACAATCCTAAAATTACAGAAAAACCTAGAAACTTCTTTATAAGAATTCTTGAATAATCTCACATAAAAAAAAGGTTGTAAACAACTGCCTTCTAGATTAAACCGAGCAATAAATCACTCGTGTCAGCCATGACGCAGCGCGGATAGGTCGCGAAGCCTCACCAACCACACGCGTTGCCCCGCCTCCCATGCGGCGTTGCTGCGAATCGTAACAGTATTCAAGTCGCATTTAATGAGCGTTATTCTCTAGGGCACTTGTGCCACTCGCTTCGCTCGTGGGCTTAAATGTTACACTCGAGAATAACGATTCTCCTTAAATGCTTGTTACATAATATACTAATGTTGATTCTGACTTCGCTAATATTTTTATTGTTAGATATCAGAAAGTCATATATCCTCCATTTTTACAATGGCCGGAGAGCCACTTTTGTGGGAATGACAGGAGCAAAGAACCCACTTCAAACAAAGGACGGAATTAGTATTTGAGGTTATGTGTAACTTATGGATCCCTGGGTTGGAGGGTTTCCTTAGATATAAAGGAAATTCCTGGTCGCCCTCTGTAGCTTTTGAAAATGGACCCTGTTTTCATGAATTTCTGGGTCCATATTAGAGCAGCTAAAAAAGTACGGAGACCTTCGCACTCGTCCTTAGGTTGCGTTTGTCATTTGAACGTTAGTCTGAAGAAACATCGATCTTATAAATACATTTTTTTTTACGTTACAAACGCATTTGTGTTCTAACAACGGATCAAAACTTTGTCTACCAGATTCTATCAAATTAGCACCTGTTCTTAAAATATGGTGCCCCCCGAGGGAAAAATAATGGTCCAGTAAGAACTGTGCTTGCGTTTACGGTTTGAGGTAAACTTAAACATAATTGATCAAGTGTGAAAAAAATTCTTTTTAGTAAAATAATGGTATATTGGGCAACTAGTGTCGAAAATTGCATTTTTCACACCAGTGTGACGGTTGAACACGAGCCATAGGCGAGTGATGCAATTTTTGCACATGATACTGTTTCTACGACGGCGATTTTGATTCATAAATGATCATTCGTGCAATGATCATTATAAAATATATGCAACGCATGTGCAAACCCATTAAAAGCGTTTGCAAAGTGGCCTTTGCACACGCTTCTTTATGGGAGCGTGCGCAATGTGCACTTTGCGCACGATATATGCAATATGCGATTTTCAACGGTAGTTGGTAGTGCATATTTGTTCACTTTCGTGGCAGTCGTAGAAAATAGTATATTGTGCAAGTAGCGTCGAAAATTGCACTTTTCACACTAGTGTGACGGTTTGGACACGAGCCGTAGGCGAGTGATACAAAGTCACAAGAGTGTGAAGAGTGATTTTCGTAGGTGTTGCACACTATACTTTTTCTACGACTGCGATTTTGCTTAATAAATGATAATTCGTATGATAAAACATATGCAATTGAAATGGACTTTGCACATGCTTCTATATGGGATCGTGAGCAATTTGCACTTTGCGCACGCTGGCGCTGTTTGCAATATGCAATTTGCGCACGCTGTTTGCAATATGCGACTTTCAACGGTACTTAGTAGTGCGCATTTGTTCATTTTCAAGGCAGTCGTAGAAAAACTAGTATACACAACTCGCATGAAATCCTGTTGTGTGTGTAAATAACGATGCGATTATGATCTAGTCTTAATATATTTGAAAAAAGCATGCGTTAAACTATTTCAACAAAACGTAATTACCTGTTCCTCCGGATCATCATATTCAATCACAGAGATGACCTCTCCCACCTCAAAAGAAAGCTCATCGACATCTTCTCTTGTGTACTTGTACGTGGCCTTCACTCTGTAAAGAACGCCTGGAGGAAGATTTTCTGTGCTGGCTCCTGAAAATTAAAGTGTGATATACAATAGATATTGTTACGTAGGGCCAAGTAATTAGTTCCTTATTATTAATGTTATCGGGGTATCGTTCCAAATGTTATTAACAGCTTAGAACCCACGGATAATGTGAAATTAGATAGACATATGCAAAAGGTAATAAATGTATACAGATAATTTTGTTGCCTAAAAGTTAAAAATTGCCTACAAAGGTAAAATTTAAACTGAGTTTGGAAATGATTTCTCGTTTTTAACGAAATGCTTCATAGGATAGGAATACCCACAGTACCGTACGGTTTTGAAAGTATCTAAGTAACAGAAAATAAGTGAGACAGACGACCTTTTCAAACCTAACTTATGTTTTCTTCAAACCCAATTTTTCTAAAAAAAGTCCCAATATATAGTTTCATGCAGATGGTTTTGCCGGATCGGAAAAGCAAAGAATTGGCTATTATATGCCAAAATGTACCTCATGAGTGTCAGTATTTGGGTCGAACTAGGCCGCTTATTATCCAGTAATGCATACAGTGTCTTGTACCGATAAAACTACCTACTAAAAAGCCAGTTACTAATAGACACCAAAGAATGCTTACCAACTGGAATATCGTACAACTCTTCCAGCCTCTTGTTGTTCTCCTTGGCCTCGGGTGGTGGGACGGTGGCCGCCTTGTTGTTAGTCTCACCAGCATTACGTTCACACACTGCGTTATTGTTTGAAATCAAATTAGTGTTAGTTAGGTCTTTTGAACTGGGACTGCTAGGCGTGGTTGGACTGGTGGGTTCTGATGGTGAGTTATTAGTGGGTGTGACGGGTACTGAGTCGCTGGTGTCATTGGCTGGCAAGGAATTATTAGCGTTCGTGAGATTTGTCTCTTTTGGCGGTTTGGAGTTGGTTGTGGGCGATTCTACATCGCTGGCTGCAACAGGGTGTGTTTGGTTAGCAGCCGCATAGTTAGTGACATATAATATCATCACAAAAAAGAATTACATAATTTAAACGCAAACAGACAACATATTTAATTTTAGCTTACTAATCAGGTACCTATATTTATGTTCGGTGTCATAAGTACCACGTTACGTAATGCGACTGCATTTTAATAAAGTAAACACATCGGCAATAAAGCAAAAAGTGATGAATACTAATTAATGCAAAGCATGCTACTTACTTCTCGACGATGGCAAACTATTGATAATAAGGGAATCTTTGACTACTGGCGCCCTGGGGAGGCTGTTGGTTCCGTTTGTTTTCTTAATGCTGTACGATCCTCGTTGACTGTCGGTGGCCAGTTTGTCCACGATATTCTCTAGTTCATTGAAAATCTGAAACAAGATCATGGCTGGGATAAGTGAACAGCTTGTGATATTTATGATGGGTGTCTTGATTCCAATACCTGAATATACAGGACAATTCACAACTCAATGGACATAGCCAGATGAGATAATGGCTTCAAGAAATGTCTTAGTCGAAAAAACTTTTCATTTTGGCAATGCGTGAATACAGCACAGCCAAATTTTCAAACATTAGCTAAAAGAAACTTGAAGTAACTGCTTAAAAAGGGGTAGTTTAGGAGGCTCACAATTTTCTTTGCACGTACTCGTTCTATATCCATTGAGTTGTGAATTACCCTGTATGTTATGTGGAATTGTATGGGAATAATTTAAATCCAGTTGGGAGTTCTTCTATAACATAAACTCATGATAAATTTACCTAAATAAAAGAGGAAAATTAATGAAAACGAAGGAAAATGAGTATTGTGTATTGTGACTTTTTAGTCTCGATGAAATACGAATTCACGAATAATTCATCCAAGCTGCTGCTAGTAGTTTTTCGTTTCTATCATGTTAGTTGATTTGTAACAAATCAACTCAGTAACGTTACTTAACAAAAGCTAATTAAAATAATTGCTCGACGCACTAATGCAAAACACATGTTATTAATTTGTGTTCAACAACATGGCGACAACTTCGAAAAACTACTATAAATTGCAACCGTCAAAAATAGATTAAAAAATTGTTAATTGACCTGCCGATTGTAGTGGAGAAGCCGCAGAAGTCGATCCTTCCACATGCGAACATCCTAAACCTATTTGGTAACTTTAAAATTTTATATTTTGTTTTGGTTTCTAACACCAATCTTTGAAATGTTGAAAAGTTGTTGTTTTCGGTTTCCCGACTCCTTGGAGCAAATTTTTAAAAACCTGTAAAATTTTCCACAAGCGCAAAGTTCTTCAAATAATGATCGTTTGTTGCTCCGCTTATCCAAAAGTATTTGGAATTTGACCAACCTTATTTAAAATGGAACCAATTCTGATCAAAAGTTGATAACTTAAATTATTTAGTTGTGAAAAAAGTAAGTTTAGGTCAGATATAGCTGCTATGGATATCACCAAGTTGTTAAGCAAGATAATGTTAGAGAACCGACGTGGGAACGAACTTTATCTAGCACCCACTCAATCCAGCACCCCAGTTATGATACAAAATTTTGCCAGATCTTAGAAAAACAGTGAAAATGTGGTTGGAAACACTAACGGTAGATCTGGATTGAGCGTATTTCCGGGATAAAGCTGTGGTACTACTGGAGCGATGAGATGACCCTGTGGATGGCTCTTGGTGACCTGAAGAAAGGAGCATTGCAGTGTCTTTTTGCGACTCAAAGATACCATCAAAACTTTTGCTGATTTTGACGGCACATTTAGACTTTCATTTGCGAACGACGAGAGTTTGCCATCAGGGTGGAAAGGGTACTAAAGAACTCATTGATGATCTGCATGAATTTGAAGAGACAGTAGAACGGGTTAACGCAGAGCATTTTTTTAAAAAATATCATGAACCTCAGACTACAAAGTAAACCTTTATGCTATATTATTTTGTAAATAGAAAAGGGCTCAAAAAAAAAACATCCAATAAAGTCGGAGGCAAATCTTTGTGTTCGTCTGCAAACTTTATTGTCATGTAACTAAATACTGGCAACAAAGATAAGATACTTATTAAGAGACAATTATTAAAGAAGAAAAAAAGTATTAAGGTAGTAATTAAGTAGTAACTAAGACAAAAGCAAAACCCACTGGAAGTTTAGTTAATATTTTTCCATTATACAAAAGAATACCTAAATGTTAGCATTTAAAACAGTAAACGTTTAGAAAATAACTTTAGAAATATTTATCTGTTTGCAACTGTTAGTTCAGCCATAAAGTATCAAACAATTCAGCACCAAAATTGCCAATTGTAAGTGGTTTATGGTGAAAGGATCTCAGAAACACGAGTAAATCCATGCCCTCGTAATTTCCAGATCGGAGAGGCAAAACACACTATTTCGAGAATCACAATAAACAGAAACGTCCTTTCAGGGACGCGTGTTTTTAGAACGGCCTACATTTATATTAACTTTATTAACCTATAAATTTTAACTAGCAGCAGGAAAGAGGAGAGGAAATGTATAACATAAATTACCATAAAACCGACATAAATATTGACTAATACAGCTTCTTTCTACAAACATACCAACTACCAGGAAAGGCCATTTGAAATTTACTAATATAACTTCAGGGAAACTAGGTTTTAATGTTGGTGTTTAGCTTACCTTTGAGGTTTCAGAATGGAAGGTGTGCTCGGCATTGAACAATGTCTGAAGATTTGTGACTAGAAACAGTATCCTGGAGTCGAAGAGGGCGGGCAGCTCGTCGTGAAGTTCCGAATTAAGTATCTCGTAAGTCCTTTTGGCGTCTTCCAGCTGTTCTCGGCCTTTGGCGATTTTAACGTCGTCCCTTTTCTTCATGTTGGTCTGCAGCGCTTGAAAACTGTGCCTCTGACTATCGTAGTCTACAAGTTTCCTCCCTCTTTTGTCAATTTTTTTCTACAATAAAATAACCATATAGAGCTCTAAAATGTAGAGTGATTACGTCACTATAACAAAAGTTACAAAATCGTGCCATAGCAAAGATAGGAAAAAGTGTCTTCTTAGGCTATCGGTCCTGGGCTCGAAAGAAAGTTGAAAATTTAGGGCATATCGAGCTTTCGGAATATATTTAATACCTTCTTCACGGCTAAAGAAATATGTGCTACAATGACCCATTTAAGAGATGACAATATAACCAACAGTTTCATCTTTGATATCAGACCTCAAATTAATGGCAGCACGTGACTACATTGGTTGAAAACGAAATAGCTATTTATGTAACCAGTTACGAAAAGTCCGATTTTGTGTAACGAATGAATGTTTGCGGGACGAGCGGGGGTCACTCACGAGCGGGACTCATTCAAATTGCGGGAAGCGAGTTCCCGCAATTTGAATGAGATACACGAAAAAGGTTTTTCGCCACGTGTTTCATACAAGATTTTTTCTAATTTTGACTACAAATACCTACTTAGAGAGAGAATTATTATTATTAAACTTCAATATTTACTTTTAAACCACTTTGTATCTACTTAATACCGTAAAACTATAGCAACGGTGTGCCACAGCCGAAACCTGCAACTGTTGGTGACACCAACTTTTCATTACTAGTTACGAAAGATTTTACTTTTCGTAACTAGTTACGAAAAGTAGGACGTTACGTCACTGTCATCAATATTGAAAAGTGCCACTTTATATGTCAAAATTAGATAAAATATATTATATTTGTTTGCTTCTGCATCAACATAACTAAATTTATAGTTTGGATCCCCCAAAAAGGCCTTAGTAGGATTTAAAATTAATGCAAAAAGACCAATTTTGTTGTAAACATTATATAATTAATTATTAAAGTGAGGTTATATTTACTAAAATTCTGGCAAAATGACGTCATGTGCACGAAGCCCATTATTATTCTTCTATTTTTATTGGTCTCCACCATTAAACAACTTTGTTCCCAGATTTTTCACTTTAAGCAGTATTTTTGCGTTGTTATAATCGAAAGTGTGGCCTGCAGTTATTGCATAGTGCATGGTTGACTAATGCACTCTTCTTTTTTGATTTCACATTACTATTATATGAAATCATTCTATTATGTCAATCAATGTGATAAACGACACCAGTACCCCTAAGAGGCTCATCTTTATCTTTAAGTTTAGGAAACAAATTTCCAACAGTTATGACCAATTTTTATGTTACCACATAATTCTTAAAGAGTTATAAATTTTTATTATTTATTGCTGGTATGTAAGGTAAAGAAAAATATCTTATATTAGGAGGAGTCAGCTACCCATAAATACTGATTCATTACTAACGAGTTCAACTAATCAAATGACACAAATATAGTTAAGAACATTATTATAACTACTAAAGTTTACTAAAATTTATATTGGGTAAGCAAAATTTGGCGAGTAATAAAATTAAAAAAAAGGTCATTTTTTTAAGGTTGAATTAATCTTTCTGCTGATACCTCTACCTAAAGATTCTTAACAGTTTTCATTGATAAAATTAACAAAAGATGTATAATTCCAGCCTTAAAAAATTCCGAAAGTAAAAATATTTTTTCTCAGTTTGTGCGATTGCCCAATCAAAACATACTTTTTATTTATTGGTTGGCGCGTTTTTATTTATTGTTTCATTTTTCTAAATTGGATTAATAATAATCTGCTAATCTATTAATATCTTAAACACGTACTATTAAAACAAGAATAATCGATAACCAATCGACATGATCATTAATTAATCTTACATTGTTTAGTTTTGTTAGAAAAACAGAGACGATTAATTGCCTTCATTGCAACAAAAAAAGAGATCGAAGAAAAAGTATAGTATTCTACACTTCTCCTATCGCAAAGTAAGTTTTCTGATACCAGGCCAGCCTAATAGTAATTGTATTATCCCACACAAGAGTTTTCATAAAAGGTGGGATACTGCTTGTCTCTCGCTTTTACAGTGAATTCTATGTTAGTACTATAACTATTGAAAAGTGCTAAAGTTGTGTCAATAAGTCAGCAGGAACAGCTTTGCTTAGATAATCAAGGTATTTTTTGATGAATGAAAGTTTGAAGTTAAGTTTGGGGATGATGTTATAGAGTATGTCATCCATTACATAGAGGAAGAAAATAGGGAACATGGTGGCTCTCATGGGAGTCCCTAATATTTTTTTGTAAAATTTGTCAAATACACAGTATGTTGTATTCAAAAGCAACCTATATAGATTGAAAAAATCGCGAGTAGCGTTGTAAAACGACTAATGCTAAGCTGATGTCTGTATACAAACAGAAACCATTTTCATTCTTCAATGAAACACCTTAGCCTCCTGAAAAATATTTTACATCAAAATGAAGAAGAGGCGTTGGCAATTTATGATGAATCTCATTGATTTTTCTGTGAACATATGTCACACAACAATTGTCAATTCAATTTGTCGACCAGCCAGAGCTGTATTGATAAGGGGTAGACCATGAAACTAGTACGCAGATAGGTTGATCGACAAATTGGTGATCGCCATGTTCTTCAGAGAACAAAACAGTTAATTAGTACCTAATCCAGTGTAAATCTTCTTTTGCGACGCAAAATTTGAACAAAATTTGCAAAATAATTTTGAATGATGATTAATCATCTTTACAATTGCAAAGTCTGTGATGATCACAGACTAATAAGTTTGATGAGTCAGGTTCTGAAGATCTTTATAAAAATTATACATACTAGAATATACAAAAAATGTGAGGCTGAAACATCAGACACACAATTTGGATTCCGCAACGGAATGGGCACGAGAGAGCCCATCTTTGCTTTGAATGTCTTGTCCCAGAGATGCCTAGATGTAAACCAAGACCTTTCCGTATGCTTCATAGATTATAGTAAGGCGTTCGACAATGTCAAGCATGAAAAGCTTCTGGATATACTCCAAAGACTTGGCATTGATTACCACGATGTCCGAATAATATCAAATCTCTACTGGGGACAAACTTCTAGAGTGAAATATGACAATGCTTTGACAGAACAAATTAGTATTCGGAAAGGAGTGAGATAGGGGTGTGTTCTCTCTCCTATGCTATTTAATATTTACTCGGAGTTTGTTTTTCGGGAGGCATTGGAAGAGGAGCAGGCGGGTATAGCGATCAACGGCAGAACTGTCAACAACATCAGGTACGCTGACGATACCGCTGTAATAGCAAGCTGCCTCAAAGATCGGCAGAGACTGGTAGACAAAGTAACAGTAGTTAGCGAAGATTATGGGCTAAATATTAATATCAATAAAACAAAAATGTTAATAGTATCGAAAAGGAACATCAGTGTTCAGCTGACTATACGCAATAAGAGGGTTGAATAATATGCACCACTTCAAATACCTAGGAACTATCATATATGTAAATGTTGCACACAAACAAGAAATCTTGTCAAGAATTGAGCAGGCGAGGACAACATTTATGAAACTGAGAAAACTGCTGACAGCACGAGATCTATCTTTGACTTTGAGAGTAAGAATGGTGCGGTGTTACGTCTTTCCAGTGTTATTATATGGTCTTGAAGGATGGACACTGAACAAGGAAATATCGAAGAGACTGGAATCGTTTGAGTAGTGGGTGTACCGCCGAATGTTAAAGATCTCCTGGATGGACCGCATTACGAACGAACAAGTTCTGGAAAGAATGGACAAGGAAATGGAAATTCTTTTCACAATTAAGAGAAGAAAACTAGAGTATCTTGGGCTTGTTATGCGTAATTAAAAATATGAAATTCTGCAGCTCATCATGCAGGAAAAGATCGTGGGACGCAGAAGCGTCGGTCGACGTAGAATTTTCTGGCTACGTAACCTGCGAGACTGGTTTGGCCTCTCATCTATCGAACTATTTCGGACAGCTGCCTCTAAAGTTAGAATAGCCATAAACCTCCGAAGGAGAAGCTGATATCAAGAAGAAAGAAGACAATTGCAAAAAGGCAAGGCTTACTGAAAATGAAAAGGAGATTGTTATGTAATAAAAAGTGCCACATAACAGTACATGTTCCTCAGCATTCGGACTAGATTCAGACCTCATATCAGAAACATATTATAATAGCAGTGTATCAAAATGACAACTTAGCGACACGATGCAGATCAAGAATCATCACCTTTGCCTTTGACACGGCCCAAGATACAGCAGATCAAAGTTAATAAGTGGAGTAATTTCCTTAATTTTTTTTTATCAAAGAAATAGAAACCTAAGATTAACACGTATAAATGTATAATTATTGTTCCATCTTTTAATTTTCAGACATATCATTAAAATGCAAAGCAAACTGAAAACAATCCCTGACATAATAACCATTATCAAAGTTATATGGTTGTGTCAGTACATCTATAAGGGAAGAAGCCCATTTGTTGGGAGCGTCAATTGAAGACGAAACAACTTAGATGACCGTGAAGCTTTTCACGGCCGGTCAAAATACAATCTAAAGTGTTTTCCGGGCCTTGCAGCCGTGATCCAATGGAATTTCTTCCAGACGTTTCGTCTAGAGCTGCGGCATACATTATCAAAGGCGATGAGGCAATGGGCGAAGTGATCTCCCGTGCTTCTCGACGCCGACTTCTCGATTCGACTATCGTGAGCTCTGTGGTATTAATTCCCCCGCCGTGGCGCTGCAGTGGAGGGACTGGGGTAGGAGTAGTGGTGGCACGGGGTTTCGGCGCACTTGAAGTATGTCGTTAAACTGTTAAAGATCTCAATAGCCTCTCTCGTTAGTCTCAGATAGAAATGCTGCGATTTATATAAGATATCCACCTCGTTGAACCGGATGTGCCACTGAGACCCATTGTGAGCACTATAGGAGGCCTGACCTACGAAATCGCGAAACACCTCACAAAACTGCTGCAATCTAAAATAAGAAATACTGATAGCTTTATAAAAGACTCAACTCATTTCGTCGAAAAACTGCATTCTTTTGACTCTTTCTCCAATAGAAATTCTAGTTAGTTTCGATGTTGTTTTGCTCTTCACGATGGTACCCATTAAGGAAACAATGGAACGTATTAACCAGGAATTTCCACAAGATACTGCCAAGTTGTAAGGAAGATTTCTACGAACAAACTGATGGTGTAGCCCCCTTAGATCAGGAATAGCCAACTGTTATGGAAATTTTCGAGGCCAAGGTAACAGAAAATAAGAGGCCAAAGTGCCATGGCGAGGCGGAACTTCAAAACTTCCTCTTGCACCCCAACTCTATCAACCAAAAAATTCAATTCATTATGGAGATAAAAACGGAAGGACACCTACCGTTTTTCGATGTCTTAGTATCAAGGAGGCCGAATGGAAAGCTTGCGCACACCGTTTATAGAAAACCAACACTCACTGACCGATACCTCAATAACGGATCAAATCATCATCCCAGACAAGAAAGGGGAGTCATAAAGACTCTGTCTGTCAGAGCCAAGAGAATTTGTGAGCCGGCCGATTTAGAATGGGAAATGAAGTATCTGGAAAGAGCCTTTGGTTGGAATGGATACAGCAAGCACGAGTTCGTTAGGGCCGTCCGTCCAAGGAATGTAGAGCGCCAGGAAGGAACAACGAGAGAAGAAGAAGAAAAGCGCGGATGGATTAGTCTACTGTACATCCACAAAGTAACGGATAGGATCGGCACGCTACTGCAAAAGCACTGTCTTTAAACCTACTCGTACAATCGGCAAAAGACCGCAGAGATGCCCCGGAGTTTACCGAGTTCCATGTAGCTGTGGCTCGGTGTACATTGACACCACAAAACGCAGGGTCAACACGAGGATTACGGAACACAACAGGAGTATGCAGGCTGGGAAAAACACAAAAGTCAGCAGTAGCAGAGCACGCTCTTTCCGAAAGTCACGACATCTTTTTCAATGAGATGGATACCTTAAATCAATCGCAGCGTTTCTATCCGAGAGTAACCAGAGAGGCCATTGAGATCTTTAAACACGACAACAATTTCAACAGGAAGGAGGAAATCACGTTTCTAAATGCAGACTGGAAGCGAGTTTTACAAGATACTTCAAGTGCGCCGACATCCCGTGCCACCACTACCCCCACCCCAGTCCCTCCGCTACAGGGAGACACCGGGGGAGTAAATACCACGGCGCTCACCATAGTCGAATCAGTCAACGTCGGGAAGCAAAAGAGATCACTTCGTCCATTGCCTCATCGCTTTTGATAATGTAGGCCACAGCTGTAGACGAAACATCAAGAAGAACTTATATTGGACCACGGCTTCAAAGCCCGGATAATACTTTAGATTGAACTTAGATGATATTTGGTTACAAATGTACAATTTTTTCACCAAATAATTGTCATCAATCAAATTGCCTATTTCTCTTTAGTTTGCTGACCAAATGTTTTGCCCGGGTTCGAAAATGTAGGGTCTCTAGCGAGAATCTGGTAAAACCTAGGATCATTGAGTATGTCAAGTGAATGAGTTTGGAGAAGACTTCCTATTCATGTTTAAAGATTGATATATACTTACTATGATCTCATTATAGGTATACAATAAACGCTTGGTTTTAGGAAACAATGCACAAAAATAGCTTTTACTTGATGGAGTTTAGGTAGTTAGTATGAATGTTAACAAATTTGGCCTATAGTGACATTAATGGGATGTTCAAGAAGAAGTCTGATTACACTCTTATAATCAGCAAAGATAGTTTTTGGTGAATTTAGAATCAAGACAGAAAATTTAAGACATACCTACTCACGAAGTTCCAGATTTGCTAAATTCTTATTCCAGCTAGGCTGTTCAAATCGGAGTCTCAGTTTATTAAAGTGAAGTGTTCAATGAATCATCTTTCATTGGAAATATGTTGATTGCGTTCAAATTCCCGAATTATCCCTATCGGTATTAATGCGTTCAGATGTTTAATATTTTTAATAATTTGACGTATTTCTAAGCTCAAAATTCCTTCTAAAATCTTCTAACCTGTTATAATTTCTAATCAACTTTCTTTTGTTTCGTGAATCGTAATTTACTAACCATAGAGATATCAGTATCTATCGAATAAGTGGTAAATAATAGCAATTATTCGATCTGTTTGTCAGTCCATATCCACTCCGTTTGTCTTCCATTTGAGTTGTATGCATGGCAAATCTAGTTTTTCGAGGAAACAAGCAAATTTTTTAGTCTTAACCTCCTCAACATGACATGAGAATGAAAACCAAGTTGCTGCAACTTAAACCGCTTAATCAAAACCTGTAAAATGTACATGTTTTTAAAGTTTAACTGGCCATCATTTTGGATTGGTAATAAGACCTTCGAAACGAGGAATCGCTCGATCATTTTTCCATTTAAAATTTCAAGCTTACCACTCCTTAAGAATTCAGGTTAGTTCAGTGTTGAAACTGCTCAAAAAATTGTTCCCCTTAAAACTAAAGTTGACAAGTGTGGGCGATTTTCGATTAATATACAGGGTGATTCAAAAGTACTTTGACAAACTTCAGGAGGTGATTGCTGGTATTATTTTAAGAAGAAAGGTTCTAATAAACGAGGGTCCTTAAGAGCATCGTTACGAAGATACAGGGTGTTAAAGGTTTATTAAAAAATAAAAAAAAATAATATCTTGGAAACCGTTTGAAAGGTTTCAATAAAATTTTACAGATGTTTTTTTATTTATTTTCTTTTTTTATTTTTATTTTCAATTTTGAACAACGCATTACCACGATTTTTATTTTTTTACTTGAAAATGACGCGTCTAACAAAGAAAACTTGAGAGAGTTTTTTGTTTAGAATGGAACAGAGAATGAAAGGCTAGTTTTATTTTTTGGTAGACCAGTGGCGTACCATACTTTTCCTCAAAAATATGAAGCGTCATTGCGGTACGCGCGCCACTGGTAGAACAAAAAAAAATCGTTTAACAGAAACATGGCTACTCGCTAGCTATTGACACATTTTATTAAGACCTTTCAAGCGGTTTAGAAGATATTATTATATTTTTTATTTTTTTATAAAACTTTAACACCCTGTATCTTCGTAACGATGCTCTTAAGGAAACTCGTTTATTAGAACTTTTCTTCTTAAAATAATGCCAGCAATCACCTCCTGAAGTTTGTGAAAGGACTTTTGAATCATCCTGTATATGAAATTGGAAGAGGATTGGTAATAATTCAAGTTACTTTCTTCTCTTTTAAAGAACGATATAAATATTCTTGGTTTTCAAACGCAATCATGTGCACCAATTTCACCTCTTTTTGTTTTGTCCTCTTTGAAATTCTTTCTCAATTAATAATTACTTGTTGCTAAATGTTGTTAGTTTTTTTATAGAACTATTGGTTATGTTTGCATCTGTTAAGTGGCTCATTGTCTATATGTATTATTTTTTAGCCCTTAAGAAAGAATTAAGTAAACTCCGAAACCTCGGATTTCCCTAAAGTTAGGCTAGACTTATGTTCGAGCCCTTCTCAGGACCGATTCCCTAAGAACACACTCTTTCTTCTAACTAGTGGGTCGACTTTACCCTCCTCATATAATAGAGATACTTACCCTCATTTCAGGGAATTGTGACTGATACGTGTTTAAAGGCAGAAGTACTTGGTCGGCCAATTTAAGACTAAAATCCTGCCACAAATTGTCTACGGACTGGGTTAAGATATACAGTTGGTCGTGCCCTGTCCACTGGCTCTCATAAACCTCTCCTATGGCATCTAACAGGGTCTTTGAAGCTGCCTGAGTTGCTACAAACGAAATGATACTTTTGATTGTAAATAAACAATCTCGGTTACACAAAAACAATGCATATTTTCACGTTCTTGAGCCGAAACGGTTTACGGTTGAAGAAACTTGGGCACTAGGGCATGACATGACGTTACCTCTAATACACCTAATGTAATTGCTAAACTCCTTCTGTAACCTATTTGCTGCGTTTTGCTGCCTGGTAAAGTTTTGCAGGTGCTCGTCGAATATTTCATCGGCCGTCCTATCGACCTTTCCAAGGTTTTGCAGGATCTGAAACGGACAAACGAAACCGTGTGAGTCAAGGTGCATCATTTTTTCAGTTCAAGGTGGAATAATTATTTAAACAAGTTCAGCCTCCGCCAAAATAAAATTTAATTAAATGAGATACATTTCCATATCAATACCAGAATGTTAAAGCATGGGCTGTACGGAGCTAGTTCAATGGCTTTTGCATAACGTATTGGGTTGGGTTGATTTGCATCGTATAAGTACTTTCCGTTAACCCAGTGAAAGTGTTCATCAAGCTGATGATTGTGGATATAATAATTTTTCCTTAGTTGCTATTACAAAATGTTGGGTGCACAGAAAAAAATGTTGGGTTGCAATTCAAATAAATCATATATTTGACATACTTTTAATTGGTTGAACTTCGTATTTAACCGAATTAACTATTTTTTCTTTGTCTTTAACAAATGAAGATATTTGTTTCAATTTTATTATTCAGTTGTCTCTGCCTTATTTAAGACAAATATTCCGATAATTAATTGAAATATATGTTTTCGTCGAATATTATTATATCTTAATTAAATAATTGTGTTCCTATTTCAAACATTTCCACATCATAAATCAATGTATTTACCTAACTTAACATCACCTTTGATTTAACTTACTTTTAATTTCTAGCCCATATTTGAAAAAAAAAAATGTAAGTGTTCAAAGTTACCATGCCTAGCGGGTAATTTTGATCGGATGTATTTTATGTACAATATTGCCGTTTATAATAGACGCCGTTCAAAATAAGCCCTCTACGTGAAAAAGCAGAATAAAATATATAGATTTGAGTGTTCAAAAACCCATATTTTTAGTAAAAAAAAAAACGATATAAACGAACCTTTTTATTTAAAAAAAAAAACTGAGATACAGTAAGAAACTCATAAACTTAAGCCAGGTTAGTGTAAGTGTCAAATGGAATCGGCTGTGATTATGGATATGTGCTCAACCTTAAAAAAAAATATCTCTAAATTATCTCAAAATTCGTGGAATTATGTAGAGTACAATTAGCTGTGGCCACAAAAAACATATGTTCCTTTCTCTGCTCAAAACTTTTACTTCGAATTCCTGTTCTGGATATATTTGCATTATTTTGCCAATGTAGTGTTTGGCTGTTTTTTTGGTCGCAAATCTCACCAGTACAAAATCTCCATTTCTGATAACAGCATCCTCCAATTCCTTGTCTTGTATTTCATTCAGCACTTCCTCCTCAACCAAATTTCTGAAATAAGCCTCCGCATTCTCATCATCAGATTCGTCCATTAATACTAGGTTTTCTCCACAGCTTTCATCACTTTTACTTAACTTCTTTTGGGAACGTTTCTTCTTTTTTATTGTCGTGGTTCCGGACACCTCTCCAACTTCAAAATCTTCTACAATTATACTTTTTCCTTCTTTTACATTTATCCTTTTCTTTCTTACTGTTTTCTTTTCGGGCACACGATACTTCTTTAGGAAATCGTGAAATGACTCTGTTAAGCTTTCATTTCGGGTTGAATCATTCTGAATGCCATCTTCTTGAGGAAATTTTTTGAATATATCTTGCCTGTTTAATGGACAAATGCCGGTGGCACGAAATCCGCTGACAAGATTATTCTGACCGGATTCACCTATATCAGCCATAAGCTTCTTTAGCACCCCAGGAAACAAGTCCTTTTGTAGACCAACTTTCATTGTCCTTAACTTGAAGTCTGATAGGATACTCCTCCACTTTCTTTTTAATGGACCGAAGTAGCGGCTGTGCAATGTGGGTGGCATTTGTTGGAATACAAACAAATTTTATATCATTAGCCATCGCCATTTCGACAACTTCTTTTGAAAAGTGACTTGCTAAATTGTCACCTATTAGCAGTTCAGGACCTGTTTGTGTTTTTGCGTGTTCGATGAATATGCTTCGAAACCAGTCAACAAAAGTCACCGAGTCAAACCATCCATGTAATGTGCGGTTGTACCGGCATTTATCTGGTCCTCCTTCAGTCCAACTAGTCCACATGTTTTCAGATTTATGCACAACGTATAATTCTTACAACTCTCCTGTAGCATTTCCACAAAACATGATTGAAATGTTAGATTTTGAGTGTGCCATCACGCGTTCAGGATACTTGACACTTCGTTTAAAAAAGCATTTTGTCGATCCAGGCTCATCAGCCAAATTTGTTTCGTCGAAGTTCTAAATATTCTGACGGAAAACTCCTCCTAGAGACTTTTCAAGATTGTCAAAATAAGACGTGAATATTTCCTTGCATAATGCAGCACGATTTGGATTGATGTTCTGAGTTTTTCTATAGGACAATAGATTTTTGTATCGAAAAAAAAAATTTGTACCCAATCTTTTCCTGGTAGATTATCACAAAATCTGGTTGTTTTTCCCATTCGGTTAAAATGGGACTGCAAAATATGGCGCAAGTTATACGTAGTTACAGCGAATCCCCATTCTGCGGTTTTTACAAGGATTTGGATAATAGACGTTTCTTCCTCAACCCACTGTGTTATCACAGTGGGCCTTCCGACAAATTTGCTATGCTTATTGTTATTCTTGTGGCTTAAAGTTCCTTTCGGAAATCTATATTTCTTTGATGCCTGGTTTAAAGTCAACTTCTTCTTCTGGATATCGTGCAAAGCTTTTTGCAGAGTCTCTTCCGTATAGTTTTAAAAACTTCTTGATCCTAATTTTCTTTTGTGAACACCCAGATTCAAAAATAGTGTGCACCTAAAGTAAATAAACAAGCCATAAACAATCAGTTCCTCGGTTACGGGCAAACTAAAGCCGAGCAGGGCAAACGGTGCGCCCTGCCAGACTCTACAGGTGTTTCGCAGCACAATATGGACGTTGGAGGGTGGGTGTTCAAAGTTACCATGCGAATGCCGTAAATTGGTGATAGGTGTACCTTTTTTTTGTTCATTATTATTTTTTTTTTTTGGGTTTTTAAGCAATAAAAATCGAGTTATATAGTAGTACTATACATGTGAAATAGATAGAATGGTATATCTTTAACTATCTTCCTGATCTAAAGAAAGGTTTCGCGGCTAAATATAATTGCTGATTATTACGTCACCATATTAATATATAAATTAACTAATCAGAGTCAAATTAATCGGGAGTTTGGTGGTGGCGTCATGATGGTTTTCTAATATGTCTCTGAAATTTTTGCTCGTGTATATACAAAAATGCAATTTTTATGAGAAAAATACTAAAAGGGCGGCTAATTGTTCAAAGTTGGACTTCCGTTCAAAATAACCCAGCTTCACGGTAACAAAACAACAAGCAGGAGACAGCGACATCCGTCAATAAAAGGCTTTATGCTGCAACTGTAGGCAACCCACAAGACCACAACAAATCTGATAGGGATGTAGGGCATTTACGAGCGACAGAACCACCTGCCGAGCAGCTAGAACCGCCACCAGAACACGTGGGACGTGGGTTCCACCGACTCTCGGGAGTCTGAGGGATCCACACCAGCTGTGCGAGCAAGGCGCGCAAAAAGAAACCTTTGTGAGGGAAATCAAGGGGAGGATGTGGAATTTGAAGCTGATCTAAATAAGAACGAGAAAGTTTGGATTTTTCTCAAGAAACTGAGAGAACATGTCACTGAGCACAAAATTAACAACCACCGCCAGTTACCGATCACCAACTGGCGCATCTATAGTATATTACTTACCGGGGTGGGAAGTCGTTCATTACTGTCGAGAGATTTGATTGAACTATAAAATCTCGAGACGGTAAGGAAACTTCCTACCGAGGTGTGTATACTATTTTATTTACAACCATATATGTAAAGCTATCATTACAAACGTCATCGGAGGATGGGAAATTACCTGTTACCTACCTCTAAATTAGGCGTAGGTAATGGGTATTCTTTACCACCCAAGGGCGGTAATGGCTTATTACCTACCTCTCTTTCGACCCTCATTTTCCATGCTTATTGCTTGGCCCCGAAAATTTAATGTCTTTATAGAATTAAAAAGGTGTCCCTAGTGGCATCGAACTAGATAAGATAGTTAACTGGTAATTTTTAAAAAAGATAGTTAAACATATTATAAATATCTTATACGAAAAATATAAATTCATATTATGTTGGTTGTATATAAAATAGTATACACACCTCGGTAGGAAGTTTCCTTACCGTCTCGAGATTTTAGTGTTCATCTCGACGCTGCGCGTCTCGTTAAACTATCAAATATCTCGACAATAATGAACGACTTCCCACCCCTGTATGTAATATACTATTTCTAGACACTCTTGAGTCTATAAATAGCATAGCTCCATGCTGTGTCAACTGCAAGAAGGTATTTGGTGGCAGCTGGTGATTTCAATATCAACTTTAAAGTAACTAAAGTAACTAATAATAATTCAACCACCGTAATACAACTGCTCTCAAGCTTTGACATGTTTCCACACATAAACGAAACCACTAGGATGGTATGGACCTCCCATAAATACTCGTGTTTTAGTGGGTTTAGGACAAGTAAAAACTCCTTTTCTTCTCGAAAAACGCCTACGTTTTGACGTTTAATTTACGTCTTCATCAGGGTTGAAACATATGCAGAAAGATTACCACACACGACGAAGGCTCCCATAGCAGAATAACATTAAAATTACAAAAATATACAAAAGGCAGAAGGCATCACTTGTACATAATAATAATGGATGTTGTAAACCAACACAAACACATTAACTGAATAATTTTTTTTTATCATCTGGTATGTATTGTATCTTCCAGCATATTTAGCAGCCTGCAGGAAGTAACAAGCCAAGTAATACATACCCATATTTCGGACCACTTCGGTCAGACCATTGAATGTAAGATTATGTCAAACACACCAGAGGTTCCAAACTTCTTTACGGAAGCTGACATAGCTAGGTTTAAGCAAGAGCGTTATAATGAAACATGGGAAGATGTTTATAGCGGTAATAGTGTGAATGAAAAATACAACTTTTTTCCACAAACATTTTCTCATTATTTTGATGGGTGCTTTCCACGATGCACTGGTAGGGTAAAGAAAACGAAGCCAAATTGTATTAATCCAGAAATATGTGGTATAAATATACCAACAAGGAAAAATTACCGGACGAATCTAAGAAATTATAGAATTACTCTAAATGAAAATAAAATCGTTAACTCTCGAAATGCTACAAAGACGGCCTGGAATATCTACAGAACCGAGTCAAACAAAATCAATCACAGAGATACCCAAATTACCTTAAAGGACCAAAATGGTGTACTGGAGGAGGGTGCGCAGTCGATAGCTGATCTTTTTGCTGCAACCCTTATTACGGCCAACGTTTCCAATACTCCCGAAATCCCCCCCCCCCCTAATTGATGGGGGTGAGGCAGCTATTCTGCCGACATTATTTCTGATGCCTGCTGACAACATGGCAGTAGAAAAAATTATGCAGGGTTGCCCAACAAATATTCTTCGGGAATGAATGAAGTGCCAGTATTTCTTTGGAGGCAGATCGCAGGGATGACTCCGGCCCTCTTGCTGATGGCATCAACAACTGTTTCATATCCGGAGAATTTCCCTCGGCCTTAAAAGAGGCAAAACTGATACCAGTGCACAAGAAGGGTGACAGGTGTAATATAGGCAATTATAGGTTGATTTCCATATTGCCCTCATTCTCAAAGAGGTTTGAGAGAGCAATATATAAATTGCATTTTGTGGAAAACCACAACGTTTTAACAAGCAGTCAGTATGGCTTTAGACCTAACCACTCAACAGAAATGGCCATTTTTTAAGTGGTATCTTTTATAATACAGAAGATGGATAAAACATCAATGTTGCTGGTATATTCTTTGACCTCTCAAGGGCTTTTGACATGGTTGATCAAGGAAGGCTCCTGAGAGTGCTGATTAAGATAAGGAGAGTTTATGCCCAGTTAATAGAGAGTCTTATCTTGCCAACAGGGAACAAACTGTGTGTGTAATGCAGGATGGAGTAACTCAATTCTCTGATCCATCAATTCTAAGTAGAGGGGTACCACAAGCCTTAATATTGGGTCCCATACTGTTTCTTATTTATGCAAATGACATGGGTCACCACCTGGCCCCTGGACTTGTCTGTCAGTATCACAAAACACCCCTGTATAGAAAGGAAAGATCAAATTGGAGGCTCGGTTAACTGTTAGTTTGCCTTTCTATTGTGTGAGAGCACCACTAGGACTCCATTTTCAAAAGTTACAGTTTTCTTCAAACAATACCAAAAAACTGGGTTAAGTTGAAGGTGACAATGACGGGACACTTAAAATTCACGTCTTTCTCAACTTGGCACTACTCAACACAAATTTCGTTTAATTTCAATGATTTCGACTTGTTACTTATTGAGTGTATCATTTAGTTCAAAATAGTTAATTATTGCATATATGTGGTTATTTGAGGATGGTAGAAATCTTACTCCAGGTGCTTTTCCTGTTTTATGTAGAACCCAAGGTAAGATTTATCAAATTTATAAGGAATACCTATGTAAAATATACTTTATGGGATTTTCTCGTTTTGAATGTCTTTAGACATACATTTTTCCATAAAAAATTGAAAATAAAGTGATTTTGGCATATCGAGGCCATCATCATTCTAGTTTGTACACTATCTAATATTCTCTTATTCATATGGCATTTAAAAAAAGAAACGGTATATATTAACCAGATTACCATTTAATTTTATTACTTATAAAAAAATAATAAAATTTGATATTTTATACTATCTATTATACAATTGCACATGTATAATAGAAATTATTGTTTCCTAATGTCCACATGTTATTTCCGCAAAAAAATACATATTTACATCAACAACATTTCCAAAGATTATTAAAGAAATTAAAGCTCTCAATGACATTGATGGTACATTTGAAAAACATGGATTAATGAATCATCAAACAAAGAGATTCTAAAAAATCATGGAAATGCATCTGAAGAACCCAAAGCACACAGTCAACTTAACTCGCCTTCTTTCTCTGACAATGTAATCCATCAAAGAAGATTTATTCCAGATACTCAAACATTAACAGGTATAATAAATGAGTAAACTCCATAAATGAGTTATTATGTATTATTACAATATTGAAACATGAGAAATTTAATGATTATAATTTACTAGTGTACTAATAATTATAGTAACATATTACGTAGACAATCTTGCCAGTTGTTGAAATAATTTTAGGAGGTGACAGACTCGATGATTTTCTGCCTATTTAATGAAATACTACCTACTAAGTGTAACAATATTTGTGAGAAAAACCACATTTGAATTCATCTCTTTTCTTTGTTACAAAGTACAAATATCATATTTATGGAATTCTAGGTCACGTCATTTTAGATTTTATTGCTTTAATAATTTAAATATATTCCATTCACTCTTAATAAAAAAGTAGATGTTTGTAAAAAAAAGGTTATTTTTCTTCTATACTTCAATAATTGTAAAAAAGCGCGGTTAAGTCAAAAAACATTAAAATTTTAATCAAAATCATGTATTGAAATACTGTCTTTCTAAACTTGTGGTAAAATAACGACTTGCAAGACATCCTGTATAGTAATTAAAATAGTAGTGTTAGTATTAGTATAATTGCGTCTGTAGGAACTTACAAATGATTCAGAGGCTTCTGTCCGCTGATGCCACAAACGTCACTTGTAAAATGGTAGTATTAAGTAAGTCCATAATAGGGGGTGCTCATTTGAAAACGACATTTAGTTGGCTGGGAAATATCAAGACAAAAGGATGAAAGAACAAAAATCCATCTACATCGATTATGCCATCCTTTTCTGTCAAAAATTCATAACCTTCTAGACGACGTTTTCTTATCAACACGGGGTATATAATATATTTGGAATTGCAGCACAGAAAAATCGGTAGGCGAATTTTTATTTAGTATTTAGATAATTAAATTTTGTAGTTTTTGTGTATATTTGTATATTAAACCATATTTTTAATCGTGCACTTGGACGTAAGTAGCTACCTAAATTCTAAGAATTGCCTATATATATGATATATAGTTAATGCCACAACACTTTTAAGTTTTTTTTTATTTCATAGAATTTAAACTGTGCAGGATTATTGATTTCAAAATCAAACACTATTTGACAGAAGGCCTCTAAAAACACATAAAATTATAATCTTATAACCAATGAACTTTAGGTGTTAAGAAATCTTGGTGCCATTATGATATGAATCATAAATGAACGAAAAATAACAAAAAAGGAGGTTTTAATAATAGTACTTTTCTATGTTTTTATCTTTTTGCTTCTCGTTTAAAAAGTATAACTTGAAATAAGCTTATAACCAAAAATGGGAACTGGTACATGATTTCTATCAGCTAAAACCAATAGAAAAACTTAATTATTTTTGCTTTTTACTTGACAGCAAGTTTAAAAATACATGGAAACATTTCTGATTTTTAAACTTTAAACAGGGATTCATAGTGCTTGTTCATTATTTATTTTGCAGTTGTACGCTTTAATTTCCAATAGTTTTTTTATAATCTACGTAGAATATATTCAGTTACTACCTTTAAGTTTCAACCACATAAGTTTATAATATGTTAGACACTTGTAGTTTTTGTAAAAAATAGAATACCACATAATTTTGTATTTTCAAGTATGTTTTAGAAAATAAAATTTAATTACCACATACTAAAATACTAATAGCAACTTTATTTAAAATACTACTTATTTGTATCGCAATTTAAGTTAACTGGATTCAGGTTATAGTGTTTATTTGCTTAATCTAGTAGAGACTCTAATTCACACTAAGAAGATCTGTCACTTATCTTATCCTGCTAACTTCAATCGCAATATAAAAGTACAAAATAGTCCGTAAACTATTAATACTTTTAATAGTAGGTAGGCTATTATATATAAATTGTATACGATTATTCACATCAAAAACATTTTTAAAGTAGTTCTCTATAAATACAATACTGTTGCGAACTCGGGGTTCGATAATTCCAGTGTAACGATTTAACACGAAAACACTATTTATTTATTTCCACAATTACACACGACTACTAAATAACTCATTACTTAACACTTTATAGCCTTCTATTATCGCTTCGTAACTTTAGCTTACTTATAGCTCGATTAAAATATGACTACTCTTAACCGCCGCTCTATGCGCCTTTTATATACAATCCTAAAATTACAGAAAAACCTAGAAAGTTCTTTATAAGAATTCTTGAATAATCTCACATAAAAAAAACGGTTGTAAACAACTGCCTTCTAGATTAAGCCAGACGAGCAATAAATCACTCGTGTCAGCCATGACGCAGCGCGGATAGGTCGCGAAGCTCCACCAACCAACACGCTCCCATGCGTTGCCCCGCCTCCCATGCGGCGTTGCTGCGAATCGTAACAATACCATAATCTATTAAGCCCAGTGCAGACGAGGCAATTTATCGCGGGGATTTCATCCCTGCGACAAAAGTTGCAGGGATTTTTTCGTTCAGACGGTGCATTTTAGTTGCTGCAATTAATTGCATAGCAATAGAAATTGTTCTATTTTCCATGCGATATGTCGCGGGGATTTGGTTACGTTTCTAGTGCCTTTCCAGCGAAAACTTAAAATTTTAGGTTGAACAAAAAAGTGCGGTTAGGTGAATACTCTGAATCATCAGCTTTTTCAAACTCCTCATTAATTAATCGAAAGGCCCCCCCCCAAAATCTCTTTTTAACACCCAGGGCCTCACCCATCAACTTTTAGGCATAGAGATAGTTTACAAAAATAATAAGACAGAATGGATTTTTTTTTTGATAAGTTGGTAGCAGTCTAGTAAAGTTTCTACAAAATTGTATAAAAAAAGTTGCACTGTCTGAACGCAAATGCAAGAAAACGCGGGGATTAAAATTGCTGCAACTTTGCCCCCGCGATAAGTTGCATCGTCTGCACTGGGCTTTAGATAGACTAGCAGGTTGTTTCAGGAAGAGGATATGTGCTTCAATATCTTATTCTATATTTTTTTTAAGCGAAAATGTTCCTATAAGCTTGGGATATAATTAGAGTATATCCTACATAAAGCCTCTGCCGATATAAGCGTATAAAGGAACATTTTTGCTTAGAATGAAATGTAGAATAACATATTGAATCACATGCATCTTCTTCTGAAACATCCTGTATAATGGTGCCTTCCAAAAAGCGGAGTTAAAAATGGTGAAAATATGCCTTCCTATTAACAGATGGCGCTGAAAGATATCGCCAAGGTGTAACATTTCACTTTCCGTTCTATATGGGGATGTTTTGTGGTCAGCATGCCGACAACACCTCGGTGGTCTTGGAAAACAAAAATATTGACATCCTGGCAACAACTTGTACCCGTACTGTGCCTCAATGCAGGACTGGTGTAATCATAGTTATCTGAGTTCTGATAAAACTGGCTTGTTGCCTTTTGGCAGAAAAGGTGGAAAGGAGCGATCACTACACGTCAGATGTAATGGGAGGTCTATTCCAGAGACAGGCACCACAAAGGAGTATATCTGGACTCGGGACTAAGCTGGGAACGACAAACTGAACTTATCATAAACAGGCTAAGCAGTTTCTGCGCATTGGTTAGGAGATTGCGCGATCAGGTTACTCTGCACTGCTTTACTTTGCCTCGGTGCAATCGGTGCTGTCATACAGCATAATGTTCTGGGGTTCATCGAGGGGAGCCCAGGCTATTTTCGTAGCCTAAAAACGAATCATTCGATGTTCTTGAGATTGCGCCCTCGTGAGTCAGCTCGACCACATTTTGTAGATTTAAGACAGCTAACCGTGCCATCTTTATATATATTGGCTTTGGTTCTCTTTGTCAAAAAAATCCGACCCTCTTTGAAAAGAACGCACAGCGTTATGCAGATAACATGACCATCACTGTGAGACATAGAGAGAACTTGACAGTACTGACTTACATAACTGCATTTTTCTATAAAACATTTCTGTTTAAAGCTTTCAGGGAATATAACAGACTTCCTGACTATGAAAATCATCTATAAATTTAAGCAAAAAACTACCGAATACCTACTTGATGAGTATCTTTATGTCATTTAAGTGGACTCTATCCTCCTTTTCTATATATTCAAATTACTGTACTTGTTATTTTTGTTTTTTTTTTGTTTTTTACGTTGCTGATGTCAATTTTTTTAATATCATCGTCTCTACCGATATCATCCCTTCGTCTTCACTCATTACTTGAGTGATTGTATTCGGTATAGTTAACATGTTGTAATAAAGGAAAGTGAAAGAATAGATCAGTTCTTCAATAATACTAATTTTATTCACTTGACCAGTGTCTTTGAAGGCAAGTTAACTTATGAAGTTAATTATGAAATACGATATGTTTAGATGTTAATCTACTAAAAAAATTTAATTTAAAGTTATAAGTAGGTACTTAATCCGACGTTTCATATTTGATTCAAGCAAAAGTTTATTTGAACAAGAACAAGAAACAAGAACATATTTACTTGCTGTAATATATATTTGTTTCATTTAATAGATTTATTTGTTTCTGTTTACCTACTAAAAACTAGAACTATTTTGTAATAAGATAAAACGAGTTAATGCTCTAAGGTGTTGTACGGTTAACATAGAATTAGCTAATTTTTTTGCCTACATGAAGTGAAAGGCAAAAAACCGTTTCCTCCTTTTCATTATGGTCGATGAACAATATCTTTGCATCATAATTCCATGTCCAGTTGTTGAATGTTGAATAAATATCCAATCAAATAAATCATACCGCTTTTATGTGAGTATCTGGAATTGCAACTGGTATGGTTATGCAAAATTTCACAAGACGATCAGGATTAAAGTTGTAAATTTAAATCTTCAAAAAAAAAATGCAACTTGAGCGATGCCCACAAGCCTAGAACAAGAAAATTGGATTAGATTATTTGGTATAAATTGTATGTTTTTGGCTCCATTCAGTTTTAGTTTCGACGTTTATACCTTTCGTAATGACTCCATCGAAAACTATCTGAAAATCTCTGTGTTAAGGAACTGAGACCGACTTCAATTCTAATAATGTTTTGGCAGTAGTCCAAACTTGCCATTCGTCTTGACGATCCTTTACTTCTGTCTGGGCGGTCGACAATACACCATTTTATTATTAGTTACATTGTCGAAAGCTTATTGGTGAAACGTGTTATGTCTGAATTCGATTTTAATGGGTTCATTTTCATCTGCTGGCATTTTTAACACCTTTAACAGCCATCTATTAATCGATTCGCATTCCTGAATTTCAGGCTCAATTCCCCGAGTTATGTACCCATATAAATTTTAATAACGGGACAACGGAAGGGAATTACGTATGCATGAGCAGTGTAAATGATAAAAGTCACAATGTTTCTCAATCTATTTCCCTTGATAAATGGCGACCATTGATTTCTACTTAAGGTTGAATAACCTTCCGCCTTGTCAGTTTTATTGGATTCCGACATGTTAAGTATAATAATAATTATAAACCACCTGTATGCGGCTATAGCATTGCGGCACTGTTAGCAGCGTTCGTTACTTAAACTGCAACAAGAAAGATATTACCTACTCGTTGAGTAATACATATTCCTGTTAGGCTATGCCATTAAGATAATGCCTATTTATAATTCTTTTATCATTTAACAATTATTAAAAGATAATTTATTTTACCTGCATTTTGTTATCAAGTATATACAGTATGGTGGAAATGAACGGAATAAATTCATTATTTCGTAAGTCAGAGACTGAAGAGAAAAATCCTGAGACCTGTCGATTTTTAATTTCAGTAGCGCATTCTGTCCGATTTTCTTTTTATTTCTTATGACATCTGTATAAGCGTGATGACGTCATCGATGATTTTTTTAAATGAAAACTTGATTGATGCGGTACATCATTTGAAAGGTCTTGTAACTCTCCATTCAACCATATCAATTATTTTAAATAAATAACGTTTGTAAAGTGTCAAATTGTTTTATTATTAAAATAATTAACTTTCTTGTTATTGTCCGAAATAACAACCAAATTCAAAGCTGCTCAAATTGCTGACCCTCAACGATGAGACAATGAGATAAGCGAGCAACGAATTCATCCTGAACGTTCTGAAGAACTTCCGCACTTATTTGCGCGATCTCGAGCCATATGCGTTCCTTGAGTTCATTGATAGCATGTGGTCTATTTTTGTACACTCAACTTTTCAAGTATCCCCATAAAAAGAAATCAAGCGGAGTGAGATCTGGCGACCTGGGTGGCCACTCGATTGATCCTCTTCGCCCAATCCACCTCTCTGTAAAAACTCTGTCCAAGTAGTTTCTTACCAAGGCCGCATAGTGTAGGGGCGCACCATCTTGCTGCAGCCTAGAGTGCCCGTAATGAGAGTGTGGCCATAAGGACTTGTCCGCCATGTTTTTTCCAAGATTAACATTGTTCTTATGGGCGAAAGCCTTCAAAATGATTTTTTTTTCTGACAAACGATGAACTGTAATTCTTCCTTCCTACTAATAAGTTAACGCTTTAGTTCAACATACATTATGAGCAATTGAGAATTGTTGAAGAACTCACAAATTCCCACAACAACCCTTTTCAGTACATGGTAATTTTTGAATATCCCGCCACTTTTAGATGACGTTTATCCATCATCGAGTTGACGTACTGAGTACTGACAGCCGACGGAATTCCAAATTTCCCAAATTTCCGAAGTGACCATGAAGAGTTTAAATTGCTCAGGTTGGAAATGCCCCAATTGGCCCCAAATAGTTACAAAGGACGGGTATATTCCCAGGGCGTAGTAGGGCCATAACCCGAAAATGCATCAAAATGCCATATACCATAGGTCAATCTGACCATTGACTTCTGACTTTGGAAAAAACATGGCGGCACCAATAGAAAACGATACCACCTTATGGCCACACTCTCATTACAGACACTCTACTGCAGCCATAAATCATCTCTATTTGGGAAAAGTCGATGCAACTCTGCTATTAAGAAATGTTGGAGAAATTCTAAATATCGAGGACCTGTTAAAGTTTCCTCGAAATAGTATGGTCCTATAATTTTATTACCTATTATTCCCGCCCATACATTTAATTTCTCCGGATATTGAGTATGATACTCCTGCATCCAATGCGGATTTTGCTGAGCCCAATACCGACACGTCTGACGATTTACATGACCATTTAGAAGAAATGTAGCTTCAACCGAGAAAAGGACCTTTCTTAAAAACATTGGATCTGTGTTATTTTTTTCCATCATAATGTCGCAAAATTGAATGCGTCTATCAAAGTCATCTTTCAGAAGCTCCTGGACTAAAACAACTTTATAGGGATGCCACTTTTCCTTTTTTAGGGTAGCAAGAACTATTGCGTGCTGTATGTTATTGTCTAATGCTACTTGCCGAGAACTGGTATGGGGATCCTCTTGAAACGCTAGTAGAACATCTAATTTTGTGTTTTCTGCGACTGGTTTTCTACCGCCTTTTGGGAGGTACGCCCTTACATGGCCCGTTTCTCTGATTTTTTTCTCAATTTTGCTGACGGTGGATTGCGCAATTGGTTCTCGGTCGGGATATTTATCGTTGAATAATACACAAACTTCCATTTGTGTCCTTGTCTTATCTCCACAACCAATCATTATAAGAATTTCAATTCTCGGCGTTTCACTAAGTTTCATTTTGGAACAAAGTAACAATGCATAATAATTATAACACAATTTGAGTGCAATGTAATCGAACTAATACCATTTACATGTGACATGTCAAAGACGTTTAATTTGTATGTAGCACTCTTGATAAGAATCAGATTTTTTTTTCATAAAATGTCAAGCAAGAAACATGCAAAAATTTACAAAGAGTTTATTTCCAGTGACAATCTACCAAATTCACATATCCATATTGCAAGAGAGCCGAAAATAGTAGATTATGTCACTAGGAGTAAAAGTGGGTCTTTTCGTGCTGAGCCCAGAGATTGACGGCCGAAGCGAAGCTGAGGCCTGCAACTGGGCGAAGCACAAAAAGACCTTTTACTGCGAGTAACATATACTATTTTTTTTTCAAGCATGCAAGAAATAAGAAATCTATTTAAAAGTGGTTCAGTTTTGCAATTTTCTCTCATCCTCTTTAAGCGGGTCTAGGTACTTACCCAATTGTGTATATTATTTGTAAAATACATAGAATATGTTAGAATGGTGGTTTTCAATGTTCAATGGTTTTAATGTATTAAATAATGACCAATGATTATGGTAAACTAAGAATTTGTAGCATTATTTTCAATACTAAATTAATAAATGTCACATTGACAGATAAATATGATGACGCGCATGACATTTAACAGACGAATTCAGAATTCGAGAACCTATGCGATTTCGATTAATAACGGTTTCGGATGGTGCTCTTGAGTGCTCTGAGAGTATTTCTGTCCTTTGTTTTTTCAACAAGAATGTAAAGATGGCAATACACTCAGATCGGTTTATCTGGTGTCATCTATTATTAAAATAATTTTGTTGAATGAAAATCCTTTATATATGCGCCACCATGACACTAGCGGTGACTTTTGACTTTACTTTTACTGCCTAGGACTTTTTTGCTACTTTTTTGGTCTCAGGATTTGAAAGCCCACTTTAGGTGTGCGTATGGAGAAAACAAATGACGTACTTTTAGTCCGCTTGAAAAAAAATTAATATTAAATAAATTATTATTAATATTTAAATATTAATAATTAGTATTGACACTTTACAAACGTCATTTATTTAAAAGGATTGATATGGTTGAATGGAGAATTACAAGACCTTTCAAATGATGTACCGCATCAACCACGTTTCCATTTAAAAAAATCATCGATGACGTCATCACGCTTATACAGATGACATAAGAAATAAAAAGAAAATCGGATAGAATGCGCTACTGAAATTAAAAATCGACGGGTTTCAGGATTTTTCTTTCCAGTCTCTGACTTACGAAATAATTAATTTATTCCTTTCATTTCCACCATACTGTATGTATAAACCATTCACTTATTATTGCCGTCAAATAGGCGTTGGAAATCTGACTTTGACATTTTTACCATATCTTCTCAACATGTGCCGAAAAGAGACAGGTATAAAAATAAAACGAAAATTTCAAAGGTGATGAGTTGCCAAAAATAAGTGAATGAGGTATATGTACAGTGTGTAACTAAAGCATTATATTTTGCCAAGTTGAAAGAGGTGAATAGCGAGTATAAGACATAAAAAACACTTTGTGTTTGTGAAATGTTGGCAACGTTTCGATCTTTCTAGCAGGTTCCCCCCAGGGGTAAAATATAAATATGTATACATACATACATATTTATCTGTACACAATCGCATGCACTTAGCACAACAAATTTAGTTTTAACTAATTATCGTTTTTTTTCCTTTCTCTCTTCCCTCTACCTTCCTTCCCCTTCCCTACCTCTTTCCCCTCTACTGCCCTAAAATGACCAGGATTGAATGGAAAGGAACCAAAAATCATCATATTGCGCTTTGCGTCCTATCAATAATTAGAAAGCTGTTAGATCGCAGGTGTAGAACAAATAGCCACTTCACTTTTTCGAAATCGCCAACGTTTCGACCTTTATTTTTAGGTCTTCCTAAGGGTTTTTTCAGTCAGTGAAATCGGTGAGGTTCTTCAGTTGTTGGCGATTTCGAGAAAGTGACGTGGCTATTTGTCCTACACCTGCGATCCAACACCTTTCTAATCACTAATGTTCCCACATATAAAAGCAAACCTATATATTATTGTTCATAATTTTGTGACTTATTAAAACATTTTTGGGTACAAGTAGCAGAGTTGAGTGGTAAAAGAATTCATTCTGTAGATTCTAGTCATCACTGAATGTTGTCAAATCGACTGCGTAAGCATGTTTGAGTTCATTTAGTTGAATCATTTTTGGACAAGTGTCAAGTAGTTTGAAAATACTTGACCAAGTCAAGTACTGAGTTGTCAAGTATTTAATTTTTCAAGTTAAGCCAAGCATTTCTTAAAATTTTCAAGCCACTTGATTTGATGAATGCTTAGTTGCGAACGTTTTGACCTTTATTGAAGTCTTCTTCAGGGCTAAATATAAATATACATACATATAGCAAAACTATGAACATCGCTATCACTTAGCACAACAAAGTCAGTTTTATTTTTTATATTTTCTCTTCCTCTCTTCCCTCTTCTTTCCCTTCTGCTTCGCGTTCTCTTCTCCATCGCTTGCAGGAAAATGATCAGAATTGACAACAATATGAGTTAAGATTTGAAAGAAGAAATTAAGTTAAAAAAAGAAAGAAGGAAGAAAATGAAAATAGAATCTTAATTGTAGTCATCTAAATTTCCTTTTTTTCTTTAAATTTAATTTCATATTAAATCATATTGTTGCCAGTTCTGGTCATTTTGGGGCAAGAGAGCGGAAAGAAATAAGAAAGAGAAAGAAGAGGGGAAGGGAGAAAGGAAAAAGACAAAATACGATAATTATTTAAAGTTGACCTTGTTGCCCTAAGTGTTTGCTATTGTTTATAATTTTGATATATGTTTGTATATTTATATTTTAAGCGTGAAGAATACCTCAGTAAAAGTCGAAATGTTGGCAAAAAAAAGTGCTTTTTATGTCCTGAATCCGGCATTCACCTGTTGTAACTAAAATAGGAATCGCTCCCAATATTTCAAAATCGACTATCCGATTTTTTTTTAATTTTTTACAGTTAGTTTTGAAATTACGGCAGATCTATTGAGGGAATCGACGTTGTTGTCACGCTTACCTTTTTTCTGAAATTCGAAAGTTTTTAATTTCCTGTGAAAAACACTCAGTTCTATTTGACTTTTGAAATCTGCGTAAAATTCTGAACATGTGTCATGTAAAACATGCTTTAAAAAGACTAACAGTTTCTTCAAAAAAATTGTTCCAAAACTCTCTGAATCTTTACAATTCTACTTTCGAATAACTGACAACCAGACTTATCTGATTATTTATCATTGTCACTTACTAATGACATAACTGTCAATAAAAAATTATCAAATAACAGAGACTTTTCGTTGACTTCGCCGTGTTTCGTATCATAATGTTTTATCGTATTAAATTCCTATTGTTTTCTTTTTCATCGCTTGCATTTATTCTCAAGTTCGCATTTTCTTTCAGTTGCACTTTCGCCTTTCTTTAATCTCTTTGCCAAAGAATTTTCTACAAATCTGACGAGTTATTTCCTTCTTTGTTGGGGTTTTGTGAGCACAGTTTTTCTGATTTTACATACATTTTTTCGCCTTGAAGAAATTTGCTTAACTTGTTTCACTTCAGTTCTTTGCTTTTTTACGTCTTTGATTTTTTTCTGTTGTATCAAGTTTTGAAATTTTCTTACCCTTTGAACTATTTTCAAAAACTTTTATGTGTAAGTAAATTCATTCTTTGTATTAAAAAATTATTGCATAAAAATGTGATAAAAAAATAAAGAAAAACTCATGAAATAATAAAAATAAAAAGATTTTTTTGATAGAAAGCCTACCACGTATTTCCCTTTTGTAGGCAATTGTGCTTTAATTCCAAACTATTTATTTTTAACTTTCTAAAGTATTTCACCTCTTATTTAAAGTAGGTAGTAACCGACTTTTAACTTACCTTGTGAGGTTATCTTGATTAATTTTTGTTTCTCTATTTCAAGACTAGACTAAGACTATTCCATCATTTATTTTTTCTTTTTGCTGTTTTTTCTTATCTCTCGAATACTTTCTTTTTAACTTAATATTTTTTATTATTAAGGCTTCGCCTTTAATTGTCATATTGGGTTCACCAACTTTTTAGTTCCTCATTATTCTATCCAGTATTGAGTTCCCTCTTTTATTTAGAAGATACTTTTCTGTGTTTTCTTTTTCGTAGTTGGACTTTTTCTTCGAAAAAATAACGTTAATTATGTTTTCACGGATCGGCTTTTTATTCATCACTTAGAGTTTGGCCTCTCTTTGAATTTCCTGTAATGTGATATTAAGTATTTTTAGAACCAATCTCAAACCTTGATTTGTCCTGTATTATGTACTTTTCACATAGTTTCTGCTCAATATCTGCGCTTAATTTATATTTTCTTGACTTTAGATCTTTCGTCTTTAATTTTTTTTTGCTGACTTATTGTGTGTTATTGTGTTTTCAATTGTATATCCTTTTAAATTTTATACCAAAAAAATTCCTATTATAAGACTGTGCCGCTATTATAAGGCTTTCACGGCCGGTCAAAATACAACCTAAAGTGTTTTCCGGATTGAAGCCGTGGTTCAATGGAATTTCTTCCTGACATTTCGTCTACAGCTGCCGCAGACAATATCAAAGGCGATAAGGCAATGGGCGAAGTGATCTCCCGTGCCGTGATTCAATTGGACCACGGCTTCAAAGCCCGGAAAATACTTTAGATTGTAAAATTCCTATTGTTTTTTCCCCTTTCTTTAGCTTCTTGTCATAGAACTTCTCTTCCATTGTTTTTCTGATGATTGTGTGATTTTGGCTTTTTCACATGGCTTTTTATTAACATTTCTTTTTACTTCTTACTCTAATTTTTTGGTCTTTTGTTTGTTAGCATGTTTTTAGTAGTATTTTGTTTTCAGTCGTACTTGAAGCTTTTTTTTTTTCGTTTTGTACTTTTTTCAAATTTCCTGTGTACCCGCATTTTCTGTTTTTTGTCTTAAATTAAATGTAACTTTGTCAGTGCCTATTAACCAATAGTAAAATTTGTTGTTCAATTTTCAGTTTTTTTTAACATTATTTTAAGACTATGTGGAAAAAGAAGTTTTTTTGCAAATTAAAGAAGTTTTATTTCAAATCTGAGAAAATATGAAACGAACATTACATGAGAAAAAGCTTATGTAAGAACAGAAAAGAATGTAGAACAAATGAGAAATACTAAAAAATGTACGAAGCGGGAAAAACAAAACTAATGTTGTGTGAATGACAGAGCAAATTTTGCCTGTGTCTGGTATCAAAACTAATGGTTTGGAATGCAAAAGAAATAACAAAATGTATCAAATTTTGAATTCTCAGATCTCTTCTTGCTTAGAGTTGAGTATGACTAATAACTTAACTTTGTTTTCGCTTTCTTTCTTTCTTTAGTGTTTTCTCTACGTCGATTTTTTTATTATTTTTTTGAAGAAATTTTTATTTTATTATATTTTTGTTTAACAGTTGCTTTCCTCTTTTCGGTTTTTGTAATCTTTTTGCTTGTTGAAGTTTATACTTTATTGGTCCTTCTGCTCTTGGTGATTACTTTCATAAATGGAGAATGTTAAACAATAGAAAAGACCGGATCAAGTTCTCAGTTATTGCTAATAGTAGCACAGAGCTGGAAGCTGTATTGCACAACAATAAGAAATAACTATATATAATTATAATGCAAGTGACGCCATCAGACGATGGCTGGTTCTTCCACAATGGCATGTGAGATAAATAGTAAAATAAACCAAAGCAGATTTCCTTCAAAGTTGTCACTTCCCACAGACAGATGGCCGAGATTTCGTACCTATATTGTCTGGGGGCGACGTTTAGCAGAGTACTAAACTCAGTTTTCTATCAGGCACAGGAACCATAGACCGGTTTCTCTCTTATTGCAGCATCGAGTTCAAAAGGAGTTTGGTTCCTGTTATTGCTCAAGGCGCCACATACTTCCATAACATACAGGACATTGCCTGTCTTTGACTGCAAAAGGAGGGGATGGAAACACAATACTTCGCGTATATTGCAATTTCTGCTCATGCCGAAAATGAGCGCCCTTTTGAAATTGTCACAGTTAGACCCACGTGCACTTAGATTCACGTACTGTCCACGAATCGCGAACTAGGCCGAAAGCACTTGGTTCGTGATTCGTGGCATCCAATGTTGACGATACTTTCACGAGGTACTCCGGTTACTCGACGTAAATGCGTGTGACGGAAAAATATTCGATACGGAAGTATGTGATTCTAACCAAGTACGTTTCGAGAATTGGCAACAACCCAACGCGCACGCGCATAGTGGATCGGATCCGAGTCCCCATATTTTGGCATTAAGATCACTAAGGAATATCCTGGACGTTATTGACGTACTTGCAAGGCGCTCTAGATTTCCGCCGAACTTGTTACTTCACACAGACAGATGGCAGAGATTTCGTACCTATATTGGCTGGGGGGCGACTGATTTAGTTGGCGGAATCTGCTTTGGTTCATTTTACGACTTATCTCACATGCCCTTGTGGAAGCACCAGCCATCGTCTGATGGCGCCACTTGCATATTTATACAGCGCCTTGAGCAATAAAAGGAACCAAACTCCTTTGGAACTCGATTTTTGTCAGGTTTGAGGTATAGGATACTGATGTGCTCCAATAAGAGCGAAACTGGTCTATGGATCCTCCGCCTGATAGAAAACTGACTTTGGTACTCTACTAAACGTCGCCCCCAGACAATATAGGTACGAGCTCTCCTCCGTCTGTGGGAAGTAACAACTTCGACGGAAATCTGCTTTGGTTCATTTCATAATTATAATGATATACAGGGTGTCCCGCATTGTACTTGGGACCATTTAATCACGGATTGTACATAAAAAATAGTGTTAGTTTGCTATATAAACTATACTCGAAAAATGTTTCGTTAAGGAACTACAGGGTGTTGAAGTTTGAAGAAAATCATAGTATATTATTAAACGAGCTTTTTATGATAGCCATTATTCCCTTAGAGGGACGTTTCCCGTGGGAATAATGGCACTTTGTCGACGGCCATTGTCTAATAATTACAAATTATAAAATCTATAGGTAGTGTAAATTAAATTATTAAAATGTCAAAGTGACACTCGCATTTGACGGCAAAACCGGTGCCACCAGTGCATTTTTTACGCTGCGGCATTTAATATTGCATTGTTGTCTACTCCTACTGGTTGCCAAGGCAACATATATAACTTAAATGGCGAGCGGGAATAATGATATTATTACCCCTGTTTCAACTCATATATCCCCCTGACGCTATATGAGCCCTATTTAACTTTTGTCAACAAGCTGAATATCAGTATATTATTAAGCGGTCGTGGACAAAATAAATTTATTAATTGATTCAAAACGGCTAGAGATATTTTAACAAAACTTTGTAGGCGCAAACTATCACCGAGGAAGCACGTTTTGCAATAAAAACATAGTTTTCAATTTTGCCAGTGGCATCCGTACTAGCACGTTACTGGTTATTTTTAGGTTAATTAAAAAGTAAATTAAAAAATTCCTTAAGGAAAAAGTGGGACGCCTCTGGTTTTTTATAAAATCCGAATCAGTTTTGGACTCCCCATTCAACTTAGAAGAAAAAAGCTTTCTTGATGATGCATGTGCAGTGTCGCCAACATATTTTTACTGCATAATCACGTTAATTACTACATGATAGTCCCTCAAAATAAATAAGAAAGGAAAGTCGGCTCTGACTCTGACATAAGAAATTATTACGTTGGCGACACTGCACATGCATGGCGGGGGTGACGCGCCCAAATTAAAATTCTTGCACATTTCGAGGCGTTTTTCCAAAAAACATACAAAAACTGAGGTATTGAAAAAATTACAGGATGATAGCTGACCATAAGGTCTACAACTTTACTCTTAAAAGTTTTTCAATCACATCAACCGTACAGCCGCAAAAAAATAAAAACCGATTTCCCATGTTAATCTCCTATGTCCAGGGTTCTGCTAGACACCCGGTATATAGCAAACTAACATTATTTTTTTAAGTACAATCCGTGATTAAAATTACGCAAGTACAATTCGGGACACCCTGTATCAGTGTTATATAAGTTCTGATAAAAGCTATGCACAGTTCATCAAATAGTCGATGTCAAACCGCTACTAAAACATAAATTAGCAGTTTTAGAAACCTTACTAATTTCGCACACATAATGCGAAAATAGTTTACGTTTTTCATTAGCAGGAAGCAATTATAAAAATATCTAATTTTTCCATCTGGTGCTCTTAAATGATGCAATTTGTTTTGTTTTCCCAGCTATTGACTGATTTTTTAAATTGTTTCAAACAAATTTATAAGTAGAATAAAGAGTAATTGGGGATCGGAACACAGAAAATTAGTATGGTTTAGGAGGCTCAGCTCTAAAAAAAAATAAAAAAGAGACTACTTTCATACATTTAAGTCTTATTGCTGAATCACTGCTGAAGAAACTACTCATCAAATACGAGTACCAAAATGCGCCTACGATTATTTAAACGAGACTTTATTATTGCAAGTATGTCGCCGTTCACCATATCTATGTAGGTATACAAAATTTGCAAGATAAAAAGTTAACAATGCTCCATTCATTACAGCAATTAAGCAATAACGTATATTCTCGGTATAATATGTCTTACTGACCTTGAAGTTTAGGTACTTACCTGACGTAAATGATACAGTTTGCGGTTTAATTATTAGAGATTACCAGTTCTAGCGAGGTTTCCGTTATATATTTAGGTACTAGCAGAAGTCATTCGTAATATTTTTTAATAAGTAGGTACTTAATTGTAATGTTGCTTTTCTTGATGCTGATTATTATCATTTTTGATTCAACGGTCCTTACACGCAATTTGGGATCAAGCGTTAGCTAATTTTCAATTTACGGTCAAACCGCGACCTCCATCTTTTCACACCAATCGACCACCATTATGGTTTGTTGATTATGGTACAGACGACGCATTATCGATTAACAGCAGTCGTTCGTTCCGCCAATAAACTTGTAACAATGCGACATAATTTGAAACACCTAAAACGTTGAAAATTCAATGCGATATAGCTTATTGATCAAATGGTACTGAATTCAAAGTCCATACATACATACAAAATTAGTTACGAAAAAAATTGGCTCTAATGCGAATCGTGGAAAACAACTTGCATGACGTTGGTCTGTAAGAGCTCACCTAATGACTAAGTACCATTCACCTAATTAATGTTACTTCACCTAGTTTTTCCGTTTTGGGAATTTTCAACTATAATCGAAAACGTTAAGAAACTTTATGTAAAGTGCCCACCTGATGCTCGTCGTCAATGTCTATAAATGCCCACTTAAGATATGCACAAGAAGTGTGTTTCTAAGAATTTAGGAATTTTCATCTTAACTGCCCACCCATTCGACGGTCGATGTCCTTTATTTCACCGACCTTAGCCGGCTACCAGAGCAGCATAAGTTTGTGTGGTAGGTACCACTTTATGGGATTCTGAAATCCGTAGGCGCTAAACCAGACGTATCACTCCTTTTATGGTCAAGTAAATCAACCCAGAACGTTCCTTCTATTAAAACAATTAAGAAAAAAAACATGCGTCTATCAGGACTAGATTGGAAAGTACTTACAGTAATAAAGGAAAAAAATCTAAGAATAGGTGTATCAGCAATAATTGAAACAATGGGAAAGTGCATAGTGATGCACGTAAAATGCTTTAGTGCAGTCTTGAGATAAAACTGACGATGGATATGGAAGTAACATTAACGTTCCAATTATCGCTGAAGTTAGAGCGAAAGTTCCTCATTAGCAGGATGACAAAAGGTTTCGACGAGACATGCGCCGAAGCTGTTTGCCTAGGCAATTTGCGGCGTTTTCACTACTTTGCTTGCCTACATCACCGAATGTTCAAATTTGCTTTTGCTGTTATCAGTTTGGCTTGTGTTAAGGTTACACATTTATGTTTGTCCTTTATTTCCCTGACGTGATTTCGAAACTCGAAACTCTGGCAGTCATCACCAAATTGGCCTTAGATTGGTGGTGATCAACAGATGATTAGAGAAAAAAAGAAGTATAGTTCGTGAAAACTTTAATAGCTACATTATTTTATATGAATAGGTTTTGGCGGTCGGCCTTCATCAGCGCCAAAATATATATAGAAGGAAAACTTACTTGTCCAGATCATATCACCAAGACAAACAGACCAAAGCGTCATTGAAAGGCCACACTGTCATTTTACATAAAATTAACATTACCTACATGCAAAGACAACACGGTACAGGCACGACCATTTAAAGCTTTACAGTCACATACTACGGCTATTTGCCTCAGCGCATCTCATGGCGACCAATCAAAACAAATCAACTTACTTAACCTATGACCAATCAGATAGAATCAACTTCTTATAAGCTTCTCAATAGTGCCAAATTTCATTTCTAAGTTGCACACATAGAGGGTATCCCGTAAGCATATAATCAAAAGGATACTCAGGCGTTCTTTGGTTATAAAGAAAACAATTTGTCAATCAAGTCAAGAATCAAATAGAATCTAAAGTGTTTTCCGGGCTTTGAAGCCGTGGTCCTATGGAATTTCTTCCTGACGTTTCGTCCGCCGTTGCGACAGACATTATCAAAGGCGATGAGGCATTGGGCGATGTGATCTCCCGTGCTTCCCGACGTTAACTGATTCGACTGTGGTGAGCCAGTTCACCAAAGTCAACGTTTTGGCAACTAGTGGAGAAACATTGTTATTACGCCTGAATAAACAACAGACCATTCAACATCAAATATCCCACATTCGCTTCCCTTGTGGCAAAACTTGCACCACAGCCTTCAGCCTAGGGGCTCCTAAATCATAAATACAGACCAGAATTGAGGTTTTTTGTTTTTGGAAAAGAAGTCTGGTGCTTTTCCGATCCTGCATTTTATTTCTAAGTAATGATTATTAGGTATCTAATAGCTATTTATGTAACCAGTTACGAAAAGTCCGATTTTGTGTAACGAATGAATGTTTGCGGGACGAGCGCAGCGAGTTCCCGCAATTTGAATGAGATACACAAAAAAGGTTTTTCGTCACGTGTTTCATACAAGATTTTTTCTAATTTTGACTACAAATACCTACTTAGAGAGAGAATTATTATTATTAAACTTCAATATTTACTTTTAAACCACTTTGTATCTACTTAATACCGTAAAACTATAGCAACGGTGTGCCACAGCCGAAACCTGCAGCTGGTGGTGACACCAACTTTTCATCACTAGTTACGAAAGATTTTACTTTTCGTAACTAGTTACGAAAAGTAGGACGTTACGTCACTGTCATCAGTATTGAAAAGTGCCACTTTATATGTCAAAATTAGAAGAATAACTTTTTCTGCCTATTCATTGCTAAGAGGCACCACTTTGTCTTTGCAGATGTTTATCTGTAAGGTGTTATCCATTTAATAAAATTCGATAGTTGCTGTTTTCTTAAGCTTTGGCTTCATTAAGCATTTCATCTGAACATAGGTTGAACATTATACGAAAAATCACGTTTTTACCTCAAATTTACATTCGTTGAGTTCAATGGTAACTATTTAGTGCTAATACAGGCTGCTGTCTTACATTCATTCCGGTGTTGTTTAGTTTAAATTTATGTAATTCTTTAATGCCCAGCTTATTTAATGGTCAATAAAGCAATATGACTTGGAAATTAAACAAAGCATTAATTGTGCTCATTACCTTGAGCCTGCCACTTTTTCTTTGGATTTTCCCTGCATGGATGACTTTCAGAAACTGTTTCCTTAGGCTGCTTCGATTCTTAACACCAGTGATTCAGTGTACCGTGACGTACATTGTGTCATGTATATAAGTAATTTTTGATAGTACAGATTGCTCCCAGAGAAAGCTCATCCAGGAATTTGAAAAATGGCTCTTGCAGCCTATGTGATCCTTGAGCTTACCTTTCGTGCATCGATATCTTTATTTCTTCCATCATTAAAACGGGTCCAGATTCCGTTTACTTAATTGGTAGATCACGTCTTTCATAGAAGAACAATTTTCTTGTATACTCTTTCCACGAGTGCTTGAATCAAGCTACTTTCTATACCAGTTTCTTATTTCCATTGAAGACCTATACTCTGCCTTCACAATCAAGTCATTGGTTGTAGAATTCCCTCAGTTTTCCACATTTTTCTCATTCTTCCTCTCCTTTAGAACCATTGTTTTGATATTCTCTCTTGCTGTGATCATTGTTTGTACCATGTTTTCCATGTCCTTCAAACCTCGATGTTTGGCTCCACACATTTATTTTGAAACAACAGAGAGTTTGAAAGAGTGGTTCTGAGGTTTCTTACATCATAACGTATACAGATTAAAAGTGTATCTAAATTTTGCCTCCTTTTTGAGAAAGGGCGAACGTTTATAGTCGTCAGTGGTCAGTCTGTTGGACAGTGGATCTACAAGGTCTATTTTGGATTCCTTGAGCGGGAATAATTGGAAGAAGTCGGTGATATTATTGAACCTCGTCACCAATTACGGTGTATAGTTGCTAATTCAGCGTCTTGCAACCGTATTGAAGCAGTGCATTTGGGTCAATCTTCTTGATCGAGTTATTATCGTCGATGCCTTGGTAGTTATTACCTTCTCTCCCTCATAGTTTAATCCCGGGAGTTGATTTCTGGTCGAAAATAGTTATCATACCTCTCTTCTACTTCGACAAATGGACCCACTGGAATTCGAAACTAAAAAATCTTCTATCCAGTCAATGAGGACCCTTACAGTTGATCAGCGGAAGTGGCTTGAGTCATTCTTGACTGCGACTTTTTAGAGAATGCCCTTATTCCTGGGTTGCACTCGTTTGGTCAAACTTGTCATTTAGTCAACTATCCATTAAACAGCGAGATTATCCACTTTCACCACCTTTACAGAAAAACGTGCACAAGGTGCTAGATCAAATTATACATCCTGGCCTTCTCCTGGGAATTGCGTCTCTGTGTCGTTTACTAAAAAATTATTATTCTTTTTCCTTCTTCTTCTTCTTGTTGTCCTGGGTTGCGATACCCTGCCATCAGAGAACTAACGTCCAGCAACGTATAATATTCATTCTATGAAGATGGACTGGTCCTGAGCCATTTCAACAAAACTGGATTTTTAAACAATTAGAAACTAAACATGATAAAACTAGATTTGCTAATTTTATATGTTTGATGCCACATCTCCAAAAAGATGCAAGGGTACTACACACTGAGAAGCTGTAAAAGTAACTGTTTAACACTCTTCCCAACGATATGGGTCTTAGCATTAAACAACAAATGTATAAATAACGGTTGGATAAATAATAATGGATGAGGCAGTCACGAAACCAGGAAGCAGACTTAGAACTCACCTGTACTTAGCGCTACAAAAAGTAATTTAATCAATTTTAAAAAACCACTTAATGGTAAATATTCTCTTTGCGATTATGAGCAAAGTTTGAATTCCAGATGAATACGAGAAAGGAAACTAGACTGATAATAGAGAAAGTGCATTGGTAGCTGTGCTAAAATAAAAAAAAGTTCCAAGAGTCAACCTTAGAAACTTCACTCCTCGCTTCAAAGGAAGGGAAGAATGGGTGTCGCTCCACAACACGACTTTTTCCAACGCCAATTCTGAACCAATTGCATAACTAACCAGATCAATGATCAATACAGATATAACAGATACAGATAAATAACTGAAGTAGAAGCAGGCTAGTTTACCTTAGTAAAATTTTATTCGAAAAAAGAAAAATAAATACAAGGCGTGTTAAAACATGACAATAAAATAGTTATTTATGTATTAAGAGCGAAAAGTACAACTTTTTTGTTCGGAGAGTGAAGTTTGCCTGTTGGCAATCACTCGAGTGCAAAAAAGTTACTTTTTGCTCGTAATGCATACAACGTTTTTTCTGCAAACGATCAATTTCAAATAATGTGAATCACAACTGAGCAAAACTGGACACATTATGAAAATTTAAATCAAAGTGACAATGACGTTTTAAATATTTGGTTGAGTGGTGGTAGTTGCTATTGGCAGCAAGCGAAAAAATCTTTTTTCTACGAGCGTCCTTAATATATCACTTTCCCGCACGCATTTTGTTTTTGAAAGCTTCACTTTCCCGCACGGCGTGCATGAAAGTAAACTTGGCGTGCGGGAAAGTAAATATTTAAAAAATGACTGATTTATAATATAATTTAAACTTTATAGTCTGTCTATCTAGATAGGTGCACCTGCCTTACAGAGGTGCCAAACATTTTTATCTGTTTTAAATAACTATTATGCTTGCTTTATTGATTTTTGATACAAAATGTACGTACCCATAATATACGTACTTTTTATTCCAATGTCACCAGTTCATGCCTGAAATATTACGTCACGCCAACAATCACACCAAGTTTTTGTCATAACAACCAATTGATTGTTGATTAATTCAGCTGTCAGACTGTTGACAAAGATAACGTCCTATCGTAACGCTGATTATCTGTTTCTTTACTTGGGCTCGTAGAAAAAATATTGTTCCTAACTCGTACGGAAAGTGTCTTTCCCGCACTCGTCTGCTCCCCGAACTCCGCTTCGCGTCGTTCGGGCATCGGCAGACAGCATGCGGAAAAGTATCACTTTCCGCACTAGTTAGAAAAATAACTATTTTCTACGAACATGCTTATTATGTCACTTTCCCGCACGCATTTTGTTTTCGAAAGCTTTACTTTCCCGCACGGCCTGCGTGAAAGTAAATTTGGCGTGCGGGAAAGTAAATATTTAAAGAATGACTGATTTATAATATAATTTAGACTTTATAGTCTGTCTATCTAGATAGGTGCATCTGCCTTACAGCCGCGCCAAACGTTTTTATCTGTTTTAAGGAACTATTATGCTTGCATTTATTGATTTTTGATACAAAATATACCTATAATATACGTACTTTTTATTCCAATGTCACCAGTTCATGCCTGAAACATTACGTCACGCCAACAATTACACCAAGTTTTTGTCATAACAACCAATTGATTGTTGATTAATTCAGCTGTGATACTGTTGACAAAGATAACGTTCTATCCTAGGGCTGATTATCTGTTTCTTTACTTGGGCTCGTAGAAAAAATATTGTTCCTAACTCGTGCGGAAAGTGTCTTTCCCGCACTCGTCAGCTGCCCGAACTCCGCTTCGCGTCGTTCGGGTATCGGCAGACAGCGTGCTGGAAAGTATCACTTTCCACACTAGTTAGGAAAATAACTATTTTTCTACGAGCGTGCTTATTATGTCACTTTCCAGCACGCATTTTGTTTTTGAAAGCTTTACTTTCCCGCACGGCGTGCGTGAACGTAAATTTGGCGTGCGGGAAAGTAAATATTTAAAGAATGACTGATTTATAATATAATTTAGACTTTATAGTCTGTCTATCTAGATAGGTGCATCTGCCTTACAGCCGTGTCAAACATTTTTATCTGTTTTAAGTAACTATTATGCTTGAATTTATTGATTTTAATGATTTTTGATACAAAATATACCTATAATATACGTACTTTTTATTTCAATGTCACCAGTTCATGCCTGAAACATTACGTCACGCCAACAATCACACCAAATTTTTGTCATAACAACCAATTGATTGTTGATTAATTTATCTGTCATACTGTTGACAAAGATAAAGTTGTTTATGTATTTTATGTTTATTCCTTGTATATGTAATTGTGTCTTTCCCGCACTCGTCAGCTGCCCGAACTCCGCTTCGCGTCGTTCGGGCATCGGCAGACAGCGTGCGGGAAAGTATCACTTTCCGCACTAGTTAGAAAAATAACAATTTTCTACGAGCGTACTTATTATGTCACTTTCCCGCACGCATTTTCTTTTCGAAAGCTTTACTTTCCCGCAAGGCGTGCGTGAAAGTAAATTTGGCGTGCAGGAAAGTAAATATTTAAAGAATGACTGATTTATAATATAATTTAGACTTTGTAGTATGTCTATCTAGATAGGTGCATCTGCCTTACAGCCGCTCCAAACGTTTTATCTGCTTTAAGGAACTGTTATGCTTGACTTTATTGTTTTTTGGACAAAATATACCTATAATAGACGTATTTTTATTCCAATGTCACCAGTTCATGCCTGAAACATTATGTCACGCCAACAATCACACCAAGTTTTTGTCATAACAACCAATGAATTGTTGATTAATTCAGCTGTCATACTGTTGACAAAGAAAAAGTTGTTTATATACTGTATGTTTATTCCTTGTATATGTTACAATGAATGGGCTCGTAGAAAAAATATTGTTCCTAACTCTCGTGCGGGAAAGTATCACTTTCCGCACTAGTTAGGAAAATAACTATTTCGCTTGCTGTCCTGGGCAACGCGCGGAAAGTAAACTCACTTTCTGATCCTCAGAAAAGGTTAGGTTTTCGTTTGTCTAATGAAAGCATAAAATGCGTCAATATTTGACGTTTGTACAAAAATAAATTTATATTTAGAACCAGTCTGAATAATATTACGCTAATATCTAGAGAGAATATTATGCGAGTCTTACCCAATCCAGAAGCAGAGGATTCTCGATTCTGAAGCAATTGTTAAGTTTTTTAAAACAAGGTTCCTGTTTTGAAAATGTCACTTTTGCAAGGTTTTCTTTGGTTTGCTGGAATATTTTGTTACAATTGTTAAACTTTTAGTTGCACCTATCAACATAAAAAGCAACTTCTTAATAATAAAGGCTACTACAACCTAATCCCAAAATTTTCTTATTTTACTTTACAATTCGAAAGAAGAGAAGGAAAGTCAGATATCGACAAAAAAAGTAAAAAGATAAGTCAGATATCGACAAAAAGTTAACAAATAACAAAACACAACATTTCAGAACTATGTTATTGGATACAGACTAATCACGCATTCATATGTGTCTCTCAGTTATTTCCGATTTTAGTCTGAGCCTTATCCTTCTTATTGGTAGTACGATCTGAATAATGTGAGTTTTTTTTAATTTGATAAACTTGCATGTCTCGATAATGGGACTTATTTCATTTTGAGATACCGATAACAGGTGAGATTAGTATTTCCTATTTTTTTATCTGACTCTGTCTGATAAGTATGTTCACCTAAATGAAACAATAACCTAAACCAACCTGTTTTTACATAACTGGCTATAGAAATTCACCATTCCTTTATAGCTTCTTCCAGTAACTAATGAGGAGTAAAACATTTCAGGAATCAAATTGACGCAGGACTAAATCGTTATAATCTTCGGATCAACGGATGGTTTATTGCCTTGTTTGTGCTATTTTTAAATGTTATTTACATATTCAGGGGTATTCTTTGAATGTTCGAGTAATTTTAAAGAATATTCTAGCTTATAGGTTTTAGGTATAAAAGGCACGAACCGTTGTGGTCAAACACTCTACAATTATTACCTAAACAGCTTATTTCAAAATACCAAAAAAGATGACGTAAAGTTTATATAAACATAGATCCTCAAACGCTTTGTTTCATAGATATATGCTGTTGCTTAAAATTTTATTTTTTTTTTAGCTTGTCTAGTTTGAGAGGTAAGGATCAGGCTCCCTTTTACCACTCTAAAATTCTTTTTGGTACGCCACTGATAGCTTATTTTCCAAAAGGTAGGCTCTTTGTTCAATGTGGAAAAAAGTTGGCCACTTGCAAAAACCATGTATAGTTAATAATTTTCACGATATTTTCGATTTTGAGGTAGTAAAAGGGGAGTGACCCTTACAAAATACATTTATGTACATTTTGAAAACCATTTAGCAAGTATATCTAGATACTTTTCTCAGTTATTCGAATTCCAAATTTGAAGCTATTTGCTCCAAAACTGGACGACCTCTGAAAGAGAGTCAGTTAAACACCCTATTACCCCCTAAATAAACTTCTGTTCAGAATGACTGTTAACTTATTGCACACTAACTTCAGAACACCCTATGTAAAAATGTGTCAATCACAAGAATATAGATATTATGGTCGGGTATCTAATAGCAACCATAACTTTGGAATAGGCCACTAAGACATTCTAATCATACACCTATTCTCAAGCTAAGCAGCTTGAAACCCCCAATAGAAAATAGGAAGTCTATGTATAGAAATGGGCAAGAAAAACATGTTTATAAAAAAGAAAAAGAAAAGAAGAATTTGAGCAAAACGAAGTAGGTACAAATTAGCAGTTCAGTGCCTCTGCTGTTAAATCCATTAATAAGCCTCCGTAATTCAAGGATTACGAAATATCTGGATTATGGCCAAATTTTGGAGTTCCACCGAAATTGCACATGAAAGACTGTTGAAAGGCGACGCAGCCAGTGGTGGCGCTTTAAGGAAAACTTACATCTCACGATATAATAGATTCTCGATTGCTTTTGAGGTTCAATACTTGGTTATTATTAACTTAGCTCATAGTAATGGAGCATTACTATCGTAATTTATGACGAAAATAAGTACAACCTTCAAGTTATCGTCTAAAAATACCCGTTTACAATGTAAACAGGTCTTAGCTGCTTTTTGATCTAAACTCTTCATCAAAATTTATGGCACCCCCGTCAACTTTTTATATGTTTTGTTATAGGATGGCGCTAACGTAAGTCGACCATATTGCAGATTAGAAAAATAACTGCCCTGTGATCGTTGCGGATTATTTACTGACGACGAACATCCAGATGTTCCAAGGTAATCCGTATTAAGTTGCAGAAATTTATAAAAATACCTACTTATAACGATTTACCGTCATAAATTATTAACGAACTGAGACTTTGTTGTATATGAAATAAAGGTCGGAATAAATGTCCATTGAATTATTGTTAGAATTCATGGTCAAATATAAAATACATAAATCATAAAAACCAAGCATAAAGAACGCAAAAAATGTCTTTACATAGAAATTAGTAAGAAATTGGGGATAAGTAGGCAGAGGGAGCATTTTTCCAGGTTTTGTGAAAACACTTACTTCCAAAATCTCTCTTACTGACTTTTATATTTGTAGTAACACTCCATAAGTGTAGGAGTTAAACTTAACAAAATAAGTGGCAAACATTTTCAATGAACAAAATCAAAGATTTTTGCTCTTTACCAAACAATGTTGGACCCATAAAGAAACTGATTGATTTGTGCAGACTGTTTTTCTTTTATCTCTTCTTCCCTTTATTATGTGACATTTAAAAGTGATATTTCCTCAGAGTCTCCATTGATATAAAGTAGTTACTTCTAAATATAAATAATGACATTTTCCAGCTAGAAATACGGTCCTCCTCAGGCCATTGCCAACACAAGCAGACCACGCAAATAGACCTGCGGCATCTCTTCATCTGCTGGTCTCGTTTTAAAATCTTTATTTAATTCGCGATTTCATACATTAACGAATACGTCACTACAATTTTTACATTCAGGCTCGACTTCCCGCAGACAATCCTGCATTCGGTAGCATTTGCATTCGGTTATTTACATCCAAACAGGCTAAGGGTGACTTTTACAAGTTCAAGTAAAACTTCAGATTGAAGATAAAACTCCAGATATAACCTATTGTTTATCTGTCAGGTAAACAATACAATGTACATCAAGTCTGGTGTTTTATCTTCAATCTAAAGTTTTACTTCAACTTGTAAAAGTCGCCCTAAATCTCATTCCAGCAGCAATCCAATTATTCAGGGTTAGAGTAAGCCAGAGCTGAATTTCATTCCATGTTGACGTCAAAGTTTTTAAATTATCACGCGACGACAAGCAAAAGTACAGCAAAACTCATGTTCAACAGAGCAATTAGGACCAGATTCAGAAAATTCAGAGGACAAAACTTGCAGAAGCACATGCCACCCCTGTAAAGAGAAGCGAAGAACTGGTCGAAGCCAGGTGAGGACAGATCTAAACTCTAGCGACTTTACTGACTCTTGCTCCGTTACTTCGAGTCATTGCCACTTCTTGCGATGCCACTTCCGGCATCACCTTACTGGCGCCGGGCTCATATTTCTTGCTGCCCACGCACAGCCACTACATCAAGGACGTCGTTTTCGACTATCAGGTAAAGTTTAGCCTCGGGGGGAGGAGAGATAGCCCCTAAGCTTCCTCATGAGGCGCTGGTTGATTCTTTGATTTGCGGGCTCGGACAACTCCTCTTTCGAGGCGGCCATTTTTCCTGGATGCCTAAAGTCTTCTCTTGCTATCCTCATTCACAAGCGCTGCGACACTGCCAGTCCATCTAACTTTCACCCAATATCGTTGTAGCCTATACTCGCAAAAATTTAATACAGAAGAATAACAATCAAGTGCTGAATTTTGCTACCTATCTCCAATGCAGTGTTGGAAGAGGTGTTGACTAGAATGAACAGAAAAGCGGCAGCGATTGCGGTGTTGTGTGATTTGTCCAAAGCATTTGATAGAGACTTAAAGTTTGGTGCAGTGATCCTTTGTTTAAAATGGCTTTGTTTACAAGTTATTTAGTCACTTGCTTCTACACATCTTTCATGAAGTCAATAGATGAAAAGGAAAAAATACTCGTTGAATTCAACCTCTTGCAGAGTCTTCTCCATGCTCAACTGACTCTTCCTCCTCCACACTTTCTCCACACAATTTAAGATTGAATATGTTCTGTATAGAAAACAGATGCAACTAGAAGCCTTCGGTTCTATTTAGTTTTAGGAGTAGTTGAGTCCTGTTCCTCTCTACTCCTGTTATGAATTTTATGAGATGTACGTCACCCGAGGCGTCACCTTATTCCATCAGACCATTTGACATTCGGCGTCACCCTATCTTTGGATGCTTAATTAAAGTAGAACATCAATGGCAGAGATCCCAATGGTGTGGATCAAACTTTGAAACTTTCCAACAAAAGCAAAGTTGTCGATTTGAGCAGCAACAGCGCTACTCATCAGCATCTTCAAAGAAAATATTTGAGCACAAAATTGAGATCTTCTGTATGAGTCCGGGGCAACAATGATTCATATATCATCAACCAAATCATAGGAAAATTAAGGACGATTTTTACAACTTCAGTTTAAACTTGTACCTAAGTCTTACCCTTTCGGAAATCCCAGTGGTGAGCATTGTAAAGCCGGCTTCCCACGGCCTGTGGTAGCACGGGCCGGACGAAGTACCACGGACGCATACAGACGAGATCATCCCGGGCGTACTTCTTCCCACGGCCTGTATGCGCCCGTCAGTAGTTGGTTTAAAAGTTGGGACAGTAGTAAAGAAATTGATTTCGACAGAGCCAGTACACATAAAAAATATTATCTGACAGCTGATGTGCAGGCGCTGGTGGATGTCATCTCTCAAGAAAATCCGAGTGAGGTAATGCTTACCAAATTTTGGAATTAGATATTTAGGGTGGCTTTTACAACTGTTGAAGAACGAAGAAGTTTGAAGTTAAAACAACAAATGTGAGGCAGGTTGCATTGATTATCTGTCAGGTAACAATGCAATGTACGTCATTACTGGTGTTTTTCAAACTGAAGTTTTACCGATAATTGTAAAAGTCATCCTTATTAATTTTTTATCATCCTTATTTGGAGAAACTTTCTTCAAAATTTTAGGTATTGTGGAATCGATATGCCAACTGATCTAGTGAAAGAATCGAGCGGAAAATTTGAGAATTTCTGCAGAATGTCGGCAGAAGATTACGAGGTTCTACTCTCTAAAATTGAATTTTATATCTCTAAACAAGATACTAATATGAGGAAAAGTATTCTGGTTCAAGAACGCTTTGCTATTGGGTTGAGATTATAAAGATTTATACAAATCAATATATATCTATAAAATAATATATACATAAAGGACAAAAGGCAACCCCAGGAAGCCCTTTTAAAGTTACCGATTCGATTCGGATACGAACAGGCATCTACGGACGGGACCGCGCCATAGAGAAAGGGAAAAATAAATAAAGTTTTCAATATCTTCTCAACAGAGGGCACCATATTAGATGGTGGCGCCCTCGTTGTTAACTATTTATACTATTCTCTTAAGTAAGGGGAACGGCGGGTAATTTGAAATCAGAATCTGTTTGTCAGCCCCATTTGGATCGACTTTATTTAAACCGGGCTTAAATTAAGTTTTATTTTGAATGTGAAATATCATATGAAATAGTTCACAGTCAAACTTAATTTAAGATTGGCTTAAATAACGTCGGTGCAAATGAGGGTTAATGGTTAAATATGATTAATATTTATACATTTAAATTGTATACTGAAATGCTCAATCTGCAGTTAAAACTTGGACTGTGTAAGAGAGTAAGATCATTTTGCGATAATAATCAATAACTAACTAACTGAGTTTTGACAATTTTTATTACAAATACTTAATAATTTCCAAAAGATAAGTAATTTATACTTGCATTCTATATATAAATATTAAGTTTCTTAATAAATCGGAATTAGCAAATCAACGAACTAACAAAACGATAAACAAAATAAACCCAAAATAACAATAAGCATGTTCTACATACGGGGTGTTCATTATAAAACTTCATCTAGCGGGCTACGAAATTTTGACAGAAAAAGATGACATAAACAAAATAAATGGACTTTTGTTTCTCCATCCTTTCCATTTCACAACCAACTAGATAAAATTTAATAATGAACACTCCGTATTATAAACATTATGTTTTTACTTAAATTAAAAATTCCTGATTTGTCAAACTACATCCTTGATAAAGTACCTATATTTATGACCTATTCGGTACCTAATATATCTCTTTATACTTGCCCTTTGTTCCCTTATATTCTGCTTTGTTCTAATACTGTAATACGTTATTATTCTAATTTGACAATATTGACATTCGTTTGACGCAGTGCGTCCATTCAAACATCATTTTTAGTTCGGAGTTACACCACGCCACGACCCACTCGGCTATTATGCGCACAAACGTGTTTCTATTAAATGTGATTGAATTGAAAACTCTATTTATTTTCCCCTTTCTCTATGGACCGCGTCACTTCTTCCCACGGCCTGTTGGTCCGTACAGACGAGGACGGCCCGTGGTAGCACGTGGGAAGCCGGCTTAAGAGTGACCACTCCGAGGAGTAAACTGCACTTCATCGTGTGATTCGTGTGTGCACTGAAATTCAAAAACTGGAAAATTACGTTGAAGCTATAAGTATTTCTCAGAAAGTTCGCGCAATTGAAAGTAATTTCAGGTATTTTCAAGAAATTCCCAAGTAATTCCAAATACTTTCAAGAAATTCCTTGGTGATTCTAAAAAATTTACAGTAACACCTAAAAATACCCAGTTATTTCCTATGTAATTCTACAAAAATTCTCCGTAATTCAGAAAAGTTTTCAGTAATTTCATAAACTTTCCGATCATTCCAATAAAGCAATTGTTTGTAGACCCAAATTCCAGAGATTCTACAAGGGGTATTGTATTCTATGTGAACGGACTTGAGTAGTCTTCTATAACGTGTGGTGTATTGTGGCTCACGTGGTTTGGTGCTAGCACGGTTTATTCTTGTTTGCCCCACTAGTTGTCTCCCGTTAAGTCCAGACCTTCAACAAATCTCAGTAAGTCTCTCGGGAGACTTTACGTCCTGAAGCTGAATTATCGTTTTTCCCAACAATGAGTACCTGGATCTGCTCGAACAACCGGACAGTCAACTCTCCACTCTCCTATCGTCCAAACAATGAGAGTCGGCTCGCTCATTACCTTCGTCAGAGAGGGAGCGCTAACAACGTACCCCCCTTAATTCGAAACAGTATATGCATACCAGACTAACAAATCAACAGAACTAGCTCTCCACAACCTCGTGGAGAAAATCCAAGATACCCTGGATACAAAGGGTGTCGCAGTTGGAATTTTTATAGATATCGAAGGGGCCTTTAATAATGCACCTACAGATTCCCTTCTCAGCGCCAGTAAACCGAGAAGGGTCGAACCAACAATAACCAACTGGATTTGCAACATGTTAGAATTCAGACCGATCACTACATCATTAAACGATGATACTGTCAGATTCACAACAGCGGGAGTTGTCCACAGGGCGGAGTCCTTTCACCACTCCTTTGGTCCCTACTGGTGGATGACCTTCTGGCCACTTTGGAACTATGGGGAGTCGAGAGTCTAAGCATACGCGGACGACATCGTTATCCTTATAAGAAACCACCCAGACCAACAAATCTCCAGCACGTTGCAAGAGGTGCTGGATGTTGTACACAGCTGCTGTTCAAAAGAAAACCTAGCAATAAACTCTAGGAAAACGGTGGCCCCGTTCACACCAGTGTGACGCTGTTCTCTTGCGCTAGGATAATCAGCGTCTTATGACAATTCCAGACTATCAGACCTAATGAGGTCGGACACATGGTTCAATTGAGTGTATTACTGCTTGAGACACTGATGCTCTTTGATACGCATATACCATCCAATTTCCTGTGCACTCCGGAACCGGCATCCGCCTTGGATCCGTTTATGTACTCGGCGCTTTCTGCCATTTGCAGATTTACGTCCCATTCGGCCCAGTTTTCTCGTGAAGGAATCTGGACGATCTAGTGTCTATTATACGTTTTGATGCCATTAGGTCAAAGACAATGTTGCAGGGCATTGATGGTCTTACTAATGAGTGATTGTGGTGTTGATAATGGTCTCACGAATAAACGACAAATTGATGACGAACTCGCGCTCCAAGAGTATTGGAAGAGGAAGCATGCGTTCCATCTCTGCCATAGGAGTCGTTCTCATTGTCCTAGTCTAGGCTCTAGTAATGCAGAGACATGGCTGTCTTTACAGAGAAGACAGTTTGGCTCTGACAGAGCTCTGCCCGCTTTTCACGTATAGACAGATTGTTTGTAGGGGTACCATATCCCATGATTTACCACATATCTAGAAAATACCAACTGCGATACCCCTCGTGTCCAGGGTATGTTGGATTGTTATTATTAACTTGTATGCATACTGTTTAACCCTAGGCAGGTACGTTGTTAGCGCTCCATCCCTTAAGAATGAGTGCAGCGGCTTTTCCAAGCTTTTCAGCAAGAATGATGTTAGATTCATTGGCCTGAGCAATTTAGGCGCTCACCATGTGAGGAATAAGGCTCGCTCTGGAGAGCTCCTTCCAATCTGCCCTGTTGGGTCATCTGAATCGTTCCAAGGGGCGTGTATTAGCGTACATATTTGTCAGGAGTTTTTCCAGAAAATGACAACTTTCCACAAGCTCTAATATCTTCCTATTACTGGGAGTACCATCTGACACTGCACCCTGGAGAGAATTCGAGCTCTCGTCGGCAGGTTCTCATTCGCACCGCAGAATTTCCTCAGGACTTGATTCTAACCTGTTTCTAAGTGTCTCAGTCGTCGATTATTTTTGCTTTATTAAAGTGTCGTCCGACATTTTTTCTCTGACTTTCCTAGCGCGTCATGCTACCAGGACGTTTGTCTATTGATTTTTTTTGATCTTGCCAAAGGGTACACCACCTCATAATGTGTACACTGAAATTCCAAAACTGATAAATTTTGGAAAGCTTTGAAATTTCAAGTATTTTTCATAAATTCCAAATATTTCAGAAAGTCCGTATAAAGTCATTTAGGGTATTATTGAGAAATTTCCAAATAGGTAATTCTCGAGGTATTTCCAAATATTTTCATTAAATTTTCTTCCTAGGTAATATATTAATAATATTTTGGTATATTGATAATAATTCCAAGAAATTCCCGTTAATGCAAGATCCTTGTACACTGAAATTCCAAAGTGACATTCACGAGATAATAGTGTTAATGTAGTAGCCCTGAGTGGATAATGTTGGATTATTGAAGTAGGTACAAACCAAACGCGGTATAGGTCTTGTTTGTTACACGGCCATCACGAGGCATCAAGGGAAAATTCCTTGTTGTCACTCTCTGTTACAGTCAGCTTTTTGGTATTGGTTTGGTATACGGTATACTACATATATGGTACGTACCAGATTCAATAAAATCGTTTCAGGCGGGCCAGTTTCGGCCTATAGAGCATCATCAGCTCCGATTTCATCAAAAAGGAAATTATCAAGGCGTAGAACCCAATGCGTCAAAGGTTTGTCACCTTGCACACAGCAGTAACCTTTTTTTATTTAATATAGTGAAAACGAAACCGTCCTCGCCCAAATAATATTCTATTACTTCCATTTCGCCATTCTCTTCTGGTGACCTATAGACCTATTGAACTATACGTACAAGCTATGCATTAGAGATTTCTAAAATAACTCAAATTTACCACCGCTTGAGGTACCATCTTTTTAGCAATTCGTGGCAAATTTGAAATTAATGAACGAGTTGGGTAACATTTGAACATTGGAAGCGTACAGAAAATCACGACAACGAAAGCACGAGCGAAAATTTCAAATATAGGAGCGCCAAGGTTATTTATAAATAATAGATTCTAATATTCCGTATATTTTTACTTTTCCGTGTGGTAGCGACAAAACGACACTATAAGGCCGCTATTAATCACGTTCATTAGGTGGGCTCCCATACGCATACATACAGGACGCGATTTTGTTTTTAAATCGTCGCGTAAATTGGGTCGTTGGCCCAGTTTAGCAATGTGTGATCGTGCACGGCGGTGCCGAAAGGCCCGCAAGGTATGGTAAATAGGGCCGGCTCATCAATTTCCCCGACTGGTTGGGCTAGCGCCGGCTCGCGGCAACAGCGTAGCCGCTCCATAAATACGTCCAGGTGGACCGACATATGATTTGAAATTATTTGCTAAATTGCTTATTTTTGCATAGTAATCTGTCACTGACCTTTTCTTTAGCTCGTCCGGCATGTTTCTGAACGGATTTGGCCAGTAACGATCCTCTACTTTCGGCCATTTCGCTGCAAATTTAAATGTTCGCTAAGCACTTCCCACAACACTTCGTCGAGTTTGTACTGAACAGTCGCGTGAAGCGGCGGCTACGCGACACGGCAGTGCGTCTGATGGTCGGACCCGTTCACACAGCACAACGAATCGCCGACCACTGAAAAAGAAGCGAGACGATAAGTAGCTGCCTGGTCGCTGGTTGTTGCATGCATTCGTCAAACGGCTCAGGTTCTCTAACGGTAAACTAGGCTAGGCGGAAAACTGGGTAAACACGATGTTGCCAAAGGTTTTCGGAATTTTGCCTTAACACGAAAGTATGTAGGTGTCGAGGTACCCACTTGACATATTTCGTATCGCGAATACCGTAGCAGGTATTCATTGAATTTACATTGTTGGACAAGTACCTAAGTGGACGTGTGAACCGTTGGACAGGTTTTACTTTCACATCAGTATACTTATACTGCGTTTTCTCAACACAAGAGCCTACTTCTATATGTAGTACCTACTTGGAAGTGGTTGGTGTAGGGAGACTTATATGAATATACACGTGTGTAGGTTTAAGTGACAACAGAAATGGTACCGAAGATCACATCATAGCCATCATATCTATATGCATGAAAAAGAACAATCCCTTTCTTTAGATACCCAGGACTTGGACCATTCCAAATTTGCTGACCCATAAGAATTGCATTTATTGCAGAAATATTGCTGACCCGCTACAAATTGTTGCTGACCTTTATGCGGGGTGATAGCTGAAAGTACCTACTACATTACACATTGTGTGCGAATTTCGTAAAAGTCAGGCAGAAAATCACATAGTTACGATCCTGTAAATCTTTAAAAGTGAGATTTCTGGTTGACCCATTAGAATTCTTGTTGACCGGTATGCATGGTTATAGTAATGATAGTTGAGACTGTTTTACATATTATCTGTCATTTTCGGGAAATCAGGGAAGAAAGTCACTTACGATATGATCCCGTAAAAAGTTTAAAAGTGAAGTTTTTTTGCTAAACCGTCAGAAATTCTTACTAACCGATATGCATGGTGAGAGTTAAGACTGTTTTACGTAATATGCCAATTTCGAGAAATTAGGGAAGATAATCACTTATGATTCTGTAATAGTATATTGTGGAACTATAGTGTCGAAAATTGCACTTTTATACGTGAATGCACACTATACTTTTTTCTACGACTGCGATTTTGCTTCATAAATGATCATTCGTATTATAAAATATACGCAAGGCGTGTGCAAAACAATCGGAAGCATGTACAAGCGGACTTTGCACCCGCTTCTGACTTTGCACCCGCTTCTGTAGGGAGCGCGAAACGCACTTTCCGCACGCTGTTCGCAATATGCGATTTTCAACGGTACTTAGTAGTGCGCATTTGTCCATTTTCGAGGCAATCTTAGAAAAAAAGTTTAAAAGGGAGATTGTTTTGCTAAAGTCATTTTTTTCGTTTCACAGCGGTTTTGGTTCTGGTTGACATACAAATTACAGACCAGCTGATTTTCAACAAAGATGATTAGTTGAAAATCCGTCGGTCTGTCATTTTGGTGTCAACCAGATCCCAGAACCAGAACCGGTGTGAAACGAAAATGACTCAAACCGTTAGAAATTTTTCTTGACCGGTATAATAGTTGATAACAATGGCCTAGAACATATGGACAGAGCTAACAAATGTCGACCTTTCCGTAAAAATGGTCCCGTTTTCTGGCCGGAAGTCCGGCACTCTTAAGGTTTCCATGGCGTATAATCATTGTTTAAGTATATCTAGTTAGATAATCCAAATGGCTGCCCTAAACTATTTAAAGAAGACCACGGTAGATGTCGCGACGAGAACGAAAGTAATATATTTTGAACTATTTCTTAAACTGAGGGAATTTGGTACCGCTCCATCTGTTTGCCTTATCATTTTTGTTTACAACTTTATTGACCGACCGGCCGAATTTCGTTGAAAGACTCGATAACACGGAGCACAGTATTTAAGAGTGCAGGGCCGTATTTAATGATTTTTTTCAGACCTTTTGGATAGCATAATAATTATTCTTATTCATTATATGCCTGAAGCCTGAATCTCAATCTCAGATATAGAATGGTAAAATGCTACGTCTGGTCCGTTCTCTTGTACGGAGTCGAGGCATGGACGTTGAAGACAACAATTATAAATAGGATCGAGGCCTTCGAGATGTGGACCCTGCGACGGATGCTGAGGGTGTCGTGGGTTGAACATGTAACGAATGAGGACATTCTGAGAAGAGCTGGTTTGATAGACCGTGAACTTTTCGAAAACATCAAAAGAAGAAAAACTGGCTACCTTGGACATGTACTGCGCGGAGAACGCTATCATTTCCAGCGCCTTATACTCCAGGGTAAAATAGAGGGAGGAAAAAGAGGAGTGGGTAGGAGAAAACTGTCCTGGCTGCGAAACATACGACAGTGGACAGGAATACAGGACTTCCAGACACTGCAAAATGCTGCAATTAATAGAATCATATGATGAGTGAAAGGATGAACGCCTACGCAGGAATCTGCATGGCACTTGAAGAAGAAGAATTCATTATATATAACATAATTATTCTTATTAACTAGTAGGTTATGATAAGTAAAGTTAAAAAAGAGATTTGGCTGATCATTATTCAGTTCTGATGTATACCCGGATTCTTGAAATCTAGTTTCGATTTCGATTGTCACTTATCACGTAAATAGCCCTTTTAAGAAAAAGTCCAGCAAAGAAATGTGGAGAACTTTGAAAGGGGTTTTGTTATCCACAATGATCTTGAAATATGTTTGTTTAGTTTTGCCGAATGTTAATTAATTACGCAAATAAATTAAAAGTATTCACAATTGAAATCGATTTGAGATTTCAAGAATCCGGGTGCAGATCTTGTTTTGTTAATTTGAATGCAATGCATGATTAATGATGCGCGATGATGAGCGCACGGGAATAGTTATTTTCCTAATAAGCGCGCAAAGTAACACTTTGGCGCACGCGACTGCCGTTGCCCGAACGATGCGAAGCGGAGTTCGGGCAGCAGTCAAGTGCGCGAAAGACACTTTGCGCAAGAATTAGGAACAACATTTTTTCTACAACCGTATAAAAGTCCAGCTGCCACTAATATGGGACATCTTTAACGATTTTCTAAATGATTAAGCTTCACAGTTCTTTTCTGCTACCCCTGTATTGACGGCGTGCGCGAAAGACTTTTTTCAACCACCATGTAAAAATAAACAACTTTCCTCATACCTTGCCCTAGCCGAAAACGTAACTTTCGTCTCTAGTGAGAGAAAATCCCATAACGTTAACTTTCGTCTCTAGTGACGAAAGTAAGTTGTTCTAATTCCGCCTGTATATCGCCAATTAAATGCGATTTAACTGGTCTAATCTTATAAAACACCGTGGAAAGTGGTGATCTCATACAAAAACATATATATTTTGCCTGCCCGGGCCTCAGAAAAGTGATTCAAAGTGTTGAATTTTGACCAAACTGAACTCATTAACAATCGAGGTGTCATGTTGAAGAAATACTCTATAGAGATTGTTTTTAAAGTTAATGAAGACTTAATGTTAGCATGGTCGAAGAAAAAGTATAGTGTTTTACTTGTCAAAAACAGACACAACATTACCAAATTCGGCTTCGCCTCGGTTGGTAAACTGTTCTCTTGCCAGAGAAAATGCTATTTTCGTCACTCGTTAAACAATATAGGTACTAATTCCTAACAAGTGCGTAAAGTGATACTTTCGTTCCGCTTTGCGTCGTTCGGACAACGGCACGAATGTGTTAGGAACTATGGTGAAGTTTGGCTAATGAACTGAGTTCACCTAAGGAAATGACGCTCATCATATACAAGTGAAATACTACACTTTGTCGACAGCGAATGATAAATATCGCTAAAAACGTTAATTTTTAGTAAAAAAATAATATTGAGATTATAAGGGCCTTATCACCATTCACTATTTGCAAAAAAGATGCATACATTTTTATAGAGGGTGTTTCAGAGTTGTGGTGACAGAAGCCTAGGGGAGATTCCTCTGCTAAAATACAGCAAAAAGTTCAAGAGAACATGTGTCCGCAGGTGTTTCGCTCTCGAGATATACAGTCTGTTAAAGTTTGAAAAAAATAGAAGTTTATTAATAAAACGCATTATTACAATTACAACAAATATTCAAATTGAGCACCTCCTTCTTCGATACAGGCATATGGCAGGTGTATAATATTAATTATTGTTTTGTTCAGTAATTTAAAATTTTAAATTAAAATAATAACATTGCTTTTAGACGATCATATCGACAGTGTTTATTTTTTATTAAAAAATTTTGCATTTTTTTAAAAAATACAAAAGCGACCTTTTCTCTTCAGAATTGAACTGGCATATCAAAAATAATTTTTATAATAAAAAAACAGTGGTATAATTTTTGTCTTTAATAATATCCAGTGACGTGCCTGCATGCGCCCTACTGATAGAACTAAAAACCCCATTTTTATAGTAAAATATGTAGGTATTATTGTTGGGTATCAACACCACCAACATCTCGTTAAAAAATTTTGTGCAGATTACGTTATATTAATAAATTTGTATTTTTTTATTCAAACTTTAACACTCTGTATCCCGAGAACAAAACACTTGGGGACACATGTTTTCTTGAACTTTTTGCTTTATTTTGGCAGAGGAATCTGCCCGAGAATTTTGTCACCACAACTCTGAAACACCCTATAGAGCCTTGGACAAAGTATCAAATAGTTGTTTATTTTTTATCCTCAATCAGAGGGGTGTTAATCATACAAGTTAGTCACGTTTCAATAATTACTATATCAAATTCAACTCCTAAGTTCTCCCCCTAAAGACCTCTAGAAAATCGTTGCTTCAGCATTGCTTAATCATTATTATAAAATCGTATTAGACACATAACACAAAACATAACTATAACCATTCTATAACCATCGATAACGTAAGTACTGACCTGGTACCTATTTTTTCGACCCATACCAAAGATGGCACCTCGGAAGCCTGCATACGGAAATCGATAAAGAACTGCCTTTCCCTTAAGAAACAGATTACTTCGCAATATCATCAAACTTTAATAGCCTATTTTTACAGCTTTAGTACCGTCGCAGACAATAGATGTCGCATACGTATTCTGCGACGGTAAAGCATCGAGAATTGAACAGCATTGGATTATATGACTAGATGTGTATAGACAATGGTATAATGTTGTCCAACTCCGTGGAACAGAACGAAGCAGAGATGTCAATAACGCATTCTGCGTTTTTTTAATCCCGTCACATATATATTACCCATTCACTTATTTTTGTCATCTAGAGATACAATAAAAATGTCAAAGCCAAATTTCCAAGGCCTATTGAGGACAATAATAAGTGAATAGCTTATAGTATAAAATATGGAACTGAAGGGATTGTTTTTGTTTCCAACTTAAAGAGCGAGAAAAAGATTTAACTAGTTTTAGAAATTTCAAGCAAAATTTATGAAACAAAAAAAGTGTTATGGAGTTTGCCTTAGGGAGTTTTTTATTACTAAACTTATTACAATGGAAAGGTCTTAATGTTAATGAACGAAAACGTCGGCAGATCAATGCTTGGCTTTTTTTAGTTGGGTCTATATTAAATAATACAATATACTTGTTTGAAAACTTGGGCTCTTACTTTTTTTGGATCCATATTACTGTAGTTACTGAATACTACGGCTGAATACTAGTTAATACACAAGAAGACTAATTACTAACTAGGCAAATCCAAAAAAGTAGTAAAGTAAGCAACTCAAATGTCAGAAGTGTCAAAATTAGGGCGTTTTTCGCATATAAATATTAAATTACATATAATTATAACGTAACATTAAAAAGCTCAGCCCGAAAAAGTCCGGCTCCGGCCCTTAATTTTGAAAAATCGACGATGCCAAGCTCTATGTTTTATTAAGTTTTCGTCGAAATATAAAATATCTAATAATGTATTATATCAATATAAAAAATACTAAGAATTATTTTTGTTTCTAAAATGTTTGAGCTGTTAGTAAACTTGGCAAATTAGCATGGTGTGCTGTAAGAAAAAACTAAAAGCTCATAATTTATTTAAAATAAGCTTCTGTTCTATTTCTGAATATAATTTACACATGACAATGCCGTAATGCTGTCAACGTCATTTGCTGTTAACCTAACTTTTGAGGTTATTTTGGCGGGTACGCGCGTAATATTTACACATTAGTCAGTTGATATTGATAATAAAACCATAATAATAATTATAATAATGTAATATAATTTAATTAATTATAATCATAAAATCTCAAAAAGACCCAATACTCACCATTTTCATGATCAGAAAAAGTCTAACCATCCTATAAAATATTGGCGCCTTTCCTTGTCTTGGCTTGGCTTACAAGTCAGGAATCAAGAAATCAATCCACAATACACTTGATAGTCTTTTGTCGCCCTTCCTTGCCTTGGCTTACGAGTCAGGTATCAAGAAATCAATACACAATACACTTGATAGTCTTGGTGTTATTGTAGGACAAAGTATTTGAACCTAGGCGATCTTTGACGGGAACGGTCCACTGTCACTATTCACTACCACCAAGCGATGTTGCAAGCCACTAATTTGTTTTAAAATAAATACGAGCCTATAATCAAAAAAAACAACTCTTCGATCTTTCGTTATTAAAAATTTTCTTTTAATGTCAAAAAGTACTCAGAGTTGACCTAATCTCAAACTTTTGTTCTTCTAGAGTTTTCGGTAGACTGCTCTGTGCGCTGCGACATTACTACGATCCTTTGTTTTCTCATTGCGAATAGAAGGATGAGAATACTCTGAGAGCGCACTAGGGCGTCCGGCCGAAAACGCTATTTTTTCGGTGGGCGTGTCCACTGCATATGTCTTGCGCAGAAGAATGTGCGTATTAGCAAGCAGTGCGCCTAATCTTGGTTTCCATAGGTCACTAGAAGCTGCACTTTTAGTCCGTGGGGAAAGATTGACGTTCGTAGTATATTAACTAGTACGAATATGGGTTTTCGCTGCCATCGCTTCATCAAAGTTGAACTTAACTGAACATTTTGCCGACTGACCTTGAAAATAGCGTAACTCTAAGAGCTCTTATTTGATTGGTTTAAATTCACCTGTCAAATTACGTTCTGCTCCGCTTTTAGCCACGTTCCGCTGTGTGTGACAGCGGCCTAATAGCGTATTCTATTGGTAAAGTTAGTGCTTAGTGCTGCACTAGAATCGCACGAGGGCTGCACTCGCTCGTTGTCATTGCAGTAAAAGTGCAAAGTCAATAGAGACCGATATTATGACCTTGAAAAATCTTTGGCGGGAAATTTCCAAATATTATTTGTGCAAAAAATTAAGTCGTGTCCGTTTTCTTTAGTTGGGTTAATGTTCTAAAGCATTCCACAATTAAAGAAAAATGGGTGATTTTGCAATAAAATTTAAAAGAAAGGATCAAATTGAAACTGAAATAGGGTATTATAGGTTCAGGAAAATTATTATCCAAACTCACTAAATAATTACTGATCTACCTGATCGCCATTATAATGAACAATAACATCTTTCACAAAGAATATTTTGGGCAAAAACTATTTTGTTTCCAAAAGAGGCAAATACTGTTCCCCACTGTATCAACTAGAAGAGAGAATTGACTATACGGCATTAATTTCCCGTTTACTTGAATAAAGTTATCTATTAGAAAAATATAAAATTATGCTTTATTGTGGTCCCCCCACTCACCAATACCCGTAAAATCGGTGCCGCACCACCAACCCGACCTGGTGCGGAACTGGCTGCCCTAAGTGCAAAAAGTCCGGCACTCGTTTCCCAGTGGAACGCCCAAACTTGCCCTAACTTCACCAATGGTGTGCAATATTTGCTCTGGTGCGGCACTAATTTTACCAATGGAATACGCTATAAGACGTTACAATTAGAGATGGGTTTTCACCCGGTTTTTTTCATTTTTGAGGGTTTATTCCCTGGACAGTTAAAGGAAAATTCCGGGTTTATTCCATTATAACCTCTAAATTTAACTTACGTTTCTATTTCCAATACGCCTAACACTTGCCGATTAATATAGATGGGCGAAGGGAAAATTCCCAAAAAACCTTTAAACCCAATTTAGGGTTTTTACCCGGGTTTTTTTCCCATATTTTCTTGAAAGACCCGGCAGTTTCAAGATTTAAGGTTAGATTTTAGATTAGAATTCCATAAATCCAGATTCTGGTTTGTTTTTTGATAAACTAAACACTGGTCAATTGATTAAAAGCTTCAAGCTGCACAAACCAACTAATTATTGCTTAATTGGTAAGAGTTAAGCGTATTGAAAAAGTTAAATTTAGAGGTTATAATGGAATAAACCCGGAATTTTCCCGGATGTGTGCAAGGAATAAACCCTCAATAATGAAAAAACCGGGTGAAAACCCATCTCTACCGATTAAGCAATAATTTGTTAGTTTGTGCAGTTTGAGGCTTTTGTGAATTGACCAGTGTTTAGTTTATCAAAAAACAAACCAGAATCTAGATTTATTGAATTCTAATCTAAAATCTAACCTTAAATATTGAAACTACCGGGTGCTTTCAAAAAAAAAGATGGGAAAAACCCGGGTAAAAACCCAAAAACTGGGTTCAAAGGTTTTTTGGGAATTTTCCCTTCCCCCATCTATACTTAGAGATGGGTTTTCACCTGGTTTTTTTCATTTTTGAGGGTTTATTCCCTGGATAATTAAAGGAGAATTCCGGGTTTATTCCATTATAACCTCTAAATTTAGCTTACGTTTCTATTTCCAATACGCCTAATACTTACTGAATAAGCAATAATTTGTTGGTTTGTGCAGTTTGAGGCTTTTGTCAATTGACCAGTGTTTAGTTTATCAAAAAACAAACCAGAATCTGGATTAATTGAATTCTAATCTAAAATCTAACCTTAAATCTTGAAACTACCTTCTGCTTTCGAAAAAAGGTGGGAAAAACCCAAAATTGAGCCGACAAATGCCGATATTTTCCTAAAAATGGCCTCTGGGCCTCCCTTTTTTGGCCGGAAGTCTGTCGCTTCAATGGTTCCCCTGACGTAATTTTGTCGTTAGCACAAGTCATACAAGCGTCATAGCAACTTAAAGCCAAACCGGTTATTGATTGTGTCGATCGTTTTTGGTTAGATTGGAAGCTAAGTTTTAGAAAACTTGGAGGTAGGTCAGCTATAAGGGCTAGGAACCTTGGCGCTCTAACTAGGAGATGGATATAAGTTCGATATTCGGTTGGATTGGAAATAAGGAATAATACAAATGAGAGTGACAACTGTTTTGCAATAATTTGACGTAATACGCCATGTCACCGAGACGTCAGTCATCAGCACATCAAAGGTTCCTACTGCAAAAAAGGCGGGCCAAAACTGTAAAACAGGAGGGGGTCTCCCGATTAGCTGGATGATCGCGCTAGTGGGCGCCACTCAGTGATGGGCGTTTACGCGTAGAATTTATTTTTTACGTTTACGACGTATACAAAGCGTAGATAATGTAGATAACGCTTTCATGTAGAAAATCATGTAAATTATGTAGATATCATAAATTTGAGGTTACATTGATGACAACTGAGTGACAAGCTTTGTAGAGTTATGGTATGGTATGGTTATTGTTTTGTTACGTCATTAATTATTTGTCTTGTGGTGTATTTAAATTTAAAACCTATGCAAAACCATTCAAAAGTTAAAATTATTAATTTAATTATGTCAAGCGATACTCAAGTCAAGAGGTATCTGTTTGATATCATATTGATGATCTGGGGTACATTACTTGTTGAGAACTGATGGCAAATATTTTGCAAAATGTTTAAATTATTCGACTATAAAAGCAAAAATATAACATATTACACTAAAGTGGCTTTATGTTTTACTTGATTTTTTTAGTTATATTCTGTAATAAGAATATTACACATTTATTATTGGATTGCTTTTCAATTTGTAGGAGACTCGAGTGATCAATGAACTAATGAATAAACTACCTAACAAATACACAGAATCAAAAAAATAATAATTTAACATTGACCTTGCAGGGTTATATGTTATATTATTGTTTTTTGATTTTCTACATTATATACATTTTCTACGTTACTTTCAGCATGTAAATAAATGTTATTGTCTACGTGTACATAATGGTGTAATATACATCAGGTAGAATAGGCGCCCATCACTGGCGCCATTGATCATTGACAATGACAGACTTGACAGGGCGTTATTTCGGTAACCTGACGCATTGGCCATGCTAGTCGTGACGTCACTGAGATACTCTACTCTCTACCTATACACACGGTATACCGGATGTCCAGCAGAACCCTGGACATAGGAGATTAATGCCCGTATGTTCCGTTTTGTAGAAAGCCGGCTTAAAGTTGAGCCGGCTTTGAAAGAAAAGTCGGCTTAAAAAGCAATTTCTATTCTCCGTAGAAAAGATAGGCCGGCTTACGTAAGCTTCATAAACACTTGGCAACATAGCAGATTTGCCTGTTTACCGCGCGTTTTTAAAGTTATACTTTCCTACATCATACATTTTGTCACATCTGGATACACTTTAGGTCCGGCAATGAGGTTTCTGGGGTTTATGATGGGTTTATGGAGGGTAGGTATATATTTTAGCCAATGTTAAAAGACCTTGTCAGCTGAATATTTTATTTACCTCTGTTGAAAAAACGTTTTTATTTACTTTAATAAGCCAAAAATATTAGCAAATCTTGGAAGGTAAGAAAACAGAGAGAGCTTTATTGCACAAAAGGGAAGACAAGACGCGTGGAAGCAGATAGAAAGGGATTTTAATGCTGGGAGCCCGAAAAATATTTTTCAAAATGCAGAGTATTTAAAAAAACTCTATAGTAATAAAAAAAGGAATTAAGGAAGAAAATAGCTGAGGAGAAAAAGCAGGTACTGCTCACTGGAGTCGGGTTTCCTCCTCTGCCTCCAAATAAGTTGCAGAAACGTGAGGACGATGAAATAGACAATATCCTCCTCACTATTACGAATCATCGTCAATAAAAATTTCATCTTCCATCTCCATCTTTATTGGTATAATCTAATAATTTTCTAATTCAAACGTAGAACCAAAGCACAAACAAATAACGTAAACAACAAACAAGACAACTTTAACTTTACTTTGACTCTTCGGTGACGGGCCGCCGCCGTGTCATTTCTATTTTTAAGGTTAATTTGGGATACGCTTGGCTTAAGCCTCGAAGATCGGGGGCTTGACTTTAAGCCCGCCTATCTCTTGAAACTGTGACGGTGAATATGAAAACGCCAGTTTGAGCCGACTTTAAATTTAAGCCGGCCTAAAGGTTGACGGTACATACGGGCATAAGATGGGAAATCGGTTTTTATTTTTTTTTGCGTCGGTACGGTTGATTTGATTGAAAAACTTTTAAGAGTAAAGTTGTAGAGCTTATGGTCACCTATCAACCTGTAATTTTTTCAATACCCCAGTTTTGACCGTTTTTTGGAAAAACGCCTCGAAAAGTGCAAAAATTTGAATTTGACGAGTCACCCCCGCCATGCATGTGCAGTGTCGCCAACATATATTCACTGCATAATCACCTTAATTACTACACGATAGTCCCTTAAAATAAATAAGAAAGGAAAATCGGCTCCGACTCTGACATAAAAAATTATTGTGTTGGCTGCACATGCATAGCGGGGGTGACGCGCCAAATTCAAACTCTTTCACTTTTCGAGGCGTTTTTCCAAAAAACAGCCAAAACTGAGGTATTGAAAAAATTACAGGATGATAGCTGACCATAAGCTCTACAACTTTACTTTTAAAAGTTTTTCAATCAAATCAACCGTACAGGCGCAAAAAAATAAAAACCAATTTCCCATGTTAATCTCCTATGTCCAGGGTTCTGCTGGACACCCGGTATAGTATACGCACGGTATATAGTATACACATGGATATTGTAGTATATTGCTAGTGCCTATGATCTGGATAGGATTGATTATTATAGCTGAATTTGACTTTTTGGTCTATCGTGGTAGATCAATTCGATTGTTTGAAAATCAATTGATAAAAAAAACCCAAACAGATCAAGAGCTTGACGATTTCTGAAAAAGGTCTGTTCATATCATTCTGCTCTTTAAGAATAACAAGGCAACATAAATCCACAGAACTTTTATTAAAATCTCTATTTGACAACAAAGACTTATGTAAAGCCATACTAACCAAGTTGAAGGTACCCAGGATTCTTCAACTTTTGTAGCCTCAAATAGAAGCACCTTGCATCGCCTGGTCTGGAGAAAAGCGTACAAATAACTCAGCCATAAAGGTGACATTGCTAATAAGCTTATAATAACTATCCCTGGTTTGTACCGTCCTATAAGGAATATTCAAAAGAAAGTCATCAACTTGGCTGTAAAATGTCAAGAGAAAAAGATGGAATAAGAAATGTAACGGCAACTTAATTTATCCAACCTTCTGTTGTCGTGCCCCCAACAATAAAACCTACAAATATCCAACATTAGAGTACTTAAGCTTTTTGTGCTGCTGCTTTAAATCTACAAGTTTTTTTTATAAATTTTTACAATTTATGAAATTATTTGTTTCTAACAAACACAAACCGTAACCATAACGACAAAGAAAAACGAAGTAAAACCAACTTATGATGAAACTTTAGTTTTAGACTGGGACCCAGCGACCGTTTAGTGTTAATCATTTAAGAAAAGCTGAAAATGTTCTCCTCCGCTTAATTTGGTATCACTAATAAGAGAATGGATATCCAGCTGGCGCACTTCCGGGGGGTGTAGCTGCGGCAGCCTCTTCGACACGTGAAAAAATAATAATATTACAAAAGCTGAAACTTTGTTGACATGTTTATTATATTGCAACAAATAGAAAAACGTATCCAACTGACTTGAGAGTGGGGGATTATGCCCCAGCCACAGAATAGCCATACGTTATTATAATATCATATATGAGATAGATAATAACATGCCTATTCTGTGCCCCAGCTGGTCACGTGAACAAGACAAAAACATGCGTTTGGTGAAATTTCATTCGAATTGAGTTTGTTACGTTCTTAGGGGATTGCAAGCGTGCCATTCCGATTAAAAAACAGCAAACGAAAAATTTTCCGAAATTTTTTTGAAAATGTCCAAAGGGAGGAGGGTTTTACGACTTTTTTCACATTTCTCAACTTTGACCGCCTGTAACTTAACAACGCCTGGATCGATTAGAATGAATCCTACTGTTTTGTCCTTTTCTTGATGCCCTCTTATCGGAAATGACCCCACCTATCGGAAGTTCCGTAGGTGCAATATTTTCAGAGATCCTTAGGCACTTAGAATCGTTTTTGGACAATTTTTAAAAAAACCTCTTTAGAGGGTAATTTCATTCGAATTGAGTTTGTTACCTTCGTGGGGGTTTGCAAACGAGCCATTCAATAGATCAAAAACAGCAAAAAAAAATTTTCCGAATTTTTTTTGAAAATGTCCAAAGGGGGGTGTATTAAGACTTTTTTCACATTTCTCAACTTTGACCCCCTGAAACTTAGAACGACTGGACCGATCGGAGTGAATCCAACTGTTTTGCGTCCTCTTCTTGATGTCCTCTTTTACCTCCCACCACCGGAAATTACGTGGGAGCAATATGCAAAAAAAAATCTGAAATTATATTGAAATAGTCCAAAGGGGGGAGGTTACGACTTTTTTCCCATTTCTCAACTTTGACCCCCTGTAACTTGAGAACGCCTGGACCGATCGGAGTGAATCCAAGCATCTAGCTGATAAAATCAAAGATGCAGTGTAAGTTGTCTCTTTGATGGCAGCAGCTGGACACTTTTTCCCCACTTAAAGCTGAATATATTTTGTAAAGGTATTTATTAAGTTAACTACTAGTTTACAAAATTTCAGCTTTTCTGGTGTCAGAGTTCACTAAATGCATACTTTTCTCGTGTTCACGTGACCGGCTGGGGCATAATCCACCATCTCAACTCAGCTGGATACGTTCTTCTATTTGTTTACAACATAATAAACATGTCAACAAAGTTTGAGTTTTTGTAATATTAGTTTTTTTTTTACGTGTCGAAGAGGCCGCCGCAGCTACACCCCCCGGAAGTGCGCCAGCTGGAGATCAATTCCCTTATTAGTGATACCAAATTAAGCGGAGGAGAACATTTTCAGTTTTTCTAAAATGACTAACACTAAACGGTCGCTGGCTCCCAGTCAATTTTTGTTTTATTTCATACCCCGCCACTTTATTCCCAAAGACGATAGACTGATGCTCGTTCCGTCTTGGAGTTTGAAAACGAATTTGACAATAAACTGGCATTGGCATTGATCGATTGAGTTTTCACAAATATAAAGCTTTTCTGTCATCTAGTGCATGACATTGAGGTCTCTTACATTTAAAAAATCCATATAAAGATGCTTCAAAACCGCCATATTTGATTTACCTCTTTGGCTTGGTACTTTATGTTAAGTACCGAAAAGAAAGTGTTTCTGGTCGCGTATTATTCTCACTAAGATGGAATAGGCCTTCGTAATGGTGCCAGTCTTCAATATGATTCCAATCAATTTACACAACAGTGTAGTAAGCCTCCTCCAATGTTGCGATTTTAAAAGATAAATAAGTAAAACACCCAAGTTCAGTCATGAGATCATGTCCAGAACACGGTTTTTTTAAGGATTGCAACTTCATTAGCACATTTAAATGAAAGTTTAAAGACAAAAACCAAACCAATTGGCACATCAAACTCACGACCCTTAGTCAAAACAAAGCACCACAGATTAAATTTTTTATGAAGAGACAGCCAAGCAATCAACCCGGCTGGTGGCACACAGTCCTTATAGTAGCGAGAGGTAAAACTAATTGACTTAAGCCATGGCCAGGTACTCAAATGCACTAATATCTGATGCCAAATGGCTGCATTATCTACTTCTGTAGTTACTTGAAGGGTTATCTTATCCTCGTTATCCTTGCTATCTTCACGCTTGAAGGCTTTAGGTAACATGCTGAAAAATACACAAACTCATTTGGAGGTACATAGCGACATGTATTTAGGAAAATCTATGCTATTTTTCAATATGAAAAATATCTTGCCGACTACTATTACAATGATTATTCAAATACAATGTACCCTGAAATATGAAAGAATGAACGTACTAATTTAACCATTAAAAACAAACTTATGTTATATACTATAAATTAAAATATTAAAAAACACGGTATAATATAGTTCCATTTTTTTATAAACGTTTCTCCTAAAAAATTTTGTTTTTACACTTTTGTAGAATTTTTCGTGCTAGGACAAAACATGTCATATTTTAATTACAAGCAAGTGAACGAAGGTATTGTGAATTTTATATGGCAATCAGGTCCGAAACAACTAAATAGCGGTTAAAAAAAAACAATAATATTAAAATTATAAACTTTTCTTTTTTTAATAATTTATAAGTCTTTTAAAATTTTTGTCTGTCATTCGTTGCAACCATCCCCCTCTTCACGAACCTTAATATTAAATTTTACCTTTAAATAAATTAATAGACTCGCCATGTAGCCAATGTAAAGTCACAACGCCTTCGTGAGATACTGTGGGTTAGCTCCTATATCTTACACCAGCATTTACACAAACAAGGAAACGAAAAACAATAAATGTTGTTATAACCAACTTAAAATCTATTCAGAATCGACGTCCAGCACCACTACTGATAACCCACTGTATCCATATTTTCTGTTAAAACTCAACAAACAATGATTCGGAGAATTTGATTAAATGTGGAGTCCTGAGGTCGACGTTCCCGACGCGGCCCTGCATGCGACAAATGGAAATACAAGTACAGGTACAAAGGTGAAAAAGGGGCCTTCGGGCAGGGTTAAAACACAGCCTGGAACGACGTCTGTTGTCCTATTTTTTTGTCCCGATATTCTTAAATTCTTTTAATGTTGTAACAAATGAGAAATCTTAGATTACGTTTTAATTTTCCTCTCCGTCCTCGCGTTTCCTCTTCTTTCCCTTTGCTAAAACAACAAAAAAATGTACATTAGAAAAAGAAGAGATGTTGAATAAAGTATGCTGCAAAACAAAAAAAATTATAATTAATGTAATAACTGCCTTCGCGGTATGTACGTGAGACCAAATGAAATTCTGTTCTTTTTTTACTAAAGTTTAATAGACTGTTGTTACCTAAATGTTTAACTCGACAAAGCAGGGTCCAAATGTTTTAAAAGATTATTTTTGACGTTTACAATTCATATTTGAATGAAATATATAAGGTATTCCGTAAATGAATCGAAAATTTTATACCATGTAACGTGTTTTGAAAAAAAAAAATGCATTCTCTGTGTGACCGTTGCGCTTTATTCCCCAGACATTAAAAACAATAGAAAAGAAGAGTGATAATCAACAATCAAACAAGTTATTTTATTTAATATTGTAGCAAAGGAAACTAAGTGACTTTGCTATAACTATTGTAGCAACAAAGTGAGAACCGCCACTCTGTAAATAAGCCCTAGAAAATTGCCACTAAATTCCTTCAAGTTCGCTATGATATGTAAAACGAGGTGTGACAGCCTAAGAACCGGATTTATTATGACAGATTTAATTTTTTTACCAAATAGGTGGTTTTTTCGTACATAATAAAACTATCACGAGTTTTTCCCATTTTCTTCAATATTCGGACATACAAAGATGCTGAAAAATCGTGTAATAAAGAACAGAACGCACAGAGGTGGTCAAAATAATGTGTGGAGTTGTCCGTCTGAAAAACTTAGCTCGTCACGATTTTTTCCAAACTTCCAAACATTTTCTACATCAACTTTTCCGTAAATAAATGGACGACCTTTTTGATGGGAAACTCTATATAGAGGGTGAGTCAGGATTAAACGGTCATACGTAAACCACGCATAGGAAAATGGATTTTAAGAAGAAAGTTTTATACGAAAATGCTTTGCTACTAAGATACAGGGTGATAAAGTTAGCAACATTAAACTTTGTCAGGGTTGGACAAAATTTGATTTTAATTAAAAAAAAATAAAAAATCTGATTTTTTTTAAATCAAAGATTTTTTTTTATTTTAATTCACAAACTAAATTATTTTAAGTGATTTAAAATTACTTCGATGTTGGACACCAGGGTTGCCGAATGTCCGGAGTCCAAATCGGTAAAAATTGATGATAAAAATCGGTAGTTTATTGCGTAAAATCGGGAAATTTGATTTTTCTGGTTCTGCTCACTTTCCCAATTTTTAACATATTTTGATCTTATTCTGATCCTTTTTTGCCATATATGTGATCGGTGGCTTGGTTCGTCACTCCCACATAATATTTTTTTTTTTTAAAACAATATATTTATGAAAATGTGTATCAGTACAACTGAATTAACCAATATATTCTCCCACAGACACCGGCAGCTGGCTTTGTGACACTTTGTGTTTTGGTTTTGATTCAATCTTTAATGGTGAAGATTTACTGCGGCAATGCTAAGATAATTGATAGAAATTAGAAATTCACATTTATTTTTCCAATAATTTTAAAATTTTGACTTGAAAAGTCTTAAAAAAACACCTTTTTTTGTCAAAAACAAAATCGGTAAAGTACACAGTAAAAAGGCATCAGATTTCGGTATTTCGGTAGATCTGTAGTAACAGTGTAAAATACCGTGCAAGATATAGTTCTTATACCTACGCGTCAAAGCGCACTTCTTGAAAGAAAATTCCTATCGTCGCGTGCTTCCAACTTGTTCTAACACGATCCAGGCGCGTTCTATAAAAGGCGGTCGCCTGATGCGCTTGGCTTGTTAATACAAATGTTAGCGAGTGTGAGTAAAGTCCGGTAAAGAGTTGCGATTTTTCTCGTTCACGTATGTAATTGATATTGACAACAAGGCAATGGCTGGAAGAAAAGAAGTTTTATGGCAGAATGGCAGTTTTACCTCAAAACAACACATTAAAAAAAAATCAGGTTGTAGATCGACTTGTAGGAAATGCAAGAAAGAAATTCAAGGTATTGTTCAGAGACTAAAGACGCACCGTGAAATTTGTAAAAACAAACAGCTAGAAACAAGAGCGGATGTCCAAATGTCGCTCGCCCCTGTATCTGCTGGAAATTCTGCTTCGATACAAGGCAATTTTTGCTACAAATTCAATTTCAGATCCATCGAAAACTCACTAGTGAAAAAGGCCATTCACTTATTAAGACCCGGATATACTCGGAAGGGGGTAGCAACAACCCTTCTGGATGAGATCTACCAGGCAGAGAAAAAGATATGTTTTTCATCTCTGTCCGGACAATGTGTGAATATGTCCATTGATGGATGGTCAAATGCCCACAACGAGCCAGTTATATGTGCAGCGTTAACAACGGAAGAGGGATAAGTACTTCTAGATGGAACGTATTGAGACCTCGGGAAATCCTCATACTTCCGAGTACTTGTATATACCGGGTGTTGCATCGTGGTGCGGGACATAGGAAATCCCATGTAAATTTCAAAAGGGTCTATTATTGGCGTCCCTAATTATTTTAGAGAAAAAATCTATTTAGAGTTTTTGAAGAACATTAAAAACCACAACTAAATGGATAACTTCAGATATTTTTAATTAACCCTTTTACGAGTTATTTTCAATAACTTTTTAAGTATTTTGTCCTTTTTATCGCTCTGTATTTACGGACACCAGTAAGACTTGGCTATTAAACACTAAAAATTCATGAATGACAGCTTTATTTGACCGCCAACTCTTACCTTGACTGGTCTCGGTAAATACGGGGCGATAAAAAAGACAAAATATTAAAAATGTTACTGGCAAATAATTCGTAAACGGGTTGATCAAAAAAGCTTGAAGTTATCCTATTGGTTGCGAATTGTTGCGCTCTTTAAAAAAACTAAATACATTTTTTCACCAAAATAATTAGGGAAGCCAATAATTGACCCTATCAAAATTTACATGGGATTTATTCCTATGTCCCGCCCGACGATGCAACACCCGGTATACTTGTTGAATAAAGATCAGAATTTGAAGCGGACACAGAATTTTCAGAATGGTTCTTGTGACAAGTATGGAAGAACGATTTTTTTCCTCGGAAGGTAATTTGAATTGATGAGGCAACTTTTACTGGTGCTGGTATCTTTAATCAGCATAATGCTCATGTTTAAACGCATAAAAATTCTCATCCAAAAAAAAAAGAGAAACAATTTCAACATCAGTTTTCATGCAACGCGTGAATAAGATTATGCGACGACTCACTCATTGGCCCAAATTTTCTGACCCCACGGGTAAATGGTTGAGTATTCGATCGTTCCTTGAAGAATGTTTTTGAAGAAATCTTAGATGACATGCCTCTAAGTGATAGAGCAAACAGATGGTTCCAGTTAGACGGATGTTCCGCTCATTACACTCTACCAGTCAGGGAACGGCTGCACAACAACTTTCCGGGAAGATGGATGGTTCGTGGTCAGTAATGCCCCCGTTAACCACCTTGGTTGCTTTTGCATGGAGCACAATAAAAAGCTTAGTCCGGCTTTAGCAGAGCCCGTTAACGACAAAGCTACACTCCAGAAAAGGAGTGTTCAAGCAGCTCTAGAAATCACACAATTTTCACACAGCTCTAGAAATCACACAATTTGAGCAGAGCACACAATCTGTAAATTGTTCTTGTGGAGACTCTAAAGAGTAGTATCTGCACAAAATTTCATCTGGCTGTGTCAAGACTTGAAGCAAAACCTGTAAAGTACTGAAATTTTATCACCCTGTAGCGTGGTAACAGGATTTTCGGATACCTTTCCTACTGCTTAAAGTCCATATGCGTGGTTTAGGTATGACAGTTTAATCTTGACACACCCTGTATAAAAGATTTTTTTTATCATTTCCTTGTAGCGCTGAGAACCATCGAGGACGTGGTGACTTTTAGCCAAATGTTGAAGTACTTTTTGTTGTACCAACCTACCTACCGTACTCCTTAGCACTGCATGGAGTTTTGATCTTGTTTATTGATACACACACCTTATGTTTATTTAAAAAGTTATTATAGGATGACAAATTCAACGTTTTTGCTACGAGTCCGTTCTATTTTGATCTAGATTCTGTTTTCTATGTGTTCTAATGGTTTTCGGATGTTGTTATTATAATTTGTAAACTCAAGTAATCAACAGGGACTTGGCCAACAACAATAGTTCATTCAGTCAATTTGATATTTCTTTTGCCTTCAATCAAAAGCCTCCTCAGGAATGAGTGGCTGCACCCTTCCTGTGTGTAGCTACCCTTCATCAAAAAACAGAAAACCCCCATAAATGTAAATAAATGTTTGAAAAACTACTTAATATTGAGTGGTGCACTATGAGGAACTGCCAATCCTTATGAAAAAATGAACATTTTAAATCAGTTTAATGTTCTTAAAAAAAACCTAAACATGTTGATGCTTACCGCTTGATGCAGAAGTATCAAGGGCTCCATCCTCATCATCTTCTTCCTCCTCAACATCATCATCTTCCTCTTCGTCCTCACCCGCCTCATAATCTCCCTCATCAGACAAATCATCGAGATTCTCTGAGTAGACGACTCCCAGGTCAACACTGTCGTCCAACTCGTCCTCATCCTACAGTTAAAAAATTAAAAATATGTGTCTGGTTTTAAGAATACATCCTCAACGAAGTAACATTATTATTCCTGTTAAGGTGTAACAATCTGAGAATAAACCACGTTGCACTAGCGTGCATAATCTTTACTTTATGTTTTTGATAGGTGGGTTATGATGCATGGGATGTGACACTCGCAAGTTCTTGGAAACTTCGGTTTCTTATAATTATAGTCAACATTTGCAAGGCTTTCATTTATTCCATCTAAACATGCAATTTTCGGATACATTTTATGTTTGTGGTTATGGCGAAAATTTGTTGAAAACGTTGAAAAGGTTCCAAAACGCTTAAAAATTAAATATTTGATGTTTCTGGTAAAATTAAATATTTGTGGTTTCTGGTGAAATTCAATTTTTGGGCTAAAAACAATAAGACACGTCGTAAAACGTCTCAAAACGCAAAAAAATTCAACATTTTATGTTTCTAGTGAAATTTCATGTTTGACGTCTCAAATCGGTGAGGCGCTTAAAGTCGTATGTTCTTCGCTTAGTCGTCGTTCGCGGTTCGTCGTAAGATGCAGTCAGCGTCTTACCGCTTTCATATTTTCGCAATGTCATCATGTCGTCAGTCATTAAGGAGCTGTAAGACTCTGTCTTCCGGAGACCGCTGAAAAAATCTTAAGCGGACAGGATATGAAGAATAAAGTATGATTCGTCAAAAGTCGGTTTCTTTATATTTTTTATTTTCTTTTATTATTTCTTTTAGATTGTTAATTTCATAAGATAATGAGAGAGGAAATTGTAAAAATTAGTAGTGTTCTACTACAAAGGGATCTAAATTATTAAATGGTAAGTATAGTACAAGTAGTTGTCGTGAGCAGCGGTTCAGCTGACTTACACAGGGTATCATCTATTGCTCTTAAAATTATTCGTCGTTTTAGGTCCCTGTTTTTACACAGCGAAGTAGAATAATTGAACGGGCAGTATGACGTACCGGTTGCAATCAGACATGAGACAATCGTTTTGCTTCTGTTAGAGGCATACCTCAAGAGCACCTCTTAAAAATTTATGAAAACGCAATATTTTACGTTGCTAGATGAAATTAAACGTTTGAGGCTAAAATCAATAAAAAACATCATATGCCTGACAATGTCCCAAAACGTTTAAAAATGCAATATCTGTCGTTGATGCACATTTTACACTTAATGACTTAAACCACTTTTGTTTTACAACGCACCTCAACTAAGCGATTTTTTCTCTCATAACTTCTAAACGAGAAAACCAATTTTCTTTCGGTCTACGTTTTGAAGTGCCAATTAACTGGTTTATTATACGCTTTTACTATAACTTACTTCTTCAGAGCTGTCATCTTCATTGGAGTCCTCTTCACCATTACCATTGACCTCCTCCTCTCCTTCTCCATCACTTTCTTCAGCCTCACGTTCTTCAGGATCATATCTGAAATTAAACACAATTTCATCAAAATGCACTAAAAATAAAAACTCAAGCCAGAGGTTAATTTTGGAATATTTTGGTGACCTTTATATTTCCTGTTTGAATAGCACCTGAGATTTAAGCTTCAGATTTGACGTATCTGATTGAAAAGAAAAACGTGATAGAAACTAATTCGAAGGGCCACTTTTGCATATCAAGTTTAAACTCCGGAATTGACGAGAATGGCATCCTTGCTGATCTGGCAAAATCTTCAGTTAAACTTCAAACAGTAGTTTTAATCCAACTTACAAAAAAGGTTCTAAAAGCCAAAGTCTTACACCTCTGCTTTCACTCTAAAATTTAGTTTACGAGTAGAAGCTTACCCTTTCAGAATAATCAAGACATATGAGTTTGGAATAGTAACTATAACACCCTGTAACTTTTTAACAAAGCTAAATAGGTAACACAATTGTATGAGAAACCCCCCTTAAAATGGACCAAAGAATATGAGATTTCATTTTCGACCAACCATTATGACTTACAATAATGAATAAACTAAACAAAATTTAAATGTTTTTTTCCTTGGAGAAGTAGGAATCTATTGAAACATATGCCAAATCAGAACCCCGGTTCTGTCTAATAAAGATAATCACTGTTTAATAGACCCTCTCTCCTACTCTGACACCTAGAAAACCGAGACAACACGACAAAACCCTCAATGCAAATGCATCTTAGGATTAGTCTTAATGAAAATCCTGTTGGAAGCAATAAAGCTGACGATAGATTTTAGACTCTTATCCATACACAGTAGGAAGAACTATTCTAGAGTCACTCTTTATTAACAGTACTGTTTGCAGTTCTTTCAACAGGCATAACTTCTCTGAGTTGGGCAGGAGTAGGGGGACTATTGCATAAGTCCAAACAGAAAGCTATGGGAATTTAGCCAATCCAGTTTTCTTTTTTATTAAGCAACTTGCGAGATATTTTTCGCACTGAGTTTTCACCCCTCTCCCTTGAATTTAGAGGCATTTAGTGGTATTCAAAGTAAATTATATGAAATTTTGGAGTATACATTTTATGAAGTGATTTCCTCCTCATAACAGCCACTTCAATGGCAGGGGGCAGTTGTCCCTCCTTTTAAGCCGGACAATAAGTTAATAAATTAACGCCGAACAACAAAAAATAAATATATTGTAGAAAATTTTTGCGTGCGGCGCTATTTTTTCGTGAAGATGTTCTGTTCACTGCCCCCCTTTTACTCTAAGCTGGATACGCCCTTGGTTTGAGCTTTTCTAATGTTTTCATCCCTGGCAATCAACTCCAACTTTCAATTTTGCATCATGTCATCATGTTTTGACGGTCATTCACTACAACACAATATTTCGTATCCTCCCAGTCTCACCACCTCTGAGAATCTTTCCATAGAGCTTGGAAGATATGTTGAGCGGCAACAAATGCGTACAACAAAGTTATTAAACTATTTTTTTGCAGCATTTGAAACTCCTGTCATGATCACGGTTGAAAAGTATAAATATAAACACGGTACCGAAAAGGGCCTACCATAAGCAAGGATAAACGTTTTAGGGTAAAGAGGCAAAAATGTAGGGATTAAACTAATTTTGGTCATAGTGGCCATGGCCCAGAGTTAACTACCTTCATTAGCCGCAATTTTGGTTTATTTCCTTTTCCTGGTGATAAGTTTGAAAACTTAACTAATTGTTGATGTTATTTAAATAATTTTTAAACAGTTTTGCTTAAAAAAAAACACTTAAACTTTAGGAGCTTATATCTCCACATCGGTCTTCCGCACAAACAAAAATAAAAGAAAATGTAGACGTAGGTAAACTAAAACTTTCAGTGAAACCAAAGCTAAAAAAATGTTATTAGTATGATGTCATTTTCCGTATGCTTGAGAGATCGCAGCTCGATTGTTTTCGCCGACTGAAGTTGTGAGTTTTTAAACACGGGAATGTCCCTATCTTTCGAGTATTTATAGTGTAATTTAGTAGAATTTTGCGCTTATTTGTTCATTAAAGCAGATGCATTTGAAAAGGAGGATCTGAAAAACTGAAAATATTCTGCAACACACCTTACACATCTTACAAGGATCTTAAAATTTGCAACAAAACCACAAAAATGGTCAAAATGCATTATTGAAAACTTAGAAGAAACGACTATAACTAGACGATAATTAAACAACTATGGCAAAAAAAACGTCGGAAATTTTGAGAGGCGTATGCGTGGAAGCCTTTTAACTTGGACTCTTATTCTTCAATAATGATAGGAAAAATTGGGTACAAAATATAGGCGTAGATTTGTGAAAAAGGTAGGAACTCTTTTTTTTTTACTATTTAGAAAGGTGGAAGAGATCTGTTTCTAAAAGATCCAGAAATCATCCTTCCTTGATCAAAAGGAAAATAATAAAACCAAACTTGCCCAATTTGATTTTAAAACAATTCCATGGAGAACAAGCCATAACTGTTCCATTCAGATCATTTGTTATGTCATCATAAATATCTTACACATTTATTATTATTGAATGTTTACACAGCCCCAGAGCAGTAGCAGCTCGTTTTGTAACCGTCCATAATCACTAAGCATTTTTTATGCAATTAACATAAAAGTTAATGTCTTTTTACTACTCCGCCACAGATAAGAAATATAACAGTTTGCCACAATTTTGCAAAACTAGCCTGGATTTAGAATAATAATAATATACCGTACCGCTTCCTGTGTACTCTTTTGGAGTAGTAAAATGGTCTAATACCGACCTAACCAATCTCAATATTGCTACCAGGGTACAACTCAGCAAACACAGAAAACTGTACCCAAAATCACGTACCCAGAGATTGACAATTACAAGAAAAGACGGAGGTCGGGGGCTAATTGATCTGCATCAAATCCATGACAACCTAATTAAATCATAAGCTACATAAGAATATTTGCGTTTTGGACAAAAACTACACTCCGCTCAATCTAGCGACTCGAGTCGAAGTTGATTCTGTGAGCAGGACCGAGATAAAACTAAGGCGATGGGCAGGAAAGCAGCTCCACGGGAAGCACTATGGAATTGTAAATTAAGAACATATAGACAAAAAACTTACGCGTTTTTGCGGAATGGTCAGCTTTATCCGGAAATGGAAGGCTTCATAATTGATATACAAGACAAAGTTATAGCCACCAACAACTAGAGAAAATATATCATGAAAGACCCAGCACAATAAATGTAGAAAATATCATCTATTCCCAGAGACGGTCGACCATATAATATTTCGTTGCAAATTACTCGCAGGAAATCCTTATACTGATAGGCACAAGTCGTGGCTGACGGCTAAAGTTATCCGTCAAGCCCTAGCCTTGAGATATGACTTGCATATAGACACGGGCCCATACTATACTTACTCTGCAGGACATTTCTTGGAAAATAAAAGCTACAAACTCCTATATGACGTAGACATTCACACAGACAAGACAGTAATGCACAATAGATCTGATATCGTCTTTCAAGGCAAGGTATCAAAGTCAACATACCTAATTGATATAGCCATTCCATCAGACCAGAATACTCTGAAGAAATACTCAGAGAAGAAAACTAAACATCAGGAGCTCGCGTTGAAATCGAGAGGCTATGGAAACAAAAAACTGTTCAAACTATTGTTATTTCTGCGACAGGTGTTACCCCGTCCACATTTGCTAAACATCTGGACGAGCTGGATCTATGCAGGGATATCCATTCAGAGGCACAGAAAGCAGTTATACTGCACAATGCAACATCATGAGATCGTTTCTTAATAAAAAATAACTTCTGATGGACTTGGCTGGGTCCTGTCTATCAGAGGAAATCTGCCAGCTAAACATCTAGCTGTGAATTCCTAACCAGGAACGACGCCTAATAATAATGTATATAAAAATTGGTTTAACTTACCCATCTAAATACTTCAGATTAGGCAGCATCTTAAAGACTTTCTCCCTGTAGTTTTCCGTATTAGTGGCTTCATTGTTGAACAAGTCCAATTGCTTCAAGTGCTTAAAAGACTTCAACGATTCCAATGATTCCAAATCTTTAATTTTATTGCCGCTAAGGTTTAAGTAGGCCAGCTTCGGGCTGGTTTCCAATATATCAAATCCCCCAGATATCCTGCAAATTCACATTTCAGAACCGCTTTTAAAAACAGAGATATCCGACTCACCTGTTGTCACTTAGCTCAAGCTTTTTCAAATTTGGAAGCTTTGGAAATCCTTTCAAGGAAGTAAGGCCGACGTTAATAAGCGAGAGCGTCTCCAAGTTCTGAAACTCGTCGGTTAGACCCACAATGTTTGTACTGCGGCAATTATCCAAGTTAAGTTCTTTGATCTGAGGATTAAAATATTAAACAATTTGAAGATAAATATTACTTGAATGAAAAAGTGGTAAACAAAAATGTTTTAGGAGGTAATAATATTTAGAATATGGGGTGTTCATTACAAGAAATGCTCTAGAAGGCTATGAACATTTGACAGAAAAAGATGACATAATCCAAGTAATTGGACTTTGATTATAGATCCTTCAACCTTTTCTTTTGACATTCACAATAAAGTAGATGATGTCTTTAAGTAAACACGCCCTCTATTTGACAGTGTCAATCATCAATCAGTGGGGATCATCCATCATCAGCAGTTGTTAGTATTCAGTTTTAAGTGTTATATTCATACAAAATTTAGTTAAAATGGGGTATATTTTGAGTTCAAAACGGGGTCTAAAAAGCAAAAAGACAACAAATTTTTGCTGATAAAAGGCTAAGAGCATATGTTATCTATACCAATTAGTTTTTCTGAAGTTTTTGCTTATGAAATATGATGATATTTATTGATAACATACTGACACTAACCTAAATATGTAAAAATCAACTAATAATAAAAACAATAAATACTGCAACCTTGGAGACCCTCTATTTTGTAGTATTTCTATCCCATCATGCCTTCATATTTCTCTGAATGAGGATGTTACTTATTTAACTTTGTATTACTATTAATAATAATTATGATTTTTACTAATTTTATTTTAAGTGCACATTGTTTGATCTTACCTCAAATCAAAAACAATTTACTTTCGGTATTATTTAATCCCAACCAGTTTACAATTTCTCAGGGTTGCAATGTTTAAAACTAAATGTTTTAAACAAATGTTTTTAAGTTTAAACACTTACTGCTGTTTTAAACAAATTTGTTTGAAACAGATTAAAACTAGTTTTAAACTGTTTTTTTTTTAACATTTTTTTTTTAAGAAAAAATAATTGGAATTTTTTTGACAAATGTTATATACAAAGGTTTTAGGGTTTCATATATAGATTTGGTAAGAAACATTCTTGTTGTTACAGGTTGTTGCATAAATCCGTGGCTGTCCCAACTTAGGAAGACTTTTACAACTATCAGTAAAACTTCAGTTTGAAGTTAAAACACCAGTAATGATGTAGATTGCATTGTTACCTGACAGATAAACAATGCAATCTACTTTACATCTGGTATTTTAACTTCAAACTGAAGTTAAAACACCAGACATGACGTACACTGCATTGTTTACCTGACAGGTAAACAATGCAATGTAGGTCATACCTGGTGTTTTAACTTCAAACTGAAGTTTTACTGATAGTTGTAAAAGTCACCCTTAGGGTTTCATCAATGTATATCATGCTCTTAAAGACAACCATTTTCAAGAAAATGCAGCCTGAATATGAGATTTTTCTACTTTTAAGAAGCTGTTAAACTAAACTGTTGAAGATTGCTCTATCAACAGTTTATAGTTTACAGCTGCTTAAAAATCTGATGTTTAGGCTGCATTTTCTTGAAAATGGTTTTTATAAGAGCATGGCTTATTTCATAAAAATGACTTAGATCAGTATAATTGATATTTTCAATCAAAATTGAGTGGTTTTGTTGGAAAAAACAAAGATGGTGTTGGATTCTGTTATAGGTTACTGATAAAGTAACTGAAAATGCTACCATCTTGAAAATATTTTAGGTTGTCGTCTTCGACTTTAGTAGAATGCCAAATTTTCACATTTTCAGTATCACTTCACCTTATGAAATGTGGAATATAGGAGGTACAAGCTGTCTCAGTTGTTACAGTTGATTTAGGTAAAATATTTCCAAGATTTTAGTACTTCCAGTTATACCTACTGACACTCCACTGTCAGTTCTAAGTCATTTTTATCAAAAGAACCCTGCTCCTAAAGCAAACTGTTTTTGAGAAACTGTAGCTGAAAAATTGAATTTTTTTCATTTTAAAAGTTGTAAAAGCTAAACTGATCAAGATAGGTAAGAAAATTTCTGACTTAGAACATCACATGACATGTATTGACAGGTATTGCGACAGCAGTAAATTTGTTTTGAACGATTTTTTCATGTTAAATTTGGTTTGGATAATGAAAAATAATGTTGATACAATTGAAGAGCCTTCAAAATACAAAGATAAGAAAATGCAAGCCATTTATCACAGTTTTTCATAAGCTTTTTAATGTTGAGAACATTATTTTTCATTAACCCAACAAAATTGACCAAATTGAAAAAAAAATTAGTCAAAAAAAAAACTACCACTGTCTGTAAAAAATGAAATAGGAAAATGCAAGCCATTTTGTTGTAACATCAACAGTTTAGGTTTTACAGCTTTAAAAGTTCTGATCTGATTTTCAGGCTGCAATCCAATTTTTGTTTGAAGTAAATTGTATAACTTTTTGTGTATAAAGCTTTTCATTATATTTTTCGGAAAAGTAGGCTGTAGAAATTTGACAGATTGCCCCCCGTCTAATATTTGAACTGTGTCAGTTTTATTGGTTATATTGACATAATTTAAAGGTTATAAAATGCTGCCATTACAAAAAATGTTGTTGCCAGAAGTTACCAAATATAATAGTTGTAAGCGAAAATAATAAATCCATGTAACTAGAGAGTTAATACTACGTTTTTCAGGTCAAATATTTGGCAGAAGGAGTTTTTAGAACAAAAAATTTACTTATACTAGAGCTGGGACATCGAGTTTTGCTCACCCTTTGTTACTTAATATATATTAAGAGAAGGTTTGTTAACAATGAACCACTAAAAGTTCTTAAGTAAATGGCTCTTATTCCTGGATCCATAGAATCATTCTATTAAAAGTATCTTTGCAGTTATCTACTCACTGTACTGTACTCTGTACTCAACATACAAAATGTTAATATTTCTTCAATGTAGAAATCTACAAAAAGGGAGGGACATACTCATGCTATGAAACAGGGTGCACATAAAATGCATTCATACTGCCATAAAAATTTACCAGGAACCGTGTTTTTCTGCACTTCAGAAAAGGTATGTACACCGCTCTGCCTCAGAACACTAGGCTTCATTCCAAGGGGTTGATAGGCAGAGAAATTAAAACCGTTCTTCTTGAATGGGTTAGCTACTGAGTGATTTTGAGAAAATTTATAAGCTGATAAAAATTTATTTAATATAATGTGAGCAACTGATGGCAGATATTAAAGTAAAATTAAACTACATTAAACCCTCATAACAACTTGTAGGGAAGTTGTTATTGGCATTTACCTTCATCTACATTTAATTTACTGGTTAACATCTTGTCAATCACATTTTTGGCAAATCAGTTTATGGACAAATAGTATGTCACGTTTTTGGCAGAATTTCTCCTTTACAGTTTTTATAACATAACCATTAACATTGACACAGTTCAAAAATTATGTTGGGGTTATTCAAATAATAGCCTTTGGAAAAACTTTATGGAATGCTTTATATATGTAAGATACAAATGTCAGTTAGATTTCCAACACCTACTTGATTTCATAAGTGAATGGCTTATATAACTCATTTACACATCTTTGCCATCTCATTACCTTTGAACCCTTAATTTTTTTTATACTCCTTTCAGCACTTGTTGAGGAGATGCAATAAAAATATCAAAAGTAAGATTTCCAATGAGCCACAATAGACTGCAGGTAGCAGTGGAGGACTGTACCTAGGTCCACTCACATTGAATACAATATAAGACTTCTAATGCGTTCGTGAAAATAATAATAAATGAATGGCTCATAAGTACTTTGAGCTTTTTTTTTTACCCTGTAAGATTATTTCCATGTTTCCCTATTCTTGGACCTAAAGCCAAAGATTAGTCAAAGTAGTAAAATCTATTGAATCACTTAAATGCAAATTTAAGTGATTCAATAGATTCCAAATTTTTTCAATTCCAACATTTTTTATAACTGTGACAAATTCTGCTACATTAAATGTACTCTTTAACATTTCTTAAATTTGAAATCTAAAGATACTGTAACACTTTGGATGAAGCAGACATGTTGTGAAAACCATTTAGACTATCAACACCCTAATCTAAATGATATATTCTACTAAATGCAAAAAAAACACAAGAAGAAAACTACAAACATGAGAGAAAACCAGTGATTTAATATTTTTTTGTTGGTTGATTGATTCAGAAAACACCCTTGTTTATCTGTTTGGTTCTTAATTTTAACTAGCAGCTTTAATATCTTTTGCCTCCTTAGCTAGTTGGTTACATCATAAATGTACAGCTCTTATACTATCCTACATCAAACTATAAACCAAAATAGAGAGGTACTTGATGTATTGAATATGAGGTATGAGGTACTTAGATAGAAAATTAAGAAGCCTAGCCTATGATGGCAAACAAGCTTCAGTCTTTGTTTCACCAAGAACATACCTAGGAGATGCATCCCCCAACAGAATATAAAAATATTTAGAGCAAAAACATCTTTTAAAATTGTTTAGTTTCACTTAAAAGTGGGTGTAGCTTCAACTTCAATAGTAAAACAGCTATAGTTTGGAGGGAAATGCTTGATGTAGATTAGAGTCAGGTGCCATTTTCTTATTTTGGAAGCATGGTTGGTTATTATGCCACTTTTAGTACACCTTTCTCTCTATTACAACAACCAATATGCTTTTATTAGTGATGTACCACAGGCAAACTATAGTAATCTAACGAAAATAGTGAAAATATAGTGATAATAGATCTAGATTGAGACAAAATGCCATCACGTCCATCTCAACTCCATACTGATGAGTGGTGGTGGGCCATGAAAAGCGTTGTCCGCGGTTGAAAATGGGCAATAATAACACTTAATTAGTTCTTTCTTGAATAAACACAATACAGTAGTATAAAACGACATGAAAATGCTCGCATTTAATTGATATAACATAACGGGAAATAGGAAATGAATTCAGTGGGTACGTTACACTTTTCAAAACAAATGCGTTGGTTCGGCAATCCTACGGTAAATAGTTCACGGAATTTCAACCAAAATCAAACATATTCTACTTACATCGGCTGGATTCTTGCCTCTCTTCTCAAGATCTATGCGTTTTTCCATCTTGTACCAGGTTTTTGATTATTTAAAGCACTTAAATCAGCAAGACCGAATGGAATTACGTTTGTACATCAATTGAAAAAACCTGCAAAAGGAGGACCGCCAAGATTGCCATTAACATGAACGCATGCGCGTCATTGTTTTCGTCGAACGCCACGAACTTGCTTTCCGGTTCGGCTCGGCGGCCGAACGATGTGCCGAGTGGGAAGGACAACGAGCTAGCATGTAGTGGAGGGAACATCATGTTTTGCCGTTTTGTCCTCTTTTTCAGCTATGGAACACGCAAACGTGGCGGATTCCAGTGAAAACACAGCAACGAATGAGCTATTAAGGAGCGTTGATTAGAAAAAGTCATCTAGCAGGCTATGAATTTTTGACAGAAAAGGATGACATAATCAAAATAAATAGATTTTTGTTATTTCATCCTTTTCTTTTGACATTTTACAGCCTATTAGACGACATTTTCAAATAAACCCTCTTAATCATACAATATGCAGAGAACCTCCTATTTCACAGTTTTGGATCCGCTTTTTAACAGTGGGTCACATAAATATCATGACGATATCCGCCGAAAGTGACGTCACTTAACGTCAAACGTCAATTGATCGCGATTTGCCAGTTGTTGTGATTCAGCCATTGCCTTTTCGTTGTTTTCGTTTTCCTAATTTACCTGATTTGTTTTCTTTAAAATTTTCTAGTTAGATAGGTACCTACCTTACCTACCTCTATAGTTTTCCTACATTTAAATAACATATATAGCCTAACAATGTAATATAATATACAGTGCGTTTTTTTAACGCCCAACATAGGATTTTACGTGTTAAATTTTTCATGTCCTGTTGAGTGGGGTTCTATAAGCACAATAGCTATGAAACTTGACATAAGTAAAATTGGGGGTGTTAGCTTTACTTCTATTGGCCGACTAGGTCCAAAAGATTTGAAATAACGAGAAAAACAGCATTTATTTTCTGAAAAATTGTATCTTTTTTCTCTCCTCGTAGCTATTGTTATTCAACTTTGCATGTCAGGTAAATGTCAAATGCAGGTAAAATGGCAGGTATTTTTGGCATTTAGAACCTTTTGTCACTATTATTTCTCAGCTTTTATAACAAGAGGAATAAAACAACTTGTTATTCGTGTAATTATTAATTTTTTACTCTTTGCACTTGAGTTTCCAAAAGTTCCAGATGTGTTTCCAAAAGTCCCAGATCCGGTGAACATAAAACAATGGAAATAGTTTAAACATTAAACTTCAAAAAATGTGTAAATTTGTCTTGTTATCATGGTAGTGGTAACATGATTTGGTAGGCACCTGCTCAAAATGAAATCATAATAGTTAGGAGGAAAGTAAAAAGACACATTTTTTTGGAAAATAAATTACTTTTTATGCATTATTCCAAATCTTCAAGACCTAATTGGCCAGTACGGGTAAAGTTAGAACTTTCAGTTTTAACTTTGCCAAGTTTCATAGCTTTGGTGCTAATAGATCACCACTCAACATGGGTCCGAAAATGTAACATGTAAAATCCTATGTTGCGCGTTAAACAAAACGCACTGTATAATAGTTAAAATTTATCCCTAATCTCTGGTAAATCTATAACAGTATTTAGAGAAAAATTCTGATTTTTTTCCGTTTTAAGCAATCACTACGCCGCATTACTCGTACGTTTAGCAATAGTCTCCAGTTTAAAGGGCCTACGCTTTCAAGGTCATAGAAACCCTTGCTAAAAAATCAAAACATTTTACCGGGTATTCGATCCTATTAAGGTATATATAATTCCTAGTCTTTGGTCAGAGTACATCAGTTAATCGACTAGAATCAAACGCCCTTAACTAAATCTACTTTTGGTAAAAAATGTGATAACTGCATTTTTATTTACATATTTAGTAGGTGAGTTTTGAAATTCTCCCTTTGTCGCCAGAATACTTACAGCTTACATACTTCTTTTAATTTGTCTCTTGTCTCTCGTCTCGAAGAAACACCAACTTTTTTATCTTTGTCTTGGCTTCTTGCCACTGGGACAACGAGAATATCACTGCTGAGACCTGGACTTGGGCCACAAAAAGAAAGGATGCCATAAGACAGTTATCACATTATTATTATTAAGGTACCTAATCTTATTATCATTCTTAAAAGAATGTTGACCATTTAAATCCCACGTAATCCTTGTAATTTATTTCCAAGAAGCGTTTTGCTATTGTAGTTAAAGTCGAAATGACGTTAAATAACCTATTAAGGACCGCCATTAGGGCGGCCATATAATGGTTTGGCCTTTGTAATAGCTATGTTTTGTTTGTAATTTCCAACACGGCGTTGTCTGTTTGCAATTCTTATGGAATGTATAATGAAAAATCAAAGCTGCAGCGTGAAATATGTACTCTGTGGCATCTATTTCTATTGAATGAATATGACAAACCCTTCTAGAGTTGAGTTCGGTAATTACATCCCGAGCGCTCGGGATGTCAGTACCAGTAATCTCACTCTAGCTTGTGAAGATTTGGGAGATGGTCTGTGTCCGGAGCGCTCGGATGGAATTACTGAACACTGCTTAGGTAGCTACTTATAACCAAACATATGAATTGGGCATATTATGGGACAGGGTATCCCATTTTTTTGTGACAGTGCGAAATTAAAGATGGAGCCAACAGAATTTTAATGGCCATCTTTGCTTTTGACATACAGGAAGAAATTGAGAATTATCAGTTTTGAGGCCCTCCTCCGTATCTCAGTTAACTTTATATTTATCTTATTGATTTTTGATCCAATTTGTTAAGATGTAGTTTTGATTTTTGGGTTGTGGGATCAGTTATGAACTTGTCGACGTTTCGCCATATATTACAGCATCCTCAGGACACTAAAAGTTGTTATAAAATCCTTTAAAATCCTATAAATAAATAGAATACTGTTACGATCGCAGCAACGCCGCATGGGAGGCGGGGCAACGCATGGGAGCGTGTTGGTTGGTGGAGCTTCGCGGCCTATCCGCGCTGCGTCATGGCTGACACGAGTGATTTATTGCTCGTCTGGCTTAATCTAGAAGGCAGTTGTTTACAACCGTTTTTTTTTATGTGAGATTATTCAAGAATTCTTATAAAGAACTTTCTAGGTTTTTCTGTAATTTTAGGATTGTATATAAAAGGCGCATAGAGCGGCGATGAAGGAATAGTCGTATTTTAAGCGAGCTATAAGTAAGCTAAAGTTACGAAGCGATAATAGAAGGCTATAAAGTGTTAAGTAATGAGTTATTTAGTAGTCGTGTGTAATTGTGGAAATAAATAAATAGTGTTTTCGTGTTAAATCGTTACACTGGAATTATCGAACCCCGAGTTCGCAACAATTGGTGTCAGAAGTGCGATTCCAGTGGGAATTTGAGGACCAATATTACTGAACTGCAAGTGAGTGATTCATTGCCAGACATTACGTGTTTATGCCAGTGACTAGAAGCCAGCATCAAGCGATGGAGGATCAACTTGCCGCCCTGCTGTCCCTTATGCAACAACAGAGGGAAGAACAGGAAAAACGCGATCAAGTACAGGAGCGACGTTATCAAGAACAGGAAAAACGTGATCAAGTACAGGAGCGACGTTATCAAGAACAGGAAAAACGTGATCAAGTACAGGAGCGACGTTATCTAGAACAGGAGAAACGTTATAACGAACAGAAGGAAGAGCAAGAAAGACGTTATAAGGAACAAAAAGAGGAACAAGAAAAACGTGATCAAATACAGGAGCGACGTTATCAAGAACAGAAGGAAGAGCAGGAAAAACATTATCAAGAACAAAAGGAAGAACAGAAACGGTTTAAAGAAGAATTAGTGAACCATCTCGCAGCTAGGGAGCAACAATTGGAAGAAAGAATAATGCAGTCCGTTAACGAATCCGTTAACGGCGTTAACGAAGGACTCGAAGCTGTCAACCAGAGGGTTCTCGAGTTAGAAAAGAAATTCCGGGAACAACTTGAGGACGACACCGTGTCTACAGAGAGTTTTAGCACAGCCAACGCTAAAATCAAGCCTCCTGATTATGACGGTACTACGGCGTGGGAAATTTATAAAACCCAATTTGAGGCAGCTGCAAAAGCTAATGGCTGGTCCGAGCCCCAGAAAGCTACATCATTGGTGGTAGCACTTTTTGGAAAAGCGGCTGAATTACTCCAATCTCTGTCGGCAGCTGATCAAAGTAATTATGCGGCTTTAGTACACTCTCTGCAACTACGATTCGGAAATGAGCACAAAGAAACCGTGTTTCAGGCCCAGCTGAGGATGAGACAGCAAAAGTCAGGTGAATCCTTACAAGAATTTGAGGCGGACATAGACAGACTCATTCACCTGGCATATCCATCGGCCCCTGAATCTTTTCAAATGCAATTTGCAGCCGAAAGGTTCATTGAGGGAGTTCGCGATAGTGACATGAGATACCACTTACGTCTAGTAAGGCCCAAGGATATCAGCGAGGCACTAGTTCGGGCCCTGGAATTCGAGGCGTCACGAGTGTCATCTAGTTCAGCTCCGCGTGTAAGAATGGCAACTTGCAATGAAGAGGAGAATACGTCTATGGCTGAATCCATGGCCAGTTTACATAAAGCTATGAAGGATATGGCAGTCAATATACAAGCCCTATTGGGAAGGACCCCTCGATCAACAGACAATCGGGGCATAAAATGTTTTAACTGCGGCAGACTGGGTCACATCAAGAGTAACTGCCGTAATAGGGCAAGAAGTCCGTCGCCGTCGTTTAGAAGACCAAGCGGCGACCAAGGCCCCCCTAGGTCCCAGGAAAACTAATTCCGGTCAATGCAAGGGGGCAATTGACCGGGGCCGCTAAGACCCCCAGGATCTTTAAAGTCAATAATTTGGGTGGCAAAAGTCTCACAGTGGCCGGACGCATTAAGGAACAGAAGATCCAGATTACCATCGATACAGGAGCAGATGTGACCATTGTAAGGCCAGATAAGCTTGTCGGATATACCATACAACCATTGCCCAACCCTATTATGTTAAAATCAGTCACTGGAGAGTCTTGCCCTATAGACGGAGAAGCCGATGTCACCATCATTATTGGAGAAAGACTCGAAGTTCGGCATAAAGTGTTGGTTGCCAGGATCAAAGACGAGTTTATTTTGGGAATGGATCTCATCAGGAAACATGGATTCTCCTATGATCATAAACAGAATATTCTCACGTTTGGAGATGAGGAGTTCGCATTAACCAATGGAAATGTGGAAACTAGTGTCCGCCTACTGGTGGTAGAAGATGTGAAAATTCCTCCAAATTCAGAACAAATTATCACAGTGACCTCTGAAAATGATCCTGGGTGGTCCATAGGACTTATAGAACCTAACCTGGATTTGACGACTGAAATCATGGTAGCACGCACTTTGACCGACACGAAGAAGACTATGCCAGTACGAGTTGCAAATATTGGAGAAAAGACCATCAAGCTCAAAGAAGGAACAGTTCTTGCCAATTATGAGCCTGTGGAATGGGTATGCAATTGTGTCGACGCAAAGACATCCAAAGTTAAATCTTCTAACCAAGCTTCCCCAGAGGTTATTGATGCTTTCAAACGACATTGGAGTCATCTGTCAAGGGAACAACTTCAATCTGCCATAAAATTTGCTATGGATGAATCTGATATGTTCGACTTCAAGAGCAACGACAGTCAAACTGATTTAGTTGTCCATAAGATCAACACAGGAGATGCCCAGCCAATACGACAACACCCACGAAGGGTCCGTCTGGCTAAACAACAAGAAGTTAACAGTTTGCTGGATGAAATGTTAAAGGAGGGCGTCATAGAAGAATCATCTAGTCCATGGTCGTCGCCTGTGGTTCTTGTTAAGAAGAAAGATGGTTCAACGCGGTTCTGTGTTGACTACAGGAAACTTAATGACGTGACCAAGAAGGACAGCTACCCATTGCCACGTATAGACGACACCTTAGCAACTTTATCGGGATCAAAGTGGTTTTCCACTCTAGATTTAAAAAGTGGGTACTGGCAAGTAAAGATTGCTCCCGAAGACAAAGAAAAGACTGCATTTTCTACTGGTTCTGGACTATACCAATTCACTGTTATGCCTTTTGGATTGTGCAATGCTCCATCAACTTTCGAGCGACTAATGGAACTTGTCTTGAGGGGGCTGACTTGGAAAACTTGCCTGGTATACTTAGATGACATAATTGTCATGGGACGTGATTTCGACGAGCATTTGAAGAATTTAAGAGAAATCTTCAACAAGTTACGGAATGCTCACCTGAAGCTAAACTACAAGAAATGCAGCCTATTCCAAAAGCAAGTCGATTACTTGGGGCATACCATCTCAGAACAAGGCATTAAAACTAGCCAAAGTAAAATATCTGCCATTAAAGATTGGCCAGTTCCCCGAGACAAACACGAAGTAAGGAGCTTTTTGGGACTATGTACTTACTACAGGAGATTTGTAGAGGGATTCGCCGACATCGCAAAACCGCTGCACAAATTAACAGAAAAGAAAACACCGTTCTTGTGGAACCACGATTGCAGTCAGGCGTTTGCAAGGCTTAAAACTGCCCTCTGTTCTAGTCCAATCTTGGCTTACCCTATAAAGGACGGACTGTTTATTCTGGACACGGATGCAAGTAACTGTGGTCTAGGTGCAGTACTCTCTCAAAGACAAAACGGGCAAGAGAAGGTTATTGAGTACTACAGTAAGACTTTAAGTAAGCCAGAAAGAAACTATTGCGTCACTAGAAAGGAGCTGTTGGCCATTGTTAAAGCAGTCGAACATTACCATCGCTACTTATATGGAAAAAGGTTCCTGATTAGAACTGACCATGGAGCCTTGAAATGGTTATTACAGATGAAAAACTCTGAAGGTCAAATAGCCAGATGGACAGAGCGCCTGCAGCAGTACGATTTCCAAATTGAACATCGACCAGGAAGGTCTCACGGAAATGCCGATGCATTGTCTAGACGGCCATGTAAAGAAGATTGTCGGCATTGTCAAAGAACTGAGCAGCGTGAGGGACTTCCTTCTGTACGGAGAACGTCGGTGGAAATAAACGATGGCTGGACCACACAGACCCTTCGAGAAGAACAAATGAATGATCCAGATATTGGACCCATCCTCTCTGCAAAGACTGACGACAAGAGACCAGAATGGCAAGAAATTGCTGGTAAAAGTCCAAACCTGAAGGCGCTATGGGCCCAGTGGCACTCTCTTAAAATAGAAAATGGATTACTGAAGAGAGCGTGGGAGAGTCCGGATGGCAAGTCCGTAGTCAGTCAGTTGGTTGTTCCTGATAGCAGAAAATCAGATGTACTACAGGAAATGCACAACGGAACAAGTGGAGGTCATTTTGGGGTCAATAAAACCTTGGCCAAAATTAAAGAGCGGTTCTACTGGGTGAATTATCATGAAGACGTCGAATCTTGGTGCCGCAAGTGCGAAGTTTGTTGTGCCACAAAAGGACCTCGAACAAGATCACGCGGCCGGATGGTGCAGTACACTATAGGTGCTCCATTCGAGAGGGTAGCAATTGATGTCGCGGGACCGTTTCCTCAGACTGAGTCGGGCAATAAATACATCTTGGTCGCCATGGATTACTTCACTAAATGGCCTGAAGCATACGCCCTGCCTAATCAAGAAGCAACGACTGTGGCAACGGTGCTAGTAAATGAAATGTTCTGCAGATTTGGGGTCCCTCTCGAACTTCATTCTGATCAGGGCCGAAATTTTGAATCGGCTGTTTTCCAGAAGGTCATGGAACTTCTCGGAATTCGCAAGACCAGGACAACTCCTTTGCATCCACAGTCGGATGGGATGGTAGAGAGATTTAATCGGACCATGGAACATTACCTGTCTAAAATGGTGGCAGATCATCAGCGTGATTGGGACCAACATCTACCTCTCATGTTGATGGCATATCGAGGCTCTACGCATGAAGCCACTGGTTATACTCCGGCGAAAGTGATGTTCGGAAGGGAAATGAGGCTTCCAGCGGATTTGATGTATGGAACACCAGAAAAAGACTCACTCAACTCTGAGAATTTTGTGGAGGAACTTAAGGAGAGGCTGGACAATGTACATGAACAAGTCAGAAATAAACTGCGGATATCCAGTGATCGAACCAAAGCAAGATATGACTTACTAGCTAACTCCCGCGGCTTCCAGGATGGTGATTTGGTGTGGCTATACAATCCGCGGCGAAAGGTGGGGAAGTCGCCCAAACTTAGCCAAAATTGGGAAGGACCTTATACAATTATAAAGAAGATTAATGATGTGGTGTATAGGATCCAGCGGACCCCTAGGTCAAAGATGAAGGTCGTTCATTTGGATCGATTAGCACGATACCATGGAACTCTATCTGTTCGGGACGAACAGACTTAGGAGGAGGGCAATGTTACGATCGCAGCAACGCCGCATGGGAGGCGGGGCAACGCATGGGAGCGTGTTGGTTGGTGGAGCTTCGCGGCCTATCCGCGCTGCGTCATGGCTGACACGAGTGATTTATTGCTCGTCTGGCTTAATCTAGAAGGCAGTTGTTTACAACCGTTTTTTTTATGTGAGATTATTCAAGAATTCTTATAAGAACTTTCTAGGTTTTTCTGTAATTTTAGGATTGTATATAAAAGGCGCATAGAGCGGCGATGAAGGAATAGTCGTATTTTAAGCGAACTATATATAAGTAAGCTAAAGTTACGAAGCGATAATAGAAGGCTATAAAGTGTTAAGTAATGAGTTATTTAGTAGTCGTGTGTAATTGTGGAAATAAATAAATAGTGTTTTCGTGTTAAATCGTTACACTGGAATTATCGAACCCCGAGTTCGCAACAATACAGTTAAAAAGGGGGGCCGAATTATATTTATCGAATAAATTAAAACTTGTAGTTTAATGTATTTGCTTGTAAAACTTTCTTACTAAAATCCAGTGACCTAGCTAGTTTTTCACTGCAAGGAATAATTTAGGGGCATTAAAACAAACATGCTTTTTTTAATAGGACACCCTGTAGATCGTTAGATATTTAGATCTCACCGACAAGAGCTTTTTCATAAAACAAAACATTTTTATTTCGTTTTTTTTGTCTTATTTTCAAATTGTGAATTAACCATTAGGTGCAGAAAAAAATTAAGTGAACTCATCGAGCTAATCTGGAAACCTCCTACTGTTTTACAGTTTTGACCCTCTTTTTAACTTTAGTTAAGTTCGGTAATTACATCCCGAGCGCTCGGGATATCAGTCTATCTCACTCTAGCTTGTTAAGATTTAGGAAGATGGTCTGTGGAGCGGTCGCGTGGAATTACCGAACTCAGCTAGTGTTCACGTTCACCTTTAAACTGTGACGTCTCGGCGACGTCATGACATCTGACGTCAAGTTATTACAAAACAGTTGTCACTGTCATTATTTTTATTAGTTCTTATTTCCAATCCAATCAAATATCTAATTTAATTATATCTATATCTCCTAGCCAGAGAACTAAGGGTCCTAGCCCTTAGCTGACCTAGCTCCAAGTTTTCTAAAATTTAACTTCCAACCTAATAAAAACAAAAAAAAAATCGTCACAATCAATATCCAGTGCGGCTTTAGGTTGCTATGACGCGCGCTGACGACAACATTACGTCATGGGAATCTTAAGCGTGCCTACTGACTTCCAGGCAAAAAATGGGACCATTTTTAGGAAAATATAGGAATTTGTAGGCTCTGTCCGAATCTTCTAGGTAATTGGGTGAGCCAGTGAATTCTATGTAACAAAAAGTACTAGAGAGCATTTTGAATTTTTAAAAAACTAAAAAGGTAAGCGAGTTTTCAAAATGTCAGATTACCAAAATCACCCTGTATTTCAAAAACCAAGAGGGTTATGAAGATTTTACTGGCGCCGCTTTTAATTTCACAAAAAAGACGCGAAAACCGTAACCCTTGATCTTTAAGAATAAGAGAGCTTAATATTATTTGATGGCAGGCGTGAGGTGACGTCTACTGCTAAAAAATGGGACTAAAACAAAAGACTCTCCTCAGATGTAATATACTAGCTCGTTGCCCTACCCTATGCCCTACACCATCGAGCTAATCTGGAGACTCCCTCCTGTTTTGGTCCCCCTTTTTAGCAGCGGGAACCTTTAAACTGGTGTCGATATCCGCCGGAAGTGACGTCTCGTTGACGTCATGACGTCTTACGTCAAATTATTGCAAAACAGTTGTCAGTGTCATTATTTTTATTTCCAATCCAATATAATATTTCCAATCGAATATCGAACTTATTATCCATCTCCTAGCTCGAGCGCTAAGGTTCCTATCTCTTAGCTGACCTACCTCTAGAGTTTTGTAAAACTTAACTTCCAAACTAACCAAAACCAAAATCAATCGGATTGATCCGCAAAGATGGGAACTTAAAAAGTGCCGGACTTCATATCAAAAACGAGACCTTTCTTAGAGAAATATCGGCATGTGGTGGCTCGTCCATATCACCTAGGTCATTGCCCTACACCAAATTCACCTCAAAACAATGCGTAGGTTCCGCCGACGGCAGCAGCTGAGAAGTTTAGTCAGCGAACGCTGAAAATCGGCACCTGATTGGCCAATTTCAGGAGTCGCTGACTAAACTTCCCATCTGCTGCCGTCGGCGGAACTTACGCAACATGGCGGAGCTTGTCAAAGTCACGTGCTTTGGAATGGTCAGAAACAGAAATGAAAGCAGGGGCAACTGGCAACGGTGTCAGCACTTGATTGGCGTTTATTCTAACCTCACATTTCTTATGTTTTTTTTTTACCACTTTTCCTGTTTTGCCCCTTTACCGCTACTTACCAGGCCTCTGCCTTAACCATTTTTAACGAAATTCCAAAGTTCTAAATAAATCGCTCGTTTTTTGAAACCGTGGACTAAAATATTGAAAAAAAAATGATTTTGGGAGCGTTAAAAACTCTTCAAAGAAATCCTGTGTTGGAGAAAATTACTTATTGTTGTTGCAACAAGACCAACTTACATACTTCAACAAGTTGCTTGGAAATACAGAAAATGACCAGGCTCCGAGTGGTAGACAACAGCCCCATTGGGAAACAAGCAATGGCCGAGGGAAAACCACCTAAATGTATTCATGTATATAATAAAAGAGGGATAGGAATGATAGGTATGTTAGCTTGGTATACAAGTTATTAACAAAATACCTAATATATATATATATTTTAAATATATTCCTCCAGCTTTGCGATCATGATATTATTAGGTACATGATTCAGACATTTCAATAAATAGTTGGCGCAAAAAATACCAAAGTATACTACAAGTGTTTAGTATCCCAATAAAACTGTGCAGTAGGTGGATTAGCGGGATGGGGACAATTCAGCTTTCAAATTGAAATTCTCATTATTTTTTCTCCATCCTGCTAATGCACCTACTGCATTCATGTCAAAGTATATTAAAAAAAATTTAGGTACCTACTCATTTTGAATGATATAACTATTACATACTACTAGTACCATGCATGTAATGCTTTTTATCTAGAAGGATCAAAGTCAGGATATTTGAGTTGACTCTATATGAGTAATATTTTGATGTAGGGTAAAAAAGGGAGTTAATAGATTTTTTTAGTGATATCTTTTGTTCCTAATCTTTTTAGAATTTTTCAATATGAAAATAAAAACTGTAGAGTATTTTAGGGTAAACAGGTACTCTTGTTCCAAGTGGCTAAAATGTTCCATAAGCGAGAAAAACAAATTTAAAGTTTTTATATGCAAGTGGACCCATCAGATGATGGCAGGTGCCTTCACTAAGGCATGCAAGATGCTGTGAAGTGAGCCAAGCCAGTTTTCTGCCGATGTTGTCGCTTTCCACAGACAGATGGCTGAGATTTCATACATGTACTGTTGGGGATGACGTTCAGCAGAGTATCAAACTCATGTCTCTATCAGGCAGAGGAATCATAGACTGGTTTTGCTGTTATTGGACCTCCAACTAATTACTTTTTCTAACTTACAATAGAGTTCTCATTTACAGTAAAGTTACTAACTTGGGACAAAAGCACCTTTTTAACCTAAAATACTTGTTAAGTTTTCAAATTTGATTTTTTTTCTAAAAAATATCAGTTTATTCCTCTGAATGTGATGCCTATAGTTAAGAACAATTAAAAGATTCATAATATTGCTCATAAGAATTAACACATAACCTAAGTTTAGTCTTTCTTAAATAAAAAAACAACTCGGATAAAAAAAAGAAATGTTGAAGGGTCATTGTCAAAAATCCCTAGCTTGTTTAGGATAGATAGATCTTTGGATAACAGGATTTATTCAAATTGCCATGAAATCATCTCTAGAATTTGCTCTCTTTGTTTTTTGGTTTTGTTCTTGGATACCCTGTATATCTGACTGAAACAAAATTCTGTGTTTATTTTTCAAACTCTCAAATATGTCAAAAATTTATGCTGTTCATCTAAACCAGTATTTTTAAGAATATTGTGTTGTTTAATGTAAGGTTTAATGTGCTTGTTGTTTAATACAAGATTTAAGGTGTCTATTATTATTCATTTTTTTATTTTAGGGGATAAAGTTCTGGTAGCCATAAAAGGAGAGAAGAAAAAGGCGATCCTTGTTGGTCTCAAACAGAACCAAAAACCAAAAATTCCCAAATTTGATAGTAATAATATTGTGCTCATAGATGATGCTGGGACTCCTCTTGGCACCAGGATCCATGTTCCAATACCGACCATATTAAGGACAATTCTAAAAGAGAAAACATTCGCGAAGGGAGCAGATTATACAAAATTGTTAGGAATAGCTTCAAGGTTTGTTTAGTTCATTTTGTAAATCTATTAGATATTGAATCACAGCCACTTGACTATTACATTGATGTATATTGTCTATGAATTGAAAGAAAAAACCTCTAAAATGCTGTTGGTAATGCACTGGCTACATGTTTGAAAGGAAAAAAAAAACATGCGTAGTAGCATGAACGCACATTTATATAGGTATTTTTGTTGAAAATATGTTACAATAAAATGAAATAAAAATTGTATTGTTTTTTTAATTCTTTCTTAAAAGTTTCTATACAGTGGAGAGCTGCTAATATTTGATAGCTGCCAACCTAATTGAAATTACATTTGGGTGAATGAGTTGTTATTACAAAAAAAAGTATCTATACTTTTTAAATTGAGCTATTTTATAGTAATACTCCATGCTTTTCTTGTCGAAATATTTGTCGCCAATGCAATGACCATTAGCCTGCTAGGCATACCCAGTGTTGCCAGATGCAGAAGTTGTTTAACAGTAGAAAAATGAATCAAGAACAGTATTTTCATGAAAATAAACAGTAGAGATTAAAATCAGGTTTCGCTGAATATTATTATTTTAGTAAGTTCCCAGGAAATTGATCTGTTTTGCTGAAGGGGGGATCTTTGAGCTAAAAAGTGAATCTTTTTATTGAACCGATGGGGAAGTCCACTTGTGAAATTTAATGGTATTTAGAGGAATTTTTGGTGAATTATATTCATGGTTGAAAGGCAAGAAGTTATAAGCGACCAATTAATAACTCTACAGTAGAACAAGTTAAAGTTTCAATTACCTACTCTTTAAGAAATCAACTATATACCCAATTGTTTAGTTGGCTTAAGCAACAAGTAATTTACCAGAAAAAGCTGGAAGTCAGATCATTCTAGGCAGAAAGAAAAATGGTGTTTAATGGTGCTTAATATCTAAATTTGTCGCTTATGTCCTTTTTCCATCCACCAATATGGAATTTTTGGATAGTTTTTTTCTTCACCTCAAAATTGACTAGTCATTTTTCCTAAAGGTAAAATTATTGGTAAGATTTGATGTGTGCACATTGGCAATTTAATGAGATTTAGTGAAAATTAGTGAAATTTTTGTTCAGAATTTGGTGTTTTACAAATTTCGTATCATTAACACTGCATTCATTTCATTAACATTGCAAAAAAAAAGAATTTTGGCTCCTAGCTTGAAGCAAAAAGGGACTTGATTTTTGTTCAGTGGGCAAAATTAAAAATTGTTTTTGTAGCAAAACCAAAAACAATGATACAAGATCTTTACTACCACAAAAAAAAATTTTTTTTTGTCGTTTTGAGACGATGTTTCTTTTTTCAACTAACAAGCTTTGAACCAAAAAATGAATCTTTTGATCTAACGAATTGTGACGACATATTTTTGATTGGAAAAAAAGTTTAAAACAGTGCAAAAAAAAGGGTAAGAAAAAAAGTGAAAACAGCAGTGTAAAATAAATGTAACAAAACTGTAAAAAAAGCGTAAAAAAAATTAAAAAAATTGTAAGAAAAAGTGCAAAAAAAATGTAAAAAAAAGCGTAAGAAATACTATAAAAAAATATAAAAAAAGTATGAAAAAATAAAAAAAAAAATTTAAGAAAGTGTAAAAAAGTGCAAAAACAGTGTAAAGGGAAGTGTAAAAGTGTACAAAATGTGTAAAACAACAGTAAATAGATAATTCGACGTCATCCCATAACGTCTTTGGTGATCAATCCTTACCAAAAAATGACTTCACTTTCCGGCTTGAGTATTGTCTATAGCGCAATTTTCTAGATAAGTGTCTCTAAAAAAAGCACTTTTTTTACTTGCGTTTTGCTTCAGAAACGAATTTTTTTTCCTTATTGATTTTGTAGCAAAACTTTAAATTTTGGGCCAAAAATTGAGAGTGTTTGTTTTTATTTTTTCGAGGCTTTTTTGAATTAAACATAAAGGGAGACTTTTTTTTCAGTTTTGAACTAAAAACTGATTTTTTTTTAATAACTAACTATTAGTGATCGGATACCCAGTGTCCTAGTACCCATTATATTACAAAAACCACATTTTGTCAATTGATTTTGAAGAAAAACGCGGTTTTAGTCCACAAATTGAGTTTCATTAAAATTTACCAAAAAATGCGATTTTATCGTTAGAAAACAATTTTTGTTTCCTTTTAACTAAACGAAAATGTATTTTCTTTAATTTGACTAAAAATGTATTTTTATTTGTATTCTAAAACTTTGTGAGGGAGGGTTCTAAAAAAAGAATTTTTGCCCCGAGCCTCAAACAAAACAAAAAAAAAACAACTCAACAAAAAGTAAATGATGATAAAAAGTAATATGTTTTTTTTTCAGTGTGCATTTTGAGTGATTTAAGAGCAAGACTTAAGATTTATTTAGTCTACAAATCAAGAATCTTTAAAATCGCAAAAAAGCTGATTGTTTGTTGTTTTGGGACGATTTTGCTCTTTTTGAAGTAAAAGCAATAAACTAAAAACTGGATCTTTTGATTGAACGAATTGTGGTTTTAACCAATTATGGCGATAAAAGAAATTAATAAAAATTGATCGATTTTGGTACAAAAAAATAATTTTTTCCCAAAAATTGCAACAAAAAAATGCGTTTTAGTCGTACCACGACACACACAATCGTTAAACGTTTCTTTTTTTGGGTTTTTGTTTAATTAAACGAAATTGTTTTTTTTTAATTTTAAACCAAAATTTTATTTTTTGATTGAATGCTTTGCGAGGGTTTTGGCCCAAAAAGTTAATTTTTGAATGATTTTGTAAAAGAGCCTGATGTCAGGTGAAAGAAAAACGAAAAAGGAATTTTTTCTTTCACCTGACATCTTACGTGAATGTCGAAAACCTGATTCGCCAATTCATGTGCTCTGTCGATGAAATGACGTCATAGATACCTCAAAAATGGCGCAGTTGCGGCCAAAAAAGGGACGTTTTTTTTTTTTTTTGAAAATTTGGCATTCATTTGCTCTGTATATTATATCCTAGGTCATTGACATAACAGCTTCACGCGATTTCCATTGCCTTATGGGAGTGCGTTTAGAGCTTTCGACAATTCGATACTTGAGTTACACTTTGTCACTGATAATAAATATAAATATTCGTTTTTATTTGCTTTTCGAGTTACTTTATAAAACGACAAAAATTTAACAGAGTATAAATGTGTGTATCGTCTGTGGGCATATTATATCTGCTGCCCTCTACAGCCAGCTAGCTTTATCGATTATGTAAACTACCGATAACGCCTTCCTTAGAAATGTGAGTGAATCGAAAAGGCCCAGGCGTCTTTACTTCAGCAACCGGTCGGTAGATGGCAGAGGCATATTAATTCTTTAATCCAGTGACTACCAACATTTTTTCACAGTCCGGGAACTATTACAGTTTTTTTTGTAACCATATGAGATGTTTAATAAGGGTATTAAATGTATGTTATTGATGTAATATAATCATGAGAAAATAGAGTAGTTATGAACCATTTTAGGTTCCATACTCTTCTTGATCAGTCCACATCAAAGACCTCCCTGTTGGTCAGCATTCTGCGAAATATAACTTGCAAGCAGTTGATAGAAATATTGTATGTTGATACAGCATCTAGCTATTCCCTAGAGGGTTGCATTGACAAATCCGTTGATTGCTGCTTCGGTTTAATTTAAATATAGGCTCTTGGTTCTCTTAGTATCCAAGGTTCCTTGGAGTTGCTCTGGTACAGACATGCGAAAAGCTTTCTAGGGGTGTGTAACATTTTGATGAGAATTTTTCTGACTAGAGTGTCTTATGGACTGGTCCCAGGTAGCAAAATCGGTTCTTATAATATTTTATGAATATTCTTTTAGGAAGATTTTATAATCTAGAAATATTTCAGTTGAATATTCCAAGAATATCTATTTAAAATTTTGACCCTGTGACATTTCTGGAATATTTGTGGAATAAACCTGAAATATTCTAGTCGCATTCTATTCTAATCTAACTAATCTATTCTAATCAATCTATAATAATCCATTCATATTCTGGAAACAATTAATTTAGATAATTCAATATTTCATCTATATCAATCACTACTAGTATACCGTTGTTATCCCCTTTTTTGAACGGAATGAGGCGGTTGCAATCACCTATGAACGTAACAAACATAATAAGAATGAAGTTAGTTGAATAAGTGGACTTTTTTTTATAAATGCCTTCAAAACACATTCTAAAAGTACCTAAAATCGACCACTGAAGGGGTTATCTTCCAAACTATTGAACCTACCGCACTTTTCTTGGTTTCAGGAGGTGAAAAAGCATCAGAAGGAACCGGAAAACATTGGGTTCACTACAATCGGTCTATTCGTTCTAAAGTTACAGTCGGTCAATCTGGTCAAGTTGGAAATTAAGAAAAAAGAGGGAATATCCCCCTTGTTAATTTCGAAAAAACAAGTGGATTGTTTTCTAAATGCTTCCAAATTACATTCTAAAAGTAAATATAAATATACTACCGAAAAGGTCTATCTCCCAAACCATTGAACCTACGGAACTTTCCTTGGTGGGAGGTGAAAAAAGACAAAAAAAAACAAGAAACCGTTGGATATACTCCAATCGGTCCATTCGTTCTAAACAGCCGGTCAGAATCAAAAAAATTATGGTATTTTTTTTTTTTTTTGGTGAGTTAGATCGGAGTGTATGTGAATCCCCTATGATCGTAGCATAGGGGGACAATAACCTAAACATAATAAGAGTGAAATTCATCATATGCATTAGTCAACTTTTTTTTAAAATGTCTCCAAAGCATATTCTAAAAGTACCTAAAAGTTGACCACCGAAGAAAGAAGCGTGAGCAAAATGGACTTTGCATACGCTTCTGTACGGGAGCGTGCGTAATTTGCACTTTGTGCACGCTGTTTGCAATATGCGGTTTTCAAAGGTAGTTAGTAGAGCGCATTTGTTCATTTTCGAGGCAGTCGTAGAAAAATCACTTTTCACACTCTTGTGACGATCGGTTCTAGAACAGGGGGTTCGGTTCCATTAAAGGTGTCTCCCGGCGCGCTGGCAAAAGGAATGAGGTGGTAGTTTCGAGTAGAAAATAAAAAACAAGAGAAAGGTTGATTTTCGGGTCTATTTGTACTTTTACAAGGAAAAGCAATTATGAAAAGATATCACAACAGAATATTGAGCACACACAGTCTATATTGTATGTGAGGAACGGGTACACTTCCTGGCTTCACCACTGTCAAGCGGTGCTGCCAACTCCTCTATGTCAGGTACGGAATATTGGGTGTTACAACTCTCTCCCTTTACTGGAGCTGACTTGGCGAAGAAGAGTAAGAGTAACAGTTTACGGGCAGCAGTGGCACTTTGGTCCAACACGTGAGTCTACTCCGGGTGACCAAAGGGGGCTGGCTTTCTGGGAAGCACTCTTCAGGTAGCACATCAGATTGGCTGGGTAAGTTCTCTAGGGGGGAGTTGGGAGGTCCATCTAAGGGGGAGTTGGGAGGCATTCTGGACATCAATGGTGCGACGGACATCTGTGGGTTCATTATAGAGAATGTAGAAGAGCGTCCTCTTTTCTTAAGGGGTCGAACTGGGGTTGGTATCCTTGGTATTATATATTGGTAATCTTGGTATTATATCTGGGTAATAAGTCTGTCAAATCATTTGTACCACTATCAGATAGAGTCGCACTATTACAACTAAAAGCCCATCCTAGAGATATCAATATTGTCCAGGTATACGCCCCCACAACAGAAAGCCATGAAAATGACATACTCAGGTTCTATTCAGAAATCAAACAGTTGTTGAAGTTGACAAAAAAGAATGAAGTCAATATCATTATGGGAGATCTTAATGCCAAAGTAGGAGAGGGGAGAGTGGATGGCATAATTGGAAATTGGGGTTTGGGTGAAAGAAACGAACGAGGCGATCTATTGGTGGAATTCTGCCAAGAAGAAAATTTTGTTGTGACAAATACGTGTTTCAAATTGCCAGTGCGAAGGCTATACACATGGAAGTCCCCCGGAGACACTAAGACTAACATAATTAGAAATCAAATTGATTACATATTAATTGATAAACGCTACAGAAATGGGATAAGTGATGTGAGAGCGTACCCTGGAGCCGATGTCGGATCCGATCATAACCCTGTCGTGGGAACAATATTCATAAGACTAAAGAAGATCAAGCATCATATACAACGAAGACCCGATTTCGAAAAACTTAAACATCCAGAAATCTGTACAGAAATCACTGAACAACTAAACGTAGCAATTAAAAGAACAATAACGCAACAAGAACAACCAATAGAAGAATCATGGAGTTCTCTAGAACACGCAATTAACCAAATACAAACAGAAAAACTTAGTAAAGAACCAACAGCAGCAAAGAAACCCTGGATGAGCAATGAAATTCTAGACCTAATGGAAACTCGCAGGAAATATAAGAACATAAACATCGACAAATATAAAGAAACCCAAACCAACATTCAAAAATTAATCAGACACGCAAAGGAGAAGTGGATGAACGATCGATGTCAAGAATTAGAAGAACTACAAAAGAAACACGACCAGTTTAATATATACAAAAAAGTTAAAGAAATCACAGGAATAAGAAGGAAAGCCCAACAAACCAACTTCCTTAAAACAGAAAACAGTGAAATAATTACAGACCAGGAAGAAATAAAAGAAGAGTGGTCAGGATATATTCGAGAAATGTTTGATGATGAAAGGATAGAATCGGAACTAGAACGCGACAATGATTTGACATTAAATATCTTACCATCCGAAGTAAACGCAGCAATAAAAAAAGCTAAAAGTGGAAAAGTTGCAGGACCAGACAATGTATACACAGAAATGCTAAAATTGCTGGACCAAGAAAATCTCCAACGACTCACCGACCTCTTAAATAAAATCTACAGTTCAGGAACGTACCCCCGTGATTGGCTCAAGTCAGTGTTCATACCGATTCCCAAGAAAAACACATCAAGAAAGTGCTCCGATTTCAGATTAATTAGCTTAATGAGCAATACTTTGAAAATTATGTTAAAAATATTACATCGACGTATCTACTTGAAATGCGAACAAAATATAAGCCCCGAACAATTTGGGTTTAGATTAGGACTGGGAACACGGGAAGCACTTTTCGGATTAACGGTTTTACTCGAAAAGTGTAGAGATCAAAGAAAAGACGTGTATTTGTGTTTCATTGACTACGAAAAGGCGTTCGATCGCATCAAGCATCACTGTTACAACTGCTCCAAAAACAGGGTATAGACTACGAAGACATAAGGCTTATAAAAAATTTATATTGGGAAAGAGGGGGTTTGTTCGGTTTGGTGACACCGTATCGTCAGAGATACCGATAAGAAGGGGAGTACGACAGGGCTGTGTTCTCTCGCCTCTTTTATTTAACATTTACTCCGAGTGCATATTTCAGCAAGCGTTGGAGGATTGTGAAATTGGCATAAAGGTGAACGGTAAAATACTTAACAACATACGCTACGCAGATGACACTGTCATCTTCGCAGACACTTCAGAAGGCTTAAAGGAGCTGGTAGACAAGATTGTGAAATCAGGTGACCAACACGGCCTGAAAATAAATACAGCAAAAACCAAAACGATGGTCGTCAGCAGAAATCAAAATCTACAAGCCAATATACGAATATATGGTACTCCAATAGAAGAAGTGAGAAAATTCAGGTATCTCGGTTGCTGGGTTACCCAAAACCTGGATCCAGAGACCGAAATTCGAGCTCGAATTGAAAACGCAAGAGCCACGTTCGTGAGAATGAAGACATTTCTAACGAATACCACCCTGTCGCTCGATGCTCGATACCGTTTCGTGAAGTCATATATTTATTCTGTCCTCTTGTATGGCACGGAATCCTGGACAATGGGAAAGAGGATGATGCAGCGATTGGAGGCATTTGAAATGTGGATCTTCCGCAGACTTTTGAAGATGCCATGGACCCGAAGAATAACAAATGAAAATGTTATAAGAATGATGGGAACAGACAGGGAACTTTTACAACATGTGAAACAGCGCAAAACTGGTTATCTGGGACATGTATACAGAGGAGAAAAATATCAACTTTTGAGACTGCTTATGGAGGGAAAGATAGAGGGCCGAAGAGGACTCGGAAGACGAAAATGCTCATGGCTTAAAAATATAAGAGAGTGGACAGGATTAGACACATGCACCCTATTGAGAGCAGCAAGAAATAGAGAGGAGTTTGCTGGTATTGTCGCCAACCTTCAGTAATGAAGAAGGCACTTGAAGAAGAAGAAGAATCTTGGTATTACCTGTATGGAAAGGGGGGTGATATTTACCTAGTGCAGTCTTTGGGTCATTAGGAGATGATACCTTGTAGGTAGTATGAGTTACCATCTTATTTATCTGATAGGGCCCATCATGTTACGGGGCGAATTTTGAAGTGTACTGGTTCCCTTGGTTGATGAGATTGTGCACCTCAACTAGTACCTTGCCTCCGAGGTGGAAGGATGGGCCTCATTGGCGCTTTTGGTCTGCGTATTTCTTGGATCTGTCCTGCTGCATCTGAAGGGTATTAGGGGCATCGCGTAATACTGAGCCGATATTTCGCAAATATGGCATACAAAGTTGTCATCCTGAATAGTGGTTCGCATGTCTCATGTCTCTGCTGACGTCGTCTGGAAATTTCAATTCTCCACAAAATATCCCCATACGGGGATGTTTTGTGCAATTCTCATCCAAATGTCAGATACGCTGGGGCGTAGCTAGCCGCTTGGCTTGTGACAGTATTCATCGAGAACCTAACAGAGAGTAGTTTGTTTTTCCACTCTGTGTCATCTTCGGCCACTAGAATGGACAACTGGGTCTTAATATCTCACTCTTGCGTTCTACTGGATTCGACTGTGGGTGGTAAGCTGGGGTCAAAGATTGCCGGAATCCTAAGATAAAGACCACTTTCTGCATAATAGCACTAACGAACAGAGCGCCGTTATCTGAGATAATTCTACGGGGAATGTTATATCGTAGGATGATTTCGTCAATTAAGCATTGGGCAAAATTTTCTGAGCTGGCAACTGTTAATGGGAATAATTACACCCATTTGCTTGCTGTATCTTCTATGATTAGGATCCACTTGTATCCATCGCTAGTTTATGGTAAAGGGCCAAACAAGGCCATTGACAGAACTTCGAACTTCTAAGCTTGAGCAGGGGTTTGGTACAGGCCTGCTGGCTTCAAATTAGATGGCTTGTAACGTTGACCTTCCAAGCATCTATGGACATAATCAGTTATTGTCCTCTGCATACCTGCCCAAAAATATCGACTGGTTATGCGTTGCAGGGTGCGTTTGGCACCACAATCTTAAATGATGAAGCGCCGGAGTAGAGCATCAAGAGACCACGAGATAAGTCTCGGTCTCGGTCTCGGTCTCGTACCAGACCGAGACTGTAATATCGACTTCAAGACCGAGAGCGAGGCTGCCTAGGTCTCGATCTCGGTCTCGGTCTGCGAAACCGAGACCGAGACCGATACTGCCAATCGAAACTCTCGAGAGTCTCGGTCTCGAAAAATTTCATTCGTTTGCAAGATATTAGGTATTATATAATCAGCAGGCGAGGGGTCCTTATAATAGTGCGTTGCGTATAGTTATTCTTAGTACGAAAAGACACTTTACTTTAAGTGCGTACTAGAGAAGTACTCTAGTACATACTTACCTGAGATTTTTTTATATAAAAACGAGATTTTGTTTGCTTACAAAGTAGTTTTATCACGAATGAAATCGACTCAAAGCGAGTAAGAACCAAAGACGAAGACAAGTGTAAAGTATTACTTTCCGCCCTTTATATTCATAAATAAGTTCTATGGATTCCTGATTGTGACTAGCATGCCAGTTAACAATATGATGATGAAATTTTTGTGTTTGCAAAAGTATTGTATTATTCCTATACAGAGTAATTTTTAAGGGTAATTTTTATGTTGGTTTAAATTACTTCATTCTACCACAAAATAAAGCTAAAAAAATAGGAATTTTTCCATTGGCAGTATGTGCACTTTTTCGACATGCATATTCGAATTCATAATATAAAACCTGATTTGAAATATTTCCATATTTTCAATGAAATTTTGTAGATGTGTCGATAGCTAAGACAGGACGCCTATTTTTTATAAAAAATATGTTTAGTAGCATCAGTGGCAACCTACGGGTAGATCTAATGCAGTTTTACATTAAACTAACCTGAACTAACCTGATTCTACATTGGAAATTGGAACCCTCAATAATTTCAAATTTTGATTTTAAGTAAACATTTATACACAAAAAAGGACATTTCTTTGAAAACTGTGCGTTATAACTTAATAATTCAGAAGAAAATTGAATATGCAATTCAAACATAATAAGATTTTTCGAGATACTACTTTTTTTTCGAGACCGAGACTCGAGTTGCTACTACAAGACCAAGACCGAGACCGAGACTCAATTATAAATTTGACACCGACGCAGAGAGTATGTAAGTCTCGGTCTCCGTTTCGTTCTTGTGAAGCTCTATAAGAAATAGTCCGATACTAAAAAATCAAGAAATAATATAAAAACTTGCAAAATAACAAAATAGAAAAATAAAAAAAATAAATAATATACAAAGTATACTAACCAGAACATTTAATAGCAGTAACAAGCAAAGAAGAAAATAAAATTTTACAAAATCAAAAAAAAATAGAACATATACTGGTATATATGGAAAAACTGTTAAATAAAGCAGTCTAGAAATTTCACAATTAGTATGAAATAAATTAGAAAAATATCTGGTAAATATTGTCAAGTAAGACAGGTAGTAAACCGATTCACACTGAAGAGAAAAACATAAAGGAAAATTAAGAAAAATATTAAATTTAGGAAAAGAAGAAAAGTAGGACACAGGGAGTATGGAAAGAAGTAGAGAATATAAAAGTAAAGAAAAAATCAGGACATTACAAATGCTGAATAGGTGCTTGAAAAACCGAAAGAGAGCCAATTAAATTTAAGAACATAAAAAAACGGCAATTGAGAGAAAAAGCAAATGAGCTAAAATTTAAAGAATAGCAGAAATTTATTCAAACAAAAAACAGTATAGTACGCTCAAAAACAAAGTAAGAAGTAATAGAAAAAATAGTAAATGATCTAAAATAGAAAGTAGTAAAAATTTTGCGAATGGAAGAATAGACGTAAACCAACTAGAGAGCAGCAATTGAGCCACAAAAAAGGGGAGCAATTGAGCCACAATTATAAAAAACAGAAAATATTACAGAATGTAATTGGGAAAAGGAAATGAGTTGAAATAATAAGAAAATATCAAAAGGAAAGTGGCTGAAAAATGATTCAAAACATTTCTTCAAATTATAGAAAACGTAAAATGACTATTAAAAAAATTGTAAATGAAGCAAATGTCTTATAAATATGGAAAATATCACGGATTAGAAACAATACAAATTAATCGTACAAAGAACAAAGCAGATCAAAAGCAGTGCGAGAATTAAAAGAAGTGGAGCTTGATGAATGAAATATAAAACAACAGATATGTAAACGGTGAAAAGATGTATGAAAAACCAAAAAAGGAAAAATTATAAGAACTTGGAAAAGAACAATATAGAGAAAAGGTAAATGCGTTAAAAATGCATAAGAAGGCTAAAAAGGAGTGTGAGGCAAAAAAGGATTTTAAACTAAATAAAAACGAAAAATGAGGCAAAATTAAAAAAGTTGCAATTCGTCAAAAGGTTCTTAATAGATGGTCCGATATTAAATCTTAAAAATCAGACCCCTTCAGAGGACGGTTTTTAGGCACTTATAACATCGAGTTTTTCGCCATTTTTTGGAAAAATTACTTTAAGAGTTAATTTCATTAAAATTGAGTTTGGTACGTTCTTAGTGAATTTCAGACGTGCCATTCCCATCAAAAACAGCAAAAAAAAATCTTAAATTTATTTGAACTTGACCAAGGGGGGGGGGAGGGCTAGAATGAATTTTTTCTCAATTTTCAAGTTTGACCGCCTGTAACTTTAGAACGAGTGCGCCGATGGGAGTGAATCCACCTGTTTTTTGCTCTTCTTGATGTCCTCTTTTACCTCCCGCCAATACAAGTCCCGTAGATGCAACATTTTCGGAGAGACGACCCTTCGGTGGGCGATTTTTGGGCACTTTTAAAATCGAGCTTTCGGTTAATTTAAAAAAAAAACTACTTTAAGGGTAAAGTTCATTCGAATTGAGTTTTTTACATTCTTCGGGAATTGCAGACGTGCCATTCTGATAAAAAATACCAAAAAAATGTCCCAACTTTTTTTTAAATTGCCAACCAAAGGAGGGCGGGGGGGTGTGTTACGACTTTTTTCTCAATTTTCAACTTGAACTCCCTGTAACTTTAGGACGAGTGGACCGTTTGGAATGTATCCACCTGTTTTTTTGCTCTTCTTGATATCCCCTTTCCTTCAACAGAAGTCCCGTAGGTCCAATATTTTCGGAGTTAGGCCCCTTCGGTGGCCGATTTTTAGGCACTTTTAAATCGAGTTTATGGCAATTTAAAAAAAAAAAACTACTTCAAGCGTTAATTTCATTGGAATTGAATTGGTTACATTCTTAGGGTATTGCAGACGAGCCTTCCTATCAAAAACAACAAAGAAAAATTTCCTAAATTTTCTTGAACTTGTCTAAGGGGGGGGGGGGGTAGTACGACTTTTTTCTCAATTTTCAAGTTTGACCGCCTGTAACTTTAAAACGAGTGCACCGATTAGAGTGAATCCAACTGTTTTTTGCTCTTCCTAATGTCCCCTTTCAACAGAAGTTCCCTCCCGCTAACAGAAATTTCGTAAGTGCAATATTTTCGGAGTTAGGCCCCTTCGGTGGCCGATTTTTAGGCACTTTTAAATCGAGTTTTTGGCCAATTTAAAAAAAAATACTTTAGAGGGTAATTTCATTCGAATTGAGTTTGTTACATTTTTAAGGAATTGCAGACGTGCCATTCTGATGAACAACAGTGAGGAAACATTTCCGATGTTTTCTTGAACTTGACCAAAGAGTGGGTATTACGACTTTTTCTCAATTTTCAACTTTGACTCCTTGTAACTTTAGAACGAGTGGACCGTTTGGAGTGAATCCACATGTTTTTGCTCTTCTCGATGTCGCCTTTCACATGTCGTCAACAGAAGGACCGTAGGTGCAACATTTTTGGAGTTAGGGCCCTTCGGTGGCCGATTTTTAGGCACTTTTAATTCGAGTTTTTAGCCAATTTAAAAAAAAAACTACTTCAAGAGTTAACTTCATTCGAATGGAGTTTGTTACGTTCTTAGGGAATTACAGACATACCATTCCGATCAAAAATAGCAAAAAAATCCCAGATTTTTTTAAATTGACACAAGGTAGGGTGTCGTTACGTGTTTTTTCTCAATTTTCAACTTTGACTCCCTGTAACTTTAGATCGAGTGCACCGATTGGAGTGAATCCAACTGTTGTCCCCTTTCACCTCCCCCCAACAAAAGTACCATAGGTGCAACATTTTCGGAGTTAGACTCTTTCGGTGGTTGATTTTTAGGCACTTTTAAAATCGAGTTTTTGGCCAATTTTAGAAAAAATTACTTTAATTGTTAATTACATGAGAATCGAGTTTGTTACTTTTCTAGTGAATTGCAGACGTGCCATTTCCATCAAATACAGCAAAAACATTTCTGAAATTTTTTTGAACTTGACCATAGGGGGGGGGCTATAACGACTTTTTTTTCAATTTTCAAGTTTGACCGCCTGTAACTTTAGAACAAGTGCACCGATGGGAGTGAATCCACCTGTTTTTTGCTCTTCTTGATGTCCTCTTTTACCTCCCACCAACAGAAGTCAACTGTGCGTTATAACTCAATAATTCAGAAGAAAATTGCATATGCAATTCAAACATAATAAGATTTTTTGAGATACTACCTTTTTTTCGAGACCGAGACCGAGACTCGAGTTGCTACTACGAGACCAAGACGGAGATTACGCGAGTCTCGTTGTCGGTCTCGATGCACAATACCGAGACATGCACCGAGACCGAGACCGAGACTCAATTATAAATTCGAGACCGAGACCGAGACCGAGAGTATGTAATGTAAGTAATATAATGTAAGTCTCGGTCTCGTGAAGCTCTACGCCGGAGCATGAATACGGTTGTATGAAAGACGAACATTTTTTGAGGTTTTGTGGTGGTGGCTTTTCGGCAATGGAGGCAATCTTGCTGAGATTTGGAGCTAAACCTTTGTGTGTCCGAGGTATTCAAAGGAGCAACAGAAATTACACTTCACACGGTTCAGTTGAAGCTTGTACAAACGGAATCGATCAAAGATTGTGCAATGTGAAAGGTGGGCTTCAAATGAGTCTGACAAAATAAATAGATCAAGATATGCAAGTATATTAAGAGCTTGTAGACCTGCTCGGAAACAATCCATCAATCCTTGGAAAGTTGAGGGTGCGTATCGCAACCCAAATGACAACTTATTCCCATCTGTGACCTTGACGGCTATCTAGTGGTATCTAGATTTCAGATCCAAAGTGGACAATAAATTGTGTTTGTTGAGCAGCATGGAGTATGTCATCCATATGGGGAAGTGGATATCTATCTGGTCTGGTTTTGGAGTTTAGTTTACAGTAATCGACAGTGAGTCGGACACCGCCATTTTTCTTTGTACTACAGAAGCACTACAGGAGCCGCATAAGGGCTTTCGCATTCTTCAATAAAGCCATCTGTCAGTAACTTGTCCAATTCCATTTTGAGTTGGCCCTTCTTGGGGTAGAGAGCCGATATGGAAGTACCGCAACTGGTTCATCATCCAACAATTGTATGTGATGTTCAGCAAAAGGAATTGGCTCAGCACTCTTTCCAAAGGATTGTTTTGAAGGAGTAGTTCGTTGAGTTTGTCCCTTTGATGAGGATTGAGGTTGTGGGCTTCATTTCTCTTAGTACATTGTCACTCTGTTGATTGATAAATTTGTGGTTGAAAAATGTAATGCACTAAATTAAATTTTGTTTAATGGAATATTGTAAGTTTGGTATACTATAAGTTTCTGGAACAGCCCTTAAAAAATTTTTATATTTTGGAATAAAATATACTTGATTATATTCTGCAACTTTTGAATTTAATTCACCCTAAAGGAAGAACCTCTAGGAAGGTGGCTGAAATACACCCAATAACTCTGCAGTATATCTCCACTCGCTGTGTGTCCTTATAGTTATGGGACACCCTGTAAATTTAAACACCTATAAAAGCTTTTCAATAAATTTGTCGGAAAAGTAGGCATTGGAAATTTGACAGATTGCCCCCCGTATAATATTTGAACTGTGTCAGTTTTATTGGTTATATCATTGTATTTAAATCTAATAGTAGGTCAATGGCACTTATGATGGTGTTCAGTAGATGTCACTGGAGCCTAGTGACATCATTATTTTAGACAAATATTTCAAGGCCGTTAAATTTCCGGCGTTGTTGCAATTGTAATTTACGTAATACTGAGTTCACGTCAGCTAGATAAAGATCTCCGAAATGCTCCTTGCTCTCTTGCCTGCAGTCATATTTGTCATGGTATGTCACATTTTGTTTTTTATTTACAATTCATAATTTCTACAATTTTATGGATATTGGAGCAAAAAAAGCTCGATATTTGGTCTAATTAATGAAGCAGCCGATAAATAACTCAATAAGTACCAAAATGCCTTCGCCTGCTGCCGTTACTTAAAACAGTGTGAACAGAGAAGTAAGTGAATCTAATAGCGCGAAAACCCAGGGAATCTTATGGATATTGGAGCAAAAAAACTGGATATTTTGGCTAGTTAATGAGGCAGCCCATAAATAACTAAAAAAGCTGCTGCCGTTACTTAGAACAATGGTGAACAGTGAACTGAGTGAACCTGAATGGCGCAGAAACCAAATTAATCATATGTGACTAGTTTCAGGATGTCCCTTAATTCTTACAAAGCAGGGAGTTTATTACAAGCAAATCAACACAAAATTAAGATATTATAATGTTAAAGACTAGTAAGACAAATCCTTGTAATTCCATTTATTATAGGCTAAATTCATGATAGTATAAAACAAAAGCAATCACTGATTTTCCAGATGGTTTCACCTGTACCTATATGATACTAAGGAACTAGACCTATGGGGGTTTGGAGGATCAGTGCACAACCATTATTTATATTAGCGTTAGGGTGGTAGGTACTCTTAAGATTGACCTTACAACTACAGTGTCACACATACTTTCAAGCTAAACACCAATAACTTTCTGTTATTTATCAAAACCCAGAATACAAGATGTAACACTGCAGCAAAGTCTTTCATACAGGAATTTCCATGATTGAAGCAAAAAGAGAGACTTTTGAGAGGAATAAAATTGGGCAAGCTATATATCTGTATTATGTGTATTATTAATAATTCATACTGTATTATGGATATTATTAGGATTATTTTATTATATTTACTAACATGATATTATTAACAAGAGTATTAAATAATTCTACCAATATTGTAACTTTTTTTAATGTTCTTTTTAGAAAATCAACACTTTTTCTTTATTTAAAACTTAACGTATTATAAAACTAATGCATTTTAACCATTAGTAACCTACCTAATATTATAATTTTACCTATAAAAACACTTTGAATATAAAATGGAGATATTGAGTTCACAGAGTTCATAAATTTGAAAAGAGTTTGTTTTTGTACAGGTTGTAACAAATTCAGGGGTGATCTGGACAGTGACCGTTGTACTTTAGGAAACTCTAAGAGATACAGGGTCCTCTTTATTACATGATACATATACAAGGTGTACCTGGGTGACAATCTTTCGGGAGCCTACAGGGCTCTCCAGCATTCCATATGACACACGCTTCGTACTACTATAGTTATTAGACAAAGGTAGTACCTTCCTTCAGGTGGTTCGCACTTGGACTTGCATGCCCTGTGATCTGAGCAATGACGGGGTGCATATCCAGAATCCATATTATACACACGTTGTTGTGAGACTTAAGCCCAGTGCAGACGATGCAATTTATCGCGGGGATTTCATCCCTGCGACAAAAGTTGCAGGGATTTTTTCATTCAGACGGTGCATTTTAGTTGCTGCAATTACTTGCATAGCAATAGAAATTGTTCTATTTTCCATGCGATTTGTCGCGGGGATTTGGTTACGTTTCTAGTGCCTTTCCAGCGAAAACTTAAAATTTTAGGTTGAACAAAAAAGTGTGGTTAAGTGAACACTCTGAATCATCAGCTTTTTCAAACTCCTCATTAATTAATTGAAAGGCCCCCCCAAAATCTCTTTTTAACACCCAGGGCCTCACCCATCAACTTTTAGGCATAGAGATAGTTTACAAAAATAATAAGGCAGAATAGATTTTTTTTGATAAGTTGGTAGCAGTCTAGTAAAGTTTCTAAAAAATTGCATAAAAAAAGTTGCACTGTCTGAACGGAAATGCAAGAAAACTCGGGGATTAAAATTGCTGCAACTTTGCCCCCGCGATAAGTTGCATCGTCTGCACTGGGCTATATACTGATATAGCTCCTGTACCAAGGAGTGTATCACATTCATACTATCAAAGATTTTAGGCAAGGGTAGTACCTTCCTCCAGTTGGTTCGCACTTGGACTTGCATGCCCTGTGAGCTGAGCAATGACGGTGCATATCCAGCATCCCATATTGCACACGTAGTGCTAAGATTACTTACTGACACTGATAGCTCCGGTACCAAGGGGTGCATCGCATTCGTACTACTATACAATCACAATATTCACATTCCATTGAAGTCCTTCAGGCTGGGCTCTGAAGCCTGGGTTCCCTGGCTGCCCCATTGTAACTACGGCTCTGGGTATAGGATAACTTAAATGGATGCGGCGACAGTACGTAATAAAGGTCATCCTTTCTCATTTTTCTTTGTGGCCGGCATTTGCCAAAAAAAGAAAGTAAAATAACATAATATCACAAATACTTATACCTACACTACATAACCAAGCTTTAATAAATAATAATGACAGACGAATTGGCATATCTTTTTCTCTACGTCTGCAAAATTACTAGTTTTTATAATGACTTTATATTTATAGAATATATCCATCCTTGTTCACCCAATGCAGTAGAGAAGTAGAAATTTTGTTTTTAATTGTGTAGAGTATACAGCTGTGGTTATTTTTACTTTTGCCGTGACATTTCCACCGTTGCCAAGTTTATGGTCCCCCCATCAAGTTGACAAGATTGACAGCGTCCCCCATGGCCCTCCGGCAGAGAGGGACCGAACTATCCATTCATTGATTTACTTGTGATTCATATACAATGGTTATATTGACATAATATAAATGTTATAAAATGCTGGCATTACAATAGTATATTATAAACCAAGGTTGTGAAGTACATTATTATGACCCGAACGTCAAGTTTAATTTATATAAATATTAAAAGATCTAAGACGTGAGGGTCATAAGTCATGAGCACTCTCACAAAACGTTAACATTTCTTTACTGTAGAAATTTACAAAAAGGGAGGGACATACTCATGCTATCAAACAAGGTGCACATAAAATGCATTCATACCGCCGTCAAAATTTGACCAGGAACAGTGTTTATCTGCACTTCGGACATGGTCGGTATAACCCTCTGCCTCAGAACACTAGGCTTCTTTCCAAGAGGTAGCTCGGTAGAGAAATTAAAACCGTTCTTCTTGAATGTGCTAGCTACTGAGTGATTTTGAGAAAATTTATAAGCTGATTAAAACTTTTTTTAATATAATGAGAGTAACGTCGAGAAAATTAATTTGATTTACTCAAAGTCAAACTGGCAGATATTAAAGTAAAACTACATTAACCCATCATAATAACTTGTAGGGAAGTTGTTATTGGCATTTACCTTCACCTGCTTTTAATTTACTGGTTAAGATCTTGAAAATCACATTTTTGGCAAATCAGTTTATGGATAACTAGTATGTCGCGTTTTTGGCGGAATTTTTGGCGGAATTACCATTGACATAGTTCAAAAATTATATAGGGGTCATTCAAATAATAGCCTTTGGAAAAAACTTTATGGAACGCTTTATAATTTTGTAGTTATTTTTGCTAAATAAACTGTTCCATAATTTGAGCCTCCCGTAAATATGTGGACTTTCTTCAATGGGTAAAAGTGTTGGTTTTGTATGAAAGAAATGGGTAATCTTATCATAATAGCACATTGGACAGTTGCTTTATCACCTCAGTCATCACGCAAAAAGGTATTTATTGGACTAGAAAATATTCTTTAATATCAATTTTACATCAGTGTCCTTTGCCACTGACACTAATGGGGCCTGCAGGTGGTAGCCAATAGATACCGCTGCGCCTTTTCAGTTCGAGCCCCATTGCCTTTGACACGTTAATAATGTTTAATTGCTCCAGTCCGAACCGGGGGAATCTGTTTGTTGCGGTGATGGTCAATACTTCGGTGCGATAAGATTCTCACAAAACTTTACAACAGGTAAAGACCTATTCTCCTTTTTTACGAGATCCCGACGGATAATAGGGGCCGGTGACGTGTTGTTTGACAAGTACTTACGCTGTCCACACCTCGTTGAATGGATGTCAGCGGCGGTTCCCAATTGGGCCGGACAGGTCGACAAAAGCACCCGAATAAACATTCCTTCGGTCGACCCACTTGAAAGGTAATACTTTTAATCCAGTAAACAGTCAAAACACCGGGCCTATCAAAAGGGATAAAAGGGATTATTTATTTAATAGGATTTTGTATTGAACGGAATGGTAGCAGTTTCTTTTATTAAAAATAAGGGAGAGCGTTCTGAACCACCTCTAGTAGATCTCAAGTCTATGTTAGGCAGTTATTTGGATTTTAATCCAAATTGTTTTTCTCATCTTATAATTTTGAAAGTTGCTGCAAGTTTATCGTTAATAAGTGCCAAAACAGGTCAGCTAAAAAAGAAAATTAACATTTAGCCTGAAGCATAGATCTTCTTCTCCATCTACTCGTTTGTCGTCGGGAACCGGCAGTCACTAGTCTATAATTATTTTGATATTACCTTGAGGTTGAAAAGTTTTCTAGATGACAAAATTGAAGCTTCAATTGTTGCGCAGAAAATGCCGACGTTTCGAAGTCTATTCTATATCTTTTTCTAGGCTACTTTACTAAAATAGTTAAACTTACTTTGTTGTTATATAAAAAAAGTGAAACAATCTACCAAAGCAATTCATTTTTGTCCTTCTCTCTATAACTTTTTTCAACGGTGTCAACCTAAAAATAGGGCCAAAACTGCTCTATGATATAAATTTCTTTATTCATCATTAAATAGAATGGATATGTACCAAAACGTCAAACTTTTCTTTAAAACAAAAATAGCACTAAGGTTTAAAAAAAAACGATTTGTTATTTTCTATTATTTTTTATTAAAAATAATTTAATTCTAGTAATTTGTGGTAGTTGCATTGATCCTAAAACTGTTACAAATGATCTTTGAATTTAAAACGGTTACCTCAGCAACTAACCACAGCTAGAAGCCCAAAACACTTTCACTAACTTTTACTTCATGCAACTGTTTTTTCCAAAATTTTTTATTGGAACGAGTACAAAGTAGATAACAGTTGTCACGCAGGAACTTCGTCAAAAAACTAACTCTTATTTAGCTAATTTTTTTTTTGGGTGGACCGTTTTTTGCTTTCAAGCCATCATCAGCGCCTAAATCCGTAAAACTTAAAACAAACATGCGTCCATTTTAAAAGTTCTCTAACTCTAGCCAGCGAGTATATCGTACCCGGAATGACAAGCTCGGGTCATGTTAATGATAGTTAAAAAAAACCAAATTTAGTTGAAGTAGATAGTTAAAACATCTGAGGATATTTAACAGGATCTACCGATTTAAAATAGGACCTCTAAGTCTAGTGGCACGAGTTTATAATCCACGTAATGTTGTAAGTACTCTCTTTGTTTTGAAAATTTCAATAGTGACACATTTTAAGCGCTGGTGATAGCTTGAGAGCCGAAACCGGTTCTCCAAAAAGGATTTTTTAATAAAAACTTGCAGTATACGTCTCGTTTTTCGCATGCAATACCCCATGTTCATTAGAACATGGGGCATAAATCTTAGAAGGCTAGGAATTTTTAACAGAAAAGGATGACACTTTAAACCCACTCATACAATACAACAAGACTTGAACTTAAGAATCGCAGAGATTCCCTATCGGCACCCGGAGTTTACCGAGTTCCATACAGCTGGAGGCTAGGTATAAAGCTGGAGGCTCGGCAAATTGTCAACACGAGGATTACGGAGCATAAGGGGAGTTGCAGGCTGGGATAAACACAACATTCAGCAGTAGCAGATCAAGCTCTCTCCAAAGGTCACGACTTTCCTTTTCAACGAGGTGGATATCTTGTATCAATCGCAGCGTTTCTATCCGCGACTAGCGAGAGAGGCCATTGAGATCTTTAAACACAACCACAATTTCAACAGGAAGGAGGAAACTACGTTTCTAAATGCAGACTTGAAGCGAGTTCTACGACGTACTTCAAGTGCGCCAAAACCCCGCGCCACCACTACCCCGGCTCCCACCCCAGTCCATCCACTGCAGCGCCACTGCGCTATAAATATCACGGAACTCACCACAGTCGAATCAGTCAACATCGGGAAGCAAAGAAGATCACTTCGCACATCGCCTTTGATAATGTCTGCCGCAGCTGTAGATGAAACACAGGAAGAAATTCCATTGGGCCACGGCTCCAAAGTCCGGAAAACACTTTAGATAAAGGGACATTTGCACCTAGTACACATTTTTTGAACTCTATTAAGACCTCTATATAAATATGAAAGCGTTAGCAGTTTCGGTTTAAGTTATGAATTACCCATTCACTTATTTTTGTCATCTAGTTACCTAAAAAACCATATTTTTTATTATACCTTTATTATTTTTTATACCCATCTCCTTTTAGCATATGTGGGGAAGACACAATAAAAATGTCAAAGTCAAATTTCCAACGCCTACTTGATGACAATAATAAGTGCATGGCTTATAGATGTAATTAGTTCTGTTCTAGATAAGCACTTTTGAGGACGCTATATCAAGAAACGATGTAAAACTGAGTAAAAAATATAAACTAATATGTTACATGGCCCACACAAAACATGGAAGATGTATAAATAAATAAAAATTAAAGAAAAGCATAAGAAAAAAAATGTTAAAGATTTGAAATGAAAGCTGAGGCATAAGGAGCGATGAATAAAGAGTAAAATATGAAGCGATCTGCATGAGCTATACTGACTGATGAAGTAATTGCAACAAAATAAAATAAAACGTCTATTAACAACAGAGAAACACAATAAACCGAGATGAACTAACATAATTGTGCCCATCGAGAATAATTTGACGTTGAGAGACAAAAGAGGAGTTTAAGTACAGAGTAAACTTGAAAAATAAAAAATAAAATTATGAATGAAAGAAAAAAGAGAACTGACAATGACATACTGCAAGATATATACAAGTAGAGAATAAATAAAAATAAGAGAGGAGCAGGAGCCAGAAGAGAAAATTGAAAGGTATGAAATGTATACTTAAGCATAAACATAAGGCCCGACGAATAAACAGTAAAAAATGAAGTCACCCCTATGAGCAATCGCTATTAAAAAATAAGAGAAGGTAAAGCAACAAATAAAACATCTATCCATAGAGAAGCTCAATAAAATGAGAGACTAACATGAAAATATTACATACAAAATAATTATTTATTTGACATTTAAAATTGAGTTGAAAGAAAAATGGGAAATAAGATTTTGAATGAAAGATCAACTGAGGAAACTGCAAAAAACAGCGAAATATCTTCAAGTAGAGAATAAATAAAAATCTATAAATATAATAAGAGAGCAAAAGAAAGAAGAGAAAATCGAAATCAATTGATCAATAAACAATACAAAATGAAGGATCCATATGACCAATATTGATAAAGAAATAAGGATAACAAAAAACATCTATTAACGAGAGACACAATATAAAAAAGGTAAACTGAGATAGACTAACAGAAATGTGCGCACAAAAAAAATTATGCCAAATTTGACATTGAGTTGAAGAAAAAGCAGGAAGAAAGTTTAACTAGCGGTTTAAAAAATGAAAAATAAAATTTTGAATAAAAGAAAAAAAGTGCAAATTGAACAGAAAACAGAAAGCTATGTAGAAGCAGAAACTAAATAAAAATAAGACAAAAGCAGAAGAAAAAATGAAAAAAAAACTGAATTGCAAACTTAAGCATAAGGACGACGAATAAACAGTAAAATATGAAGCGATTCATATGAGCAATACTGATTAAAAAATAGGGGAAATTAAAGCAAAAAATAATACATCTACTAACAAAAAAAGGAACACAAAAAAAATGAGACAGATTAACAATTTGCTTCGAGAATAATCATTTATTTGAAATTCGAAATTGAGTTGAAACAAAGACGGGAAGAGAAGGGGGTCTATCTACTTAGTGGGAAAATAGGAAATAAAATTTTGAATGAAAGACAAAATAGGGAGACTTAAAAAAAAATGAGAGTAGAGAGTAGAAACAACAAGAGGAAATTGAAAGGTACGAAATGGAAACTTAAGCATATAGACCCATCAATAAACAATGCAATTTGAAGCGATCGACGAAGTAAGGACAACAAAAAACATTTATTAGTGACAGATAAACTATAGGCTGAACTCTGTTTATTGTCTTTTATTGAAAGAATAAAGGGGACCACATACCAAAAAAATTGCATTGAGAATAATTATTTATTTTAAATTTAAAATTGGTCTGAAAGAAAGACGAGAAGAGAAGCGATCCATCTACTTAGTAGGAAAATAGGGAATAAAATTTTTAAATTTTGAACGAAAGGCAAAATAAGAAAACTGCAAAAAAAAACAGCAAAATATCTTCAAATTAAAAATGTGTGGCGAAACTTCATCCACCGACTCACAGGTGGCAGCGCCCAAAATTCACCCATCGACTCACAGGTGGCAGCATCAGTCAAGATTCTTTATCACATCACACCACCTTTCCTGCGCCGAATTTATCTTCAAACACAAGTTCCAACTAGAAACTCTCACCTCGGCGTATAAGGCAGGAGTCTACCACGCCTTATTGACGAGTTCAAGGTAGACCCTGCGAAGAAAGCGCCAACACTACATAAATAGGCTACAACGAACTCAGATCGACCCAGTGGTGTTTCCCTGATTATTTCACTCATCCGTATAATTGCTATGGAGCAAAACAGGTATTAATAAGCGGCAATTCGATAATTTTCTAAAAAATTACAGCGGTAATTTCACGTTGTCGTGGAATTAACCATAAAACCTTAATCAATGTCGTTGTCTGAATGACTTAGTTAAGGTGACGTCCGAGTATGCTAACACTACTTATTTATTTCTTAATAGTATTTTTGATTCGAGAAATAATCTCACTAAATATCGCTCGAACTTTAAAATTAACAGATATTTTTCAATCTGGCATGTTTTCCTTGCAAATTTCAAAATCTTTTCTGGGAATACATTTCCCATCTATGGCACGTCATTAATCGACTCTATAATTGAATAAGAATAAAAGGAAAGTAAGAAAGAAAGAAGAGGAAATTAAAAATTTGAATGACACTTAACTTAAGGACCGATGAATAAACCAGGGAAATATGAAGGGAATCATTTGAGAAATACTGATGAAGAAGTGAAGGATGTAAAACAAAAAATAAAACATTTATTAACAACAGAGAAATAATAAAAAGGGGCAGATGAACAAAAAAAATTGCATTGAGAATAATTATTTATTTGATATTTAAAATTGGGCAGAAAGAAATATAGGAAGAGAAGGAATCTATCTACTGAATAGGAAAGTAAAAAGTAAAATTGAATAAAGATAATGAGGGAAAAATTAGTAAATAGCGAAATTAAGAGGAGAGTAAAAAAAAGAAGAGGAAATTGAAAGATATGAAACGAAAACTTGAGCATAAGAAGTGATGAATAAATAGTGAAAGATGAAGCAGTTCGTTTGAGAAATACTTATGAAGAAATAAGGGATGTAAAACAAAAAATTAAACATTAATAACAGAAAAAAAAACTGAGATGGCAAAAGTGTGCACATTACGGCGAATATCGAATTTAAATTTTTCAATAATTCGATTGAAGGAAAGATATAAAAAGAAGGGATATAACTACTGGCTTGAAAAATGAGAAGTAAAGTTTTGAATGAAAAAGAAATTAGGCAATACAAAAAACAGATTGATATCTGCATGTAGGAATAAATTAAAAATAAGAGAAGGCAGAGTGATGAAAAAGAAATTAAAACGTATAAAATGAAAACTAAAGCATATGTTACCGATGAATAAACAATTAAATGTGAAGAAATTAATGATAGTTAACAAAAATAAATAACAAATATGCGCCCATAAAGAATAATTATATACTGAACCAAGTAACAGGTCGAATATTTTATACCATAAAAATTAATGTCTATTCCCCCTGTCTGTGGGAAGCGACAACTTGCTTGGTTTCACTTCACAAATCATATATCTCGCTTTCCCTAGTGGAAGCACCTGCCGTCGTCCAATGGCGCCACTTGCATATATGCACAGTGCCGTGAGCAATAGAGGAAACCGAGTTGTACTCGAACTCATATTTCTATCAGGTTTAGGTATAACATAGTGATAAGCTCCAATAAGACCGAAACCGGTCTATGGTTCTTCTGTCTGATAAAGAAATGAGTTTGATACTCTGCTGAACGTCGTCCCCAGACAGTATAGGTGCGAATCTCGGCCATCTCTCTGTGGGAAGCGACAACTTCGGCAGAAAACTGGCTTGCTTTCAGTTCACATACATCTCCCATGTCCTAGCGGAAGCACCTGCCGTCGTCCGATGGCGCCACTTGCATATATGCACAATGCCTTGAGCAATAGAGGATACCAAGTTATACTCAAACTCGTATTTCTATCACCAGTTTTGTGCGGGCATCGGTGGCGAACGGTCGAGTTGGCAATTCGGTCAGTCGGTAGTTGGTGTCGTGCGAATCGTGTGCGTTCGGAAGTGTTCGGGTGGGACAGGCTGAAGTGCTTGCGCTGAAGCTTGAGAAGTGCGGGACGGTATCGATCGGGTAGTTCGGCAGTGACGAGGCGGAGTGCTTAGCGCGAAGCCTCTCGAATCGAAAAATGGAGGCGTCTATCTCGATGGAGGTTTTCTTAAAAACCATGGCGGATAAGGATGCGTTGATTCGCACCCTTACCGACACGGTAGAAAAGCTCCGTGCTGAGTTGGCCGCTTTTCGGGCGGAAGTGCGCGACAGCCGCGAGCTGAACACAAATGCCGCGAAAATCGCGGACATAAGTGCGGGCGGCGGCAAAAAGTGCTCGGTAGTGCCGAGTGTAGTGGACAAACCAGGTAAGTCTGGGATTATTAATGGTGGTGGTACTGGTGGTAGTAGCGCAAAAAGCGGAAAGCCGGCAGGCTACTCTGGCGCGGTGAAAAAGCCTGCGCCAGCGAAACCTGCGGAGGCAAAAAAGATGGCGGTAGCGGCAGGTGGCAAGAGGAAGGCCACCGAACTATCCGCGGAGACGGGGCCGAGTGGCGAAAAGCCAAAAAGGCGGACCGTACTCGACCCTGTCACTGGGATGGAGGTGGACGATCCTCTACCGCAGGAGACCAAGCCTAGGTCCTTTGCAGATGCCGCAAAGGCCCAGAGGATTCCTCCTGTGGTCGTAGAAGGCCGACAAAAGTGGGCTGAGCTAACAGCTCAGCTCAAAGTTGCCGGCGCTAACATAAAGAAGGCCACCCTCACTAGAGAGGGCTTCAGGTTGGCGCCTAACACTGTAGAGGACTACCGCAAGGTGGTTCGCGTGCTGGCCTCCGTAGAGCGTAGGTTTCACACCTACACTCTGCCGGAGGACAGGTGCACCTACGCAGTGATTAGAGGTCTACCTGAGGATGTGGACCTAAAAGCGGTGGAGGCGGAGCTCCTCGAAAAGAATGTCGCGGCAGACCTGTTCCGTATGAGTAGCAGGAAAACCAAGCAGCAGTTAGCCCTAGTTTTGGCAAAAAGCTCAGATAACCTTATTTTTAAGGTTGATAATCTGCTTGGTCTCTCTGTGAAAGTGGAGGTACAGAAAAAGAAGAAGTTGCCGACCCAATGCTACCGCTGTCAGCGGTACGGTCACGGGCAATCGCAGTGCCACCACGAAGAGCGCTGTGTCAAGTGCGCGGGTTCCCACGCGGGCCGCGAGTGCACGCTCGCGAAACCCGCGGACGGGACACGCAATGCAAAGTGCGTTCTTTGTGGGGCAGAAGGCCACCCAGCCAACTGGCTGGGATGCCCCAAGGCCCCAAAAGGCGCGCAAGCGAGGTCCAAAACTCCCCAGCAGGGAAAGAAGGCGGAGGGTAAGGCGCCGGGCCAAAAGCCGGGCGCAAACCCGACTGCCAAAAAGGGCAAAAGCCCCAAGAAGGACGATGGCCTCATCAAGGCCATCGAAACCAAGCTAAAGAACTGCTTGGGAGGATGGATTCGCGAGGCACTTCGCTCAAGTGATGGATGCTAGACACCACGAGTCCTTCACCATTATGTCCTGGAACGTCAACGGGCTGCGGGCCAGGAAGTACGAGGTGGAGCTCCTCTTGGCGGAAAGGGAGCCGGAAATTCTGGCTCTACAAGAAACCAAGATTGGTAGCCACATTCGTGTAAACTTCCGAGGGTACCGCACGTACCGTTACGACAAAAGAAACCCCAATAATGGCGGGGTGGCCATTCTGGTGAGAGACGACATCGTACACCATTGCCTGGGGGTCCAGGACACGGAAATTGATGCAATCTCCGTCGTCGTGGGCACCAGCCTTGGTCAGATGAGGGTCACGTCGGCGTACAAGCCTCCGCAGGACAAGCTGCAGCAGGAAGATCTCGACATTCTCCTGGGTGGCCAACAAGCACTAGTGCTGGTTGGCGACTTCAATTGCAAGCACCGCTCGTGGAACTCTGCCATTGATAACAGGCAAGGTGTTAGGTTATTGGAAATGACGACCGCTGCCAGGGCAGTGGTAATGGGGCCCGCGGAACCGACATGCCTACCCAACGGAGGCGGGAGACCGGACGTACTTGACATCGCGGTGTTGAGGAACGTCCGCTTCTGGCCGGAGTTGGTGACGGTGAATGAAGGTACCTCGGATCACAATCCAATAAAACTGACCCTTGAATCGAATGCCGAAATCAAAACGACTCGCTCTAGGCACACTAATTGGGAACGGTTTCAAGAGCATTTTAACGCACTTGCGACCGTCCCAATTATTGCTGATGTGGCCCAACTGGAGGGTGCCGTGCAAACGTTCGAGGAGGACGTGCTGCAGGCTCTAAGGTTATCCACAATTGAACGCGAGGTGCAAAAACCACGCGGTCAATATGGAGAAACCCCCGAACATATACGGGTGCTCGTTCAGGAACAGAGACGGCTGCGTAGATTGTACCGCAACGGCCCCTCAGAGGACAATCGCAGGTTGCTTAACGAAAGCAGCCAGCGATTGAAAACAGCCTTGCGGGAACACCGCGGCCGATGCTGGGAAGATAAGCTGAGCGAGCTGGAGCCGGGCTCGTCTGGCCTCTGGCGGTTGCAGAAAAGCCTCAGGCGAGACACAAACGCCATACCACCGCTACACAGCGTAAACGGTGTGGCGTACAGCGATGAGGACAAGGCAGAAGCATTTGGCCAAACACTCGAAAGAGAGTGTAGGCTAAATGATCACCCTGACGATGATGATCGTCACATTCTAGCGGTTGAGAGGACCGTTAGGCACCTGAGGGGCGAGGACCCCAGGGGTCAGCAGGACCCGATGGACCCGGTTAGCCCCGGCGAAGTCAGGGATGTCCTGAGGACCCTTGTGGAACGAAAGGCTCCGGGGCAGGACGGCATCTCCAACAAGGTGCTGAAAAACCTGCCTAGGAAGGGTGCAGCCTGTCTTTGCGCCGTGGCAAACGCGACGCTGAGGCTTCGGCACTTTCCATCGAGGTGGAAACAGGGAGTGGTGATAATGCTGAACAAGCGGGGCAAGAATAAGGCATATCCGCAGAACTACCGGCCCATCACATTGCTGTGTGGGGCTGGTAAGGTCGTGGAACGTATTATTCTGAGGAGACTCCAAGACGAGTGTACACGCCTAAACGTCGTGCCCGTCGAACAGTACGGTTTTCGGGGACTGCATTCGGCAGAATTGCAGGTCCTGAGGACCGTAGAGAGCATCGCTGAAGGCAGGAACTCCAGACTAACCTCTGGGTTGGTCCTGCTGGATGTGGAGCGAGCGTTCGATAGGGTCTGGCGAGAGGGCCTGATCTACAAGCTGAGTGACTTAGGTTTGTCGGCAAACATTTGCCAACTTATCGACAGTTACCTCACAGATCGGACAGTCGTTGTAAGGGTCGGAACCTCCCTGTCGGCGCCCAGAGCGCTAGAGGCAGGTGTCCCCCAAGGGTCGGTATTGTCGCCGCACCTGTACACGCTGTACACAAGCGATATTCCTAGAACACCAAGGACTACGCTCGCGCTCTACGCCGACGACACGGCTCTTTTATCCAAACACCGGAGAAAAGATGTCGTGCGGCGGAATCTGCAACATGCGTTAGACGACCTCCAGGAGTGGCTGGTACGTTGGAGGATTAAAATTAATCCAACCAAATGCCAGGCAATCCTGATAGGTAGACGTCGCGATGCCATCCCTGATCAACTTGTGATCGATGGAATCGAAGTGCCGTGGCAAGGCTCAGCCGTTTATCTGGGGGTAACCTTGGATAAAGGGCTGACCTGGGGCCCCCATGTCAGGGTCGCCGCTGCTAAGGCTAGGGGGGCTATGGCCTCACTATACCCCCTGCTCAACCGAAGAAGCCATCTGCCCGTGAGAGGAAAACTCCTGCTGCTGAAAGCCATCATGCGACCGATCCTAACATATGGATCGGCCTCATGGGGGAGCGCGGCGGAGGCCCACCTCTCAAGGATAGAAGCTGTTGAAAACATTCACCTCCGTATGGCGGTGAATGCTCCATTGTACATTGGTAACGAAGAAATTCGTGCTAATCTGCAATGGCAAACAGTGCGCGACTTCATGAGAGTCAAAGCCGAGAAGACATTCCGGCGAGCTGAAGCACATCCAGACGACCTGCTGCGGGCTTTGGTCGATTACGAGCCGGATCCCGCATCAGGGCAACCCTGGAAGCGGCCACGGCACCAACTGTAATATCAAACTGCAGAGTGGAGCGACAGCAGAGACGCAAAAACCGCCCGAGAAGAAGGGCCACATCTTCCGCAAGATATGTCAAGCCAAACCAGCCAAGCTGGAGAGGCTATGAGATATGAAAACAGGAAAGAGCGCAAACCAGAGAAGTCTGCCGGCAGCAGATCGGGGATTTATAGGCAATCGGCCCGGAATCCCCAAGCGTAAAAAACATGGGGTTTTTTAGTGGGTAAGAATCCCACACTACCGGACAACGTCGTGCGGTAGTTGTCCGGTGTCTTTAGAAGATTTTTTAATGCCCCGGGGTCGCTCCCCCCGAAAAAAAAAAAAAAAAAAAAAAAAAAAATTTCTATCAGGTTTGAGGTATACCATACTGATGAGCTCCAATAAGGGCGAAACCGGTCTATGGTTCTTCTGTCTGATAAAGAAATGAGTTTGATACTCTGCTGAACATCGTCCCCAGACAGTATAGGTGCGAATCTCGGCCATCTCTCTGTGGGAAGCGACAACTTCGGCAGAAATCTGGCTTGGTTTCATTTCACATAAAAATTAATGGGGAGCCATAAAAAGCAAATTGAAAGAAATGAAATGATTACTTAAAGATAAGGACCAGTAAAGAACCAATAAAATAAGTACGCTACGTATAAGCAATACTGATTAAGAAATAAGAAAACAGTAAAGCAAAAAACAAAACATTATAATGACTAAACGCGACCGAAAGTAAAAAACTTGCACCTGGAGAAGAATTTAAAAAATTAGTAATTATTATATTATTTATTCAGTTATAACAACAATATTTTTGACAAGACAACAAAAGTTGAAAGAATTTTATTTTCCATGAAGTATGTTAGTGATCGGAATTTTTAGCTTTTTCGCAGAAAACTCTAGTTTAAAATATGCAGAAAGCGTCCTCATATTGCGCTTTGTGTCCTATCAATAATTAGAAAGGGTTGGATCTCAGGTGTAGGACAAATAGCCACTTCACTTTCTCGAAATCTCCAACGTTTCGACCTTTATTTTTAGGTCTTCCTCAAGGCTCTTTCAGTCAGTGAAGAACGTCGCCAAAGCATATACAGACCGTCATGGCAGTACATTGCTTAGTGATATATAAAGCCAACAAAAAAAGTTTTTTTTTCGTTGGCCCGTCTGTATTTTAACAATCTTGGTTTTATGTACTGCCATGACGGTCTGTATATGCTTTGGTGACGTTCTTCACTGACTGAAAAAGCCCTGAGGAAGACCTAAAAATAAAGGTCCAAACGTTGGCGATTTCGAGAAAGTGAAGTGGTTATTTGTCCTACACCTGCGATCCAACACCTTTCCCATATGCAGATAGGCAATATTTAATAATTCGAAATTGAAAACTTATCTGCTTTCAATATTTCCAAAACTATTGCAGCTGTTAAGAAGGAAACAAACAGAAACAACTACTCCGAGGGCTAATACCCCTACCGCCATTGAATTACACTGTTTGTTTCAAAGCTCATTTTATAAAGCAAACAAAAATATATTAAAATTGATTAATAAATTAATAAAAAATTACTGCTAAAAAGCCAAAAAAAATAATATGAAGTTTTTTGTAAAGAATATACAACTAGAGTTTTAGTTAAGTTATTCGAAAATTGCACATGTATAATTACAATTTGGAAATTTGAAAACTTGTATGCTTTCGGCATTTCTAAAACCTTGTAGTTATACATAAAGAAAGGAAACAAATGGAAACAACTACTTCGAGGGCTAATGCCCCTGCCGACCTTAAATTATACCATTTGTTTCAAAGTTTAAATATTATAGAAAACATACATAAAAGCAAAGATGAAATACAAGAAAGTGCTATAGAATAAAACAAAAAATATAGCATAAAAGAAAAATTAGAATAGTTACTAAATGTATAGGTTAACATATATCTGTTTTATCTGATGAAGAATGATTTTGATATGTCGTAAAATAATCTTACAGTAACTCAAAATACTGGGCCTCATAATTTTACTTAGAAAAAAAAAACATAAAGAATAAAACAAATATAATGTTTCAAATAAAAATTAAACATCACATAAAAAATGTATGTACAAGTTACTGCACTTGTTTTTTTATTTGGAATTTTAAAAACCTTTTTAAGTTTATGGATGATACAAACCAACCCTCTAGAGAATTTTTTTTTCATTTACAATTTTTCTATTTGTGCATGTATTTTCTCTTTTTCCCGCATGATGCCTTAACAATACAAACCCTTTTTTGTCAGAAGTATAATGGAAACTCCGCCACCACTGTAATTACGAAAATTGCTCAACTTCCAACTCCTGATGCTTGATGCATCTCACCGTACAAGTTGTTATTACATACGGGGATGGCTATGAGTCATATATGAGGTCATGTAGGTATGTATACTTTACCTTATATAAAATGGACATGTTTTAGTCAAATACTCTAGGCATCAGTGATGTAACATTCAATAATTGCTATTATAAGGATTTTACTTCAATTATTGTCTAATTATATCATTATAATGGTCGTTGCTTACTTTCTCACCGCTTAGCTGTGAGTTACCAGCTAAGCTCAAGTAGTTTCATAATCATTTTAATAAAGTAATTACTAATTACTACATCATTATTGATTATTCTCATTACTCTTTTCCGTACATTCGTGTCAGCTTAAGTCCGAATCGTCATTAATGCATTGGCGTTAATTACATCTCGAAAAGCCTCAAGATGCAAGGACAGCTTTTTAACGAATATTGACGTCATAATTGCAGAACTCAAACTTCGCGGGGGATAATGAATTTGCATATAACTGCTTTAACAGGATTTTATACTGACTGGGACTTGTGAGAGCAATTGCTGATGTCGCTATTTTCTTTTTCTTTTTGCATGTGTCAGCCATATTGACAAAGTTCTTAGAAGAATATGAAATTAGAAAATTCTGATTGAAAACAGATCAAGGGTTCATGGAAAAACTGAATACCAATCTACTTGAGGATGATTCTTTTTGCAAAGTATGGCCCTAAATATGTGTATTATTATTTTGTTTTTTTTTTAATTAATTATATATTATGTAATGTATATTTTGTAATGTCTTTCCATGTAATGTGAAAGTTGAATTTAAAAATATACAAAAATAGTCACACACAGACAGATATAAAACGAAGTGACTTCCCACACCTTATGTTACTATTATAATAAATGGTAAATAGCAGCTTAATAATAAGTAACTAAACTGCTCGCCAATTGCTTTGCAACACTCGATTTTTGCACCAAGTTTGAGAGAACATACACCAAGTTTGTGAGTTACCAATTAAAAATTTTCTATTAGAAAGTTCTTCAATGGACAACAGACCACAGTTGTCTGTGGTAATATGAGTGGTGTCTATGAGTAAAAGACGAATATTCAAGAGTCGTACTCCTGATCTAAATTCAAACAAGAAAATTCATATTAACTTGTGTCCCAGAGAGTTTGGTCCTCAAGATACAGGGCGCCAAAGTTTAAAAAAAATATTGTTTTTTTATTAATATTTCAAAAAATCTGTCTGCCAATTTTGTTGATATTTCTCTTTATTGTTCATTGCAAATTACATACATACTACAAAAAATTATAGTTGTTAGTTTCAGTGGCCTTTCGGGGGGCAACCTTACGAGAAAAATTAAAAAAAAAAAAAGTTTTCCACTGTCTTTTTTGGTAAGCAGTTGATAATACAACTTTTTCATCTCTCGTTACTACTTCGTATCTTACTTTGCTTGCCAGGAAAAAAATAAAAACTATTTTATATATTACAAGAGTTTTTATTTATTTACTCAAAAACGGTGATCGGTTTTTAATAAATAAAAATTAAATCGATTAAAATGTTCCACGTCACTTTATTTTTATTGTGTTTTTTTTCTTCAGAGGTGAATGGGGATTTAACTTATGAAAAAACCAGTGTCGTAAGTACCACTTTTTTTTCAAATAATATTATGCGTCAACGTACGAAGGCCTAGAAGGGCCAACAAGATTTTTTTTTCTTAAATTTCGAGTTCACAGTCGGAATTTAATTAAATTCCGAGTTCAAAGTGGGACTTTAGTTAAATTCCGAGTTCGAAGTCGGAATTTAGTTGAATTTCGAGTTCAAAGTCAGAATTTACTTAAATTCCGAGTTCAATGTTGGAATTTAGTTAAATTCTGAGTTTAAAGTCGGAATTTAGTTAAATTGCGAGTTCAAAGTGGGAATTTAGTTAAATTCCAATTTCAAACTCGGAATTTAGTTAAATTGCGAGTTTAAAGTCTGAATTTAGTTAACTTCTGAGTTTAAAGTCTTGTTGGTTCTTCTACGCCTTGGTACGAAGCAATCTTTATGAACTAGAGTTCTATGCCACTAATTTTGTACTTAATGAGCTTTTAAATTCAGTTTATCTTATAAGAAATCAAGTAACTTACACTCACTAGAGAGAGCAACAAATAAAAAACTGCAAACTTTTTGAAAATAGCTTGTAACTTTTTGTCAAGCATAAAAACCAAAAAAACGCCGAAGATGTCCCGAGATATCTACCAAGCCTATAAAATGACACGACAACGAAAAGTTAAGATTTACCGTAGATATCAAATGCAGTGTGTTCAAATTTTACATTTTTGCCCCGTATAACATTGATAAAACTGGTTTAATTAAGGATTGGTCCAGGTAGTTAATTGGTAAATATTCTTTCAGAGCTTTCTTAAGCTATGAATTTACCATAAGTGGTTTCTGAGATAAAACCACTTGAAATTTAAGAAAAATTGTGGTATCTATCTTTTTTGTTAGCAGTTTACTTTTTTATTTTATTATCTCTACAATTTTATTTTTTTATATTTTATTAACTGTCAATATACGCCAATGATTTTAGAATCAATAAACTTTTAAAGTCTATTTGTTTTATTGGCGCGGGTATTCCCGCAAAATGCTGTAACTCATAGGAAGGTGCAAAGCTTTTTCTAAACGTCCCGTAACTGTTCTCGTAGACCAAAAAACAAGAAACCGCAAAAAACTTCCGAGATATCGATCATAACTCTTAAATATAATCACAATATGAGTCTTATAGTTAGGACACCCGCCATGACGTCGTAGTTAACAAAATATTGATCCGTTTCTCAAAACATTTTTTGCTGTTCTTGTACAACGTGGAATAGAAATAGTAAAGTGAAACCAAGCCAGTTTTCTGCCGAAGTTGTGGCTTTCCACAGACAAGAGATTCGTACCTATACTGTCCGGAGACGACGTTCAGCAGAGTATCAAACTCATTTCTCTATCAGGCAGAGAAACCATAAACCGGTTTCGCTCTTGTTGGAGGTCGTTGGTATGGTATACCTGAAACCTGTCAGAAATACGAGTTCGAATGAAACTTGGTCTCCTCTCTTGCTCAAGGCACTGTTTACATATGCAAGTGGCGCCATCTTGCCGCCAATTTAACTAAATATCCTACTTTAAGCTCGGAATTTAACTAAATTTCGACTTTATACTCGGAATTAAGAAAAAAATACCAAATTTCTTTAAAATATCTCTTACGCTTTCGGAATAACCAAGACTTCTGCATTTTGAAATTGTAAACTTCGATACAGTGTAACTTTTTAAAGGAAGCCCGATATGTAACACAATTGTATGACAGACACCCTTTAAAATCGACCAAAGAATATGAGATTTAATTGTCGACCATTCATTATGATTCGTCCTGTATATTACATGTTTACGTCCAATGCTTTTATTATTTTTTAATATTATATAATTTTTAAATATATTATATACCTTATCATATTTTTTATTATTTTTATTATATATTTTCTAAATTATAAACTTTTTTTCATAAAAAGTAAATCAACCGATTAGCTCCCATATGGAGGCAGAGAGAGAGAGAGAGAGAGAGAGAGAGAGAGAGAGAGAGAGAGAGAGAGAGAGAGAGAGAGAGAGAGATATATATAGAGAGAGAGAGAAGGGTTCTAGATTCTATTAAAATAATAAAAAAATATAATTAAGATAATAAGAAATGCAGGATTTATCGTTTGCGACCATAGTACGTTCATGTGTTGCGTTCGTCAGTTTTGTAGGTTGAAATTACTTGAACTTACAATTGTAATTGAATCTACAGATGGAACACCCTGAATACTTCCCGATTTACTTCAAATCAGCAAACCAGGTTAAAAATGAAGACTTTCTGTATGAAATAAGAATATTCGATAGATTTATAGCCAATTAAACTCCTAAATTTGGATAAAAAAAACTGAAAATCCTGTATTATTTTTCAACTAATGGAAATGTCTCGAAGTACAGTAAAAGTTCCCAATCTGTCCAAGATCACCAACCATTATCCGTTTCATGATCTCACCGATAATAGCACTCATCCGGTCTGCCAATTTAACACATTATCAATACAGGGTGATGCCAACAATCTCTCTCTCGGGTGAAATGACTCTCTTTAGTCCCTTGATGAGTAATATACTATTGAGTAAACTCATGATCTTACAACCCAAAAATCAAAACTGCTTCGCTATTTCAAAAAAATCAACATTTTTTTGAAATAACTTAGAAAATAAATAAAAACCGAAATCCAGAAAATAGCTCTAATTTACCAAATCCGTAACTCCGACCATTTCTTGGATTTTCATGTAGTGAATCCTCACCTTGGACACTCTATACACTGTATACCGCGTGGTGCAACGCCAGACTGGCCATATCAACTCCCATGCAAATTTTAATTCCTTCAAATAATGACTCCCGTATTAATTTTGCAGCAAAACAGTATAAGACTTTTTAAAGGGCTTTGTGTGATGGCCCCAGGCTTAATACATTTAGCTTGTCGTGGTAAGGGCACCAATTTAAACATTTGTAAAGAAAGATTTTGACTGTGCACGTAGAAAAGTTTTATGTTTGTAATGTATGAAAAAAATGTAATTGTTTCATAGTCTAATTAAGTGTAACAATGTTGTGTCCATTGTGTAAATATGTTTTGTCACTGGACCCTCTTTGACTTTAAAACGCCCTGATGAAGACAAAGATTGTCGAACGGTTGGAAGTTTAGGAGTTTTAATACCTAATCGCCCAGACCGATCATCCAAGAATTTCAGCACCTTGGCGGTCAAGAATATTCTCTCCATTATAAACAGATCGACAGTTTTTTGGTGGAGGCCCCAAACAATAAATTTTTACAGACGAAGGTACGAAACTTTTATGAAAACTTTACTACAACATACTTTAATATATATCATTGTGGGTGGGTACTTATTTTCGGCATTTGTGGGGCCTGCAGAACCCAAGAGTTAGTTCAGATGATGGTTGAAGATGTGATAGATCTAGGCGATTACTTTTTGGTCTCCGTCAAAAATACTAAAACCAAGATAGACAGAAATTTTGTGGTGAAAAAATTGGATGAAGCAGCCAACTTTATAGAATTGTGTAAACAGTACATGTCTTTAAGAAAGGTTGACACGCCCATTCAAGATTTTCTGTGCGTTATAAAAATAATGTATGCACTACGCAGACTGTAGGAAAAAACACTCTTGGAAAGGTACCCCAACACGTAGCAGATTTTTTGAAACTACCTACGCCATCATTATACACGGGACATTGCATTCAGCATCCATACTAGCAGATGCTGAAGTTTCTATAGACGTTTTGAAACGACATGGTGACTGGAGATCATCTGCCGTAGTTGAGGGATATGCGAAAACTCCGTTGATAATAGAAGATTTAAAATAGAAATGTTTAAAATCGCATCACTTGGTTTCTTTTCAACCACCAAAATTGGCTGGTGGGCTAATAGTACATTGGATTTTTTGCGGTGTGTATTAAAGATTAACTACTGTGCACCGAATGTCAATAAATGAACACCAAATTATTGCAAACTTCAAACAGTAATAACTCGTTTAATTTAAATTAGACACCCTGTATTTAATAGTATCATTAGATGCAGAATTTAGTTTCCTATCAAAACTATTAAACATTCCTATAGCTTGGTCTTTGCGTTTTCTTGGAAAATTGATTTTTTTCTGAATTTGAGCTGACATAAACGAATTAAATAATCTACTTTACCTGTTACAATACCTGATTTTGAGAAAGCAAAATTTATTATCATTGGTACTGGGTGTTCACTAGAAAACTTCATTTAGGAGGCTATAAAATTTTGACAGATAAAAGAAACATAGCAGGCCAAACTTTCATTGGTTCCAACTCAAAAACTGGATTCACAGGTGATCATCCAGCTCTTGACGTACCCTGCACGACAATATCAGAGATCCCTAGTGAAATTTCAACGTCGCACACGAATGGCTATTGCCCAGTCTACCGATATTTCTAAGCAGTCACTCATAGTTTGTTTTATCTTTCCAATTATTCCCATTTTACTACTAATTTTCATAAGTTTGATAAATAAAAATTTGTGTATACATTATAGCGCTTTACTAACACTTTACTCGCTAGGGAGTAAAAAATTTACTTTGCTCTCTTGGGAGTAAATGATCCACTTTACTCCGTCCATACAAGGAGTAAAGTTGCTACTTTACTTCCTGTTTTCTGAGAAGTACAAAAAATCAGTTATGAACGTCGACGTTCCCCTATTTATTACCTATAGCAACTTTTAAGCAACGATTTCGAGCATCAGGTTTTTTAAGTATTTTTGCTACATAGATCTAGGTATTTATATTTCAAAAATAATTCACTTAACATCTTTTAGTGTCCTGAAGAGGCGATAATATATAGCAATCGTAGACAAGTTTATAATTGATTTTGTATAAAAATGTAACTGATAATGAATGAAACACCCCTGATCCCATAACCAAAAAATCAGAACTACATTTCAAAGAACACTTTATTATTTTACCTTTTTAAGCTCTACAAAAGGGCTTTTTCTTCTTGTCTCAAAAGAGCAAATCTTAATAAAATATGAAAATGTTTTATTAATAGACGATGAACTAAAATGCATAGCAACAAATAAAGAACTAGAAAACCAAACAAAATTTAGAATAAATGTTGTAAATGTAATTAGATAATCATCATTCTCTAAACATAATTATAATTTTGTATTAATATTAAATGTAATATGTATTATATACATGTAAATATGATGTGTAAAAAATTTCAGCGCCCGAGCATATCGAAAGGTTGAGTCGATATTTTCGATAAAATGATATATCTTCAGACTCAGTAATCATATGGAAAATGGACCGAACGTATCTCGAGATATCATAATCTTCAGTTTACTATGCTACACTAGGGATAGTATAAGAATTTTTTTCACAACTTTCGCACACAAAAGTCTATTGAAGAACTTTCACTTCTATAAGTCTAGTACAAGAATTATTTCCGAGATTTCCAGGTTACAAATTTATTCGTTTCAACAAGAACTTGAGTTTTTTTAGACTTAAGTGACTTAATTTTTACAGTTTACATTTTCAACTTTACATAACAATTATTTGGCTACCTACCTATTTTTTTATTAATAAATGAGAGAAAAATAACTACGTATCAAATAGTTTATATATTTACGAAGTAATAAAAAGGAAAAAGTGTTTGATAGGGTTTTTGCACATATTTTTTATATATGATTGAAAGTATAATTAGATATTTCAGATGTAGACACAACTGGAATAGGACTTAAACAAAATTTGACGAGAAAGCGAAGAAGAAAATTGAAAATAAAAATTACTAAACATCTAAAATTCGTAAGTTTATTAAAAGCGGATTTTGATTAGTTTGACGTTAATTAGTAGGTCAATACAACCAGATTTTTTGAAATTGCTTAAAAAAAATACGTACTTGAAGGAACATTTTTGAAAATAATTCTTTCAAGATGGGTACCTATTCGATAAAATAATTTCACACCACGTTATTTCGATTTCTGCGATTTTGACGCACAATTTTTAATTGTGTCTAAGTAGTCTTTCTTGATAATATTTAATCAAACTTATCTTATCAAAAAATGTTAACATTTAATTAATTTAAAGTAGCCCCAACAACCATCTTACATTTATTATTCCATGGCTACGTATAATGACCCAGAAACACAACCATGTTTCTTCAATTTTAGTTATTTATCAACAATAATAGTTATTTATGTATTAAGAGCGAAAAGTATAACTTTTTTGCTCGGAGAGTGAAGTTTGCCGCTCGACGCGGAGCGGAGAGCGGCAATCACTCGAGAGCAAAAAAGTTACTTTTTGCTCGTAATGCATACAACGTTTTTTCTGCAAATGATCAATTTTAAATAATGTGAATCACAACTGAGTATAACTGAAGACACAATCTAAAAATTTAAATCAAGGTGACAATGACGTTTTTAATAATTGGTTGAGTGGTGGTAGTTGCTATTGACAGCAAGCGATAAAATCTTTTTCGCTTGCTGTCCTGGGCAACGCGCGGAAAAGTGAACTCACATTCTGATCCTCAAAAATGGTTAGGTTTTCGTTTGTCTAATGAAAGCATAAAATGCGTCATTATTTGACGTTTGTAGAAAAAATATATTTTTAAATGATTTATGTTGGTCTTATGTAAAGAAAGATGATGAATATCATTTTATCTCATTAGAAAATGTGCATTTTAGTAAATGTGGAATGTAGAATTATATGCGTACTTGATATTAATTTCAAAATGAAACGAATTTTGCTAATTTCGCATCTGTATCAAACGATGTATATCAAATCGAAGTAACGTATGTATAATTTATATTATAATATGTAAATGAGACTTTGATGCATGACAAATCGGGAAAATTTTCACTTATTGTCCTGAAATGTCCAAAATTTCCGGATGTGTTGTTACGGAATCCCAATAAATATTCTTCTGATTGGCTAAAGAATGTTTAAACCATTCACTTATTATTGTCATCAAGTACGCATTGAAAATCTGATTGAAATTTTTATCGTATCTTCTCAACATGTGATGAAAGGACATAAGTATAAAATAAAATAAGATTTCAAAGGTAACAAGATGACAAAAATAAGTGAATGAGATATAGGTCCGAAATGTTTATTAAAAAAAAATGGCTTTCTTGTCGCCTCTGTAGTAGCTTTCTTACACAACGTTTAAGACTTCAATTACCCTTGTAAGTTAGCCCTTGTAAGGACTGGGCCTAAATGATGTGATCATTGTCCGGTGAGAAGTTCTCAGGATTTCAGGTTTCAGATATGTTAGTAAAATTTGATTAGTATTATGCCTGGCCAGCTCTCTGTAGATGCCAGAGCATCAAAGTTTTGTAATTTTTGACATTCGATTTACATTTTCATTAAAAAGCAGTTTTGATAATATTTTTTTACAAATAATGTCGGATTAAGCCCTCCAGCTTGTGCATGTGTGTTGAAGTTCAAAAATTAAGTTGCTGGATGGAAAGTCAGAATTTGGTTTCAGATGTTGTTGTTCTGAAAGGTAGGTTCCTCCAAGTAACCTTCAACCTTTATGGTTCCAAGATGAAAATGCTTTGACTTTTAATGTCTTTCGTAGAATTTTATACGACGATTTTTCTCTTTCACATGATAACGGGAAGAACTTGTGTGTGTAATTTTATGTTTTCAACTAAAATCAGTAGAAATCGACGTAAAGCGCCTTAAAACTTCTTAAAATGCGTCTTTGAGTATTATTAGTGTTTTTTAGTGTAATTAGATGTTTTTAGCTAAAACCAATAGCAATTGACGCAAAACGCCTTAAAAGCGTCTTTCAGTATTATTAGTGGTTTTTTCGTGTACCTAATTTTATGTTTTCAGCTGAAATCAGTAGAAATCGACGAAAAACAACTTAAAACGTTTTAAAATGTGTCTTTGTGTATTATTAGTGTAATTTTATGTTTTCAGCGGAAATCAGTAGAAATCGATGTAAAACGCCTTAAAATGCGTCCTTGAGTATTATAAGTGTTTTTTTCGTGTCATTTTATGTTTTCAGCTAAAATCAGTAGAAATCGACGTAATATCCCTTAAAACGTCTAAAATCAGTAAAAATCGATGTAAAATGCCTTAAAACGTCTTGAAATGCGTCTTTGATAATTTTATTAGTGGTTTTTTGTTGAAATTCTATGTTTTCAGCTAAAATCAGTAGAAACCGACGTAAAACGCCTTAAAATATCTTAGAATGCGTCCTTGAGTATTATCAGTGTTTTTTTCGTGTCATTTTATATTTTCAGCTAAAATCAGTAGAAATAGTAGACGAAAACGCCTAAAATCATTAAAATCTACGTGAAACGCCTTAAAACATCTTAAAATGCGTCTTTGAGTATTATTAGTGTAACTTTATGTTTTCAGCTGAAATCAGTAGAAATCGCCGTAAAACGCCTTAAAATGCGTCCTTGAGTATTATCAGTGTTTTTTTCGTGTCATTTTATGTTTTCAGCTAAAATCAGTAGAAATCGACGTAATATGCCTTAAAACGTCTAAAATCAGTAAAAATCGATGTAAAATGCCTTAAAACGTCTTAAAATGCGTCTTCGATAATTTTATTAGTGGTTTTTTGTTGAAATTCTATGTTTTCAGCTAAAATCAGTAGAAACCGACGTAAAACGCCTTAAAATATCTTAGAATGCGTCCTTGAGTATTATCAGTGTTTTTCTCGTGTCATTTTATATTTTCAGCTAAAATCAGTAGAAATAGTAGACGAAAACGCCTAAAATCATTAAAATCTACGTGAAACGCCTTAAAACATCTTAAAATGCGTCTTTGAGTATTATTAGTGTAACTTTATGTTTTCAGCTGAAATCAGTAGAAATCGACGTAAAACGCCTTAAAATGCGTCCTTGAGTATTATTAGTGTTTTTTTCGTGTCATTTTATGTTTTCAGCTAAAATCAGTAGAAATCGACGTAATATGCCTTAAAACGTCTAAAATCAGTAAAAATCGATGTAAAATGCCTTAAAACGTCTTATAATGCGTCTTTGATAATTTTATTAGTGGTTTTTTGTTGAAATTCTATGTTTTCAGCTAAAATCAGTAGCGACCGACGTAAAACGCCTTGAAATATCTTAGAATGCGTCCTTGAGTATTATCAGTGGTTTTTTCGTGTCATTTTATGTTTTCGGCTAAAATCAGTAGAAATAGTAGACGAAAACGCCTAAAATCAGTAAAAATCTACGTGAAACGCCTTAAAACATCTTAAAATGCGTCTTTGAGTATTATTAGTGTAACTTTATGTTTTCAGCTGAAATCAGTAGAAATCGACGTAAAACGCCTTAAAATGCGTCCTTGAGTATTATTAGTGTTTTTTTCGTTTTATTTTATGTTTTCAGCTAAAATCAGTAGAAATCGACGTAATATGCTTTGAAACGACTAAAATCATTAAAAATCGACGTAAAATGCCTTAAAACGTCTCATAATGCGTCTTTGATAATTTTATTAGTGGTTTTTTGTTGAAATTCTATGTTTTCAGCTAAAATCAGTAGAAACCGACGTAAAACGCCTTAAAATATCTTAGAATCCGTCCTTGAGTATTATCAGTGGTTTTTTCGTGTCATTTTATGTTTTCGGCTAAAATCAGTAGAAATAGTAGACGAAAACGTCTAAAATCAGTAAAAATCTACGTGAAACGCCTTAAAACATCTTAAAATGCGTCTTTGAGTATTATTAGTGTAACTTTATGTTTTCAGCTGAAATCAGTAGAAATCGACGTAAAACGCCTTAAAATGCGTCCTTGAGTATTATTAGTGTTTTTTTCGTTTTATTTTATGTTTTCAGCTAAAATCAGTAGAAATCGACGTAATATGCTTTAAAACGACTAAAATCATTAAAAATCGACGTAAAATGCCTTAAAACGTCTCATAATGCGTCTTTGATAATTTTATTAGTGGTTTTTTGTTGAAATTCTATGTTTTCAGCTAAAATCAGTAGAAACCGATGTAAAACGCCTTAAAATATCTTAGAATGCGTCCTTGAGTATTATCAGTGTTTTTTTCGTGTCATTTTATGTTTTCGGCTAAAATCAGTAGAAATAGTAGACGAAAACGTCTAAAATCAGTAAAAATCTACGTGAAACGCCTTAAAACATCTTAAAATGCGTCTTTGAGTATTACTAGTGGATTTTTAGTGTGATGTTATGTTTTAAACTAAAATCAATAGAAATTGACGTAAAATGCCTTAAGACGTCCTAAAATGCGTCTTTGAGTATTATTGGTGGTTTTTGGTGTAATTTTATGTTTTCAGCTAAAATCAGTAAAAATCGACGTAAAACCCCTTAAAATGTTTTGAAATGCGTCCTTGAGTATTATTTGTGTGTTTTTTGGTGTCACTTTATGTTTTCAGCTAAAATCAGTGCTCAGTAATCAACGTAAAATGCCTTAAAACGTCTAAAATGAGTAAAAATCGACGTAAAATGCGTCTTTGAGTATTAATAGTGGATTTTTAGTGGAATTTTATGGTTTCAGCTGAAATCAGTAGAAATCGACGTAAAACGCCTTAAAACCTTTTAAAATGCGTCTTTGAGTATATTATTAGGGTTTTTTTTGGTATAATTTTATGTTTTGAGCTAAAAATCATTAAAAATCGACGTAAAATGCCTGTCCCACGTTGCTAAGATATACCGTAAGCCGAAAAATGAATTTACAATTTTTTTTTGCATAATTACAAAAATACACAGTCTTCAGGAAATTTTAGTGGTAGGCCTAGCGAAAAATCAATTAGTTGGTGCTAAATAAAATCACAAAATAGCGAAAACCGAATTGCTAATAATTAGAAAAACTAACACATAATGTATAATTTTAATTTTAATTGTTTTGGTAAATCGTTTTTTTCTTATAATGTTTGCCTTTTTGTGATATTATTTAACATCAAATACCAACTTGTTGATTTTCCAAAGCCAATTACTAAATTTAGCAAAGACTGTGTAGTGTGTACTTGGCTGTGTATTTGATGTTAAATAATATCACAAAAAGGCAAACATTATAAGAAAAAAGCGATTTACCAAAACAATTAAAATTAAAACTAACACATAATGTATAATTTTAATTTTAATTGTTTTGGTAAATCGTTTTTTTCTTGTAATGTTTGCCTTTTTGTGATATTATTTAACATAAAATACCAACTTGTTGATTTTCCAAAGCCAATTACTAAATTTAGCAAAGACTGTGTAGTGTGCCGTTTGGGAGTTATAAAAAGAAAAAACTCAAACATTTTAAATTAATTTTTATTGCTTACTATACTTTTTAGCCCCTTGGGATAAGAGCATCTTTTTTAACTTAGGATACTCTGAAGTTTTTTCAATTTTGATATTAAAGAATCTAAAAAGTAGAAAATACAAAAAATATTATTGAAAATATCAGTTGAACCTCTCAACTTATGGTTGCAATTAAAATATTTCTTTACATTAAAAAATCGCTCATTCAAGAGCTAACACACATCCTAACTTTGATCCTTCTAGAAAAAAAGCAGATTGAAAAATTATAAAAAGTTCCCTTGGGAAACATTGTTGATAAGATTATTCACCTCAAATCGGCATAACATCATCTCTAGAATTTGCTTTCTTTGTCGGGTTTGTTTCCGAAATCCCTCTATTTAATTTATATGAAAATTTTTGCCATACTAAATAAATATTTATTTGAAATAGACCTCAGCACTGCTCGAGACATACAAAAACTCAAAAAAGCTAGGGGAAAAAAATTCATCTAGTTCTCCAAATATCTCCGGATTGGTGTCAATATTTAATTTGTCAAGTACCTAATCATACAACCATTTGACTAGACTTGATACTTTATATTAGATGTTTGATTTCATGTCAAGACAATTCAAGTACCTTGCAGGTGAAGTCAAACTACAATCCCTGTTTTTTCTGCTTTTTCGCATTACAACCCCCGCTAAAAATTGTTAAAAACACTGGAAAAAGTCTTTTTTATGTTTTGGTTTTTCGTTTCCTCATTAGACATTATTCAAGAGTCTCTAAAAGACACAGAACACTTATTTTTAAGGAAGGGGTGAAAGTGCAAATGAGAATTTTGACAACCTTGATTGGTCAAAAAATTCTATTGATGAATTCCAATGGCCAGCAATTCTCACTTTCACTTTCACTCCTTCCTTAAAAATAAGCCCCCAGATCAGTACTTATGAACATTGCACTGCATGGTAGAGTTGCAAAAATTTCAAGTCCAAAAAAAATCCACTTTCTCCCTGTTAAGTCGGATTTTCACTTACACATAAATTCAACACACTTTTCGTCACATTTTAGATGCACAAAATTCACGACATTAGACACATCCAAGAACTACAACACCTATAAATTATTAATGGTAGGTGTACATCGTATACACTGCGGACACAATATTGCTAATTCAAATTTTATAACATTTAGGCTTCTATATAGCATTAAACAATCGAAAATAAAATGTACATAATTTTTGTCAGAGTATATTTTATATATTATTGATAACGATATTACCATTACATTGCGATCACATCGCTGTCAAATATCGACTGATCTTCAATTGAATGAACCCGTTTTTATATCATTGATTAAAACAAAAGATCCAATACGGCATTGAGAGCTATTAATATGTGTTCTTTGTTCGAAAAAATAATGGCTGAAAGAGGAAGCAATATAAGGGACTTTCCGTACAGAAGATTACTAACTAAAGCATGAGCGTTCACTTCTTCATTTAGACTATAGAACCAGAAACCATCTAATAGGAATTTTTTCATATTCGTCCTAGGTACTAGGCATATGAAATCATGAAGCGCCGCAACTTTTTGCCCTGACTGTACTACCTTACCCGTCTAGCTCCATCCTTTTTTAAAAAATTACCATACCTGCTTATTTTTAAATCCACACAACAGCCTAGACAGAGATCGCCTCATTCGTATTTAATGGGGAATTCAGTGCGGAGAAGGACAGAGCCATTGCTATGTGTTTTCTTTTTCTGAGGCTCCGCAAAATATAAATATTCAAATGAGTCGGCCCATCACGTAAGATTGCATGGCCGGGCCCTTTCAGATGCTAAAATATGCAAATGCTGAAGGGGGAGAACCCCATTGGCAGGACTCCCTGGTGGCACACGATCCGAGCGAGATGTGTGCTGTAGTTGGGAGCCCGAGTTTTTTACGGGGATAGGCCTACTATAGAAGATTTTTTTTTTACTGGAAGCAGTCAAAACATGAAACTATAAAGAGAAATTAAGTAGTTTTTTGAGAATGTTTTGAGGCTCGTAGTTAATGGTAAAGGCGAAAATAGTCCCTAGAGAGTAATCAATAAGTAACTTAATAATTTGCCAAACAGGACAGAAATACTAGAGTATTGAATTTGATCACAATAAAATTATGGTAACAGCACCAGAAAGTTCAAAATCAAGGAAAAAAAATTACTAAATGTTTGCCTAATGGCCCAAAGAAAAGTTCTTCTACCTCCAAACACTAATGGCCGTTACAATTGAGTATTATTAACAAACAGATTAACAGAAAGTTCAGTTCGTTCTTAACCTTCGTCTATTTATTAACAATTTTACTTCCTCTCTGGAACATCTCCAACGGAAAAAATGCTCTCAAGTCTTCTGTGTTGGCCGCCCTGACAAACTAGTAGGCCCAATCCGACCTGGCAGTTGTCGCGAAACTTTTTGCGCGGATAAAGGGACAGAGCAGAAGGGGGAGGGGGCCGTAAACAGTCCTTCATAGTCGAATACGCCCCTCGTAAAACTAAAGGTAAGGGCGCAACCCTAACAGCAACCATTAAATCAACGCTAGAGCATGCCACCAAACAAGGAGGAGGCGGGAGGTGAGCGCAAACGGGCAGTTGGGGTTTTTAATGACACCTTGCCATTGATACGTTATGCAATGGAGATTTTTTTCCATACAGAAAAATGATCGCACTTATCCGATTTTCGAATTTTTATGGCAGCCCAGATTAACATAGGAAGCGTGGGATAGGGGGTGGTTAGAATAATGAGGACGTCGTTAGGTCGTACAAGGAAATACTTTAAGTTCACTTTGAACCGAAAAAAATATCAGACATTTATATTATGAATAATTGAGCAAAAGAAATGGGTCTAATTCTAACTTATCGAGTGTTTTGGAATTCGATTTGGAGCTTAAGGACACTTAAATCTGAAGTTTAAATTTCAAGTGATGATAACGTTACACGAAAAGTTAATACCCAACGTTAAACTTTCTAACATTGATTGAATTTAAACTTTAGAGGTAAAAGTGGCCTTTGGTAGTAAGAGTAAAAATTTGTTTTTCTCAAATCCTTTAATTGCCTCTCTCTAGTGTAAAAGTCAAAAAGGAGATAAACTCGATCGGAGAAAAAAGTGATACTTCTGAAAAGAAACTGAGTGGCCAGCGTTAAGCGCCTAGATTTCGAACTATTTAACTTTCCCTATAGGGAGAGACCGAAAGAGAGACATATGAACCTACAAGTTTTGAGAAACACGACATCGACAAGGAAAAACCTGTAAAGATAATAGCCAAAAAAGACAGAAAAACATTGAAACCGAGAAAATAACCATCCCACAGAGTATACTAAACCGAAGAAGAAGTTCCACCAAAACTTAGATGCGACGAAGAAACGAGGAATTTAAACTTAAACCGGTAAAAAAAACTTAGAAAGAAGAAGACGAGGATGTGGTTCAGATCGCCCAACCAGCGCAGCCTGAGGAAATAAAAAAAAATTGCCAAAACAAGAAGACGAGAAAGATTTCATTTTCAGTATCGATGAGAACTTGAAAAATGAGGAAGAAAAATACGAAGCCAAAGAAGAAAGCTCCAGAGCAAGCTCTAGAGTAAACCCCAGAAAAAAGAGGAACCTGCAAACGATTTTTCAAAGCTAAACCTAAGAGGATGGCTGAAAGAGAAACTCGTGAAACTGTAAAAGTTATATTGTCACAAAGGAGCAAAAAAGACATAAAAATTGCAGCATTCTTAGAAATAGGCGACATACGACCGGTTCAGTAACCAAGCACTAGTTGACCCACATTTGGGGGGCCCGCGTTGGGGGTCGACATTACGCCGGAAGGACGAACGACCACCATCTGGTACCAACCCACTGTTTAAAAGTAAAAAAAGAAGTCTTATTCGGGGGGCTTACCAAGTGCGTCTTATTTCGGGGACTCGCGAGAGGGGACACTTTTGGGGAATTGCTGAATATAGGGATCGAGAAGGAGCATTGTTACGCCGAAAGGACGAACGAACACCAACCGAGACCATCAGTAGAAGCCTACAGCCAAGTTTCGGTGTCAAAGCAGAGAAGGGCGGAAGTACCTCTTGGTACCAATAAGTCTATGGTCCTGGTCTACCTAAAATTTTAGTAAGAACTATTAGGTATTCTTTTTGCGTTATTTCTGCGTTTATTTTCGTTATCCCAAATTTGTTAGACTAGGTTACTTTTAAGGTCATAGAAAATAGAAGTTTACGTAGATCCTTTTCTTGTTATTTCTAACGCTATAACCCCGTTCTGTTTTTTAAAGATCAGCCTAGGACTCTTCGGTTCAGGTAACGTAAGCCCCAAACCGCAAAAAGTCAGTAAAGTAGAAGTCAGCACAATATTTTTGTGAATTTGCTTATTTTGAATTGCCAAAACATTTTACGTGCCAATATTAAAGGAGGAACGACCTGTGAATCCTGAAAAAGTAGAGCCGGAAACAGTTTTCCTGAAAAAAAAAACAGCAAACCTGAGAAAGCGGAAATGGTTGAAGTAAAATTTACCGTTCAACCCCAAAAGAGAAGAGGGTTGTTGAAAAAAAAATAATCTAAAAGAGTAACTGAAGGTGGAAAATGAAGAACCCCTTCTAACGGGGCCTATGGAAGAAGCTATAGCCGAAGATGGAACTTCCCGAGGCGGTGAAGAAACATATAAAAATGTCTGCATAGGCTATCTGTGGTCAAACTATGCCAGTTGTTGATATTTTTGCATATTCTGCTTAATGAAGCTGTGAGGTTTATTATTGAGGCCCTTCTACTAATGGTCCTTTAGAGTTCTGCACAGTTGATCCAAATAGGTTTGACTTCGCGTTGAGTTCTCCTGCAATTAGAATTTCCTTACTGCAATTTTTTATAAAGGTGTCAGTTTAGCTCAAGAAGGCTTGCTGGCTTTTGTTTGGAGAGAAGTACCATTTAATGATGTTCATGGATCCAAGAATCTATGTCGTGTTAGTTTTATCAACTTTAGGTGTTTAAATATCCATACGAAGCAGTCGTTGATTAGGTCATACTTGAGGTTTTTCTTTTTCTGATGTGTTGATTTTTGTCCTACTATTATGTCTATTTCGTGTTCGTATGTAAACTTTTGAAGCACTTTTTTTTTATTTCTTCTAGGTACCTCTTCTCGTTCTCACGTTCCTTTGAGGCGTATCTGTTCTTTGTTGCTCTGTCTGATGTTGTATATTTTAACTCCTATGTCTTAGATTTTTATGTTTCTTTTTATCTGGAAATATGACGCTTCTGAGTTCTTTTTTTTTGAAAAATTTACCAATTTTTTTACGTAACAACTAACGTGTTTTTCTATACATATACAGAAGCAGTCTTCTTAAGACGTTGAAGGACTAGTCAGCTCTAATGTCGGGTTGCACTATTACCAAACTAACATTTAAACACCTACTCGTTACCTCGCACCTAACTAAACGATCTTGATCGGCTGCTTCAACTTTGAAGGTTTCAAAGATCACCTAGTTAGAGATTGTTTTCGCATTTACTCAACAAAAAAAGTCATCAAGTTGTCTATGAAAGGTTCAGAAGAAAGGATGGAGTAACAATAGTGTCGGATGTTTTGATAAGTGCATCTATTATTCATCTCCAAAACGAACTCTCCAAGACTCCTCTTACAATAAAACTGCTTATTATATTCTTAAAAATTTACCCTAAAAAAGGCAGGAAATATCACGGGTTTACAGAGCAACCTTCAGCAAGCAAAAGCGGCCACTTATCTGTTAGGGAGGAGGTTCAGGAAAACTGGTGTAAGTATTGCCTTCATCCAGAAACTCTCGACTCTAATTCAACTTGCTAACCTAAACCTAAACCTAAACTAACCGAAAAAAGGCCTGAAAGATGCCATAGAATAAATCTGTAAGCAGCTACTCTTATAAGATTTTTTTTTGCTTCAGGGTTTTTTACTAGACATATGATATCAGTCCAGACCTTAGTGAAGCTTCCAAGCGACAAAGCGGACGTAATACTCTATCTCGCTGAAGGCACAACAGCTAACCAACTTCCTTCTGGTATAGTACGAAAAAACAATAAAATCAATAACTAAATCAACTTTTGTAACTCCCAACAAACAAGAAGTTTTAGATTTCACTATCAGCAAAAATCTATACAATTATTGGTATAGCTGCAGGAAGTCTCTAGCGAAATGCGATAAGCAGATCCGGGATGCTGAGAGAGGGTCCTGGGCCCGAATTCTCAAAAATCGAATGGTAATTTTTCGTATTCGAATTATGTCATCAAGATGCATAACAAGCGTATAAAATATCTGCGGCAAGCTATCAGATATTTCTGTGTTGACGTCATTCGAATACCGAGAAAAGCTTGTGAGGCAGCCAAAGCCTTGATGATGAGATAGATTTCGAAACAAGTCTAAGGTTGACACCAACCAGCTAGAATATCACATCCGGAGAGACCCTCCTGTTTTATGGTTCGCCTTTTTAGCAGTGGGTTCAAAAATGGCGGCGATATCTTGACGTCTTACGTCAAAAAAATTGAAGTGATTCGCCAGTTATTGTGCTCTGACGAGGAAATTACGTTATGGGTACCTTAAAAATGACGGACTTCTGGTCAAAAAAACCGAATAATTTTTAAGGAAATCGGCATTTGTTGGCTATGTCCATATTTTCTAGGTCACTGGTTGACACTTAGTTTGACAATTGTTGACAGCTTGATAATATTTGATGTTAGGACCTAAGCCTAAAAAGACTGAACCTTTGCAGCTGTGGTAGACCTCTTGCTGTGGGTACTAGTAGATATGTTCCAAATAGGGTGGAAGTTTTATGTTAAGCCTAACTCTTCTGTCGTTTTTACGCGAAGATAGGCAGCAAATTAACCAAGTCGTAAGCTGATCTTAGGTAATTTCTAGGAAAAAAACAAATATTTTGATTGGTGCAGCCAATAGCGTCAAATCGTGCTAGTGGTAATCAATTCTATAGATGTCTACTATTATTGGGTATGTGCAAAAGCGGATATTTTACCAGGCGATACTAGGCTGTGCTGGAGGAGACAAAAAAATGTTATTATTATTACTTTTTTTGGAATTCGGAATATATATAGGGTGTCAAAAAAAATGATAAACTTAGACAGCTAATTCTAGAGACGATTTCTTGTCGATTTGATATAAATTGTCTTAAGGTGTTTACAGATCAACGTTTTTGTTCACTTTGATGTATGCCATTCAACAATTTGCATAAAAAGACATGTGCTAGCTTTGCCTACAGACGCACTGGAGAGTGAGAAAGAGGAGCCTGAAGAAGTAAAACTCTCTCTCAAGAAGAAAAAGAAAGATAATTCTGAAGACGTCTCGGAAGACAAGAAAGTTGTGCTTGGAAAAACTAAAAAAACTGATGATGAAGATGAAGAGGAAGTGGAAGTTATTCACAAACACAAACAGAAACCCAAACCAAAATATAACCAGGCAAAACCGCAGCTAAAACCATTCGAAAAACCTTAAGAAGACGAAAGTTCCAACCCTAAACTTATTAGACCCCAAGAGACACCTAGCAGTACCTATTGAGGATTTAAAGAAGTAGAAAAAAAGTATCAAAGAAACCTAGAGGCAATACCTGCGGCTTTGAGTCTGACGCGTAAGAACAGAGTTATCCATGTTGAAAGTTCCTCCGGTATGTGAAGCAAGTACCTCTTATGACTACCTTAAAAGGATTTCCTAGGACAATAGTATGTTGCTCAAGAACATTATAGACCCTTTATTCCAACTTTAACTTCACGAAAAAAACTTGTTTAAGTTTGAGCTCCAAGATTAGGTGAATCAAGACCTCGATAAACTTAAGAAAGGTCGAGAAACTGTGGTGCAACTGTGGAGAACAGTTGTTGAGCTCAAACCTCAAAACTAAGGTAATAGGTCTTACTCACGAGTTCAATTTGGTGAAGATCAAATTAAAAGATGCTCCAAAGAGACTAGAAATATAAAAATCCCAGAACTAGAACAAGATTAAGAGAGGCTTGCACACCACCCCCTTAAAGCTGAGCTAAGATAGTACTTAACATTTCCCATATAGGCCGAATTGCAAAACTCACCGGTGAGTCTACAGGTTAAGTCAGTCACCTGCTTAATCCATTGAATTGCTAGATGACCTTTACATGACCGGCGTCACCGGTAGACCTACCGGTAGACCTACCGGTAGACCTACTGACCTACTAGACTGTACTACAGCTAACAGCAGTTTTTGTAGTCTAATACTAAGAAAAACACAGAAGAAGAAACTTTCGAAACTGGAAAAATGGTATTAAAGAAAGAACAAACAGCGAAGCTTGAAGAAATAAAACCTGAAACTGTTTTATTGAAGGAAGTAGTGTAACCTGAATAGGCGGAAACGATTGAAGCAAAAATTACCTTTTTAAGAAGGAAACTTTTAAACTAAAAGTAATAAAGAAGATAAGATTGTTGAGTTAAAAATCAGAATTAAGAAGAAGAAAGGTGAAATTTCGAGATCGATACAAGAAGTTGAAGAACTAAATGTGGAAAATTTGCTTCCAATGGTGCATGTAAAAGAAGCAACTATTGAAAAAATATCCGTAAAAATTGTGTGACGTGGAGACGTGAGCGTGAACAAATTCCATCACCATACGTTCCTAAGAAAATCGCATTTGTCGAAGAGCCGCTAGAAGAAGCACCTGTCCCAGAAGAACCACGTTGCGGCACCCACCAAGGTATATCCTGCCCCGGGGACGCTTTTAGACCAGATCTGCTTCTGGGTACGTGACATCTTTTAGGGTTGATATTTTTAAATGATCAACAATTGAAATATATAAAAATTGCCTCACAAAGAGACAGTTGAGGGACATCTCAGTCATTATTTTGACAGCTCAGCTTGGGTAAAAAAGGGGTTCTTTTTTATTAAAAATTTGGGATAGTGTAAGTACTGCATAAAATGATGTTTTGTCTACATAGTGGCTTTTATGTATTGAAACTCTTGAGTAGGTATTTTCCAACCTAAGAGAGCTGGAAAAACTAATAGATACAAAAACTTTCATGTTCCTTCGTATCGTCAGTTAAAGTCCTTTTCTCTTAAGGGAACACTATATTTTATCCCATAGTTTTTCTCGATTGCTAAAAAAAAATTATAATCCAACTTATTCCTAAATAAAATCGTTTTTGAGATGTCGAGTTGTTGCGTGAATGGTTTTTTGGGGGTAATTTTATATGTATGTAGGAAAATTTGACGAACTAAAGTAGCTAGCGAAATAGGTTTAATACTAAAGTTGGATGGGCTCTTTTTGATCTATTTTGTCTTGAAAAATCGCAGTCATTCTCATACATAGGAACTTAATAGCTATCTCAGTAAATCATTACAGCTCCATATCTCAAAAACGGTTTAATTAATAAACTTTTTGTGTAGATTGTCCAGAAGAATCTTGACACTCGTCCATTGCAAAACTGGTCGCTACTCTTCTTGTTTTGCAAATCTGGACTGGGGCGACAACGATATTTATTAAATTGTTATAATAAACAACATTACGCTCTTACCTGAAATTGAGAACAAAACACTTGTTTCACACGCTTTTTGTCATCAAGCGGAGAGGCCTCTTGTTTCAAGAACATTCACATTCTTCTGACTTTAATTTTCCTGTAAAGAATTCAACGCACATTTCTAACAATCGCAAGAACTTAATGACGAATTTCTCTTTGAAGCTTGATGGGCCTTTTAAGCGCGCTTGTTCCTTTCGAGTCTGTAGTAGAACTGAAATATGCAGAATCAAAAGAACACTTTTTCTTTATTATTAATAAAACATTTCACTCACTTTACTTTTCAAATATACCCACTTGTTCTCCTATAAGTAAAACGCAGCGACGAGAAGGAATACAATCCCCAATAATATGCATAAAATGCACCATTCGAGCAGGAAGTCTTATTGTGATGGCTGCGGGGATGCACAAAATGGCCGTAATTCGACAAGTCTGAGACTCTTTCTCGGTTCGTTAAGCTTCTTGATGAAAATCCCGTCGTCATTTGAGGTCGCGAAATTAAATCGTAAAATTTATAATGAATACGCAATTTAATTCTTTTGCCACAATCAGCGCCTGGGTCGTAATTGACTTTCAGGCGCGCCAGACAATCGGCAAATCAGCCAAAACGAATAAGAGGCTGGAGGGTGTCAATTTTTTGTGTTGTTACACACTATAATTTAGTTTTTGTAAGCTGTTTATATACGGCAGATTTAAAATTTGTTTTAAAATTGAGAATGTAAAAAAAATGTGAAATAACCAAAAAGAACCTACTGTTCTGCTGAGGCAAAGCAATTGCAGCAATTTTTTTTAACACATAATAATGGTAATCCATTGACAACATTACGGAAAAAATAAAAGAACGACCACGTAAGACTACAATGAAAAAACACTTGTTGTGGTGCTGATGTGGGGTATCCCTAATTTGCTGACACATAAGAATTGCATTTATTAAACTAAATTTTGCTGATCCGTTAGAAATTCTTACTGACCGATACGCAGAGTGATGGCTTAAAATATACTACACATTGTGTGCGAATTTACGTACCAGTCAGCAAGAGAAATTCCTGCTGACCGTTATGCATCGGTGATGGTTGAGGCTGTGCTAAACATTGTGTGAAGCTTTCGTAGAAATTGGTCAGAAAAACACTTAATCACGGCCCTGCAAATCTTTAAAAAATTTTTTTTGCTTAAAATGACGTATAATGTGTAATACAGTCTCAGTTATCACCATGCATATAGGTCAGCAAGGATTTCCAACGGGTCACCCAAAATCTCATTCTAAAGATTTACAAGATCGTAACGAAGCGGTTTTCTCCACGAGTTTTGAGGAATTTCTAATAAACTTGCAGAAAATCTGGCTTTCAAAAACTTGCAGGACTCTTACTAGGTGATTTTCTGCTCAACTTTTACGAGACTGTCACACGATGTGTGGTACAGTCTCAAGTATCACCAGGTCAGCAAAGATTTCTAACAAAACCGCAAAAAAATTTGGCTTTTAAAAACTTGCAGGACTATAACTGATTTTCTTTCCTATTTGCGCAAATGTGTAGTACCCATCGACCTTCAAACTAGATAGACTCAGTGAGTCAATCATATATTGTCAGGTTTGTTTACTTCCAACATGCATATGGATAAAAATGGCCGCCGAGTCGGGTAATCGGTGAAAACATGATACATGCTTACCTGTGATACGAAAGATTTCTGTCCTACTTTAATAACTAGAAATCTTACATATGCCACAATATCTCACCATAATGATAAAATCTTTAATAAAACATTGAAAAAATGGCACAAAACATTCGCAAGCACTGTTTCAACTTCAGACACAAAGGAAACACGTTTTGACGTTTTGTGGTTGACAGTTAAATGAGGTTGACACACACAAAGGACTCTAGTTAATTCTTCCTCTGTGGTAGCACCAGTCTCAAGTGTCAAACGCTTACCGATCAGAAAAGATTTCTGGTGGGCCAGAAAAAAAATTCTTACACTTGGGGTTTCTCTTTGATTTTAGTTTTTGGAAAAAAAAATTTCAAAAACGTTTTTATTCTTTTTTATATTTAGCATAAATCTACTAAAAAAAATTGCGAAAGAAACTGTTTGCTATAGATTTATAAATGAAGTCGAAAAAGTCGGAAATTGCATGTTCGGCATGAAGCGTGAACCCTATAAAAATGTCAAAGTCAGATTTCCGTGGACAACTAGACGACTCTGATAAATGAGGGAATTTATGTATTCTAGGGATGATGCGCGACTTCGCAACATGAACCTTTCAATTTGGCTATGAGAAAGCGGTCACGAACAACGGACATTTCTCCAACAGTTATTCAAGAAATGTCCAAGTTTTCACCAAGTTTTCCACGTTTTCTCGGCCTTTTGTTCTTAGTCTAAGCCTTTAAAATTGGATCCATCGATAAACTTGACTACTAGATTGAAATCTTCCATTAAAAACGGGTGAAGCCTGAAAATTCGACAGTTTATAAATGACTTTGACGATACATCATCCCGCTCTTAGAATAGGTAGACAGAGGAAGTAGGATACGACCCCGGCGTCTGTTACCAGTTTGCTCCAATCTGTCAAGTGTGAAAATGCCAGTAACGTAGCCTTGGTGTTGTAGCACATAAGAAAATATTTTATTAAAAATAATAATCGAACTAAATTACTATTTGTAACATTAGTAATATTATACGTAATATTATTAGCACACATCGAATTTCTATTAAATAAATAAAAATAATTGTGAATTAATAGTCGTTGATAACCCTGTGATTACATCTCCTACGCCTCTGGAAAAACTGCTCAAAATGATGACGTCACCAAGATTACTCTCAAAAGTTGGAGGGTTTTGTATTACATGATATGAGGGTCTGATTATTCAGGGCAATCAAACAATTTTAATGAAAATTATATCAAGCAAGTTTGCCACTATTCCACTTACTGGCTTACATCCGAAGTTTGAAGTGGAATAGTTGCAAACTGGCCTGATTGAAATTTCGTTAAACTCTAATCGCTAAATAGAGGAAATCTGGAAGAACGTAGAAAATTATCAAAATTGTAACTGCCCATCAAAAAAAAAGTTTGTGGGCGTCACTGCTCCGAAGACCTAGGTTTTATAAATAAGAGATGAACATCAGAAGATAGATTTTTTTACTCTTATGTAATATACCAAAAATTCATCTTATAGGTTTTACCATGTGGCAAGAGGTAGGTTTTTCCGAAACATATGGGAAACATAAAGTTATATGTTTTAAATTTGTTTTGTAACGGCTGCAAACAAACTTAAAAGTAGTTTTAAGACACTCTTTAAAACGTTATCCAGACGAAATAATAGCTTTATGATAGACTTACAGAAGATTTAACGAAGAGCGTTATAAGGTTAAGTGCTCTTAAATTGGTTTTAAAAAAGGTCTTCTTGACGTCCTTCATAATTGGGACTTTTTGGGTTTAAAACGGTTTTATTCCACTGTTTAAGGATCTCTCGGGTACCTTAAAGAACCTTTGTAGAATGTTTGAAAACTTAAATTGAACTGTCAAATCAATGGTTGGGATGCTCCTCAGCTTCCTCCTTGTGAAACAATTTCTATACATTTAAATATTTTATGGTTTAAATAAATCAACGCTAAAAGAAGGCACATACTCAGGCACAAGATATTGTGTGCCCCGAAAGTGGTTGTTCAGAGGCAGGTGATTCTTCTATCGGTTGTTCCACAAATGCGAGTTACTTCGGGACGTACGTTATAAGTGCTTCTTCGGTTGTAACTTCTTGAATCGTAGCCTCACCACTTTGGGAATTTTCACAGATTTTTCTTCAGCAGTTACTTTTTTTGCAAGATCCGCTGTTCCTTTTTACATTTAGTTCTGCAACTTCTTCTTTTAGTTACTTTTAGTTTTAGAACTTCGGTTTCGGAATTTTACTTTTTTTCTTTTCAGATCCAACTTTTAACTCAACACAAACTCTTTTTTCTTCTTTGAGCTGTACGGTAATTTTTACTTCAACCGTTTCCGCTTCCTCAGGTTTGAGTGCTTCCTTCAATAAAACAGTTTTGCCCTTTATTTCTTCAGGCTCCTCTGTTTGTTCTTTCTTTAATACAACTTTTAGAGTTTCAAAACTTTCTTCATCTGTCTTTTCTTAAGTCTAGGTTTGAAAATTATTTTTCTTGTATAGTTTCCTTTGAAATTGACCTTTCTCTTTCGATTTTTTTTTCGTTGATTCAGTTTTTCTTTCGCTCTCCATCGATGTTGGAAACGAAATCTATTCTGTCGCCTGGTTTTGGCAATATTTGTTTCGATTCCTCAGGTTTCGCTGGCTGGGCGATCTTAACCACATTCTCTACTTCTTCTTCTTCTTTCTGAGATTTCTTTACCGGTTAAACCTAAAATTCCTTGGTTTATTCTCGAAACTAGATTTTCGTGAGAGTTTTTTTGTACCTTTTTTCTCTAAGCCCTTTTTTCGATAGCTTTTTTCTTAGTTTTAGGTAACATTTTGTGTTTTTTTCTAAGTTTTATATGTTTTCCTCGTCGTGTTCCTCAGGACTGATTGTGGGTTTATATATATCTTCCTCGATGCCTTTATGGGGGAAGTCAAAGGGTTTGTATTCTGAACCCTGGAACTGGCTTTCAGTTTCTTTCCAAAAATATCTAACTATTTCGATATCTACAATGTGCTTTCTTTTTAATAGTTTTTTCTAGAGTTTTCTCTTCTCTTTTTTTAGATTTCTTTAAAAAGCTCTTCTTCGTTCTCTGATTCTTTATTTTTCTTGGTAATCTTGATTGTAAGAGATTCTTTCTCTAGCTTTTCCTTAGGCTTACGCTGACACTTGAGAGCCATATCAATTCAATCGGCTTTTTCTTCGTGAGGTCTTCGACTTCAAGGTCTGTTCGACAAAATCGTCATCAATATCATTGAAATTATGTGACTCTTACTCTTGCATTTTCCAGTTTGATACCATTTTCCTGAGAGCTTCATTAAAGTGATGATTGATGAAGAAATTGTATCATTTCATTGATATTGGTATGAAATCAAAATGATTGGATCCATTTGCTCTTCACCTACATAAAGTTCAGCTAAGGCAGACATATCGTTTGCCAGCAATGTATATTCCATATCGGAAATTTTAAGAACTATCTTTTAGATGAGCTTTATGAGAAGGGTATGCAAGCCTCCCCCATATTTTGCTTTTTAACCTTAGCTTAGTTCCACCAGTTCTTCTAATGAAAATATTAGAAAAGATAATCAATAGGTACATCATAGAGGACATTTTGGGAAGACATCCCATAAACAAACTTGACTACTAGATTGAAATCTTCCATTAAAAACGGGTGAAGCCTGAAAATTCGACAGTTTATAAATGACAATTCATAATGAGCAAGGGGAAGTCAACCGACACGGCTCTCCACTCTGTAGTGCATAAAATAGAGAAGGCATTCTCGAATAAGGAAGTGCTGTTGGAACTCTTTTTCAAAATTGAGGGAGCATTCGACAAAGCCAGAACTAACAACATTTGCCAGGCCATTAGGGCCCGGGGAACCCCATCAAAGTTGGTAAGCTGGGTCAGATCGGCACTCTGCAACCGTAACTTTACGGCTTCTGTGGGAGACCACAGGAAGCACATCGTGGGCGGCTGTCCACCAGCCAGCTGCTTATCACCTCGACTATGGTGTCTCTTAATGGATGGTCTTTTGGAGAGGCTACAAACCGAGAGGTTCAGCGCGCAAGCGTATGCGGACGACGGACTGGTCATGATACCAGAAAAATTCGTTAGCCGCGTTTGTGATCGAATGCAAGGGCACGTAGAATAATGGCACAATGGTGTACCAAGACGGAACCCTGGCAAGACAGAGCTTATGCTCTACACCAAAAGAAGGAAAACTACAGGATTCCGCTCACCTACGCTGCACGGTGAACCTCTACTACCAAAGCCTAAGGCTAAGTACCTGGGGATGACCGTTGACAGCGGGCTGACCTGGAAAAGTCACGTGGAAAAGACATGCAATAAGGCAACAGCACACTGACATGGGAACTACGCAGGGCGGTGGGCAGAAAGTGGGGTCTAAAGCCACACAACCTACTCTGGCTCTACACTGAGGTAATCAGACCGAGGATAACCTATGAGGCTGTGGTCTGGTGGTCAGCAGTAGACAGGGCATGCTATAAGCTAAGATTAGCCAGACTGCAGAGAACCGTCTGCCTAACCATAACGGGTGCATTCAGAACAACACCGGAAGCAGCACTCAATGCCTTACTGGGTCTGCTGGAGCTTCTAACCTGGTTAAGAGGGAGGCGATGGTGTCCTGCAGGAGGATGGATTGCTGCGGCCAGTAGAAGGACACAGCTATGGGAAGGGGTCACACGCAGATCGCCAGCCTCATTCAGCGAGACAATCGCGATCAGCTGAAACTGAAACAGTCATTTGGGATAAACATCCCAACAAGAGACGACTTCAAGGAAGAGCTGCTTCAGCAACCTTCTGAGAAAAATCAGGTATGGTATACAGACGGATCAAGAATGACTAATAGTCGTCAGGAGCCGGAATATACAAAGGAGGCCATGTAGAGGGCGAAGGCTTCCCCTTGGGAAGCCACACGACGGTTTTGCAGGCGGAGCAGAAGGCCACACAAGCAGAAGTCAGACAGGAGCAGAACAGGACAGCAGGACATCTACTCCGACAGTCAGGCTGCTTTGCGAGCAATCTGCAGGAGTGGAACAAATTCAAACCTTGTTCAGGACTGCAGGGATGCTCTAGAGTCACTGGCAGAAACAAAAGGGGTAAAAAGAGTGCCCAGACATGCTTTACTGGACCAGAGCCATGTCTAGTAGTAAGTAAAAGGTGCGTCTCTCACACTCTGAAAGAGTAGGCATGGGAGAGTACAAGGACAAATTGGGCACAGTCAGGAATATGTAGACAGGCCCTAACCCGGATAGATCCAAGGCCTTGTGGCTTTTTGGGAGAAGCAGGCAGTGCCCCTTATAGGACTGATCTTTACTGGACACTGCAGACTACACAGGCACATGCACCTCCTAGGAATGGCTGACGCCCACACTCTGGGGCAGGGGAAGAGTCGTCTTACCACTTCTTAGGGGAAGTCGGCTTGAGGTGGGCGCGACTGCGCCATAGAAGACTTGGAGCCGCTTTTCTTCATCGAGGGGAGCTTCCGACTCTGAAATGGGACGCGATATTCTCCCTCATTAGAGGGACGGGTCGACTCGTGGAGGAAATGAGAGCCCTGGTGGAGTAGGGATGGGTGGACCTAGGGACTAGAAAAACGGCCTCTAAGGCCTAGTCGCAAGGCTTCGGCGCCCCCGTTGTTTAGTATTACCACTAAGTTCCACTTCTGGAGTGTGACCATTTCTCGTCTCTTTGCAGCATCTTTCAATTTGATTATCTCGGGAGTGGGATCTATTACCGTACTTTTTGGAGGCTTAACCTCAACATTGTTGCTAGAAGGGGTACTGGTTTTGCCTTCTTTAATTTCTTAGACCCTTTTTAAACACATTGTCCACAATTTTCCGACCAATCTTAGGTTCATCGAAGTCTTCTTCCAACTTTTTTAAGTGCTAAGTATTAGTGGAGTGTTTCTTCGTGCACCTAGGGTTACAGCCTCTTCAATGTTCTTAGACAATATACCATTGTCCTTGGGAATCTCTTCTAAAGTAGTCACAAAAGGTACTTTCTTCGCTTACTGGAAGGAGTCTTAAGCCTAGTTTCTTGCCTTTACGTCTCTTTTCATACTTCTTTGCTACTTCTTTACATCCTCAACAGGTACTTTTAGGTGTCTCTTGGGTTTAATAAGTTCAGGTTTAGACGGGTTCTTCCTTAACTTGTTCTTTTGGTTTTTCGAATTGTTTCAGCTGTGGTTGTTCGCTCCATCCGAGTTTGTGTTCGCAAACACAAACAGAAACCTGCTTCCTCTTAATTTTCAGTTTTCTTAGTACTCCCAAGCACGAGTTTCCTGTGTTCCGAAACTTCTTCAGGCTTACCTTTCTTTTTCTTCTTGAGAGACATTTTTACTTCTTCAGCTAACGCTGTATTTATTTACAATATAGATATTTATTTACAGTGTACAGAGAAGCAAACGGATGTTAAAGTATATACGAATGTAAATAAATTTAAAAAATATGAACATCGTATATGACGCAAAAGGCGCGGAGGCCTCATACGTAGAAGCCCTTCACTTATAATGGACATCAAAGAGGCTGTGGAAATTTGACTATGACATTTTTATCTTCTTAATGTGCGGAAAAGAGATAGGTATAAAAGAAATACAGACTTCATAGGTAAGGAGATGGCAAAAATAAGTGAATGTGCAATAATGTTTCTATTAATTTAAATTAAATCGGGGTTTAATTACTTTGTATACCACACCGAGGCTGGAATGTAATTGCAACCACAGGATTGTTACATGATCAGTAAAGTGTTATCACCGGAAGAAAACAGGATGAGTGGTAAAAATAGGAAATACTGTTTGCATTTTGTTTGGTTAAGTATTTTCGACTTTTTTTCCAATTTTTTTGCGATCACAAATATTATTAAGATGTTAGATGAGATTAAAGACAAGTAAATACAAATTCTAGCTTGAATGGAACTTAAATATTCTTGCTAAAACCAATCACATCCTATATCCGATTCTATCCTTGGACTCATCCCCTCATCGTAGTCCCCTATTTCGCGACGAGGACAAAAAATAGCCCCCTCGCGATCCCCGGGGGCCCTTATTATTGGTCGTTAGTAATTTTGTAACAAGTCGTAGGGTGGCACACTTCGTGCGTTATTCAATTATTGTCGGTAATTGAAGGGGGCGAGTGTGATGTGAAACGTCAACCCTTATGCGATCTGGCCCTTCGCGTTCATTATGGGAACCAGTGATTGGTAATTGGGAATTTTGGGAATCTAATGGCGGGGACCGGTTTTTCCATTAACAATTTCATCGAGTGGCGTGGAATTTTTGGAAGGGTGTGTAAAGACGTAGAGAGCAGAAAATAAAACCCTCTTGGAAAGAATTCTCTCAAAAAAATTGGAATCTTATTTATTAAAAAGAAGCTATTTGATTATTTTTCTAGAACTCCTACATCGATCATTGAGAGAAAATTATTATCATATAAGTGAAAAAAAAAATAACAATAATTTTTGAAAAATTCGTGTTCGAATGCATTTTTTATTGACTATTTATTTCGTTCAAATGTCGTCCAAAAATCTAGTCGAAGCTCTTTATTTTAAGTGTAATACCACCGATGGCTAGATTCTGCAGTTTACAGGAAACTAATCGTATAACAACCTCTATGGTTGTGATATAATGTCCTTGATAAGATCTTTCACATAACCTTCCTATGCAATGCAAAACTTTCTTTCTAAACACAAAATGGTAAAAGTCGTCTAAAGATGTAAAAATCCGACATTACTTTCACGTGTATAACCTTTTATGTACTTACTTCCTTTCCTTCTCCATTTTTCCTATAGAAAGCCACCGCATTTTTCGAAGATGTATCGGTTCTGCCTCTAACTCAACAATGATAAAATAAATTGGATTAAGGCCACACCACCCTGCAAATTGTCCCTTTCAGCTATGTCGTGTACCATGGGCGGAGGCGCAAAGAAGCTTTCTCAACACCTATCAAGGATATAATAAAATTGCCCACCTAGCAAATCTCACCATCGTAATTAAGCAATTAAAAAAAAACTGATATGATTGTGTTCACAGAGAACAAATGATAAATATCTAAATGCTAGAAGTTATTTCTTGTTTCGATCCAGCAAGTTGTCATCCGCCACTGTATCTCACAATAGCTCATCAAAAAGACACCCCTTCAGAACCCCGCGCCCTTCCTGCGAGGCAAGTTAAAAGTGTTTACTGAACTGTCAGCCCAGGAAAATGTCTCTGGAAGCATTTTATGTGGAAACTGAATCGAACACTTATTCAATCTTTCCAACAACCTTCGGAGAGGTTTGATGGCGTAAGGGACTGCCTGGAGATGATTGGGTTTGTTTTCCCTGAACGTCTAGTTCTATTCGACTTTCTTTTTACCTTTCAGCAAGTCTGTATTATTCCCATGGACTTAAGAATTGTGCGCTCTTTGACTAGTCAATCAAGCCAAAACAAATCCTACCGATAGATTTATCTAACCTGACACTTGAAGGGAAACAACCTTCTCTCGGTGTTTTTCTTCGAATTGAAAGTAATAACGGAAATGAAATAAACACATTAGAAGACGTCGAATTAAGCCCTTTCGGTTGACAGGTCCATTACTTATTGCTGAAGGAGGTACAAAGGCGCGAAACAAATCGTTCGGATTCGTGAAACTCAATCTGATCAATCAGATCCCGCTGTTGTTAGAGCTGTCACAACACCAGCCCGTCAATTACTCTAATGAGAATAGATAATGCTCTAATGGGGGGAGTTATTCACGATTGCAAGGCCACTAAAGTTTTAAGGCCCGACTTTTAAATATGTTTGAAAAAAAAGAATTAATTAAGAAAAGATAAGGAATCGATAGCGTGATTCAATTTGCTCCTAATTCCTAAGTGTTTTTATTCCTCTTAATTCCTAAAGAAACTCGTTATATACGCACAGAGTAACCGTTTTAGGAGTTTAACTATGGGGATCTCGGTTATTTGGAGAGCTACCAAGAATGATAAATTAGGGCAAAGTTACGAAATTAGAAGTCTATAAAAATGATGGTTTCGGAAATATTCGCAAAAAATCGAAATTTTCAAAAACTTTAGTCTTAGGCGTCTTAGTACAGAAATAATTAAAAATAATTGATAATTCTTCGTAGCCGCTTTCTTCTGTCTTCAACATAATATTTTTAAATTTAAACTTAAATGTTTTCATTTCTTCATTTTCATTCATTTCTTGGCTTTTGAAAAATATTCTAAGAGCGTTCATAAAATAATGTAAATGTAAGGTAACTACTTGAAGTTCTATTAAACAATCTGTCTACTGTCACCTGTCAAAACCTAACTTTGGGATAATTTTTATAATAATTGTTCTTCTAAACTTCTATTCTGGAACTTCTCTAAACTTCTATTCTGGACGTTGTGTTAGGTTCCATCCGACAGTTGTATCTCCAACTAAATTCTAACGTCTTTAGTTAATCTTAATATATTTGTAGCTTATCTGGTAATTAATTACCAGGTATATTACCCCTAATACTGTTTTTTGTTCTTCTTAAATACCGAAGTATTCTCTTTGCATTTGTTACATTGAAAGGAATCGGCTTATTCAATTCGCTACTGCAGACATTCAACGCAAATTATATGTCAGATCTTATCTGGTTTGTTAAAAATAATAAACTTGCATTATCTATGTAATTATTAGAATGTGAAGGCTTTCACGGCGGTCAAAAGAATACAATCTAAAGTGTTTTCCGGGGTTTGAAGCCGTGGCCCAAAGGAATTCATTCTACAGCTGCGGCAGACATCAAAGGCGATGAGGCAATGGGCGCGATGGGCGTAGTGATCTAGCGTGCTTCCCGACGTTGTCTGATTCGACTATGGTGAGCTCCGTGGTATTTATTCCCCCGCCGGCACCGTTGCGCTATAGTGGGGGAACTGGGGTGGGGGTAGTGGTGGCGTGGGGTTTCGGCGCACTTGAAGAATGTCGTAGAACTCGCTTCCAGTCTGCGTTTAGAAACGTAATTTCCTCCTTTCTGTTCAAATTGTTGTGTTTAAAGATCTCAATGGCCTCTCTCGTTAGTCTCGGATAGAAAGAGAGAAAAGGATATCGTGGCCTAAGGAGAGAGAGTGCTCTGCTACTGCTAACTTTTGTGTTTGTCCCAGCCTGCAACTCCCCTCTTGTTCCGTAATCCTCGTGTTGACACTGCGTTTTGTGGTGCCAATGTATACCGAGCTACAGTTGCATGGAACTGGGTAATCTCCGGTGATCGATGATCATCCCAGTAACATACTGTTGCGAACTCGGGGTTCAATAATTCCAGTGTAACGATTTAATACGAAAACACTATTTATTAACTCCACAAATACACACGACTACTAAATAACTCACTATTTAACACTTTATAGCCTTCTATTATCGCTTCGTAACTTTAGCTTACTTATAGCTCGATTAAAATACGACTACTCTACTCGGGCGCTCTATGCGCCTTTTATATACAATCCTAAAATTACAGAAAAACCTAGAAAGTTCTTTATAAGAATTCTTGAATAATCTCATATAAAAAAAACGGTTGTAAACAACTGCCTTCTAGATTAAGCCAGACGAGCAATAAATCACTCGTGTCAGCCATGACGCAGCGCGGATAGGTCGTGAAGCTCCACCAACCAACACGCTCCCATGCGTTGCCCCGCCTCCCATGCGGCGTTGCTGCGATCGTAACATTGCCCTCCTCCTAAGTCTGTTCGTCCCGAACAGATAGAGTTCCATGGTATCGTGCTAATCGATCCAAATGAACGACCTTCATCTTTGACCTAGGGGTCCGCTGGATCCTATACACCACATCATTAATCTTCTTTATAATTGTATAAGGTCCTTCCCAATTTTGGCTAAGTTTGGGCGACTTCCCCACCTTTCGCCTCGGATTGTATAGCCACACCAAATCACCATCCTGGAAGCCGCGGGAGTTAGCTAGTAAGTCATATCTTGCTTTGGCTCGATCACTGGATATCCGCAGTTTATTCCTGACTTGCTCATGAACATTGTTCAGCCTCTCCTTAAGCTCCTCCACAAAATTCTCAGAGCTGAGCGACTCTTTTTCCGGTGTTCCATACATCAAATCCGCAGGAAGCCTCATTTCCCTCCCGAAGATCACTTTCGCCGGAGTATAACCAGTGGCTTCATGCGTAGAGCCTCGATATGCCATCAACATGAGAGGTAGATGTTGGTCCCAATCACGCTGATGATCTGCCACCATTTTAGACAGGTAATGTTCCATGGTCCGATTAAATCTCTCTACCATCCCATCCGACTGTGGATGCAAAGGAGTTGTCCTGGTCTTGCAAATTCCGAGAAGTTCCATGACCTTCTGGAAAACAGCCGATTCAAAATTTCGGCCCTGATCAGAATGAAGTTCGAGAGGGACTCCAAATCTGCAGAACATTTCATTTACTAGCACCGTTGCCACAGTCGTTGCTTCTTGATTAGGCAGGGCGTATGCTTCAGGCCATTTAGTGAAGTAATCCATGGCGACCAAGATGTATTTATTGCCCGACTCAGTCTGAGGAAACGGTCCCGCGACATCAATTGCTACCCTCTCGAATGGAGCACCTACAGTGTACTGCACCATTCGGCCGCGTGATCTTGTTCGAGGTCCTTTTGTGGCACAACAAACTTCGCACTTGCGGCACCAAGATTCGACGTCTTCATGATAATTCACCCAGTAGAACCGCTCTTTAATTTTGGCCAAGGTTTTATTGACCCCAAAATGACCTCCACTGGTTCCGTCGTGCATTTCCTGTAGTACGTCCGATTTTCTGCTTCCAGGAACAACCAACTGACTGACTACGGTCTTGCCATCCGGACTCTCCCACGCTCTCTTCAGTAATCCATTTTCTATTTTAAGAGAGTGCCACTGGGCCCATAGCGCCTTCAGGTTTGGACTTTTACCAGCAATTTCTTGCCATTCCGGTCTCTTGTCGTCAGTCTTTGCAGAGAGGATGAGTCCAATATCTGGATCATTCATTTGTTCTTCTCGAAGGGTCTGTGTGGTCCAGCCATCGTTTATTTCTACCGACGTTCTCCTTACCAAAGGAAGTCCCTCACGCTGCTCAGTTCTTTGACAATGCCGACAATCTTCTTTGCAAGGCCGTCTAGACAATGCATCGGCATTTCCGTGAGACCTTCCTGGTCGATGTTCAATTTGGAAATCGTACTGCTGCAGGCGCTCTATCCATCTGGCTATTTGACCTTCAGAGTTCTTCATCTGTAATAACCATTTCAAGGCTCCATGGTCAGTCCTAATCAGGAACCTTTTTCCATATAAGTAGCGATGGTAATGTTCGACTGCTTTAACGATGGCCAACAGCTCCTTTCTAGTGACGCAATAGTTTCTTTCTGGCTTATTTAAAGTCTTACTGTAGTATTCAATGACCTTCTCTTGCCCGTTTTGTCTTTGAGAGAGTACTGCACCTAGACCACAGTTACTTGCATCCGTGTCCAGAATAAACAGTCCGTCCTTTATAGGGTAAGCCAAGATTGGACTAGAACAGAGGGCAGCTTTAAGCCTTGCAAACGCCTGACTGCAATCATGGTTCCACAAGAAGGGTGTTTTCTTTTCCGTTAATTTGTGCAGCGGTTTTGCGATGTCGGCAAATCCCTCTACAAATCTCCTGTAGTAAGTACATAGTCCCAAAAAGCTCCTTACTTCGTGTTTGTCTCGGGGAACTGGCCAATCTTTAATGGCAGATATTTTACTATGGCTAGTTTTAATGCCTTGTTCTGAGATAGTATGCCCCAAGTACTCGACTTGCTTCTGGAACAGGCTGCATTTCTTGTAGTTTAACTTCAGGTGAGCATTCCGTAACTTGTTGAAGATTTCTCTTAAATTCTTCAAGTGCTCGTCGAAATCACGTCCCATGACAATTATGTCATCTAAGTATACCAGGCAAGTTTTCCAAGTCAGCCCCCTCAAGACAAGTTCCATTAGTCGCTCGAAAGTTGATGGAGCATTGCACAATCCAAAAGGCATAACAGTGAATTGGTATAGTCCAGAACCAGTAGAAAATGCAGTCTTTTCTTTGTCTTCGGGAGCAATCTTTACTTGCCAGTACCCACTTTTTAAATCTAGAGTGGAAAACCACTTTGATCCCGATAAAGTTGCTAAGGTATCGTCTATACGTGGCAATGGGTAGCTGTCTTTCTTGGTTACATCATTAAGTTTCCTGTAGTCAACACAGAACCGCGTTGAACCATCTTTCTTCTTAACAAGAACCACAGGCGACGACCATGGACTAGATGATTCTTCTATGACGCCCTCCTTTAACATTTCATTCAGCAAACTGTTAACTTCCTGTTGTTTAGCCAGAGGGACCCTTCGTGGATGTTGTCGTATTGGCTGGGCATCTCCTGTGTTGATCTTATGGACAACTAAATCGGTTTGACTGTCGTTGCTCTTGAAGTTAAACATATCAGATTCATCCATGGCAAATTTTATAGCAGACTGAAGTTGTTCCTTTGACAGGTGACTCCACTGTCGCTTAAAAGCATCAATAACTTCTGGGGAAGCTTGGTTAGAAGATATAATTTTGGATGTCTCTGCTTCGACACAATTGCATACCCATTGTACAGGCTCATAATTGGCAAGAACTGTTCCTTCTTTTAGCTTGATGGTCCTTTCTCCAATATTGGCAACTCGTACTGGCATAGTCTTCTTCGTGTCGGTCAAAGTTCGGGCTACCATGATTTCAGTCGTCAAATCCAGGTTAGGTTCTATAAGTCCTATGGACCACCCAGGGTCATTTTCAGAAGTCACTGTGATAATTTGTTCTGAATTTGGAGGAATTTTCACATCTTCCACCACCAGTAGACGGACACTAGTTTCCACATTTCCATTGGTTAATGCAAACTCCTCATCTCCAAACGTGAGAATATTCTGTTTGTGATCATAGGAGAATCCATGTTTCCTGATGAGATCCATTCCCAAAATAAACTCGTCTTTGATCCTGGCAACCAACACTTTATGCCGAACTTCAAGTCTTTCTCCAATAATGATGGTGACATCGGCTTCTCCGTCTATAGGGCAAGATTCTCCAGTGACTGATTTTAACATAATAGGGTTGGGCAATGGTTGTATGGTATATCCGAAAAGTTTATCTGGCCTTACAATGGTCACATCTGCTCCTGTATCGATGGTAATCTGGATCTTCTGTCCTTTAATGCGTCCGGCCACTGTGAGACTTTTTCCACCAAAATTATTGACTTTAAAGATCCTGGGGGTCTTAACGGGCCCGGTCAATTGTCCCCTTGCATTGACCGGAATTAGTTTTCCTGGGACCTAGGGCGGTCTTGGTCGCCGCTTGGTCTTCTAAACGACGGCGACGGACTTCTTGCCCTATTACGGCAGTTACTCTTGATGTGACCCAGTCTGCCGCAGTTAAAACATTTTATGCCCCGATTGTCTGTTGATCGAGGAGTTCTTTCTAACAGGGCTTGCATACTGACTGCCATATCTTTCATCGCTTTATGTAAACTGGCCATGGATTCAGCCATAGACGTATTCTCCTCTTCACCGCAAGTTGCCATTCGTACACGTGGAGATGAACTAGATGACACTCGTGACGCCTCGAATTCCAGGGCCCGAACTAGTGCCTCGCTGATATCCTTGGGCCTTACTAGACGTAAGTGGTATCTCATGTCACTATCTCTAACTCCCTCGATGAACCTTTCGGCGGCAAATTGCATTTGAAAAGATTCAGGAGCCGATGGATATGCCAGGTGAATGAGTCTGTCTATGTCCGCCTCAAATTCTTGTAAGGATTCACCTGACTTTTGCTGTCTCATCCTCAGCTGGGCCTGGAACACGGTTTCTTTGTGTTCATTTCCAAATCGTAGTTGCAGAGTGTGTACTAAAACCGCATATTTACTTTGATCCGCTGCAGACAGAGATTGGAGTAACTCAGCCGCTTTTCCACGAAGTGCTACCACTAATGATGTAGCTTTCTGGGGCTCGGACCAACCATTAGCTTTTGCAGCTGCCTCAAACTGAGTTTTATAAATTTCCCATGCAGTAGTACCGTCATAATCGGGAGGCTTAATTTTAGCGTTGGCTGTGCTAAAACTCTCTGTAGACACGTTGTCGTCCTCAAGTTGTTCCCGGAATTTCTTTTCTAGCTCGAGAACCCTCTGGTTGACAGCTTCGAGTCCTTCGTTAACGCCGTTAATGGATTCGTGAACGCCGTTAACGGATTCGTTGACGGATTGCATTATTCTTTCTTCCAATTGTTGCTCCCTAGCTGCGAGATGGTTCATTAAGTCTTCTTTGAATTGTTGATGACGTCGCTCCTGCACTTGATCACGTTTTTCTTGCTCTTCCTTCTGTTGTTGATAACGTCGCTCCTGTACTTGATCACGTCTTTCTTGTTCCTCTTTTTGTTCGTTATAACGTTTCTCCTGTTCTAGATAACGTCGCTCCTGTACTTGATCACGTTTTTCCTGTTCTTCCCTCTGTTGTTGCATAAGGGACAGCAGGGCGGCAAGTTGATCCTCCATCGCTTGATGCTGGCTTCTAGTCACTGGCATAAACAGGTAATGTCCGGCAATGAAGCACTCACTTACAGTTCAGTAATATTGGTCCTCAAATTCCCACTGGAATCGCACTTCTGACACCATTTGTTGCGAACTCGGGGTTCAATAATTCCAGTGTAACGATTTAATACGAAAACACTATTTATTAACTCCACAAATACACACGACTACTAAATAACTCACTATTTAACACTTTATAGCCTTCTATTATCGCTTCGTAACTTTAGCTTACTTATAGCTCGATTAAAATACGACTACTCTACTCGGGCGCTCTATGCGCCTTTTATATACAATCCTAAAATTACAGAAAAACCTAGAAAGTTCTTTATAAGAATTCTTGAATAATCTCATATAAAAAAAACGGTTGTAAACAACTGCCTTCTAGATTAAGCCAGACGAGCAATAAATCACTCGTGTCAGCCATGACGCAGCGCGGATAGGTCGTGAAGCTCCACCAACCAACACGCTCCCATGCGTTGCCCCGCCTCCCATGCGGCGTTGCTGCGATCGTAACAATACATAAGAAGAATATTTCCCACCCACCTCGACCTTGCGGCAATTCCTTGTGAGCTACCACAACTAACAAGCATACGATTTAGCCGATTAGCATCAGAAGTTGCGCGTTCCATGTCACTCAACATTTTGGAATACCTATCAAGAAAAACTGAAGGTAGGCGAAGTCGATCTAACACATTTGGACCTATAAGTCGATGCATTTGGTTTTTGTCGCTTTGTGTATACCTGCTTTTCCAAAATTATTAGTATTTTGAACCAAATTTAATTTTATATAAAATTTTATTAATTATATATATAATTTTATGGACATTGACCCACCAGTTTTCCTTTTCAAAGCATTGTACTTTGTTTCTGTGGATAGCTAGCCTTATAGTAACTAATAATATTGATTGTTGCTTTATTTCTATATATTTTACTGTTTGTTTAAACATTGTCGATCTTTTGCAACTATTCAGTTGCATAGTTGCATTTTTTGCTACTTGTATTATATTAGTAGTTCATTATAGCGGGATTTAAACGAAATTGTTGTTTCCTTGAATAATCCCAGATCATTCAATCAGAAGTGTCTTGTTAAACAGTTCATTTTTTGATTACGAATAAAAATAGTCAACCCTTATTCGGGTAACCGATACAGAGATATTGTTTGCCCAGAATAGTATTCACCCAGTGATTTGTTTTTCAGTATTAAAAGGCAATTTATGTGACTTACTGTATGAACAGCCGTCACACACAAATTTTGCCACGTTGCCCAGTTGCAAGTATTGCACTGAACCATGTGCTGCCATGTTCTCGATAGTTTTTACATTCAAGTCTTTCGTGCCCCAAGCTGAAACTGTTGTTTTCTACTTCAATGTACCACAACCATTGAATTTGTACCACTATACCCAGACATGGCGACACCACTTGTTGTAAATATATATCGACGTATTTATATAAGCCTGTCTCTTTCGTCGTAACAAAACTCCCAATATTTTGTCATGGTCGTGGAACCGTCACAATTAGTGACACCAACGGTGACATACGAAGTTAAAAAATGACTATTCCCATCCTTTGGTTTCTTAATAAGAATGTAAGGATAGCAATACTCTTAGAGCGGACTCCCGAAAACGCTATTTATTATAATAAAGAAAAATCAGAAAATGAGGAAACGTCATGTTTGCGTCGGTGCTTGGATCGTTGTTTTGACAATAAAGGGTGCCACAAGAGAGATACACTTAACGCAGATACCGTAATGCAGAAAGAGATGATCAGAAAAAATAATGTTGGAGGTCTTGGAAACAGCGTGTATTTTGGTGACGTATAGCCCTACTTGGGTCTAGTAGTACAAAGTCACTGACCACAACGAACTGAACTGGTCGCTATGGTATCTGTTTAAAAAACCAGGTGCTGATATAAATTTTTCAAAAGTTCCTTTTCCTACTTCTACCTCTTGAGGAAATAAGTATTGCCGTATGTCAGGTATGAACTATGCACACATTATTGATAGATGCATTTTCTCAGTAGTCCTCAAGCAGTTTTCTGATTTCGACACTCCTCATTCCTCACATTTTATGAGGAACAACAAAGTTTTATGGTTTTTGTACATTAATGTCCATTTCCTCAAAATTCACAAATGCATCTTTTTTGTATAACACATGGACTAGAGATCCACTGTCCATCATAATCATATCCCCCAATAATACAGAATACCCACATTGAAGGCAGTCTCTTTAATGGTTAATGAGCTCTTAATTATATTGTCTGCTGACAGATCTTCCATTTAGACTTCGATGCTGCTTTTTAAAAACTCCTCGAATCACTCCTACTGTTCTGCCTCTTGGAACGACGATTTTTTGCTATGTTACACCGTTTTTTGACAGGTGTAGCACGTAAGTCCAAACTGACTGTGTTCTTAGCTTGATGTAGTGTATATCATAATTCAAGGGTTTCATCTGAGAATCAACTTTTATGGTCACGGCCGCCAAATCAATTTCCTCAAGAGCTGTGAGACTGCTATCCTCATCTATCTGGCTCCAAAATTTAAAATCTTCTGTTTAGACGTAGATTGACAGCCACGCTTTTCTCACATTCCTATATTTCAAAGGCAAGCCACCTAGAACTTTTGTCACAATTGCCGCATCAGTTTGTCATACTTGGCAAAGTCATAATCTTTGTTAAATTGCGGATAATTTTGCCCATTGAAGTTGCTGCGTATCATTAAAATCTGTTTTGTCGCTCATCTTGCCGAACACTTGAACGATCCTTGTTTTACACCCCCAAACGCTAAGCCATGGTTATCCAACTTCTGGAGTCAAGTTCCTGAAAATATACAAATGCATTATTTCTATACGTCACATGGGTTGAGGCTCCACTGTCCATCATAATAACATCCTCAATCCTGATGCAGAATACCCACATTGAAGGCAGTCCCGCCGAAGAGTAATGAGTTCTTATTTCGATTGTCTACTGGCTCACTTTTCCCATTCCCAGATCTTCCATGTGGTCTTCGAGGCTGGTTTTGAGAACCCCTCGAATCGTTCCTTCTGTCCTGGCTCTTGAAACGACAGTCTCTTGCGATATTACCCCGTTTTTCCTTCTTGCTGTGTTACACCCTTTTTTGACAGTTTTAGCACATCAGTTTTGACTAATTACAATTTGCATTCTTAGCTTGATGTGGTGTATAGTCGTAATTCAAGGGTTTCTTTTGAGAATCAACTTTGATGAATCATGGCCAAATCAATTTTCTCAAGGGCTGTGAGATTGCCATCCTCATATAGCAACCTCCCTTTAAGGTTTAAATCGTTATAATTGATTCATGATCTTAAAAGAAATGAGACATTTAGTGTCCGTAAGAAATGCGTTTTCGAATCGAATTATGACAAACTTAAACCTTGCTGTTCTTTTTTCGCAAGATGTAAAAGATTGGTTTAAACAATCTGTGATACTGTCACCTGTCAAAACCTAACTTTGGGATAATTTTTATAATAATTGTTCATTGACTTCTATTCTGGACGTTGTGTTAGGTTCCATCCGACAGTTGTATCTCCAACTAAATTCTAACGTCTTTAGTTATCTTAATATATTTGTAGCTTATCTGGTAATTAATTACCAGGTATAATTATCATATTACCCCTAATACTGTTTTTTGTTCTTCTTAAATACCGAAGTATTCTCTTTGCATTTGTTACATTGAAAGTAATCGGCTTATTCAATTCGCTACTGCAGACATTCAACGCAAATTATATGTCAGATCTTATCTGGTTTGTTAAAAATAATAAACTTGCATTATCTATGTAATTATAAGAATGTGAAGGCTTTCACGGCGGTCAAAATAATACAATCTAAAGTGTTTTCCGGGGTTTGAAGCCGTGGCCCAATGGAATTCATTCTACAGCTGCGGCAGACATCAAAGGCGATGAGGCAATGGTCGCGATGGGCGTAGTGATCTAGCGTGCTTCCCGACGTTGACTGATTCGACTATGGTGAGCTCCGCGGTATTTATTCCCCCTTTCTGTTCAAATTGTTGTGTTTAAAGATCTCAATGGCCTCTCTCGTTAGTCTCGGATAGAAAGAGAGAAAAGGATATCGTGGCCTAAGGAGAGAGAGTGCTCTGCTACTGCTAACTTTTGTGTTTGTCCCAGCCTGCAACTCCTCTCTTGTTCCGTAATCCTCGTGTTGACACTGCGTTTTGTGGTGCCAATGTATACCGAGCTACAGTTGCATGGAACTGGGTAATCTCCGGTGATCGATGATCATCCCAGTAACATACATAAGAAGAATATTTCCCACCCACCTCGACCTTGCGGCAATTCCTTGTGAGCTACTACAACTAACAAGCATACGATTTAGCCGATTAGCATCAGAAGTTGCGCGTTCCATGTCACTCAACATTTTGGAATACCTATCAAGAAAAACTGAAGGTAGGCGAAGTCGATCTAACACATTTGGAACTATAAGTCGATGCATTTGGTTTTTGTCGCTTTGTGTATACCTGCTTTTCCAAAATTATTAGTATTTTGAACCAAATTTAATTTTATATAAAATTTTATTAATTATATATATAATTTTATGGACATTGACCCACCAGTTTTCCTTTACAAAGCATTGTACTTTGTTTCTGTGGATACCTAGCCTTATAGTAACTAATAATATTGATTGTTGTGTTATTTCTATATATTTTACTGCTTTTTTAACATTGTCGATCTTTTGCAATTCTTCAATTGCATAGTTGCATTTTTTGCTACTTGTATTATATTAGTAGTTCATTATAGCTGGATTTAAACAAAATTGTTGTTTCCTTGAATAATTCAATCAGAAGTGTCTTGTTAAACAGTTCATTTTTTGATTACGAATAAAAGTAGTCAACCCTTATTCGGGAAACCGATACAGAGATATTGTTTGCCCAGAATAGTATTCACCCAGTGTTTTGTTTTTCAGTATTAAAAGGCAATTTATGTGACTTACTGTATGAACAGCCGTCACACACAAATTTTGCCACATTGCCCAGTTGCACATCTTGCACTGAACCCTGTGCTGCCATGTTCTCGATAGTTTTTACATTCAACTATTTCGTGCTCCAAGCTGAAACTGTTGTTTTCTACTTCAATGTACCACAACCATTGAATTTGTACCACTAGACCCAGACATGGCGACACCACTTGTTGTAAATATCGCATCGACGTATTTATATAAGCCTGTCTCTTTCGTCGTAACAAAAATCCCAATATTTTATCATTGTCGTGGAACCGGCACAATTAGTGACACCAACGGTGACATACGAAGTTAAAAATTGACTATTCCCATCCTTTGGTTTCTTAATAAGAATGTTAGGATAGCAATACTCTCAGAGTATATAATAAAGAAAAGTCAGAAAATCAGGAAACGTCATGCATACGTCGGTGTTTGGATCATTGTTTTGACAATAAAGGGTACGGAAGAGAGATAAGCTTAACGCAGATACCGTAATGCAGAAAGAGATGATCAGAAAAAAGAATGTTGGAGCGTGTATTTTGGTGACGTATAGCCCTACTTGGGTCTAGTAGTACAAAGTCACTGACCACAACGAACTGAACTGGTCGCTATGGTATCTGTTTAAAAAACCAGGTGCTGATATAAATTTTTCAAAAGTTCCTTTTCCTACTTCTACCTCTTGAGGAAATAAGTATTGCCGTATGTCAGGTATGAACTATGCACACATTATTGATAGATGCATTTTCTCAGTAGTCATCAAGCAGTTTTCTGATTTTGACACTCCTCATTCCTCACATTTTATGAGAAACAATAAAGTTTTATGGTTTTTGTACATTAATGTCCATTTCCTCAAAATTCACAAATGCATCTTTTTTGTATAACACATGGACTAGATATCCACTGTCCATCATAATCATATCCCCCAATAATACAGAATACCCACATTGAAGGCAGTCTCTTTAATGGTTAATGAGCTCTTAATTATATTGTCTGCTGACAGATCTTCCATTTTGATGCTGCTTTTTTAAAACTCCTCGAATCACTCCTACTGTTCTGCCTCTTGAAACGACGATTTTTTGCTATGTTACACCGTTTTTTGACAGGTGTAGCACGTAAGTCCAAACTGACTGTGTTCTTAGCTTGATGTAGTGTATATCATAATTCAAGGGTTTCATCTGAGAATCAACTTTTATGCTCACGGCCAAATCAATTTCCTCAAGAGCTGTGAGACTGCTATCCTCGTCTACCAATCTGGCTCCAAAATTTAAAATCTTCTGTTTAGACGTCCATTGACAGCCACGCTTTTCTCACATTCCTATATTTCAAAGGCAAGCCACCTAGAACTTTTGTCACATTGCCACATCACTTTGTCATACTTGGCAAAGTCATAATCTTTGTTAAATTGCGGATAATTTTGCCCAATGAAGTTGCTGCGTATCATTAAAATCTGTTTTGTCGCTCATCTTGCCGAACACTTGAACGATCCTTGTTTTACACCCCCAAACGCTAAGCCATGGTTATCCAACTTCTGGAGTCAAGTTCCTGAAAATATACAAATGCATTATTTCTATACGTCACATGGGTTGAGGCTCCACTGTCCATCATAATAACATCCTCAATCCTGATGCAGAATACCCACATTGAAGGCAGTCCCGCCGAAGAGTAATGAGTTCTTATTTCGATTGTCTACTGGCTCACTTTTCCCATTCCCAGATCTTCCATGTGGTCTTCGAGGCTGGTTTTGAGAACCCCTCGAATCGTTCCTTCTGTCCTGGCTCTTGAAACGACAGTCTCTTGCGATATTACCCCGTTTTTCCTTCTTGCTGTGTTACACCCTTTTTTTACAGTTTCAGCACATCAGTTTTGACTAATTACAATTTGCATTCTTAGCTTGATGTGGTGTATAGTCGTAATTCAAGGGTTTCTTTTGAGAATCAACTTTCACGATCATGGCCAAATCAATTTTCTCAAGGGCTGTGAGATTGCCATCCTCATATAGCAACCTCCCTTTAAGGTTTAAATCGTTATAATTGATTCATGATCTTAAAAGAAATGAGACATTTAGTGTCCGTACGAAATGCGTTTTCGAATCGAATTATGACAAACTTAAACCTTGCTGTTCTTTTTTCGCAAGATGTAAAAGATTGGTTTATATGCTTGAAAAGGCAGTTTGAGCATTGAGCTAATCTGGAGACCCCTCTTGTTTTACAGTTTTGGCCCCCATTTTTAGCACTTTTTGAACTGATGTCGACTTCCGCCGGAAGGGATGTATCGGTGACGTCATGACGTGTTACGTCAAATTATTGCAAAACAGTTGTCACTGTCATTATTTTTATTAGTTCTTATTTTGAATCCACTCGAATGTCGAATCCATCTCCTAGCTAGAGGGCTAGGGTTCCTAGCCATTAACTGACTTAGTTCCAAGGTTTTCTAAAATTTGTATTCCAACCTAACAAAAATCAAAAACATCAACCATCAATTTCCGGTCTGTATGAGGTAACAAATAATCTTAAAAATTCTCGTTATAATGGCAGAAACTTAAATATAGAGCAATTGTTCATTTGTATGGTATAATGCAGGTGAAAAATCTACCTTCTTATCAATTTTATTCCAGGTCAAAGTTGCTAAAGTATGTCCGCCCCTTTTGTACTTCGGTTCCTTTTGTATAAACGGCTGGTCTGGAGGATCTGTATAAAAACCAATTATTAAAAAATCAATCCAACAGTTTGGCAGAAAACATACAAAAAACGCTGATGGTGTGCGTGGAGACCACGTTCTCTGTCAACTGCATATTCACGCCATGGCAAAGCACCACCAGGATCTTCTTGTTCAGGCAACACCAACCCCCCTCGGGGGATATCTTAGACCTGGAGGTGGCGTTTCAGACTTGCTTTCCTCCCACCTATCACTCAATCCCTTAACTCTAACCTTCATCTTCAATGGAAAAACTTACTGTCCATTTTGTTTCTGCTGCAGGGTTGGAATTGGTGGTGGTGCAAGTCAGAGGCACCGAGTCTTAATGAGTGGTAGTTTTGCGATTCCATGAATGAAAATTTTCCTGGAATCGAAGTTTTACTATGAATATATGCGAGATACTTCAGCATAACGCACGGGCCTTAAATATATAAAAGCTTACGATTATTTATATGAGTTTTATTTGAGCCGGGCCTAATCGGTGGCTGTCAAAACGCATACCCAATCAGGTATAAGACAAATTTATTGCATGAATGATGTTCCTTTTAACATAAAAGTCATTATATAAGCCCTCTTATACAATTTGAAAGCCAGTTTGTATTTGTTTAATGACCAAAATCAAATCTTTTCCGGATTTTTAAATTATTAACACCTAAACATGGCAGTTATCAACACCTAAACAGACACTGGCTTCGGTTGGTCCTGATACGGTCACGTGAGACGGAGCAACGGCAAATAAATTTAGTTAGAGTGAATTGGATGATAAAGGGATGGATATAGGTGCCATCGTACACAAAACGGTCATGTCAATTTCGGCTTTTGGGGGTTTTTGGACATGATGCTGCTGGCCTCGCCTTTGTACCGGGCATTGTCGTCACTGGCGTCCGCGGTGAGGGTGTACAACGTTTCGGACACCCGCCCAGTTGTCCTGTAGGCCATTCGAATTTCGACAATTTGCTCGCTATTAATGTAAGTTTCGTGGCTCATCCTGTACATCTAAACAATTAGGCATAGCTCTGGTTCGCAGATGACTACGTCCAATTCCAAAATTGTTGTAATGCTCATTAAATAGAAGATTTGTTTATCTTATGTCTATGTCTTGAAATGTTGCGCTTTTAGAAGAAAACAACTTTTTTTTTAAACTAATGAAAATGTAAAGGACAGACAAAGGTTTCGAGGTATCATTAATAGCTGCAATAATCAGGCAGCAGAATTCCATCATCATCCATATATTTTGCTTCACATCACTTAATTTTGGACATTCGATTTTCACTGGGGGACTTGGGAATGGCTTCCCAAGCATTCAATATCGCTTGCACCAAATTTTACGTCTTAGATCCCTCAGCTATACGCGCTTCGGGATTTAAATTTAACGTTCGGGTCATAATAATGTACTGCACAACACAAAAAGTTTGCAAGAATTTGCAGAAATGCAAGAATTAAATAATTAAGCAATAATTCGATAACCCTTGTAAATATTTTGGATTTCGAGACACATTCAAAACACATTCGAAATGTCGCATTTTTTCTCCATTTAACCAACCCTGTAATCATTACTGTTTACAAGATCCCAATGATAGTTTTGAAAGTTTCCACCCTACATAATTCCCTCTCTTTGGCCAGGCTGTCAATTTAAATTCGTAAATAAATTAAATTTTTGTTTGTGGACATTAATTAATGGTGAATTATTATTAACAAAGAGTCATGTTGCCTAAAATGTAGTTTCCTTCGCAAACATCTAATGATCAGGCCTGCATCTTGCAAGCCCTTGTCAACGTCCCACTAATAAGTTCACACACTCCACAAGAACCCATGTATGCTAAACGCAATAACAAACAAGGCTTGTGTGTGTAAACGTCACAATTCATTTCCGATCTCCTCCACTGATAGAGATTTGATTTTTCAATAGGTGAGATTTGATCTGATATCTACCTTCGCCCCTCTTTGTGTTGTATTCACGATTGTGTGTACAGGGGTGGGTCTTCGCTGTTTAGTTCAAACCACCACCCGTCTGTCGATATTGTTATTTGTTACACAAAAGATCCTAACGCGGATAACATCGGGCAAAATATGTCATTATTTTTATAATATGATGATGAGTGTCGTCTGACGTGACAGTAAAGAAAGATAGATCTTATACCTGTTATTACTTATGAATTTTCTATTGCATGATTTAAGTCAAACATCAACCAATCGACTCGCCTTTCGTAGTATAAATGACTCCTTTCATAGGCTTTCATTTTGCGTCGCGCTTCCTGCGGCCATCTCAATTTGCAGCAGGAACCTCATTAGGACGAAAACAATTTATTTCGCTTTTAATTAAACGAGCACCCTTTCGACTTTTGAAAGCGACTCTCGAGGCTTCAAAACCTAAAAATAATAGCAGTTTTAATCATTATTTAGCCTGTATTTAAAACTCTAGGTGTAGATGGTAAATAGGTATTGCACCACTGCGCATCGCTCATTAAAATATTACACTTGATAAACGTCGCTTTAACTCACTAAATTTAGTTTTAAATAAAATGAAGTCATTATACAAAATGAAAATGATAAAAATAATCATCCTGCTAAAAAAAATATGCGTATTATAATTAAATAGTTATTTTCCTAACTAGTACGCAAAGTAACACTTTGCGCACTAACTGCTGCCCCGAACTTCGCTTCGCGTCGTTCGGGCAAGGGCAGTCGCGTGTGCGAAATGCACTTTGCGCAAGAATTAGGAACAACATTTTTTCTACAATGGTATCGCTGCCACTAATATTGAACAGCTTTCACGATTTTATAATAGTATATTGTGCAACTAGTGTCGAAAATTGAACTTTTCACACGAGTGTGACGGTTTGGACACGAGCCGTAGGCGAGTGATACAACGTCACATGAGTGTGAAGAGTGATTTTCGTACATGTTGCACACTATACTTTTTCTACGACTGCGATTTTGCTTCATAAATGATCATTCGTATTATAAATCATACGCAAAGCGTGTGCAAAGCAATCAGAAGCGTGTGCAAAAAGACTTTGCACACGCTTCTGTGTGAGAGCGTGCGCAATGTGCCCCTTGCGCACGCTGTTGGCGATATGCATTTTTCAACGGTAGGTTCAAGGTATTCAAGGTTCATTTTCGAGGCAGTCGTAGAAAAATGATTAATCTTCACAGTTCTTTTCTGCTACCCCTGTATTGACGGCGTGCGCGAAAGACTTTGTCGCACGTGTCCTAGGGCAACCAGTAACTTTTTTTTACGCTGCTATGGGCGACGTCCGAGAAAGATAACAATGAAAATATGTTAGCATACTGTCAGTAATGCGCAAACCGTGTCATATTTTGACGGTTGTAGAAAAAAAATATTCTGAGCCATCAGTGATTTAATCTAACAGAAATGTTGAATAAGCCAAGGTATCAACATTATTTTTGAATGACTATGTAAATTCAACAATTCTTAATGGCTTATTCAACATTTTTGGTGGAGACGCCTTTAAAACAACTTAAATTTGCATAAGTATTCTTTACATTTTGTCTAATTTTCAGTTCCTTGTTTTCAAACTGTATCATGATAAAGGCGAATTTTTATTAATGCTAACAGTCCTTCCTCTTTGCAGATAACTTTTCTAATTAAACCGACATTTGACATATGTAGCCGATCAAAATATCTACTGAGAGTTTTTATTTTTTTAAGATTACCATGCCAAGCTGACTGTGGAGTCCTAGCTTATCACTTATCCGTGATATTTTACCTATTTTTTACCTCCTCTACTTTGAGTATACTTTTCTTTTCTTTTTTTCGTCTTTTCAATGTTTGCGAATGTTCACTTTTGTTATAATTATGTATTTAGCAAAACAACCAAAGAAAAACATCTGATCAAAACTAAAACCAACTATTATTACGTCAAAAATTACCTATTTCTTAGGCTGTTGAATTATAAGTGGTTTACATTTGGAAATGTCATCCAGTTGACTGGGAAAGGTCAAAAAGAAAGGATGAAAGAACCACGGTCAATTTATTTTGTTTACGTCATCCTTTTCTGTCAAAAAGTTATAGGCTTATAGATGACATTTTCTAATGGACTCCGTATGACTAGATTCCTTGTTTGGATGATTGAAAATTTGAACAGCACAGACACAAAAAAGTCATCTAACTTTTGCTTAAATCATCTCTGCTTTTAGATACAGGGTGTCTACTAATGGAGATAGACCACTGAATTTGTTTACACGTTTTAAGCCATAAAATATGTTTTTGTTTCAAGCGGACTAAAACTACGTCATTTGTTTTCTCCATACGCACACCTAAAGTTGGGTTTCTAATTCTGAGACCAAAAAAAGTAGCAAAAAAGTCCTAGGCAGTAAAAGTTAAGTCAAAAGTCACCGCTATTGTCATGGTGGCGCATATATAAACAATTTTCATTCACCAAAATTATTTGAACACTAGATGACACCACATAGACCGATCTGAGTGTATTGCCATCTTTACATTCTTATTGAAAAAACAAAGGATAGGAATACTCTCAGAGCGCTCTAGAGCACCACCCGAAACCGTTATTAGTCGAAATCGCATAGGTTCTCGAATTCTGAGTTTGTCTGTTAAATGTCATACGCGTCATCATATTTATCTGTCAATGTGACTTTTATTAATTTAGTATTAATAATAATGCTACAAATTTTAAGTTTACCAAAATTTACCTAAACCACCTAAACCATTGGTTATGATTTATTACCATTAAAACCATTGAACATTGAAAACCACCGTTCTAACACATTCTATTTATTTTACAAATAATATACACCACTAATTGGATAAGTAGGTACCTAGACCCGCTTAAAGAGGATGAGAGAAAATTTCAAAACTGAATCACCCTGAAATAGATTTATTTCCTGCATGCTTGAAAATAAAAAGTATATGTTACTCGGAGTAATAGTAGATTATGTCACTAGGAGTAAAAGTGGGTCTTTTCGTGCTGAGCCCAGAGATTGACGGCCGAAGCGAAGCTGAGGCCTGCAACTGGGCGAAGCACAAAAAGACCTTTTACTCCGAGTAGCATATACTATTTTTTTTTCAAGCATGCAAGAAATAAGAAATCTATTTCAAAGTGGTTCAGTTTTGCAATTTTCTCCCATCCTCTTTAAGCGGGTCTAGGTACTTACCCAATTGTGTATATTATTGGTAAAATACATAGAATATGTTAGAATGGTGGTTTTCAATGTTCAATGGTTTTAATGTATTAAATAATAACCAATGATTATGGTAAACTAAGAATTTGTAGCATTATTTTCAATACTAAATTAATAAATGTCAATTCAGAATTCGAGAACCTATGCGATTTCGACTAATAACGGTTTCGGATGGTGCTCTTGAGTGCTCTGAGAGTATTTCTGTCCTTTGTTTTTTCAACAAGAATGTAAAGATGGCAATACACTCAGATCGGTTTATTTGGTGTCATCTATTATTAAAATAATTTTGGTGAATGAAAATCGTTTATATATGCGCCACCATGACACTAGCGGTGACTTTTGACTTTACTTTTACTGCCTAGGACTTTTTTGCAACTTTTTTGGTCTCAGGATTTGAAAGCCCACTTTAGGTGTGCGTATGGAGAAAACAAATGACGTACTTTTGGTCCGCTTGAAAAAAAAAGGTCTTTTTGTGCTTCGCCCAGTTGCAGGCCTCAGCTTCGCTTCGGCCGTCAATCTCTGGGCTCAGCACGAAAAGACCCTCTTTTACTCTTAGTGACATAATCTACTATAAGGAGCGCATTTTCATGTGTCAGTGTCTACGGCACTGAAAAATAATATTATAATTTGGAGGCCCATTGTGAAAGACCAATAATTTCTAATAAAAAAAAGCGCTTTCAGTCAAAAGTGCGTTAATGTGCGCCATTTTTGAGTTATATGGTATTTTATTATTAAAAATATGGGCAAAACAACAAGCATTACTTCCTATTATTTTTATTTATAGTTAAAAATGCATTTCTTAACGAGTATCCAGACAAAAAAAATAGTTTTTTAATTGCATGATTGTTTTTGCCCTTTTCATTTATAACGTATGCAGGGTGATGACCCTTTTTCGAGTTTAACCATAGGAATCTCAGTAATTTGAAGAGGTATAAAGAAGATTAAACTAGGGCAAAGTTGCGCAATTAGAAGTCTATAATAATGATGTTTTCAAATCTCAAAAATTCTGTCTGACTGTTTTGGAGATATTCGCAAAAAGTCGAAATTTTGAATAAATGTTTTTATTTTTTTCTGATCTTAATTTAAAGAGATAATTAAAAATTATTGACACTTCTCCATTTTTGCTCTCGTCAGCGTCGCATTTTCAAATTTAAAATCCAACCGTTTTGTTTTCATAAAACCAACATCATTTTTTTAAATATGGTTTTGTATTTTTTTTATTAATAATACTGTTAACTTTTAGTTTAAATTTTGCTAATTTAGTGATGTGATTGTTAAGATTTGTTGAAATACAAGGGTTACTGCGGTGTAAACGCAACAAATTTTAACTGCTTTGGCGCTTAAATTTATGCACCCCTTTTGTAGAGTCTGTATCACATTTGTACGTCTATGTCAATGACCTACGAGATATGGACAGAGCCAAAATATGCCGATATTTTCCTAAAAATGTTCCAGTTTTTTGGAAGTCCGCCATTTTAAAGGTTCTCATGACGTAATTTTGTCTTTAGAACACGTCATACAACAGTCATAGCAGCTTAGATCGTGATTGGCTTTTGACTGTCGATTGCCTTTGGTTTTTATTAGAAGTTAAGTTTTAGAAAACCTTGGAGCTTGGTCAGCTAAGGGCTAGCAGGCCTAGCGCAATAGCTAGAAGATGGATATAAACTCGATATTCGCTTGGATGGGAAATAAGAAGTAATAAAAATAATGACAGTGACAACTGTTTTGCAATAATTTGATGTAAGATGTCATGACGTCACCGAGACGTCACTTCCGACAGATATCGCCGCCATTTTTAAAGTTTCCACTGCTAAAATAGGGGCCCAAAACTGTAAAACAAGAGAGATCTTCAGATGTAATACACTCGCTCGTTGGTAATTTATGTATCACTTACTTTGATGAGTACATTTGTTCAGAAGAAAGTGTGTCTTGTAGTAAAGCTGGAGGAGATACAAAAATTAGAAAAAAGTTGTTTTCTGTGCTAATTCAGGTTTACTTTAGTTTCTCATAAATAAAAAAATACTATGCGTAGACTAAAAAGATAATAAACTATAAAAAGTAATTGAAACTTTACATGCGCCATCCGTATGGCAATATACAGTTTTATCTCCGTAGAGTGTGAAGAGTCAACCCTATCCGACTAAACTATCGGCCGAAATTAGACATATTGAAATTTCAGAATACCATGTCAAACAGAGCAAAAAATGGCTAGGAAGAAGTCTCAATTATTTCTAATAATCTCTTTGAACTAAGACTAGAAATAAATAAAACCTTTTTTCAATTTTTTTATTTTTTGCGAATATTCCCGAAGCCAGTTGAGATTTTCGAATATTGAAAACGTAATTTTTATAGACTTCTAATCACGCAACATTGCCTTAATTTAACCTTCTTCGTATCCGTTCAAATAACCGAGCTCGCCATGGTTAAAATCGAGAAACGGTCACCCTGTATAACAATTTAATTTTAAAAATATTTAATTAAATTAATATTTCTTTTGAGATACCCTGTACCTCATAAAAAGTACGTTTGCGGATAGGTGTATATTCGAATTCGCCTCTCATCATTTGGATCTCGTAAACCGTAAGAGATATGGATTCGATTAAATTGGGGCATTTGCATGCATATCGTAATGACATTTTAAAATTTCCAAAATTTTGACTGCTTCAGAATTTAAAAAGTAAACTAAATTTACGAAAATCGTTTTTGTTTTCTTCCTAATTTTTTTTAAGAAACTCGTGGAAACTTCTGAGGCATCATCAATTTTAGAATTTTTATATACAACTCTTAATTTCGAATGTCAAAAATCTCTATATTACAATTTCAATGATATGTTACACTTCACATTTCCGTTAGAGTTTATTAACTGGATGGTATAGCAGGTAGAGGACAAAAAAACTCTCTATCTCTAGTGAAGAATGCCGACGTTTCGACCAAAACTTAGTGGAACACATGGGAATGTTCCCATGTGTTTTTAGTCTTGCAGAAGACTAAAATTTGGTCGAAATGTCGGCATTTTCACTAGAAGATAGAGAGTTTTTTTTTGTTCTCTACCTGCTATACCATCCAGTTAATTTACATTACGACGCTATTACACTGATCACGTTAGAGTTTATGTAATTTTTAACGATTTATTTACTTTTCCACTGAGTATACGGCTTATTCAAATTCGTCGAATTAAATTTAATTGGAACGGAAATATGCATATTTTAAAACTCAACAAGATGTTGTTTTCAAAATTTATAAAAATCCATCCACTTCCGTAAATTAAAAAAAAAATGAAATTTGCTATAGTTGGATTTTTTCCTGCAGTCAATTGAAGAGATTTTCAAAAATAAATTTGATTATTTCGTTTGCACTTTTCATTTTCTTTTTTATTCTAAGATGGTGTGTTCAGGTAAGAAAGCCAAATAGTTATAAAAATTTGATAAAAAAGCAATGGATTATTTCCAGAAGAAGTCGGATTTTATATTAAAAAATTATTTCTATAATTATATAGTTTGTACCTTTTACGATATCTGATATTCCAATGATAAGCGACGAATTTACGCAACCTGCATACTTACTTTGTTTAGAATAATTAAATCGTTAAAAAAAACCCTAACTCTAACGAAAATATGAAGTGTTACACACCATTGAATTTGTAACAAAAATACTTTTACCCTTTGATGTTCAAATGTAAGGTCCATAATTAAAAACTGAAGTTGATGATGCCCCACAAAAGTCGAAACGTCGAACTATAAATATTAAACAACACTATATTGTATACATCGGAAAAAGTCTCTACAAGAATGTGCAATTTAATTTTTAATATCAGTTCAAATAAGTTCAAGAAGAAACAAAAACTATTTTCGTAAATTCCGTTTCTTTTTTTTTAATAACTTCTCAAGCAGTTGAAACTTTGGAAACTTTAAAATGCCATTATGATAGCCACTCAAATACGTAACTTTGTTGTAATTTAATCGAAAACCTATCTGTTATTATTTATGAGATGCCAATGATGATATTGTCGACGACAATGAGTTTATCCTCAGGTCACTACAATTAATGTTACAAGTTGCTCGTGACTAAAATGAGGCTAACTGATTAAAAAAAAATTGAAATTTTAGAGCTTGTTAAACTTTAAATTTTTTTAATAAAATTATTAAAATATCAAAAACAATTCTGAATATATGTATGTGCTGTTGCATCATACACAGATTGTTAAACTTGGATTGGGCAAATGTTCATCTCAGGTGCGATATCATCATGAGCGAGCTTCAAAAAACTTGTGTCACAAAATAACCGTTGAAACTCGTCTTTTAGAAAAGATATATAGATGCTATTTAAAGTGTTTTCTGGCCTTTCAAATTTCTTCCTGACGTTTCGTCTACAGCTGCGGCAGACATTATCAAAGGCGATGAGGCAATGGGCGAAGTGCTTCCCGACGTTGACTAATTCGACTGTTGTGAACTCCGTGGCATTTATTCCGCCGCCGTCACGCTGCAGTGGGGGGTAGTTGTGGCGTGGAGTTTCGGCGCACTTAAAGAATGTCTTAGAACTCGCTTCCAGTCTGCATTTAGAATCGTAATTTCCTCCTTCCTGTTAAAATTGTTGTGTAAAATTGCAGTGTTCAAAGATCTCGACGGCCTCTCTAGTTAGTCTTGAATAGAAATGCTGCAATTGATATATATCCACCTCGTTGAAAAGGATACCGTGACCTACGGAGAGAGCATGCTCTGCTACTGCTGACTTTTGTGTTTGTCCGAGCCTGCAACTCCTCTTGTGTTCCGTCATCCTTGTGTTGGCACTGGGTTTTGTGGTACCAAGTATACTGAGCCATAGCTGCACGGAACTCGGTAAACTCCGGGTGCCGATAGGGAATCGATTGCGGTTTTTGGCCGACCTCAAGCACTGTTCTATTCTACGAGTGGGTTTAAAGACAGTTTTAAAATTGTGCTTTTCCAATAGCCTGCCGATCCAGTCCGTTACTTTGTGGAGGTATGGTAGACTAGCCCATCCGCGCTTTTCTTCATCTTCTGCCCTATCGAACTCATGCTTGCTGTATTCATTCCAACCGAAGAGTCTTTCCAGATGCTTCATTCCCCGTTCCAATTCACCCGGCTCACAAATTCTCTTGGCTCTCACAGACAGAGTCTTTATGGCTCACCTTTTCTGTCTGGGATGATGATTTGGTCCGTTATTATATTATATACAGGTGCAAGTGTTCTTGAGTTTTCGGTCGGGGCAGTGTAGAATAAAACTATTCAGATACCAAGCTTTCCATATTTTTATCATGGCTCTATGGCGTATCTTCCTCATGGTTACAAAGATGTTATGAGCATGTCAGAGCGAGTTACAAAACTGCACAACGGTTATTGTGCAATTTTGAAACTTTATATTATGTAGTCAACGTCGGGAAGCATGGAAAATCACTTCGCCCATTTCCTCATTTGATAATGTCTGCCGCAGCTGTAGACAAAACGTCAGGAAATAGTTCCATTGGACCACGGCTTCAAAGCCCGGAAAACACTTATTTATATTGTATTTTGACTTGCCCTGAAAGCCTTAACAGTCTTATAATATAGATGCTGTAAATATAATACATGTGTAACTCAAAACCAAATAGAATTAGCCTTAAATACTTTTAACAGTTTCTGACGGTCTAGAAGTCAAAAATAAAACAACATTTTTTTTTAACTCTGTGTAGTTATTCTTATTTCTTAATATTATGTGAAACGAAAATGACTATTGTCATCCTCGTTAACACGTCATTTTAAATCCAGTTCAAGTCTTTCTTTTATAGTTTTTCTTTTTGTACATCAGAACTACCTTGCTGCAGCATAAAACCAGATTCCACTTCGACCTCCACCATAACTTCCCATCAAAAGTACAATATTGGGGAAGCAAATCAGTTGGCTTCAGTGATGAATCTACAAAAGGCGGAAAACTGTTTTCTTTTACGTTTGTTATAAATAATAAGTAGATAATGTTATGTTCCGTTTTGTGATTAAAAGTATATATAATTTTGATTTAATATTTCGTAAGGTCGCTCATTGAAAAAATATTGTTGCTAACTTTTGCGGAGTCTTTTCCGCACTTGACTGCTTGCCCAAACTCCGCTTCGCGTCGTTGGTGCAACTACCGTCGCGTGCGGAAAAGTATCACTTTCCGCACTTGTTAGGAAAATAACTATTTTAAAACGTCAAAAAGAAATTGATTGGTTAAGGTTTAAGATAAGTGAAAAATAAATAACTTTTTAAACTTTCTGTATTCGATCAGTTTTTCTCCAAACTCAAATTTAAAATGATAATTCACTAATATAGTGAATAGTAAAAGCAAGTAAAATATTGACGCTTGAAAATTGTATTCAATATTATGGCTGTTTTCAAGACATTGAGAAACAAAATAAAAGTTTTCAAAACGTCACAACGAACTCACACTTTGGGATTTTTTGCCCCAAAGTGAAGAGAGAGAAGAAAGAAACAAGAAAACGGTCTCTTAGTACTTCACAGGCTGTGAATAGTGTGCAGGACAAGAACCATTGGGGAAGCTGGATACTGTACTGTACTACTGTTAACTAAAAATTAAAACAACCAAATATTAAGAAAATTGGTAACACTTATCTTCCTACATTTTCAGAGAGGTTTCTTAGCAATCAGAACATGTATTCTATCAAAAATTAAATATAATGCAGAGCCTATGTCTGTCGAGTCAAGGTTTCATAAACAAATGTAAATAAAATCAAAGAATTAATATTAAATAAAAACAAAAATCCATTTACAATCTTTGATGACTTCTTCAAGTCTCATGATATAATAGGTACCTAGATAATGTGTCAAAACAAGTTCAATCATTCAATTCATTTTTACACGATGTTTCAAGCAGTGGGATCTCTGCTCGAAACGTCGTGTAAAAAACTCAATAAAGACAATGGAAGTTTAAGATGTTTCGCTTAATATACATCATTGTCTACCACCTTTAAACAAATATTTAGTTATTGCTTCAAAAAATAAAAATACCCCTCAACAAAAAAAATCACTATTTCAAAATAAAATGAATAGTATATATTACGTTATCCGTATATACGTTATCGGACTATTACAAGTTACAAGTTAACGCATAAACTGCATAAAGATATAATTGACAATTCGCTTAAATTATTGAAAATCTCATAAGGAAACAAGTTCAATAATAAAGTCCAAAGCAAACAAAAACGAGTATTTTTAACAATTAATTTTCTTAAAATTTAGAGTGATCCCAAACTACTTAAGACTTAATTCAATGCAGTTGTGGCGGAACTTCATCCACCGACTCACATGTGGCAGCATTAGTCAAAATTCTTCATAACATCTCGCCGCCTTTACTGGGCCAAATTTGTCATCAAATACAAGTTCCAACTATGAACTCTCAACGCGGTAGACCTCGGGACAAAACGCCAACACCACATACATAGGCTACTGGCTACAACGATCTCAGATAGTCCCAGTGGTGTTTCCCTGAATAACAAAAATCTTTTCTGGTACGATTCTCGGCAACTCTACCATCACTCACCTCGTTCAAGCAACACCAACACAACTTCGTCCCCCTCAGTTTGCAAAATGCTTGCCTACAACCTCCGTTCTCATTGTCACTGGGAGGGGAGTATTGTACTGGAACTTTATCCACCGACTCACAGGTTGCAGCGCAGAAACTTCACCCATAGACTCACAGGTGGCAGCATTAGTCGAAATTTTTTATAACATCACACAGCCTTTTTTGCGCCTAATTTGTCTTGAAATACAAATTCCAACTATGAACTCTCACCCCGGCGTATAAGGCAGGGGTGTTCCACGCCTTACTGACGAGTCCAAGGTAGACCCCGGGACGAAATGCCAACACCAGATACATAGGCTACATCGATCTCAGATCGTCCCAGTGATGTTTTCCTGAATAACAAATAGATTTTTTGGGAATACATTTCCCAATTTTGGTACTCATAAATTGACGCTATGCTTGGAAAAAGCAACACGCAATCTTCCGAGTAAAAGACCGCAACAAGGATCGCTTCAACTCCACGGCACTACCAGAGCAGTAGCTTTCTCACAACCACCGCATGCAGCATCCAGCAAACTCTCTCTTCACTCACTGCACTGCGGAATTATCTAACACACATCACTCCCTGATACCATTCTTGGCAACACCCCTCCGACACTCATCTCGTTCAAGCAACGCCAACACAACTTCTTCCCCTCAGTTCGCAAAATGAGCATCGCTTCTCTCACATCACACAACCTCCGTTCTCGTTGTCACTGGGAGGGTAGTATTGTAGCGGGACTTCATCCACCGACTCACAGGTGGCAGCGCCGAAACTTCACTCACCGACTCACAGGTGGCAACATTAGTCGAACTTCTTCATATTGTTGCGAACTCGGGGTTCAATAATTCCAGTGTAACGATTTAATACGAAAACACTATTTATTAACTCCACAAATACACACGACTACTAAATAACTCACTACTTAACACTTTATAGCCTTCTATTATCGCTTCGTAACTTTAGCTTACTGATAGCTCGATTAAAATACGACTACTCTACTCGGGCGCTCTATGCGCCTTTTATATACAATCCTAAAATTACAGAAAAACCTAGAAAGTTCTTTATAAGAATTCTTAAATAATCTCATATAAAAAAAAAAAACGGTTGTAAACAACTGCCTTCTAGATTAAGCCAGACGAGCAATAAATCACTCGTGTCAGCCATGACGCAGCGCGGATAGGTCGCGAAGCTCCACCAACCAACACGCTCCCATGCGTTGCCCCGCCTCCCATGCGGCGTTGCTGCGATCGTAACATTGCCCTCCTCCTAAGTCTGTTCGTCCCGAACAGATAGAGTTCCATGGTATCGTGCTAATCGATCCAAATGAACGACCTTCATCTTTGACCTAGGGGTCCGCTGGATCCTATACACCACATCATTAATCTTCTTTATAATTGTATAAGGTCCTTCCCAATTTTGGCTAAGTTTGGGCGACTTCCCCACCTTTCGCCTCGGATTGTATAGCCACACCAAATCACCATCCTGGAAGCCGCGGGAGTTAGCTAGTAAGTCATATCTTGCTTTGGCTCGATCACTGGATATCCGCAGTTTATTCATGACTTGCTCATGAACATTGTTCAGCCTCTCCTTAAGCTCCTCCACAAAATTCTCAGAGCTGAGCGACTCTTTTTCTGGTGTTCCATACATCAAATCCGCAGGAAGCCTCATTTCCCTCCCGAACATCACTTTCGCCGGAGTATAACCAGTGGCTTCATGCGTAGAGCCTCGATATGCCATCAACATGAGAGGTAGATGTTGGTCCCAATCACGCTGATGATCTGCCACCATTTTAGACAGGTAATGTTCCATGGTCCGATTAAATCTCTCTACCATCCCATCCGACTGTGGATGCAAAGAAGTTGTCCTGGTCTTGCGAATTCCGAGAAGTTCCATGACCTTCTGGAAAACAGCCGATTCAAAATTTCGGCCCTGATCAGAATGAAGTTCGAGAGGGACTCCAAATCTGCAGAACATTTCATTTACTAGCACCGTTGCCACAGTCGTTGCTTCTTGATTAGGCAGGGCGTATGCTTCAGGCCATTTAGTGAAGTAATCCATGGCGACCAAGATGTATTTATTGCCCGACTCAGTCTGAGGAAACGGTCCCGCGACATCAATTGCTACCCTCTCGAATGGAGCACCTACAGTGTACTGCACCATTCGGCCGCGTGATCTTATTCGAGGTCCTTTTGTGGCACAACAAACTTCGCACTTGCGGCACCAAGATTCGACGTCTTCATGATAATTCACCCAGTAGAACCGCTCTTTAATTTTGGCCAAGGTTTTATTGACCCCAAAATGACCTCCACTGGTTCCGTCGTGCATTTCCTGTAGTACGTCCGATTTTCTGCTTCCAGGAACAACCAACTGACTGACTACGGTCTTGCCATCCGGACTCTCCCACGCTCTCTTCAGTAATCCATTTTCTATTTTAAGAGAGTGCCACTGGGCCCATAGCGCCTTCAGGTTTGGACTTTTACCAGCAATTTCTTGCCATTCTGGTCTCTTGTCGTCAGTCTTTGCAGAGAGAATGAGTCCAATATCTGGATCATTCATTTGTTCTTCTCGAAGGGTCTGTGTGGTCCAGCCATCGTTTATTTCTACCGACGTTCTCCTTACGAAAGGAAGTCCCTCACGCTGCTCAGTTCTTTGACAATGCCGACAATCTTCTTTACAAGGCCGTCTAGACAATGCATCGGCATTTCCGTGAGACCTTCCTGGTCGATGTTCAATTTGGAAATCGTACTGCTGCAGGCGCTCTATCCATCTGGCTATTTGACCTTCAGAGTTCTTCATCTGTAATAACCATTTCAAGGCTCCATGGTCAGTCCTAATCAGGAACCTTTTTCCATATAAGTAGCGATGGTAATGTTCGACTGCTTTAACGATGGCCAACAGTTCCTTTCTAGTGACGCAATAGTTTCTTTCTGGCTTATTTAAAGTCTTACTGTAGTATTCAATGACCTTCTCTTGCCCGTTTTGTCTTTGAGAGAGTACTGCACCTAGACCACAGTTACTTGCATCCGTGTCCAAAATAAAGAGTCCGTCCTTTATAGGGTGAGCCAAGATCGGACTAGAACAGAGGGCAGCTTTAAGCCTTGCAAACGCCTGACTGCATTCGTGGTTCCACAAGAACGGTGTTTTCTTTTCCGTTAATTTGTGCAGCGGTTTTGCGATGTCGGCAAATCCCTCTACAAATCTCCTGTAGTAAGTACATAGTCCCAAAAAGCTCCTTACTTCGTGTTTGTCTCGGGGAACTGGCCAATCTTTAATGGCAGATATTTTACTATGGCTAGTTTTAATGCCTTGTTCTGAGATAGTATGCCCCAAGTACTCGACTTGCTTCTGGAACAGGCTGCATTTCTTGTAGTTTAACTTCAGGTGAGCATTCCGTAACTTGTTGAAGATTTCTCTTAAATTCTTCAAGTGCTCGTCGAAATCACGTCCCATGACAATTATGTCATCGAAGTATACCAGGCAAGTTTTCCAAGTCAGCCCCCTCAAGACAAGTTCCATTAGTCGCTCGAAAGTTGATGGAGCATTGCACAATCCAAAAGGCATAACAGTGAATTGGTATAGTCCAGAACCAGTAGAAAATGCAGTCTTTTCTTTGTCTTCGGGAGCAATCTTTACTTGCCAGTACCCACTTTTTAAATCTAGAGTGGAAAACCACTTTGATCCCGATAAAGTTGCTAAGGTGTCGTCTATACGTGGCAATGGGTAGCTGTCTTTCTTGGTTACATCATTAAGTTTCCTGTAGACAACACAGAACCGCGTTGAACCATCTTTCTTCTTAACAAGAACCACAGGCGACGACCATGGACTAGATGATTCTTCTATGACGCCCTCCTTTAACATTTCATTCAGCAAACTGTTAACTTCCTGTTGTTTAGCCAGAGGGACCCTTCGTGGATGTTGTCGTATTGGCTGGGCATCTCCTGTGTTGATCTTATGGACAACTAAATCGGTTTGACTGTCGTTGCTCTTGAAGTTAAACATATCAGATTCATCCATGGCAAATTTTATAGCAGACTGAAGTTGTTCCTTTGACAGGTGACTCCACTGTCGCTTAAAAGCATCAATAACTTCTGGGGAAGCTTGGTTAGAAGATATAATTTTGGATGTCTCTGCTTCGACACAATTGCATACCCATTGTACAGGCTCATAATTGGCAAGAACTGTTCCTTCTTTTAGCTTGATGGTCCTTTCTCCAATATTGGCAACTCGTACTGGCATAGTCTTCTTCGTGTCGGTCAAAGTTCGGGCTCCCATGATTTCAGTCGTCAAATCCAGGTTAGGTTCTATAAGTCCTATGGACCACCCAGGATCATTTTCAGAAGTCACTGTGATAATTTGTTCTGAATTTGGAGGAATTTTTACATCTTCCACCACCAGTAGACGGATACTAGTTTCCACATTTCCATTGGTTAATGCAAACTCCTCATCTCCAAACGTGAGAATATTCTGTTTGTGATCATAGGAGAATCCATGTTTCCTGATGAGATCCATTCCCAAAATAAACTCGTCTTTGATCCTGGCAACCAACACTTTATGCGGAACTTCAAGTCTTTCTCCAATAATGATGGTGACATCGGCTTCTCCGTCTATAGGGCAAGATTCTCCAGTGACTGATTTTAACATAATAGGGTTGGGCAATGGTTGTATGGTATATCCGAAAAGTTTATCTGGCCTTACAATGGTCACATCTGCTCCTGTATCGATGGTAATCTGGATCTTCTGTCCTTTAATGCGTCCGGCCACTGTGAGACTTTTGCCACCCAAATTATTGACTTTAAAGATCCTGGGGGTCTTAGCGGCCCCGGTCAATTGCCCCCTTGCATTGACCGGAATTAGTTTTCCTGGGACCTAGGGCGGTCTTGGTCGCCGCTTGCTCTTCTAAACGACGGCGACGGACTTCTTGCCCTATTACGGCAGTTACTCTTGATGTGACCCAGTCTGCCGCAGTTAAAACATTTTATGCCCCGATTGTCTGTTGATCGAGGAGTTCTTTCTAACAAGGCTTGCATACTGACTGCCATATCTTTCATCGCTTTATGTAAACTGGCCATGGATTCAGCCATAGACGTATTCTCCTCTTCACCGCAAGTTGCCATTCGTACGCGTGGCGATGAATTAGATGACACTCGTGACGCCTCGAATTCCAGGGCCCGAACTAGTGCCTCGCTGATATTCTTGGGCCTTACAAGACGTAAGTGGTATCTCATGTCACTATCGCGAACTCCCTCAATGAACCTTTCGGCGGCAAATTGCATTTGAAAAGATTCAGGGGCCGATGGATATGCCAGGTGAATGAGTCTGTCTATGTCCGCCTCAAATTCTTGTAAGGATTCACCTGACTTTTGCTGTCTCATCCTCAGCTGGGCCTGGAACACGGTTTCTTTGTACTCATTTCCAAATCGTAGTTGCAGAGTGTGTACTAAAGCCGCATAATTACTTTGATCCGCTGCCGACAGAGATTGGAGTAACTCAGCCGCTTTTCCACGAAGTGCTACCACTAATGATGTAGCTTTCTGGGGCTCGGACCAACCATTAGCTTTTGCAGCTGCCTCAAACTGAGTTTTATAAATTTCCCATGCAGTAGTACCGTCGTAATCGGGAGGCTTAATTTTAGCGCTGGCTGTGCTAAAACTCTCTGTAGACACGTTGTCGTCCTCAAGTTGTTCCCGGAATTTCTTTTCTAGCTCGAGAACCTTCTGGTTGACAGCTTCGAGTCCTTCGTTAACGGATTCATTAACGGATTGCATTATTCTTTCTTCCAACTGTTGCTCCCTGACTGCGAGATGGCTCATTAATTCTTCTTTGAATTGTTGATGACGTCGCTCTTGCACTTGATCACGTTTTTCCTGCTCTTCTTTTTGTTCTTTATAACGGCGCTCCTGAATTTGATCACGTTTTTCCAGCTCTTCCTTCTGCTCTTTATAACGTTTTTCCTGCTCTTCTTTTTGTTCTTTATAACGGCGCTCCTGAATTTGATCACGTTTTTCCAGCTCTTCCTTCTGCTCTAGATAACGTCGCTCCTGTACTTGATCACGTTTTTCCTGTTCTTCCCTCTGTTGTTGCATAAGGGACAGCAGGGCGGCAAGTTGATCCTCCATTGCTTGAGGCTGGCTTCTGGTCACTGGCATAAACACGTAATGTCCGGCAATGAAGCACTCACTTACAGTTCAGCAATATTAGTCCTCAAATTCCCACTGGAATCCCACTTCTGACACCAATTGTTGCGAACTCGGGGTTCAATAATTCCAGTGTAACGATTTAATACGAAAACACTATTTATTAACTCCACAAATACACACGACTACTAAATAACTCACTACTTAACACTTTATAGCCTTCTATTATCGCTTCGTAACTTTAGCTTACTTATAGCTCGATTAAAATACGACTACTCTACTCGGGCGCTCTATGCGCCTTTTATATACAATCCTAAAATTACAGAAAAACCTAGAAAGTTCTTTATAAGAATTCTTGAATAATCTCATATAAAAAAAAAACGGTTGTAAACAACTGCCTTCTAGATTAAGCCAGACGGGCAATAAATCACTCGTGTCAGCCATGACGCAGCGCGGATAGGTCGCGAAGCTCCACCAACCAACACGCTCCCATGCGTTGCCCCGCCTCCCATGCGGCGTTGCTGCGATCGTAACAATCACACCGCCTTTCTTGCGCCGAATTTGTCTTCAAATACAAGTTCCAACTATGAACTCTCACCCTTACTGACCTTACTGACGAGACGAGTCCAAGGTAGACCCCAGGACGAAACACCACATGCATAGGCTACAACGATCCCAGATCGTCCAAGTGGTGTTGTATTGGTCCCTGAATAACAAAAATCTTTTCTGGGGATACATTTCCCATCTATGGCAGGCTTTACAACGCCATACAGTGTTTTAGAAGAGCTTTTGTTAATGGCAATGCGTGTGTTCGGATAAATCAGCGCTAAATTTTTAGAATTTTAAGTTAAAATTAAATTCGATTGTAAAAGTTTGACAGAATAAATTGAAATCGGAAGATTCATTAATGAACTGAGAAAGAAGATAGAACTTGAGAAACATTTTTTAAAAGATCTGTGTCTGTATGGCTCTAAGAATATTTTGACGATCTGCGATCTGCAAAAGCACGAAGTTAATGATTTTAAGACTTATGCAGTAGTGGCTACCAGATTCCCCGTCATTTCTTGTCCTCGGGCACAATTTGCCTTCAAACATAAAACAGAAGTTTTTAATTACACGTCCACGCATATGCCATTTTGTTCTTTAGCAACATAATGGTTCTCGCCTTTCGCTTATACATTCGGTGCCTCCTTTTCCCCACACGTCGACACCTGGCACATTCCCAGATTATTTTTATGCCCATTTTAACGCTCCGAATACATATTATTATTTATTTTCCTTTACCTGTCGTCCTCCCTTTCACGTACGTCCAAAGACTCACACCTTTGCACGTCAAACCATACGCCATTGGCGCAGCGGAATAAAAAGCGCCCCTCGCTATTGGTCCAAACGTCGTTTTTAATTTGTTTTCGCTCTTTGCGTTCAGCGGCCCATTTGTAAATTGGAGATTTTTGACGTGTAGAGAAAATTAAAATAGTCCCTCGGTATGGAAGTAAAGAACGAGGGGAACACTGACTAATTCCACCCAAGTCCAAGCCATAAAGCAGTTTTTATAGATATTGTGCCTAAATATGTGAATATTATATTTATGAAAGGAACATTTATTTTACACTTTAGTTAGGAGGTAATAATATTATGCTGATACAGCAGTGGTTTAAGCACAATATAATTCCGCAGAGTTGATCCAGTAAAAACATAAGTTAAGGTTCGGCGGAATTGGCTCTTACCCAACCAAGCTGGATGGTGGTCGGTCCCTTTTCTGAATTGGACGCAGGAACTGTGAAAGAAAACCGGGACAGCTTTTTATGTTGTAATTTGTACAGTCCCCGTCAAAATTCTCGTTTGCCTACAGTAATAGAGCCACGTTTTAATAACGGTTTTTCAGTCTTTTTATGCCGAAATCTATTATACAAGATTTTTTCACAAATTGCCAAAATCGACCATATGTCCAAATTTACGTAAAAATAACAATACTTAATTTATTTTATCTACTACATATGCGATATTGCCGTACTATCGTACTCATTTTTGGTTATTTGAGTTACCTATGTAATGAGTTTTATTACCGCACTAGTGATGTAATGAATTCATTGCTTAACTCAAAGGTACCTAAATTAAACATAAGTAACCCAAACTACGTGGTGTTCATTCTAAAACTTCATCTAGCAGGCTATGAAATTTTGACAGAAAAAGATGACATAATCAAAATAAATGAACTTGCTGTTTCTCCATGCTTTTCTTTTGACATTTCAAAGCCAACTAGATGAAGTTTTAGGTATCTAAATTAGACATAAGTAACCCAAACTACGTGGTGTTCATTCTAAAACTTCATCTAGCAGGCTATGAAATTTTGACAGAAAAGGATGACATAATCAAAATAAATGAACTTGCTGTTTCTCCATGCGTTTCTTTTGACATTCCAAAGCCAACTAGATGAAGTTTTATAATGAACACCCCGTACTTTAACAACTTGTACAATGAACAACTGTACAATGGGCTAGCTACTTATTATTAATATTAAAAGTAAAATTTATTCCAGAAGCAGATAGTGTTGATAGTGTCTGTGCCGTATTTTGTATACCACTGAAAAGAATGGTCTCGCCCAATATCTTTCTTACTATATTCTTCTTATTTCCTTTGGATGATTCAACCACCCTATTATTCTTCCAATCTTCATGACGCTTTACTGTTACAAGCTCTGCTCCACATTCCAGAATCGGCCAGCAAAGATGTTGAAGAACGCCGAAAACAGTGTCTAGTGTATTCCTTTGCATGTGGCAAATTCAAGAAAGTTGCGATCTTTCTGGGCATACTACCAAAGATATTGTTACTGCTTTATATATACTCCCCGTCTAAAGCCCATGAAAAAGCTTACCTCTCTGGTAAGAATCCTCGATTTTTTTGGTTTATGAGCTTCCGATTTTCTTTTAAGAAAAGCTTGCTGATGTCCACGTTACTTCTCGTCGAAATGTTGGCTCGTAACATCGAATAATTCTTTGCCAAGCTCTCAAAATAAGCTCAGAAATACTTTTTCCTGCAATGGACATTTCAATTTTTTGTCGTCGCACCAACTGAGAAATAACTTGTAGTTTTTTGTGTATTTCTTTCCAGATATAGAAGGTAATAATGATGATACCACATTGGCTGCAGCTTCTTCGATGTCAGACGGTTCTTCGGATTCACTCATAACGATTATTATGTAAAAAACGCCCGAAATTGATTTTCACTAAAATTCACGACAATTTTAATTTTTAAGAATTTAATTTTCAGAATAAAATTTCAGGTCCTGTAAGAACTGAGGCAAAGAACAATAAGATAAATCCTTTTTTCTTGCTAGTTCTGCTGCATTTGTTGTATTGTTAATTTGACTTTATTTTAAAAAACATTAAGTTAATGTTATTAATCGGTTCTGTGTTCTAGGAGTAGCTATATCTAATTTGGAGTAGATTTTCATCCAAAAGAAAATTTTTTCCGAATTGAATTTAGTTTACCCAGAACACAAGACTGAGTTACAGACATCAAATTTTTCACTAGTAGGTTTAGAACAACCTGATCGAAGCAGAGTGAGATAAAAGAAACATAAACCTGACATATTTAATTATATTACTATTAGTTATCAAGGGGCTTTGATTTGAAAAGCTGCACCACTTCTATTGCTTTTCTAAAATTCTATTTTAGTTAGTTAGCTCTTAAAAGGATACGTTTCGATCCCCTACAGTTTCTTCCGTCGGATCAAAGAGGGTGCAGCAAAATAATAACCATTACGGAGGAGTCGAAACTACCCCAAAGACCAAAGGCAGTTGCTGTTAATTTGCGAACAAGCTCTACTCACTAACGATGTAACAAAGTTAATTGATGCCGTTACGAAATTGGAAGCACGCGTCCCGAGCGCTACACCTGATTGGCTCGGTCTGGACAGCTCACGAATCGGGAAAATTAGACTTCTATTATTATGTGACAGTTTTACTAACAGGCACGAAAAGATTTTTTGTTTAGCAACAAATCGTGTCTCAATACTAAAAAAATACATACTGAGTGCGTAATCTGGACACTTACGCGATATAAATTTAATGATGATGACTTCTCTAAAACTATTAAAGTATATCGTTAGCCACCTCCGCTTATTAAAAATGATCAAAAGCTGAGGTAAAAACCTCTCACTTTTGGTAAGCTTGCAATATGATAATGTGATAAAGTAAAAAAGTAAATAATTGCGAGGAACTCAAACCTCTAAAAAGTCAAAGACAAAATCGCTTACCTAAGTGCTACGTGATACCTCAGAATGAAAAATTATTATAATGAGACCGGGTTTTAAGAATCTTCATCGGGACGAGGAGTCTTAAGGGTGCATTTAATAGCAGATCAAAGGTTTTTGCCATTACTTTTGTGTGGTGCTTTTCGTTTTTTGAATCCGGCATCAGGATGAAACATTAGACCACGTAATCCGAGATCTGCCCTGTAATACGCGTTAGAGCTTAACGAGATTATGGGTATAAAACTGGAAAAGCGCTAAACAGTGGTAAGTAAAAAAAAAATATTCATATTTTTGTATATATCTTTTCTATTCTTAGGTCCGGTATGTTGACTCCCGATTAGATTATTCGAACACTGATGCCGATTGGCCTTAAACAGGTGTCAAATACCAACATACGTTGATTAATTTTTATTGGCAGCTGCTAAAGTTGCTAACGTCATTTTTTGGCATTTTGATATTTTTTGTCGTTTGATAGTTTACGTGGGTTCCAGGAACAGAAAGTTTTCTATGAGGGCGACGCAAAAAACGGGACTCAGGAGCTCAACTAACTTCGAAACTAAGAATATCAACATACAAATTAGTGTTGAAATAATTTGATTAGCTAATCGAACACCCAAAAACGTAATAAAATACTTAATATTAATCGCGGCTTAATCGGACTGTAACACTTTACCGAAGATTACTTGATCAAGTTCGTGATCAGGATTCAAAATACCGATGATTTTTTTAAATTAGTTGCTTGTTGCATTTTGCCGAATGTCGAGCCCCTGAGTCCCGTTTCTTGCGTCGCACCCATATAAAACTTTGTGTTCCTGGCAGGAATTCACAGTTTGACTTGATTTTAACTTCAAGTCAAGTTTTGAGGCAGTGAATGTCAAGTCAAGTAGTTTTTCTTTCAAGTACTTGAAAAGTTAAGTAATTTGTTAAATACTTGAGCTCGGTTTTATTATATAGATCGCAGACACAAGTTCTTCTTCCTGCTTCAGAATTTTGATTTGAAGTTTGCAAACTTCAAAAGATTTTATTTCAAGATAAGAACTGGGGATACAAGAAAAAACAGTGGCAAGGAAAGGGTATATCTTGTATCAAGTCTTGTTTTGTTTTCTGGGTCAGAATTAGGGTCAAAATTGATTAAAAATAGCTTAAACCATCTAAAAATACAAATTAGAAATTTTTCAAAAAATACAGGTAAAACCAGTCAAGTCGATTCAAATATTCTAATTTCTTGCTTTTGGCAAAATTAATTTTTAGCAGAAAATATGTAAATTTTTTTACTAAAAAAGATTTTTTGTGACTAAAAACACCTCAAAATGAAAAAGTGGAATTTTTTTGTGTCACGTTAGAACAAAAGTTGACAAAAAAATTACTTAAAGCACGGTTGGACTCTTATTGATTTTTAATTCGCGCGAAAGATATGTGACGTCAGTTGTCGCGGCGTAGGAACAGTAAATGGGACTGGTGGTTAAATTGTTTTTTCATCCCATTCTTTTCTACTGTTTGAATCTAATTTCCTCGCTGTAAGGAATATCAACAGTCTGTCCCAAGTATCTACTGGCTCACCCAAAGCCTTCAACGCACGCAATTTTTTTTCCAAAAGATCATTTATGTTTCGTAGCGAGCTAGCTGATTCATAGTTTATTGTGGGCATGTCCACTAAAGATCTAAAATGCCGTTGAACTGGTTTATTCTGATATCGCTTCTCTAACAAATCTAAAGCTATCGGATAATTAACTTGCGTAACCTCCAAACAATCCAAAATATTTCTAGCTTCACCTTCAAGGCAATCTAACAAATAGTAAAACTTTTGCATATCGTCCAAAGATTGATTTTTATGCACTAACGAATCAAACGTTTCTGAAAATTGAGTCTACTTCTCAAATTCACCCTTAAATTTAGGCAAACCTAAATTAGGCAATCTCACACCACACAAAGGTAATTGAAAAGAATTTGTAGGATGACTACTTGCACCAGTTTCCGTTTACCGTCCACGCTCATACAACTAATGTCTAATTGTTTAATTAAGTCCTTTTCCCTCCCCAAGACCTGAAAGAAATGTGATTCAAATTCCCTACATTTCTCATTCTCATCCGAAGTTGGATCCAAACATTCTATGTCTAGTTGAATTTCATTGAAGAGATCCAAAAGCGATTCTAACTTCTGGGTTCGTAGCTTTAATTCGCTCCTTGATATGATTACGTCTTGCTTTACTAGTTCCCCAACTGTAGAAGTAGGATCTGAAGTCTCTACTACATTCGTATTTTTACCCATGATTATAGTTATAACCTCTAGATACGAATTTTACTAAAGTTTGTAGACTCTGTCTAAATGTGTCTACAAATAAATACTAATTTCTATGAGGTAATCAATAATTCTGTTTGTCAGAATATCGGAAAATGTGATCAAAATGAATCAATTCCACTGGGACAATAAATGATTATTGAACACACCTATAAAAAGCGCATCTGACTACAATTTCACAAGTTCCAATAAATTGCATGTCTATAGGATCCCCGTAACTATTCTATAACTTTGTCTAAAAGTTTCAAACTTAAATTCCTACCATCATTAAAGTCTATTTCTTGACGATATATCACTACTAAAATCATACAGACTTCGACAAATTACACAGATTGATAGCAACACTTTCAGGTAAAAGGTAGGAATTTACTAGGAAAAAATGAATCGGGGACTCACTAAACCACAGGTCTCAATGGTCTCACGCCGCCGGCCATTACTAGCTGCCGTTTTGTTTGCACCTTTACTATTTATACTGATATCCGGTTCGATCGGACCATGTTAATTGACCAGATCGTCACTTGGTATTATCTCTTGTTGACAATAAAAGGTTCTGGACTAAATGGACTGTCTTTTTTTTTAACCTGCTGTCGAGCCATAAAATAAAGTTGTTGTAACGCCGTTTTTAAAGCATTTGATAATAGAAAAATACAGTCCATTTAGTCCAGAACCTTTTGTTGTCAGCAAGAGATAATACCAAGTGACGATGTGGTCAATTAATAAAGCATATAAAAATTCAAATTTGAAATTTTTGGAAAAATGAAGGGATAGATTTAGAACCAAATTTGATTAAAAATAGCCCACATCCTCTAAAAAGGGAAATTTTGATGTTTTTGGATAAAATCATTATTAAGACAAAATAATGCAAATCTTCTGATATATGTATTGTTTCTGGAAAAATACGTTTTTGGACTAAAATATATAAAATTTGGCTCAAAATGCAAAGTTGCAACTTTTCGAATCCGATTAGGCTTAATGCCAAAATTGGTTAATAAGAACCAAACGAAATAAGAATATAAGTTTGGAGTGTTTGAAGGAATTTATTTTAAAAAATTTGCCTTTATCAGTTTAAAATAAATCAAAGCATTTAAGAGGTTTTGAAAAAATTCAGGATATGATAAGGGCAAAAATGGCAAATTAATCTAAAATCCATTAAAAATGACTGAAAGAATCTAAAAATGGATATTTGAAGTTTTTGGAGTAATTGAGATAAGAATTTTAAACCTAAAATCTGTTTGAAATAAGTCAAAGTCTTTAGAATAGGCAACTTTAAACTCTTGAAAAAATACAGTCTAAAATCGGCAAAATAAAGCGTTTAAAATTCAAATTTGGATTCAAATTCAAATTAGGATTGGGAACAAAATGGAGCAGGAATGACCCTATTACTCTGAGGGTTTAAAAAAAAGCTTTTGGAGACAATATGATAAGGACTAAAGCCAAAATCAGTTAAAAATGACTTAAGCTTTAAAGAAATGCAAATTTGGAATGACAAAAAAATACAGGTTAAGATTATATTATGTTGTTGCCTTTTCTTGTTATTCATGTTGACGATTGGATTTCTTGGCAAGTTCTAAACATTTTTTAAATTCAGATTTGGCGTCCTTTTCTGGCTCTAGTAGAAAGTGAACTTAAACCATTTTTTTTTTATTTCGAAATAAGAAAGAAGGAAATTGGATGATACTCTTCAAATTATGTCCCTGCAATTCTTGCAAGTAGAAACTTATTTTTTATAGAAAAACAAGGTGTAAGGTTAATATTATACAGTTTTTCTTTGGGACTGATCCAGTTATAAAAAAGCTTCAAGTTAGTGGAGGTTAGTTAGTCAACTAACGTAAATTTAACTTGACTTTTCGATCAAAATCAAGTTAAATCAAGAAGCGATTGGCCAAGTATTTAATTTTTCAAGTCAACTCAAGTATATTTGAAAAATGTCAAACTACTTGACTTGATGAATTTCTAGTTATATATAGAGAGTGTTCATTCGAAAACGTCATCTAGTTACAATCGAAAGCGTTTTTCAGACTTTGAACCCGTGGTCTAATGGAATTTCTTCCTGATATTTCGTCTACAGCTGCGGCAGTTATTATCAAAAGCGCTGATGCAATGGGCGAAGTGATCTACCGTGCTTCCTGACGTTGACTGATTCGACAATGGTGAGCTCCGTGGTATTTAATCCCCCGTCATCGCGTTGCAGTGGAGGGACTAGGGTGGGGGTAGAACTCGCTTCCAATCTCCGCTCAGATGCGTAATTTCCTCTTTCCTGTTGAAATTGGTGTTGTGTTTAAAGATCTCAATGACCTCTCTCGTTAGTCTCGGATAGAAACTCTGCGATTGATATAAGATATCCACATCGTTGAAAAGGATGTAGTGACCTTCGGAGAGAGCATGCTCTTTGTGTTTGTCCCAGCCCAACTTCTCTTGTATTCCGTAATCCACGTGTTGATACTGCGTTTTGTGGTGCCAATGTATACCGAGCCATAGCTGCATGGAACTCGGTAAACTCCGGGTGCCGATAGGGTATTTCTGCGGTCTTTGCCCGATCTCAAGCTCTGTTGTATAGTACGAGTGGGTTTAAAGACAGTTTTAACATTGTGCTTTTCTAGTATCCGATCTTATCCGTTACATTATGGATGTATGGTAGACTAGTCCATCCGCGCTTTTCTTCATCTTATCCTGTTGTTTCTTCCTGGCACTCTATATTCCTTGGGCGGACGGCCCTATCAAACTCGTGCTTGCTGTATCCATTCCAATGTAAGGCTCTTTCCAGATGCTTCGTTTCTTCAAAACATCCAAAAACGGTAGGCGTCTTTTCTTTTCTATCTCCGTAGTGATATGAATTTTTGGGTTGATAGAGTTGAGGTGAAAGAGGAAGTTTTGAAGTTCGCCCTCGCCATGGCTCCAAATAAAATAGGTGTCGTCGTCGTATCGGAACCAGCACTTTGGCCTCTTATTTACCATTGCCAACGTCTTGGGCTCGAAAATCTCCATAAAATAATTGGCTATTACTGGACTAAGGAGGCTGCCCGTAGCTACACCATCAGCTTCGTAGAAATCTTCCTTCCATTGAAAACATGTACTAGTTAGGCACCGTTGGAACAACTTGGCAATATCTTGTGGAAATTCCTGGTTAATATGTTCCATGGCTTAAAAGAAGCCATAGTGAAAAACGGATCCAACATCGAAGATAACGAGAATTTTTCCTGGAGGAAGGATCAAATAATGCAGGTTTTTGACGAAATGAGTGGAGTCTTTTATAAAGCTGATAGTATTTCCTATTTTAGGTTGCAGTAGTTTTGTGAGGTGTTTCGCGATTTTGTAGGTCGGGCTTCCTATGGTGTTGCCCCAGTCGTCCCAATCCATATACTCCTTATATCCTTATATACAGATAGCAGGCCTTCTCAAAAAACCTTCGAAATCCCTACCCGCGCATCCACTCAAGCATCGAGTGTTCCGGATGTTACGCTGTTTCGAGGTCACGCGCCAACCCTTACTATGGAGCGCACTAGGCCGGGAAATACAGCTTCGTCATGCACTTCTATACGGCCTGTGCACTCCGCATAGTAGTCCGCAGCAATATTTAAAAAGTGAATTATGGAGCAGTTATTGAATGTATCTCCAATAAAGTAAAAAATTGACTTGCTAACTTATTTGGAATCGACAAAATCACTCTTAATTACCTTTATCGACCCCACCGGTATGTTATGAAGACTCTTAATAGAAGTGTCGTACATCCTAGAGGAAACTTAAAAAGCTATCTAAATTGTATCCCCTTAACTAAAAAGTAAAGAGGCATTTTATTTGAAATAAGTGAGTTATTGTAGATAAAAAGAGTCAAACATATTTTTATGATTTGTAAGACACTTATATAATATGGGACTGGAACTAGTACTGAGGTCGTAACGAAATTGGAAGCTTCTATGAAGTTTCTTAGGAGATGCAACATTTTTATAAAATTGCAAATTTGGCAAAAAAGTAACTGATAGATTTGAGTTAAATTATTAAAGTTTCACTCATTTTAGCCTAGAATTTAAATCCGTTATAAAATATACGGAATAGTTATTTATTCTTTTTTGAGTCAGCCGGTAAGAGTTTCAAATAATTTTAAATTGTGCATCTAGAGGATCGATGTATACGCATAAAAAAATAACGCTTTAGCTGTAAATGACCGACGCGAATAGCTTGGGACACCCAGTATATTGTATACATTATTGCATAAAATTATTCGTTGTTATAACCAAACATAGTTTTTCAACTTACCTGTGTGTTTCCAAAGTTAAGAAATGTTTGATTTGTTCAAAATGTGCATTTCGTCAAACGATATACCGGGTGACACAAGAATTACTAGCCAAGCGATAAATCTGGTTAAAAGAATGCTAATATTTTGAAAATTTGGGGATGAATATAGTAGCTTAGTACCTACAAATTGCACACAAGTATTATTACTAATTTGCGTTTCCGCTTTCACCGGAAGTGAGGGTCACTTTTATTATTTCAAGGTGCAATATTGCCTTAGATTGTCTGACTTGGATCAAAGAGCACAATGCAAAAGATGCAAAAGACACCTATCAAGGATTCTTAACAACTGAGCCATATTTAGATCTATCTCGATCACTGGATCACGTTCGTGATCGGGATTCAAAATACCGGCTCTCATTGTAGTTAACTTTAATAAACCTTAATACAAGCTAAAAAGTCCACTACTAGAAATACGCAATCTGAAATGGGAAAATTCGTGTTCGGTATAGAATAATGAGGAGTATCGTTATTTTAACGAGGCGAGGAACAGGAACAAATTTCCGTACGCCATATTCCAATAATCCAGAATCCGAATCAGATGATAAAAAATTAACTGGGAGTCGAATGGAACTGTTACCTTCTGTCGGTAACAAGCCGACCGCGATTTTGACACGATTTCACTTCATTTCCGAGACAAATGAATGTAATTTGCGATCGCTGCCGTTCATCTAGATGGCACTATTAACCGCGCCGCGACTCCCGATTGTTTTAATTTTCGATTTGATTTTGAAATTGCCGTTTTATCACGATCTCTGCCCGAGGGCGAGTGGGGGGAGGGAGATTTGGTGTTATTTTATTGTTCAATATCTATTTGATAATTATATGTATTTGTCACTTACGATAGACAGATATATAAAGCTTTTCATTATAATTTTCGGAAAAATAGGTCATGGAAATTTGACAAATTGCCCCCCCCCCCGTATAGTATTTGAACTGTGTCAGTTTTATTGGTTATATTGACATAAATTAAAGGTTATAAAATGCTGCCATTACAAAAAATGTTGGTGCCAGAACTTACTAAAAATAATAGTTGTAAGGGAAAATGATAAATCCATAAACTAGAGCTGATAGTACGTTTTTCAGGTCAAATACTTGTCAGAAGTACTTTTTTTACTAGAGCTGGGACATCGAGTTTTGCTCACCCGGTGCAACATAATATATATTAAGGGAAGGTTTGTTAACACTGAACCACTAAAATGTCTTACGTAAATGGCTCTTATTCCTGGAACCATAAAATATTTCTATTAAAATTATCTTTGAAGTTATCTACTCACTATATACCGGGTGTCCAGCAGAACCCTGGACATAGCAGATTAACATGGGAAATCGGTTTTTATTTTTTTGCGCCTGTACGGTTGATTTGATTGAACAACTTTTAAGAGTAAAGTTGTAGAGTTTATGGTCAGTTATCATCCTGTAAGTTTTTCAATACCACAGTTTTGGCTGTTTTTTGGAAAAAAAGCCTCAAAAAGTGCAAAAATTTGAATTTGGCGCGTCACCCCCGCCATGCATGTGCAGTGTCGCCAACATAATAATTTCTTATGTCAGAGTCAGAGCAGATTTTCCTTTCTTATTTATTTTGAGGGACTATCATGTAATAATTAACGTGATTATGGAGTGAAAATTAACCGAAAACCTGACGATAATGTTCTTAAATCATACGGTAAGTAAAAGTTACGTTTATTATTATCATAAGTAGTAAAAGGAAAATCATTCCAATTTGTGTATGGCTGGTTGCTAATCTAAAATGAGATTAGCAACAGACAACGGATCGACGGTATGTCTCTTGTCTTTGTCATTGGTAAAGCCAGGTTAATGTTAAGAATTATTAAGGACGGCGAGTTGGGTGGATACATTTGTTGGGCAAACCAAGAACCAAGCTTGAAATGTGATTGTACTCTACAAATGAGTTATCGTGGAATTGGCGAAAAGAAAATACGGATTAGCAGCTCTTAAAAGAACCATTTAATTACATACTAGAAAGAAAGTGAATAACCACCCATGTGTTTAACATCAAACACAGAGGTAAACAAGAACAATAAACAAATAAATAAAATACAGGACTAGATGTGTCACATCAGAGAAATTGTTCAAAATTTTCCATCTTGCATGTAAAAAACCCGTTCTAATGGCTGGATGGCTTCTACAGCAGGCAAAATGTCATTGCGAAGCATATTGCCATATTTGTTGGCGTTCAAACTGCAATCAATGAAAAATGGACCTATAACATGGCGCCCCAAAATACCGATCTACACGTTACAGTTGCTCGACGTTGGTCCCGATTGTCATGCACTATATGTGGGTTTTGGAGCGCCCAAATCCAAACATTTTATTGATTTGAAGAGCCAGTCAATCCAAATTAGCATTCATCCGTGAAACAAATGTTTCTAACAAAGCTTGGGGCTGCAATAATTTTTTCGGTCAGGATTTCACAAAACTCCATTGGGGGGGAAAGGTGGGTCGGTAAGAGTTGTTGATGGTTCTCTTGTTTGTAGCTTTCAAAACCTTCTTTTTGCAGATAATTATGGATGGTCGATCTACTAAGTCCAGTTTCTTGGCCAATCTGTCCAATACTCTTGGAAGGATCATCGTTTACTGTAGCAAGAACAACAAGTTTTGCCACATTTTCATCCTCTGGAGCCGCACCAGCTTGAAGTCGTCGCTTTCGCTCACAGGAACATATCGGGTTAATACTCCCAGTTTCCTCAAAACGAGCAACCACCGCCTGAAGTGAACTGCATGCTGGTATTGGTTGTTCAGGAAACAATGCAGCAATGTTGTCTCGAATTTGAGCAAAGGAATTACCAGCCCAGTATTGTTTTAAAACAAGTATTCTCTCCTCAAAATTCATAACTAATGAAACATTTAAATAGGAAATAATAAAAATAAAATTTTACACTGTATCAACAAAATGGTTCCTAATTTCCTTACTTTTAATATCAATAAATACAAGGTTATTTCGGGGAAATTGTGTGTGAAAAAGTGGATGCAACAAGTACCAAAATAAGTATATTTGCATAATCAATCTATACATAAATTTCTTAAGGGAAGAAATTAACAAGTGGACATGAAAAAGAAATGTAACATAAATTTAGGTAATAACACAGATAACAACAATTATTCCTATAAAAACACTATCACCTTTATTAAGGTTCAATTCAATTCAATTCAAATTTATTCATGTTTACAATCACCAAAACAGCAATGTACATATGTCAAAAATAGAATAGACTACAAATTAAATTTAAATAAATTCAGTCCAGATGCCATTATTTACTTAATACTAAAAGCTTACAGTCAACATCCTAAAATAGATTATACAGAGAGAAGAAAAAAAAATAATAATGTTGATTAAAATACTTAAAATACTCTTCATCACAATAAAAAACATTTACCAATAAAATTTGCTTAATTTCCTTTCGGAAACTATCCACTGTCAACGCTTTAATTTTTATGAGCAGTTGAATTATTTTACCGCCCAGTAGCCAGGACCATTCTGACACCTTCTCAAACGACAATATGAGGTTATTAAAATTTTTCGGCCTCTAGTAAGGTAAGCATGCATGTCCTCCTGAGCAGAAAACAGATACATGTTATTTTTCACAAAAAGCAAATTCTCCAATATAAACATGGAGGGCAGGGTTAGTATGCCTAGCTATCTGAAGTGCGCTCTGCAGTCATCCCTGTAGCCCAGGCCAGCCAACAATCTGACCGCTCTTCGCTGAAGCCCTAACAAACGCTTAGCCCCCGAGGCGTGGCCCCAAACAACTACAGCATAAGAGAGCCATGCATGAAAAGATGCAAAATAAGCCGATCTAAGTACCGTACGAGATATCCTATCTGAAAGCTGACGTAGCAGGTACAAACTTGTATTGAGTCTTGAAGCCAAGTTATCAGTGTGTAAATCCCACTTGGCGCTCTCATCCACAAGAACCCCAAGAAATTTAACCTGGGACACGTGGTCATTTACGGTTCCAATCTCCCTCAATGCAAACACCATCCTCTGTGTCTTGCCCATATTCAGCAGCAATCGATTGGAAAGGAACCAATTTTTGGCCAGTTTTTCAAGTTGTTTGTGGCCAGTTTGGCAAGATTTGTTGTCACTGAAAAGAGTTTTTTTCACAGGCACTATAGTCTCCAGATACATAGATAAAACATGAAAGAAACTGGTCTTAGCAGATCAAACATCCATCGCTATCTGCTTACTGGTCTTGCTTATTTGCTATAAACATTTGTTCCACCAATGAATGTTAATTTGGATTAATGGGTCCCTCAAATCAACAAAATTAATGAGTTTGGACTCTCTAAAATCCACATACAGTGCAGGACAACCGAGACCAACGTCGAGAAGTTGTCAATGTGTGGATTGGCATTTTGGGGCGCACTGTATTTGGTTTTCCAATGAGATTTTGTCTGTCATAGAAGAGTCCAGCACTTATCAAGGGTTTCTTACATGCAGGATGGGGCCTCGCGTCACACAGCACTGCAAAATAGACACTTTTGAAGTAAAACATTTGGAGATAGATGAATTCACCTCAATAACAACAACAACAACGAACACTCTTAATTGGTGACAAGAGACAAATTGTCATGTCATCGTGGTTATCGTATTGCTGCTAAACTAAAATGAATTAGACAACCAGCCATACACAAATTGGAATGATTTTCCTTTTACTAATTATGATAATTATAAACGTAACTTTTACTTACCTATAATTTAAGAACGAATCGTCAGGTTTTCAGTTAATTTTCTCTGCATAATCACGTTAATTACTACATGATAGTCCCTCAAAATAAATAAGAAAGGAAAATCGGCTCTGAGTCTGACATAAGAAATTATTATGTTGGCGACACTGCACATGCATGGTGGGGGTGACGCGCCAAATTCAAATTTTTGCACTTTTCGAGGCGTTTTTCCAAAAAATAGCCAAAACTGTGGTATTGAAAAAATTACAGGATGATAGCTGACCGTAAGCTCTACAACTTTACTCTTAAAAGTTTTTCAATCAAAACAACCGTACAGGCGCAAAAAAATAAAAACCGATTTCCCATGTTAATCTCCTATGTCCAGGGTTCTGCTGGACACCCGGTATGAGCTCTCTTACAAAACGTTAACATTTCTTCACTGTAGAAATCTACAAAAAGGGAGGGACATACTCATGCTATAAAACAAGGTGCACATAAAATGCATTCATACTGCCGTCAAAATTTGACAAGGAGCCGTGTATATCTGCACTTCGTAGATGGTAATTACAACACTCTGCTTCAGAACACTAGGCTTCTTTCCAAGGGGTTGTTCAGCAGAGAAATTAAAACCGTTCTTCTTGAATGTGCTAGCTACTGAGTGAATTTGAGAAAATTTATAAGCTGATAAAAACTTTTTTTAATATAATGCGAGCAACGTCGAGCAAATTAACTTGATTTAGGGCGACTTTTACAAGTTCAAGTAAAACTTCAGATTGAAGATAAAACACCAGACTTGATGTACATTGCATTGTTTACCTGACAGATAAACAATGCAATGTAGATTATATCTGGAGTTTTATCTTCAATCTGAAGTTTTACTTGAACTTGTAAAAGTCACCCTTACTCAAAGTCAAACTGCAGATATTAAAGTAAAACTACATTAAACCAACATAACATCTTGTAGTTTATGGATAACTAGTAAGTCACGTTTTTGGCGGAATATTTCCTTTAGGGTTTTTATAACATAATCATTAACATTGACACACTTCAAAAATTATATAGGGTCATTGAAATAATAGCCTTTGGAAAAACTTTTTGGAACGCTTTATACATAATAATTGCGAACTAATTAATTGACGCAAAAAAAAAGTAATTCACTCTTCCTGTGTGAATGTACCGGGTGAGCCGCTCAAAAAAGACATAGGTTATATAGAGTCCTGCATCTGAACTCCTTTGGAAACAAAAGGGTTTGTCATTTGCTTATTTTTTTTTTTTTGACATATGTATGAAGCAATCGAAGGCACATTTTAAATTTAACGAGACTTATACAGGGTGCTCCCAAAAAATGCGACTTGATAAAGTTCTAAAGACAAAAGGTGTCAGAGTTAAAAAAATATTTTCTTTAACATCTTAGAGATCTTTCTGGCGATTTTGATGAAATTTGCTCTTTTTTTTTCACTGCAATAGAGCACTAAATTAGCGTTAATTAGATTATAATTGTTAGTTCCACTAGTTTTCGGGTGGGCAATCTTTCGAATAATATTGACAAAAATATGTACGCCACTGACTGTTTTTAAAGTTTTGTAATTATTTTTTTTTTTGATTCAGCTGCTAAAAACAAATTTTTCTGACATTTCGTGTCACTTTATTGCATAATATCGAAAAACTACTAAAGAAAATTAAGTTAACTTTGCTCGTTACTAGGAAATGTTCTGTTATTATGACCACCAATCGAAAAAATAGAACAACTAAAGCATAGATTTGTGAACGGATGTGAAACCGTACGCAATACTCCTCGAATTTTCGAGTGAGTTCATCCCTAAATGAGAAAAAGAGCTGAAGTTTCTATAGCATCCGGGGGTGGTCATTTTCAACATTTATTATAAATATTACGATAAACTGTTATTACGTTTTATTTGTTGGATTTAAATTTTTTGCTTAAAAAATGGCTTATAAACACATAGATACTTCAATAACGGACCAAATCATCATCCCAGACAGCAAAGAGGGTCATAAAGACTGTGAGAGCCAAGGGAATTTGTGAGCCGACTGAATTGGAACGGGAAATGAAGCATCTGGAAAATGCCTTTGGTTGGAATGGCTACAGCAAGCACGAGTTCGATAGGGCCGTCCGTCCAAGGAATGTAGAGCGCCAGGAAGGAACAACGGGAGAAGATGCAGAAAAGTTGGACACGGATGGACTAGTCTACCACTACATCCACAATACATCCACAAAGTAACGGACAGGATCGGCAGGCTACTGGCTAAGCACAATGTTAAAACTGTCTTTAAACCCACTCGTACAATACAACAGAGCTTGAGAAAGGCACTTGTGTCTAGGCACAGCACGCTAACTTTCGTGCCCGGACCAATGGCAGCTTATGATTTTTAAGAACCAATCGCGGCAAGTTAATTTCCTTTGGCGCGTTTCACCGGTAATCTAACCTCAAATTTAATTACTTCGATTCTTCCAAATAAAAAATAAAAAGTCAACTTAAGAATTGTTTTCTAAATATGCGGTGCAATGAGTGTGGCAATTTATTCGGACGATTGTCCAAATTACGAAGACATGTTAGGAGGTTCCATAGTGGGAAGTCTGAAATTATTATTTCACAAATACAAGAAAGCAAATCATACAAGTTTGAAATAGCTTTTACAAGTTTGAATTTCCGCCTTTGCGGAAAGAACTTCAATCATAAGAACAACCTTAAAGCACATGAAAGAATCCATCATGCTCTTGAACAGTCATGTTCATTAGACTCTGATAAACCCTCAGATAACCCCAATCCGAGTTCGACCAAGCCAACATCAACAAAGTGTCCTTTGTGTTCCTGTGAAAGTCAATCTCCCAGTGAGTTGTATAAACACTTTGAAGTGGTTCATGATATACCTATTTCAATTAGGAAATTGGAGTTTTCCAGTATCGATGAATTTCAACAGTGGAAAAGTGTGTTTGAACAAAACACTAAATCAGCATTTTCTAAAACGCGAGGTGATGCATTTACCAAAATGTTTCGAAAAATGGGTTATTACTGTCATAGGTCGGGTGACTTTACTTCAAGTAGTAAAGGGCTTCGTCATTTGAAAACTCAAGGCAGCAATAAAATTGATGCTTTTTGCCCAGCTGAGATGAAAGTATTAGTGAGTGAAAATGGTAAATGCCAAGCTATTGATTGAGGCACATGTGGGACACACCAATAATCTAGGACATTTACCACTAACTGACTATGAAAGGAAATCAATTGCTGTTAAAATAGCTTCAAAAGTTCTTTTCTCATCAATATTAGATGAAGTTAGAGACCATTTAAATAGTGACTTAACCAGACTTAATTTGTTAACTAAAAAAGATCTCTATAATATTGAAGCGGCATTCAATTTAAAGTCAACTGCTGTACGCCATCAAAATGATGCAGTTAGCGTTGACGCTTGGGTTAATGAAATGAAAGAAGGTAGTTAAAAGCTGAGCAGATTCCTGCTTATGTAAAATAATACAACTTTTTCCTGTTCCAGGTAATTCAAGTATCCTATTTTACAAACCACAAGACATTCTACTTCCTGAGTATCCTGAATTGGCTATCTCAGACTTTGTTTTGTGTATAATGGATAATGGTCAATCTCATGTCCTTCAAAAATTTTGTCACGACTGTGTATGCATTGATGGCACTCATGGTTTGACTAAATATAATTTTGAAATACACACACTGCTTGTGTTGGATGATTTAAGGCAGGGCTTCCCATGTGCTTTTCTTATCTTCAACAGAAGTGATGAAGCAGTACTAAAATTGTTTTTTCAAGCCATTAAGGATCATATTGGTTTGACCATTAAGCCAAAGGTGTTCATGTCTGACATGGCTGAGGCTTATTACAATGCATGGATCAAAGTTATGGATAAAGCAGACTACAGGTAAAGAAAATGTTTTAGACAATTGCATGTGGTTACAGTTTATGTTTATTAATTTATAGATTATACTGTGCATGGCATGTTATACGGGCCTGGAGTAAAAATATATTTTCCCTTTGCCTAAAAGATAAACAGGTTTGTGAACTATATGCTTAGAGGGTTTTCCAAATGTTCTGGAGAGGATACCTTTTACCACACAGTGAAACCTACAAAGATACATTTTTGGGACATCGCATAAGGTTAGAAAATCTATTTCTTGACGGTCATTTCGAATTTATAAAGACCGACCCATTAAAAAAAAATTGTGGACGTCACTGCTCTGAAGACCTAGGTCTTATAAATGCGAGATGACCCTCAAGAGGTAGATTTTTTTAACTATGTGATTTATTAATTATGTGATGTCCCAAATATCCATCTTCGTAGGTTTCACCATGTGGTAAAAGATAGACCTTTCTGGAACATTCAGAAAACCCTGCATGTATAAGAGCAAAATAGATATGGGTAAAAAAAGTTCACTCACATCACTACTGAGATGCAAACGAACGTTTCGTGAATGGAACATAGGTTTTTATTAAATCTATACCCTAAAACCCATCTAAATTATAGCTTCACAATTCGTTATTCACCATTTTTGCGTTTTTTAAAAGAAATTAAATACATTGCATTTTGCAGTGAGGTTTGAGCATATTTTATAAATCATAAAACCCATATCTATCTTTAGACGAATTTTTGGCGACCATATCATTTTTTAACACATCAACAACACAAAAAGTGATAGCATCATAACTTTTGGATAGTGATATAGTTTGGTTAGTCATGTAACAAATGTTAGGATAAGAAAAGGAGGTCAAAGTAATGGTACTGTATGTATAAAAAAATGTTATATCTTGGTTCCTTTAACTCTGGATATACAAGGTTCCATTAAAGTTAGAATAAGAAATAATTTCAAATTATAGTATTGAAATCGAGATCTAAACTGTATCTTTGGGACCCATAAAATTTGTTTTCAAAGACAGGGTTAAAGTTATGTTAAACATATCTTTGTGACATAAATCAGAATAGTTTATGAGCCTAACTTTAAACACCTGCATATTCTATCCATTTTGTTTATATGAAGTGAAAACATTTTTTTGGACTCTCTTTTATGCACTGTTATTTATGACATCACGTTTCACAACAGCCTGTATGTGTAAGTATCACAATCACCTGCTATAATAAGAACGAGTTTAAAAGCATTTAACAAATAATAATAACGGGTGTCCAGCAGAACCCTGGACATAGGAGATTAACATGGGAAATCGGTTTTTATTTTTTTGTGCTTGTACGGTTGATTTGATTGAAAAACTTTTAAGAGTAGAGTTGTAGAGGTTATGGTCAGCTATCATCCTGAAATTTTTCAATACCTCAGTTTTGATTGTTTTTTGGAATAACGCCTGGAAAATTGCAAGAAATTGAATTTGGTGCGTCACCCCCGCCATGCATGTGCAGTGTCGCCAACAAAATAATTTCTTATGTCGGAGTCAGAGCCGATTTTCCTTTCTTATTTATTTTGAGGGACTATCATGTAGTAATTAACGTGATTATGCAGTGAAAATATGTTAGCGACGTTGCACATGCATGGCGGGGGTGACGCGCCAAATTCAAATTTTTGCACTTTTCGAGGCGTTTTTCCAAAAAACAATCAAAACTGAGGTATTGAAAAAATTACAGGATGATAGCTGACCATACGCTCTACAACTTTACTCTTAAAAGTTTTTAAATCTATTCAACCGTACAGGCGCAAAAAAATAAAAACCGATTTCCCATTTTAATCTCCTATATCCAGCGAGATAACGCCATAACAACAGTTTTATAGCCAACTTTCGAAATATAATATTTTAAGCTGAGTAACTGATGAACAAATGACAAGTTATATATTGTTGAAATCTGCAAAATGAGTTCTATTTAATAAACAAATAATATACAAGGTGTTCCATTACAAAAAACCAAAGTTCGTTCTGCCACGGATTTACGCAACACCTTGTATAAACAAAAATGTTTATACAGGGTGAAATATCGCGAAATATCTAGATAAAACCGTAAAACTTTCATATATAACATTTTTCTTTAAAATGTTAAATAAAAAAATTTAAGTGGGTTACCAATTTGATGAATCATCCTGTACCTATTTTACTACTCTATTTGAAAAAAAAAATTAAAAACTTATATATGAAACAAAGCCACTAACGTTACAATTTACATAAATCAAAATCATAACACAGGATTTGAAAGAGTCTTAAAGACAAACAGTTTTTTCCGAAAAGCATCGATTTTTACCCACTGTGCGGCGCGGCGGAGGAATAAATACCACGGACCTCACTCACCACAGGCGAATTACTCAACGTTGAGAAGCGTTGGAAAGATTCACACTTTAGATTGTATCTTGACCAGCCTTTTGTGAAAGCCTTCACAGTCTTATAACTGTGAGGGTGATTGCTGGACGGGGATACAGGGAGAATTGAATAGTGTTGAATGTTGAAGACCTCTTGCTTTGTGTGGCTTGGATAAATTTTTAAATGAATATATATTGTGTCATAAAGTTTCTTATGTAGTGACATGTGTGAACACATATACAGTTTAGTAACATACAAAAAAAAATATATAAATATAAATTTTCTTAGTATTTTATGGACTATGAAATAGCCTAGAAAACTGAAAACTAAAGATTAGAATTGTAATTTCTTTCACTTCAAGAGATTTTTTTTCGTGTAATTTTCTTGGCTTGAATCGTACCGCCTCAGACTAGAAATTAGTTAGTAGAATATATATTGATGAAAACTGATACTAAAAACTGTACGAATTGATTCATTTATTGATTTTTAAAAATTTTATTTAGGCTTATGGAACTCTTATGAAACACGGACTCGATTCAAATCTTTTTTTTTCTGGGGCTTCTAGACACTGAAATCACATACATTTTCCTTATGTTGTTAACCAGACTTTGAGAAATTAGGTATCATTAAAAAGTTATAAAAAAACAAAAGTATGGCAAAGCAAAAAATCAAGTCCTACGGCTCCATCTGCTTCGCTGAGTCGGCGTTTTGTATGTTTTACGATTGTACTAGACCGTAAAGAATATATTTCTATTCTTATTTATCTTTTCAGTTGCCAAAGGATAGAACTAGATTCAGTTAATTTTGTAAAAATATAGTGATGGAATAATAAATGTCGCTTCTTTCTTATCTCCTTATAGAGTTAAAAACAAACTTTTTTTCTTAAATTATTTAGTTTGGTTACAAATTACTTCACATAGATCTCAAGAAGGAACCAGAATGTGACGAAATACACCACTCCCCAATGCCAGGACAAGGAATTGTGACCTTGGTCAACATTGTGAATGCAATGCTAAGACTGAGGCACATTCCCTCGAGATGGATCTTTTTCCACACAATTACAGTCCAATCAGCTTACTACCAACCATCGTACGCATGATCCTGAAACGGCTTTAGAGAGAAGGAAAGGCAGAAGAGCTACAGGCCCTACCAGACGGTTACAGAGCACAGCTCTCGACAGCTGCAGGTGCTTCGCATAGTAGAATATATCACTGAGGCATTCAACAGATCGGATGTAGTAGGGGCCATCCTACTAGAGGTAGCTAAGGCCTTTGACAGAGTATGGCACAAGGGTCTACTAATCAAGATGCTGGACGCCGGATCCTGTATCCTTTGTCAAACAAATCAGATCTTTTCCTTTTGACAGGTTTTCAGGGTGAAGCAGGAAGGCGTCTATTCTACGTACCGGATGATAGAAGCAGGAGTACCGCACGGTGCGGTACTTTCTTCCCTCCTTTACAAGCTCTATGTAGCAGACCCCCCCCCCCCCCGCCCTCCAGGACGTGGAGGCCCAACCTCGCATTATATGCTGATGACACTACTATAATTGCAAGGTTCAGGAACGCGAGGTTACCACAGTACCTCCAAAAGGAAGTATCAGCACTGGAAAAGTGGTGTGCCAAGTGGAAGATAGACCTGAACGCAGACAAAACTCAGGCCATAATCTTCAGGAAGCGACGTAAGCTAAGGCCAGACAACCAAGTCAAGCTCAAAGGCGAAATGATTCGCTGGCAAGACCCAGTGACGTACTTAGGTATGGAACTTGACAAATCGCTCACTTGGAAAGCACACATCACCAAGACCAGGAATAGGGCAAAACTAACAAGAAGCAAACTCCTCCCGTTGATTGGTCCAAGATGACTCTTAAGGAAAGGCTCAACGTACAATCAACGTACGGTCCCGATAACATACGCCTTAACAGCGCTGGGCTATGCAGCAAAGACACACCTGAAAGGACTTCAGGCAGTCGAAAATGTGGATCTCAAGATGACAGTAGCTGGAACAAGTGCATGATAGTATTTGCACACGTTCGCAAAGCGGACAGACAAAGGGACCTGCAGTACACCACCGCCAGCGAGAGGATTAAATGTCATGCAAGGCAGACTTTCCAGAAGACAGAAGACTACTCCAACCCATTGGTGAGGATGGCGACCAACTACGACCCGACGTCTAATTCTACTAATTTTGCTTTTATGTTTCAGATGAAGCCAAAACCAGGACCACCTAAGAGGACAGAAGAGACAGACAAAACTCCCCATCAACTGACAAAAAGTAGAGAGGGCACACCTTTCACACCCACAGACCAAATCTCCTCATTAGAAGTGTGGTAAAGGTATGATAGTATCCAAACTTTCATATTATTTGCTTATACTATTGCTATATACTTCAAAACAAGACCATTCGAAAGGGTGACAACCGACGTAGAAAGGAAGCGCCCAGGAGGACATAAAAGCGCCTGAAGAACCCCAGTCGGCAGGGTCACAGTTTAACGAATATAATATATATTATATTATATAATTAAATATAAATATTATATAATAACTTAAACTGTGGCAGGGTAAAACCCAGAAATGGCCACCTACTCAGGAGTGAGCAATCTTCCAGATTACTACGGAAGGGAGTAGGGGGCTGAAATTTCTGAAACAGACTGGTCCGGTCTACAGGACCAGTTTTAGGAGGCCATTTCTTGGTCACTGATAGTGGCGCGTTGCTCAAATTAATTCTAGAAAGATTTTCAATTAATTGAATTTTCAAAGCGTAGTTTTTTTTCAAAAAGTTAGTTTTAAAACTGTTTTTTTTACCTTTCTTTGCGTTGCTTTTATTAAGGTTTCTATCACACTTATTGGGCTGAGATAAACGGAAAAAAGATTTTAGATTATGATCTTTTAATTTTTCATTAAAATTAACGATTGGGAATAAATAGCAACTAATTTTTATATTCACACCACATGAATTTTTTGTATCATTTTAAAGTTAAACTAAAACTAACATTTAGTTCTTTAAAATCATTGAAATTTTCCTTTGAAATAATAATAAAATTTGACGAACATAAAATGTAAAATTACAGTTTCCTTCGACGTCGGGCCTTATCGATCGACTGTCCCTCGTTGGCCGCATTTTTACAGGTTTCTGCAGCATGAAAGGGCCTACAAAACACCAGGCTTTTTATTGATTTGATAAAACTGTGGTTCTCAAACTTTTTAGTTTTGGTTTGATTTGTTCTTACATACATAACGCATTATCGTTATTATTATTCATAACAGAATGACGTTTGGACATCAACCAAAAGAGAAGTGTATTTATATGTTTATTTAGAATCCCATCGTATTAAATAATCTGACAATGGAATATTTTATTATTGCAAGATAGTAGGTATTAACAAAAAAAATTTTATCAAATTAAAAAAAAAGGTTAGCAGTGTAAGTTAATTTAACTTTCATCTTTTATTATACAATTTTACACGTACTAACATATTGTTTTTATAATTAGGTAACCTTTCCAATTTTCTGCTCTTAGTGTACTTGCATCTCAGCATTTTAATATTCAGATGCTTTAATGAAAATCTGGACCGTTTTTGGTCAGAGTTGTCCTCTACCAAATGAAATACAATTAACTTTTTCTGGAAACCGCAAAACCGCCAACACCCCTTGAAACCCAAAAAACTTCCTCATCCGGCGGATAATTACTACATCACTTCGTTCCGAAAATAATTGCAAATAATACACCAATTTGCTAAATGTACTCGGAGCGAAGAAAATCCTGGAAATGGAGAAGGAAAAATGATAATTCGAACCAATGAAGAGCGAGCCAACACCGTCTACGGCTGAATTTTTAATTATCCCGGCCCACAGTCTTTTGTTTTTGCCAACGTCTGTTGGAAAACGCCTAGTGGGAGAGGGATATGGAAAGATGGCTTGATAGCCATGCAAGTTATTAATGCACTCCGGAATGCGTATGCACGGTTTTAGGGCTGGATGGGGTAAAATAAGGGCTGGTTTCGAGAATTTCGTAACGGCGACGACGACTGGGGAGACTTAATTGAAACGTCTCTCGTTACGTTAATTTGGTGTAATTAGGGTATAGTGCTCCCTTTTAATCTAAAGGCTTGTACTTCATTGTAATGTGGCCTCTGTATATTGAGTGATGACAATACCTTCAGTAAAGAATTAAAAGAAAAATCAGGGTTATGGTGCGATTCTCTAATAATACCCTACAGCGAAGTAAATTAACAAGGATGTAAGGTTGGTTATAGCACTCAGGCTATAAAGTACTGATTAACGAGGGCTTTAATAAGTGTTATATTATTAAAGATGGTGTAACAGAATTGGCTGCAGAAAGCAATTTTTATAATGTATATTGGTTTTAGATTAACTAAGCATTAAATAAACTTCAAACAAAAACCTATAAATTTTTTTTGGTAGTTTTTTTCAATTATCAAAATATATGAGTTGGTTTTTAAATAGCAATCGTGAGTAGTGAATATTAGAATTCCAAAATATCCAGAAGAAAGTAAAATGTGATAAGACGGTTATCCGCACCCAAGCCCCAAAATCAAAACTAACCTGAACTTCGAAGACTGCTCTTGAACATATCACTATGATACATATTTGACCGCAATGGAAAACAATGCAACGGAAAACGATTATATCTTCCAAAGTGGCACTGTGAATCCAGCGATGTAGCCAGGGGCCAGGGTATAGCCCTAATAAATGGAATATTCTACCCTAATCTAGGTTTACCTTGAATCACACTCACACTAGCAGAATTAGCTCAGTCGTTCAAATTTAAGATAAAACTTGAAATGTTAATTAAAGGCGGATTACACATCTTCCCCATAAAGCTCAACTAGGGTGGACTGTTAATGTTCACTTTAAATGAATTTTTTGAAAGAGGTGCTAACGGAAATTTGCCTGATTACTATCGATGTCAGATGTGGAGCAGATAGCTTGATCGATAACGTCCTATGAGACCGGAGACAAGGAAAAGGAAGAAAGTCCGAAAAACAAGACAAGACTCTGTAAAACCACTGTGTCGATTCTCAATTAGGCATGTGTTAGAAACGACATCACGAACCTAAGGATCCAAAAAAAAAGGTCGTTTTGAAGGGAGTGCCTAAACTTCCGTTATTAAGGAAAACTTCTCCAAAAAATAAGTTGTGGATACTTACTTTAAAAAGCATGAAATCCTTTAACAGAAATGAACTATTTAAAAATAAACATGCACAACAAGCTCAACACGGTAAGGATCACCAAACTGAAAAAATCGAAGGATTGATAATAAAAATCAACTTTAACATATTCTTCAAATAGAAAAAAGTGTTTCCATTTTGTTACCAGAAAAATAAAAACAAAAACTTGGCACTGTGGAAGTTAAAAAATAAATCTAGTAAAAGCTGTTTGATGGAAAATTAGAAATATTTAGAGATCTATCAACAAACTGGATAATATTATTAATATTTACAATAATGTCTAAATAGAAAAAAAAGTAAATTAAATGGTCTCCGACTAAAATTTGAAATGCCAAAATACTAAAATTTGAAATGTTACTTTGTAAATAAACTTTTAAATTTAAATTCTGATATTCGATACAGAAAGTATAAGATGCCTATAATAAGGTACAGAATCGTACCAGTAATTTTTGTTTTTCAACACAACTGTTAATGCGAGGTACCTAATTGTTATGACGTATTTTTTTTGTTTAACAGTAAAACAAGTGAAAAAGTGAGTTGGACTGAATATAAAACTTTTAATAACCCACTACCAATCATAACCCATACTCATTCTCTAATGAATTGTGGAATGATTTCAACCTTCACAACTCATACAGGCTCTTGGTGGTTTTTTGGTATGGTATGCTTTTGGGTATGGTATGGTGGTTTTTTTATCTTCTGGTCGAGAAGAAAGCAAGTCAGTAAACGGCCAATTGCAATGTAAGTAAAATTTGCTTTGGAAGAGCCACTATGCTATGCTGCAGTTATTTCTCTGATAATTCTTCCATTTGTCTTCATCAGTCTATTTTTTATCTATTTACATTAAACACTAATTTTTTTTTTAAGGTTTTCTATTACGTTATTTGTCTGTTGGTTTTATTTCCGAACCCTTTCGATCATAATAAGGAGTTCTAAGTTTGCAAAATTTTTTCTTCGAGTTTAGCCCTTGAAGAATGACCATGACGCCCATGTCCTCCAACGTGACGACTTTTCTCCTTGCCGAATGTTGTGGTTGGAAAGGTCTACCACCGGTGGAATCGATCGTCAAGTTTACACCAGGTATGATTTGCCCGATCAGCTGTAGCAATGTAGAGAAATGTACTCGAAAATTATTTATTTAATGCAGTCATTTCATGACATTTACATTTGCATAGCCAAACCAGCTTGCAAAAAACAGTCTGTATTATTTGAGAGAACTTTGTTTCCCACAGTCAAGGTTTGGGCAGAGGACCTGAACAGTTTGGATACTTTGCTGCCTTCAAACGGCCTTAACAAAGTTATGGATAGGATCGGCAAGCTACTGGAAAATCACCAATTAAAAACTGTTTTTAAACCGACTGGTACAACAGAACAGAGCTAAGATCACGAGAGATCCTCTATTAGCAGAGTTTAAAGGGTTTAATGCACCTCTGGCACCATGGAACCTTGTAAACCGGGTTTTATGCAATAGTAGCAAAGCACACTCTCTCTGAAGGTCACGATACCTTTTTTTACGAGTTGGATATATTACATCAATCTCAGCGTTACTAGAAGATTAACTAGAAAGGATAATGAGATCTTTAAGCACGAGAACAACTTTAACAGGAAACAAGATATTGCGGCCTAAATTCATACTCGTAACGGGTTTTACGTAATATGTCATGTGCGCCAATACTGTCCCACCCCTCCACTGCAGCTGTGAGAAAGTATAAATACACGGTTGAATATGGACTTAGTCAACGTCGAGATGCAAGAAAGTTCACTTGGTGGTCATAGATTCCTCAACTCAACAACAAGGGTAATCTGTATCACGAATTCAAAACCAGGCAAACATTTTAAAATATGGTGTTGTAAATGATGGGAAATGTATTCCCAGAAAAAAAAAATTGTTATTCAGGGAAACACCGCTGGGACGACCTGAGATTGTTATAGCCTATGTATGACAAATTCGGCGCAGAAAAGGCAGTGTGATATTAAGATGAAATTCGACTAACGCTGCCACCTGTGAGTCGGTGGGTAAAGTTTTGGCGCTGCCACCTGTGAGTCGGTGGATGAAGTTCCGCCACAATACTGAGGGAAGAAAGTTGTGGTGCTGTTGCTTGAGCGAGGTGACTGATGAAGGATGTGCCAGTAATGCCGAGAATGGTACCAGAGAGTGATGTGTGTGAGATTATTCCGCGTTGCAGTGAGTGAAGAGAAAGTTTGCTGGATGTGCTATGGGGATGAGAGAGATGCTGCTCTGGTAGTCTCGTGGCGTTGAAGCGATCCTTGTCCCTCCGGCCCTGTGCTCGGAAGATTGCGTGTTGCTTTTGTCGAGTGTCACCAATTATGGCATCGATGATAAAATGTCATAAATGGGAAATGCATTCCCTTAAAGATTTTTGGGTTAAGTGAGGAATCTGCGATTCGACTTCGCCCTTTGCAGTTCGTTTTTTGCTGGGTTTATTGTTTTTTTTTAGATTTACGTATGTAAGATTGAATTGCAATAAAGTCATTATTATTATTATTATTATTATTATTATTCAGGGAAACACCACTGGAACCACTGGAGATCGTTATAGCCTAGGTATGTGGTGTTGGCGTTTCGTCCTGGGGTCTACCTTAAACTTGTGAGTAAGGCGTGGTAGACACCTGTCTTATACGCCGTGGTGCGAGAGTTCATAGTTCTAACTTGTATTTGAAGACAAATTCGACGCAGGAAAGGCGGTGTGTAATTATGAAGGATTTCGACTAATGCTGCAACCTGTGAGTCGGTGGGTGAAGTTTCGGCGCTGCCACCTGTGAGTCGGTGGATTCTAAATACGCAAAAATTTAATTTGAATAGTTATTTGCCAAGTAAAGTAGGAAAGTGCAGTTTTACTACTGAGCACAATTTGAGGTTCGCCGCGAGGCGGAAGGAATCAAAGTTCGAGTAAAAAAAGAGGCAGTTAGAAGTCACTCTGAAGTACCTATAACATCTGGATCTCTGATTCACATGAAACGTAGTAGATGTGTCGTTGTCAAGGATACGTTGAGATTTTTTTTTTGTCAAGAAAGTTTCATCCGGTTTAGTTAGATCGGACTACAAATTGTTCTTGGGAGCAGTTGCACTTACCTCAAAACACAAATAATAACCAGAAATTAACTTCTATCGTGAGCAATATAGATTTAGACGTAGTGTCTCTTTTATTGTCAGTTTCCAGCGAAGGTTTCCTAAATTTGCGAGACGCTAAATGATATACAGGGCACAGTTTCAAAACGAACTCTCTGCTACTCTTCGCGTGGACGCCGGAGAAAACATTCTTTCGCTAAAAAGACATGGAAGTTGTAGTAATCTGTCTCTATCGCAGAATGTTATTTAGACAAGTCTGCAGTCAAGATACATGAGATCATAAACTTCTGTTCATGATCTGAAGTACTATTAGGGAGTGACTTTTTATAGATTAGACTGTGTAAAGTGCAATAGAGCCTTTTGTGTACTATGCATATGGTTTCAGGTTTCAGCTAAGAGAAATGAACGTCTTGTATTACAGCAAACCTCAAATTATTACTTTAAATTTGGAAAATTATCATAATAGGCTTAACAGTATCCCGCAGAAAAAGGGTGGTACCACAAGTCGACATATCAGTAGCTTTCCACGGAGGTTATCATTCTTCTTCTTTCATGTGCCTTGTCCGATCTCCCTGACGTTGGCGATCACCATGGCAAATGCTGTATGGTCCTCCGCCAAGCGAAAAAGTTCACCAGCTCTTCTTATGCCGGTCCAATCCCGAATGTTTCTGACGGCACCCCAGAATCTTATGACCACAGCAGTATGAGCTGTAATAGACAATATTTATCACTTCTCAAAATATGCCTAAGATATGATGTCTTTCGGCATTTTACGGTCGTCAAGAGTTGCCTTTCGATGTTTGCTCTTCATAGTACATTCTCGTATGGAACATGTTGTGTCCACGTACGGTTCTGTGTAGCCACATTTCGAATGCCTCCAGTTGGTTTATCGTCTTGACCTTCAGAGTCCAAGTTTCCACTCCGTAGGTACATCAATACCGACCACACATAGCATTCAACCATGCGTTGTCTTAACTTCAGACTCAGGTTGTCATTGCAAAGAGGGATCTCATATTATTAAAAGTTGTCCGAGCAATCTTCTTCGGCACTTTATCTCGCAGTCCGGGTTTAGATCCTCTGTAATAATACTACCAAGGTATTTGAACTTAGAGACACGTTCAATTTGGCTTCCAACAAGTTCTAGGGTAGTACCATTTGGGGTTGCCTGCTGAATATCATAAATTTGGTCTTTCCTATATTGATTTTTAGACCTTGTGTCTCTCCCACGTCACCCATTTTGTTTGTAAGCAACTGTAGTCCCTCGATTGTGTTTGCCAGAATCACTGAATCATCAGCATAGCTGATTGTTGTTATTGGTTCTCCATTTATTTTGATGCCGAGGTGTGATATTCCTTCCAATGCTTCCTTAAATATTCGATCACAATACAGGTTGAAAAGTAAGGGCGACAGTATGCACCCCTGTCTTACTCCACGTTGTATCACAATATGGTCTGTTTTAATATTGACTATTTTTACCTGTGCCTTTTGATTTCCGTATAGATGTTTAATTATGCGAATATCTCTATTCTCTGTCAAATATCTCTATCATCTGTTCCAACCCCCTGTAGCATATCAAAACGTTTATCGTGCCAAAGGCTTTTTCGTAATCGATAAAGCATGCAAAAACATCATTTCGCTGATCACGGCATTTTTGGAGGAGAAGGTTCATTCCAAAAAGTGCTTCACGTGTTACGACAGCGTTTCTGAAGCCGAATTGAGAAACATCAAGATCTTCCTCACATCAACGTATGATGCGACCGCGAATGATCCGCAAGAATGCTTTGAGCATGTGGGACATGAGGCTGGATAAAGCGATAATCACCATATTTTTTTGGCTGTTGTTTTTTAGGTAGAGCAACAAAGGTTAATTATAACCAGTCAGATAGAATTTCACCTGTCTCATAGATACTATTAAACAATTTAACTACATACCCAATATTTCCTTCTGTAAGGAGCTTTAGACCCTCGGTCGGAATCTCGTCCGGGCCCGATGTTTTCCTATTTTTTGCTAGAGAGAAAGCATGTATCACCTCGGATTTAAGAATAGTTGGTCACATGCCCTCATTCACGTATACCGCATCAGCTCTATGATATTTAAAGTTGGCCTCTATATTACTGGTCTATGTGTTTGCAATTACATCAAAATCGATACAAATTTCCGATAATTATGCGTAAAAGTGTTTCTTCTAAATAAGTTTGTTATAATATCTAGACGAAGGAACCCGATAACAAAAAAGGAAGATTCTTGTACCACAATATCTGAGCTGATCAAAATTTCCTATAATTTTACCATGTTTTCAAAAACTGCATGAGTTTATTTTTATATTTTGCGCTGGCGATGGAGTAAAGTAGAGAGAATGTTGAAACGTCCGGATTTGGTTCTTATTTATCATGTAGCCAAAAGAACACTTAGAGAAATATTCTGTTGGCTCGTGGTTGGGTAGATAGAACAGAACGGAGAAAATCATTACTAGTTACGAGATCGGTTGATTTTGCAAAAAGTTGCCTTTTTGTAGAGCCTTTTTAAAAAACCTCTAGATTGTTACAAAGTTTTTGGTGGTTTCCAAAATATCTAGAAAAGTGTAAAAATTGCCAAAGATCTTCAATCAAAAACTACTTGTCATGAAAAAGTTAAAAAACAGAATTTTTTTACACTCTAATCTCTCTAATCGACTTGGGTCACACCTTGGGTTTTTTTTAAAGTGGCCCTGGATTTCTTTTATAAATTCAAAGTCTCTTTCATTCCTACTATCATGGCGTATTACATAGTAGGCTTTTTAAACGTTTAGGCCAATTAAATCTGTGGCGGAACTTCAACCACCGATTCATAGGTGCGGTAGCGCCGAAACTTCACCCACCGACTCATAGGTGGCAACAATAGTCAAAATCCTTCATAACATCACACCCCTTTCCTGCGCCGAATTTGTCTTCAAATACCAGCTGCAACGATGAATTCTCACCCCGGCATATAAGGCCGGGGTCTACCACGCCTTATACGGAGTCCAAGGTAGACCCGAAAGGATTGTAGCTATTTTTGAAAGATTCACAAAAGGCAACGTTTTGCAAATTTAACCGATCTCGTAACTAAAGCCGTCTCGGAGATAGTAATACTAGAAGCACTTAAAAAAGACACCCTATATACGTATGTGTCTTTTAATAAGGCTAATTAATACCTTATGCACTGTCACTAATGCAAAGCCTGGTTTAGAGAACCGAATGAAAAAATATACAGGCTAATTCAAAATTCAATGAACATATGTTAATGGCATAGATTCTTGGCGTTTAAGTGAGACTTTTTAGTTACAGTGCTACAGGGTATTAAAATTTAAATAATTTGTAGTGGATAGTATTCTTTTTCATATCTCCCATAGTTTTTGAGATATTTAGCCCAAATTTGGAACAGATTAGATATTGATTGTCTTTATCATTGGCCGGTGCTTTCAAAGTCTAGAGAGCGATACTTTTTCGGGAGTCGAACTTCAGTTCTCAAAAATTTGTTCTGATACGTCACAGACTTACTCTAGAACAAAGGTTCAATTCCCCCTGTTACGGAATCGTTTATGACGTTAACTTACTTTCTTCAACGGTTCGACGGATCATATAAAGTATTCGCAGATTTTGCTCATTCGCTTTCTCACGTACCTTTACGGCCTCACCATCTTTTCAATGAATCACCCTGTATATTTAAACCTATATTACCTAACTTTCAAATCCAATATCTTGAAATTCAGGCAGCAGCTTATGCTTCAAAATATTGATAATGGATCTTATTTAACTGAAAGTAAACGTTTGCCTACTTGGCAAAAGCTTTATGTTTCAATGATCAAATTACTGATATAAATGAAGTAGCAAATTTTAGCATCTCAATATTCCTGTCAACTCAGAATTGCAAAGTCAGTGGCGTATCACAAAATTAATATTTTGAAACATCATCATCAATCTATTGAATTTATATTTGAGACAGTTTTATTTTCTTGTTGCCCATTGATAGTGCTAGTTCCATGGGTAAATATTTTGTTTGGTGACTTATAGCTTACTTAATAAGTCCGACTTTGAGGCACTTGAGCCGCTACTGTCTTTATATATACCCAAGTCGATTTTCCGTTTGGCAGCGAGTTTCTTAATTCGCATGAATATCTTTTGAGGTTATTCACAAAGAATGGATTAAATAAAACGGCCCCGAGAAATAACCCCGCAACGGGCGTAAATACATTCCTAAATTATTTCGTCCGAAAGCAGAGTCAGCGAATCGCGGAAAATTTAAGTTATTACGCCATTATTTGCGAAACGTTTTAGGGGGCTAAAGGAGCCCTTTTCTAAATAAGCAAACTTTTAAGAATTAGATCTTTAGAGGAGCTGTATGCGCCCGAGGGCATATTTAATGCCAAAGAAGGGCCAGCCAGCCACCGATTTGAATGTCGTTGTTAGGGGCTTAATGACTTGAACTGCTTTCAGTACAATTGATTGCAACCACACGTATATGTTGTTGTGAACTCACGGACTCACTTAAGAATTATATTAACTACACCCACAGAGGTCAATGTTATAGGTACCTAAAGCTTATAAACTAGAAAATTCGCTAATCTTCATCGAACAATCAAAGAATACCGCTAAACGCTTTAAATAACACTACAAATGGCGTAGGTAAGGTGATAAATTACGCTCGGCGACGTCGAGTCGACAGGTCCAAGGATCGCCCGGCAACGACCGACGTTCGCCTATACTTCACTCCTTACAAATTGTCTTCATTGAAAAAGTCATATACGCAACTGATGATAAAAAGAGAGGTTGATAACAGGGTATTAGTAATAAAATCCTTTTTTCTAATTTTGACATATAAAGTGGCACTTTTCAATACTGATGACAGTGACGTAACGTCCTACTTTTCGTAACTAGTTACGAAAAGTAAAATCTTTCGTAACTAGTGATGAAAAGTTGGTGTCACCACGAGTTGCAGGTTTCGGCTGTGGCACACCGTTGCTATAGTTTTACGGTATTAAGTAGACACAAAGTGGTTTGAAAGTAAATATTGAAGTTTAATAATAATAATTCTCTCTCTAAGTAGGTATTTGTAGTCAAAATTAGAAAAAATGTTGTATGAAATTCGTGACGAAAAACCTTTTTTGTGTATCTCATTCAAATTGCGGGAACTCGCTGCGCTCGTCCCGCAAACATTCATTCGTTACACTAAATCGGACTTTTCGTAACTGGTTACATAAATAGCTATTCTGTTATTTATTTAATTCTATGTTATAAGTAGGAGAAGTATCTCTTTTATTAAACGTGTTTGGTCACATGCAGTTTGCCGAAACAAATATTTTCCTAAACGTTCTATTATAAAAGCAACCAGCAAACTGGTATCTAATGATCCAGATAAATCAAATCTAAGATTACTGATCATGTCGCCTTTTTTCTAGCATGTACTGGCTTTTGATTATAAGTCTTGGGACGCGACGTCGTAATTACGTAATTTCCACACTAGTCGTAGAATGGCCTTGAGAAAGACATCAATAAACGTCGAAACGTCGGCTGTTTCTACTTAATTTGTAAAAATATTTGGTATTTGGTCCTGTTACCGATAACCACTTTTGTGTATAATTTTGAGAGCGCAGAATCAAAAATTTTTACTTCAAAATAATTAACAACCCAAATTGAATTATTTGTAGTGGGATTCTTGGTGATTACTTTTAAGAGTTCAAAATCAAGCCGGTAAATATACTCTAAAGTGTTTTTTGGGCTATAAAGCCGTAATCCAGTAGAATTTCTTTCCGACGTTTCGTCCACAACCGCGGCGGACATTATCAATGGCGATGAGGCAATGGTCGAAGTGATCTCCTTTGTGTGTCGACGACGACTAGTGAAATTTTTGAACGACATTAGCAGATAATCAATGAAAAACCGTATATTACCGACCATTCTCAAGATGCTGCAAACATGTCAAATAAAGAAAATTGTCTCGGTTCGGCGCGAAAGCATCATAGCAAGTGTGGGCCTCTGTATTCCATCTCTCTATACGTTGCTCTCTTGCGCGACGGCAACAGATCTGTCTCACTCGACTGGCGCTTAAATAAAAAGTGGTGCAAATCCCTTATGGTTCCATTCCTCTTTCCAGATGTTTAAATTTCTTTTTTAATTCAGCCTGTCCATAGTAGAGTGATGGCATCTTTGAGTTTATGGTGTTGAGAGTTTTTTCTTGTCATGGCTCCAAATAACGAGGGTGTCATCCACATATCGAAACCGGCATCTTGGCGTTTTTTTTTTCGCAGTAGCCACCTCCCTTGGCCTCGAAAATTTTCTTCAAATAGTTGGCTATTATTGAACTAAGTGGGTTGCCCATAGCTACCTGCGAAAATATATAGTGGTTGGGTAGTGTTGAAACAAGTTAGAAATATTGTGGGACATTTTTGATTAATAGTTTATATAGTTTTCTTAATGCGTACTGTTGTAAAGAGATAAATGGAACGCAACAGTGGTAATCTCAACAACGGATTACGAAGGAATAATTAGACCTGTTGTCTGTTAGATTCCATCTCCTACAAGAATCTAACTCGTGACCCAACAGCACGGTTACTAAGGGACCACCAACAAGTTGATCAAGAACGTAGCATAAGCTAAAAAATTGGAAGTGGAAAATACGAAGTCGCAAAACACTTACAAAACCGTTGCAGCCAAAAATATTTCACAATTTCGTCGAAACACTACTTTCTTTGAATCTCTCCCTAGGGGATGTAATTGTTGAGGTGAGGATTTACCTAAGAATTGTTTACTAAAACCTTGTCCTATTGGCACATCCTCAAATCCTTTGATTTTTGGCAATTTTCCGCTACTTAACAGAATTTGCAGTATATAGGTGCAGCATTGCAATAATTTATTATTCGAGCTTAACAACTGCTACACATTTTGTAAAACAAACTGAGCACTACCAAAACACAATAAGGAGCTTACGATAAAAAAATTGGTGCTATTTAAGCAGGATTCATGCAAATTCTTTATTATTAATTCCTAATTTCTTCTTGTTATTTGCTAATTATTAAGGAGTTAAAACCTCTTTACTTAATGATATATACTGTTTTATACAAATTTCTATTCCTTAATTCTTAATTACTGTTCCTAACGCTTACCCTTAAAAGGTCCCAATTTTCAACTTTTAATAATAAAGCATGAAAAATTAACAAATTGTTTTATTGTGCATATAACTTCAAATTTGTGTTTTCATTTATTTGTTTTTCGTTCTTAATTTTTGGCTGTTATTATAAAGTACATTTTTACGAAAGAAAATCATGGCTTTTTTTCAAGCTAAATAAGAATTTCAACTGCCAATGGTGTCAGTTGCAAATGCTTAATCCGATTTAAGAAATAAGAATTAAGAATAGATAATAGAAATTAACAATTAAGAATAAGGAAATTGCATAAACTCGGCCTCATTTATCATTAAAGCTCTTTTCAGATACGTGGTGATAGGATGCCAATTAATTGTGTATACTGATCATTGGCTTCTTACGTTCAAATTTAAGAAGAAGAACCACCAAGTGCAACATGCCAAATCAGACACTTAGATTTTTAAGTAACTGAAATTTACAACAATATATTTGTAGCGGAACTTCATCTACCGACTCATACGTGGCAGCGCCGAAACTTCACCCACCGACTCACAGGTGGCAGCATTAGTCGAAATCCTTAATAACATCACACCGCCTTTACTGCGCCGAGTTTGTCTTCAAATATAAGTTTCAACTATGAACTCTCGCTCCGGCGTTTAAGGCAGGTGTCTACTACGCCTTACTGACGAGTCCAAGGAAAAAAAGAGAGAAAGAGGAAAAATTACGTAAAAATCCTCATTGTCTAGACGACGGTTGATTTCCGCTGTCACCTATTAAGTATTTTGACTGAGAAAGTCAGTATCAAGTGAGAGTGAATCTAATTGCTTTTTCCTCTTCTTGATGCCCTCTTTCACCTCCCACCATCGGAAGTTCTGTAGGTGCAATAATTTCGGTGTTAGGCCCCTTCGGAGGTCGATTTTTAAGCACTTCTAGAACCGCGTTTTTAACAATTTTTTAAAAAACCTCTTTAGATTTTAATCTCATTCGAATTGAGTTTGTTACGTTCTTGGGGCATTGCAAGTGTGCCATTCCGAACAGCAAACAAAATTTTCAGAATTTTTTATTCAAGATGTCGAAAGGGGGGGGGGGTTATCACGACTTTTTCCTCAATTCTTAACTTTGACCATCTATAACTTAAGAACGCCTCTACCGATCGGAGTGAATCCAACTGTTTTTTCCTCTTCTTGATGTCCTCTTTCACCTCCCGCCACGTCTTGACCGATCGGAGTGAATACAACTGTTTTTTTTATCACTTCTTTAGTGTTCTTTTTACCCCCCACCATCGGAAGTTCCGTAGGTGCAATATTTTCGAGAGAGAGAGAGAGAGAGAGAGAGAGAGAGAGAGAGTTTGAAATTGACCCCTTTGGAGGTCAATTTCAAAAGTGGTCAAAAATCCAAAGAATGGGAAAAAAAGGGAGGGCCAATGTCCTCCCCCCTTCCTGGATCCGCCACTGTACACATGCATTGCGCTCATGCAGCAAAATTCTCTCTTCACTTACTGCAATGCGGAAATAATCTCACACACCACTCCCTGGTCCCATTCTCGCAAGCACTGGCATATCCTTCATCCCTCACTCCGCTCAAGCAACAGCAACACAACTTCACAACTTCGTCCCCTCAGTTCACAAAAACAGCCTCGCTTCTCTCCCATCATACATTCGCTTTCGTCGTTGTCACTGGGGGGGAGTATTGTGGCGCAACTTCATCCCCCGACCCACAGGTGGCAGCGCCGAAACTTCACCCACGGACTCACAGGTGGCAGCATTATTCGAAATCCTTCATAACATCACACCGCCTTTCGTGCGCCGAATTTGTCTTCCCATACAAGTTCAAACTATAAACTCTCACCCGGCGTATAAAGCTGGGTCCAACACCATATACATAGGCTATAACGATCTGAGGTGGTCACAGTGATATTTCCCTGAATAATAAAAATCTTTTCTGGTTTTAGAGAAATTTGGAGAAAAAGTAAAGTTTAATTTTAGTAGTTTGATCTGACGTGCATTTTTAATCAGGAAACTAAATATAAACTTGTCATTTTTTGACCTGTGTAAAATTTTTTTATTTATTTTAATGAGTGCGGAAAAGTAACTTAACGGCACTCAGTGTAGATAAATAACTTTACCGCACTCAGTGTAGAAAAATATCTGGGAAACGACTTGGGCGTTTTAAATATAGAGGAATCTCATTAGGAATAGCTCATGGTTTGTCAGCAAACAGTAAGTATGTAAGTATTCCATCTTAGTACGCTAAACCATAAACAAAACTTCAAACATCAAAATTTATTTAATATAATAACGTTATTAAACGCAAACAATTAGCAATAAACATTAATTATCAACAATTAGCACTAAACACTATTAGGGAAATTATGACCGATAAATATTAAAATTAAAAGTACAATTCGTAGCGCATTGTAGCTTTACTGCGGAATCCATCTCTGAGTGTGGTCAAGTAACTTTACCGCACTCGATGCGGAAAAGTACTCCCTCTCACACGCAAATGAGTGCGGTGCTCGCGAGTAGGAAAAAGTTCTTTTTTGCACAGTTATGACAATCAGTAAGGAAAAAATAAGATCCCAGGTAGCACGATGACGTGAAAATTGCGGCAGTGTTACGGCAGATGTAATCACCTAAAACATGACGTCGTAGTGACGTCAATATGACCAGCCTAAGTCACAGCCCTTACTGACGTGAAACTGTCGTCAGCTTCGTGACGTGATAGTAACCTTTAATTTACTGACGTCAGCTTGGACTGACAAAATCACGTAACTCTGACGTCAGTGTTACGTCAGGGATTTTTTTCACTATAAAAAATCATAGTTGCATTCTAGAACTTTAACTTTATTATTTTGATTTATACAGCAAAAGTTTATGAACGAGTAAATTGACAAGATGGACGTCTGTCAACACATAACGTCAGAAGCAATCAATGCGGCCCCATAGAGGGCGCCACAAGAAGGGGCAAATCGGAAAATCTCCATCACTTTGCCTTCCTCTCTAATATAAAATTATGAGATAACCCCCTTGCTTTATAAATGTTTTAATTGTTATTAGTAAACCATTAATATTTTATAATCATGAACTAGATGACTTAATAATGACTTCTTATTCACGTTAGCTCTATGACGTGAGTTGATGACGTCTTTAGTTCGTCAGGAATGTGACGTCTTAATGACGTCATTATGTAGTTTCCAGTCTCAACTGACCAACGCGACCATAAACTGACGTCATATTTGACGTCAAGGTGCCACTGGGGATATTGTTATTGTTAGTAAAGATAACTAAAACAGAAATCGAGTATACCTATGGAAAGCGCATATTTTGCAATGAAAAACGTATTTAACGTCTCTGGTGGCGGGGTACCTATATAGAGTGCTCAAGTTTCAACACTCCAGTAATGATCCAGTTTTAGACTATATAGATTTTACAGTAAAGTAGATATATTTTTCGATAAAGAATTAATTTTTAACGTATGTCGGTTTACTTTTACTTTTGCAACACATTGTATACATAATATAAAAAGATTGGCTGCTTTATAGCTTGAAACATCTATCTGGCAATGCGGTCGATACTCCTATTACCACTGTTACCAACGAAGAAATTCGTAATATCTTCAATTTTAGTACCTAAACGTGTCCTGATATGCTCCTTGTGTAGTTTCAAACAGTTCTAAAGTCACAACTAGGTACTATAGGTAACTGCTGCTTTACGTTCAACTACCATTTCAACTTATTACATAAATAAATTGACTTTAAGGAGTTGGAACGTATACCTCGATTAGATTGTCTTAGTCCAAAACTATATTATCATTATGCCGTCTTCTAAATCAAGGCTTATGGGCATAAGCATTATGACGTTGCTGTTCGTTGTCTTGGGCTACCTACATTAAAATACAGTGAGTGCATTAAAAAAAGTCATCTAGAAAGAATTTTTGACAGAAAAAGGTGACATAATCAAAGTACGGGGTGTTCATTATAAAACTTCATCTAGCAGGCTATGAAATTTTGAGAGAAAAGGATGACATAATCAAAATAAATGGACTTTTGTTTCTCCCTCCTTTTCTTTTGACATTTCACAGCCAACTAGATGAAGTTTTATAATGAACTAAATAGGTATAAATAGTAAATGGACTTTTGTTCATTCACCTTTTTTTTGACATTTCACAGCCAACTAGATGACGTTTTTAAATAAACACCCAGTTTATACCCATCAAAGATAGAATGATCGCGTCAACTAATCCAAAATATTAAAGGTGAGTGCACTCTTTAGTGGTAGGTCATTAGCACCACTACTAGCGTACCCATTGAGCGCGTTAAGCTGCTGGTAACAAACCTATTTAATATTCGCATAATTGACATCGCTACAGCTACAAACAAAATCAATTTGACACCGAAATTAGACAAATTAAACTGTTGTTTTATGTCGCGTCCCTAAACCCCCCGGACTCGTCGAGCCAATTAATTATTCCCAATTATAATAATTGAACACATCATTACTAATTAAGCCTAAATCTATTTGACGCCAAAAACAGCGATTGTGCCTGACGACATCGAAAACGCGACCTTAAATCCACGCTAAATAGGGTTTTTAGCGTTGCGTGAGTGAAACTCCACCTTAACGCGGCCAGAGTGCGTTCGAGCCGTAGAGAAAAGACCGGACGAAGATCTCGCATCTTCGTCTGACACGTGGCGTACCAACGGACCAAGTCTGTCTAATTAAGCGTCGTCGAACGCAGGCAGCAAACAGACAAGCGAGCTTGGGCTTCATGGCGGCTTCAGACTAGAGCGAAAATCGCGCCGCGCCATGGAAAACAAGAGTGTGGCGCTTTATTGGTTAAGGGGAGGCACCGCCTCCTTTGACAAACTTCTATTCAAACAGGAATATTAGGGAGTATCTTGTAGTCAATAGCCTCCCTACACCGGTATTTTTCCCTTTTGTATTAACTTCTCGCCTCAGTTTACGATGGGACACGACAGGAACGGTAGCTAGGGGGGCTCTTTAACGGTCACTTACACTTAATACCGGACTCTACCTCGCAAAAAAATAAATAAATAGTTTTTAGTGCGGTCTTAAGATAGATATTTCGATAATGACTAATGGCTGAAGGTGACAATAGTGGAGTCAGTTAGTGACAGTTAGTGCTCAATATGAACAATGAACTAGAGGCGGGAGTTAAACATTTTTCTGGTAGGATTTCACTATTTAGTTTTTAACGACTTTTCTTATTATTATAGTAAACTATGAAGTATGGACTGTAAAAAAGAAAATTTAGGCAAAATAGTTTTAAATTAACAGAAAGTTATAGCTTGAAGCAAATATATTCGTTCCAAAAAGAGCTAAAACTGTAATAAATGTTTAGATAGATGTGTTTCTATTAGAAAAGTATATATAATTACATTTATTAAAATTTTCAAAACAAAAAAAAACAACAAACGGCCACCGACTTGCCATCCGTTAAGTATATAATATGTGTCATTAGATAGATATTCCTTAATTTCCAAATAATAACTGAATTAAAATGGAAATTAATTGGCTCAGATGAACCTTTGAACCAACTGCTCAAACTTGTAATCCGTCGGAAGCAAAAAGCAAAAGTTTTTGAAGAAAATAACAGCGACGTTTGCGCTACAGCTTTTATTTATGCAAATGATTCACTTTCTACAGTTCTTTCAGAGTTTTTCTTAGTTGCAGAATTTTTTTCACCACTGACCATGTCGGTCCTATTGGAAAGCAAATTAATTCTAAACAATTCTTTTAATTGCACAATTTGTCTTAATAAAAAAGAAAAATTTGAATTGAAGAAGATCAAAAAGTATTGTTAGATTTCGTACTGTAGGTACCTAATGGACATTTTAAAACCTGGACACATTTTTCTTAAATCAATTTATTTGAATTCATGTTTAACCTTTTCATTGCAGCAATCATAGATACCTATATTTTATGATTTATTTACTTTATCATGTCATAAACATGCTTAGAATAATTTGGAAAGTTTCTAACCCTGATCTAATTTAAACTACAGTTATCTTCACTTTCCACGTTAGATCTTCAACTTGATACCCATCATTTTTTATATAATTTTTTTGTCCTCTTGTGAAACTAATTTACTCAATTTTTTCATTGAGACCTTCATGTAGGTACGTGTGGTAATTTGTTTTTTTACTATTAAACATACTTTTGTTTAACTTTTTTCAATTTGAAGCATACAGTTTTTTTTTAACCAAACCAGTTTATTTTGTTTTTTTTTACTTTGGAAACTTGAATCCAATTTGACCTACTGAATTTCTGTACCTACTTTCAATTAGAAAGCCCCTTTCACCTTTTTGAATTTCTAAACCAATTTCTCCAAAGTTTTAACTAATTTGAAGTTAACGTCTAATTCCTGTAATTATCTGCTTCACTTGAACTAACCCTATTATAAGATAACTATAAGATTAACCACTTAGTACAGTGGTTAATATTTTAGCAACAATATAAATTACCTTTTTTCTTCATTTTTTTTTGTTGTGGTTATTTGAGCTACGTCGCTACGTAATTTTTATTCTTTCTTGGACTTCTTTTGTTAATCCGATATAAAGAGTTTTGTTTATGTACCAAATCAGTTCCATAAAAGAAGTTAGAACATTCCGCATTTTGCCGTTTTGGATATTCAACGCAAAAATATCCTTCATTAAGAATTAAAATATGTTGTGGTAAATAATTTCTATTACTGTTTTTTGTCTTCATTAATTTAAAATATTTTTGTGGGGCATTCTGTATATACAGGGTGACATTGAAAAAGTGCATACTACCAAGCCACTAAGAGTGTCAAAAACTTCGGATACACATTTGACGAAATTCTTTTCTTTTTTGAAATAAAGGGTGTTCAATATTATAAACCTTTTGAATGAAAAAAATAATTGAAGTTTATATTTTAGGGTACATTTATTATGGGTACATTTTTTGCGATAAAAATATCGTTTTTAATTCCACCAATTATAAAGAAAAAATGACACGTTACTGTTTTTTGAAAAACAAAAATTAGTTTTAATTTTTTCATCTATTTAGAAATAAAATTAGGGCCTTTTATGCGCAACATTGAAGAAATGGCTATTTTGTATCAAAATAATTAACACGATTGGTAGAATTAAAAATATTTTTATTACAGGAAAGTTGCAAAAACAACTTTTAAAAACTGTAAAATTTCGGTTTAAAATCATAACTCATTCGGGGAAAAACTGTATATACTATATAATACTCGGGGAAATAAAAAAAAGTGTAGTTTTGTTATAATATTTGAATATCTTCTTTTTCGAAAACGCAAGAAATTTTGAACAATACGTACTTATTCCAGCTTTTTTATTATTTCTTCCTATATAATAAATATTCAAGGAGGCAGGAAAGGTTCACAAATAATCAACATCAAAAAAGACAAAAAAAACGAACATCAAAAATTTTACTGATGAACGTTTAGTGGTGACGTCCAGATTGACCTCGAGATTGACTTAGATATCACTGGTTTTCAATGTTTTCGATATTATAGTTTTCAATTAAGCGTTATGGTACAACTTCGAGTACAACTAAAGGAGCAGGAAAAACAGATTTTTTTTTTTTATTTGGAATTTGTTAACGAACAAGTCGTAAATTCTCATTGTAGCGTCTTTAGTTTAGTTAGAAAATAGATTCAGTGATTAAATTATCTTACCTTTATTGGAGACTACAAGAGACAATTAATACTATTCAGAGTATGCTCCATTTAAGATTATAACAAAACTACTGAACTAGTGGGATTGCCGTTTACGATATCTGAAAGAGGACAACAAGAATATGAAAAAAAAAACGGTTGCATTAACTATGTTTGCGAGAATTTTTTTTCTGTTATTCATGTGAATGAGACGATTTTAAATCTCTCCGAACATAGCAAACCAAATTTGAGTGAAAGCTGTATCATAAGTTAGTTTTTTAAAGATGTGAGCTCAAAGCTGATTTCAAAATGGTCCAAAAATTGACAATCGAGGGCTTAAACTACTGAACCAACGGAACTACCATTTGCGAAATGAGGCTGTGGCGTCCTAAATATCGTGCCGTAAACGGGAAATGTATTTCCAGAAAATATTTTTGTTATTCAGGGAAATACCACTTGGAAGATCTGAGATCGTTGTAGCCTATGTATGTGGTGTTGGCGTTTCGTCCCGGGGTCTACCTTGGACTCGTCAGTAAGGCGTGGTAGACCCCTGTCTTATACGCCGGGGTGAGAGTTCATAGTTTGAACTTGTATTCGAAGGCAAATCTGGCACAGGAAAGGCGGTGTGATCTCATGAAGAATTTCGACTAATGCTGCCACCTGTGAGTCGGTGGGTGAAGTCTCGGCGCTGCCACCTGTAAGTCGGTAGATGAAGTTTCGCCACAATACTCCACTCCCAGTAACAACGAGCACGGAGGTTGTATGATAGGAGAGAAGCGAGGCTTATTTTGCAATCTGAGGGGACGAAGTTGTGTTGCTGTTGCTTAAGCGAGGTGAGTGACGGAGGATGAGCCAGTGTTGCCGAGAATGGTACCAGGGAGTGATGTTGGTAAGATAACTCCGCAGTGCAGTGAGTGAACAGCTTGTGAACCAGTTTGCTGGATGCTGCTTGCGGTGGATGTGAGAGAGATGCTGATCTGATAGTCTCGTGGCGTTGAATCGATCCTTGTTGGGGCCTTTTGCTCGTAAGATTGCGTCTTGCTTTTGTCGGGGGTCACCAATTGTGGCGTCCTAAACGACGTGCCATAAATGGGAAATGTATTTCCAGAAAGTATTTTTGTTATTCAGGGAAACACCACTGGGACGATCTGAGATCGTTGTAGCCTATGTATGTGGTGTTGGCGTTTCGTCCAGGGGTCTAGCTTAGACTCGTCAGTAAGGCGTTGTAGACCTCTGTCTTATACGCCGCGCCGGGGTCAGAGTTCATAGTTGGAACTTGTATTTAATGGCAAATCCGGCGCAGGAAAGGCGGTGTGATCTTATGAAGAATTTCGACTAATGCTGCCACCTGTGAGTCGGTGGGTGAAGTCTCGGCGCTGCCGCCTGTGAGTCGGTGGATGAAGTTTCGCCACAAGGCTGAAAGAGGGAAAACAAAAAAGGAAAAAAACGTTGGATTTATTTCAATCAGTCTATAATTTCAGAGATAATTTCTCAATTGCAGTTATAGAGATTCAGTGGGACTGCCGTTTGCGATATTTGAAATAGGTCAACAAGAAAATGCTTGAAGAGCTTTGAATTTTTCTTTATGCTGTTTTTCATCTGAACGGGACATTTTCAATCATCTCTGAACGTAGCGAACCGAATTTGAGTGAAAGTTGTGATATCATTTGGTTTTTAACGGTATGAGTAGAAAGATGATTTTAAAAAGTCTTCAAATTGACCATCAAACGAGTCTATCTCCAAAGCTAGTAAACCAATGGGCTGCCGTTTACGATATCTGAAAAAAGACAAGAGAAGAAAAGGAAATAACCGTTGGATTCACACCAACCGGTCTCTTATTTCTTAAGTTATAGAGGTTCAAAGTTGGATATCGCTAAAAAAGAAGGAATACTCCCCCCTCCACACTCTTTGATTAACTTGAAGAAAGGTATAATGTACATGAAATAAAAAAAAAACAAGAACGTTTGAATCAATCCAGAACTGAGCCGTTATTCCGCCCGTGCCCAACCCTTTATATTTTAACTAACGTGACATAAAAAGTAGGTTCTATTTAATAAGTATTTCGTCAAATTATTACCAATTCTAAGTTTATGTGTTACTTTATTTATTACATGTGTGTGATTTTAATAAATGTGATTTTTGTTTTTGTAATTTCAAATTCGCAATATGATCATTCTTTAATTAGGTATTTTCAGTTTGGAACAAGGCGGATAAGTAATAAAATCTTATTTATTAACTCGTCTTCAAAAATTCTTTAAACTAGGTTATTATTAATGCCGGTATTATTCTTTAATTTTTAATTATGTATAGTCTTCACTTAAGCTATTTCCTTACTGTAATTTCTGATTGGGTGTTTATTTCTTTGCATTCCACATGCTCTAAAATCTACAATTTTCTTTCATTTTTCAGCAACAAGAATAAACTAATCACTTGTTAATTAAGGTAGGTCATATCGTCCTCAATTTCTTCACTTCCATTCTATAAAGCAACTTAAGTAAACCCATATAACCAGAAAACGTTTTAACAGCTCTTTTAACACCTAACCCGAGTTGGTTCTTTCACTGCTAAAAGTTTTCTAGTTTGAAGTATAACGTATGACCAAGCTGTTTAATTTTTTTTACATTTTATTTTATTTTTACTTTTACTTTAATATTTTTACATTGTATTTCATTGTATTTTAGTTTTTTTTTTAAGTTTTTGAATATCTTGTTAACTTAAACTCCAATTCTACATGTGATGGTTTATTTCTTCAGATTTAGTCATATTACAAGTCTTCGGTACTTTTCAGTTTTGATAACTTAAGGAACTTAAGTTTTTGGTATAATTAAAATTGCGTGATTATTTCAGCATTTTCAATATGATTTATTTGTCGATTTTGTCTTCTTCAAATTAAAATATTACATGAACTGTGAGAAAACTCTTTTTTCTATTTTTGACATATAAAGTGGCACTTTTCAATATTGATGACAGTGACGTAAGGTCCTACTTTTCGTAACTAGTTACGAAAAGTAAAATCTTTCGTAACTGGTGATGAAAAGTTCGTTTCACCACCAGTTGCAAATTTCGGTTGTGGCACACCGTTGCTACAGTTTTATGGTATTAAGTAGATACAAAGTGGTTTAAAAGTAAATATTGAAGTTTAATAATAATAACTCTCTCTCTAAGTAGGTATTTGTAGTCAAAACTAGAAAAAATCTTGTATGAAACACGTGACGAAAAGCTTTTTTTGTGTATCTCATTCAAATTGCGGGAACTCGCTGCGCTCGTCCCGCAAACATTCATTCGTTACACAAAATCGGGCTTTTCGTAACTGGTTACATAAAGATCTATTTTTCACTTTGTAACAGTAATTTCTTCAATGACTTTTGCTATATAAGAGTGGTATTAAAAATTAAGCTGCAATGAAAAAATTATTAAAATTAGTGAGGTGCAAAAACTAGATTTACGAGTAGATTTATTTTTGTTATTTATGCTGTGCCAATATATTCATTTTTTCTTCAGCCTTATCATTTTTAGTTACTTTAGTCATCAATAATACAAGTCGAAGCATTTTATTTGTCCGCTACCCGCTAACACTTAGTACACTGAACGTGAAAACCTATCATAGCAGTAACAACATTTTAAGATTCTTTATATTCTAACCAGACTTTAGTTCCCTATGTCCGAAGCATTATTGCAAAAAATTTAAGCAAATGAAAGATTAAATTTATGACAATATGCTCAAAAGAACTATAAACCAGTCAACCAAAGCACCGCTGTTATGCTAAATTTTCCAACATTTCGATCATATATTTGATCCTCTTCGGGGCTTTTCAGGTCCAAAGGGCGTCAGGAATACACATTTTTATTTATTTTTATATATTAAAAGTAAGCGAATAAATGAAAATAGCAATATCGTAGAGGGAAAGTGAACTAAAAAATAGTAAAAAATAAAACTAAGACAAAAGGAGAAAGGAGGGAAAAGACAACAAATGAAAAAAATAAGATATATATTCTAGTTAATAAGATGTTTTAACATTTTGTCATTGACGACTAGAAAATTTAGAAAATAAATATTTTAACATTAAACTAGAAAAAATAATTCAGTTAAGTAACTCAAAATAAATAAAATTAAATTTAATAATTAAGTTTTCAAAAAAAGAGTGAAAGGGACTAATAGAGAAACATTAATAGAAATAATTGAAATTATAATCATTTAAGTATCTAATTAGCGCTGGAAAATTTCCTGGAAGCATACACCATAAACATCAGCAGGAAGAATGTTCCTGAGGAAGACTTTTAAAAAATGTAAAATGGAGATAATACAGAGGAATTTATCGGAATATGATGGCATATCTAAGTGAAAAAAGAAACAAAAGAAGATTAAAAAAAGTATCATAAAACATTAATAAGCATTAATGGTATTAAGATACTTATGGGTGCAGCATCGTTTAAAAAATAATTAAGAATGCATTGAATTACTACCAGACACACCCATTTTTTCGTACTAAGAACAGGAAAAATTGAATTTTGACTCTTTGGGGAAGTTTTATTTCGAGCCAAGACCTTATATAAAATTTAAAAAATCAGAAATCATTTATTTGAAAAAAAGACCTGTTAGAATAAAGGTAGAGAATTAAGAAAGCACCGAAAGAAAAAACCTGGAATGGTGGGAAATTATAGAAACAAATACGTCCATCAAGGAGTAGATAGTTAGAAGCACAAATTTAAAGAATTTCTGATTTTTAGCCAAAATCGTGTACAAACTTCCAAAAAGGATCAAAATTCTTTCAATGAAAAATCGACGTTTCGTTAAAATCGTTAAAAAACACAGTTTTGGGCCAAAATTGATTTGTTACTGATCAATATACTGTTCACTCGTTGAAAAGGTCAATTCTAATTTAAAATTATCTCAAAATAATGAAAAACCCATCAAAGGTCCATTTTAGATCGTTGAACCAAAAGTTGAACAAAACATTACACAAAGTGTATAAAAATATTAAAAATAAAAAAACAAAGAGCTTAGAAAGAAAAAGGACTACAAGGAAGAAAGGACTGTAATATTTAGTTACAGTATAGAAGAGGAAGGCAAACAACCCAAAACAACAGTAAATTCAGTTGTGGTATTTTTTTGTTACTTAGAGGAGGAAGAAGTATCTGCATTGTATATTGTGTGTGCCGGAATTTCTTGTTGAGGAACTGCAACAACAAAAAGAAGAGTATAGTATGAGTGAGTACTTACAAAAAAAAAGAAAAACTAATAATAAGGAAATAGAAAGGATGTGAAGAGAAAAAAATAGCACAAGATGTTACAGTAGGAGTACAGTTTTTGTCGAAGGAAAACCTGACGAATCGAAATATCAAATTCAAAAACTACTCGAGAGTGTTAAAGAAATAACAGTATTTGAACACGGAGTTTCTAAGAAGCAGATTGTGAAGAGGGGAGTACTTATTATAAAGAAGACGGGTGGTGAAGAGGAGAGAACTGAAATTGTGACTATATAAAAAGAAGCCAAACAAAAACTCAAACCACGGTGACTGAGATTTATATTAGTGAAGAGCTACCAGAAAAAGTTTCTAGAGAGAACTATTAAGAGGCCGTCATTAAGAACAAGAACAATAGAAAAGAAAAGAAAAGCTGAAATTGAAATGAAAGCACTACTGAGACTGCAAAAGAATGGAAAAAACTCAAAGAAGTAACGAAAATTTGAAAAATTCACAAGAGTAGCCGTTATTTTTCTTCAAAGTTGTAACCAAATCACTAAATCTGGTAAAATCTCACCAAACCATTACAATTTTGCGAATGTAATGCTTTCGCTTTTGCCTAATTATTAATTGGGCAAAAAGACAGAAATTTACTCAGTTCCTTAGTCCATGTATGGGTCAGGATTGTCTTTTCCAGCGTTGCCTGTGCTTCACAATCCTCAAACAAAAGCGAATAAAAAAAATCGTCCTCATTTTGAAGTGTTAATTTGATGCTTTGTTCATATTGTTTTTAGATACCATACATGTGACGGCGCCCAGCATCCTTAACAAGCCGTCACAGACGATGCCTCAGAGGTCCCCGTTCGCGATCCAAGAACTGTTGGGATTAGGGGATTCGCAACATCACCGGTCACCAACCGCAGCGGTATCCGCCATTACTCCAAATGTTTACCCCCACCAAAAGGTTAGTTGGCATCTTAACATGATTCATTTCCTCACTGAAACTCGTAATGTTTTGTTTAGTACCAATTACAAGGACCCACAGGGTTTCACCCATCGGAGCATGGGTTCAGCCACCATCACATGACGATGGCCGCAAGCCGCATGGCCTACTTTAACGCACAGGCCGCGGTTGCGGCTGCTTTTTTACCGCACGGAATTGCTGCGGCCGCGCAGATGAACGCTGCGGCAGGTGGTGGCCCCGGCTCAGCGGCTGCGGTCTTAGGACTAGCCGGTCATCAAACTCCTGGGTCAGGTAAACTCAGATTTTTAAACTAAGCTTATTTTTTATTTTACTTCATATATATGTTATGCATCCTTTTTACCAAATTGACATTTTACGCTTGTAAAATTGCCAACGCTTCGACCTCTGTTGAGGTCTTCCTCTGGGCACCTTCAATAAGCGAAGTTTGTCACAAGACAGAAATAATTGAACTTTGTTTACTGAAAGAGCCCTGAGGAAGACCTTAAGAAATGTCGAAACGTTAAAAATTTTACAAACATGAAGTACTTTTTTATGTCCTAGACCCGCTATTCACCTCGTTTAAGCTTATTTTAATGACTTTTTGATAAGAATTTCAATTGCTCCTGGTGGCTGAAAAAGACTCACTAAAATCGACATACCATAGGGCTACGCTTAATGCACCAAAAAATTAGCATTTAATTGCCAGTTAAAGTTAAACCCGGTACATTCCGAATAATTTAATCAACACACAAACTGGCGTGATACCGATGCCTCGTTCTCCACTTTAAAATCGACCGATCGCCCGACCACCTCGCCTTGGCCCTTATCCATTGCTCTTATAAGGGTCATTTTCGGACAAGGGCTCGAAAAAGACCCTGCGGGGCACCGTTCTTTGTCTGCTTGTCACCACTGGATTAGGGACCGCATTCTTTAGGGAGAGAAGTAATAATATGCCTCGGCTATAGTGCGAAAAATTATGTCTTATATTAACTCGATCTCTTTCAGCCTTGTGCAGTGAATGCTAAGATATTTATTGTGTATGAGTTTTTTACTGATTACTGTGATTTATTTGAAAAAATAGTACAGTAAGGAAGTTCAATAATGCAGATAGACATTTCACAATTTAGGTTGGTTATTGATCCATTTTCATTGCTCTGGATTCTGAGATAGTTAAGAAATAGGAATATTGTTAAAACTATGTTTTACTTATTATTGTGTTTGGTTATATCGCAATTTAAAAAAATAATCAGTTAAGAAAGGAAAGATCTACCGTTCGTGCAGAAAATGTTCAGCATTGTTTTAAGGGTCAACCGGTTTCAGCCTTGTGGCCATCCTCATCGCCACATTTTATATGACGAACATGAACGACAATTTTTAATGGAGAATATATGAAACAAAATAGAAAAGTTACTTACCCATCAAGTCAGGATCTCAAAAATACAGACAAGAGGCACCCTGTACCTCATTTGCGGTTACGAAGAAGATAATGGAAACTTTAATCACTTGATGAAAACTAGGATGAATGCTCTTGCGTTACCGTTATCACAGTATCACCTCCATTAAATCGCATTGACACGGTTCAATTTGGTTCATCACTTTGGATGATTCTCACAACAAATCAGTCTAAACTAATATTGAATACTTGTTTAGACGGTTCATTTGTATTTCACTTTAGATAATTCAGCTAAGGGGAAAATCGCCTTTAGCTATTGCACGTTATCGATAGCGCTAAATGCTAACTTATATCGATTTTGAGAGTTAAATAACGTTAACAGTAATACTCTAATACCTCTTGCTTCTCTCGAAAACTCTCTAATATCACAAAGAGTATGAGATCACAGGTTGGTAGGAGTAGTGGTGGGTCAGAGGATAGCTTTTGAAGCCTCACTCACTTTACTTGAGTTCTCATTCCCTCCACTAGTCGACTTCTCTTATGTAGAAGAGTATTCGTCCATACTTTATATATAGTCGGAAATTCCTCTCAGTAGAGCAAGGCGGCCTCCCCCAATACCCTATGTTGTATGTTGCACTCGCCCTTGCCTCTTCGTGGCCTGCTCCTGACGGCTATGTGCCATCAATTCTCGATCCATCTGTATACCACACCTGATTATTCTCAGATGGTTTATCAAGCAGCCCTTCTTTGAATTCTTCCCTTTAAGGGATCAGTATTTTAGTATTTTATGACGATGTCTGAAATTAAAAAATAGGTGTGGTAAGAAACTTACAACTATGGCTAACCCCCCCCCCCCCAGTCTCCCCTACCAGTTTTCTGTCAATTTTGGTTAAAAATAGAATTTCCCCTTTAAAATTGTCCGCTTTGCACGAAAGAATTTGAACCAACCCGGTGAATTTTTAATTTTTTATAGATATTTTAGAATTACACCCATTTGGAGGTTCTTCAATATTTTTGTGTTTCAAACTAGCGATATCATTGCAAAACTGTAACTCGTAACGGGAAAAACCCGTAATATTCAACATAATAAAAGTACGCAACCTAACTATTAAGAACAATAAACGTCATATCAAATTCAACAAAAATGCACTAATCCGAGCACCTTGGAGCAACAATTAAAATTGTTGCTCCTTGTTATTATACTTATAATAAAATTGTTGCTTTGGAACAATTAAAATGGCTGCCCAAACCCAAACGACAGCCCCTTATTTGGTCAAATGGTCATCGAAAGGCGAATTAAAAATAAACGTTATCAGCCTGCATTCCAGCGATCGTTGGGATGACCCTTCTGCGATAGGACAATGAGGATGTCTCGCTGGAAAGAGCCTGGCGATCTGCTTGTGATTGTTTGCTACCCACGTTGTTGTCCTCTGGTTCTCTTCAGAAAAATATAAGGAGGGAAGTTAAGGCTATAAGAAGCCATACCTTCCCTCTTTACCGAAATTGGAAGCTCCAGGAAATCCATTAAGGCATTGAGAGCCGTTCCCGGTGTTTATTCTGAATGTACCTGTTATAGCTGGGTAGACTGTTCTCTCTCTCTCTCTCGTATCTATCCATACGCGTCTTTGGACCCCACTTTCTGCTTACTACCTTACCTGGTTGCCATGTCAGTGTTGTTGCCTTGTTGCATGAGTTCTCTCTTGACTTCTCCAGGTCAGCCCGCTAGGCATTTGGCATAAGGCTTCAATAGCACAGGTCTACCTTACAGCGTGGTTGAGCTAAATCCTGTGGTCGTCCTCCTTCTGTAGAGCGCAAGCTCTATTTTGCCAAGGTTGACCTACAATCTCGTCTCAATACACCATTGCTCTATTATTCTGACAAGGACGCCATAGTCGAAGTGATAATCAGCTGCCTTGTGGACAACATCTCTCGATCGACTCCCATCTCCCTTGGTGGTCTACTTGGGATGCTGATCTGAACTTTCCTACCAACTTACCAAATGTGCTGGGGCTTCTTCTTTTCAATCATGCATTCATCAAAAACGTATATTTCTATTCGATCTTAAACTGCCAATAGAATAATCATTTTCATAAAAGGATTCTTAATTACCTTGAACTTTGCTGATAATAATTGTAAAGGAATTTATGTGCCCTCCTTGGATAAGTTCCTTGTAGGCTACATTCCATGAAATTATCTCTAAGGGCCTATCCATTGTTAAGGTTTCAATTTATACTTATTTTTCTTCATATAACAAACTTATGTGAGTAATTAAATCAAAATATAAAATTAAAATTAAATCAGCATATCACTTTAAGTATATCGAGTCTGAAGCCAAACGCCAATGGTCAGTGGTCGCGGTTGAAGTCAGTTGAAGTGTTTTTGATTTTAGATTAATTTTACATGCATAGATGTTTTATTTCTGGTTTCAATAAATTGAAAATACGAGTTTTGAAATTCGTAATTCGACCTTGTACGTAAACGTCCTTGACACTTTAGCAGCGTTTTCGGGTGGCCAGTCTAATCTTTTGGCAACACTTTTGGCGTAACCACCCATTATAAAAATATTTATATTTAGAGCAAGTTTGTTCCCACGTATTTTTCACGTGTTCTACGATTCTGTTATCGTTTCCAACAAAAGAAAAATCTATTTATTTCAATAGTAACATCCAATGAAACATTATTAACTAGTCCAAGTATTTAGTGTCACAATAGCAATAGTAGCAAGGTGGATGAGCAAGTTGGGGACGAAATAACAACTTCAATCAATGTTCAAATCGGCGACGTTTCGACGGTTGCGATTGCGGTCTTAATGAAGTGACGAGGTTATGTACAAAGTTTATAAAGAGTAGGTGGTCAACAATGCAGAGAACTAGAACAACACGCTGACTGCAACGAATCCAGAGAATTGTTTAGTAAGGTCAGATACCTCTCACGCGAATTCACTTTAAGAACACAAATAATCCAGGATGAATTCGGTAATGCTGCGACAAACACTATGGAAATTGCTGAGATATGGAGACGCTACTGCTGTCGGTTGTTCAGTGGTAACACTAATAATGAAACAAACGCTGCCGTTTTGGAAGGCTTCCAGAAAGAACAGGACGTACTTAGAGCTGAAGTAGAGAGAGGTATTAAAAAACTGAAGAAAAGAAAAGTTCCTGGAGTGGATGCTATAACCGCTGAAGTAGTAAAGGCAATGGGTGAGATTGGCATCAACATCATGTACGCACTCTGCAAAGAAATTTGGCAGAACGGCAAATGGCCGAATGAGTGGTGCCAGTCCATATTTGTCCCAATTTAGAAGAAGGGGTCGCTATTAGAGTGTGGAAACTATTGTTCTATAGCATTAATTCCGCATTTCAGCAAAATATTTCTAACCATTCTCAATGAGCATCTAAAACCCTTCCTTCTACCACAAATATCTGATGAACAAACAGGATTTGTACCGGGAAAGGGCACTAAAGAACAAATTTTAAATGTCCGTCAACTAATCGAAAAAGCACGCGAATTTAACGTGGAGATGTACCTACGCTTTTTCGATTCTTCAAAGGCTTTTGATACTATTGCTTGGGAGTCGCTATGGACTATTCGCCAGGACTATTCTTCTCGAAATGGAAACTCCTCCCCACCTTGTCCATATAATAAAAGAACTGTACGAAAGAAACACAGCTGAAGTTAGGGTGAACAACACATACTCTGACAGTTTCTCAACTAAAGCGGGAGTAAGACAAGGATGCATTTTATCACCAATGCTATTTCACATATATGGCGAATACATCATACGTAAAATGCTAGAAGACTGGGATGGAGGAGTGTCCGTTGGAAGAAGAAAAATAAATAATTTAATATATGCTGACGATACCTTGATCTTCGCAGCTAAAAAGGAAGAAATGGTGGACATAATGGACAGGTTGAGTAGCATTAGCCGAAGTTACGGACTCGAACTCAATAGACAGAAAACAAAAATAGTGATTGTAGATCGACAGAACAACAACCAACCTCATATTCCGGGAATAGCTGGTTTCGAGTTGGTTAACACGTTTAATTACCTTGGCTCCATTATCACAAATTCGGGAGGTTGCGAAATGGAAATCAAAAGAAGGCTTGCCATAGCAAGAAACGCAACAACTAAATTAACAAAAATATGGAAATCAACTGCAATTACCCGAAACACTAAGCTGCGAATAGCACGATCGATGATCTGCGAATACCCTGGACGGCCCACAGAACTAATGTGTCCCTATTAAAAGAACTACATATTAAAATCCGATTAGTCACAGAAGTTAGTCAATCAATTTTGAGGTATTTTGGGCGCATCTCTAGACAAACAGACTTGATGGAAAGACTAATCGTGGAAGGAAGGGTTGAACGGGGACGACCACGTGGGCGATCACTAAAGCGATGGGTGGACCAAGTGGAACACTTGATGGGCCAAAGTCTGCCGGATGCAGCACAACTGGCACAGAATAGAACTGCCTGGAAAGAGACAATCAAGAGAATTGATACATGATGTCACCAAGCTCTCTCGAGGGCAAAGGACTGAGCAGGAGATCGCCAATTTGTCGATCAACCCATCTGCATACTATAGTTTCGGGGCCTACCTTTCATCAGTACAGCTTTGGCTGGTCGACAAATGGGAGACTGTGTGTCGTGGCTTAAAGCCAAAAAGCTATGGACTAGCGGTGAGATGTTGTACAGAGCAGGCGACATCCACGAGCGTATTAGTATTAATATTGCATGGCAGATGGCTCTCAGTTCGAGAGGCAGCCCATATTGCTCTGTACCTTGCTGGTTACCAAGTACCTACCTGGAACCAAAACGAAGTGTAAAGAGTAGGTGGTCAATAATTTGTCGATCAACATATCTGCATACTAGTTTCGGGATCTACCCCTCATCAGTACTGATTTGGCTGGTCGACAAAGTGGAGACCGTGTGCCAATGGACACGACAAATTTTTTTAAACATCGACATAACTTCGTCACTTCATTAACTTCCTTGATAAAGACCGCAATATACAGTCGGCGGAAACGACGGCGATTTGAACATTGATTGAAGTTGTTATTTCGTCCCCAACCTGTTAATCCATCTTGCTATTATTAACTAGGTATATTCAACCAATATGAAGGTAAGTGAACATGGTTATGTTATATGGTATATTCAATCAACAACGGTTTTGTGCTCAATGGTTAAATCCTTGATGCCCTCTTTGCGCCCAACCTTGTGACCCGAGATCGAATCCTCGACAAGTTAATTTTTTTTTACATTTAAAATTTTCTTTTTATTTATGTTTTTTAAGTTTACATTGAAAATAACTTCAAGTTGAAAGTCAAAAAGACGTAAGCCATAAACGTAGGTAATTGCCTTTACGCATAAATACATCCAAATATTCAAAACTACTTGTTTACTTATTGGTTTACAAGGCTGTTACAGATTTATCCTCTTCCTCTCGGCGACTAGGGGCAGGAAAAGACTTTGCCTGCCGCCGGGTTGACAGTAAGGAAATTAATTGTTTTACCTTCGTCTATTGCGTCAAAAAATTGGTAATTTAATGACGTATCGAGACAAATTATTTTTTTGTAATATCTACTAAAAAGGATCATCATCAAACATTGCTCTACATCTCGTAAAAAATTTTAACTGACAATAAAAAATTTGGTTTCGAAAACCAACGCAAATGCAGTAGGATCGTATAGGGGGTTCATTTGAAAACGTCATCTAGTTGGCTCTCAAATGTGAAAACAAGCGTCCAATTACTTTGATAATGTTACCTTTTTCTGGCAAAAATTCATAGAGCATTTTACAATATTGTCGAAAAGGTACGCATTTAGAAGATTTTACACACACTCAAGTTTTACTTCTGTCACACACTTTTACATCTGTCCTTCTGATACAATAAAGACAAAATGGATCGTGATTTCTGATCTCTAAGTACAAAATGCTTGTCCTTTATAGAAAAATGCGTCTAATCTTTTTATACACTGGTATACACTACCTGAGAGTCTGATTGTACAATTACAGTAACCATGAGAGAACTTTTGTTATTATTTGTTGTTAGTTGAAGCGATTAGCGACTTCCACGCTCAAGTTAATTGTAAAACAGCTGTTTGCGTATTTCTAAATCTCTTCATAATTCTCCTAAAACGGGTTTATTATGTGCACCACGAAGTAACCGTTGCAAACAATGAGTCCATCAGCAGCGTGCAGCAACTACAACGTGATTAGGCATTTTCTACACACCATTTTCCAGCCATAATTATGTCAAATTAGTACAGGTAGAGTGACTGACAGCCGCGGGCGTACGTGTGTTATTAATTCGTTAAAAAATAAACGGGCACCTAAGTAGATAATTAATTTGTCGACGATTTTATCTTGACAATGAAAACCGATCGTCATCTTGACAAACACCGTCTTGCGGGGACCGTAACAAGCGTATGCCTACATCATTGTTCTACCTATCCCTTTGTGGCTCTAATGAGATGTGTCTAAAGTGTCGTAATTAGGAAAACTGGCAATCAATAATAAATTGATAGAAGCGTAGAAATACCAATTAATAGTACAGACGTTTATATTAATTGCCGATGACGAGTAGTAAATTTGATAACTTAAAGACTTATTGAAAACAACCACCTCACGGTTTTAAGGCATTTTTCTATTATTATTAATTAAGAAATACTTAAGGGTAAGATCACTCAGCTTTGTCGAAAAAATAATTCTAATTCAGTTGACAGACCCGATTTCGGGGAACAGGAACGGTGTTTATAACCGTAACGTAATAACGTTAACGTAGTTTCTCCGGCAGCAGCGTAACGGTATTAATTTGGGCGAGTCAACAGACTCCACCGGTCGTGAAATTGCCCTTTTCCTGATTTGCGACCTGGCGAGCTGCAAATGAAATTTCGAATTAAGTGTGCCCTCGTGCAATTTCACACTTCCAGATGTCTTCCGAATACGGCTTATTTGTGTTCCTGTGATTTGCAAGTCACAACAGTTTTAACTAAAAGAACTGAAAATTTGTTTTTCAAAATGTTTTACCAAAATTGAATTCCATAAACCGGATAATACACAAATAAATTTGTATTGCACGTGGGTAGACAAAAAAAAACAAAATCTGATCTCTACAAAGGCGATTGCTTTGTGTAATCGGACTGACATTAAATTACCAATTAGTTCGGAGATCGGATAATATCCCAATGAGCCATTGATCCTCATTAAGCACGCATCCTATCAGCAAGGTTGCCGCTTCTACGGGCTATAATTTTACAATTATTGTTAATTATAAACATCCCCATGTATAGAGAAAATCGAGTGGCAGATTAGCTTCGTTACCCCGGATATAGACGTGCATGTACGCCGGATCGAATATCTCGGTTTACTTTGTTGTTATTATTACGCGGATATCTTAGTGCATGTGCGTGTGATAGTCGGGTTTCAGTTCAGTAATCTGCTGACCAATAAATAATAATAACGGGATAATGGGGAATAAAAAGGGCGTTTATAAAAGAAACTCGGAGAGGTACTTGTGGTCCAGTGTAAAGCACAACACACGATTCACACCTATCTGAATAGCTTTCGAGGGCTTCGGGCCACCGGATAAGATGCTTGAAAACGTCGTGTAGGAAGAAGATGTTTGTTTGGTCATTTTTTGATTTTGCCCTATTAAGAATAAAAGAAGAAATATAAAGAGTAAAGGAGAAATATAACGATATTTTATATCCTAGCATTAAAATTTTAGAGTTGGAACGCTATTTTATCTTTTTTTTTTTAATTTGTTCCTTTCTTGTTTTTTACTAAATTTGGCTCTTTAAGAACAACAGCCGTAGAGTAATAGAGTAATGAACAGGTAGACAGTAATTTTGACCAAGTTTCAAAACTGGGGATGAGAGTGTTCTTGGATATTCGGTCTGGTCAGTTGAAAATAAAAAAAAATTCAGCTAATAAGCTTTCGATATTATTTTATATTTTTTTCAGGGCTACAGGAATCTTATGACCATGTAGTAGTGTAAGTTTGCAATGGTATATTTACTGCTAATTTACTGCTGGACAATAGGTTAGAACAATGCAAGTTTGTGAGGTTATTTTCAGAGCAGATATCTTCTAGACGATGTGGAATATCAAAATGATTTGTTCAGGTTTTTTTGAAAATGTCATTGATAGTAACTGATTTAATACCAGTTTTTCATTGTGCTTACGAGAGGTATATACCGAGGGGTAGATCGCTGATGAATTTTTGTACACCAAATTATCTTTTCCGTCAAGAATGTCTCTCAATACCCTGAACTGCTTCAAAAATACCTTTAATTTTCCTTAAATAAATTGAATGGCCTCGAAATACCTCGAAAAAGATTCAAAATTCCTTGAAATGCCTCAGAAATGTCTTGAAATACTTGCCTAACCAATCCAAACCGAGGAACTTTAATTTTCTTGAAAAGAAAAAGCGAACAAATTATTGTGCAATTTTATTAAACTTATATTTACAGAAATTAATTTTTAGTTTTGATAGCAAATAGCCAGAAACTATTTTCCAAATTCTATTAACAAATTAACTGTATACGTAGAACATACAAAAAAATTAACAAAAGAATAAGAATGTAAATTATCATTGTCTATATATACCTAGTCAGACATTTCAAATAGCTCAATTTCACCAAGCTGAAACTATAATAGATGTCGCTCGAAGATTAAATCCCAGAATATTTCAAACATTTCAGAAGTGAAGAAATTTTATTGCATCACCATCTACCTGCCTGTTGTCTCTGTGTGATAAGATAAATAAACATGATTTGTTCTCGACGCTGCTGTGGCGTATTTTCTTGATTTGTCTTGACGGAATCAGTATATGTGGATTAGTTTTCTTTCGACAGTACAGGACCGTATTTTGACTTTCTGTTAACCGCAGATAGCGGGTGTAGGACAATTAAACAGGTACTTCACAGTTGCCAATGCGCCAACGTTTCGATCTTTATTTAGATCTTCTTCAGGGCTAAAAGATATGGTAAATGAACATTCTATAAAAACACTCAATGCATGAACAAAATCATTAAAAGACATCGATCAAAAATGCACATAAGTACATATTTACCAATTAAAAAATTAAAAAAACAAATTTAACAGCTAACAAATACACTTAACTTTCTACAATAAAGACATAAACCGTGCATCTGTACGTGCCTATTTTCTCAAAGTGATAGACGGTATACTCGTTTGTCATAATTATTAGTGAGACCTGAGTTGTACTAATCTCCCGTTTGTATAAACGGGGTATTAGTGAGATGGTGCACATTTACATTAACGACACTATTAATGACAGAACGGACATCCAAAACTTAAATGTAATCTATTGTAACTTGTTGCATCACATCAAGAAAAAATAAAGAAGTCTATCATTCCCAACATCAGCATAATTACAATAGATTTAATATAATATATATATAAAAAAAAAGGAGAAAGCAAATATTTAGTTTTATATAAAAAAAACCATAATAGTATTCCGCCCACTGGTGATAGGAGAACTAATATCTTTCCATCGTTTATTCTGTCCCTGGCGGTTGATGTTTCGTTTTGTCCTGAACTCGTGTGGTCGTTGCCTGTTTGTGGATTAATCATTGTTTTAATGTTATGTCCGGTAAAAGACATACATGTAGCTTAGGTGACATGCTTCTCAAACCGAATTAAGGTAAGCAAATCCACTATTTATCAGAGTATACCGTCTATCACTTTGAGAAAATAGGCACGTACAGATGCACGGTTTATGTCTTTATTGTAGAAAGTTAAGTGTATTTGTTAGCTGTTAAATTTGTTTTTTTAATTTTTTAATTGGTAAATATGTACTTTTATGCATTTTTATCGATGTACTTATGTGCATTTTTGATCGATGTCTTTTAATGATTTTGTTCATGCATTGAGTGTTTTTATAGAATGTTCATTTACCATATCTTTTAGCCCTGAAGAAGATCTAAATAAAGATCGAAACGTTGGCGCATTCGCAACTGTGAAGTAGCTGTTTAATTGTCCTACACCCGCTATCTGCAGTTCCATCGTATTGAAAAGGACACAAAGCACACATATTATTTCTGTTAACCTTTAAGGTCTACATGTACTGGGTTATACTCCATGCACAGGGTGGCGCTTGATAATTCATTTATTTAAAACTTTTTCACCGACACGTTTCTCCGAATACAGTTTCCGTATGACCAGACACTCATTTTCTCTCTTAATCAACTGAACAGAACACGTACACTGAATTTTTCTAATTTTGACATATAAAGTGGCACTTTTCAATACTGATGACAGTGACGTAACGTCCTACTTTTCGTAACTAGTTACGAAAAGTAAAATCTTTCGTAACTAGTGATGAAAAGTTGGTGTCACCACCAGTTGCAGGTTTCGGCTGTGGCACACCGTTGCTATAGTTTTACGGTATTAAGTAGATACAAAGTGGTTTAGAAGTAAATATTGAAGTTTAATAATAATAATTCTTTCTCTAAGTAGGTATTTGTAGTCAAAATTAGAAAAAATCTTGTATGAAACACGTGACGAAAAACCTTTTTTGTGTATCTCATTCAAATTGCGGGAACTCGCTGCGCTCGTCCCGCAAACATTCATTCGTTACACAAAATCGGACCGTTGCTATAGTTTTACGGTATTAAGTAGATACAAAGTGGTTTAAAAGTAAATATTGAAGCTTAATAATAATAATTCTCTCTCTAAGTAGGTATTTGTAGTCAAAATTAGAAAAAAGCTTGTATGAAACACGTGACGAAAAACCTTTTTTGTGTATCTCATTCAAATTGCGGGAAGTCGCTGCGCTCGTCCCGCAAACATTCATTCGTTACACAAAATCGGACTTTTCGTAACTGATTACATAAATAGCTATTTTATTTTTAGCCCTATGAGCCCACTGCATTTTGTGTTATATTTTGTTATTGTTTAACGGTTTAAAACTTTACTGATATTCATGGCAACAAAAAACCGAAAATGAGTAAGGCTTATGGTCACGCTTGAATTGAACCAACATTATACCTACATTTTTATTGATACTAATGTGAACGATAATATTGTGGCAGGTTAACCCACATAGCATCCAATGGATATTCGATATCCATTGTGTATTCAGTGGATATCCCAAATAGGATATCGTTTTTGGAGGTCCTTTAGATATCCATGCAGCTTCTAAAAGCGAATAAAATTACGTGAGCGGAATTGTCTCTATGGTGGATGTCTAATGGACATCTTAGGAATATCCACGGCTGGACAATGTATAATAGGTGTAATTAACCGATTTATTAAGTTTTTATACTTGAGAATCTTGTAATTTCTTACATCAGCTAGAAGTGCTAGAATGTGCACATTCAATTAATTCAATTTGGCATGGAGTTTGTACATTTATTTTATATATTTTACTGATATGTTGGGTTTAACTCCAGCCATTCAACTGATCGCTATTTTTGCGTACACTTCTTTAAGTCTACTATTTATTATTATTATTATTTTAAGTTATATTTTATTTGTCTTTGACGCCAGGATTTAAATAGCATCTATTAATTAGTGACATATATTAGATTTCGTGCGATTGACGCATTGACATTCCTTTGACATGTGACGACTGACAAAAAAAGACGGAAGAGTAACAAACCATGTGGATCATTTTTAACTAATTTTGGCACTAATTCTAACTTGAACTTTTCCAAAGGTTCCTAAAATTGCATTTTTAAAACCTTTAGCTCATTTTTCTTTTTTAGCTCACAACGGTCTGTCACCAGTCAAATTTCACATATTTTGGACGAAAAATGTAATTTGCCAAAAACAACAAAATAGAAGAGTTTAATCAGTTTTGCCTGATTTTGTCATAAAATTAAATTTCTTCAAAAACATGTAAACTTTCATTTTTAGACGCTTTAAGTCATTTTTAACCAATTTTAGTTAAGTTAAAATGGAAATCGAAGAGAACAACTTTATATCTTTCCTTGATTTAATGATTGATCGTTGCACAGACGGGTCTTTTAAAATCAATTGAAACATGAAACTTCAGATTCAGCCCTTTTTGGTCAATTACCTGTCACTCCACATCCTAAAAAAATTGCTGAAAGTAAAAAATTTACCTGGACTAACTTCAACTAAAAACTCCAATTTGTGCAAACTAAGTAGTACACTATTTACAATTATTACCCACCATCTCTTATCAATGAAATTATAATTGAATATATACACAGATTACTAAACTAATTAAATGGTTTCTAACTGATTTTTGGCCCTAATTCTCACTTTTTAGAAAAACACAAAACTTGCATTTAGAGACGTTTTCAGTAAAATTTCACTTATTTTGGACCAAAAATGTAACTATACCAAATACAACAATTAGAAGATATGATTAATATCCACATTTGTAGTCATAACTTGAGCATGAGCATGTGCTCAATCAAAAAAGTTTAAAGTAAATCCATATATTTCAAATGGAAACTAAATGTCAAAGCCAGACTTGAGGCTTAATTGGAGTCAAGTTATGACTATAAATATGGGCACAGATCAGATCAGACCCGATTTTGTCATAAAATTGAATTTCTTCAAAAACATATGAAAACTTACATTTTTGTACGCTTTGAGTCATTTTTTACCAACTTTCGCTCTAATCTTAATCTATTTTTTTCCAGAACTTTTTCAAGAACAAATTTGCATTTTTTGCAGTTTTAAGTAGTTTCTGATTTTTGGCCCTAATTCTTACCTGACTTTTTCGAAAAACACCAAACATGCATTTTGGGACGTTTTCAGCCAAATTTCACCTATTTTGGAGCAAAAATGTAACTTTACCAAAAACAACAAATTAGAAGATTTGATCAGCTTGGCCTGATTTTGTCATAAAAAAGAATTTCTTCAAAAGCATGAAAACTTACATTTTTGGATGCTTTGAGTCATTTTTTACCAATTTTCTCTCTGGCCCTATATTCTTACCTGACTTTTTCGAAAAACACCAAACATGCATTTTGGGACGTTCTTATTCAAATTTCACCTATTTTGGACCAAAAATGTAACTACCAAAACAAAAACAGCAAATTAGAAGATTTAATCAGTTTTGCCTGATTTTGTCATAAAATGAATTTCTGCAGAAATATGAAAACTTGCATTTTTTGACGCTTTATGTGATTTTTAACCAATTTTAGCCCTATCATTAATCTAGTTTGTTTTCAAAAACTCTAAATTTGCATTTTTTTTTACTCAACAAAACATCAAATAATTTTGTTTACTTTGGTGTAAAATTAAAATTTTTTTATCTGTTCAAAAAACGTACAATATTAATTACAGATTCTGATTCAATCAATTTAGCAATCAATATTAATGATTTGCCTCTAAGCAAAAGCTCTGGTAGTCAGTTTCGTCTACTTTTATGTTGTATAAAGTCAATAAAAAAGTAGAAAATGAGGTTTTTTGATAGAAATCTACCACGGATTTGAAAAACTAGATAATTCTGATGTTCTTTTAGTGGATTTTTTAATGGACTGTCAACAGTTAAATATCCGAATTTCCTTTAATGAAATTTCTGTAGATTTTAATGTTTAAATGTTGATAAGTGATTTTCCAGCAAAGTCCTTATTTTCGATCTTGTTTTTGTCCCTTGTTTTTGTATTAAATATCCAACGTGTTACTATTCATGCCCTAAATTTTCAATAGACGACAACTTTAACCGAAATATGTCTTTTCTTGATTGTAATAATGTAGCAAAACGTACTGATTGCTTTTCATTGATTGAAAAATTTCCTAATTTTGCTACCACAAGACTGTGAGATAAAGAATTTTTGTTTTTTTTTTTTAATGTGGTACTATATTATAAGTCAAAGATAGCATATCCCAATCAAAGTGTATAATTTATTTTAACCATTAATATAGCAGAACTAAAAAGAAGCGAATGTCCTGTTCCGTATTTTCATGGACCTCCAATGGAGGTCTACTGAATGTTCAGGTTAGTTGGATTGAATGAATGAAATATCGAATGGATGTACATAATGGAAGTCCATTGGATGTTGGATCGGGCGACAAATTGGATGTACAGGGCGTTTCAAATTCGAGCCAGATCATTGGGATATCAGCAACGGTAAGAGATACAGGGTCGGTTAAATCGGGGCAAAGTTACGCAGTTTGGAGTTCAATAATATGCCGTTTTAACATTTGAAAAATTCCGGAGATATCCGAAAAAATACGACATTTTGAAATATCGTTTTTATTTTGTTTTGAGCTTATTCGAAGAGATAATTCAAAATGATTGACACTTCGTCATTGCAACTTTTTCCAAAAGATGGCATATTTAGTTTCTTCCTGCGACGTTTCGTTTTTTGGTAACCATCATCAACTTTACTTTTTTAAATACGCACCTGAATTTTTTATTCATTATTTTGATCGCTCTCTTTAATCAAAACAATGCGATATGCAACATGAGATATTTTGCAATTACAGTTTAGCTAAAAATCTGTTTTTTCTTTATATATACCTAATATCTTCTTTACTGCCTATTGTAACTAGGATGTCTAACTAACAAAACTAAACATTAAAGTAAATACTCGAATAACTATCCCTGCACCTCAATACATTTTTGAGTTCCTCTAAGCAAGTTGCTGGTAATTGACCGTTCAATTGTTCTAGCTCGTATAGCCCTTGCTTCTGTTATTCAATTTTCCCTTAGAATATTGACAGCATTGGTTGGGTGTTTGAATATGCAGTTTTTCAAATAACCCTAAAGAAAGTAATACAGAGGAGAAAGATCTCTCTGAGAAGAGACTCCTTTCTGGCCACAGTACGACCTCTTGGTTTCCAATCCACTAGTTGGGAAAGAATTTGTTTAAAAAAATTCTAACAACTCTTCCATTATGCGGTTATGCGGGGGTGCGCTTAACATATGTCCATGGTTAGGCGCACTCAAATCGACGGCACCCTTTTCAAAAATTAATTAATGCATTAGCGTTCTAGGAAAAGCCAAACAGTATTGAATCATTTATTGAATCATTAATAGCATTTAAAAACGTATATTATTATCTTAGATGGTTAATTGTAATTTATTTTTTTTTGTAAAATATCTATTAGAGTATTTTTCTTGTTGCAAGTTATGTATTTATAAATGAATTCAGATATTCTTGATAAAATAAAAAATATATAATACCAACGGACAATAACCAAGAAATGCCTTAAGAGACTTTTTGGTGGTGCTTGTTTGGCAGTTAGACATCCTAGTAACAATAGGTAGTAAAGGAGGTAATAGGTATAAATAAAGAACAAACAATTTTTAACTAAACTGTAATTGCAAAATATGTCATGTTGCATATCGTGCTGTTTGGATTATAAAGAGCGATCAAAATAACTAATAAAAAATCCAGGTCCGTATTTACAAAAGTAAAGTTGATGATGGATCCCAAAAAACGAAACGTCGCAGGAAGAAAATAAATATGCCATCGAACAGGGCAGAAAAAGCTGCATTGACGAAATGTCAATCATTTTTAATTATCTCTTCGAATAAGCTCAAAACAAAATAAAAACGATTTTTCAAAATTTAGTGTTTTTTCGGATAACTCCGGAAGTAATTGGAATTTTTCAAATGTTAAAACGGCATATTATTTGACTCCAAATTGCACAACTTTGCCCTAATTTAGCCGACCCTGTATCTCTTACCGTTGCTGAGATCCCAATGATGTGGCTCGAATTTGAAATACCCTGTACAATGGATATCGGGTGGTTGTCCAATGGATATCCACTGGATATCATTGAGGATATCCATGTCCACAACTGTATGTCCATTGAATATCCAGTGGATATCAATTTGCTATGTGGGAACTTTTTTAATATAATTAAGATATCTTCTGCAAGCCATTTTACTTAGCCTCTTGTACCACCTATGGTTAGTAGGCAATAGTTTCCGTAAATATAGAAATAATGCCTAATTAACTATATCAAAATTTGAAATTCTAATTTTTTATATGTAATACCAAAAATATTTTCGTTATTAGTGTTGAAAAAAATATTTAAAAAATCTCATATTTTCACACCTTATTAAATTCAACTTCACTTTTGAATTCGTTTTCTAATATTATAATTAGCTCGGCCGCGATGGTAAAATATTGTAAGTAATTTTTTACTACTTACTTTTGGGTGAAGCCTTATTCACTTTTGAGCCCGATTAAAAAACGTTTCGGTAACTTGTCTGCTGCCTTCTTCAGAACTATCTAAAAAAATAAAGCTTTAAAAACTATGAATTACAAAAAATTATACCTATTAATGTGTTTTGTCTTTGAGTATTTGTGTGTGATATTCTGAAAATTGCTTTTTGCTTTTGACATGAAAATGTCATTTGATAAGAATTGTCATTATTACGAAAGGTACGTTTAAAATGTTTGGTTAATGTATTGTTTAGTACCTAATATGATTTGTTCTATCTACGTGTAAAATAGGTATAATGTGAATGTTAATATTAACTTATATGTAAGTTACCATTTTGAACTTCTTGTTCTAACATAGGTAACCATGTGTTATCTATGTATGCTGAACAAGAAGCTACACAATGATCTTTGTTAAGTAAAATATATGCACTTTCTTTGATTTTACGTTTCTTTGATAATGGTTCTTTGGATACGATACTAGTATCGTTCCATTTTACTCTATGACCATTATCAAAGGCGTGTTGGCATATATTTGACTTTTCAAAATCTCTGTTTTTTATGTAATTTTGATGTTCTTTTATTCTCTTTTATTATAATTTTATTTATTATAATTTTTTTTTATTCTTAATCTGGCCCAAAAGTGAATGAGGCTTCACCCAAAAGTAAGTAGTAAAAAATGAACTTTTTGCCTCAAAGATTTAGGATCTTTAGTTATCTATTGTAAGTAATCTCGATTGTAATTCATGACTTCACACGCAGTTATGATATTTTTCACTGTTCGTAAAAAAATAGATGGTATTAGGTCTCCGGATTGAGCCAAAAAAAACTCATAATCTTAATAATTAAAAATGTAGAGGAGTTTAGGTAGATTGAGTTGTTTGTTTGAGGTTTTTTTTCCAGTGAAGCTAACAAGATAAAATTATAAAAAAAGAATAATTGGAAATATGTTTCACGTTATTTCAAAACAAATAAATCTTTTCTTTTCCGAATAACACATATAGTAGATCTCTAAAGTAAGTACGGGTTGTTCATTATAAAACTTCATCTTGTCAAAAATGTCAAAAGAAAAGGATGGGGAATCAAAAGTCTATTTATTTTGATTATGTCATCCTTTTCTGTCAAAATTCCATAGTCTGCTAGATGAAGTTGCTGCAGCTGACCAATTAATGAAGACATTTCCTTATATTTGCTCAACATCCACCGCGGGCTATTAAAATTCCTTACCCGAGACGAATTAAGTTCCAAAGAAATACTTTAATTTAATTCGCAAATTGAAACGGTCTCGAACAGAGACGCGTCGCGAACGTTTTCGCGCCGTCACAAAAGGCGGAAAATAAACTAATTTATGTAAGTAGCGTTCCCCTAATGAAGAAAACCCCGCCCTTTTGGTTCCCAAGTTTTCCTTGGAGTTGCCAAGTTTTAAAGGGATTAATTTTAATTTTGGTCGAGATCTGCAAAGAAAGAGTTTAACTCAGATATTTACGATTTCATGCTGTAACTTCTTAATAAAACGAACGTTTTTGGCAAAATACTGAACTTTGAAGAAAGTGGCTCTGTACTTGATTTTATATTATACACCTATACGTTTTTATTTTGGATGATGGTGCATTCAAAAGGATCCACATCGTTTTTCTTCCAAGTGAGTATATTACTCTTTTTGCAATTGAGCAGTTTTAATTCGCTAACTGAGAGGGGGGGGGGTGTAAGCAATAAGTGATCTTGAAAGTTTAGAAGGAAAGAGGGCTCGAGTGATACCTCGTTTTGAAGGTCTCGTCAAAGTTTCAAAATTTCATGGGATTTGGTCACGTAATCCAAAATTAAACTTTACAAATTTGTAAATGTTACAATGTTTAACTTAAGTGGTTTGATTTACACTAAATTGTTGCACCCAATGCTGCAACGTATGGAAGGATTTTTCTCTCTGCCTCTGTTTCGTGATATGGCGCTATGTCAAGAGCCACATATCTGCTATGAGATACGGCACCATGGCCAATTCACAAAATTTATTTGTGAAAACATTCCGCATTTCAAGCACATCCACAATATGGGTTTTGTCACCTAGAGTCAAAAGTATCTGAACAGAACCTACTCTAGTACCTACCGAACTGGTCATTGGCCACCGTTAGTACACACAAAAAAGGAATATCTTCGATCAAAGCAACTTGCTTTTAATTGAAATATTTACTGCTTTCTATCTAACGAAAATAATACTTTATCTCATAAAGAAATTCGGTTTTGCCGCTTTAGTTAGTTTGTTTCCAACATTAGTGCATTAGTTCAACACACATATTATCTTATATATGAGCCTATTTTCTTTTAAAAAACTGTATTTTATTATAACGAACCAATTTATTATTTTCCTTTCAGATAACTTTATTTCCACGCAAGAAAATGTCAAATAGTTAGTTTATTTAAGGAAGAAACAATACAATTATTTCTAAACCAATAATGTCGTGAATTTACACTATCGTTCTCTTAGTTGGAAGAGCTCTAAAACATGATGTGTTGCATCAAAACAAAACTTTTTTTGTATGAAACTTAACATTTCCTCTGTTCTAGAAAAGGTTTTTAATGCACATTTTTGTAACAATAATTTTTCTATTCTTTGTCAGGTTTTATGCATTTTTCTGTTTTTTTTTTCTCATATATTTGTTTTCATTGATCTAAATTCGACTTTTCATTCATGGTTTTTCTATTTTATTTATTTCTTTTGACAACTTGCTTTTTGTTTACTCATTTTTCTATCGCACAAATTGTCTCTCCTGTTTGCTGTGGTAGTTCTGCAATAAAGTTTCCGGCAATTTAGTTATTTGTTTCTCTTCACCAACAAAATACCAAAACAAAATTTACTGCTGTTTGGAATTGTTTGCGTTATCTTCTATTATAAACATTTCTGTCTTCTCTTTCTTATCGGAAATTTTCTTTGTCCTAGTTTTTCTGTCATACTGTTTTTTTAATTTTTCAGATATTCGTTGTTATGTTTTGTACAAATGTTTTTTTTTCTGTTAATCTTTTTTTTTTCTTCGATCTAAATTGAAATTGTAGATCGAAGAGAAGATATCGGTTTTCATTTTTTTGAGAGAATTTTGACGCAAAACTGATTTTTTTTTAAGGACTTAGAATGTATGCTAATTTGTAACACATATTGTAATAAGAAAAATTTGGTACACAACTAGAAATATTTAAAACTTATTCCTTTACCTGCAAATTTTGGATACTTTTTTATCACTTTTTTCCACTTTTCTTTTTATAATTTTCATGTTTAACTTAATATTAATTTTGTTCAAATAATGTTAATTTAAATTTTGCCAAACGCTCCAAATTTGTATTCCTACACACTTTAAGTAATTTTTCGCGTAATTTGATCTTAATTCTATTCCGACTTTTTCAAGAAACATTAAAATTGTTATTTTTAGGTAAAATGAGTTCTTTTAAAACAATTTTAGTTCTTATTCTAGTCTGAATTCATATATACTTTATTATGTTTTGTACAAATGTTTTGGTCTTTAATCTTATTTTTTCTTTGATTTAAATTGAATTTTTAGATAGAAGAGAAGATATCGGTTTTATTTTTTTTGAGAGAAATTTGAAACAAAATAGATTTTTAAAAAAATGGAACAAAACTAGAAATATTTTAAATTTATTGCTTTACCTGCAAATTTTGGATAATTTTTTTAGTTTTTTCCGCTTTTCTTCTAATTTTTATTTTTAATTTAATAGTAATTTTGTTCAAATAATGTTATGTTAAATTTTGTCAAAACACTCCAAAGTTGTATTCATACACATTTTAAGTAATTTTTCGTGTAATTTGGTCTTAATCTTAGCCCGGCTTTTTCAAAAAACATTAAAATTGTTATTTTTGGATAAAATGAGTTCATTTCAAACAATCCTAGTTCTAATTCTAGTCTGGAATCAGATATTCGTTGTCATGTTTTGTACCTTTAATCTTTTTTTTCTTCGATCTACATTGGATTTTTAAATCGAAGAGAAGATATCGGTTTTCATTTTTTTTAGAGAATTTTGACACAAAATTGATTTTTTTTTTAAGGACTGACCACCTGGAATGAATGCTAATTTGTAATACATATTGTAATAAGACAAATTTGGTACAAAACTAGAAATATTTTAAATTTATTCATTTACGTGCAATTTTTCCATTTTTCTTCCTCTAATTTTTATTTTTTACTTAATATTAATTTTGTTCAAAAAATGTTAATTTAAATTTTGCCAAACGCTCCAAATTTGTATTCCTACACACTTTAAGTAATTTTTGCATAATTTGGTCTTAATCCTATCCCGACTTTTTCAAAAAACATTAAAATTGTTATTTTTAGGTAAAATGAGTTCTATTCAAAAATTTTAGTTCTAATTGTAGTTTGAAGTCAAATATACTTTGTTATGTTTTGTACAAGTGTTTCGTTCTTTTAATCTATTTTTTCTTCGATTTAAATTGAATTTTTAGATATTTTAGGTATCGGTTTTAATTTTTTTGAGAGAATTATGACACAAAATAGATTTTTTTATAAGGACTGGCAAATTGGAACGTATGCTAATTTGTAATACATAGTGTAATAAGAAAAATTTAGAACAAAACCAGAAATATTTTAAATTTAATGCTTTACCTGCAAATTTTGGATAACTTTTTTAGTTTTTTGAGCTTTTCTTCTAATTTTTATTTTTAACTTAATAGTAATTTTGTTCAAATAATGTTAATTTAAATTTTCCCAAACACTACAAAATTGTAATCTTACAAACGTTTAAGTAATTTTTCCTGTAGTTTGGCCTTAATCCTAGCCCGGCTTTTTCAAAAAACATTAAAATTGTTATTTTTGGGTAGAATGAGTCCTTTTCAAACAATTTTAGTTCTAATTTTAATCTGAATTTCTCCAATGACTTCAAACTTGCATTTTTAGACGCTCTGTGTGATTTTTAAATAATAATGCTAACCTAAATTTGCTAGAACTTTTATTCTGCATTTTTTACGCTTTTAGTAATTTTTAATTGGTTTTTTCCATAACCTTTATTTGAATTTTTTAGAAATTTCCAATTTTGTATTTTTACACACTTTGAGTCATTCTCTACGTATTTTTACCTTAATCCCTAGCCTGACTTTTTCAAAAAATGTCAAAGTTCTCATTTTTTCGATGAAAGAGCTACTTTTAAACAATTTTAGCTCTAATTCTATTGTAAATTTATCGAAAGACACCAAATTTGCATTTTTAGACTCTCTGTGTACTTTGTTAACCAGTTTTGATCTTAATCCTAACGTCAATTTTCTTAGAAACTCTCCGGAAGCGGAATTTTTCGATAGTTTAATAAATTTTTTATCTGATTTTAGCCGTAATCTTATCTTGAATTTTTTCAAAGACTCCAAATTTGTATATTTACCCGCCTTGAGTAATTTTTCACGAATTTTGGCATTAATCCAAGCCTGACTTAAAAAAAATGCTATGTTTAGGGGTAAAGCGAATATTTTTTTGATAAATTTAATTTCTTATTGTAATCTAAATTTGTCCAAGACTTCAAATTTGCATTTTTGACGCTTTTAGTAATTTTTAATTGATTTTAGCCATAATCTTAATTTGAGTTTTTCCAAAGCCTCCAAGTTTTTACATTTACCCTCTTTGAATCTTTTTTCACGTATTGTGGCCTGAATTTTGGCCTGACTTTTTCAAAAAAACTTAAAAATTGTCATTTTTAGGTATAATGAGTTCTTTTCAAACAATTTTATTTCTACTTCTATAAATAAATAAATGTTGATTTATTTAGCATAATGCTATAAAAAGTAGACAAAACATAAAAATAGTCATAATTAAAAACAAAATTCACCACTATTAAAAAATACAAACTTAAATCTAAAAAACTTCTAATCTAAATTTTTGTTGTTCGTTAAAAAAAAATATTTTTTTTAAGAACTGACCCATTTGAATTTATACTCATTTAGTAATACATATGATAATAAAGAAATATTGGTATAAAACTGGATATACTTTAAATTTATTTTTTTACCTGCAAATTTTTGATATTTTTTTTAGTTTTTTCCACTTTTCTTCTTCTAATTTTTATTTGTAACTTAATACTATTTGTTTTGAAATAATGTTAATTTAAATTTTTCCAAACACTCCAAATTTCTATTCTTGCACACTTTAAGTAATTTTTCACGTATTTTAGCATTAATCTGCCTAACTTGTTCAAAAAACATAAAAATTGTTATTTTTAGGTAAAATGAGTATTTTTCGAAAAATTTTGGTTCTATTTCTAATCAAAATTTCTCCAAGGTTTCAAATTGGCATTTTTGGCGCTCTTAGTGATATTTAATTGATTTTGGCCATAATCTTAATTTGAGTTTTTCAAAAGCCTACAAGTTTTTATATTTACCCTCTTGCCTAACCTGAATAATTTTTCACGTATTTTGGCCTTAATCCTGGCCTGACTTTTTTAAAAAACATCAATTGTCATTTTTAGGTATAATGAGTCAATTTATTTTCTTTTCTTTTCCTTTCGAACAATTTTATTTCTACTTCTAATCTAAATTTTTGTTGTTTTACTTTTTTTTCTTTGATCTAAATTAGAATTTTTTATTGGGTTTTCCTTCTTTGAGAGAATTTGGGCACAAAATTGATTTTTTTTTAAGGATTGACCAATTGGAATTTATACTCATTTAGTAATACATATGGTAATAAAGAAATATTGCTACAAAACTGGAAATATTTCAAATTTGTTCCTTTACGTGCAAATTTTGGATTTTTTTTTAAATTTTTTTCCACTTTTCTTCTTCCAATTTTTTTTTAATTTAATATATATTTTTTTGAAATATTGTTAATTTAAATTTTTCCAAACACTCCAAATTTGTGTGCTTGTACACTTTAAGTAATTTTTCACCTATTTTAGCATTAATCTGCCTAACTTTTTCAAAAAACATAAATTTGTTATTTTTAGGTAAAATGAGTATTTTTCGAAAAATTTCGGTTCTAGTTCTATTCCAAATTTCTCCAAGGCTTCAAATTGGCATTTTTTGCGCTCTTATTATGTTGCTTTCAAGTTTGATATTCTTTTAGTGGTATTTAATTGCTGCCATTACCCAATACACAGTGTCTCCAGTTAGTACTATGTAGTTCGAAATCTTTTTTTTTAAGTTTATTAGACTTTCGTGTTGGTTGGGAAAAATTAGTTGAAAACATATAGAAACTTTGTGAACGTAGTAAATACGAGTAAAACGAGGACTAACTTTATGGATTTGCTTTGGAAAATAAAGACGTTAATAGATATCTTGAAAACGGTGTGAGGCTCCATGAAATTCATTAGACAAACGTGTTAGTTCGTTTGTATATTTTGTCAAATAGCAAAACTATTCAATATCTTGAGAACGGTTTAAGGTTACCAAGATTTCGATAAACGATTGAAAATTTAACTAAGAATGAATACAAGCTTAATGTTTTTATTTCGGGAAATTAGATCATTATTTAATATCTGAGAATGTCTTGAGGCTCCAAAAAGATACACTGGACTACCACGTTTGTTAGAAAAAATGAGCTATACACAAACAGAAAATTCGTGATCGATTTGGGAAAATAACAAAATGTGTAAATACTTCGAAAATTGTTTGAGGCTTCAAAAATTTTAGTGAACCATTGTTTTAATGGAAAATAATTAGCTAAAAATTAATACGAACTTCTTGGATTTATTTTGGAAAATTAGAAACTTATTAAATATCTTGAGAACGGCTTGAGATTCCAAAAAAATGCATTAGACTGCCACGTTTGTTTGATCCACACAACACAAAAGTAAAAAAGTATCAACTATTCTCACAAATTCCAATTTTGGTCCTTCGAGCTGTCAATTTGTGAAATAATAAAAAAAGAAAATACGAAAAAGCTGTTTGCAACAGCTCTAATTCTTTCTCCCTTGTTATTTTTTTTTGCTTCAACAACTATTGCTTCTAAGCTTTTATCACTGTACTAAATGGAAATATAAATAGTCAAAACGATATCTATAAAATATCAGAATCAAACGGTCGCTTCAAACTCAAAGAATCTATATTCTATTCACAAGTTCACAAGAGTGTGAAGAGTGATTTTCGTACGTATTGCACACTACTTTTTCTACGACTGCGATTTTGCTTTATAAATGATCATTCATATTATAAAATGTATGCAAGGCGTGTGCAAGGCAATCAGAGTCGCGAGTCTTGTGGCGTTGTATCACTTGCCTACGGCTCGTGTCCAAACCGTCACACTCGTGTGAAAAGTGCAATTTTCGACAATAGTTGCACAAGATACTATTCTAACCAATGTTCATTGTGGTGCTTGGATCAAGCGTGTTCTACAAATCTTAAGTTTTTTTTTAATTAGTTGTTAAAATTGAAACTTCTTTTATTGAATGACTTATTAGTTCCTGAGCGATAGAGACCTGCAAAAGATGTTTATCACGACCACAGAATTTGTTGTAAATATAGCGGGCGTTCATATAAAAAAGTTATTTAGTTTGCTGTGAAAGGTCAAAAGACAAGGATGAAAGAACAAACGTCCATTTACTTTGACTACGTCATCCTTTTCTGTTAAAAATTCATATTTCGTCATTTCACGATGACGTTTTCTGATGAACTGCAGAAGCTGCGACTAGGAATCCGATGTTGATCGAGTATGTTCGGTTAAACTGGTTTGTTTTCCTGAATTAAATTTCTTAAGATGAGTAAATGTAAATGACTTATTTATCTCGACCAGCTCTGGAAACGAAATTTAACTTCCGAGGACCTAATCCCGGGCAACTGCAGCACTTTTAAAATTGAAAAGACCCGTCTAAAACTGGAAATTAACTCTCATTCTAATTCCCAGTGTGCTATTCATCAGTTGATGTTCGCGGTGTATACGGCGTTTCGTCGTCGCATTTAAAACGTGTGAAAAGCAGGCAGCACATGTCAAGCGCAGGGGGCGGAGGGGTCGCGGGGGGCCAACGTTTCCTGGGTCCTTTCGTTCTGTCTTCGTTCGCCGCACCGTTTACTCCTTTCAAACCGCTGAATAGCGAGGTGTTCGGAAATAACTAACTTGCCAAGCTCGGCTACCTGCGAAAGTGCCAAACCCTTTATGCGTCTTTGCACTCATTGCCGTTTTAGCGAATTCTTAAGCTAAGAGCGGATTGTTTTTTTTTCTTGCTTAAGAAGTATCGTTGTGTACTTCAAATAGTACAGTCTAAGCAGGTAATAAAAGAAAAACTTTTTTTATATGATTGTTTAAAAATTAAGAAGCCTAAACTAAACAAAAGGTTTAATTCAACCATTAGCTTATACCTGCTACCTCATACTTAGCTCATTAGTTCATATCATTTACGGTCAAGACTGGATTTACTCGAAGGCATTAATATCACTTTTTCAAAAGCTGGTTTTAAAAGCCTTTCATCGTCGATGGTCATAATTCTTATGTCTATTAACATAAATAGACGTCTATTACTGCAAATGGACAAACTCACTCGAGATGGAATTGGAGAATGTATGTAACTGAGCTTATTGACAGAATTAATTATGCTTTATAAACGTAAGAGCCTGGTGAGATAAGAACCTATAGGTCGTGCAACCCAACTTTGGGAAGGCGTGACATAGACATTAGTTTTAGGTTAAAAAAGGCCACCATCCATATCAGAATTGAGTAAATGAGCCTCCTCAGAATCGACTTTTTGCGCTTGCGCAAAAATAACTTGACCTACTTTTGAAAATACAGGGTGTTCTTTAGAAAACATTATCTAGAAGGCTATAAATTTTTGTTGCTTCATCCTTTTCATTTGATATTTCACTTCACAGCCAACTAGATAACGTTATCAAATGACCTATATCAGCAATAAAAGTGGCATTTTCTGAAAATTTGACTATTGAAATTGTGAACTGACTAAAACAATGGCAACATTGACGTAGTGAAGCTTTTTCTGACTTCCGCTTAAGTACACCTGAGGTTTGTGCTATCCTGAACCATAAAACAGAAAAATATGTTCCGTTTACGATTTGAGAGCCGCTCAAGGAGGACACCAGTAACTCAGTCTGATCTTCTGTATATATGAGCCGTTCATTCTTTGTATTTGCTCCAGCATGCGGTGGTGTTTGTCGCAGCTGCATTTTTGAGAAAATGTCTATTTTCTCAAAAATTAATTATAGTTAGAAGTTCGCGACTCGTTCCGGAAGCCCTTGGATTTTCATGTCATTGTTTAGGTAGCCCAAGTAGACAATTTACTTTTTGAGTTAGAAGAGATTCGTTTACTCGCCAATACTAATAAAATGTTGTCAATCTAGCAATAAACAAAATGGTGAAAAGTTTGAGAAACATTAGAGCAGAAGAGTTTAACAATGAACTAATGTAACCACATTAAATTAAAAAGTCGAAACGGTGTGATAATGCTAGTTTTTGGACGATCATCAGAGCGAAACGAATCTGGTAATAAGCTCTCATAAGGTTCAGAGTTGAAAACACTTTGCAGCCATTTAGCTTTGGAGGAAAATGTTGGATGTGAGCTATTAGATACTTATGGTCCTGTGATACTGTTAAACTTTCTGTAGTTTACACATGGTCTCCATTCATTTTATGTACTAAAATTCCTTGTTCTACCATGAATTTTGCTGTACCGATTTTAAGCTCCTCCGGTGTTAATCTTCTATAGGACGTATTCTCCTATTCTTCTATGTACTTTGATTCGAAACAATAATAAGGCGTGATGTTAAATGAAAAAACATATGTTAACAAACGTAATACATTTTCATCAATTTTTACAAATACTGCTGAAATTATAAGGTTCTTTTAGTTCAGGTTATAAGGCCGTTTTGGTTAGTCTTGGCGATGTGTGTCTAGATCTTTAATTGATTCCAGTATTCCAGTTTCCTATTTTGAGGTTTCTCCTTTTGTCACTAGATAATGAGCAGACACAGTCCCTGCTCGACATATTATCTCAAAAAAAGTTGACAATACATCAGGGTGTAACGTGATTTCGGCGTTTCAAAAACGTGTTGTTGTTGGGGTCTTCTGTCTGAAAAACAAAGGCACAATATTTAAGAAGTTGCAAAAAAAACAATTGAAATAAAGCCAACAAAACATTTCAGAATTGAAAAGTGGAACAGAGAGTGGAACACCTAGAGACCTTTAAAAAATATGGACTTGGAAAGCATCTCAGAATCAAAAGTTTGCAAAACACAAACACAATATGGAAGAAAAAACCAAAAGTTGCAGTAAAAAAAAGATTTGAAAAGTAGATGTTTATCGAAACAAATTCTGCTTTAAATAACGATGTCAAAATAAAGCCCAAAGTTTTTTGCATAAAATTAGATTGCTGAGAATAATAGAATAATGAGAATAATAAGAGTCCTTTAAGTTCGAAGCGACAATTTGATATCGTTTTGACTATTTATATTTTCAATTAGTACAGTGACAAAAGCTTAGAAGCAATTGTTGTTCAGGCAAACAAAATAACAGGGGAGAAAAAATTAGATCTATTTCATGCAGCTTTTTTGTATTTTCCTTTTTCAATATTTCACAAATTGTCAGCTCGAAGGGCCAAAATTGCAATATGTGAGTATAGTTAATACTTTTTACTTTTGTGTCGTGTGGATTAATTGCTAAGGAAAAGTAAATTAATGAATATAGTATCATTAAGAAAGTTTCCAAAATTTCATTGACTTTTACAGAATAATTACTCTATTAAGTAATTATTCTGTACTTCTATCAGTAATTTCGTCATTCAACGATATTCAACTCAATATGGATAAAAATATGTAGGAATCGACTTTTATTAGATTGGTTCAGGAAGCGTTTTGGAGTTTTTTTCTGTTCCGTTTTTGACAAAACTTTTCAGCTCCAAGGACCAAAAAAGCAATTTTTGAGAATCTTTGATATTTTTTTTTTATTTTTACTTTTGTATGTTTGTGTTTCTCGAATTTCATTAAATTTTCTGGAAAAATGGCAAGCTCGAAGACTTGTTCGACAACGACTATTTTACTCTTTTGAAAGAATTTTGTCACTCATTCAAAAATATTAAAATTGCATAGTGTTAAATTTGATTTAAACAACTTTTTGGATTTTTTTTTTTTGACAAAAATGAATTCTTGGAGAACCAGAAAAGTTTTTGTGGCAACTTTTTTGTGTGTTGTGTTGATCAATTAATATAAAAAAGCAAATTAATAAATATTATTTTTTTTAAGATTTTGAGAATTTTACCATCTTTTGTGTGAAGAACATGAAAACAAACATGTTACTTTAAAAAGTTGTCTTTTATATATACAATTTCTAATTTTGTTGACCAAAATTATTACCTCGAAGGACCGAAAAGAAATAATCTAGAATACTTTTTACTAGAGATGTAAGGAGTAGTAGTTTTTAGTACCCAGCCAAAACGGGTACCCGGGTCTTGCTAGAGTACCTAATTTCCTCTATCTGAAGTACTAGATTCCTATAATATTTTACCTAAATTGGGAACTACATATTAAAATAAACAAATTTTCAAAAATTTTTTGCGGCGACTTTTCCGTACGAAGACAGAATCTCTGATATTTTTTAATTTTGTGTTGTTTGGATGAATTTCGGTTTTCGTTCAAAATGTCCGAGTGTTTGTAGAATTTTAGTGATTTTTCTGGAAAAAATGGTAAGCTCGAAGACTTGTTCGACAATACTATTTTAATCTTTTGAAAGTAATTTTGTCACTCGTTCAAAAATATTAAAATTGTCTACTATCAGATTTGATTTAAACAACTTTTCGGATTTTTTCTGTTTGTTTTTTTAACAAAAATGTATGCTTGCAGAACCAGAAAAGTAATTTTTATATGTGTTGTGTGGAACAATTAATATAAAAAAGCGAACTGATAAATATTAATTTTTTTTATTGTTCTGAGAATTTTAGCATCTTTTGTGTAAAGACCATGAAAACAGACAAGTTATTTTAAAAAGTTGCCTTTTAGAGATCTGTTTTGATAATCTTTCCTCAAACAATTTATCATTTTTTTGACCGAAATTATTACCTCGAAGGACCGAAATAGTTATTTATGCATTAGCAGCGAAAAGTACAACTTTTTTGCTCGGAGAGTGAAGTTTGCCGCTCGACGCGAAGCGGAGTTTGCTCGTAACGCATACAACGTTTTTTCTGCAAACGATCAATTTCAAATTATGTGAATCACAACTGAGCTTAACTGAAGATACAATCTGAAAATTTAAATCAAAGTGACAATAACGTTTTTAATAATTGGTTGAGTGGTGGTAGTTGCTATTGACAGCAAGCGAAAATAGTAGATTATGTCACTAGGAGTAAAAGTGGGTCATTTCGTGCTGAGCCCAGAGATTGACGGCCGAAGCGAAGCTGAGGCATGCAACTGGGCGAAGCACAAAAAGACCTTTTACTCCGAGTAACATATACTATTTTTTTTTCAAGCATGCAGGAAATATGAAATCTATTTTAGAGTAATTCAGTTTTGCAATTTTCTCTCATCCTCTTTAAGCGGGTCTAGGTACTTACCCAATTAGTGGTGTATATTATTTGTATAAGAAATAGAATGTGTTACAACGGTGGTTTTCAATGTTCAATGGTTTTAATGGTACATTAAATCATAGCCAATGGTTTAGGTGGTTTAAGTAAATTATGGTAAACTAAAAATTTGTAGCATTATTATCAATACTAAATTAATAAGTCACATTGACAGATAAAAATGATGACGCGCTTGACATTTAACAACCAATGACATTTAACAGAATTCGAGAACCTATGCGATTTCGACTAATGACGCTTTCGGGTGGTGCTCTCGAGCGCTCTGAGAGTAATCCTATCCTTAGTTTTTGCAATAAGCATGTAAAGATGGCAATACACTCAGATCGGTCTATCTGGTATCATCTAGTGAATGAAAATCGTTTATGTATGCGCCACCATAACAGTGGCGGTGACTTTTGACTTAACTTTTACTGCCTATGACTTTTTTGCTACTTTTTTGGTCTCAGGTTTAGAAAGCCCATTTTAGGTCTTCGTACGGAGAAAACAAATGACGTACTTTTAGTACGCTTGAAAAAAAAATCTTTTTCGCTTGCTGTCCTTGGCAATGCACGGAAAAGTAAACTCACATTCTGATCCACAAAAAAGGTTAGGTGTTTGTCTAATGAAAGCGTAAAATGCGTCATTATTTGACGTTTGTAGAAAAAAGAAATTTGCTAAAATACTTTTTATTAGAGATGTAAGGGGTAGTAGTTTTTAGGACCCAACCAAAACGGGTACCGGAGTCTTGCTAGAGTACCTATAGTTTCCTCTATCTAAAGTACTATTCCTATAATAATAGTTTACCTAAATTGGGAATAACTACTTATTAAAATAAACAAATTTTCTAAACATTTTTTACAGCAAATTTTCCGTACAAAATCTGACGGCGTTCTTGGTGGGACACCCTGTATAGGCATCAGGCTACCCATATGGTGTCGATTAGCGTCGTAATAAGTAATAAGATAGGTGGCCATGCTTTTTTTTATATTTTCAGTGAATAGTGAATTATTGAGAATTATTATAGTTTTAAGTAATATATTTTCTTTGTCAAAATTAGTATACAGTATTAAAAAAACATCATCTAGAAGGCAATGAATCTGTGAATCAACCACAAAAAAGAAACAAATTGTTAAATATGAATTTCGGAATGTTTGCAGAATTTCAATTACATACTTTTGTGAGAAAAATGGCAGGGTTAAACAACCAAAAAGTATTTTTAAGAATTTTCTGCACTTTTAATACTAATAAAAGTTTTTCGACGTTCTGTCTTTGTACGACTTTTCTGTAGAAAGGCAGAATCTTTGATATATTTTAATTTTGTGTTGTGTGGATTAATTTCGTTTTCGTTCAAAATGTCCGAGTGTTTGTAGAATTTCAGTAAATTTTCTGGAAAAATGGCAAGCTTGAAGACTTGTTCGACAACGACTATTTTACTCTTTTGAAAGTAATTTTGTTACTCATTCAAAGATATTAAAATTGCCTAGTATTAGACTTGATTTAAACAACTTTTTGGATTACATGACGATTTTTGGACGTGAAGGCTTTTACGGCCGGTAAAAATACAATCCAAAGTGATGTTTTCTGGGCTTTGAGGCCGTGGTCCAATGGAATTTCTTCCTGGCGTATCGTCTACATCTGCGGCAGACATTATCAAAGGCGATGAGGCAATGGGCGAAGTGATCTTCCGTGCTTCCCGACGTTGCCTGATTCGACTTTGTTGAGCTCCGTGGAATTTATTCCCCCAGCGTCGCGCTGCAGTGGAGGGACTGGGGTGGGGGCAGTGGGCGCGCGGTTTCGGCGCACTTGAAGTATGTCGAAGAACTCGATTTCGTAGAATGCAGATCTATTTTGACATTTGACAGTCTACTAGTTGACGTTTTCAATACCCCTACATTATTTTTTTTGGCCGGGTAATAAAACCGGATAATTCTGTACCCGACCAAATGGGCTGCTCTGGCGCCTCTTGCCAGGTACACCGGCAACACATCCCAGGCAACACATCCCATTACATCTCTAGTCTTAACTGTCTTAACTGTAAAAATGGCAAGATTTTTACGGCAATGGTAGAATAGCGTTGAGAAAGTCGTCAATAAACGTCGAAACGTCAAAAGTTTCTATTTAGTGGACATTTTTTATTTGTTCTTTTTGCTGTTATTTTATGTTGTTAAAGGCACTGTAATAAAGTTTGACAATTAGATTAATAGCACCGATCGTATATCTTCTTGGTGGTAATTTTAAAATCTCATCAAGCGAAATTATGTCGAGGGTCCCCTTGTGGGAGTTCATAAGGCATCTCCGGCATCCCAATAAAAGTATCGAATTACTGCGGTGAAAGGCCCCCTGCCTTCTAATCCGGTAATCTCGTGAATTGAACGCTACTTCCTCGTGTCTATTAGTGGGCCATTGTGCCTCTTTACACCTATGTTAAGTGGCTGTCAACGATTTCGTATAACACACATCTCCCCACAATAGAAAAAAGTGAGGCATTTCGGGTTTTATTCAGCTTCACAATGGATCCGTGCATATCTGATATCTGTTCAGCGGCTTGTTGTACCCTATACGCGGTATTATCGTATGTGGTATGAAAAGTTCAGCTGGGACGTTTCCGAAGGGAAAGCAATCTGAGGGCCGCTCAGGGTCGTTCGAAGTTAATTCTGAGCCAAGTCACGACCGTACGCAAAGACGCCAACACAATAAAACAGGAGGATTTAATTAAACTTATTCATCTCGCTAAAGTAGGCGGGTCGCTCGTAAAACTGCATTTAATTAAGAAGTTCGAATTCTTAGCATTTTTGGCGTAATTACGCGTTCCGGGTCACTTCCTTTGTTCCCGAATGGCTTTATCTCGGATTTGTCACTCTGTTGCCAAATTTATGTTGAAACTTTTAAGTTTTCGCGTAAGTTGCCTTCAAAATGGTTAGTGCCAGTGATTCTATATCGCCCATAATAAATGAGAAATAAAATATCAACAACCGAACTGAATGAACCTGAACTAGTCGGGCTTAACGCATGACACGATACATAACAGTCTATTCCTTAACGAGTGACGAAAATAGCATTTTCTCTCGCAAGAGATCAGTTTACCAACCGAGGCGAAGCTCAGTTTGGTAATGTTCTCGAACGATAGAAAATGCTTTTTCACCAGTAAGGCACTATTCTTCGACTGTGATAACATTAGGGCCTCTAACTTAAAAAATAATCTCTACAGAGTATTACTTTCAAAATCTAATGCGCCTCGAGTCACTGAGTTCAGTTTGGTAAAATTTTCAACGCTTTAGTTTGCTTTTGTGTTCATTATAAAACTTCATCTAGTTGGCTGTAAAATGACAAAAGAAAAGGATGCAGAAACAAAAGTCCATTTATTTTGATTATGTTATCCTTTTCTGTCAGAATTTCATAGCCTGTTAGGTGAAGTTTTATAGTGAACACCCCGTACATGGTTTTGTGTGATATCACCATTTTCCATGGTGTTTTACGACATCGGATCAATTGAATCGCAATATAATTGGCGATATAGAGACGAAATTAGAACAATTTACATTCGGCATTAGAAAGTTAACGCTATGGCATTTTCTCTCGCATAACATGAAAATTACGTTTTCGGCTAGGGTCACAATCTGAGGTGTTTTCCGGGCTTTGGAGCCGTGGTCCAATGGAATTTTTTCCTGACGTTTCGTCTACACCTACAGCAGACAATCAAAAGCGATGAGACAATGGACGAAGTGATCTCCGGTGGTTCCCAACGTTGACTGATTCGACTGGGGTGAGCTCCGTGGTATTTATTCCACCGCCAGCGCCGTCACGCTGCATTGGAGGGACTGGGGTGGGGGTAGTGGTAGCGCGGAGTTTCGGCGCACTTGAAGTATATCGTAGAACTCGCTACTTTTAATTGCCTCTTTCGTGTTGGAATTCTTCACGTGTTTAAAGATCTCAATGGTCTCTCTCCTTAGTCTCGAATAGAAACGCTGCGATTGTTATAAAATATTCACCTCGTTTAAAAGGATGTCGTGACCTTCGGAAAGAGCGTGCTCTGCTACTGCTGACTTTTGTGTTTGTCCCAGCCTGCAACTCCTCTTGTGTTCCGTAATCCTAGTGTTGACACTCCGTTTTGTGGTGCCAATGTATACCGAGCCACATCTCCATGGAACTCGGTAAACTTCGGGTGCTGATAGGGGATCTCTGCGGTCTTTCGCCGATCTCAAGTTCTGTTGTATTGTTCGAGTGGGTTTAAAGACATTTTTAACATTGTGCTTTTCCAGTAGCCTGTCGCTCCTGTCCGTTACTTTGTGGATGTATGGTAGACTAGTCCATACGCGCTTTTCATCATCTTCTCCCGTTGTTCCTTCCTGGCGCTCTATATTCCTTGGACGGACGGCCCTATCGATCTCGTGCTTGTTGTATCCATTCCAATCAAATGCTCTTTCCAGATTCTTCATTTCCCCTTTCAAATTCAGTCGACTCTCACAGACAGAGTCTTTATGGCCTCCCTTTTCTATCCGGAATGATGATTTGTTTCGGCCTCCTTGATACTAAAATATCCAAAAACGGTAGACGTCCTTTCCTTTCTACCTCCATAGGGAATCGAGTTTTTGGGTTGATAGTTTTGAGGTGTAGAGGAAGTGTTTTGAGGTTCGCCCTCGCCATGGCTCCAAATAACAAACGTTCGTCCACAAATCGGAACCAGCACTTTGGCTTATTATTTGCAGTTGCCAACGCCTTGGCCTCGATTTCCTTAAAATAGTTGGCTATTACTATCAGTTTGTTCGTAGAAATCTTCCTTTCATTGAAAATATGTAGTGGATAGGCAGTATTGGAATAAATTAGCAATATATCTTGTGGAAATTCCTGGTTAATATGTTCCCCATGGCTTCCTTAATGGGTATCATCGTGAAGAGCGAAAAAACAAAGAAGCTAACGAGAATTTCTCCTGGAAAAAGAGTGGAAAGAATGCAGCTTTTCGATGAAATGAGTGGAGTCTTTTATAAAGCAGTCGGTATTTCCTATTTTAGGTTGCAGCCGTTTTGTGAGGTGTTTCGAGATTTCGTAGGTCGGGCTTCCTATGGTGCCCACGATGGGTCTCAGTGGCACATCCGGTTTGTGGATCTTTGGCAAACCGTACAGCCTTGGTGGCAATGCTTCTGATTTTTTTAAGCTTAGTTATTTCATCCGATGCCACGTCCTTGATTAAATTGTTGGTGGCCTCAGAATCCGGGCGGTTGGATCACGAGTTAGCTTCTTGTAGGTGGTGGGATCTAACAGTGTCCTGATTTTTCCTTCGTTCCTTGTCTTTGTTCAAGGCTTTCAGAACTTTTCTTTCTGTGCGATTGCTGTTGTGGTGTTTTGCGCTTTGTAGAATTCGTGACGTCTCCATCCTTATCTGTTCAGCCGTCTGAATTGGCAGCTGCCGGATAAGGAACACGAGGAAGCACGGGAAAGCACGGGAGATCACTTCGCCCATTGCCTCATTGCCTTTGATAATGTCTGCCGTAGACGATACGTCAGGAAGAAATTCCATGGGACCACGGCTTTAAAGCCCAGAAAACACTTTAGATTGTATTCTGACCAGCCGTGAAAGCCTTCACAGTCTTATATGACACAACTTGTCTATTTCTAAATGGCCGTAGAAAAAAAAAATTATCTATCTCCATGCAAAAAAAAATAACCAGAACTTTCTTCTTTAGAGATAAAATGTTTCCATAATGTTCAAGTTCGTCCCAAGTGACTCAAATAAATTGTTAAAAATTATCCTTATATAGAATAAAAATATCTCTTCCCCTGTATTAATATTGATTCAATGAAAAACACGTGCGTTTAGATTTTAAATGTACTTTGAAATGTCAAATGGCGATTAACATGGTGTGATACATCGTTACAACAGGTATAAAATTTTCTATTACACGGGGCTGAGAAATGTAAATGTAGATCCTTGGTTCGCAAATTAGAAACAAAGTACCTGACAGAAAGACAATTAGTTTTTGAAAAAAAAATAAAAATCAAAGAACTGTTCAATCAAATCAAATGCCCAAATTAAGCCTATTATTGGCAAATCGGTCATAAATTTTGTTGTCAAATTTCTTGCAAATTTTAGAAAAGGTTTTATGTAATATTCTGATTCTGCGATTTGCCGGCATTTTTGTGATATGCCGTTTTTCAGTCTTCAACCTCTAAAGGAAAAAAATTAAGGGTTCTCAAGTCCGGGGGCTTTGGTGGCCGTTTTATGGGACCTTTTCTTCCACGCGATTTCGATGGTGAGCCATCTCTAATGCGTAAAGCGCAATGCAAGGAGCACCATCTTACCGAAAATAGAAGTTCTTCTCCTTCAGAAAAATAATGTCATTTTCATCAATTTGATTTTCTAAAGCCTGAACGATATGCAGGTCTATCAGAATTTCGAAAAGGTCCAAATACAAGTCGCCAGTTAAGTCCTTCAATTTGATTTCCTGAAATTCCTTTCCAAACGTTACGCGCTCTCTGATGGCGGCCTTATGCATTAAGTTAGCACTAAATTTTGATGATTTTCGGGTTTATATCTTGGCCCTTTTTTTACCATTTACTAAATCCTATTATATCCACAAGAACCAATTATTAATTATAATATACCGAGTTTTCCTTACACTCACCTACCAATTTCCATGATTTTCATTTTTTCTGCTACCTATGCCTACTTGAAACACACTTAGTATTTTGAAGTATAACCTTATTCATTTGTCAAAATTTTTCCAATGTGACTGTCCAGTATATATGCCGAAACTTTAAACATCGAATGCATGATTGACTTATCTTTCTATATAATGTTTATTAAATGTATACAAACGTTCTCAACTTAGTTGCAAAATCATCATGACGTCTTCATCATCAAATCATCATAACAACGGACAGGAAGATTTTTGTTCACTTATCGAATGTCGTCTTTTTTGAAGTTGTTTTATCGACGTTTTATTTGTTATTACAGATGTTGAAAGTTCTTTAAGTAAAAAAAAGCAAGATAAAACCCCTTCTTAATGCAGTGAATTAAAGCTAATCACACGAAAACAAAACAATTTTACTGGGAAAGGTTAGTGTAAGTCATACCCGAGGTGGTAACATTTAAGCCAGTTCACAGTTGTATTTGAGCTTTAGTTGTCAACTTTAGTAACAGGCTGGCCTACGTGTCAAAGAGTGATATTTATAGATAAACTGCCGTGATTTGTTGGCGGCTGTCTCTTCTTTTTTCTGTTTTTTAATGTACAAATAGAAGAACATATAAACCGAACCACCCCTTTTTTTTGGACACCATCGTATAGAGAACATAATCATAACCTCAATTCTCAATCCAGTCCGATACTATAAGGCTATATCACATTACGTCTAAGAACTCATTAAAATATTTAGAAAAGGAATTGGTGAAAATCAAAAAATTTGTAATTTAAAGAATAGGGGAAACCACAAAGGGTGACTTTTACAACTATCGGTAAAACTTCAGTTTGAAGTTAAAACACCAGTAATGACGTAGATTGCATTGTTACCTGACAGATAAACAAGGCAATCTACGTCATATACGGTTTTACTGATAGTTGTAAAAGCCGCCCTAAGTAAGAGTTAAATACCAAATTTAAACTAAAAATTTCATATATACAATTTGTAGAAAGTTTAGATCGAAAGATAAACCAATCGCTCCAAGAGAAATAAGGAAAAACGAAACCAATTTATGGAATAATGAGACATAATAGACCTTAGACATAACTCATTCTGTTTACTTGGGACTTGGCAGAACACCCGAAGTAACTGAACTACTACTTTGATTGAAGTAATTGAGAGTGCTGAGTCGAGGTCTTAAACTATTATTAAAATTGGATTAAAAATAGATGACGCTTCTGACGAAGAGGGAAAACTTTCAAAAAGAAATCCACGTCCCAGTTTCTTTTTTTTTATGAAGTTCAGCACATGGCACTAGATCATTAGAAAAAGTCATCAAGTTGGGTCTGATGTTAATGTTTGATAGCAAAGTGTTAAGTAATAAAATAAATGACATGTTCGTTACTCCATCTTTTTCTCTTGAGATTACACAGTCAACTTGTTGAATTTTTCTCACAATGACCCTCATAATGTCAACTGACTATAAAACCCTATGTAAAAATTTCCTGCTCATTATATATTCAAATATGCCACTACTACTACTTCTGACCAGTCAAGAGTCTAATTCAATTTTCAGTTAAAAAATGGCAGTTCTTGAACGAGGGTTTAAGCGTTCACTCGAAAACCCTTATCAACGGTCGACATGAGGGCCATTTTCGTAGGTCTTTGCAGCAGGATCGATTTAAAAATATTTTGACCGCAAGAAATGCTCCTTTGTGGGACCGAGATTTACGGATAATGGGCCATATTCAGGGCTTTATGTCGAAATAGGTGTAATCCTATATTCTCTAACGATGCCCTTTATGTGCGGTACAATAGGCCTGAGTCAAAACATTTAAGTTTAGTGGATTATCTGGTTTCCTGTTCGAATATCTTCTCTAGGGACTTTTTGAAGAAAAAAAACGGAAATGTGATAAGCTGAAATCAGGAGTTTAGTTTTTTGCTACTGCACAAAAAACTCAAAATTGTTGTTATATCGGTACTTCTTCCTATCACGAGATAATGCAACAAAGGGTACGATTATAAATCACAGAGTATTAACAAAAGACTCATAGAGGTGAAAATCGAGCATGCAAATTAGGTTTGAACCTAAAGATGCTACTCATTTTTGCACTTGTGGAAGCAGAACCGGAAATTGTGTATATGTGACAAACAAAATTGTACTTCGTTAACAATTAAAGTTGCAGTGATACAGGTAAAATATTTTGGCGAAACTTCATCCACAGACTCACAGGTGGCAGTATTAGTCGAAATCCTTCATAATATCACACCACCTTTCTTGCGCCGAATTTGTCTTCAAATACAAGTTCCAACTATTAACTCTCACCCCGACGTATGAGGCAGGGGTCTACCACGCCTTACTGACGAGTCAAGGTAGACCCCGGGATGAAACGCTATCACCACATACATTGGCTATAACGATCTCAGATTCCAGTGGTGTTTCCCTGAATAACAATAATCTTTTCTGGGAATATATTTCCCCTCCATGGCTCATCATTTACAACACCTTAATTGGTGACTCTCGACAAAAGCAACATGCAATCTTCCGAGCACATGGTCGCAACATGGGTCGCTTCAACGCCACGAGACTACCAGAGCAGCATCTCTTTTGCACCCACCGCACGCATCATCCAGCCAAACTCTCTCTTCACTTATTGCACCGCGGAATTATCTTACACACATCTCACTCCCTGGTACCATTCTCGGCAAGACTGGCACATCCTTCGTCACTCACTTCGCTCAAGCAACAGCAACACAACTTCGTCCCCTCAGTTCGCAAAAAAAAAACGCGCTTCTCTCCTATCATACAACTTTCGTTCTCGTTGTCACTGGGAGGGGAGTATTGTGGCGGAACTTCATCTACCGACTCACAGGTGGCAGCGCCGAAACTGCACCCACCGACTGAGTGGTGGCAGCATTAGTCAATATATTCCTCATAACATCACACCACCTTTCCTGCGCCGAATTTGTCTTCAAATATAAGTTCCAACTATGAACTCTCATTCCGACGAATCAGGCAGGGGTCTACCACGCCTTCCTGATGAGTCCAAAGTAGACCCCCGTACGAAAGGCTAACACCACATACATAGACCATAACGATCTCAGGTCGTCCTAGTGGTGTTTCCCTGAATAACAAAAATCTTTTCTGGGAATACATTTTCTATCTATGACACGTCATTATCCGACGCCATAATGTCAAAATTATTGTACTACAATACAGTCATTAACATACGATTGTGACTAGAAGCAGAGGGAGGACGGTGTATTCACTATAAACATATTTTAGTGTCATTTTAGTCCCCCATTTTAACCCTAGTGAATATAACAATCATACCAAAATTGGCTAGGGCTATTAAATTATTGTCTATGATTTTTTTCCATTAGTTAAACTCTTTTTTTTGTAATTTCAGGTCTGGCTCAGTTTAAAAACTCATTTAGTTCCTCAAGTCCTGGTTCGTGCTTATCAGGTGAGTACCATTTTCTTTCCTCGTTCTTTGTCTAGCGCTCTCACAAAACAACAAAAAGTTGAAAAATGGCCAATAAACCCAGGTGTTCTTGCTGATTGAGTAATGATTAATTAGTAACCCGACGAACACTTATCCAGGAATTGGGAATAAGTGCTCGGGCCTTGTTTAATTGCAAACCGAAGTGACAATTACGACAGTTTCTCTCTGCTAATACGGTAATGTTATAATTGGACGCTCCGGGCGATGGGTCCCGGCTTTTGTTCCAACTTCCATGGAGGAGTTTTCGTCAACAGTGTGCTTTTCAGCGAGGAGTTTAAAGCGCACGGAAAGCAATTAAGTTTTCATAAAAATTTAATATTGTGGAGTCGATAATGATTGGTTGTGATAGGGCATAAAAGTTGTTAAAATTCTACATTACAAAAGATACGGTTGCTATTGTTACGACTACAAAAGGGAGTATTGTGATAAAAAAAAGAATTTAATTGTCATTTGTCCATTAAAATCTGATTAGTGGGTAAAATAATAAATTTCACTCAGCATATACTTTTGAGTAGGACAGCGTCTTTTTTTTTTATAATGACATCATATATGTATGTTTTTCTAATTTTAACCAAGTTGAAAAAGGTGCCTAAAAAAAGAATTCGCGTTTGTGAAATTGCAAACGTTTCGACCCTTCAAAAGAGCTGAGCAAGTGCAACTGGCGAAGACCTGGAACAACTTGAAGGAAAGTTGGCTTCTTGAGCTAACAGAAAGCTCAGAGACAAACCTTAATATAGGTCAAAACGTTTGCAATGTACCATCTATTCTCCCCTTTCAACTTGGTAAAAGGACGCAAAGCATATTTGATGTCATCTAATGGGAAAATCTTTCAACACACTCTGGTACGTATGGCAAGCAAGTAGTGCAAGTGTTGAAGACCTCCCAAATAACATTTCGACGTCGAGCCGACGTCGCGAGTTAAGTAATCGTCCACGATAAGCTTCTTTTAAAAAACTTTTATTCGCTTAAGATTACAACAAAGGTTGACCCGCAATATGACTACACTCTATGAAAATCAATTACGAAGTGAAGTGTACAACTAATGCTTAATACAATGTAACTTCTTACTACGTGACTAATATATAAACAATAATTATTATGTTATTAGGAATCGGCATTGCTATATCAGCAGTATCGCTCCTTGTGGTTACATAACTCGCGTCAGGTAACCCGACGTCGAAACAAAACGTTGCCGCGACCACGTAACGACCCTCTTCTACACCTAAAACGGGAATTCAATTTCCAGACTGGCCGACGTCAAAGACTCCGCCGCCGTAAAGTTTCGCATTTTTAGCATTAGGAAATGGCGTCGTTGAGATATGACCATAATATTAACCAGTAATGACTAGGAGGGAGGGGGGGGGGGGCACAAATCTTGACTTCGTTACCTATAATTTGCACTTCATAAATTATTTTGGTAAATTTATCTGGACAAATTTTTAGTACCAACCTCTGCAAACTAATCTAACGAAATGCAACAAAAAGTCATTATTGTTTAATTGTATTTAATTTTTAATTAATTGTGTTCAGCATACTGGCATTTCTATTTTGTAACAGTATAGTAGGGCTGAGTGAGTCGGGCATACGCATACCTTTCTCTTCGTTTTTGTGTTATAAAATTTTCAAATTTCTGTCCTCTCTCCTGGCTAATCCGATTGCCGAGTACGACTTGTATGTGTCCACTTACCTGCGATGGTAATTATTTCCCCTCCAGACTCTTTTTTTTATAAAATGTACTACTGTACTTGAAAGAAACTTACTTTTTTATCGGCACTACGTCAGAACTTCCAAACAATGGAATGCACAAATCTATTTGATCACAAAATCTCAACAACACGCGACGTTGCTTCCAGTCGCATAAGACAACTCCATATAACTATAATTCTTCGACGTCGAAGCATCAACTGACGTCAACCCCGACTAATTCGCGACCATTAACGACCGACGTTGGATTAACGTCGATTGGACCTCTAACCACGACATTGTTTAAAAAGTCATTGGACAATCATGATTTACACCTGTTTCGACGTCGGAATCGAGTGCACATTTAGTCGGAAGAGATAAAAATGTTATTAGAACTGGCCCAATCTTGAAACAAAGCTGGCTTCTTTAGCTAACAGAAAGCCCCGAAGAACACCGAAATTCCGAAACCTTGGCAATTTCACAAATGTGAAGTGTTGTTTATGTTCTACACCCGCTATTGACCTCTTCCAATATGTAAAAACTGCAGCAAAGAAATTATTCATTTAAGTTAGTTCTGGCTTTGTGAGTACTGGTAGTCGCGGCTGACTATCCGATATGATATCTCGTCCTCATTTAAAGACTGAATTAATTAATTTGGATTTTGAAAGTTTGACCCAATTTGTAGGGTAAATCGAAAAAACCCAGTAAACTATCTATCGACTAATGATCGGTGAAAGTGTAAAATAAATAATTACAACATGCAGCGAAATCTCGGCAGTAGATTTCTAACTAAATGTAAAATCGAACGTCATAAAAACGTCTTACAGATGTCTTAAAAAAAACAGAAAAATTCAAACAAAAAAGATAAATGTTCTGCATGAACTGCTTAGGTCTTGACCATTTTCTCTTTAAGATTCTTCTTTAATGTCGCTCAGGAACATCACTATAGTTAATGTGGTCAATTAGTCGAATTCCGGATGGGTCGGGTTTCAGGGAAAAAAAAAGATATACATGGACATGAGTGCCACGTGTTCCAAACAGCACTCATCGTCACATAAACGAAGAACGTTCTTTTTTGACCTAACAAACGTGTCACAAACGTCCGTTATAGGAACGATGACGTCTTAGGGACGTCTTTAAGACAAGCAAATGTCACAGCTTTGTATATACAAAAGGAAACGTCCTTTATGGACAAACGATGAACGTCTTTGTTGTACGTATGATGAACGTCTTTTTCAAACGTACGTCGGATGAAATGTACTAACATCGACTAGTCGTTCTTGCTGATGTTGTTGTTCAAATGTCCTTTTTTATAATATTGCATATGTAAGTGGTGCACTAATCGCATAATTTCCCTTTTGACTAATCAATCGATTAACAATATCATCTTACTGTTATTATCGTTTATCACTATGTGGATTCCGCAAAAACAAATTGTTCCCGTGTAACACGTGGTATTACACATGCCAGATGAAAAACACCAAAAACAGCAAGTCCAAACAAACAAAATAACAAAATAGGTGCACACAGCTCACATTTAAGGACAAATTTACGTAGGTTGAAGCTCACGCGTTCACCAACTCCAACCTCAATAATATGGCGTCGCATGAGCGGTGTTGCCATGACCATTCCTCGTCGAGTTCTGAATTCTTGAGTTCTAATAAGAGAGATGACCTTAATCAGCATCATGCTACATTAATAAAAACATGTAATTGCTTAGGCTATTCCAGGTACTGCTCAAAATATCAAAAATAATAGAAAACATAAAAAAAATTGAGATAAAAAGCACAAAGTACATGCTTCGTTGAGCGAGTTCAAAGGTTTAAAAATTTTGTGCTATAAGATAATTTTTATACATTTGGCAACATCGAAGAAAGATTATAAAGGGAGTCCGCTAGGCAGCCCCAAGTACGTCAATACGTAGAGGACATTCTTTAGTGACCTTGAGACCAAAATATGGGGATTCGGATCCGATTCATTATGCGCGTATGCGTGGGTTGTTGCCAAATCTCGAAATGTACTTGGTTCGAATCACATACCTCCATATCGAATATTTGTCCGTCACACGCATTTACGTCGAGTAACCGGAGTAACTCGTGAAAGTATCGGCAACATTGGATGTCACAAATCACGAACCAAGTGCTTTCGGCCTAGTTCGTGGAGAGTACGTGAAATTGTGAAACTAACAGCACATGGGCCTAACTGTGCCACTTTCAAAAGAGCGTTCATTTTTCGGCATGTGCATAAATTGCAATATACGAGGTATTGTGTATTTCCATCCCCTCCTGTTGCAGTTCAAGGCCAGCAATGTAAAAGACAGGCAATGTCCTGTATGTTATGAAAATATGTGGGCAGCACTAGCAAACACTAGACAAAACATCTATAGTCGAAATTTTTTAGCAGATGAAACACGTGATCTGTTCACTTCGCTGTCACGGCCGCGACGTTGCCAGCTTGAGCGTGATTTAGTTAAACCTTCCGGCAGATATATCTAACCACACTTTTTTTTTACTTTACTCTTGACGAAAATCGCAATAGTCGTATAAGAAAATCTTGGAAAACATTTTTGATTTTCTAAATTTCGAGGTTAGATATGCCAATGTTGACGGGACTCGGGAGATTTTGGCCGGCGCCGACGCGGCCTTATATCCAGCCACATTCGGCGAACAAAATTGTTACCTCAGCTACTTTCATCGCTATTTAGAAGCGAACTCGAGAAATGCTTAATGTAGTTTAAAGCGTAATATATGAGCAAGCTTAGTAATCTACATAAGTAATAGGTACTCTACTAAACGCGGTCAATCGGAATACGAGAAGAAAAGATTGTCTGAAGAACGATATGGCAACGTCGTGATCGTTGGATTATATCTGTCCTTTTTTAGTTTGTTAGGGGAGATAATCTGATAATTGAATAGGTCACTTGTTTCGTCTGCTAAATACCTGGAATAATAGGTTCGATAAATAACATAAATAACACTTTTAAAACGTCCTCTTTAGGTTGGTACTTTTCTGCTCTATAATGCACGTCTCCAAAACGTCCGAATCAAGTCGAGGACGTCCCGGCTTGATTCGTTCCTTAACTGGTAAGAACATCGAGTGCTATATTTGGGCTGTGACTCCAAGGATTTATTGTAACTACAGAACACTATAGAAGAAATTATCCATTTAAGTTAGGTCTGGTGGTCGCGGCGACTAATCCATTACGATATCGCGTCTTTATTTCCAGACTAATTGAATCAATTTGGAATTTTTAAGTTTGAGCCAATTTGTAGGGTGAATCGAAAAAACCCAGTGAACTATCGATCGACTAATGAGCGGTGTCGTGCGCAAACAGGCCGAATATTTTCCAGTTTCCACTCACACACGCCCGCAATGGATCCCTTCGGACGTGAAACAACGCGCTATGTAAATTACCCCCCAATTCCAGGAAACCTGGCCCGCCTGGATACCCTTTCCGGGGGATATAGTATTTTACCATGGGCGTTACCTGCGTGATTATTTTTCTTTCAGTGTATCTGAATAAAGAACCTCCTAAATCAATGTTTTTCGGTTCGAAACTTACTCCATCCTTACATTAAAAAGCAAACAAATCGGGTTGTAAAAGTAAATGTAGCGGAAAATGAAATAAGTGCTCGGCTCGGCGACAAGTTAGACGTGTACATTATCATAATTGGATTATTTCGCAGCCATTTAGCAGTGTTGGCACGACGACAAAGGGCTTTAACCAGTTTAATTTTGCTACGTTATACGCAGACAAAGGGATTGTCTATGCATCATCATAAATATTAATTTTTGGGGTTATAAAACTTTACAGCTTGTATATAGGATGTGCTATTTTTAATGTAAAGTTAGTAAGGGTAGATTACAATTATTTGATAAAAACTGCAGCTCGTTTTAGTATATTTACTACTATCGGGTTTCTCTCTCTCTCTGGCATGTTTTCCTTGCAAATTTCACTCATCCTAAAGAACCTAAAGAAGTGAAAGTGTGGAAACTCGAGCTATATTTAGTGAGATTATTTATCAAATTAAATACAACATTAAGAAGTAAATAAAAAGTTTTTTTGAATATGCGGATGTCACCTTCAATAAGTCAATCAAACAGCAACATTTAATAGGGTTTTATGGTTGGTTCCATGACAACGGAAACTACCGCTATAATTTTTTGACAATTATCGAATTATCGCTTATTAACATCTTTTTTCCACTACTACCAAAAGATAGTACTTTATAATAACTCAGTACCAAGAGTACCAAGAAAAGTATTAATCATTTTATTACTCCATCTTTTTATTTTTTAAATTTGTATCCAACTTACAATCTAAAGGGTTTTCCGTGCTTTGAAGCCGTGGTCTGATGGAATTTCTTCCCGACGTTTCGTCTACAGCTGCAGCAGACGCGATGAGGCAATAGGCGAAATGATCTCCCGTGCTTCCCGATGTTGACTCATTCGACTGTGGTGAGCTCCGTGGTATTTATTCCTCCGCCGCGCCGTCGCGCTCCAGTGGAGGGACTGGGGTGTGGGTAGTGGTGAAGTAGGGTTCCGGTGCACTTGAAGTAGGTCGTAGAACTCGCTTCCAGTCTGCATTTACAAGTGTAATTTCCTCCTTCCCTCCAATAATTTTTTATTGAATGCACAGTTTCAAGAAAATTAAATTGAAGCAGTTGAAAATTACTTACCGTGAGAAAAACTTTGACATGCTGAAATTCCATTTCCAAGCCAACAGAAAATCTCAAAATGCAAAAACTGAAGACCGAGGAATACATCTAGAATAAGAAACGACGTTAGCCTAGTTTGAAACATTTAAGTCTTCAAATCTAGGTGTATCTATTTCATCTCAATATTCATAGAACGACTAACTTCGATTCGAAAATGACTCGAAAAGGGTTTAAAAATTTATTCAAAAGACCTTAAAATTGAACTACGAAAAGTGGTCTACAAAAATCGATCTTCTTAGAAAACATTAGGGGCTCTTAAGTAATTTAGTTAGATGGAACCAAAAACCGTTGTCATATCCCCATTAGAAAACCCATATTATTGAATTACTAAAAAGTGTAACTCTGTCCAAAAATGTGATAACCCAATAGGGCGCCATACAAAAAATACAAGTTGAGGCTGGGTTGGGGGGGAGGAGGAGCTGAGCAGTGGCAATAACTAAATTTGTCGGGTCTTTACAGTAATTCCGGGACTATTTGAGATATAGGGTTCCCCATGGGTAGATTCCCTCCTATGTGTAGATGGTAAATTCTAGATATAGATGAAGTCTAATTTCGATAAGTTAGATAGGGAAATCTAGAAAAATTGACAGTTAGGTCTCTTTTTTTTTTATTTGCAGTAGTCAACTTCTTGGCCTTCTAGACACCCTTAATTAGAAGATTGGCCCAACGACCACGGTACTAGGGGAAAGGGCATATACTTGGGCACTTTTAGTCATAGCCCCCCGAAGATGTCACTTTAATACAGAGGGGTGAAAAAACGAGAAAACGTGGAAAGAAAAAAAATCAGTTATTAGGTTTGGTCTAGCTTTTATACCGGGCGAGCTACGAAAGTTTTTATATGCCACATTTTTTGCCAATTTGAGTTTACTTTTCTCATATTACGACCTGTAAATTCCACATTTTAACAGCAAAAAATCTGAAATAATTCAGAAAGGTAGTACACATATGGACCCTAGATCTGGCCAAAAATCATAGTTCTAGCTTTGAATTTCAAATTTTGACTTTTTAAATTTTGAATTTTTAAATTTTCAATTTCAAACTGCCATTTTGAGGTATATTTGTGCCGAGTCCGTGCATTCAATCGAAAGACCTTCTATCCCAGGAGATACCTTGGAATGTTTTCTTTTCGGCACCAAGAAACCACTTTTTCGCTGGGACGTCGCGAAATCGTCTTAATCGAATTTCGAAACAAAAGATGCAGATTTTTTAAATTTTGACAAAATGTCCGTTAGTTCCGGAAATTGACGCAACCGTAAACGGGTAAACTGTGCGCTGCGATCGCATTTTTTGACTACGGAAATTTCTCATTTGACAGGTCAAACTTTAAACACTTAGACCAAGGAAAATAGACGGAAAAGCGTGGAAAAACGTATGGCAGATCAAAATTTGAACATTTTAGGAAGATTATTAATGTTAATTATTAAAAGACTGGTCCATTTGAAAATGTCGTGTCGGGATTCATGATGGCTGATGACATCGAGCCCGATGACGTCGACGCACGACCAGACGGTTTATAGTTTGTTCACGATACAGTACATTTTAACAATCCAAAACCTCCCATAAGAAACTCATTGTCCAGTGCTTTTTAAATAGGACAACACTGATTTCGTCATAAATAAAAGATGGAATGATCATGGTACATGGTTCAAATTTGGATGATAGGTGCTCATGGGGGTACCATGAGTGATTAACTAACTGACGTAGCTATGTAGCGGACAGTAGCTGGGTTATAGCTATTTAAAAGAACCGATGGTGATATTGTGTTGAAAATCGAATGGTAGGTTTCCCTTATGTAATAGTTGAAAAGGGCGGGATAGAGGTCCCTGAGCACCCGAACTATTTCGCGGGTACCGAAGGTTCTATTTTTATATTTTGTTCAATTTATTGACACTTTTTAAGTTGTAGCAAACTTAAGAATTGCTGCTAAAGGGCGCTGAAAACAAATAGATACGACGTTTCAACTTTTTACTTACTGTACGCCATCAGCAGGATATTCTTTTTTATTACAATTATTGCTTTATAAATGTGCCAGGCCCAAAAAATCAGTTTTTCGTATGTGACTGACAAAATAGTTTTAACGAAGGGATTTTTATTAGCGCTGATTGTTCAGTTTTATCGCTTTTATCTTCCTAGATTTTTTTTAATTAAATTTCTCATCGATAGGGGAATAGTGAAATTTGCCATTTTATAGCAAAGCCATTTATGACAATAGAACAACAGTATCTCGATTGAGTATGAGTCTCAAAACCTTTATTACCGCTTTGCTTATTTTTATAACGGTCTCATAGGAAGTGAAAAACTGTTAAAATTGTATGAAATCTACCTAATGTTTTATTTTGATGGGCCATTACTGAACTAAATTAAAAACGTGGAACAACAACGTCAAATTGAGCTGATATTTTGTGGACGTGAATACTCTATTTATTGGTGTCAATAACATCGTTATACATCGTTTACTTTTCGTATTATGTTGATATAAGCATTAAAATGTTAATAAAAAGTGGAAAAATTACGTCTTAGGCGCCATTTTTAAACGGAAAGTAGTTACTGAAAATTCTAATTTTGCATACTTTTTACATATGAGACTATTTTTGATAAAATATATGACAATGGATTTCGGCTGATAATTTTGACAACCTACCCTCTAAAATTTTGAAATTTTTACATTTTTCTGCTGGTCTTGAAAACGGTAATGTTTTTCAATATGCAGGTTAACACGCTGTATGAAGAGGTCATTAAGGGCTACCAGATACATCAATCAGAACGAAGCTGCCTTTATCGGTTTTCGAGAAAATTTAAAAAAAGTGTAAAATTCGTATTTCATTTTTGGGACACCCGTGCTCAGTGGCTGTTGTAGGCAGACATTCGAAAATGGGCTCAACTTGTAGCTCTATTCTTCTATTTTCTCAGCTCTTTTTATAGATTTTCGGATAAATCTTCGTCGAAACAAGATATGAGCTATATTTAAGAGATAACCCTATACAAGCTGAGCCATAGAAATAACGTCTTTTCCCATATAACTCAAGAGTAATCGATCTTATTCGTTGTTTCTAGTAGTTTTATCATAAAGAGGACATATTACGTTCTATATAGTATATTGTGTCCCAGAAAAAATGCTGTAAAATGCTCTTTAGATAGTATAGAGTGTCCCAAAAAATGCTGTTAACGTTTAATTTTAGAATTTTAGCATGTAAATCTGTATCAAGGAATTTATTTCGTTAATTCGAGTAGTTTTATGATCAATAGAACGATTATTTCTGTTGTAGATAGTATACGGCATTCCAAATAATGATGTAACTTTTATTTTAAGATTTTTTGTCTTTCCGACGTTTCGACATTTCAGCTACTTCTAGCCATCATCAGGTCCTTTTTTCATAATTTTTTCGGTAGTTTTGGCTATATAGGAGAAACGTTCGGATATTTCCTAAACTATGGACGCTTTGCGCGTCTGGTCTTGACCCACAAAATCTCTACATAAGTTTGCCCACAGCGTTCGGATATTTCCTAAATTATGGGAGCTCCGCGCGCGTGGTCCTTAACTCAAAAAAGTTCTGCAGTGGTGACAAAAGCACACCACAAACAAACCAACTCAAAATGTCTGCTGACCAACTTGTTCATCTCGACAGTTGTATTCATCTTAAAAAGTTTCTCCAGAAGGGTTTTCACAAATTTCTCAAAAATCTGAAAGTTTAAGACAAGCACGTTTTTTTTTCATTACTAACAAATTGTCCAAAACTTTCTCCATTTAACTAATTTCATAGCTCTATAGATTTCGAGATATGTACCAATACATGGTAAGCCAATTTGGGGCCCAGTGGTAGAGTGCCCTTAAGATGATGTTTTAGCTCGGTCAATGGTTAAACAAAAACAGAAACACAATTTTAAAAATCAAAAGTTTATGATAAACTTTTTTTAGCAGGTGGCTAAGGCGTCATCTGCCGTAAAAGAAAGCATGTGTTTTAAACAATTAATGAGTTTTCTATTTAAAACGTCGAGTACCTCATACTGTCATCCACTTCTGTTTATTCTTAATGTACGTCACTCCCCATGCTTAAACAATCTTGATGATAGAGTGCAACTTAACCATTTGATAAAACTTCTTTAATTTGAGAATAGCCTTGAAAAGGACGTATGAGAAACGTCGGCTAATTCTACAGAATATTTCTGTTTGGTTTTGTGGCATTTTCGGCATAGTTTTCGCCTGAAAATCTGGGAAGGTAATAGTGTCTAAGTGTGAACGTAGATGTCGCCATGCCTTCTAGGTTTTGATATACAGACCATTGTATTTAAATCTAATAGTAGGTCAATGGCACTTATGATGGTGTTCACTAGATGTCACTGGAGCCTAGTGACATCATCATTTTACACAAATATTTCAAGGCCGTTTAATTTCCGGCGTTCTTGCAATTGTAATTTACGTAATACTGACTTCACGTCAGCTAGACAAAGATCTCCGAAATGCTCCTTGCTCTCTTTGCCTGCAGTCGTATTTGTCATGGTATGTCATAGTTTTTTTTTATTTACAATTCATAATTTCTACATTTTTATGTATTCATATATTTAATTAATGAAGCAGCCGATAAATAACTCAATACGTACCAAAATGCCTTTGCCTGCTGCCGTTACTTAAAACAGTGGTGAACAGAGAAGTGAGTGAATCTAATGGCGCGAAAACCCAGGGAATCTTTAAATCTTATGGATATTGGAGCAAGAAAGCCGGATATTTCAGCTAGTTTTTAATCAGTTTTTAATCAAGGGTAGTACCTTTTTCCAGATAGTTCGCACTTGGACTTGCATGCCCTTTGAGCTGAGCAATAACGGTGCATATCCAGCATCCCATATTGCACACGTAGAGGGGTAGTACTGATAGCTCCGGTACCAAAGAGTGTATCCCATTCGTACTACTATACAATCACAATATTCACTCTCCATAGAGGTCCTTCATGCTGGGCTCTGAAGCCTGGGTTCCCTGGCTGCCCCATTGTAACTACGGCTCTGGGCTCTGGATATAGAATAACTTAAATGGATCATCCGAAGCGACAGTACGTAATAGAGGTCATCCTTTCTCATTGTTCTTTGTGGCCGGCATTTGCCAAAAAAAGAAAGTCAAATAACATAATATCACAAATACTTCTAGCTACACTACATAACCAAACTTTAATAAATATTAAATAATAATGACAAACGAAATGGCATATTTTTTTCTCTACGTCTGCAAAATTACTAGTTTTTATAATGACTTTATATTTGTAGAATATATCCATCCTTGCTCACCCAATGCAGTAGAGAAGTAGAAATTTTGTTTTTATTTGTATAGAGTATACAGCTGTGGTTATTTTTACTTTTTGGGGGCATTATTCAAAAAGTAGCCTTCCATGCAGTGGTGGTATGGCCTATATAATAGTCAGTAAATAGGGATTAATTTTAAAGTTCACTGTGAAGCAAAATCAATTGAAACTATGAAATAATGCTGTGGAGAATTTTGACATTAAACTGAGGTTCAAAGCTATGGTTTTCAAAAGATAAGTTATTGTGTCTGTTAAGACATTCTGCTTTTGAAGGCTCTGAAAGATCCGCCAACATATGTGGAGTTCCAGACTTGGTAGCTGAGCCTGTAAATACCACCAGTTGACAAGTGGTTAAGATTGTCTTTAGAGTCGATGTGAAATTTTTATAAGATTGTTTCATAATGTGGGAGATTATTATATTAGATGGGTGTTGTTGGAAAGTTTTGGAACATACATAAAAACTCAGTTGTTGGGAGTAAAAGAAACCAGCATGAAACTACTTAAGATATCATCTTTAGAGGAAGTGGTATGTGCCATTATTATTCACTTCTTTCTTTTGCTTAAATTACATAATTAATTTGTATAATATATTAAGGTCACATCCATTGTTTAAAGCAATCAGCTTTCGGTTGTATAATACATATTAATGCAAATAATTCAACTAGCGGCAGTTTTACAGAAGCAAACAAGAAAAATGTTTCTTGTTCAAATTTATATTAGTGCACTGTTTAGTTCTTTTTTCCAGCATCTTGAAGGATTTGGATGCAAGAAAATATACAAACTACCTAAGTTTACTGTAAAAACTTGAAGTCACCTTCTTGAGCAACCAGAACTAGAAACTTTGTGAAGGTTCTGTTTAACATAAATCTAGCAGATCATCTGACTTTTAACAAATCTGATTGGTTGTAAGTCAGCAAGTCTGCTATTGTTATGTCAATCCAAACCAACCAGAACCGGTGTGAAACAAAAACGATTATAGTGTTGTTATGATAACCAATTGTAATTTTGTTCGACGCTGCCACTGGCACCCTCTTCGCAAAACAGAGCCAGCCCTTCTCAGTGGGGGGCGAGTGCCGCCCGTTTCCCCCGCAGCGAAGCTCATTATGAGGCCCCGCGCCCCCGAATTGGCGGCCATATTGGCCTCCACTCGGATTTTTACAAATATTTGTGTCGCTGCTGGTGTATAATTGGTAACTAACATGTTCAACGAGCTACGCGAATTGAGTTTTCGATTAAAACGAATCCTGGAATAGTCAAAAAGCAAATACTTTTTTAGCCACGTTATCAGTGGAGTAACAGGAAGGGGGAGAAATGCTTTTTGAATTGTACTAAAAATAAAGAAAACTAATAATATATTGTGAACTAAGAAGTAGGATTTCAAAAGGATACATTTTGGTGATAAATTGGTAGTCAACAAAGTCCATAATATAACTCATTTTTGATCAAGATTCATTTTTTAAGTTGTTTATGTATCAAAGGCACTAAATAGATGTTTATGTCCGAGGGGACGAGCCTAAGCCAGCCCGAGGATCTCGAAGACTTAAACATATGCCAATGCTCATGGTGCATACAAAATTTTATGTTTCACCAGCTCATGTTAGTGTGTTTTAACAAAAAGTTGTTGTTAAAAAAATCTTAAAATTTATCTACTTTATGTATTTGGTAACTAAGCAATAAAAACTGCAAGTATCTTGTAATAAATAAATTAACAAGAAGAAAATTACATACTCGTTGGATTATTTTTAATAGAAGATTGTAAATGTCTCAAAAACTGTTAGGCTTGATCCAAAGTTCCCATTACCATTCCCTTTCATGGAAAAAAGTTTACGAGAAGTATAGATTCAAAAAACTCATTTTTGGGAATAAGAAACTTGTGGTTTCCCGTAATCGATTAGAGCTGCTCAAAAGTTCATTTTACCTCTAGAATTTAATTAAAAAAAAATAAAAAAGAATAACTAGAAAAAATTACAAACTTGTTGGATTCTTTTTAATGTAAGAAGATTCTAAATATGTCAAAAACAGTTAGACTTGATCAAAAGTTGCCTTTACCATTTCCTTTCTTGGAAAAAAATTAATTTCATATAGAAATGTATATGAAAAAACTTGCAAGTATCTCGTAATCGGTTAGAGTTGCTCAAAAGTTCACTTTATCTCTAGATTTTTTTTTTTTTAAATTAACGAGAAAAAGATTTTTGGGAATAAAGTCTAATTTTTGGGAATAAAGGCTCATTTTTGGGAATAAGAAGCTTGCTAGCATAAATGCAATAATCAATTAGTTTGAGCTTCTCGAAAGATCATTTAACATCTAGATTTTTTTTTCAGTAAATTAACTAGAAAAAAAATACCAACTCCTTGGAATATTTGTAATCTAAGAAGTTATAAAAATATTTCAAAAACAGTCAGCACCTATAAGAAAGTTATAAATATGAACAGTTAAAGCTGATCAAAATTTTTCCCTGCCATCCAATTTCTTGGAAAATTTTAGATTAAAAAAAGTTAACCTAGATATGTATGAAAAGATTATTTTAGTTTCAAGCAAATTAGAAATATTTTTAAAGCAGTTAGAGTTGATCAATGATTTGCATTTACTATCCAATTTCTTGGAAAAAAGTTAATCAGAAGGAAGTATAAACGCAATAAACTTATTTTTGGGAATACAAAACGTGCAAGAATCACGTAATCGGTAACCACTACCAAAAGTTCGTTTTATTTTTAGATTATTTTGAACCAAAAATCCGCAAGAAAGTACAATTTTGTTGGATTAATTTTAATCAAAGAAGATTCTAAATATGTCAAAAATAGTTAGACTTCATCAAAAGTTGCGATTTCCTTTCTTGGAAAAAAAATATAATTTTACATAAAAATATATATGAAGTAAAAGGAGTATGAACTCATTTTTGCGAATAAAATACTTGCAAGTATCTCGTAATCTGTTAGAGTTGCTCGAAAATTCACTTCATTTTTAGATTTTTTTGAAAGAAATTAACGAGAAAAAAGTACAAACTCGCTGGGATTATTTTTTATATAAGGAAGTTAGAAATACATATCTCGAAAACAATTTAAACAAAATTTAGATTAAAAGGGATATAAACTAAATGGGCTCATTTTCGGGAATAAGAAACTTGCTAGTATCTCGTAATTGGTTAGAGCGAGCTTTCGAAAGTTCATTTAACCTCTAGATTTTGTTTAAATAAATTAACTAGAAAAAGGACAAACTCCTTGGATTATTTGTATTATAAGAAGTTTTAAAAATATCCCAAAAACAGTCAGCTCATAAATAACTCGACAACAGTTAAAGTTAATCACAATTTGTCACTACCATCAATGATTTATTAATTTGCCTTTACTAGCCAAATTCTTGGAAAAAAGTTAGCTCAGAAGAAACGCAACAAACTTATTTTTGGGATACAAAACTTGCAAAAATCTCGTAATCGGTTACAGCTACTCGAAAGTTTATTTTATTTTTAGATTATTTTGAAGTAAAGTGATCTTTAGTTCAGGTTAGTAAAAAAGGTACAATTTTGTTGAGGTGTTTTTGATATAAGTAAATGTGGGATATTTAAAAAAACAGTTAGAGATAATCAAAATTTGTATTTACTATCCAATTTCTTGGAAAGAAGTTAACTTGAGGAAAATGTAAACTCAATGAAATAATTCTTAGAAATACGGAACTTGCATGCATCTCGTAATCGATTAGAGCTAATCAAAAGTTCTTTTTTTTATTTACAAAGGAAATAACTGCAAAAAAATTACACATTTTTTGAGATTATTTAGAGTTGTTTATTAAAAGTTGAACTTACCATATTGAACTTACCGAATTTGCAAAATTTAATAATTAGTTAGAGCCCCTCGAAAGTCCATCTTTGACTATTTTGGAAACAAATTAACTAGAAAAAAGTACAAACACGTTGTTTCAGTTTACTTTTATGAATTTGGTAACTTTTTCATTTTATCTCTAGATTTTTTTGAAAGCAATTAACTAGAAAAAAGTACAAACTCGTTGGGGTTAATTTTTATATAAAGAAGTTAGAAATACATATCTCGAAAACAGTTAGAGTTTGATCAAAATTTGTCACCATGATCCAATTTTTTTGAAAAAATTAAATTAAACCGGTATAAACTAGAGACTCATTTTTGGGAATAAAAAAGCCCTAGATTTTTTTTTAATATATCAAGAAAATACTGCTCCTTGGATTATTAAATATAGGAAGTTTTATAAATATAAGTTTATATTTTATAACAGTCAGCACCTGTAAGGAAGTTAGAAATATCTCAGCAACAGTTAAAATTAATCAAAATTTGTCAATACTATCCAATTTCTTGAAAAATGTTAGATTAATAGAAGCGTAAACTAGATATGTCGAATATCTCGTAATTCTCTTAGAGCTATTTGAAAGTTCATTTTATCTTCAGATTAATTAAAAAAAATACCTGCATAAAAAAACAAACTTGTTGAGGTTATTTTTAATATAAGCAAATAAAAAATATTTTGAAGACAATTAGAGTTGATCAAAATTTACCTTTACTATCCAAATTCTTGGAAATAAGTTAACCTGAAGAGAGTATAAACTAAATAAACTCATTTTTGAGAATAGAAACTGGCAAGTATCTCGTAATCAGTTAGCGCTTCTTGAAAGTAAATTTTATTTTTAAATTATTTTCAAACAAAATAACTGTAAGAAATTACAACTATTTTGAAAATATTTGGAGTTTATTAAAACTCATTTCGTGGCCGAAAATTTACATGAAAATAGTATAAACTATTTTTTGGAAATAGGAAATTTGCAAGTACATATCTCATAATCCGTTAGAGCTACTCGAAAGTTCATTTTTTATCTTTAAATATTTTAGAAACAAATTAACTAGAAAAATACAAACTCGTTCGATTATTTTTTTATATAAAAGGATTATTAGTTATTTATGTTTCAAGTTAGTTAGTTATTTATGTTATAAACTGATTTTTTAGCCCGGACCAAGATTCATCTTTTTAGTTATTTATGCATCAAGGGCATTATGTAGATGTTTATGCCCTGAGGGCGACTAGTTTAGGAAAGCCGAGGGTTCGTAAGTCGCTCGAAGGCATACACATAGGCTAACGCTGGTGGTGATACAAACTTGTATGACCCACCAGTTCATGTTAGTGTTTTTCAACCATAAATTATTATTAAAAAAATCCTAAAATGTATCTACTTTAATCTCACGCGGGCCCAAAAATGCAATTTATGCCCGCGGGGCCATTTTATGTGCGCGAGGGATTATGTACTTCATAACTAAACAATAAATACTACAAAAATTGTTAACACGCTTTCTCCATAAAAAGGGAGTTTTATAAAAAAAATCTTTTATGCTCTGTCTTTATGTTGGTGCAGTTCGCTTGGTACTCACTTGGTAACACCTGGTATAGAGAAATCTAGGGGGTGTTCATTTGACAACGTCATCTAGTTGGCTGTGAAATGTCAAAAGAAAAAGATGAAAGAACAAAAGTCCATTTACTTTGTCAGCCTTTTCTGTCAAAAATTCATAGCTTTTTAGACGACGTTTTTTAATGAACATGGGTACTTGTTCAACAACCACGCACTTTTTTTCACAAAACACTACTTTAGCCACCAAACTTTCTAAGTACTCCCTGTTAAAATCCCAGCGGCAAATTAATTGAAATTGATGGTTAATCGTAGCACCATGAAAAATTAGTATTTGTGTAATCTCTCAAATACAAAGGGGTCCATAATCGAATTTGAACCCACCCTAGACGCTTGAAAGTAGATTCCTGCAGGCCGCCAGGGTCAATACTTTAGGGATTTGGGAATTGGAATTAATAAATATGAGGGTGCTGATTGCGAGGTTAATGACGTGTGACTTATTATCTGTCAATGAAAACACTACTCTCCCTCATATAGGATATTGTGGTGTTTTAAGTAACGAGAATAATGTTGTTTATATTTAGAGCAGAGCTAATACAGTCTAAATCATTTTGATTATAGAGCTGCATTCTCTTGAGGAACGAAAATAAAGAAGTGAAAGGATTTTCCGCCCAATTGGTCGCCCACCTAACTCTCTCTTTTTCTTTTTAAAAATGGCTCCGAAAACTTCTCGCTAGTCGTTACGTTCCTTTTTATCCTCCACTAAACGAAACTAAGCTATTATACGCTTTCGGCCGATTAACTCGCGCTAACAGCCTGTTAAATCCTAATAATTACGTTTTTCAAAAGGCGTTTTACGTCTGTTACTCCAGAGGCCCAAAATAAGGAGATTTGCGTTTCTAACAAGATTATTAGTGAGTTTTTACAAGCGGAAGATCGTAGAGAGTTTTGCAAATTCTTCTTCTCCATTGGAGGCGGCAAATAGATTCACGGACGGAGTGCGAACGGTAAACATCTGTTCTTCTTGACGATGGCAAAATGTTTAAATTTATGATTTACATTGTTTTTAATTATCACTTGGATTTAAGCATGATTCATCAATTATAAAATGATTGTAAGCCAGATTAACAAGAAGCCATTACAACATCACGCATTAACATAAAGTTTGAAATTGTGGGGTCAAGGCTGTTGAAGCCACGTTTAAAGCTTGAAAAGATTGCAATATTTCCTGTTTTCACAGCTTTGCGATGCAGGAATTGCAAGTCGAGGATGACATAAAACTATTTTATTATAAGAATAATCAGTACTCTTGAAAAGGGGAAAACATCACTACCTAGAGCAGGGAGCAGTCCATCTAAATTGACCCATCTAAATTCCAGATTCTCGTCATATGACATGTGCCCCTCAAGAAAGGCAATATAAGTCGTTTTTATTTCAGACCGGTTCCGGTTGACATAAAAATGGCAGACCAGCTTATATTCAACCAGATTTGTTGAAAATCAGATGATCTGCTAGTTTTATGTCAACCAGAAGCAGATCCAATGTGATACAAAAATGACTATGTCTTACCAACCTAATTGTTTGATTTGAGATATATTTAACTACAATTTATCACTTAAAACCCCTAATCTTCATACAAATTGTTTCTTATTGGAAATGTTCAATTCGTGTAATATCGTTCAGTGTTCAAATGTGTGCTGAATGAGACAATATTTCATTCTTTCCATTTCCTTCTCCGCGCCTCTGCCTGGTTATTGAACATGGAAATGCTTAGGTTTGTATTTGATTATTTTAAAGCACGCGATAGTCACATGGACGTGTTGGGTGATATTTCGTCATAACTGGTAAGTCCAATGAGTTATTCTTTAAAAATAGATATAGATATTGTTGCGAACTCGGGGTTCATAAATTCCAGTGCAACGATTTAATACGAAAACACTATTTATTTATTCCACAAATACACTCGACTACTAAATAACTCAGTACTTAACACTTTATAGCCTTCTATTATCGCTTCGTAACTTTAGCTTACTTATAGCTCGATTAAAATACGACTACTATTCGGGCGCTCTATGCGCCTTTTATATACAATCCTAAAATTACAGAAAAACCTAGAAAGTTCTTTATAAGAATTCTTGAATAATCTCATATAAAAAAAAAACGGTTGTAAACAACTGCCTTCTAGATTAAGCCAGACGAGCAATAAATCACTCGTGTCAGCCATGACGCAGCGCGGATAGGTCGCGAAGCTCCACCAACCAACACGCTCCCATGCGTTGACCCGCCTCCCATGCGGCGTTGCTGCGATCGTAACATTGCCCTCCTCCTAAGTCTGTTCGTCCCGAACAGATAGAGTTCCATGGTATCGTGCTAATCGATCCAAATGAACGACCTTCATCTTTGACCTAAGGGTCCGCTGGATCCTATACACCACATCATTAATCTTCTTTATAATTGTATAAGGTCCTTCCCAATTTTGGCTAAGTTTGGGCGACTTCCCCACCTTTCGCCTCGGATTGTATAGCCACACCAAATCACCATCCTGGAAGCCGTGGGAGTTAGCTAGTAAGTCATATCTTGCTTTGGCTCGATCACTGGATATCCGCAGTTTATTCCTGACTTGCTCATGAACATTGTTCAGCCTCTCCTTAAGCTCCTCCACAAAATTCTCAGAGCTGAGCGACTCTTTTTCTGGTGTTCCATACATCAAATCTGCAGGAAGCCTCATTTCCCTTCCGAACATCACTTTCGCCGGAGTATAACCAGTGGCTTCATGCGTAGAGCCTCGATATGCCATCAACATGAGAGGTAGATGTTGGTCCCAATCACGCTGATGATCTGCCACCATTTTAGACAGTTAATGTACCATGGTCCGATTAAATCTCTCTACCATCCCATCCGACTGTGGATGCAAAGGAGTTGTCCTGGTCTTGCGAATTCCGAGAAGTTCCATGACCTTCTGGAAAACAGCCGATTCAAAATTTCGGCCCTGATCAGAATGAAGTTCGAGAGGGACTCCAAATCTGCAGAACATTTCATTTACTAGCACCGTTGCCACAGTCGTTGCTTCTTGATTAGGCAGGGCGTATGCTTCAGGCCATTTAGTGAAGTAATCCATGGCGACCAAGATGTATTTATTTCCCGACTCAGTCTGAGGAAACGGTCCCGCGACATCAATTGCTACCCTCTCGAATGGAGCACCTACAGTGTACTGCACCATTCGGCCGCGTGATCTTGTTCGAGGTCCTTTTGTGGCACAACAAACTTCGCACTTGCGGCACCAAGACTCGACGTCTTCATGATAATTCACCCAGTAGAACCGCTCTTTAATTTTGGCCAAGGTTTTATTGACCCCAAAATGACCTCCACTGGTTCCGTCGTGCATTTCCTTTAGTACATCTGATTTTCTGCTATCAGGAACAACCAATTGACTGACTACGGACTTGCCATCCGGACTCTCCCACGCTCTCTTCAGTAGTCCATTTTCTATTTTAAGAGAGTGCCACTGGGCCCATAGCGCTTTCAGGTTTGGACTTTTACCAGCAACTTCTTGCCACTCTGGTCTCTTGTCGTCAGTCTTTGCCATGAGTATCGGTCCAATATCTGGATCATTCAGTTGTTCTTCTCGAAGTGTCTGTGTGGTCCAGCCATCGTTTCTTTCTACCGACGTTCTCCTTACATAAGGATGTCCGTCATGTTGCTGAGTGCTTCGACAATGCTGACTATCTTCTTTACATGGCCGTCTAGACAATGCATCGGCATTTCCGTGATACCTTCCTGGTCGATGTTCAGTTTGGGTCTTCTGTCCTTTAATGCGTCCGGTCACTGTAACACTTTTGCCTCCCAAATTATTGGTTTGACTTGATTGATTGACTTGACTGATCCTGGGGGTCTTAACGGGCTCGGTCAATTGCTCCCTTACATTGACAGGAATTGGTTTTTCCTGAATTCTAGGGCGGTCTTGATTGCCGCTCGATCTTCTAAACAACGGCGACGGACTTCTTGCCCTATTACGGCAGTTACTCTTGACGTGACCGAGTTTACCGCAGTTAAAACATTTTATGCCCCGTTTGCCTGTTGATCGAGGAGGTCTTTGCAACAAGGCTTGGATATTGACTGCCAGATCCTTCAACGCTTTATGTAAAGTTGCCATAGATTGACCCCTAGACGTATCCCCCTCGTCATCGCAAGTTGCCATTCTTACACTTGGAGAAGAATCAGATGACACTCGTGACGCCTCGAATTCCAGGGCCCGAACTAGTGCCTCGCTGATATCCTTGGGCCTTACTAGACGTAAGTGGTATCTCATGTCACTATCGCGAACTCCCTCAATGAACCTTTCGGCGGCAAATTGCATTTGAAAAGATTCAGGGGCCGATGGATATGCCAGGTGAATGAGTCTGTCTATGTCCGCCTCAAATTCTTGTAAGGATTCACCTGACTTTTGCTGTCTCATCCTCAGCTGGGCCTGGAACACGGTTTCTTTGTGTGTATTTCCAAATCGTAGTTGCAGAGTGTGTACTAAAGCTGCATAATTACTTTGATCAGCTGCCGACAGAGATTGAAGTAATTCAGCCGCTTTTCCACGAAGTGCTACCACTAAAGATGTAGCTTTCTGGGGCTCGGACCAGCCATTAGCTTTTGCAGCTGCCTCAAATTGGGTTTTATAAATTTCCCACGCCGTAGTACCGTCATAATCGCGAGGCTTAATTTTAGCGTTGGCTGTGCTAAAACTCTCTGTAGATACGTTGTCGTCCTCAAGTTGTTCCTGGAGTTTCTTTTCTAGCTCGAGAATCTTCTGGTTGACGGATTGCATTATTCTTTCTTCCAATTGTTGCTCCCTAGCTGCGAGATGGTGCACTAATTCTTCTTTAAACCGTTTCTGTTCTTCCTTCTGTTCTAGATAACGTTGCTCCTGTACTTGATCACGCCTTTCTTGTTCCTCTTTTTGTTGTTGCAAAAGTCGCTCCTGTACTTGATCACGTCTTTCTTGTTCCTCTTTTTGTTGTTGCAAAAGTCGCTCCTGTACTTGATCACGTCTTTCCTGTTCTTCTTTTTGTTCCTTATAACGTTTTTCCTGTTCTTCCTTCTGTTGTTGCATGAGGGACAGCAGGGCGGCAAGTTGATCTTCCATCGCTTGATGCTGGCTTCTGGTCACTGGCATAAACACGTAATGTCCGGCAATGAAGCACTCACTTACAGTTCAGCAATATTAGTCCTCAAATTCCCACTGGAATCGCACTTCTGACACCAATTGTTGCGAACTCGGGGTTCATAAATTCCAGTGCAACGATTTAATACGAAAACACTATTTATTTATTCCACAAATACACTCGACTACTAAATAACTCAGTACTTAACACTTTATAGCCTTCTATTATCGCTTCGTAACTTTAGCTTACTTATAGCTCGATTAAAATACGACTACTATTCGGGCGCTCTATGCGCCTTTTATATACAATCCTAAAATTACAGAAAAACCTAGAAAGTTCTTTATAAGAATTCTTGAATAATCTCATATAAAAAAAAAACGGTTGTAAACAACTGCCTTCTAGATTAAGCCAGACGAGCAATAAATCACTCGTGTCAGCCATGACGCAGCGCGGATAGGTCGCGAAGCTCCACCAACCAACACGCTCCCATGCGTTGACCCGCCTCCCATGCGGCGTTGCTGCGATCGTAACAATATCTATTTATTTAGATTTACAATTGTAGGAAAACTAACGCCGCTCTGAAAGACAAACCAAGTTTGGTTTTTCAGCTAGAATGTACTCAAAAAGAGCTAAGTCTGATCTACAGGTTTGGTTTATAAATAGAGCTTAAGTATTGTCTTAACAAGTGGTCTCTTAAGCAGAGGCTCCAAGGCTGTATTTGTAGACGAAGAAATTACAAAATCTTAATACATCAAAGCAAATATGATCCTTAATACACACGTTAATAAAATAGCAGCGCGGTATTGTCATTCTTACTATTTTCACACTTTACTACTACACACACCAAGGTAAAAATACTGTTAATTAAATGCGAATAACAACAGAAAAATATCATTTTATTGAAGATATATCATCCTAAAAGTAGAAACAACATTTGAATTGTCATGATTCTTGCTCACTATTTTCGTCTAATCACAGAAACTTCTATACAATCTAAAGTGTTTTCCGGGCTGTGGAGCCATCTGATGGTCCATTGGAATTGGTTGGAATGGATACAGCAAGCACCAGTTTCTTTAGGACCTTCCTTCCAAGGAATGTACAGCGCCAGGAAGGAACAGCGGGTTGCGGGAGAAGATGAAGAAAAGCGCGGATGGACTTGTGAACCATATATCCACAAAGTAACAAACAGAATCAGCTGGCTACTGGAAAAGTACAATATTAAAACTGTCTTTAAACCCACTCGTACAATAGAGCACAGCTTGAGATCGGCCAAAGACCGCAGACAATTCCTATCGGCACCCGGAGTTTACCGAATTCCATGCAGCTCTGGCTCGGTATACAATGGCACCACGAAGCGCAGTGTCAGCAGGAGGATTACAGAACACAAGAGGAGTTGCAGGCTGGGACAAACAGAAAAGTTAGCAGTAGCAGAGAACGCTCTCTCCGAAAGTCACGACATCCTTTTCAGTGGAGGAGATATATTATATCAATCGCAGCGTTTCTATCCGAGACTAACGAGAGAGGCCATTGAGAACACGACAACAATTTCAATAGGAAGGAAGAAATTACGTTTCCAAATGCAGACTGGAAGCGAGTTCTACGACATACTTCAAGTACGCCGAAACCCCGCGCCCCTACTACCCCCCCCCCCCCCCCCAGTCCCTCCACTACAGCGCGACGGCGGGTTGATAATGTCTGCCGCAGCTGTAGAAGATATGTCAGAAAAAAATCCATTGGACCACAGCTTCAAAGCCCGGAAAACACTTTAAATTGTATTTTGACCGGCCGTGAAAGCCTTCACAGTCTCACAGAAAATTCTGTATGCTTTTCCACGCCGTTTGTATGTCCCTCAAGCAGTTGGTCAAAATTAGCTGTTCTGGAATTGTCAATAGACGAGCATTCGACTCCCTGACTACCACCACCAACTGCGCAGATGAAGGTTTAAGAGTAAGTGGGCAATGACTCGCAAATAATGAGTAGCCCCCGAACTAAAGATCTCCATTGTCAAGAGGAGCAACGGTAATGGTCGAAGGCGCTGAGAGACTGTTACCAGTGTGAGTTCACAATGGATTCCGGAGCTGCAAGATCCATCGTAAGACCGGACATAATTCCATCAAAGTCTACAGGGCGGCTATCGAAAATCTCCATCGTGGAAACTTCAATAAATGAAGTGTAGCAATATACTTAGCCTCAACGTCGAATCAATAGACATATAAGCCATTCACTTATTATTGTCGTCAAGTGGATCTTCTCAACATGTGCTAAAAGGAGATGGGTTTAAAGAAGTGAACATTTCAAAGGTAAGTAGACGACCAATATAAATGAACGGGTAATAGTAGACACAGTTATTATAGACTTGATAGAAAAACTAGGCGTAAAGATTTGCTTTAAGAATACATTTTTCTGGATGGGAATTCAGGAACCCATTTTCTCCTTTGGAGCTACATTATTTCGAAACAATGAGACTTTAAATTTAATACCGGATTGAGACAACCATCTTCTTCTTCTTCTTCCTCAGACTGCATTCATCCACTCCTGGATGTAGTCCTCTTCCAAATTTCTCCATGTCTCTCTGTTTTCCGCTGTTTTCATCCAGTTTCTCCCTGCTATCCTTTGGATATCGTCTCGCCATCTCTTCTGGGGTCTTCCCGCGCTTCTTTTTGTTTCTCTTGGTCGCCAAGTTTGTATTTTGTGCGTCCATCTATCTGGGGTTTGTCTTGCTATGTGCCCTGCCCATTGCCATTTAAGTTGGGCTGTTGTTTTTAGTACGTCCATTACTTGGGTTCTTCTCCGTATGTCTTCATTTCGTACTTTGTCTCTTATGCTGATTCCAAGCATGGATCTTTCCATGGCTCGTTGCGTGATCTGGAGCCTGTTCGCCATCTTGCGTGTAATAGCCATTGTTTCAAGACCGTATGTGAGAACCGGTGATATGGACGAGTCATAGACCTTTCGCTTCAGATTAATTGGTATTTCTCTAGATTTGAGTATGAATCCCAGTTTCCCAAATGCCGCCCAACCAAGTCCTACTCTTCTAGATATTTCAGCCCCTTGGTTTTCTTTGCCCAATTGAATTTTATGGCCCAGGTATACGTAGTTAGACACGTTTTCTAGAAGTTTGTCGTCTATTTTTATTCTGATGTTTTCAGGGCTCATTATTTTTGTTTTGTCCAGATTCATTTCGAGTCCTATGTTCAGGGATTCTCTCTGTAGTTCTTCTACCATGGTTTTGAGTTCGTCCGCTGAGCTGCCTATGATGACTATATCGTCTGCAAACCGCAGGTGACTCAGATACACTCCATCTATGTTAATGCCCTTGTTATGCCAGTTTAAGTTCTTAAACATATCTTCTAGGGCTAATGTGAATAATTTAGGGGAGATTGTATCTCCTTGTTTTATTCCTCTTTCGACTGGCATTTTATTTGTTGTTGTTTCTTCGTCTATCTTGATTTGGATAAAGGCATTCTCGCAGATATGTTTGATGAGATTTGAATATCTAGAGTCCACCCTCGCGTTATCCAGAGCTTTCAGGATTGACCAGGTTTCGACAGAGTCAAAGGCTTTCCGGTAATCTATGAAGGCCAAGTGTATTGGTAGGTTATATTCCGTGCTCTTTTCTATCAGTGTTCTTATTGTCTGTAGATGGTCGGTTGTGCCAAATCCCTTTCGAAAAGCAGCTTGTTCCACTGGTTGGTAGGAGTCGAGTTTATTGGTAAGTCTGTTGGTTATGATTTTCGTGAGCAGCTTATATAGGTGGGATAGCAGATTAATAGGACGGTAGTTCTCTATGTTATTGATATCTCCTTTTTTATAAAGTAATATGACTTCCGCTGTTTGCCATTTTACTGGGATCCCTCCCTCATCTATACATTTATTTAGCAGTATTCTCACGATTTCTAGTAGGTCGTCTCCTCCCGCCTTCAACATTTCACTCGTGATTCTGTCTTCACCCGGGCATTTTCCGTCTCTCATCTGGCTCAGTGCATTTTTTAACTCGCTCGTGGTTATGTCTGGAATTTCTTCGGATCCTATGTTTTGGATCTCTCTTTTGTGGTATTGGTGGTTTCGATGTTTTGACCTATATAAGTTTTTGTAGAAGTTTTGTACAACGGCTGTGATTTCTTCTCGGTTGTTGACCAGTGTGCCCTGTTCATTCCTTAGTTTGTGTATTTTCCTCCTACCTTGTGATAATTTCGATCTCAAAACTTTCATGTTCTTGTTTTCTTCTATTGTACTCTTTACCAGATTTGTGTTGTATCGTCTTACATCTTTTCTGATGTTTTTATTTATTTCCTTATTCAGTTGTTTGTACGTCTCTGATTTTCTGTCTGTTTGTGTTCTCTGTCTGATTAAGTTTTTAGTTTCCTGGCTTATTTTATTGTTGTTTGTTTTTTGTTTAGCGCAAATTGCCTTTGTTGCTGTCTGTATATTGTTTTTTATGGTCTCTGCAAGTTCGTCCAGTCCCATCTCTCTCATTCTAGTTTTATCCCTCATCTTTTTGTTGAGTATGTCCTGGAATCGGTCTTTATTTCTATTGATCGCTTCTGTTGTGGGGTATCGGTGTTTCTTCGATATCAGTTTATTTCTCTCTATCTTTGTGTTGATGACTATGTTTGCTCTGATGAGTCTATGATCACTATTCGTGTCGAATTTGTTCAGGACTGTAACGTCTTGACAAATTTCTTTTTTGTTTGTTATGATGTAATCTATTTCGTTTTTGATATTACCATTAGGGCTTTTCCAAGTCCACCTTCTCTGTGGGGGTTTCTTAAAAAAGGAGTTCATTATGAATAGTTGCTCGTTATTACAGTAATTGAGACAACCATACCGGTATCAAACTCAGAAATAGTATTGATTGGGCGTGTGAGAGAGGAATCTGACTTCGATTTTACCATTGCAACCACTCAACTTTGATGTGGAGGAGCTTCTTGGTAAGGGGTACTTCGTAGATACTAGTCAAAACATTCAGGTGAGAGTAGCAGATCGAAAGAAAAAGATGAAACTGAAGTGAAATGAAGAAAAATAAAATAATGAAAAGTGTGCCTGCAATAGACTAATTACTGAAGGCGTCCAGGTTACACAATAACAGCACCCATATAGCGAAGAACTTAACCAGTTTAAGGGCCACATTTAACAAAGAACAGATGTCAAGGGTAATTTAACTGATTACTTCAGAATCAGGTATATTCGCAAAACTGATGTCACACACGATGATGAATCAACAAAGATTGGAGCAGTCCATCCGAGAAAGGCCTAAAAGGCATTTTTTGAACCGCAAGAAGTTGATTCCATGATTAGGAAATAATTAGAAATGAAGTTATTGAGGAGTCCATGGTCACCTTTAGTTGTTGAGTTAACGAAATAGGTTGGTTCTAGAAGATTTTGTGTACAAATCGGCGACACTTTCAACATCTAAAGATTCGATGGTCTTCTAGTCTGATTTTGAAAAGCTGTTACTGGTAGATCGCACTCCTTAAAAAGCAGCAAGAAGCTTCTTGAGTGCCATGATCGGTTTCCTTAGTTGTTCTTCACGAACTTTTAATAACTTAAAATGACATGCCTAATAAGCAGTTTAAACGTGTATCAAAGACGATTAAAACTTCTAAAAATTTGGCTTTAAAGATGATTTGATGAGATGAAACTAAGAAGATGACAACTACCTATAACGTTAGAACTTTTATTGTCCGAAATATTTGTATTTCGACGATTTATCAGCTTATTAAAGATGGCCTACTATTGTTAATTAATAAATAAATTTAATTCCAACCAATATTTTTTCCCAAAACTTCAGGACTACACGTTACTTGACTCAAATTTATTTCAACTATAGTCATCGATTTGGATAATAACTTCATAGAAGGACTTACTATAATGCTTCTGTTTTATATGCAACTTTAAATTTTTGACAATTATTATTTTAACTTTTTTTTTTATTTTTTTTTAGTTGTATCTTATTCTTCCTTTTACTGCATTGCTCCGTACTTGTGGCAATATTTGTTTTTATAATTAAACAGTCACTTTTTTTTGTATTTTACCCATTTCATCATCTGAAAGAATGTTTACCCATTTTCTTTTTTTTTTAGTTTATCTAGTTTTCATAATTTTTGCTTTTATGCTTTATCTGCTACTTTTTTACTCTAATGTTTCTTTTGTGCTACTATTCAGAAGGTGAGATTTGTCAGTTTATTTTTTTTAATTCAAGATTTTTTGAGTGTCTCAATTTCGTCTTAATTGTTATGTTATTTTGCTATTTGTCCGCTACCGTTTTAGTATTTATCGACACCTGAAACGATATTTATTCCGCTGTTTGGTGCTTACATTTTTTTTTATTATTTATATGTATGTTTGAAATTAAAAAAAATAATTTTATTGGCATGTAACCAGCCGAAATTCAACCAGATTTTGAAAAGAAATTATAACATATTGTATAAAACATTCACTTATTGTTGTCATCAAGTAGGCGATGGAAACCTGATTTTGACATTTTTATCGCATCTTCTCAACATGTGATATCGTATAAAAAATTAAGATTTCAAAAGTAACAGAGATACACAGAGACGACGAAATAAGTGAATTAGAATTCAACAGATGTGTAAAATCACTGCTTCTTAAAGAAGTCTGAAAATATCCAAATCAATTCAGAAATTTCGCACTCATCCCTAAATATATCGAGTTTCATCTCACTTTATTCTGTTTGCCACCTAATTCAATTTATTTGCCCAGCAAATGTTCGAAAATTGCCGAAGAGTGTATTACATCCCGGTCCGGTCCTAATCGAGCGTTAAGTCTGTCCCGCGGGACGCCAGGAGAGGGCTCTAGTTAGGGGTAGTTACCCCGACCACTCTTACAGATGTTTGGGGATAATCAATTTCTTTTATTGCCCGAGATACTTTAATTTTTGAAAAGGGCGAATCCGCAGGGAAAACGACTTTTTCGGCACACGTTTCTCGTGACGATTGTTAACTCTATTATGAAAATGGGGTTCCATGTGAAGTGTGAACGAGTAGACGTGACACGAATATTTTTGATGGTCGTTAATTTTTGAGTACCACTGGAAGTTTGTAATAAATACTATTTGGCGAAGAAGGGTTTGGTTATGTAAAATTACAGTTCAATTTGAGTATTTCTCTAGTATTCATTAATTCCTCTGTCACTCTACTTATTAGGTGCTACTGAATGTTTGTGCTACATGCGTCTACTTAATAAGTAGTTCTAAAAATCTGCAGATTTTCTTAATGTACCATGATAGTACCTCTGGCCTTTGCCTATATGCTGAATAAAGTTGCTCTATTTATTGTTTTTTAAGCTCCTGTTATCGTCAATGTGAATGATTTAAGAATTTCAATGATTATAGTAACCTCAAGTATAGGTTAGTTCAGGTTCATTTGAAAACGTCTTCTAGTTGGCTATCAAAGTGTCAAATGAAAAGGATGAAGGAACAAAAGTCCTTTTCTCATTTTCTGTCAAAAACTCTTAGCCTTCTAGATGACTTTTTCTATTGAACGCACCCTACTTCATTTCAAGAAGATCATCTAGCCATCGATAACACTGTAAACGCACCTCTAAGAAACATTTGAAAAGTTACCAGAAAAGTTACTAGATCAGGAATTTGTGTGAAGCGGCCTTAGAGAAGGGTTTTATCGGAATTTAATCTCAAAATTTGTAATTTCCAAACTTTTCTCAAATTTTGCCAAATCCAATTTTCTTAATGCGATTGCAACGTAGAAAAAGTAAAGAATCTTGATAATTGAGTAATTACCACCCAGAACTTCTACTTGTTCTTTTCGGAAGCCTTACCCATCCATTTGCCCCTCTTGGGATGTCGACGACCAGTTGTCCTTCCATCTCTTGGGAGATCGCCTGATGGTCTGCTAAATGCTGGTTTTTTATTTCTGGCGATTTTTGCCAGTCTTTGGTTTTCCATCCTGGATATGTGTTCATTCCAGAGGCGTCTTCTGGCACGGGTCCATCTAACCACGTTCTCTAGCACGCACTCTTCCCTAATTTCGCTACTCCTTCTTTGGTACCAAAGTGTTTTCCCTGTGATCATTCTTATTATTCTCATTTTGCTGGTTCGTGCGATACTTTTTGTCTCCGCTGTGTCAGCTCGAGTTTCTGCTGTGTATGTCATTATGGACCTGACACATGCTTACTAGCTATTACTATATATTACTAACTACATATATTCTAACTTTGGTCGGCATTGATATGCATGTGTTTTTCCATACGGTTGTTCGTAGAGTTGTTGCTATCCTGGCTGCCTGGTTTATCTGTTTCGTACACAAGTCTTGCAAAATGGTGATATTGTTGTTCTCGGATAGTTGAATTCAGAAGTCTGGTCTATTGTTCTGTTGTTTAGTTGTAGTTTGCATTAGCGTGGTTCCCTGGCGATCACCATGCTTTTTGTTTTGGTGGTTGATATTTCCATGTTTACCTATTCTGCCTCTTTCTTAAATGCCTGTAAGAGTCATTGCAGCCCGTCTTCCATGTCCGCGAATAGCGTTACGTCGACGTCGTCTGCGTAACATATTACCTTAAGTTGTTGGTTTCCCATCTTGTATCCGTGGTCTACCTTGCGCACGTGCTCTATTATTCTGTCCATTATGATGTTGAACAGCAGTGGACTGAGTCTGCCTTTTTGTCGTATTCCTGTGTTTTGCTCTATTTTTTCTGTTGTTGTTAATTTTGATCGTATTGTTGTGGTGTTGTTTGTGTTGAGCTCTCTAACAACCGTCTCCGTGCTGCTTAGGGATATTCCCCTGCGGTTCAGTTCGTTCCTAACGTCCTCCAGCCATATCCTGTCGAACGCTTTTGTCAATTCTATAAAGCACAGGTATGCTGGTTTGTTATATTCTATTGCCTTATCTATAACCTGCCTGATAACGAACACTGCGTCAATCGTCGAACGGTTCTTCCGAAAACCTTGCTGCTCCTCGCTTATTGTGGTGTAGCTGAGAATACGTTGTTGTAGCATACAGGTGAATACTTTCATGGTCGTGTCTAGAAGAGATATTCATCGGTAGTTCGCCGGATCTGAGGTTTTACCCTTTTTGAATATAGGGATTGTGATGCTGTGTCTCCATCTTGCTGGTGTTTTTTCGTCTTTCCATACTTTTGTTGAATAGTTCGGCCAGCTGTCGAGCCAGAGCTTTTCCTCCCACGTTTCAAGTACTTCATCTCGGATATCACTTCCTCCATCGTTTATTGTTATACATCCTCGATGTTTATGGCTTCACCTCGGTTCAACCTCTTCCGCTCCTTGGGCCTTCGTTTTTCCTGTTCGTCCCGATTCGTATACGGGCCCTGAAGTGTTATTTAATTGTACTGTCTCATTTGTTTCCCTCTTTGTTGTTCTGAGCATTTTCCATATGCGTTTTTTCGTATTCGTTTTCAATATGACTTCCATAGAAGTCACTTTCCAATTCTCTACTGAAGTTCTCCCAATACTCTCTCTTTATTTCCTTTTCTCGGTTGTTTACCCTGTTCCTTGTTTCGATGTACTTGATGTGGTTTCTTGGGGTCTTGTTGGCTGTGTACGTTAGATGGGCTTTTTTCTTTTCACGGGCCAGTATCTTCACCTCTGGTTTGAACCATGGTTTTTTATTTCCGTGTTTTGTCGTTGTGTTGATTGTTCTTTTGCCTACTAGGTTTATGTTGTTTAATAAGATGTCCCATGCGCGGTCTACTGTGATGCTGGAGGATGGGTTCTACCACCCAGAACAATTCTTATAATTTATTGTAAAACCCAGAAAGCTCATCTGCAACCGCTACTCCTGCAAATAAGATGCCAAAGTAGAATGACAAAAATTGAGACCGAATTCACGAAGTCGAACGAAGACCAAATTCAAACTAGGATTGATGAATGATGATTGATTATTGATTATTGTCAGCTAAGGCAAGCGTAAATTTGGTATGTATACACAGAGGAAAGAACTTCCAAATACTCCCCTACCTAGAAATTGTTACAGGATTTAAATAATTGAACCTTTGATCACTTTGGATCTCGAGTATTTCATTTGTATGAGTATTTCCTGAACCTTAAAAAAATCACACCTGGCTCACTAGTCAAAATTTTAAATTGAAATGAGGAACTTAGATCCTTCGAAAGATTCCTTATCTTATGAGGTTTACAATCTAAGGTATTTTCCGAGTTTTGAAACCTCGGTCCAATGAATTTCTTCCTTACGATCTACAGCTGCGCCGTACATTATCAAGGGCGATGAGGCAATGTGAAAATAGGGGATCACTGCGGTCTTTAACTATCTTAAGCTTTGTTATTTTGTAGGAGTGGGTTTAAAGACAGTTTTAACATTACGCTTTTCCAGTAGCCTGCCGCTCCTGTCCGTTACTTTGAGGAAGTATGGTAGACTAGTCCATAAGCGCATTTCTTCATCTTCTCCCGTTGTTCCTTCCTGGCGCTCTACATTCTTTGAGCGGACGGCCTTATCGAACTAGTGCTTACCGTACCCATTCCAACCAAAGGCTCTTTCATTTCCCGTTCCAAATCAGCCGACTCACAAATTCTCTTGGTTCTCACAGGCAGAGTCTTTATGACTCCCCTTTTCTGGGATCATGATTTGCTCCGTTATTGAGGTATCGGTCAGTGTGTGTTGGTTTTCTATAAACGGTATGCGCAAGCTTCCCATTTGGCCTCCTTGATACTAAAACATCCAAAAACGGTAGCCTTTTTTCCTTTTCTATCTCCATACGGATTTGAATTTGAAGAAAGTTTGCCCTTGCTATGGTTCCAAATAACAAAGGTCTCGTCCACGTATCGGAATCAGCAATTTGACTTCTTATTTGCCGTTGCCAACGCCTTGGCTTCGAAATTTTCCATAAAATAGTTAACTATTACTGGATTAAAGGGGCTGCAAATAGCTACACCATCGGTTCGTTCGTAGAAATCTTCCTTCCATTGAAAATATGTAGTGGTTAGGCAGTGTTGGAACAATTTGGCAATAACTTGTGGGAATTCCTGGTTAATATGTTCCATGGCTTCCTTAATGGGTAACATCGTGAAGAGCGAAACAACATCGAAGCTAATGAGACTCTCCTGGACAAAGAGTCAAAGAATGCAGTGTTTCGACGAAATGAGTCGAGTCTTTTATAAAGCTGTCAGTATTTCCTATTTTAGATCGGGCTTCCTATGGTGCTCACGATGGGTTTCAGTGGCACATCCTGTTTGTGGATCTGGCAAACCGTACAGCCTTGATCGCAAGGCTTCTGATTTTTTAAGCTTAGTCATTTCATCCCATGCCACGTCCTTGATTAAATTGTTGGTGACCCTCAAAATCCTGGCGGTTGCATCACGAGTTAGCTTCTTGTAGGTGGTGGGATCTAACAGTGTCCTGATTTTTCCTTCGTAATCCGATGTTGATGTTACTACTGTTGCGTTTCCTTTATCTGCTGGTGAAATGAGAATAACCTTGTCTTCGTTCAAGACTTTCAGAGCTTTACTTTCTGCAAAGATAAGATTGCTTTTTGGCGGTTTTGCGCTTTGTAGAATTCGTGACGTCTCCATTCACTTTTCAGCCGTCTGAATTGCTAGTTGCCGGCTTCAGCTCTCCGCGTTTGCTATGATGTCTTCCACAGGTATTCTGGATGGTTATGGCAAAATTTCCTCCCCTGTCAACACCCGGAGTTGACCGAGTTCCATGTAGCTGTCGCTCGGTATAAATTGGCACCACAAAACAGTGTCAACAAGATGATTACGGAACACAAGAAGAGTTGCAGGACAAACACACAAGTCAGCAGTAGCAGAGCACGCTCTGTCCGAAGATCACGACATCCTTTTCAACAAGGTGGATATCTTGTACCAATCGCAGCGTTTCTATCCGAGACACAGAGGCAGAGATCTTTAAACACGACAACAATTTCAACATAAAGGAGGAAATTACGTTTCTAAATGCAAACTACAAGCGAGTTCTATGACATACTTCAAATGCTTCGAAACCCCGCGCCCCCACTACACCGCGACGGCGGCATAATAAATGTCACGGGGCTCACCGCAGTCGAATCAGTCAACGTCGGAAAGCACGTGAGATCACTTCGCTCATTGCCTTATCGCCTTTGATAATGTCGGCCGCAGCTGTAGACGAATCGTCAGGAAGAAATTCCATTGGACCACGGCTTTAAAGCCCGGAAAAGACGTTAGATTGTAAAATGTATGGTGGTTCAAATGTTAGAACACAGCATGTAAACTTCAAGAGGCCCAGCCATTAGGAATCACATTAGCAAAAAGATAAAGTATATAAACATAACGAAATACATATGTACAGTTCAAAAACGTTTGAAAGACAAGCCACTACACATTTGATACTTCGATAACTGGCTTCCTAAAATAGAGTAAACTGTGAGACCTATGTAGGACGCGGTCCCTCATTTACGTCGCGGGTGCTTAAATGAACGATGCATTCCTTAGTTTTGTTTAGTCTAGGATCTAGGGCCGATATTATGTTAATATAAACAACTGGCCTAAAGGCATGGGAAAACGGGAAGGGTCGGGATTGAAGTACGAACACTGATAGAGCTTGGTCGATCGGGTTTTAGCTCTGGTTATTTGTTAACTTTATATATGCATACTTGCATATTGTTATTATTATTATAAAGTGTTTCTAAAACAATAGTTGTTTAATTTAGTTACAACAATTGTCAGAAGTGGGATCATTGGGATCTGCTAAAATTCGCGATAACAGCAGTACAAATTAGTTAGTTTTTCTTGTAATTCGTGGAAGTGCATAAACTTTTTTTTTAAACTATTCTTGGTGAATTAATGTAAAGTTTAGTGTTGTGCGATTCATCAAAAGCCACCATCGAAGTACCAGATTCAAAAGAAATGGCAGAAAATAACCAAGTCGCTACTATGGGTGCTGGTCCGTCAACTTCATCAACAATGTCCACAACTGGAGATGGACGTTCGCTTACGCCTCCACTCTCAATACCACAGCAGCTGGCTGCTCTTCAAAGAGAAATAGCGGTAATTAGAAGCCAAAACGAGGTCAGTATGAACATTTCTTCTTTTTCGTGGGAGAACGTTCCCGATTTCAATCCAAGTAAAGATGATATAAGCGTAAACAAATGGATACGCTTGGTCGAGGAGCGGGCATATTTTCTACGATGGGATGATGTCTCGACCACTAGTTTTGTTATTTCAAAACTCGTGGGTCGCGCTCGTCATTGGTATTTGGACGGAGAGTTCGCGCACAAAAGTTGGGTCCAGTTGAAAACTGCCCTACGTTCTACTTTTGAAGTGGACGTTTCGAGTACCGGACTTCTCTTTCGCGACGCTGCCGTTTATTCTTCTAACAACAGTAAAAACTTAACGGAGTATTATCAAGAAAAGATAAAGAAAATACAACGCTTACGATGGGATATTCCGGAAAAAGACAAAGTAAATATTATTGTGCATGGACTCCAAAATAAAGACATTCGGCAAATGGCCCTTGCCGCCAATTATTCAAATTGCGATGATTTATTTACTTACTTAAAAAGTTGCCACCTCAATAATAGTTCGTCAACAACTCTATCAGCCTTTAATTACAAACCGGGTAACAGTGGTCAGCAGAAAATTCGCTGCTATAATTGTTCCGAGGTAGGACACCGTAGTTTCAATTGCCCACAGAGTCGCTTCTCCGGGAAAAAAGCGCGTCGTAGTGAACCCGGCGTGTGCAATTTTTGCAAAATTCCGTGACATTTCGCAAAAGACTGTCGAAGAAAGAACCGTATACCGGGGAACCAAAATTTGGCATGACAATTAACCTCAAACAAAAACAATATTCTTTTCGTGGCAAACCGGCTTGTAAATCTGTATTTTAAGGACGTTGTAATTAATAATATTAAAATAAGAGGTCTCATAGATACAGGTAGTGAGTGTTCCCTAATAAAAACCTCTGTCGCCTCCAACTTGGGTCTCCAAATAGCAAGTGGTCGATCATACTTCTTAAGGGCTTTTTCGGGCGAAATTTATGAGTCTAAACACATCTGTGTCTGTAAAATTTTTATTGATTCTGTAAGTGCAATAACCGGACTAGTGGTTGTACCTGATGTCATATGCCCCGCAGACGTCTTGGTGGGCAACAATTTTTTGTCACAACCGCAAGTAGTATTTTACAAGAACGGTTGTGATATCAAATTCAGCACATTCTCAGAAGCTTGGTTAATGGTGCAGGAATTGGCGTTTGCTAATTGGAGATGGCCGTGACCAAATGCCCGTGTGTGATCGGAAGCCTATTACCTTGCAATGTAATAGATGCCCACTATTGATCATGTGTTGATGGTAATAGTGGAAGCCTATCATGTTGATAGATGTAGAGGTATGTGAATTTGCATATAGCTGGCCTCATGTGTTAGTGAGTTGAAGCTTATGATATGTTAGTATAAACGAGAACAAGGAGGGTTTAAAAGAGAAAAAGAAATGTTGGCAACAAAAAAAAAATAAAAAGAAAAAAGAAAAAAAAAAAAAAAAAAAAAAAAAAAAAAAAAAAAGGATAGCTACTATGTGTTTGATCTAATATTATGTTCTTTCTCTTTCTTCCAAAGCTCCACACCTGCAAGCGACAACGAAGGCCTGGACTTGGAGTCCACTTAGGTCAAAGGGCATCTGATGTGGTTAAGACGTTGCTGATACAACCACCTTGGATCCCCGTCGGACGGCTCGGACATCTACACGATGGCTTCTGCAGAACATCAGGTGGATTCGAGGACGAACTTCTGTCAGGATGGCCGAACTGTGAGACCTATGTAGGACGCGGTCCCTCATTTACGTCGCGGGTGCTTAAATGAACGATGCATTCCTTAGTTTTGTTTAGTCTAGGATCTAGGGCCGATATTATGTTAATATAAACAACTGGCCTAAAGGCATGGGAAAACGGGAAGGGTCGGGATTGAAGTACGAACACTGATAGAGCTTGGTCGATCGGGTTTTAGCTCTGGTTATTTGTTAACTTTATATATGCATACTTGCATATTGTTATTATTATTATAAAGTGTTTCTAAAACAATAGTTGTTTAATTTAGTTACAACAATAGTATAGACAGTTTGTAATTCCTTTTTGTCCACTGGTTTTTGAACAGTTTTGGTGCAGTTTTTTAACATATAACTCAATCGCTTATTTTTGCCATTTCTTACCTATGAAATCTTATTTTTTTTTTATCTATCTCGTTTTAGCACATGTTGAGAAGATACGATAAAAGTATCAGTCAGTTTCCCAATTCCTTCTTGATATCAATAATAAGTGAATGGCTTATACATAAATGCATATAAATCGGTACCCTTCTATTCATTCTATTCGACTGACAACAGATGATAGAGATAAAATACAAACACGTACCTACCTACAATCTAAAGCCTAAACCAACAAAGGAAGTTTTACCTCATCGGTATTCGAAAATGTATCCAAATTAAGTTTGTCACTAGAAAACTGTTATGACAGGTGACAAAGAATTGTAACAAGAACACGCTGGCAAACGGTGGCGCCGGTGTCCAGTTTCACAGAGATGCTTCCGCCTGTTTGTTTTTACAAGCGCTCAGCCTGTCTATACGGGCACTCGACATTTAAAACCACTAGTAATTAGTTGTGGCGGTTAAAGTGGCGTATAAGGTGTCGATAATGGATCACCTGATTGCCCCGCCCTTGACTATGTCTCGTAAGTACCTTTATTGACGACGATAAAAACCCTTCTTTCCATGTTCATCAATGCAATTATAACTTTTGTTCTGATTGGAGCTGAGTGATGCGGGTGCGAGGCAGAGCCCTTTTATAACTTAATATTGCTGTCTAGGTCGTCCCTTACAAAAATCGAATTACTTACCAAAAAATGCTCTTATAATACGAATAGTACTATTCAACCCTTTGTTGTAATGCTGCCATAACTAATCCGTCCCTCAACCCTTCTATTCGATCGCCATAGGCGTACACCTCAGTTAAAGGTGCGTCTAAATACAAATTCAAGAAGATTACACCCTTTCGGTGCCTGCCCTTATTTTGATTAGTTTCCTAAGGGCACGGTGTCGTATTCGGTAACCATTGTCCTATTCCAATGGTCTTATTGGATCTCGTTCGAACAGGACCCGGTATTTTAATCACAATGCCTAATGACAGGTTCGTAACGAAATGGGTGGACTGTTGACAGATGTTTGCTCGGTAAATAATTATATTAGGCCCAGTCGGGTAGATACGTGCCCTTGTTTAGTAAATAAATGTATTGTTATTCCATAATATAGTTTTGACACTGTTTTCCCAACGGGGAGAAGAGCTGCTTGGTACAGATGCAAAATTATAATTTCCTAGTCCCACCAAAACCATTAGAACCAAAGTACATCTTACACCACTTTTTGAATACCGGGTGTCCAGGTGAACCCTGGAGATTAACAAGGGAAATCGGTTTTTATTTTTTTGCGCTTGTACGGTTGATTTGATTGAAAAACTTTTAAGAGTAAAGTTGTAGAGCGTATGGTCAGCTCTCATCCTGTAATTTTTTCAATACCTCAGTTTTGGCTGTTTTTTGGAAAAACGCCTCGAAAAGTGCAAGAATTTGAATTTGGGGCGTCACCCCCGCCATGCATGTGCAGTGTCGCCAACATAATAATTTCTTATGTCAGAGTCAGAGCCGATTTTCCTTTCTTATTTATTAAAATTGTTCATTCACGTAGTATGTTTAAATAAGGTAAGTTAATCAGGTGAAATTATATAGGGAGGTAAAGAAGGTGATTTAATTCTCGTGTCCAAACCGTCACACTCGTGTGAAAAAGACAATTTTTGATACTGGTTAGACAATATACTATTTCAACATTCCACTAGTATAATAAAAGTAGAAGTGTGTAATGAAAAAACAAGAGATGCATGGTGCATGAGGCACCTGCATCAGTTCAAAGGATATGACGGCCCTATTATGTGTTTACAACCTGACATATGATGACGTATTAATAACTATTGTAAGTTAATCCTTGTACAATAGTATATTATCCAACAAGCATATAATGTAGGCCATTCACAAACAGCACAACCTAATCCTATGGACGTCCAATGGACTAATATTCTTGTAAAACCGCATGTCCAATGGATATACCGTTAAGAGCCCAGATTGATCCAAAGGCTGTCCAATGGATTATACAGAGGGCACAAATTTCTACATTTGATGGACATGTCCGTTTAGTATCCAAAAGACATCATACTGTTAACATTTCGTCTCTCAGCTGGATCATTTTTGTAAACGTCAAGATAACCATCAGAAATTTTTGTTAGGAGAAACAAACCTTGTTTATTATTGCTTTTTATATAGGTTTGTACGATTTCAATCCAGTTTTTCTTTTCAACTTTGTGTAACTTTTTATATCTTTTTTTTGTGATCATATTAATCAAAAACGTACAAAACTTCATAAAAAGAAATGATAAACATGAGTTGTTTGTCCTAACAAAAATTTCCACAGTTGAGACTTCGACAGGTTCTTGAACTGCCTAATTACTTGAACTTTATTAGGACATATTAGCCCTTTCCGGAAACAGCAATTCGGATTGGCTTGACTACTATAAGATGACTTCTAACCAATCCGATTGAATCTTTTGTCATTAGTCTTCAATCCGGTTGCCAGAAAATCAGCTATACATAGAGATAAATCTGATCCAAAATTCCAAAATCATCATTTCCGAAGGTCCTTTTACATGTGCCTAGGTGGTTTAGGTTATTAAATCTCAGAGAGATGTAAAAGTTATTGTCTAATGTTATAGTTGTAAGTTGTTGTGGAATCAAACATGAATGCAGTTTCTTCTTCTCATTCCATTCGGTGTTATGCATATTGAAGAATCAAAAAGTGACTGTCAAGTAAGAATCGACATTAATGTTTCATTCAGTAGTTCGCAAGAATTTCTATTCCGAGTAATATAGTTATTTTGTATGTCCGCTTGAGACCGTTTATTCTCATAAGAAAGACAATCACGAAATAAAAGCACTGTTTGACGTGATGTGGTCATATAGTATGAAAAAAACAAATAATTTAACAATACACAATGGTTGGTATGTGTGTAGTAACCTTATATTCGATGGTGGCCAAAAGCCCACTAAGGTAAAAACTTGCTGTTGCCAATAAATCAAGGCCGTGAGGTGGCTCAGATAAAGATCGGCTAATAGGAGTGGGTGCGCCACCTGTTGTTCACGAGCTCAACAGGTCGCCTCCCAGGTGGAAGGGAAACCTTAATAAATTTGGGCCACAGCAAGAGTTCACTCCAAAATATCGCTCCAATATATGTTAAACGTAACGAGGCAAAACAAAGTTGGCCAAATAAGATGCTCAATAAGTTACAAAAAAACAGGTCTCACCACTAATTTACAAATGCTGTCGGGGGGATGTTATGGGGTTGCAACAGTCCACTATTCTGTTAGTCTAGGGATGTAGGTCAGAGTGACTCGGTTACAGTAGTCCGGAGTGGACTCGATAGCTGCAATGGTGATACACAGCAGCAGCCAAAAACAATCCCACTAACACTGGGTCCAGGCCAAGGAAGGTGGCACAAGTACTTGGACCAGTGGTTCAGGTCAGGGAGTGTTGGGTGCTATGTCTACGAGCCCCAAGCAAGTATGCTATGTGTGCAGTCCAAGCCCCTACCTAGCACCTAGGGTTACAATGAACTCTAATATTCGAAAACCAGAAGAATAGCAAGAAAAAGGTGAAATACTTGTAATGAAATCTTGTAATGAAATTTTATCCAAGAAGAGTCGAGAGGCATCCTGAGGATTGCCCGAAATAAAATGCAAAATCAAACTTTTTTTTTCTAACGACCAACCTTCACGCCGGCAGCAAATTCCAATACCGAAAGCGTCAAGACAAAAGTCACTGTCAACAGTGTCAACACTGTCAGACGGCAACCGAAGAGAAGCAACAAGTGGAGACATCTCCCAAGAAAATGGTCCCGTTTCTGGTCCGCCATGTTTGACACCGATGTATCAAACTTCAGACAAAAAATAACCTTAAAAAAAAGAATGGCAAACGTAAATAAACACAAAATTATTAACTGCAAGATGAAAATTATCTAATAAGGCAAATAGCAAAAAGGTCCAGACGGTAAAGTTATTGAGTGTAATGAGGCCAAAGAGCAATCAAAAAGGTAAATTTATTCACATTTTCATTCACGGCAAAACCAAACTGTTACACACTATATATTAGAAGTTCATTTGCCATAAATCTGTACAGTTGTGTGTCTCCAATGGATGTCCTAAATTTATAGTCCATCGGATTATCAACAAAATATATACAAAGGATGTCCAGAATGTGTCCTAAAAGTTTCCATGGACATTCGGACCTAATTTGGACTAAAACGGGATATCCATTGGACATGTATGTGCTGTTTGGGTCATTACCGAATGTGTCGTTTGATTCACCTGAGGCGCAATTCACCTGAGGAAATGATGCCTATTATATGCAAGTTGGATACTATACTTTGTCCACAATTTACAATTTTTACATAATAATCAATTACATAACTAGGTCGCCAGCACGCATTTTGTTCTGATTGTCAAAGTCAAAGTGACGTTAAAACCAGAATGGCAACCATCAGGGCGGCTATAATAGTTGGAGCCTTCATTTGTTTTGTTTGTAATTTCCAACCTGGCGGTATCTGCATCCAATTCTTATGGAGTGTATAATGAAAAAACACAAGACGCAGCATGAATAATGAATATTATTCACGCTGTTCTAGTAGAAAGGTTATAACATACCATATTAGGCGCTTACAACCTGACAAATGATGACCATATTATGGTACAGCCGTGGACAAGTCATTGTTGGTAGCTATGCAACAAACCACGATGTGAATGTTCAAACAAACCGAATTTTTTTAACCGATATTAAGAATATATGAAGAAGATATGATAAGAAATAGACAATAATTTTCGTAACAACCACAGGGCATTATAAGCGGGCATTATAAAAACGCCATGTAATTAATATTTAGAAAGTATGTAATATAATAGTATATTATTAAACGAGCTTTTTATGATAGCCATTATTCCCTTAGGGGGACGTTTGCGTCACGAGCCGTAGGCGAGGGGCGCAAGTCTCCCGTGGGAATAATGGCCATAAAAAGCGAGTATAATACTATACTTTGTCCACGGCCATTGTCTAACAATTACAAATTATAAAATCTTATAGGTAGTGTAAAGAAAATAATTGAAATGTCGAAGTGACACTCGCGTTTGACGGCAAAACTGGTGCCACCAGTACATTTTTTACGCTGCGGCGTTTCATATTGCACTGTTGCCTACTCCTACTGGTTGCCAAGGCAACATGTATAACTTAAATGGCGAGCGGGAATAATGATATTATTTCCGCTGTTTCAACTCATATATCCCTCTGACGCTATATGAGCCCTATTTAACTTTTGTCAACAAGCTGAATATCGGTATATTATTAAGCGGTCGTGGACAAAATTAATTTTTTGTCATTCGCCTGCACCTTCGGGCTAGTTCGACCACCAAGGCATTTGAGTCTCTATAACACCCTTGATAGCTAAGTAAATATAAAAAGTATTTTTAGAAGTTTAATTTATATATTTTTTCTATGGCCTGTGTGACATATCATTGTGAGTAATATGAATAAATTATTTGATTTGATTTAATTTGAAAATTTGTCGATACATCACATATTTACCCAATTTTTCACTATTTTAATATTAAATAAACTTTACTCGTAAATAGTTTATTATTCACAACTTCAAAAGTCTCAGAAAAGCAACTTCATTAAAATAATTCTTCTGCGTTAAAAAAATAAGAATGTGGTACTTTAACTAAATTTCAAACCAATTCCCTTCACTTAAACGAGCGGAAACTTACATTCTTCTTGCGTTAGTGTACATTTATTAAATTGTCCCGACCCTAAATCCGTATTTTTATATCCCGTTTTGGTCGAAAAGCAAGGAAAACAACCCCGAAAAGCAATCAAATAATCTCCAAACATGTTGACACAATTAAATTTGGAGGATCTCCCGCTGAGAAATTTACAAGCTTAGCCGGTCATAAATTCTACTGATTGGATGTTATGGTCGCATTACCAATATTACGGACAGATGAGGCCAACACAATTTACTACTTATGTTTTCGGGAGAATTATTTGGGTTTCTTTGTAAGCCGGGGATCCAAGGGCGTGTTCTCGTAAGTATATTTATTTCTAAAACTCCCACTGCCACTGAAGCAATATGTTTTCAGGCTAAGTCTAGCAGTATATTATTAATGAAGGGACACTAGTGCCCACTAGAATATTTTATTACAACCAATTAGAAAAGCTTGATATCGCTACGGCTCTTGTCACAAACCGTAACACTTGTGTAAAAAATGCAGTTTTCGAAACTAACTAGTTGCACAATATACTATACTTATGCGTTTTCTTGGCATAACGCCTCTAATTGTGACGCACGAAAGCATAATGTCTGTAATTTTGCGTCAAACTTGCAACAAGTATTGATGAAGTAGAGAGTTGCAGAGATAAAGAGTTGCAGGCCCATCAATCGCAGAGTTTTTATCCGAGATTCTAACGAGTGAGGCCATTGAGATCTTTAAACACGACAACAATTTCAAGAGAAAGGAGGAAATTTGCGTTTCTAAATGCAGACTGGAAGGGAGGTCTACAACATACTTTAAGTGAGCCGAAACCCCGCACCACCACTACCCTCACCCCAGTCCCTCCACTGCAACGCGACAGAGAGGGAATAAATACCACGGAGCTCATCACGTAGATTCAATCAACGTCGGTAAGCACGGAAGATAACTTCACTCATTGGCTTATCGCCCTTGATAATGTCTGCCGCAGCTGTAGACGAAACGTCAGGAAGAAGTTCCATTGGACCACGGCTTCAAAGCCCGGAAAACACTTTAGAATGTATGATATTTTAATTTATTTTTTATCAACTGCAATTTTTTCTTTCGCTCTGTTTGTTTAGCAACTCTATCAAATGTATTATTTTTTGTTTTCATTTTTTTTTTCGTTTTCCACTTTTCCTCCACGTATTTCTGTAAGTGCAAATTTTGCTAACTGTGGCTCTCAAATAAGGCCTTTTCAATGTCATTTTTTCCTTCTTTAGTGGCACTTTTTTATTATTTTTTTCCTCTGCTAATAACTTCATATAAATTCCCTCTTAATCTCTTAAGAAATGATAATCAACATGAAAATTTTTTATAATGACTTCGTACTTTCAGGTAGCAACCTTATTTTTAGCTAAATATCTTTAAGTACTTATCTATATAAAAATGACTTATTTGCCTCTTTCTTACATATGTAATTGACGGCTAGTGCAGAAAAATAGAATAGAGAAAAATATTAAAAAAAAAAAACAAAGAACAAGGGATTTATGAATTCTGAATTGCATTAATGGCAAGCGATTATCAAATAATTCTAGAACATCTCTAATTTGCCATGAAAAATGTCTTTCTTACTGAGTATATGCAATTGTAATTACTATTGTCAGCCAAATGCGAAATTATACTAAATGCGTAAGAGAATAAAACGGTAATGATGCATTCATCTTACCATTTCCATTAAGTATCGTACTTGAAGCATGAATTAATAAAACACGGAGATGTTAAAAGATTTTCAAATGCACTTTCGATAAATAGAGGTGCAGAAATAATTAGACTGCGTAGAGATTTTTTTCTTGATGCACTGAAATACGAATTAATTTTGTTTAAGTATCTTATTGACCTTAATATTAAGTTAAACGTTGTGAGAGTTGAGGATTACGATTACGAGACAATGAAGACAAATCAATATTACATAAGTCTTAAGATTTGGACTGTAGTGCCATATATTATACTGGAATACCTAAATCACTAACCTTATGGATTAATTGTCTTTATATTCACTCAGCAAGATTGAACCATATTATCATAGACGTTTGTACGTTTTATGTGTAGGAAAAGGGCTCTTAAGGTTACGGCTTGGAATTTTCAAGCCCTTTAAAATTGACTTCTTCGTCGAATTTGACATTTCTATGATCACAACCCTAAGTTTAGCTACACATGAACTTTGATAGTTATTTACACCACAAGTTACTTTGTTAAATAATATTATTGATATTCAGCTTGTTGACAAAAGTTAAATAGGGCTCATATATCGTCAGAGGGAATAATGAGTTAAAACTGCAGGAATAATACCGTGGCACCGGTTTTGCCGTCAATCGCGAGTGCCATTTTGACTTTTCAATAATTTTATTTACACTACCTATAGATTTTATAATTTGTAATTATTAGATAAAGACCGTGGACAAAGTATAGTGTTATACTCGCTTTTTATGGCTATTATTCCCACGGGAGACTTGCGCCCCTCGCCTGCGGCTCGAGACGCAATCTTCCCCCTAAGGGAATAATGGCTATCATAAAAAGCTCGTTCAATAATATACTATTGTACAAGAGCATTGTATTAAATATGCCTTAATCTTAACCGTTTATATTGATATTTTTACAAATATCTCGAAAACGGTTAAAAGTTACTAAGTTCAAGCAAAAGACAATTTTTTCCCAAATTGAACAAGGAGCATAACTCTCAACTCTGGACATAAACTTTGAGTGAAATATGAATGAAAAAACATGTATGAATTTTTTAGGGAAGTAAAAAGGGGCCTGGTGGGTATGACCTTCCTAATATACATTTCTGTAGAATTCGGTATCAATTGATAAGTCTATCTATATGTACATGGTAATGAGTTACCCGCATACCAAATTCGAAGACATTATTTTCGAAACTGGGTGAGCTATCAAGAACAAGGGATCAACATTTTAATGTCATACACTCTGTATCTACAGGGACTCCCACCCGTATCAAAACTCTCAAAAATTGTTAGATTTAAAGCAAGAAGGTAAATATGAAAGCGACAAGATACGGTTTGTCCCACAAGTTAAAATTGAAGGAAAAGCACATAATAGCTATTTATGATGTAAGTGTTAAAAGTGCAATTTTAAAGCACGCATGTGAAAGTTTGCAGGACGAGCGAAGCGAGTGATCAGTTCCTTAAAAACACTTTTAACACGAATACCATACAATATTTTTTATACAAACGCGTTAAAACTTTTAATGGACTTTGTACTTGAGAGATATTTCCCCCCCCCCCAGTCAAACCTGTTTCATTCCTCAATAATTCCATGACCATTGTTGTTCTCTTCGTTACGAAAAAAAAAATTTATCTGAAAGCTGTCATCAAATATAAAATAACAAATTTGTACATTTTATATTTAGTTATCAGTATCAATTTCTTCGCAAAAATGGTAGAAAGTGCTATGGAACAAATCGATGCTGCTGCAAGAAGAGCCTCTTTGAACCTACTACTAATGAAGTCCCGACAACAGTATGATATTGCATATAAAAAATTTTGCAGTCATTTTGCAGTGGTGCGAAGGAAAAGGCGTCTATAGTAAATACCCAGAAAATGTTTTGCTGGGCTATTTTAAGGAGCGTTCCTAGGTCTGGAAATCTCCATCGCTTTGGTCGCACTACTCCATGATCAAGACGCTGCTAAATCTCAATAGCAACGAGGATATTAGCAAGTGCTTTAAACTCATTGTTGAAATTCACAAGAAAGAGGGCATCAAATTAAGTAGTTTTATGGAAAAAAATTTGCTGATAAAACATATTTCTTCTAGAAAAAAAAGTTAATATATTATAATAGAGGATGACGTGAATTATAATACCTATATTATATAATTATAATTATATACGCTTTAAATAACCGTTTTTCTTCTAAAAAAAAGGGCATTTGTTAGATCAAACTTATCTCTTTCATATTAAGTATGGGCACCTAAATATTTTTTTGTAAAACCAAAAAAAAATTAAAATAAAAGTGGCAAAACACGCCATTTTCGAATTCGCGATAATTACGAAATGCAAAAACGTTTTCTCGAACAAACGATTAAGCAGCGTTGCCAAACGTTACGTAAAATAAAAAACAATAAAGAAACAACTCCACAAATCTAAGCTGGCCTATTTGATCAAATAGGCGAACCTGCAGCGATACAAGCTACAAGTTTACTTCAGTTATGACGACATTCAGATTGGATTTGTTAATAAGATAAAAAGGCAATAATGTAGCTGAACTAACCTAAAAAAAACTGTAGAAACCTGAACCAACGAAAACTAACCTGAACTAATCAGAACTAACATGAATTAATCAGAACTAATCTGAACTAAGTAGAGCTAATCAAAAATTAACCTAAACCAAAACTGAATTAACCTAAACTAACCTGATATAATCAAAATTAACCTAAACTAACCTAAAAAGGAAACTGAACTGACCTGAACAACAACAGTCATAAAAGACAAGTAAGACTGGACTAACCAAATCAAAGAAAAACATGACTAAAGTAACCTAACCAAAGGAACAACAGAACTGAACTAACCTGAACTAACCAAAAGCAAAGTAAAATTAAACTAACCTAACCAACAGAGCTCACACTTAATGTGTAGCAAACAACAAGCTCTGTGAAACAAGAAGCAAAGGCGGCCTTAAAAGACAAGTACAACTCGACTGACCAAACTAAAGGAAAAACATAACTAAACTAACCTAACCAAAACAGAACTGAACTAACCAAAGGCAAAGCAAAACTAAACTAACCTAACCAACAGGTCCAAAGGCGCCCCTCTTGTTCTAAAGGACAGGTTTAACTGAACCAAAGGGAAAACAGAACTAAACTAACCTGACCTAACCAAAGGCAAAGTAAAACTGAACTAACGTAACTAACACCAGGAAAAACCTAACCAAAGGAAAAACAAAACTGAACTAACCTGAACCAACTTAATCAAAAGCAAAGTAAAACAGTGTATTGTAGCGATACATCTTCTTCCGAAAAGGCCTAGTTTCTGGATATTGATAGAGGAACTGGCAACCTAGCTGCTCTAATAGGTAACAGCGACAGCTAACGCGAAGTAAATAAATTGAACTAAATTATGAATGCGCAGAACGGGGCGTTTCAAGCTAGGGGAGCTAGCGTTAGAAATAACAGGAAAAGGATCTACGAAAACTTCTATTTTCTATGACCTTAAAAGTAACCTATTCTAGCAAATTTGGGATAACGCAGAAATAACGCAAACAGAATGCAGAGTAGTTCTTACCAAAATTTTAGGTAGACTAGGAGCATATATTGCGATTCAAGTAAACGGACCTCGAAGCTCGGATCGGCCTTATGGGTGCAAAAAGACTTATGGGTACCGGAGGGTGCTTCCGCCTTTCTCTGTACTTTGACAACGAAACTTGACTGTAGGCTTTCATTGGTGATCTCGGCTGGTGATCCTTTCGGCGTAACGATGCTCCTGCTCGACCCCTATCTTCACCAATTCCCCAAAAACGACCTTTCTCGCGAGTCCCCCAGACTACCAACTGCTTTCACGAGTCCAGAAAAATTAGACTCCCTTGGTGAGCCCCCCGACTAAGACTTCGTTTTGTACTTTTAAACAGTGGGCTGGTACCTGATGGTAGTCGTTCGTCCATCTAGCGTCCTTCAGCTCTCCGATCGTCCGATCTTCAGCCAGCCTCAACGCGACTTCCCGCAACGACTTCTCGTGATTCCCCCCAACACCCTCCGTGAGCACCCTGCCATTTCTCTTTCAAAAAACGCTCGTGCTAACTTTCTATATTATCAGCAAATTTTTCCTATTCGATTGCAAACTTCTTTTCCATGACGTCAATGAGTGGTTCGATGCACCCACATATTGAACAAATTGGGAAAGTTTGATTTTTAGATTTGGGTCAGCTAGTGCTTGGTTACTAAACCGATCATCAGCCGACCATCTCGAAGAATGCTACAAACTTTAAGTCACCTGCAGTTATTGCTCCTCTGTGACAGTATAATTGAAAATGTCTAAAACTTCGAAGCAGTTAAGGCAAAAGTGCAAAGAAATATACCAATTTTGAACAATAAAGATTTCTAAATTAATCGAAATAGCAATATTAGGCTATTTTGCTGCGAATCTAACAATATCGACCGGGCAAATAGGAATAAAATCTAGGATGTCTAAAAATATGATTTTTACAATTGTATGCTAACACTAGTTGATCTAAATCAATGTTGAGTGTATAAAAATCGGCAATTTCAAACTCAAAACATCACAACCGCCATCATTTTTCACATTACATGAAACTTCGTTTTTTGTAAATCACAAAAATAAAATCTTGGCGCTTGTTTGGGACACCTAGTTGTTATCTCCTCAAAGACCTATGGAATCTAGTTACGTATGTCCGAGCTTATTTCCTTCTTTAAATCCATCACGATCGTTCAAATTACAACAAAGAAGATACACCATAAGCAAAGGAAGAAAAGAGACAAGTATAATATTACTCTGCTTTAGTGTCGCCGGACGTCAAAAGTAAAAATTCCAAGTGAATTTCACAAAAATTCAGCCTTAATATTGATCCGATCCGGAATAAGCATCGACACACTTAGCACGTTTTTATCGAAACAAGTGAAATGGACAACGCATCTTCAACTTCGTCACAAAATACATCGTCAATGACCTAGCAGATATGGACAGAGCAAACAAATGCCGTAATTTCTCCAAAAATCGGACCTGGTTTTTGACCGGAAGTCCGCCCTTTTTAATAAACCCGTGACCTAATCGCAATTTCGAATCATTTGATTTAAAGCGTCAAGTGACCCATTGCTAAAAAGGACAAAGTAAAGAAACAAAACTCTAAAACACTAAGGTCTCTCGAGATGTAATATACTAGCTTGTCGTACATCATATTATACAGTGAGCTAAAAAAAAGTCTCATTTAAAAGAAATAATATTACTTAGAAGCATCCAATAAAGGAAAAAGAAAATACGTGATAAATACTTTTGCAAAAACTATTGAATGGAAATTAACCCTAAAAATTGGTTTATGACCCCATTGCTCAATAGTTAACGACTAAGACTTTCAAAAAAGAGTGAATTTTTTGCGAATTCTTTTATTACGGTCACAAGAAGACAGTTTCTCGGACAACAACATTTGGACGCCTATGGATAAATCACCTAAACCTCGTTACGAAGAATGTACAGAACAGAACCTATTACAGAATTGGGATAAAGGAAATTGCTCAAAAATCTGTTTAGGTTAGGTCAGGTTAGTTCAAGTTAGCAATGATGCTGTGAATACAATATAAAATATGGTTACAATTACAATATAAAACCATACTTGTCCCACCAAATGTAACAGTGGCGGATCTAGCTTTCTGTGAAGGGGGGGGGGGGGAGGAAATTACGCGAACATTTTTTGAGGTGCTACGCCCATTTTTTTTTTAAATTTTGACGAATTTTTCCCTCAGGCATGAATTTTCCAATATGAAGAGTGTAATTTTCAAAAAATGGCTGTAATCCGAAATTCCATGTTGTCTAGACAACGGTTAATTTCCGCTATCACCTACTAACCATTTTGACTGAGAAAGTTAGTAACAGTGTATCCAACTGTTTTTCCTCTTCTTGATGTCCTCTTTCAACTCCCCCCATCGGAAGTTCCGTAAGTGCAATATATTCGCAGATAGGCCCCTTCGGAGGTGGATTTTGAAGCAGTTTTAGAATCGCGTTTTTTGACCATTTAAAAAAAACCTGTTAGAGGTTAAGTTCATTCAAATTGAGTTTGTTACGTTCTTAGGGGATTGCAAGTGTGCCATTCTGAACAAAAACAGCAAAACAATTTTTCCGAATTTTTTTCGAAAATGTCCAAAGGTATTACGACTTTTTTCTCATTTCTCAACTTGGCCGCCTGTAATTTAAGAACGCCTCTACCGACCGTAGTGAATCCAACTGTTTTTCCCCTTCTTGATGTCCTCTTTCACCTCCCACCATCGCAAGTTCCGTAAGTGCCATATTTTCGGAGCTAGACCCCTTCGGATGTCGATGTCAAAAGCGGTCAAAATGAATCTTTTCAGTTGTGCGTTTGCGTTTATCAGTTAGTCAAACAAAAATCCCAAAGAAATCTAAAAAGAGTCGAAACGAAGGGTATACATTATGGCGTATTTTCAATATATATGTTAAAATATAAAAGTTAGCGAAGCGCACATACTATGCGAAAGGCAGCTTTGAGTAGGTGGAGAACTAGGTCATGTCTCGATATGACATAAACAGGCTGAAGTTTAATATAGTTAACTGACTTAGACCTGTCAGTTGGGCGCCACTCAATTTAGGTCATAGGTTATGGCTATAATATTGAAATTGAGAAGATTATTATAGAAAATAATAGATTTTTATTTGTTTAGGTGATCAAAGTAAAACCAAGAGTAATTATTAAAATTGGGCTATTATTTTATTTACTACGGAGTTAATTCTTACCTATGGTTAAAGCAGGTGCTCATTGGTTATTAAATCTACTACTACCAATTTGAACATGTGGCCAGCTTGCAGGGCTCTCTCTCCCTAGCTGAGGTAGAGGATCAGTACAACACATGAGGAATACTGGACGGTTTAAAACCTAAGAGCCATCACTGTCACTAACGGCTCCATCTTCGGCACGAGAGCTCTGTAACTAGACGGTTTAAGACATAAGAGCCATCGAGCCATCACCGTCACTAACGGCTCCATCTTCGGCAAGGGGGCTCAGTAACTGGAAGGTTTAAAACCTAAGAGCCATCACCGTTACTAACGGCTTCATCTTCGGCAAAGGGCTGTTATCTGATGGTAGTTGTAAAATCAAAAAAAAAAAGGTATTAAGTTTCAGCACTCAAACATTGGCACTTGGAAACCGACAATTAGGAACTAGGAACTAGAAAATAGGACCTAATTGCACAATGAAAGGCATAGATAAGTTTAAAAGAAAGTGTTACTCCAAAGTAAGAGAAATTTACTGTAGCCACATGGGCAGGCTGTAGCCGTTTAGGGACAGGCTCGCGTCCGGTGTGCCCTGGTCAGTGGTCAAGATGGAAAAGGGACCATCAAAGTTTTTAACTTTTTCCACATGGGCTTAAAATTGGTCAAAACGGAATTAACACGTCAAAAGGAGGAATTAAAATGATTAATTGAGCTGCCAAACATGAAAATTCAGCCGTTGTTAAATAAAAGATAAAAATTTAGGGAAGGGGTGATATTTGGCAATGCTGTAAGGACAGCCTAATCAACCTATAGACGATTCCAACATTACGTCATTTGACATGTTTGCCCCGCAAGGCAATATACCTTCAAAAATGTCACTGTCAAACGAAACTTCAAAATCGATCTTCATCATCATATTTCATGTTTTATTTAAGAATTTTAAGATATCTTTAACTACAAGTTTCCCCTAATGTCTCTAAGCGGCCTAATCATCATCTGAACTGTTGCTTTCGATTATGCCTTTATTGGAAATGTCCTATTCTTGTAATGTCGCTTATGTTCAAATGCGTAGTGAATGAGATAGTTGAAATACCGCTTCATTCTTTCGATTTCCTTATCTGCCTGGTTAGTGAACACTGAACATGGAAATGGAAATGCTTGGGTTTGATTTTCAAGCTTTAAATTATTACCTGATATTTCATAACTGGTAATTATTCTTAAAAAGTATATAGATAGGTATATGTGCAGATATACTGGAACATACCTACTTATTTATGTTTAAAATTGTAGGAAAACCTGCATTGCCCTGAAAGACAAACCCAGGCTGGTTGTTCAGCTAGAATTTCGGTTTTTGAAAGGAATTTTAGAAGAGCTAAGTGTGATCTAAACACAGGTATGATTTGTAAATAGAGCTTAGGTAATAAGTATATTTCTATGTTGTTTCTTTTAGGCAAAGGAAGTTTTATACAATAATTTTAAGAGACTCCAGTCAAAAGTTGTGTCAGCAATACAACTACATACTTTGATAATGAGGTAGTTTAATTTTAATTTAAACTTAACCACATAAAAATCTGATATTAACATGAGCATTTTAGAAATAATTAGTTAACCAAAATCATGCCTTTTTACAGGCCCTCCAAAAAGTTATAGGTATATAATTGGTTCTGATCCATACAGTATCGTTTGTTTATAGTTTTTCATTGTAAGAATGTCTAGCCACTTTTAAACATACTATCATATGTATGTGATAGTTATATATCGTATATGATAGAATATTATATATTATAGATATTTATACTAAAATACTTTAAACATTTTATTTAATTTTAAACATACTACTATCCTTTTATAAAAGTCCTGCTAAACTTGCTGTTTAAATACTTATCTTCTAAATTCATCTTTAGTCCACCTATGTATAAGGCATGTTTATATTTTTTTCACCATAAGAAAGTTCTGTGGGCTTTTAAATATACTGAAATACTTTAAACATACTATCTGCTTTTAAACATACAATTTAGTAGTAGACAATGTAGTAGACAATGATGTACTATTAAGCAGAACATCTTAGACTTCCATTGTCTCTATTGAGTTTTTTTACACGACGTTTTGAGCAGTGGAATCTTCTGCTTGTTTTCAAGTGAGACTGGAATCTCTGCTTGTTTCAGTTTCACGAGCCGATATTCCACTGCATAAACGTCGTGTAAAAAAAACTCAATATAGACAATGGAAGTCCAAGATGGTCCAAGATTTCTCTTAATACCACTATTTTAGTACATACTATCCTTTTATAAAAGTCCTGTTAAACCATTTAAATACTTCTCTAAATTTGTCATTAGACCAACCACGTAGAATCCTTTTACAAGACTTTCATGTCTTATTTCATAATTCATGTCTTAGATTCAAGAATTTGGTACGTTGGCTGGAATAAAAGCACTACAAAAATATTTTATAATGTTTCAAGGAGGAGCTTCGATTGTTGTTGTCAAAGGTTGTAGCTTGCTAAGTGTGGCTTGGTGCTGGTTAAATTATAAACACTACTAAGTGGGGTTTTTATAATGCCATTTTGGAGCTTCCAATTCGATTCTATAGTATATTATTATTTTCACTGTAAAATTATATGACAACATGTTTTTATATGCAGTTCTGAGCATGTCAATAAAAGTGATATTAAGTAACAATACAACTTTAACAATACTACAAATTTACACTAATAATATTAAATACAATAAACAGGTAGAGTGCATATAGGCCACAAACATATTATGTGGGTACCAACTCTACAGGAGGGAGACTTAAAATTGTTATTAACCATTGAGGATTATCCAAAGAGCAAAAAACAAAACTTAAATAAAACACAAATTTATTTCTAATGGATAATTTAATGTTGGTGACCCCAATTGTTAGTAGTTAAACTTTTGTTGGAAAACTTGTATGATTGTTGTAATGTAATTGTTAAGCTCAATAAAAAAGTAAAATTAAATACACAAAATTATTGAGATAAATAAAAGCAATAAATTAGACGATCAAGAAACCTAAGTTTTTGGATAAAATTTATCAAATTTAGTTAGACAAATAAGATGTCATATTTCAAATACCTTTCTTTGCGCTTTACACCTCATGAAGCAATTATGCTAATTTCACCAGCTTTTTAAAGTGAACCTGTATATTTGATTTTTTTAAAGTGAAGCATTGTATATTTGGCATTCAGCATTTTAAGGTATTTCAGTGCCTATGGAATGTTCATTTTTTGTCCACCCATCTTTCCTTTAAGTGCTTATGTCAAAAAGATTGGCAATGTGAAAGACAAATTTCCAAGGCTAATGAGATGCTGTACTTTTGTGAAAAGGTAAATATAAGTCATTCACTTATTTTTGTCATCTCATTATCTTTGAAATCCTCTTTTTTTTTAAATCTAAGTATCTCCTTTCAGCACATGTTGAGAAAATACAATAAAAATATCTAAATCTCTCTCTAAAAGTCTAATTTCCAATGCTTACTTGATGTCAATAACAAGTGAATGACTTACATGTAACAGTAGGAGTTCAACAGAAAAGTTCAGGAAGAAGTTCTCAAGTTGGGTATGAATTTTTGACCCAAAAAGTTGGAGTAATAAAAGCATTTAGATAAAATTAATTTCACTCCAGTTGTCACTCCCATTTTCATTCAAAACTCAAAGAAAGAGATCTTTCACATTAAAATACAGGTGAAAATAATTTGCATTTTGCATTCATGCACTTTCTTATATCTGCAGTTACATCTGGAGTTACCTATGTACTTTTATGGCAGTCACGGTAATTTTATGACAGTTTCGGCCTCCTTTGCAACAAAATGTCTGCACTTGACCAACATATGTACATTTTTTAACTTGATGAGAGATTCCTTCATTCACAGCCCACTTGACTCTGTTGAACCACAACAGAGTCAAGTGTGTAGGTAAATTGATATCTTATCTGATCACATGTTCACACAGCACCTAACACGAGAGGTAAATCACTTCATAAAATATTTTCAAATTCATTCCACCAAGTGTCAAGTAAAATTTCCTTGAATTTCACTAAATATTACTAAATTCAATTAAATTTCACTAAATATCCTATGTGCCCACAATAAAACTCACCAGTAATTATACCTCTGGGGTAGATGACTGGTGAATTTTGAGAAAATCTATTAAAAAATTTAATTTAATTTACCATAAATTCTTCTGAATACCTACAACTAAATCTGCAAAATGTGTACACCCAGTGATTCCTCGCTTAACCTAACATAATCTTGATAAGCACATTTAATAAGAATTTTACTTTAATGAGATTTCTGATGGAATTGAAAAGTTATGTAGTTATGCAAATGCCCAGTTTTATAAAGTCAAGTTGTCCTGCCCTAAGTACATACTAAATGTAAGGAGAAAACACAGCTGACAATTGGTTGAATTTCTGCCTGTATGGTTAAACTCAATCTGGTTCGTTTTGTGAAAAAAAAAACAGCAGGCCCTAAATTGATATAATATGAGAATTCAGAAACATATAGCTATTCACACCATTTGATGCATATGCGCCTTGAAGTTAAAGTAGCAAAAACTATAAAAAAACCGCATAAGCTATAACTTTGGCTAGGACAATAGCTTAATTTAAATTGATTGTCTCAAAATTACATAAGCATCCTTAGTGACTTGTTTTGCATGGATCGAAAGAACTGCACCAGATTCATACAGTTTAAAAATTGTAGATTTTTATATGCTTTCAACTGCTGCTTAGTACCTACGTATAATAACTGTGCTTTAAAATAAAATAGTCTGCAAGATCCAGTAAAGTCACATTTGGCAAATCACAAATTGGGAAACTCAAATCTTGTGGCGAAAGGGAGTAAGGATCAATATTGTTTATAATTTCCACTTTCGGGTCATAAGCATACTTGACATCACTAGTAAGCTTGAAGTAATATTCACTTCTAAACATTTTCGGCCCAAAGATTAGAAATACACAACTTTTACAATAATTTTCAATGTTCAAACCAACAAAATCGATGTTATTCAAACGTTCACACATTCAAATTAATAAACCGGCGGCGGGGTTGCCGTTCTTACTATTTTGTTTATACTTAAATTTATTTATGTTGTTTTAAAATCGGTAAGGGGAAAAATAATGTCAAAAGATGTGTATACCAACCGCGGCCTTATTCTATAGGAAAGAGTGAAAGTGAAAGTGAGAATTTTGACAACCTTGATTGGTCAAAAAAATCTGTTGACGAATTCCATTGGCCAGCAATTCTCACTTTCACTTTCACTATAGAATAATGCACCGGGAAAATATTATTTTAATAAAAGATTTATTACCCTAAAAATACCAACAACATCTGAATTGTCAGGATCCGTGTTGACCATTTCTGTATAAACACAGAAAGTTTCGTATGTTTGGCTACATGGTTTGTTTGTCCCACAATAAAGTATGGCGGACCTAATCAAAAACAGCTATTCTGCGGCCTTATTCTATAGGAAAGAGTGAAAATGAAAGTGAGAATTGCTGACCAATGGAATTCGCCAACAGAATTTTTTGACCAATCAAGGTTGTCAAAATTCTCACTTTCACTTTCACTCTTTCCTATAGATTAATGCCCCAGGACGATTATTCTATAGGGAAGAGTGAAAGTGAAAGTGAGAATTTTGACAACCTTGATTGGTCAAAAAATTCTATTGACGAATTCCATTGGTCAGTAATTCTCACTTTCACTTTCACTCTTCCCTATAGAATAAGCGTCCTGGAATGATCTACATACAAATGTCAACGTCTTAAGAGTGACAATTCGGGGACCTCCTTTTTAAGGGATTTCTAGCCAGAGTGTTCAAGGTAATCCGTAAAAGTGGTTTTCTGCATGGTGAGATAGTTCAAAGTACTCTGCGACAGTCAGAGTGGGAGAACTTGTAAGAGGGCACTATGACCCAATGATTGACAACTTCTTAAGAAGTAAAAAGGTACGGTACAAGTCATATAAAAGTATGAAAGTATAAAAGTATGAAGACTATAAAAGTATGAAAGGAGAGCCAGTAGACTTTCTTTCTTAAAAAGAAAACGCTACAACATTATTATAGTCTCTCAGTAACACGAAAAATATTATGTGAATTGATTATATGAGTGCTTCCAGCATTCTCCCAAAAAATGTATGCGCATACTTTAACCAGTTTGCTTTAAATTCGCACGAGAGTTCCATAATTTAGAATTATTTTGCATTCAGCGAACGTCAAGTGTTTTATTGCTACTATGTGGATAGGAAAATTTTATGCTCGGTAGACGTTTTCCAGTTTATCTTGACACCGCGTTTTATTATACTTTCCTATACAAGCCGGAGATCGTTTGCACAAAACTTAAGCGAATAAAAATCTTTATTTCGCAAAATCTGTCGGGTGCTGCTGATGCCGTAGGAATACGGATCGAAATCCCGAGGGATCTGCACTTGTAACTAATTGAATTTCCACCACCAGGCAGCTTATTGAGCGAATTCCAATTCGTACTAACTAATTCCAAGTCGAACGGATTAGGGCATATGGGTAATTTTAAACCTACATTTCCCTTTGCGTTTAGCCTCTCTTTCGCGGCAACTTTAAATTGGTATTTTAGGGATTAGCCCGACTTATTTGTAATTGGAAAATTGAATTCGCAGATTGAATGAGGCTGCTGGCCTTTCAGTGAGCAAATCAATGTCCTCTAAAGAAATTCGATTATAACAAAACCCACGCGAAACATCAATGGCCCGGAAACCACTGATTAGCGAAAATAAAGACTGGTTTGATTTCGCAAAAGTCCCAAACAAGAAAAATTCACCCCCCGTGTAACCTAAACTTTTTCTTTCTACCCTCAAGATTTCTAAAGTAATTTCGACGAAAGCCAACGCAAAATGTAGACGTACACCGGACGAAATTAATACTTCTTTTTAGTTTCTTGAGGAGGGTAACGCAATGGGGAGGGGTGTTTTGTGTTAGGGGGTATAAAGTAAGATATCTTCGGGGGTGATTTCTTTCATTTAGGTTCCACCAGCTCTTTTTTCTTAGGATGCAGGGTTTTTCTGTGCCCGGTTACTATAGAGGGGAGTTTTGATATGGATATTTAAAAAAGAGTGATAAATAATTTGAAAAATCGATTATAGGTTACCTGTAATGTACGTTGTTAAATTATAGACTACTTTTCTTATTCTATTCTTTTTACGTCTTTCAGATTTTAGATCTATTTTGGGTAGTTTATATCAATCATAAATTCCGATGAGTAAAGTAACTAGCTACTAAAAGAAGTTTAGAATCTGGTCTTCCATAGTATTAATGATTAAACGCTGACAGATGTCGCATGCTCTTGCGAAACATCTCTCGCCTGCTCTCTCTTTTAGTTAAAATAACCAAAGCTGTACTGATGAAGGATGGATAACGAAACCGGTATGCAGATAGGTTGAATGGCAAGTTGATGACCCCCACACACTGTTTAAAGTTATTAAATAAATACCAGCATAAGCAAAATAGCGTTTTAAGCAACAACGTCTTCGCGATTTCTTCAATTTTAGTTTGGCAGGTTAATACTTGGCTTTGATTTAAATAAATGGTTGATTTTTTTGGAACTGAAAATCAACGCAATATATATGATACTTTGCTACGAAGTTGGTCTTTTCCAACAGATTTTGGTATCATCTAACTTGTCTGGGTTACAGCACAGTGAAAGCACACTTGCAAGATTATCATATGAATTGACCTGATGCTAGTGTTTTTTGGACGTTAGGGCTTGAATTTGTAAAAATATGTACTACAAAAAAAGTTCTCAAAGACTTTGGTGACTGAAAATCCAACCAATAAAAACTATGTATTTGGCTGTGTAATCGACCAGCAGGAACAACAATGAAGGTGATGACATTCCGCCTGCTGCTCTATATCTGAACCAATTTAAAGTTTTGGAATGCTGGTGTGATCAGCCTAGCTTATAGCATGTTGCAAATTCAATAGGTCATTATTGGCTCTACTCTCCGGGCTTTGACCGCACTAGGAAAGACTTTCCTTGGTTAAAGTTAATGTTGTAAAATTCTCGAGAATAATAAAAATGAGAAAATTCTCGAAAATATTCTTGAGAATATGCTCACATTCGGTAATTTTCAAAGAACGTTTAGATTTCGTAGAGGTAATGGTAATCACATTATGTTTAAGTTAATGGTAGTGTAGAGTATTAGAAAATGAAATAATAACGAAAATATGAAAGAAGGCAATGCAATATAAATGTATTGCAAAACAGAGGAATAGCAGAAAATAAACAAAATAACCAAAATGTCTCTATATATATATACCATAACTATGCTCAACTCAAGCATCTGAAAACTCAACATAATCATTGTAAAAAATAATCATCAACAAACCAATTTGCTATTCAAAACTTAAAACAAAAAACCACTAGGTACTTATTCTACATTTTAAGCAGAAACCAAGCTAACAGGTCCTTATAAGGGTTTTTTTAGAACTGTCAAGAGTTAGTTTACTCCGAATAACCTGATTCCAAAGATTCACTAGAATCAACATCTTCAACCACTTCTACTTCCGATTCTTCATCTGCAAACCCCGTCATCTGGCTAATCTTGTCTGCATCTTCTTGAGATTCCTCAGATTCCAAAACAGAATCAGTTTACAAAGGTATACGTGTACCATCTAATAATTTGAAATTGTGTGATATGAAGGTTACTTTTCCAGCCCTTTGCGCAGTCAATCTGTTTTCATTTAGCATAGTGAATAAAACAATATATACTAAAATTTCTTTCGGTTGTTGCACTCGACGCTGGCTTGCTCAGGAAGTCCACAGCTACGTTGCAGCAATGTTACTGAGTTTGGATGCGAAGCGTACCTTTCCACTGAGTTTTCCACCAAACTTCCGGTTCCAACCTTTAAATTGATTTTAATACATATGGCTTGCCAAAAAAAGCCTTCTTGAGACTCATATTCAGCCAAATCAGACTTCTGGCGAGTCGTCTTGGTACCTTAATGTTGCCATATGTATGAACTCCGTTCCTTCAAGTTGTTCTTCTCGGCTGAGATGCACACTGTTGAAGCGGGGATCTAAGATATTTGCGGCTAGATGAATAGGTTGTGTTGCCATTTGTTTTATCTTGATCAGAAACTCTTTGCTTTCCTTTTCTTCTTGTTTTAAAAGGGGGCTTGATGATAATGAGGTTTGAAAATGATTTTCTAGGATGGAAAAACATTCGACTAGTCTACTTTATCTGATTCCAACTTTGTAATATATTCAACTATAGGGTTTATGAGTTGATGCCACTTACTTAATTTCACCCAAAAAATGAATTGATCCCCAACGTGTTTTGACAGGTAATTTTAAGGAGATTACTGTCTTGGTTTAATTTTTTTCCATTTGATTTTTTTTTTGTAGCTAACAAAATATGTAAGTTATTTATTCGTCGTCAAGTAAGCGTTGGAAAATTGACTTTGACATTTCTATCGTATCTTCTCAACATGTGCTAAAAAGAGATGGGTATAAAAAATTTAAGGTTTTAAAGGTAACTAAATGACAAAAATAAGTGAATGGGTAATAGTTACATTATTATTAGGTTCGGAACACCGCATCCGCCCACTTACGACTCGAAAACAATGGAACGAGTCGACTCAACACTTGCTGACTTGACTACAAGCAGCTTCAAAAGAATATTACTCCGAGAATTTTCTCACTGCGAATATTCCCGAGAATATTCTCGTTCTCGAAAATATTCTCCTGGGAATATTATCCACTCTAGTTAAAGCATTGTGAAAATTACTCATAATGAGTAGGAACGCAATAGAACGGTGTTTTCAGTTCTTACGGATAAGTGTGGTCAGACAGGTCTTCTGGTGCCTACCAAAGTGATCTCCAAGAGTGCGACTATTACCTCAAGTTATCAGCTCCATTAATCAAATCTAAACTAAGAAGCAATTTGAGACAGCACACTCCAAATTTTTAATGACTTTTTAAACTGTGTATCTCTAAAGCCGCGAAAAGGTCCATGTAAAGACAGCTTTAAGGGATGTTTTGAAGATGTGCTAATACAGCGTTCAACAAAACTTGATTTATTTTTGTTAGAACCTTCTGAGCATATAATTTTGCGGAAAACTAATTTAAAACAATTTTCTCTACAGAAGTAGGTAAAGAAACGTCATACCTTAGAACATGTTTGGTGTTTTTTAGATTTTATGCATGGTTGAATTGTTGCACGAAATTCAACTTGTTGAAGTTATTGGAGGTATTCTCCATTAAGTTCATAATTACCTGGACTTTTCGAAAGAACGAAGTGTGAGATGAGCGTGAGGATAAAATTTGAAAGATTTTTTATTAAGAGTGCCACATAAACTGAAGGCGAAACCTGTAACGCGATAGAAATAGAAAGTGGAATAGAAAAGAAATTTCTTTCCTTTGGCGATCGGTACCCTTTACGGCCTTCTCTATGGAGTTCGGCTGACATCGCGTATAGAAAAATCCGGCGCTGCCAACATTTCCGTTCTGTAGTGACAATTTTAGGGAATTCAGTGTTTTTCAGAGTTGACCTTATTTTAACCTATAAATACATAGATATAAATATAAAATAAATTTAATGTTTAGTTGATTTGTTGATGTTTTTTTGCGAGTTTTTTTTTCAATTTCTCTTAAAAATATTATGTACCCAATATTTTTACATCTTGTTGGGAATTTGGAGGCTGAAGAAAGAATGAAGGAATTGCGTCTAGAGCGTAGAGCTTTAGTGAAAGTTGTAACCCTTTCGAATTACCTCAGAGAGAGTTTCGGAAACTTTATAGATTGAGTAGAGAGCTGACAAGAAATCCAGTTGAAGAGTTGACTCCTCATTTGGATATGGGGTGCGCACAACAAAGGTCCTATAATAAGAATATTTGCGGCCCTAAGATTCGTTGTTCAAGGTTCATATCAGATAAGTGTGGGAAATGAAGTAAAAGTCGCTATGGCCCAACAAACACTGCGCAGGGCCCTGGGGGAAGTTTGCCAAGCAATGGAACGCTCGGAGCAATGGAAGCTATTGCTCCGAGATGGATAAAGTTTCCCATGACAGAATAAGAGAACCAACAGAAGAAACTAAGAACTTGATTTAAGAATTATAGGATGCATAGATGGAACGCATGTAGCAATATCTCAACTAGTAGAAGACGAACATCTGTTTTCAATAGAAAAGGTTACCACTCCAAAAATGTGCGATTCATTTGTGATTCGAACTTTCGAAAATGCAAATTTTGGAGGGGCAACACGTGACGCCTTTGTTTGGAGAAACTCTGCTGCGAGGAATCACATGGAACAAAGCTTTACAGCGGGGGGCCGAAGAAGCTGGTTGTTGGGTGACAGCAGCTATCCCTAAGAATGACCCCCGTAAGAAATGCTCTAAGAGATAGCCCTGAAAGTCGATACACTCAAGCCTTGACAATGACTAGAAATTGTGTGGAAAGATGTATAAGATGTATACGTAAGAATATTAGAAAGAGGAGGAAATTATGTATTTTACAAAAATTTTCTTGTGGGTGTTTTGAAGATGCAATTTTGATGTATTCTAAAGGAAACAATTTTAAAATATCAGCCACATAAGGTAGGACAAATTGTAAACTCAGTTGGTGTATAACACAACATTTGTATTTGAGGAAATATTCCTATGGAAGAGGAAGACAAAGTACCTCCTTCTGGAGAACTGGAAAACCAACCGCACCATGGTTTAATTGGAGTCAGTTACTAAGAGAGGGTCAATAGAGACGGCAACAGCTAATTGACCAATACTTTAATTTAGTTTTAACTAAGAGGAGTGTTTGATTAAGGGCTCAAATTGGGAATGCAACATGTAATGCTCCTAGTAATAAATAATAGTTGTTCTATGGATTTCCTTAGTTTATACCTGCAAATTGGCTTCAAACTCATGGGATGGATGACAATAATGATTAATATAGGTACAAAACAATCATTTTCTTTTTTATTTAGAATTAATAAAAAACATAGAACAATATAAGTCAATTTTATAAACTAAAAAACATGTGAACACCATAAAATTTAGTCTAGGGAACTAAGGAACATAGTAACAGCATATAATTCAGTCTTCGAAACCTTGTAACAACATATAATTCAGTCTTGGAAACCAAGAAACATAAGAGCAACATATAAGTCAATCTTTAAAACTAAGAAACATACTCTTAACATTTAATAACATTTATAATATAATATACTCAATAATACATACTCAATGTATTTCTTAAAATCTGCACTGATTTCCATTAAAACTTTGGCATATTTTTGGTATTTGTTTCAATGGTTGTCAGTTTTTCCATCATTTCCACATGCATTTTATTCATATTGACAAATCTTCGAGTCTTCTCACTTGTAGTGTGTATCCTCTTGTTAGGGGGTATTACCTCTTTGATTCTACTTTTGGTTTCTACATCTTGACGTGGTTCTTCATTCCTCTCAGTTTCAGGAGGGGGGATCAATTAATACATGTTTAGAGGGTGGAAAAGCGAGTGGCGCTAAAGGAGGAGGAGAACTTCTATAACTGGGCCCCGGAATTAGTTGTTCACTTTCAGTTACTGCTATTACCATTGGCTGAAATTTAGATAAAGTAAAAATATTCAATTTATGTTGAAGATTTACAAGAATACCTACTTATACTTACAATGCCGAATTCTTTATTGTTACCACCACTAATTGATCTATACCCCAAAAGGGCCATCAATTGCTCCTCAATGGCATTCAGAAGAGCAGCATTCACGGGACCCCCTCCATTCCTCTGAGCTTCTAGGCGAATGCCACTAGCCTTTGCTTTAGTTTTGGATTTCCACCTTCCAATGACCTAATATTAGGTTGTATAATTCAGCTTTCAATAAATAAATGTTAAACTTAGGTATTTACCGCTTGCCATTTCGCTAGTGTTCTGATTCCACTTCCCATCCAGTTCACCACAACTAAATATTCCCACAGTTGCTTTCGTTTGGCATGATCCCTATCCAACTTGTTTTTTAGTAGGATAGGATATTGCTCAAAATATCCCACAATGAATCTCCTATGTTCTGTAGTTGTTTTAGCATCTCTTTCCCTTTCTGAATTATTACAAGGAAAGAAGTAGTAAAGGCAAAACAGGAATAAAATTAATTGGAAAACAAAGCTCTCAATTAAATAAGCGTTTATCAAATAGAAATCTATAAAAATCGTTATCAAAAACTTGTCCAAAATTTCGGCCAAAAATTCAAAATCAAACAACTTTTTAAATAAAGAAAGATGTATTTATTACCGTGTTGTTCCAAGAGAGATAAAAGCATAGCATGACCTATTTTGGTGTTTCTATTTCTATCAACCCGAACCCATTCTTCGGAAACCGATCACGGCCGATCCAACTGTAGAGTGTCAACTTATGCCATACCAAAAAATTCTGTATAATAGAAAGGAAATTTCTTTTCAATTGGTTACGGAGTTCGCCTTCAGATTGATAAGTAGGGGGTGTTCATTTGAAAACTTCATCTAGATGACTGTGAAATATCAAAAGAATAGAATGAAACACCAAAAGTCCATTTACTTTGATTATGTCATCCTGTTCTGACAAAAATTCATAGCCCTCTAGATGACCTTTTCTAATGAACACGTGGTACTTTGTTCAAAAAATGCAAATTGTCTGAAAATTGTGTGAACATTTTAGTTAATAGAGCAGTTTTATCAAAACCTTTAGATACCATGGGTTGGTCACTATATGAAAATCAAGATCTATTACTAATTTTCTAGATTTGCGACTAATTTTCTAGATATAGATGTACAAATTAACAAAAGTTTCGTTATTAGATCATATGATACTGTCCCTCATTCACACTAAAATCCAATTTTTTTATACTTATATCCTTTCCGCACATGCTGAGAATTTACTATAAAAAAGTCAAAGTCAGGATTCCAACAACTACTTTATGTCAATAGTAAGTGAATGGCTTATACGAGCCACGTTGCTATACGGTATTTTACAAAAAAGATTGATATTTTGAAATATCGTCATTGAATCAAATAATGAATAACATACATGGTGACCTTTTTTCGATATTTAGTGAAGGGTTCTCCGAAACTAGCAGAGTACGAAATCGATTCAATAATCAATTAAAAATAGCAAATCAATTACTTCAAAGCCACTTTGGTTTACTTATTTATTTATTTTAAAGTTTATGGCTTACTAGATATTCCGCAATAAAAAACGATGTTGGCGCTTTCTTTAAGTCGATCTAGCCGAGTTATATTGGATTTAGAGCAAAGTTGTAAATACGAAAGTTCTAGACAAATTTACCCCAATCAAGATTGAATAATTAGATTCTTTCTGACAGATGTGATTTGTGAGGTACGACGTAAACTTACTTTTTTTAAAACAAAACATAGTTGCTGGGGCCTATTTAAAAAGGTCTTTCTCTTAGCTTTAAGTAAAATGTAAAATCTTACCAATAAGTAAACAGTTTTTGAAAGTGGCAATTTTTTCTTCACGTTACATAATAATTCAAACATTACAGCTGTCAGAAAGAAATCTGATTTGCCCGTGTTCTTCAGAAAGGAATTATCTACAGATTTTCTAATTACATCAGTTTTCTAGAACTAAAAATAACTCAGCTAGATCGATTTAAAGAAATATTCAAAATTTAATTTTAGCAAATAAAATTAGTAGAGATTTTTTTTACTGAATAAGATAGAATAATCAGATTTTTTCTAACAGCTAAAATAAAAATCATTTTGAAATAGCCCATAACCAATTATAATTCCCATTTAAAAAATAGTAGTCTAAAGTAAGTTTAAGTCATATTTCACAAATGGCCGCTGACTTTACCATTGTAAACCTATCATATACGTTTTGCGTCCTTTAATCAGGTCGATAGAAGTGAAAATAGCGGGTGTAGGACAGAAATAACTACTTCACATTTGTGAAAGACCCAACGTTTCGCACTTTATTGAGGTCTTCCTCCAATGTGTGTGTCGTCCTATATGGTGCCCGTTTGCTCGTTTTTTCGTGAAACTGGAGATGTTTTATATTCAGTGGAATGTTGTTCCTGGTTGACAAACTTCGCTTATTGAAAAAACCCTGAGGAAGACCTCAATAAAAGTCGAAACGTTGGCTCTTTCACAAAGGGAAGTAGTTATTTCTGTCCTACACCCGCTATTTTCACTTCTATTGTAAACCTATTCAAATAAAGTACGAGGGAGTCCAAAATCACTAACTTACAAAAAAACACAAGAAAAAGTCTAGAAGGGTCAGATCAAGAGATCGGGCAGGCCACGCCATAGGACCTCTTGTTCCAATCTAGCAACCACGGTATTGCAAATTGAGGTATTGGCGATCATAAAAACAATCGTTGTATAAGAAGTTTGGGTTATGGTTGATACACTGGGCCATAATTTCGCAAAACTCATGCCTTTTATGAAAATCATCATCATTTATTTAATTTTTTAGCTAATTATCCGAACGCCAGTGAGGATTATAAAGGCGTGCCAACGGAGACATTTTGGTTGTAGATATTTGGTATTTTTTGGCTTCTAACGCTTATAACTTTTAAACTGCTCATTTGACGGGGATTTTGAAGTGTTGCGCGTATGTACAGAAATGAACGGGCTTTCCAAAAATGTGATCGATTTGGTTGCAGGTGCGGGGGGGGGGGCTGACCAGTGGCGTACCAAAGTCAAAAATGCGTTTTTTTCACAACACAAAAGTCGCTTAGCGTCTTTACCGTAACTCCGGGGCTACGTGGAGTATACGCCTCCATGTGGGTAGATTTGCTCATACGTGTAGACGATAAATTTTGAAGTCTAATTCCGATAAGTTAAATAGAAAAATGTACTAAAATTCGCAAAGTTGGGGCGGTTTTTCTAAAAATTTTTTGCAATGGTCAACTTGTCGGCCTTCTGGACCCCTTCAGTTAGACGACTGGCCCAATAAGGATGGTACCGGGGGAAAGGGCTACTTTTAATCCTATCCCGCCAAAGGTGTCACTTTAATACAGAGTGGTCAAAAAAATGTCCAAAGACAACTAAGGAAACGTGTCTAAAATAGGAAGGTAGTTTTTTGCGATTATTACGAAAACTATGGAGCGGTCCAGCTTCGGTGGCATATAGGCTACTAGAAGACGTGGAAGGAAAAAAAATCAGTTATTAGTTTTGGTCTAGTTCTTATACCTGGTGAGCTACGAAAGTTTTTTTGTGCCGCATTTTTTGTCAATTTTGGTGTACTTTTCTCACATTTCACCCTGTAGATTCGACATTTTCGCAGCAAAAAATCTCAAATAATTGAGGGAGGTAGTACACACATGGGCCCTTGATCGTACCAAAATCAAGGGCCTAGCTTTTAATTTGAAATTTTGACGAATTTTTAAACTTTAAATTTCAAATTGCCACTTTGAGGTATATTTGTCCGGAGACCGTGCATCTAATGCAGTGGCTTTCTATCCCAGGGGATACCTTGGAATGTTTTCTTTTTGGGACTTAGGAACCACTTTTCGTTGGGACGTCGCAAAATGGTCTTAGTTGAATTTCGAAGCCAAAGATGCAGATTTTTTAAAATTTTGGCCGAAAATCCCGAATGGTTCCGAATCACGTCCACCATGGGGTGAATCGGAAGCATTCGGCGGCCGCGCCCATCTGCATCTGACAGCTGAGATTTCCGAAATGTAAACAGTAACTTTAAAGCCTCAGACTAAGGATAATCGGCCGAAAAGCGTGGAAAACTGTCTGGCCGGGGAAAATTTGAACATTTCTAGGAAGATTATTGGCAAAATGCCCAGTCCTCGAGGTCGTTTTTACAAAGACTGGTCGATTTGAAAATTTCTTGTCGGGATTCATTTTTGGCTGATGACGTGGTTGGCATCCGACCACGCGGTTTTTGCCAAGACAGTAGCGGTTACAACAAATTCGGGCAAAAATGTATTTTTTCTACAAACGTCAAATAATGACGCATTTTACGCTTTCATTAGACAAACGAAAACCTAACCATTTTTGAGGATCAGAATGTGAGTTTACTTTTCCGCGCGTTGCCCAGGACAGCAAGCGAAAAAGATTTTATCGCTTGCTGTCAATAGCAACTACCACCACTCAACCAATTATTTAAAACGTCATTGTCACTTTGATTGAAATTTTCAGATTGTGTCTTCATTCAAATTTCAGATTATTTGGAATTTATTGTTTGTAGAAAAAACGTTGTATGCATTACGAGCACAAAGTAACTTTTTTGCTCTCGAGTGATTGCCGCTCTCCGCTTCGCGTCGAGCGGCAAACTTCACTCTCCGAGCAAATAAGTTGTACTTTTCGCTCTTAATACATAAATAAATATTTTCGATTTTTCGGCAGACATGGGCGTAGTTATTTTTTTTTTGCCATTTCTTCGGCTTTCCCATAAGATAGTAGATTATGTAACTAGGAGTAAAAGTGGGTCTTTTTGTGCTGACCCCAGAGATTGAGGGCCGAAGCGAAGCTGAGGCCTGCAACTGGGCGAAGCACAAAAAGACCTTTTACTCCGCGTAACATATACTTTTTTTTTTTCAAGTATGCAGGAAGTCTATTTCAGAGTGATTCAGTGTTTCAATTTTCTCTCACCCTCTTTAAGCGGGTCTAGGTACTTACCCAATTAGTGGTGTATATTATTTGTAAAATAAATAGAATGTGTTAGAACGGTGGTGTTCAATGTTCAATGGTTTTAATGGTATTAAATCATAACCAATGGTTTAGGTGGTTGAGGTAAATTATGGTAAACTAACAATTTATAGCATTATTATTAATATTAAAATAATAAAAATGACATTGACAGATAAATATGATGACAACTAACGACATTTAACAGAATTCGAGAACCTATGCGATTTCGACTAAAAACAGTTTCGGGTGGTGCTCTCGAGCTCTCTGAGAGTATTCCTATCCTTTGTTTTTTCAACAAGAATGTAGAGATGGCAATAAGATGGTTTATATATGCGCCACCATGACAATAGCGGTGACATTTGACTTTACTTTTACTGCCTAGGACTTTTTTGCTACTTTTTTTGGTCTCAGGATTAGAAAGCCCACTTTAGGTGTGCGTATGGAGGGAACAAATGACGTACTTTTAGTCCGTTTGATAAAAAAATACATTGTGCAATGCTTTTTAAATGGGACAATATTGATTTCGTCATAAATAAAAGATGGAGGCGAAAAAAAATGGTCGCCGTAGACAGGGTAATTAAAAAATGGGGATATCTCTGAAACGAATAAAGTTGGAGAGCTGAAATTTGGTACCCTGGTTCATTATGGAATTGATTGCAAGTTGCCATAGGTCGAAACCTTATTTATGGGACCAAACCCATGGGTAGCATCAACGAAATTTTGCATATAAGTTTTCACGCTTTTGCACGTGTATTTCCCATAAGAAAAACGTTGGGCAATGTGTATTATATGGGTGGAATGTAGATTACGTCACATTTGGGGTACCATTGATGGTACATAGTTCAAATTTGGATGGTAGGTACCTATGGCTTCTAACTCATAAATTGTGATATAGCTAACTCAGCTATCATAGCTACAATAGCTGAGTAACGTTAATATTTAGAGAACTGTTAATGATACATGGTTCAACTTTGGATGCTGGGTGCCCATTGAGGTACCATGAATGGTAGTATAGTTGACATAGCTATGTAGCTGACCATAGCTAGGTTATAGCTATTTTATGAGCCGATGGTGATATCAAGTTGAAAATCGAATGGTAGGTTTCCCTTATGTAAATTTCGCTAAAAATGACATTTTTCAAAATCCAAGATGGCCGCCTGAAAAGTTTTGGTTTTAAGCCGATATCTCTGGAACGGTTTGAGCTAGAAAGCTGAAATTTGGCATGTGGGTACTTTATGGGACGAGCTAGAGGTCTCTGAGGTCCAGAATCTTGCCGCGGGTACCAAAGGTTCAATTTTGGAAACTCTTTTAATAAATTGACACTTTTTGCTACAACTTACTGACTGTTGCTAAAGGGCGCCGAAACCAAATATATCCGACGTTTCGACTTTACACGCTTACCATAAGCCATCATCAGGGTATTCTCTTTTATTACAAATATTGCTTTATAAATGTGCCATACCCAAACAATCAGTTTTTCGTATATGACTGACAAAATAGCTTTAACGAGGCCCATTCGACTGGCACTAACTGTTCGATTTTATCGTTTCTGGGTTCCGAGATTTAACTGATTAAATTTCTCATTGATAGGGGTAGAGTGACATTTGCCATTTTATAGCAAAGCCATTTATGACAATAGAACAACAGTGTCTCAATTAAGTGTGAGTCGTCTCAAAGACTGCCGAAAACGTTAATTACCATTTTGCTTAGTTTCATAACAGTCTTATAGGAAGCGAAAAACTGCTAAAATTTTGTTAAAATTATCTAATGTTTTTTTTTGATCGAACATTACGTCAACTAAATTAAAAACTTGAACGACAAATTAAGAAGGTATTTTGTGGTCGAAAATGCTTTATTCATTGCTGTTAAAAGCATCGTTATATCATGTTTAGTTTTTGAATTATATACTTATAAATATTATAATGTCGATGAAAAGTCGAAAAATTACGTTTTAGGCGCCCTTTTGAAGGAAATTACTGAAAATTTCAACATTGCAATTTTTTTACATATTTTTGCCCCCTCTTTCATATGAGACTTTTTTGGATAAAATCTATGACAATCGATCTATGACAATCTATGACCCTTTGAAAATTTTGAAATTTTTACATTTTTCTGTTTATCTTGGAAACGGTAAAGTTTTTCGATATACAGGTTAATATGATGTATGAAGAGGTTATTAAGAGCTATAAGATGCATGTATCAGAAAGAAGCTAGCTTTCACGGTTTTTGAGAAAATTTAAAAAAGTGCAAAATATATACCTTATTTTTGGGCCAGCCGTTCTCAGTTCCTGTTCTAGGCAGAACTTCGAAAATGGGCTCTACGTGTAGCTCTATTCTTTTCTTCCTTAGCTCTTCTTATACATTTTCTGATAAATCTTCATCGAAACGAGATATTAGCTGTTAAATGCAGCAATGCACGATTTTTATCTCAAAATTTTGTTTTTTGGGCCGGTTTGAGAGCCCCATATGTTTAACATACAATTTTCGATATGTGTCAAATAAATCTATAGTAATCGATTTTATTTGTTACTTCCAGTCGTTTTATAATGAATAGGACGTTGATTTCTGTTTTAAATAGTATAGGGTGGATCAAAAAATTATGTGGCTAATAATGCAGAAAAAGTCCATAAGCAGTGTGGATTTTACATAGAAGGGTTGGATTATTTAGATCGTAGACAAGGCGGAATATAATGTTAGATATAGGCGATGAAAGCGTTATTAAAACTTAGTAATGAAAGCAATTTTAATTATTCAAGGAGTCTGGTGTTGTCAGATATTACTAGTATTTACTGCAGAACATTTCCTTCGCCATTTTATCCACAAATTGTTAAAAAACACTAAAATTATTGTACTTTTTTGGCTCCTCATATAGCTTTTCGGATAAATCTTAATTAAAACGCGATATAAGCTGTTGAAGGCTGAAATGCACGATTTTGATCCCCAAATTTAGGTTTTCGGGTCGGTTTGAGAGCTCCATATGCTTAACAAAGAAATAACTACTTTTCCCACATAAATCAATAGTAGTAGATTTTATTCGTTGGTTCCAGTAGTTTTGTGACAAATAGGGCATATGGTTACGTTTTAGATAGTATAAAGTATCCCAAAAAAATTTTGTAACCTGGAATTTTAGGATTTTTGCCTGTAGATCGATATCAATTAATTTATTGCGTTAATTCGAGTAGTTTTATGGTAAATAGAGCATTGATTTCTGTTTTAAATAGTATAGGGTGTCCCAAATAATGCTAAGTGCTAATGCTAAGTTTTATTACCTTATTATAAACACTGCCTTGCTTTCTGATTTAGATACTATAGGGTGACCAAAAATTGGCAAATATTACATTTTTACGAACAATCAAAGCCAGAAAACTGAAATTTCAATTGTAGATTCGTTTCATAATCACAAACAATATGTCATAAATGAGAACCTTGATATTTATGAATTTTACCACGGTTTTTACCATTTTTCGAAAGCTGTTATGTTTGCAAATATGAAGTAAAGTATTTCAGACGTTTTGACATTTCAGTTACTTTTAGGTATCATCAGGTGCTTTATTGATAATTTTATGGCAGTTTGAGCTATATCAGAGAACCGTTCGGATATTTCCTAAATCATGGGCGCTCCGCGCGGGTGGTCTTAACCCACAAGACTTCAAAAGCACTTTGCCCACAGCGTTCGGATTTCCTAAACTATGGGCGCCCCGCGCGCGTGGTCAAAAAACGCAACAAAAAAAAAATACGCGCGAGTGTGACAAAAGCACACCATAAACAAACCAACTCAAGATTTCTGCTGACCAACTTGTTTAGTTTTGTACGGATGAAACGTGTACTTATGTATAATTCTAACGCACATTAGTTGTTAGCACGTTACATTGGCTAACACCAGATGAAGCAGCAATTTGCCGTACAGATTGCGTGTTTGGCAAAAGGTGAACAAATATCCCATACTGCCAAAGTTGTTTCTTCATCATTCATAGTTCCTATGAATGCTCTTTTTTTATCCATGAGTAAACTTGTCTCAATAAATTTTGGCTCTATCAAGCTCTAAATGTACGCCAAAACATGTCTCTTAAACAAAATCAATCGACGTGTTTCGGGAAATTTTTTCAATCACTACGGTATAATAATCATTTTGGGTGGCTTGTTTGAGATGGACTCTTGTATAATGTTTTATCAATATTGATGCGCTTTTCGGCGTTGGAAAGTAACGTGTCGATTTTTAGTGAGAAATACGAATTAAATTTATAAAGTTTGTAAAGTGTGTTATCTGCTGGGTGGAAATGGAGCAATGCAAAGCGTCGGATATTTTCTACAGTACCTAACACTTTAGTTAAAATAAATTATTTATCCATTATCAAAACCGTAATTTTTGTGTCATATCTCTAGATATATTTATCAGCAATGTCTTTTGCAATATTTTTTTAGTTTTTAGCAACATAATTTTGACTGATATTTTTATATTAAAAAGTAATTAAAAATTTGGTCTAAAATAAAATAAAAACTACTGAAACTGGAACTGAGAAAAGTAACACCACTTGAGAGCTTTCTAGAGCAGATTCTTCAACAATATCTAACTATACATGTACTAACTACAAAATAGTTTATGCCAAAAGCAATATATTTAATTTTCTATCGTTAGTCATCATTGTGAACGACTTCAGTGTCCTTTGTTATAGCCCAGCAAGACCACGATGAACAGCATTGACTCTCCTCGGCATACCATCCACCAAAGCACCAAGAAAATTTTGATTTCCAAGTTCATCCATATCTCTAAACTCGACTCTCTTCCTTTCAGTATTTGTTTCATGGAACTGCACTTGCAAAATAACGTCATATCAGATGGTTTCTCGGTGGCTAATCGATTCTTTTAACATTGTGCTCTCTGAAAACGTCATTCAAGTATTCTGGCCCTATGAGGAAGAGCATTATCGTTAACAAGATGTTAACTGTCTATAGAAGTAAAAACGTAAACAAAAATATTATTTTCGTTTTTACCTCTACAAACACGAGTCTTCTTAATCCTTCTAATCAACAGATGCAACTCAGTCTTATGAATTCTGATTATACCACGCAATAAAGTCGCCGTATCTCCCCTGAAGTCTTCTCTAGCCTCTCAGGACTCTCAGGTAGCACCTTAATTAGTAACTTTCAGGTAGTAACCTTAAGCCCTTGTAGTTATGGTGGTTAGCAGGTTTAGGACAATGAAACACCCTTGTAACTCGAAAAAGCTACAAGGTACCCTTTTGGTAACTCCCAAAATATCTTAGTTGAGGTGCCCGCTTGGTACCGACTTTAGTAAAATACCAAGATTTTTAATATGGATAGTTTTCCCTTAATCGAACAGTACAGTTCCTGGCGAACCATGCAGCTCGACGACAAACGTGCATTATTAAATTTTGAAATATTTATTAAATCTGCAACAAAGAGGTGGTTTCGTGCTAGAAAATCCAGCCTGTCATCTCAACCAAACCACGTTACCGCCATTATAAGAGGGACCAATCAATAAAAGATAATAATATGAGAATTCGAGTTGCGTGCCGGAACGATTATTAAACGAATTAAGCTGGCGTAAAAGCTATTTGGGGCATTTAGGGAGAGGAGCCCGATTTTATATACTCATTCGGCTTTCAAATTAACTGTCTGACGGCGGAATCGGAATTTCCAATAAAGACTTGAGGAGGGAAAATTGGAAAATAAGACACCAACACCGCTTTAGCCGGCTCTGCTCGTAAAATAACAACCGTGACGACGCTCTATTAGACGATCTCTCCGTTTCCTCGCGTCGCTCTATCCAAATTTGCTTCCTAATTAAACTTTTATTTCGTCGCGTTATTGTTTACTAATTTACTAATCATTGTTTATTAATTTTTGCTGATAGCATTTTACCTATTGGCTGCGTTTTTTATATGGCCTCCGGCATAAGGAGAAACCCCTGACCTGTTCAGGGAGATCAAAAAACAAACGGCTGTGGGGGCACAAAAAGGCGCAGCCGTTAAAACAATGGGAACCCATTATAACGACCATGATGCGACGGGTGTTTCACACCTTGGTTAATGCCTTCTTAATAGGCGTGGGGCGATGCAGTTCACACCTCGTTCCATTCAGTGACTTCACTTCAATCTTGCTTCGTCGCCTCTCGTCAGACTGAGTTTGCGTTTTGTCTTTTTTTTTTCTTCTTTCTGCACAACGAATTCGTTGCTCTTTGATTATTATCTCACACGTTTAGCGATTGCCCCTGGCTTTCTATTTTTTCTAATTTTGTTAATGATGTAGCATATAGCACCTGTGTATGATGATGCTAAACCGTATTGAACTAGGGGAGTTTGTCCGAACATTCATCTTTCGATGCATGTAAAACTGATTCGTCACAGCAAACTTTCAACATACAGGATACATTTATCTTACGGGCAATTAAACGCCTTATGAAAGGGTTAGGGCTTGAAAGCTAATACGGTTCCGGCACCCCGTAATTGCCTTTGGCCGGTAATAAATTGTGCCAATGGCCCTAAGGAATTTCATATAAGTGCACGTTAGTTACCCCTTTCGGTAGTAAACTCGCATAGTTCAGCGCGGGGTGGGCGATAACATTAAGCAACTTGTTGTGTGCACCCATCAGAAGCAATATTTCAGATTATTCCTTTAGTTGCAAATGCACCGTAACTCAAAAGGCTCCTTTTGTTCCAGGTCAACTAGATAATTCCAAAGATTTCTCAGTGCAAGACGGTTTAGGTAACTTTAGTAAAAAGAAGAAGAAGAAGCGACGTCATAGGTAAGTATTTAGACCGATTTTTTAACAAATTTTATCTTTTGAAAATGTCGCCTCTATCAATTATAAATTCAGGTCCTTTGATTTTTTTTTCAATTTAATCAAAATTTGTAGTATACAGGGTTTTGGAAATGTTCTGGAGAGGTTCACTTTTTGCCATACGGTGAAATCTTTGTGGTGAAAACAAAAATTAAGTTTTGAGACATTAGTTTTAAAAGAATTGTCTGTTGATGGTGATTTCGTATTTCTAAGACCTATTTCTTTGGTCTTAGAAAGGTCATCATTTTAATCACTCTTCACGTTCTTTAAAACTTTCTCTGTTTTGCGATTAGGTTTAACGAAATGTTTTTCAAGCCAGTTTGCGACAATTCTACTTTAAACTTTGTGTATAGGCGGTAGGTAACTACATTATTTTGTCATAAGGGATGAGGAAGGGTGAAGAAGCTTTTGTTTTCGATCTTTCAAAATAATCAAAATAGGTTAACACTTCATATTAAATATTGGATATACAGGGTAATGTACAACTCAATGACATATTATACATCTTAATAGCAAATTCAATTTTACATTTTCTTTTATCCTTGTCAATTTGTCGAGAAACTCCCTAAACTGCCGATAATGTGATACGAGTCAATGAGAGAAAAAAAAAACAATTAAAAAAAAATTATATAAAAAAAATCCTTTTGCTTTTCTTAACACTCATCACCTCTTCTATATCTATTGAGTTGTAAATCCCCCTGTATTTAACTTTTTACGAAACTTTAACAATTTTTTCCTAAATAAAGTAACTATAGCTTACATGCTAAGTTTGAACTAGAAGAGTCTCACACTGAGCTGACAAAAACTTTGTTAAATCCTAATTGCTAATTGCTGAATAAAGGAAGTTTTGAGGCACGTAAAAATTGATTCAAATTGAAGGGTTTTTTGTAAAAACCAATGTTATTTTTTTTAAATTTAATGCTGTTTACACCATCCTTTGTTCTTCCCAAACGATTGTTCTATAAACCATTCACTTTTTATTGCCGTCAAGTAGGCGTTGGAAATCTGACTTTGATATTTTTATCGTATCTTCTCTAAATGTGCTGAAAAGAGATAGGTATAAAAAAAATTAAGATTTCAAAGGTAACGAGATGCCAAAAATAAGTGAATGAGATATAAATAATACATTTGGACAAGCACCAACAAATCGCGTACGTGGTTGATGAGGAGTCAATGTCAGATTTTGTTTCCAAATTCACAAAAAAACTGATTTTTAAATATATCTCCAAATATATAAAAAACAGGTATATTTACTGCGAAGCCCAACAAATATATAAAATTTACCATATCGGCTTTATGACTTTTTTTTATATCCTAAATATTTTTAAAAAATTACGTTTGTTGTTTTTGAAAAAACCCTTCACTTGTAACAGACCCATTAAAATACAAATTTGTGAACATCACTACTCCGAAGCCCTAGGTCTAATGAATACGAAATGACGATCAAGAGATAGATTTTCTGAAAGCTATACCCCAATCACTTATTTTTGGAATCCCGTCACCTTTGAAATCTTTTTTGCAATAATAAGTGAATGGCTTATACGTCATGTCTCGAAACTTCATCATCGTAGATTTTTCCGTATGGCAAAAGAACAATTCGAAAACTTTCCGGAAAGAAAAAGCGTTTACTTCGCTCATAAATTTCATCATAATCTCCTAGTAGCCTTTAACGCACTCTAAGATGTGAAAGGATGACTACAGAAACTACAAATACATAACAAATATACGAACCTAAAGGGGTATATTGGAAACTTTATCAGGTCAACTATAGTAATTAAGATAAGTACAGTAAGAGACAGCTTTAAGTAAGAGAGAGAGAGAGCGAGTGAGTTAAAAAAAAGGCAGTGAGTTAAAAAAAAGAGACAATTAGTGTCTTTTTTTTTAATATTGAACTCAGATTTTCTTGATTCTCAAAACACGGATTTTCCTAGTGTGTTATACAGGCTCGAGGCCTCCTTCCACTGTAATGAATCATTTTGTTGTAGTAGGGCCGATTTTGCTGATGGCAGTGATACGAACTCTTCACACAAAAGAAAGTAGAATTTATCAAATCTTTAGAACAGCTTCCGAATGGGCTCTCAAATAAAGGAACAAAAACAGCACTGTATAACACATAGAACCCAAGAATGGATTAGGAAAACATATTGTTGCAAAAAAAATAAAACTTTATTCTGGCTATCGGTTTGTTAGTTTCTTCTTATATTCATTTGAGATAGAGGTTAACACGTTCTGCAGATTTCTTGCTTCGTTCAGGATAGTAAATTACCTGCTGTTAAATTCATATTTTAAACAGGGATAAAAATTAAGAGGAACATCTTGGACTGGAAGATTGAGTTAGAGAAGACAGAATGGTACAAATACAGCATACTACTTGATAAAACGTTCGTCTCTAATTTTTATTTAAAATTTTTACTTTAAAGAAATATTTGATACATTTGGCTCTATAAAAGGCTAAAAACATAAATAGCATTGAAACGCTTCCATTGAGGCTTATTCGGTATATGGAAAAGTGCCTCTCGAATAGACTGGTATATGTTGTGTATTTCTTGTATCCCGAGGCTCGGGAGCGGGAATCGATTCTGAATTCTGGATGGGTTTACGTGAAAGATCTGGCCAATGAATATTTCAATCAGCCTAATTTAAAATTCCAGACGTTTATCAATTCTCCGGAATTTCACTGGGTGCTTTAGAGCGCGCATCTTCACTTGAGGCGGTAGTAAAACTTTATATGTATACATGTCTGACATCGATTTTTTTAAATACATTATTTAAGAAAAAAAAATGGGTAGTTTGGTAAATAGTTGCTGTTGATACAGTGTCCCGTAAATCTTCGACAATACTCCTCCTGATAAAAGCTCCATCTTTCACAAGACAACAAATGAAAAATTAGTAATAATGAAAGTATCATGGTTTCCAAGATATTTGCACTTTTTTCAAAATCGACAAAAACTATCATCACTTGATATTTCGTACATTTACTCTTCCATAATACCATGTAGAAAGATAATTTATTCAGTTTTAGTTTCGCGAATGGTCGTATTACAAAAGCTAATCAACATATTTTGAACGTATTCGTTGGATTCTTAAGAAACAACTTTATTTTAACGTATTTATTATAACTCCATTTCAGTTATGCAACTTTTGATGCCTAGAGCTATCTTGATGCTCATAATTACAAAAAGTGGCATCATTCTTCTAGATTTTAAAAAGTTTTATAATAGGTAACTATTCCTTAAAGAGTTAATATTTTTATGGTCGGTTAGATGCATCAAGTACCATCAAGTACATGGTACTTGATGCATCTAACCGACCATAAAAACATTAATTTTTTAAGGAATAGTTACCTATTATAAAACTTTTTAAAATCTAGAAGAATGACGCCACTTTTTGTAATTAGGAGCATCAAGATAGCTGTAGGCATCAAAAGTTGCATAACTGAAATGGAGTTATAAGAAATACGTTAAAATAAAGTTGTTTCTTAAGAATCCAAAGTATACGTTCAAAATCTGTTGATTAGCTCTTGTACTACGACCATTCGCAAAACTACAACTAAAGAACTTAATTTTCTAGGCACATGGTGTTGTGGAAGAGTAAATGTACGAAATATTAAGTGATGTCAGTTTTTGTCGACTTAAAAAGTGCAAATATCTTGGAAACCATGATACTTTCATTAGTTTCAACAAATTTTTCATGTTTTGACTTGTCAAGGATGGTGTTTTTATCAGGCGGTGTATTGTCGAAGGTTTACGGGACACCCTGTATATAATATAAAACATCAACTATCAAGTTTCTGGAAAACGATAGATATTAGCTGCTGATAGTTTTTTTAAATTTTGAGTAGCTGAAATTTAGAGCGACAATTATGGCAGGTTAGTTTGGTTCAGCATGAAGTTAATAAATCTGACCCCTAGCTCCGGTTTCTGATTATAAACTATCAAAAAAAAATTGCTTGATAGATACGAATTAATTAATTTCATGCGTAAATGAATCAAAATTGGGTGTGTACCCAGTTTTCATAGTAGAAACAATGAGTTTCTTAACAGCGGCGTTTCTAATTTTTTTTGCACTTTTTGACTTTTATTTCCGGGAATAATACATTTTCTCACAATTTTTATTTCTGTTCTGACAGTGACGACACATGACAGATTGCAAGTTTGTTTTCATAAAACACTAACGTAACCCTTTTCGTATTATGTATTCGTTTTTTTTTTCGCTTATTTTAAATTCCAATTAAAGTCAAAATTTAGTTAAATTACAAGTTTAAAGTCGAAATCTAATTATATTCCATTTTTCAAGACGGATATTGGTTATAATCAGAGCAAAAAGTTGGAATGTTATTAAATTCCGAGTTCGATTCCGTTAAAGTCGAACTACATAAAGTTCGACTTTAAACTTCGAAAATTCCGAGATTGAAGTCGGATTTTAGGTAAATTCCTACTTTATCTAAAAAACCGGAATTTAGTTAAATTGAGTGTTTAAAGTCAGAATTTAGTTAAAACCCTCGTTTAAAGTCGGAATTTTGCTTTAAAATCCCGTGTAAAATTCTAAAATTTATGCTTATGAGTTACCCATCCATAGCATATAATCATACAGGGATAATTTGCAAGTTGACAATTTGCAACGCCTCTATATACAAATTGTAAAGTATAATTATACCATTCTGCGCTTTTTGGTTTTGTTTTATTATGTAATATTTCTATTTTAAGCCTTTGGCCCGTAGACTTTTATAAAAGTTAAACCGAAGCGTTGTCAATTTCTGAATACTTAGGTAGCTATTTGTTGCACAACTGCTCTAACATTTCTGTAGAATCTCTTTTTTAAATAATTTTTGTTGTAAAATTTTCTAATATTTATTAATTTCAAATATTTATTTCATAATCAAACATTTTTATATATTTTCAATTTAGACGTAATTTAATCTTTGCTAAAAAATATAAGCAAAGCTAACAAATTTTGGAGTAAGACTGAAAGCTTTCGCAACCGGTCAAAATACAACCTAAAGCGTTTTCCTGGATTTGAAGCCATGGTCCAATGAAATTTCTTCTTGACGTTGCGTCTACAGCTGCGGCAGACATTCTCAAAGGGGATGAGCAATGGGCGAAGTGATCTCCCGTGCTGCTCGACGTTGACTGTGGTGAGCTCCGTGGTATTTATTCCCCCGCCGTCGTACTGCAGTAGAAGGAGTGGTGTGGGGGTAGTGGTGGCGTTGGGTTTTGACGCACTTGAAGTATGTCGTAGAACTCGCTTCCAGTCTGCAATTAGAAACATAATTTCTTCCTTCCTGTTGAAATTGTTGTCGTGTTTAAAGATTTCAATGGCCTCTCTCGTTAGACTCTGATTTCAGTTGGCCTCTCTCGTTAGACTCTGATAGAAACGCTGCGATTGATATGAGATATCTACCTCTTTGAAAAGGATGTCGTGATCTGGAACTCGGTAAACTCCGATAGGGGATCTCTACGGTTTTTGGCCGAAGCTCTGTTGTATTGTACAGTAGTCTGCCGATCCTGTCCGTTACTTTGTGGATGTATGGTAGACTAGTCCATCCGCACTTTTCTTCAGCTTATCCCGTTGTTCCTTCCTGGCGTTCTACATTCCTTGGACGGACGGCCCTCTCGAACTCGTGCTTGCTGTATCCATTCCAACCAAGGGCTCTTTCCAGATGTTTCATTTCCCGTTTCAATTCAACCACCTCACAAATTCTTTTAGATCTCACAGACAGGGTCTTTATGGTTCTCCTTTCCTGTCTGCGATGATGAGTTGATCCGTTATTGAGGTATCGGTCAATGTGTGTTGGCTTTCTATAGACGGTGTGCGCAAGCTTCCAATTCGGCTTCCTTGATACCATAACGTCCAAAAACGGTAGGCGTCCTTCATTTTCTATCTCCATAATGAATTGAATTTTTGGATTGATAGAGTTGAGGTGTAAGAGAAAGTTTTGAAGTTCGCCCTCGCCATGGCTCCAAATAACAAAGGTGTCGACCACCTACCGGAACCAGCACTTTGGCCTCTTACTTGCCGTTTCCAACGCCTTGGCCTCGAAAATATCCATAAAATAGTTGGCCATTACTGGACTAAGGGGGCTGCCCATAGCTACACCATCAGTTTGTTCGTAGAAATCTTCCTTCCATTGAAAATATATAGGGGTTAGGCAGTATTGCAACAACTTGGCACTATCTTGTGGAAATTCCTGGTTAATATGTTCCATGACTTCCATCCAAAGTCCAAAGTCAGCACTAGCAGAGCAGGCTCTCTCCGAAGATTACGACATCCTTTTCAACGAGGTGGATATCTTATATCAATCGCAGCGTTTCTATTCGTGACGAACGAGAGGGACCATTGAGAAACGACAACATATTCAACAGGAAGGAGGAAATTACATGAAGGAGGAAATTACATTTCCTCCTTCCTTTGAAAAGTTTCAAAATACAGACTGGAAGCGCGTTCTACGACGTACTTCAAGGGCGCCGAAACCTGCGCCACCACCACAGAGAGTCGACAGAGTGGAGTGAAACAGAGGCAAAACGTCAGGAAGAAATTTCATTGGACTACGGCTTTAAAGCCCGGAAAACGCTTTAGAAATTTTAGAGTGCTCAAAAAGTGTCTCGAGTGTTTAGAGTAAACTGTATGCAAGGGATTTATTTTTTTTTATTAAAATTTTTAGAGCAAAAATATGTACAAACAATTCTTCATTTAAAGACTATAAATATTTAGTAAAAGTACCTACAGAAAGAATTTTTTCGCTGTTTTCCACTGTTTCGAGTTTGTTCCTGTCTACATGTAGGTATTGTAAAACAATTATTTCTTATACTCCAAGTTGGAACATTGTGTTTTTTTTTCGGATTTTATCCAATCAATCCAGTCTTTTTTCAGACAAGAAAACTGTTTGCTCATCCCTACTTCTCTCATATCTTTGCTCATTGTCTCCTTTCCTAATTCTGTCCCTTAAAAATGCCATAAAAACGAGTAGTTTTATAGCGTTTTTAAATGTTTATTTTCAGCAACGAGCTAGTTTATTGTACAGGGTGTTACCAAAAAGTAGACCAATTTATTAACCACAGATTCTCTGAGGAAAAATAATGAGACATGTATTTCATGTTTTAGTCTCGTGCTCGCCACAGAGTGGCAAAGTTACAACTTTTAAGCAGGTCAAGGCAACTTCATATTTTGCAAACTTTTGCTATAATTAAGAATTTAATGTTTATTAAATATTTTGTCCACGACCACTTATTAATATACTGATATTCAGCTTGTTGGCAAAAGTTAAATAGGGTTCATACAGCGTCAGAGGGATATATGAGTTGAAACTGCGGGAAATAATATCATTATTCCCGCTCGCCATTTACATTATACGTGTTGCCTTGGCAACCAGTAGGAGTAGGCAACAATGCAATATCAAATGCCGCAGCGTAAAAAATGCACTGGTGGCACCGGTTTTGCCGTCAAACGCGAGTGTCACTTTGACGTTTCAATAATTTTATTTACGCTACTCATAGATTTTATAATTTGTAATTATTAGAAAATGGCCGTGGACAAAGTATAGTATTATACTCGCTTTTTATGGCCATTATTCCCACGGGAGACTTGCGCCCCTCGCCTGCGGCTCGTGACGCAAACGTCCCCCTAAGGAAATATTGGCTATCATAAAAAGCTCGTTTAATAATATACTATAATTCAACAAAGACAGTCTTTCTTTGCCAGATCCAAGTAGATATCTAAGTCGAGGTCGTCGAGGTCTAATTAGTACACAGTTGTAGTTTGTATAGAGTTGTCGATTAACACTTCTATAGAAATTTACATTTATTGAGCATATTCCGGTTTATAGTTACTACACTTTGTTTTAGTTCACTGAATAAACTCTATAAATAGATGGCATAGTTTATTTTATTCTAATAACTTGAATTCTATTTTTTCAAAAATTTTGTGCAATCTTTTAATTTTAAAAGTAGCAATTTAACAATTTTCTTGAGTACTTTTAGAAGCAGCCATGTATTAGTTTCAAGTTTTCTCACAAAAAATTAAGAAAAAAAATTTTTTAGACATTAAAAATGGATCTATTAGTGAATGGAGTTTTAAATAATAATTTTGATTGAAAACCATTGGCCTAGAAATAAAAAAAGTTTGAGGGAGCAGAAATGTACATTAACCCCTAATTTGCGTAACTTATCAATTAATTTTTTTAGTTCTATATGCGGTTCTTTATACCTAATACGTCTACCAATAAAATGTGAAATAAAATATTTGAAATATACTTGTCTTTTTAAATAAAAACACGTTACAACTTTGACGTGTGTTTCTAGAAGAAAATTTTTTATGGTATTCCAAGCGCACAATCATGCGTTAGGTCCTCCATGGCAGTCATTCTCCATGGCATTTCGTTCATAAGCTCGCGAGTTCGATAATAAGTTCCGACAACATTTTTTTATTTGTTATTTTTTGCTTATGGCTTATGGTCGTGGGACAAATAGTCTACACCACACTCGCTAAGAAGCACTCTTAGCACTATCTTAAATAACTATTAGGAACTCATGCAAACTTTCACATGCGGGCTTTAACACTTTCATCATACATAACTATTATGTCGTTTGTTTCTAGTTTTATTTAATTTATCTGATGATTTCGTAAAATTCAATTCCACGCTAATAGGAATAAAATATTTCAGACTTACACTTTTTTTACTTAACTTAGTCCGAAAGTCTGTTGAATATGGGCTATTTCCATGATTACGTTACGACTTTTGATTATTCTTCCAATTTTTACTAAAAATATCTCAAATTTTTTTCATTTATTCCCATAATTTCCAGAAATGTTTTGAAATAAATGCACTTTTGGAATTAAAACTAGCTATTAGTTACAAAATACATAACGACAGTTTGACTACCCTTGGTGCGTATGTGGTAGGACGATTTTCACGAGCTACCAGCTGGAGGAACTGGAGAAGGCGTTCAAGGACGCCCACTATCCAGACGTCTACGCCAGGGAGATGCTTAGCCTTAAGACCGATCTACCAGAAGATCGAATACAGGTAAGTCTGAAAAAGTTACTCTACTTTTTCTTAAGATTTAGGTTTTTTTACCGGTTTTAAAAAAATGAAATATATTAGATGCCACCCTAGTTTAATCCGTACCGACCTTTATGTATTTTTTGTGATATTGGGCATACAAAACGCCAAAGAAAGAAAACCAAAGCAATGCAATATATGCGCCTCGAAAACAGAAAATCAATCGTGAGATTGATGAGCCGAAAAGTCAGCCATGATTTGGAAACGAAGCTAAATAAAAGAGGAAACCGTATATTTTACCGTAATGGCGAAATTAATCATTAGAGAACAAAGTTGGCCACAAAGCAGGCTCATTAAAATGGAGGCAACTGAGTTCGGGTTACTAATAGTCATTAGTGCCAACATCACGGGCGTAGATATTAATGGAAGGAACGAACATTTCTAGAAAATATTGTGCTACACATTATTATTGTAGTTGTACATTCGCGATTAACAATGTTGTAGCGATGACGTTTTATAGTGGTGTATATAAAGGGGTTTTGTACTGCATAACTGAAGCGGAAACATACCTACGTAGACGTGGGTATAATAGAGGTAAGTTAATAAAGAAAAATCATAAAAATGGTGTCGTTTAATACTTACCTCATCAAAGCCAATCAACACCCGCTAAGTAAACAAAAACAATTGAAATTCTGGTAGTTGCTGGAGCAAGCGCCAGCTAAGTTCTGAACCATACAAGGGGCGCTAGGACGTGAGAGCCTGATTGGCCGGGCCTTGCTACGCCTACAATGGCTACCACTAAACTGAAGACGGAATTATTGAATTATAGAAACGTGTATAAAGCAAGCTCTTTTTTAATTCTATAGAGATTAATTTTTATCGAATTCGTAAAATATATGGTATCTGCTACTGTTGGGCGATCATGAATGAAATAATCGAAATATTTCGATTTTAGCTTAATAATCGATCATTCGATTATTGCCATCGTGACTTAGAGTTATAAATTATGAATGATATAATCAAAATATTTCGAAATATTCAAATTTCAGCATGGTTTCAACTTTCAATTCATATTATTCTCAGCAATAATCAAATAAAATTAAACCTTACCCATTTTGGAGTGAGCAATAATATATACCCTTAAATAGAACACCCGGTATAATCGAAATTTATATTATCGACGATTAATTGTCTACATAACATCGATTTGACGCAAAAGCCAACCTGCTTTTTTCCACAATTACCAAATTGGCATTTTTAGACATTAACCTGTTTTCCGCTATTCCTAATCTTTTTTCCATACATTTTTAACTTGCTTTTTTTGACGTTCTGAAAATTGTGTACCCAATTTTGGCCTTATTCTGAACTTTAAACTCTTCAATGTTATATTTTCACACTTTAAGCCATTTTTTTTCTCGAGTTTGGCTTCAGTGCTAGCCTGCCTTCCTCAACAAATGTCAAAACTTCAATTTTAGATAAGGTGGGTCATATTTAATCAATTTTAGTCATAACTTGACTAAAATGAAACATTTTCAGCAAATTTTTAACCGATTTTGGACATGATTTGAATTTTTTCAAACTCTCCTAATTTGTATTTTTACATGCTCTGAGGTATTTTTTTCTTATTTTGCCCTTGTTCCTAGCTCGACTTTTTCAACAAATATCAAAAACCATTCAAATTTGTATTTTTACACACTTTGAGTCATTTTTCACGGATTTTGGCCTCAATCCTAGTGTGACTGTGACAAAAAACATTAAATTTTGCATTTTTGGATGAGGTGAATAGTTTATAATTGATTTTAGTCCTAAGTCTAACTAAATTTAAAAAAAAACTGAAAGTTGCGTTTTTAGACGACGTCAATTTGTCCAGAAATTCTTGATTTGCATTTTTACCCGCTTTGAGTCATTTTCACAAATTTAACCTTGCTTTCAGTAAAAAAACATCAAAATTACTATTTTGAGATGAAACGGGTATTTTTTAATTGAATTTAGTCTTAAATCCAACCTGAGTGCCTTCAATGACTCCAAGTTTGCACTCTTAGATGCTTTGTGTAAATTTCTAACCACTATTTTTTTATTTCTAACCTGAGCTTCTCCAGTGACCCCAAATTTTCATTTTTAGACACCTTGTATCATGTTTTAACCCATTTTGATCCTAATCTTAACCTGAATTTGTTCAGGAACTTTAGATTTGCACTCTTACACGCTTTGAGTCATTTTTCACATATCTTGGCCTTAATCCTAGCATAGCTTTCTCATAAAACTTCGAAAGTCACATTTTTCAATAAAGTGTTCAATTTTTCAATTTTTAATAACACAAAAGTTTCTATTTTTAATTTGATCTTAGCCCTAATTCTAATCTGAATTTTTTCGAAGACTCGAAAGGTGCTTTAACTCATTTTGACGCTAATCCTAATCTGAATTTGTTCAAAAGCTCTTAATTTGCATTTTTAGATTATTTGTGGTATTTTTTTCAAGACCCTAAATTTGCATTTTTACACACTTTGAGTAATTTTTCACCGATTTTAATCTTAATTTTAGCCAAACGGAATCAAAATTGTCATTTTTAGAAGAAATTGATAATTTTTAATCGACTTTAGTCCTAATTCTAACCTAGACTCCAAATTTCCATTGTTTGACATCTTGTGTTATGTTTTAACTCATTTAAAATCCAATCCTAACCTGATTTGTCCAGAAACTCTAAATTCGCATTTTTACACACTTTGAATTAGTTTTTAGCGCTTTAACCTTAACTTTAGGCCAAAAAAAAAACATAAAAAATGCCATTTTTAGATGAGATGGGTCATTTTTAATCTAATTTAGTGCCAATTTTAACTTAAATTTCTCTAATGACTCCAAATTTGCACTTTTAGACGCATTGCGTAAATTTTTAACCACTTTTGGGCTTTACTGCCTGAATTTTGATTTCTCCAAATGCACCAAATTAACATTTTTAGAGACCTTGTGTCATGTTTTAACTCATTTTTATACTAATCTTAACCAGAAGCTCTTAATTTCCATTTTAAGACACTCTGAGTTATTTTTCACTACCCACTTAATTCTCTTAATTTTAGTAAAAAACATGTTTTAACCCATTTTGACCCTAATCTTAACCTGAACTTGTTTAGAAACTCTAAAATTACATTTTTACACATTTTGAGTCATATCTCACCGATTTCTACCTTAATTTTAGCAAGAAAACATTAAAATTGTCATTTTTAGAAGAAATTTATCATTTTTAATCAACTTTAGTCCTAGTTCTTCTCTCTGATCTAAAATCTTTCTGAGTTTCTCCAAAAATTTAAAATTTGCACTTTTACACGTTTTGTGTAAATTTTTATACCACTTTAAGCTCTAACCCTAACCTGAACTTTTCCAAAGACCGCAAATTTTCATTATTAGACACTTTGTATCATGTTTTAACTCATTTTGACGCTAATCCTAACTTGAATTTGTCTAGAAACTCTTAATTTGCATTCTTTTCCACTTTGATCCACTTTCGCCAATTGTTAATTTTAGCTAGAAAACATTAAAATTATTATTTTCAGAAGAAATGGGTTTTTGGTAAAAAGAAATGGGACTTTAGTCCTAATTCCACCCTAAACCTAAAACTCCAAGTTTGAACTTTTAGACGCATTTTGTAAATTTTTAACTACTTTTGGTTCTAATCCTAACATGAACTTCCCCAAAGACACAAATTTGCATTTTTAGATATCCTGTGTCGTGCTTTTAGCCATTTTAACCCTAATCCTATCTTGAATTTGTAGAGAAAGCCTTACTGGCATTTTTACACACTTTGAGCCATTTTTCACCGCTTTAACCTTAATTTTAGCCAAAAAAGATCAAACCTCTCATTTTTAAATGAAATGGGTAATTTTTAATTGAATTTTTCGTCCTAATTCTAAGCTTAACTTCTCAAAAAATTTCATTTGCACTTTTAGACGCATTGCGTAAATTGTTAATCACTTTTGCCTCTAACTCCTAACCTGAACTTTTCCAAAGACCGCAAATTTGCATTTTTAGACTCTTTGTGTCATGTCTTGACCTGTTTTGATCCTATTTCTGATCCGAATTTGATTAGAAACTTTTGATATAATTTTTTTTTCACTTTGAATAATTTTTAGCAATTTTATCTTCATTTTAAATGGGTAAATTTTTATCTACTTTAGTCCTACTACTATCGCGAATTGGACAAAAGACAAAGACTCCGAATTTGCACTTTTAAAGCCTTGGTGTAAATTTCTAACCACTATTTGGCCATAATCCAATCCTGAAATGTTTCAGAATCATTTAATTTGCATTTTCAGACTCTTTGAGAATTTTTTACCGATTTTGGCGTTAATCCTAGCATGATTTTCTCAAAAAAAAAAAAGAAACATCATATTGCGCATTTTTTGATGAAATGAGTTATTTTAAATTCCCAGAATATTTTTCGTTCCCAGAATCTGTAAATACTAAACTTTTAGACGTTTTACACTAATCCTAAACTGAATTTTTTCGAAAACTTTTAATTTACATTTTTACAGTTGACAAATGTTAGGCGAATGAGCGAGACAAGATAAGTCTCGAGACAAAGTGTAACATTCTATTGGCACTGACTTATCTATTTATTATTCAAATAATTCATTAACGATCGATTATGACTAATTTTTGACTTTATGACTAACTAAAATGACTCTTAATCGATCGAATGATTGTAAGCATTTTGAATTTTGATTCATCCGATTAAGAAAATACATCGATTATGTTCAAAACTAGAAATAATCAATTTGGATAATCGATCGACTATTCAAATAATCGATTATGAATGTCTTTCTCTGAATGATGATTTTAACAAAAATTATTCATTGAAATTCGATTATTTCAATCGATTATTTAGATTAATTCGATTATAGAAATGTATCGATTATGCCCACGACAAGTATGTAGTACATAGCATTTACAGGGTGATCCAAATTCTAAGAGAGAAAGCTAATAAAATATTTGTATTTTAGATTGAGTATACAAAAAATGATGGTTACTTATCGATTCTAAATATTCATAATAGCTAATCATAATGTTATTAAAAAATTGTTAGATTACTACGCAGAACTTTACTTGTACTAAATACAATAATCAACAAAGTTTTGAGCACTGATTTAGATAGTTTTACCTTTTTGAAGAACTCATGGGACCAAAATATAAGTTTGCTCTTTTAATTACTTGCTGCTGTCTCTAATAATTCAATGCGCTAAAGATTGGAAAGCAGTAAAAATGTTCGCTATTTTCATATAAAGTAAAATAAAAATTAGATAATTTTATGATATGTCATGGATGGGCCAATTTTAAGAACTGCTTGTTCTATTTACCATTTGTTATACTACAATGTCATTAACAGGTTTTCTTTTTGTTTGAGACTGTACTGAATATGTGTTGCGTCATGAATTTAAATCTAAATAATTTTTGTTGTTTTGACACAAACATTCAAAAAAATGTACAAATATTTCTAAACTATAAACAGCAATTAATAAAACCATTAAACAAAACTCTGTAGTTTTCCAATTATTTAAACAAACAGTTGCAATAACGTTTTAAAGTGCACTGCCTCATTACTGCCAAATTATTTGAACACTGATTATCTACGACTTATATTATTATGACTGTAACATTTGACCGATGATTACATGATCAAGTTCGTGCCCGGGATTCAAAATACCGACCCTTAATAAATTAATATTCAAACATTTTTTTTATTTCTAAACAAGTAAAAATAATCTCGAACCGAGTAGGAAATAATTTAAACCTGCCGTCTGCATCGTCTTAGTTGAAAAATTTACTTGAAAGCGAGTATCCACTTTCTGGATGTATGTTTCAAAATTTGTAAGGGTTGAACTGTCTTTTAAAAATTTGCAGTTACATTGTTTTCCAACCGAGTAAGAGAAAATTTAAATCTAATCAGAGTATTGTCTTAGTTGAAAAATAACTTGAAACTGAGTACCTTCTTGGGACGTCTCTCACACTCTGAATGAGTGGGCTTGGGAGAGTACAAGGACAAACTGGACACAGTCAGGAATATGTAGAAATACCAAGGAAATCTACCCTAACCTGGATAGATTCAAGGCCTCGTGGCTACTTGGGAGAAGTAGCTACCTAATTGCTTGATGTATGCTGCAAAATAACAAGGTTTGAACTGTCTTTAAAAAATATTTAAAAATGAGAGATACTATGAATGTTTATTTCAAAATAAGAGAGTTACTAAAGGTTGCACTGTCTTTAAAAAAATCTTTAAAAAATAGCATTATCTTTACTTAAACTGAATACCCTCTTGAGGAATGTATGCTGCAAAATTAGAAAGTTTTTAAGTCTTGAACTGCCTTTTAAAAAATCTTTAAAAATAGGAGTTACTATTTTCTCTAACCGAGGATTGAATAATTTAAATTTGATGACAGCGTCGTGTTAGGTGAAAAAGTTACTTGAAGCTGAGTACTTACTCGATAGATGTATTCTTCAAAGTGAGAAAGTTTCTAATGGTTGAACTGTTTAAAAATCTTAAAAAAAAGTTTTATTATTTTCAAACCTAGTGAGAGATAATTTAAATTTAATAACCACATCGACTTATTTAAAAAAAAATACTTGAAACTGAATACCACCTTGAGGAATGTACGCAGCAAAAAAAAATAAGTCTTGAACTGCGTTTTTAAAAATAATAATTTAAATCTGACAACAGAATAATCTTAGTTGCAAAATTACTTAAAATTGAGTACCTACTCGCTGGATGTAAGCTGCAAAGTAAGATAGTCTTCAAAGTCTTTAAAAAAATCTTTAAAAATTCGTTACAATTTTCTCAAACCGAGTAAGAAATTTTTTAAATCTGACAGCATCGTCTTGGTTAAAAAGTTACTTGAAACTGAGAAAACTCGATGGATGTATGTTTCAAAATAAGACAGTTTCTAAGGGTTGAACTGTTTTGAAAAAATCATAAAAAATAAGAGTTGCATTGTTTTCCAACGGAGTGAGAGAAAAAAAATTTAAAAAATTGCTTGAAAGTGAGTACCCTCTCGAAAGATATATGCTGCAAAATAAGGGAATTTCTAAGGGCTGAACTGTCTTTAAAAATTCTTAAAAAGTAAGAGTTACATTGTTTTCCAACTGAATAAGAGATAATTTAAATCTAAAAACACTATCTTCTTGGCTAAAAAAATTACTTGAAACTGTGTATGTGTGTGATGTATATTTTTTTTAAATCTGACAATAGCATCGTCTTTGTTAAAAAAATCACTTGAAACTTGATGGGAAGCCCTGTGAGGTGTGTATTTAAACACGATTTTCGAAGTTTTCGTTTTTTTTGTGAATATTGTTGTGAACACTGAATAATTCCAGTGTAACGATATAGCTCGATTAAAATACGACAACTGCTAACGACGGCGCTATTCCCCTTTTATACAAAATCCTAAAAATATACAAAAGCCTAGAATATTCTTAGAAGAAAAATAATTGCTAAGAGACACATAAACAAGGTCGTAAATACCAGTGTTCTAAATTAACAGAGCAATAAACCACTCCAACCAACAATATCTTCGGAACCAGTCAAGGTTTTGAAAATTTTAAAATGTCATTACGACCTGCATACAAATGGGAAATGCCTCAATTTAACGGAATTTTTATCACTTAGGGATTACGATATCCCAATGATGAGCGGCGAATTCAAATAATACGGTATATGAGAGAAATGTCAAGAACCAACTTGATCTTTGGACCATTAAACTTTTCTAAAAAGCAAGATGGTCTGTGTTCTAAAAAGCAAGTTTATCTTCAGTGGACTCTGTAATAAAAACTAATTTTAGTGCTTTAATCTGCCTGCACAAAGAAACAAAATTACTTTGATTCATAACTTTATACATTCAAAATAATGTTTGTTCGTTAGAAAAAGGCCTGCTAGAAGGTTATGAGTTTTTGACACAAAAGGATGACCCTATCAAAGTTGACATTTGTCCCTTCATCTTTTTCTTTTGATATTTCACAGCAACTAGAGGACGTTTTTAAATGAACAGCCCCTATCTTACTACAGAAGAGGCCAAAGTGCTGGTTTCGATACGTGGACGACACCTTTGTTATTTGAAGCCATGGCGTGGGCGAACTTCAAAACTTCCTCTTACACCTCAACTCCAGTCAAAAGTCAATTCACTATGGAGATAGAAAAGGGAGGACATCTACCGTTTTTAGACGTTTTGGTATTAAGGAGGCCTAATGGGAAGTTTGCGCACACCGTTTATAGAAAACCAACCCACACTGACCGATACCTCAGTAACGGATCACATCATCCCAGATAGAAAAGGGGAGTCAAAGACTCTGTCTGTGAGAGCCAAGAGAATTTGTGAGCCGGGTGATCTGGAACGGGAAATGAAGCATCTGGAGAGAACCTTTGGTTGGAATAGATGCAGCAAGTACGAGTTCGATAAAGCCACTGAATGTAGAAGGTCAGGAATGAACAACGGGAGAAGATGAAGAAAAGCGCGGATGGACTAGCGTACCATATACCTACAAAGTAACGGACATGATCGGCAGGCTACTGGAAAAGCACAAAGACCGCAGAGCTCCATGCAGATGTGGCTCGGTATACATTGGCATCACAAAATACAGTATCAACAGGAGGATTAAGGAACACAAGAGGAGTTGCAGGCTGGAACAATTAGCAGTAGCAGAGAACGCTCTCTCCGAAGGTCACGATATCCTTTTCATCGAGGTGGAAATCTTATATCAATCGCAGCATTTCTATCCGAGCCATTGATGCTACGACGTACTTCAAGTGAGCCGAAATCCCGCGCCACCACTACCCACACCCCAGTCCCTCCACTGCAGGGCGACGACGGGATAATAAATACCTCGAAGCTCACCACAGTCGAATCAGTTAACGTCGGGAAGAACAGGAGATCACTTCGCCCATTGCCTCTTCGCCTTTGATAATGTCTGCCGCAGCTGTAGTCGAAACGTCATGAAAAAAGTTCATTGGAACATTTTGTCCGGGCATGAAAGCCTTCACAGACTTTTGAATATATTTTAGAAATCTCGTTTTTAAAAAAATATACTGCAATTGTATACCTTTAATTAATGCCCAGCCCAGGAGTAAACTAAAACTTCTAATAAAAAAAATCTTGATGATGATGATTTAAAAAGGTAAGTTATTGAAAGATAGATATAAAATATGTCGAAAAGAGATTTAAATCATCCAGGTCTGTAATAAAAGAAAAAGTAAAAATAAAGTTGTAAAAAGTATCTACTACTATTACCTTAGTTTAGTGTATCAGTCTCTAGAAACGTCATTTGCGAATTCACTTTGAAAACATTTTATAACACATTTTGAATTTTCTGTCATATTTCTTAAATCAAATTTATTTTAAATTTTTCTGAACGCCGTTTTTTAATCTTAATTTACCATCAAACTTATGCAGCCACTTTTGTCTAACTTAAAAGCCACTTCTAACTCTTAGATCTTCTGACTTAACATTTATAAGCGGTAGAGATATAAAGGGTAACCGGTGTACCCGGCGTTATTGCCCACCCAAAAAAGAATTGTAGAGGCATATTTGTATCAACAAATTACAAATAAAGAAAATATATTCGTCATTAAATACGTTCATTGTCATTATAATTCCATTTAATACGGGGTATTCATTTGAAAATGCCATCTAGTAGGCTATAAAATGTCAAAAGAAAAGAATGATGGAACAAAAGTCCGCTTACTTTAATTGTCGTCTTTTTCGGTGAAGAAATTATAGATGACTTTTTCTTATGAACCTATGAACCGTATATTCCAAAATAAAAAAAAATCACTATTCAAATATTACTCAACATAGCATCTTATCTTACTACGACGCTAACCCAAACAGTAAAGATAGCCTATAACGTCTATGATACAGGGTCTCCCATCACAAACGTCTTAAGGAATTTTTGAAAACTTGTCGTTATGATCAATTTAGGTGAAATATTACAAGATTCTAGTAGTTTTGATAAAGAATACTAGATACTCTAAGAAGAACCGAGAGTACCAGGGTATTGTTTCGCCAACTACCAGTTTTGGCGGGTGCTAAAAACCACTACCCGTTACATCTGTAATGAGTGGTATACCACAGCATTTGGTAAAACCTCTTTAGCGGCATATCTGTCACAGCTAGAGCTTCACGAGACCGAGACTTACATACTCTCGGTCTCGAGCTCGAATTTATAAATGAGTCTCGATCTCGGTCTCGAGACCGAGACTCGCGTAGTCTCGGTCTTGGTCTCGTAGTAGCAAGTCGAGTCTCGGTCTCGGTCTCGAAACAAAGGTAGTATCTCAAAAAATCTTATTATGTTTGAATTGCATATTCAATTTTCTTCTGAATTATTGAGTTAAAACGCACAGTTGACTTCTGAGCACATCAAGAAGAGCAAAAAACATGTGGATTCACTCCCATCGGTGCACTTGTTCTGGTTAGTTACAGACGGTCAAACTTGAAAATTGAGAAAAGTCGTTATAGACCCCCCCCCCCCTATGGTCAAGTTCAAATAAATTGCAGAAATTTTTTGCTCTATTTGATGGGAATGGCACGTCTGCAATTCACTAGGAAGACAACAAACTCAATTCTAATGTAATTAAAAATTAAAGTAATTTTTTCAAAAATTGGCCAAAACTTAGATTTTAAAAGTGCCTAAAAATCGACCACCGAAAGGTTCTAACTCAGAAAATGTTGCATCTATGGGGGGTTTTGATGGCAGGAGGTGAAAGGGGACATCAAGAAGAGCAAAAAACAGTTGGATTCACTCCAATTGATGCACTCGTTCTAAAGTTACAGGGAGTCAAAATTGAAAATTGAGAAAAAGGACGTAACAACACCCCCTTGTGTCAATTTAAAAAAAAAATGGGATTTTTTTTGCTATTTTTAATCGGAATGGTATGTCTGTAATTCCCTAATGACGTAACAAACTCCACTCCATTCGAATGAAGTTAACTCTTGAAGTATTTTTTCTTAAATTGGCCAAAAACTCGAATTAAAAGTGCCTAAAAATCGGCCACCGAAGGGGCCTAACTACAAAAATGTTGCACCTACGGTTCTTCTGTTGACGGCAGGTGAAAGGGGACATCGAGAAGAGCAAGAAACAGGTGGATTCACTCCAAATGGTCTACTCTGTTCTAAAGTTACAAGGAGTCAAAGTAGAAAATTGAGAAAAAGTCGTAATGCCCACCCTTTGATCAAGTTCAAGAAAAAATCGGAAATTTTTCATTACTGTTGTTGATCAGAATGGCACGTCTGCAATTCCCTAGGAATGTAAAAAACTCAATTCGAATGAAATTAACCTCTGAAGTATTTTTTTTAAATGGGTCAAAAACTCGTTTCAGAAGTGCCAAAAAATCGGCCATCGAAGGGGACTAACTCCGAAAATATTGCACTTATTGGAGTTCTGTTGGCAACAGGTGAAAGGGGACATCAAGAAGAGCAAAAAACAGGTGGACTACAAACGGTCCAGTCGTTCTAAAGTTATAAGGAGTCAAATTTAAAAATTAAAAAAAAAAGTCGTAACATCTCTTCTGTCAATTAAAAAAAAGAATTTGACTTCTTTTTACTGTTTTTGATCGGAATGGCACGTCTTCAAATCCCTAAGAACGTAACTCAATTCAAATCAAATTCACCCTTAAAGTAGTTTTTTTAAATTGGCCAAAAACTCGATTTTAAAAGTAAATGAAAATCGACCACCGAAAGGTTCTAACTCAGAAAATGTTGCATCTATGGGGGGGTTTTGATGGCAGGAGGTGAAAGGGCACATTAAGAACAGTTGGATTCACTTTAATCGGTGCACTCGTTTTAAAGTTACAGGCGGTCAAACTTGAAAATTGAGAAAAAAAGTCGTACTACCACCCCCTTAGACAAGTTCAAGAAAATTTAGGAAATTTTTCTTTGCTGCTTTTGATCGAAAGGCACGTCTGCAATTCTCTAAGAATGTAAACTCAATTCGAATAAAATTAACGCTTGAATTAGTTTTTTTTATTTGCCATAAACTCGATATAAAAGTGCTTAAAAATCGGCCACCGAAAGGGCCTAACTCCGAAAATATTGCACCTACGGGACTTCTGTTGAAGGAAAGGGGAAATCAAGAAGAGCAAAAAACAGGTGGATAGACTCCAAACGGTCCACTCGTCCTAAAGTTACAGGGAGTCCAAGTTTAAAATTGAGAATAAAGTTGTAACAGCCCCCCCCCTTCTTTTGGTAATTTTAAAAAAACAAATGGGACATTTTTTTGGTACTTTTCATCGGAAAGGCACGTCTGCAATTCCCGAAGAATGTAAAAAACTCAATTCGAATGAACTTTAACCTTACCCACCGAAGGGTCGTCTCTCCGAAAATGTTGCATCTACGGGACTTTTATTGGCGGTAAAAGAGGACATCCAGAAGAGCAAAAAAACAATTAGATTCACTCTCATCGGTCTACTCGTTTTAATGTTACAGGCGGTAAAACTTGAAAATTGAGAAAAAAGTCATTCTAGCCCCCCCCCCCCCTCCTCTTTGGTCAAGTTCAAATAAATTTCAGAAATTTTGCTGTTTTTCATGGAAATGGCACGCCTGCAATTCACTAAGAACGTAACAAACTCAATTTTAATGAAATTAACCCTTAAAGTAATTTTTCCAAAAATTGGCCAAAAACTCGATGTTATAAGTGCCTAAAAATCGTGCACCGAAGGGGTCTGATTTTTAAGATTTAATATCGGACCATCTATTAAGAACCTCTTAACAAATTGCAACTTTTTTAATTTTGCCTCATTTTTCATTTTTATTTAGTTCTAAATCCTTTTTTGCCTCACACTCCTTTTTAGCCTTCTTCTGCATTTTTAACGCATTTACCTTTTCTCTATATTGTTCTTTTCCAAGTTCTTACTATTTTTCTTTTTTTGGTTTTTCATACATCTTTTTGCCGTTTACATATCTGTTGTTTTATATTTATTTATCAAGCTCAACTTCTTTTAATTCTCGCACTGCTATTGACCTGCATTGTTCTTTGTATGATTAATTTGTATTGTTTCTAATCCGTGATATTTTCCATATTTATAAGACATTTGCTTCATTTACTATTTTTTTTAATAGTCATTTTGCGTTTTTTATAATTTAAAGAAATTTTTTGAATCATTTTTCAGTCACTTTCCTTTTGATAATTTTTTATTACTTCAACTCATTTTTTTCCCAATTACATTCTGTAATATTTTCTGTTTTTTTTTGTGGCTCAATTGCTCTGACAATGAATTTCCCTTCTTCGTTTTTGTTTCTTTTTATTAAATTTCTTCTCTCTAGTTGGTTTACGTCTATTCTTCCATTCGCAAAATTTTTACTCCATTCGGTTTTAGATCATATACTATTTTTTTTATTACTTCTTACTTTGTTTTTGAGCGTACTATACTGTTTTTTGTTTGAATAAATTTCTGCAATTCTTTAAATTTAAAAATTTTAGCTCATTTGCTTTTTCTTTCAATTGCCGTTTTTTTACGTTCTTAAATTTAATTGGCTCTCTTTCGAGTTTTCAAGCACCTATTCAGCATTTGTAATATTCATAATTTTTTCTTTACTTTTATATTCTCTATTTCTTTCCATACTCCCTTTGACCTATTTTTTCCCCTTTTCCTAAATTTAATATTTTTTCTTAATTTCCCTTTTTGTTTTCTCTTCAGTGTGAATCGGTTTGCTACCTGTCTTACTTGACAATATTTGCCAGATATTCTTCTAATTTATTTCATACTAATTGTGAGTTTTCTAGACGGCTTTATTTAACAGTTTTTCCATATATACCAGTTTATGTTCTGTTTTTTTTTTGATTTTGTAAAGTTTTATTCTTTTCTTTGCTTGTTACTGCTTCTAAATGTTTTGGTTAGTATTCTTTGTATATTATTTAATTTTTTAATTTTTCTATTTTGTTATTTTACAAGTTTTTATATTATTTCCTGATTTTTAGTAATAGACTATTTCTTATAGAGCTGCACGAGACCGAGACGGAGACCGAGACTTACATACTCTCTGTGTCGGTCTCAAGTTTATAATTGAGTCTCGGTCTTGGTCTTGTAGTAGCAACTCGAGTCTCGGTCCAGAAAAAAAGATAGTATCTCAAAAAATCTTATTATATTTTATGAATTATTGAGTTATAACGCACAGTTTTCAGAGAAATGTCCTTTTTTGTGTATAAATGACTTGACTGAATGAATTAATTTACTTAAAATCAAAATTTGAAATTATTGAGGGTTCCAATTTCCAATGTAGAATCAGGTTAGTTCAGGTTAGTTTAATGTAAAACTGCATTAGACCTGCCCGTAGGTTGCCACAGATGCTGTTAAACATATTTTATGTTTACTAGCATAGTATTATATAAAAAATATGCGTTCTGTCTTAGCTATCGACACATCTACAAAATTTCATTGAAAATATGAAAATATTTTAAATCAGATTTTATATTATGAAATCGAATATGCATGTCGAAAAAGTGCACATACTGCCAAAGGAAAAATTCCTATTTTTTTAGCTTTATTTTGTGGTAGAATGAAGTAATTTAAACCTACTTAAAAATTACCCTGTATAGAAATAATACAATACTTTTGCAACACAATAATTTCATCATCATATTGTTAACTGGCAGGCTACCTTTACTAACCCTTTACACTTGTCTTCGTCTTTGGTTCTTACTCGGTTTGAGTCAATTTCATTCGTGATGAAACTACTTTTTAAGCAAACAAAATCTCGTTTTTCTATAAAATGAGGAAAATAGAAAGCTCAGGTAAGTATGTACTAGAGTAATCCTTTAGTACGTACTTAAAGTAAAGTGTCTTTTCGTACTAAGAATAACTATACGCAACGCACTATTATAAGGATCCCTCGCCTGCTGATTATACAATACCTAATATCTTGTAAACGAATGATATTTTTCGAGACCGAGACTCTCGAGAGTCTTGATTGGCAGTATCGGTCTCGGTCTCGGTTTTGCAGACCGAGACCGAGATCGAGACCTAGACAGCTTCGGTCTCGGTTTCGAAGTCGATATTAAAGTCTCGGTCTCGATCTCGGTCTTGGTCTCGTACGAGACCGAGACCGACACCGATACTTATCTCGTGAAGCTCTAGACTCAGCAAACATAAATCAACTATAGGATTTAAAGCTTTGTCATACTACACGACGCGTTACGTCCCTTTCATCCTGGGGCACAATAATTTCCAGAACCCGACGAAATCGATGTGACTCCCGTAAGACCAGTCACAATACAAACCCCTTCCGACATATGGAAGTACCCCCCGAAATAATTATTAGCAAAAGATTAAGTTGTAACTTGTTCAGCAGCAAATAATATCCTAAATCCCGGGTCTCGGAGCACTTAGCCTGATTGCAAACGAAAATCAAATTATATGGGCGATTGTGTCCGCGGTCCAACAATCTGGACCCGGGCCTGAAAGATTAGCAGTTCGTTCCCTCGATCGGATATCTTATCGGATTTGATGGAATTATTTTGAGGTCTGCTTGGTTCGGCTGACTTATCACGGAACTCTCTATACAGAGAGTATCCCAATCGAGCGCCACGTCAGGATAATTGACCGTAATTGGTTTTCAATCAATGTAAATATCTATGAAAGCTGCGAATTCAAAGAACTCACGTCATCATCATCGACAAGATTACCCAATTAAACTCTGCTATTGTATGCTAATTGTTGGCCAGACAGAGATGTTATTTTTTCCAAAAATGATCTAGTGGCAACTGACAGACATATGAATACCCTCGAACCCCTTCAACGATGAACGAGGCAGGCTTTGGAATTATTGACAACAATGAAACGAAACACGTGAAGATCTACGGAACGATGATTCGACTGTTTTTCGAGTTGCGGCTAACTAGGCATGTGACGGGCTGGTTATTGTTATTTAAGGGGTAATTTTTGGCTGATTAGTACAGCTTTATAATAGGGTTTGGGCTGTAATTTTCATTCATCGTCATTGACAGGCGCGGGAATTCTTGTGTGCGGTCCTATCAAAATAATTAGTTCGCAGGTCGATGACAAGGCATGAATTGTTTACCAAAAAGGGATAGAATGAAGCAAGTAGTTTGCAGGCTAAAATCAATTACAAAATGCAAACATATTTTCAACATTTTGGTGGTATTTCCCTCGAGGGGCAGAGAGCGATAGAGAGACGTAAATCCGGGACCCCGCTCGTGTTCTATTCATTACCCGACAAACTGCTGTAACTGTTGTAAATTAATTTCGAAGTAATGCCCTAATGACTAGCCCGGCACCCTCCGAGAGGGGCTTTTTAAACCCCAAACAAGCCCGAGTTTACTCTCGAATTCACACCCGCAAGGATTACGTCGAAGGGATTGTCGGTCGATAATTTCCATGTTATGTTGCAACAATATAACGTGTTTCGAACATGAAAATGTTTATGATTAATGTTCATCGTTAATGTGAAGTCAAATTCAGAAAGATTAATAATACCTTTATTTTTTTACAAAATTTAAGTCAATCTAATGATACTTTCAGTTCAATGAATATACAACGCAAGCCTCCGATTATCACGGTAACCGCTAATTCCGAGTCAATTATACAGAGTGAAGTGTTTACTCTAGACCAGAGAGTAAATACCCGGAGGAAACGCAACATCGTAATTATACGGAGTATTGAAATGTAGCCATTGTATTCGGGAGTGAATAGTCATGTTGGATGTGGGCTGGTGTAGGTGGTGAGTCGATGAAGAAGTGAGTGGGTGTCTGCGTGTGTGTGTTACATACTATCTACATCAAATTTTAGACGTCACATCTAATTATTATTAAGTATTCTTGTATAATAAATACAAGTTTTGTTCATAGATTATTCTTAAGGAAAATTAGCTCTACACTATCAAAAGCTCGTCAACTTTTAGTGACTATGAACCTTAACCCTGTAACTTCAGCACCCTCATTTCGGTGCATATCACTTAGAGGACCTTAAAAGTTGTTTTTCGTCAGTGCCCAAAAATTAGCATTTTTTTGCAATAATTTAAATAAATTGATCACTCTTAAAAGATTAGTTTATGTGACAGCATTTTATTAGATGCTTAAAATCTCAAATTTTTCGCGTAGTAAATGAGTCTTTGCACCATTTAGTTATTAGACTTTTAAATTCTTGAAGCTTTTAATCTATTTTAAATTCATCCTGAACCAGACCTGCTATATTACATTCATATCCGAAAAGCATGCAGGCAACTACATTTAAATAAATTCATTTACCTTCAACAGTTCTTGAATGATTTGCACCCTATGCGGGCGAGCGGTATTATCAATTAAAATAAAATTATCCCCAAAGTTTGAAGCAAAAGAAATTGTGACATCAGTGTCACTGCATGCATACTTTCACCATTCACCTTTTTTGATTTTTTTTTTGTCATTGACAGAAGAGCGTTGCGTCGCCGAAGAAAGGGTTGGTTTGTTTTATAAAGATCGAAACCAGCATAGAAAATATTGACGCCGAACAGCTTATATTTAGAAAGAAAAAAACGCTGGATTTCGACAATACAACGTCACTGGAAACAAAGGAAATAGCCCATTAAAAAATATACTAAAAAGAGTTCCCTATTGGGGCCATAATTCTTTCAACATCAATTTTTACTTCGTTGTATCTAAAACTTCTATTTCGGATCAACACTGTATATTAAAGAACTTAAAAATTCAGGAAACATTAATGGCTATAAAACGCTGTTGTGTCAAAACTGTCTCGATGAAAACCAAATTACATTACAATATCTTAGTAAATAAAAAAAAAATAATTTCAGGTAAAAAAATAAAAAAATCCCAATAAAAAGTCTAATTCAGATTGGCACAAAATTAAAGAGAACAAATTTCGAACAAAACATGACAAAGGATAAGACTAGAAAAACATGAAGTATAAAAAAATATTAAGAAAGAAAAAAATAAATTGAAAACTAAAAAAGCACCGAGTTAAGAAACCTGGAAAAAAATAAATTGAAAACTAAAATGGCATCGAGTTAAGAAACCTGAAAAAATAAAAAAATTATAGAAAAAAGTAAGTGCAATAGAGAAACAACATTTCTAATTTTAGGCCAAAATCGTCTAAAGGGATTTCCTTTTCGAATCACAGCTTTCTCAATAAAATCGATTTTTGGCTAGTTGAAGAAGTTCTATTTCGGACTAAACGCTAAAACTGTATAGACAACAACAAATTAGGTATCATTAAATAAAAAAACACAATTTGACCCAAATGGTCTCAACGCAAATCAATTTATCTTACAATTTTTTACTCGTTGGAAAAGTTTCACTCGTTGGACCCAATTTTTGGTCAAAATTACCTCGAAAGAATGAAAACCCAATAAAAACTAACTACGGTATTCAATTTTAGAGGGTAATTCGTTACTTCGTTTCTGAGGTACAGGTTGTTGAGTTTATTTAGTTGAAATTTGTTACAATTTTTGAAGTAATATGGTGCTTATTTAGCTTCAACTAAATTAAAATTATTAGGTCCAGTGGCCTCTCAGTTATTGTTGAGATAAAATTATTGTTATTAAATTATTATTGAGAAAAAAAGTTCATCACTGACTTTTGTTCAAAAAGTGTTATTTTGTACTAAATTATTATCTCCTCTACAGGGTGTTCAAAAGGATGATATAATAAAAATTTTTGGACCAAATAAAAAGTCTAATTCAGATTGGCACAAAATTAAAGAGAACAAATTTCGAACAAAACATGACAAAGGATAAGAATAGAAAAACATAAAGTATAAAAAAATTTAAGAAAGAAAAAAATAAATTGAAAACTAAAAAAGCACCGAGTTAAGAAACCTGGAAAAAAATAAATTGAAAACTAAAATGGCATCGAGTTAAGAAACCTGAAAAAATAAAAAAATTATAGAAAAAAGTAAGTGCAATAGAGAAACAACATTTCTAATTTTAGGCCAAAATCGTCTAAAGGGATTTCCTTTTCGAATCACAGCTTTCTCAATAAAATCGATTTTTGGCTAGTTGAAGAAGTTCTGTTTCGGACTAAACGCTAAAACTGTATAGAAAACCACAAATTAGGTATCATTAAATCAAAAAACACAATTTGACCCAAATGGTCTCCACGCAAATCAATTTATCTTACAATTTTTAACTCGTTGGAAAAGTTTCACTCGTTGGACCCAATTTTTGGTCAAAATTACCTCGAAAGAATGAAAACCCAATAAAAACTAACTACGGTATTAAATTTTAGAGGGTAATTCGTTACTTCGTTTCTGATGTACAGGTTGTTGAGTTTATTTAGTTGAAATTTGTTACAATTTTTGAAGTAATATGGTGCTTATTTAGCTCCAACTAAATTAAAATTATTAGGTCCAGTGGCCTCTCAGTTATTGTTGAGATAAAATTATTGTTATTAAATTATTATTGAGAAAAAAAGTTCATCACTGACTTTTGTTCAAAAAGTGTTATTTTGTACTCAATTATTATCTCCTCTACAGGGTGTTCAAAAGGATGATATAATAAAAATTTTTGGACCAAATTTTTGGTCCAAAACCAATTTAGACTAAGTAACTAAAAATACACATTTATCATTTTAATTTCGAGATGCGGTGTTGTTTCGAGGAAAAAAATAAAAACCACTTCAACCAATTCAAAAAATCGTCCATAGGCAACATAAAGTAAAAATAAAAATAAAAAACACGGATAATTTTTACCTTAAATTAAAAGAGCAAAATGTCTTATTACTGCACCAAATTTCAACCAAAACGGTTTAAAAATATTTATGATATTTTATAAATACCGTTTTTTTTTTCATTCAACGCCCCAAACTAAGAACACTTTATTCTTAAAATAGCCTAATGAATCAGCCTCTGAAGTTTCGAGTCGTAATTAAGAAATATATAACAGTCTGTATAAGAAAACAAATAATTGCAAAAAACCGTGACAAAGAATAACAATAAAAATAGATGTAAAAATCTGGAAAAAAAACATTTATAAAAAAGTATGTCCAAAAGATATAGATAGTTAAATGCATAAATTATAAAATTATTTCTAATTTTAAGCCAAAGTCGTGTAAAAGTTTAAAAAATTTGGTCCAAAAATTTTTATTATATCATCCTTTTGAACACCGTAGAGGAGATAATAATTTAGTACAAAATAACACTTTTTGAACACGAAATAGTTAAGGAGCAATTTATGAAGGGCATGGTGTGATGACAAAATAAGAAGCACCCGCCATTTTCTTTTTCTGCGCGCTTTTTTATGTTATTTTTCGATGTAGGAGCAAAGCAAGCCACAACGCGTCTTCGCCCATGTCCATAGTGAAACTGGACTGAAGCAGTAGATTCCTATTTAAAAATTTAATAGATTTATGTAAAACGTAATAGGTTCTAAATTTAGAAATTAGTGCTATAAAGAATTTTTGTCTCCAAAGGGCAATAATCTAGTCTGTGTAAGCGTAAATCACGCTACACTATTAAAAAAGACAAATCGCGATTTTGAATAATTTCACGTAAAACATCAAGTGACGTCACTTCCTTACGATGTCACCGCCATTTTTGTGTGACCCACTGCTAAAATAGGGGGACAATTGTATACCACGAGGGTCTCTTCATATCTAATATACTAGCTAGTTCAACGACCTAGTATATTACATCTGGGGAGACCCTCCTGTTTTCCCTGCTTTTTAGCAGTGGGTTTTAAAAAATACGGCGTCACTTCCGACAAATTAACATCACCTGACATCTTATACGTCAAATAATTTGAAATCGCGATTAGCCAATTGATGTGCTCTAACAACGAAATTACGTCATAGGTTTCTTAAAAATGGCAGACTTCCAACCAAATAACTTGACTATTTTTAAGGTAATATCGGCATTTGCTTGCTTTTCCTCCATACCTCCTAGGCCATTGGGCTGGTTGGTAACTTTGATTGATAAAGGCGTAGACACAATTAAAACTTATGGGACAAGCCTAGTTAAACAAAACGTAATAGATTTTGGAAAATATTGTCTTGTAAGTCATAACACGTGTTCGTAATACTTGTTGTGTTGTGTGTTTGTCACACAACGTAACACAAAAAGTGAAAACACAATAGATCTATTACAATAATTGTAATAGTATTGGCAACGCTGGATTGGAGAATAGGGGAACATCACTATTCTGTGCGGCGCTGCTTTGCAGCATGTATCAATCGGTAGGTTCCGCCGACGGCAGCAGCTTTGGCCAATCAAGTGCCGATTTTCAGCGTTCGCTGACTAAACTTTTCAGCTGCTGCCGTCGGCGGAACTTACGCAATGTATCATCGAGCGCGTTTCTTGCCGCGCACCTGAAATGACGTCATGAAGCGCGTGTTTTCGTATTGGCGCCGCTGTGCCGCACAGAGCCGCTAAGCAGCGCTGCACGACGTCATTTTAGCGGCGCGGCAAGAAACGAACATTCCGATGAGACAGCCGCAAAGCAGCGCCGCACAAAATAGTAACCCTCGATGACGTTCTGTTGTCAAAATCGACAAAAAATCCTTTATGACAGCTTAATTTTTTTTTTGCCTTTCCATCAATATAATCCTTGTGGGACGAGTCTCCAAGAGAGGGTTGCTTTTCAATGCCAAATATAACCTGTTCTGTACAAATGTTTTCTATGCTCGTTTTCAATTTTACAAAGAAAATTCACCAAATTACTCTTTCTTCGGAAATGCTCTACCGCTAACTGATCCAAAAAAAAATTAAAAAAGGACAAGTCAAGCAGCTCCGCTGCAGCCGCATAATGTGGATATGGAATCAAGAAGCAGCGCCGCCTGCCGACCGCCGATGCTCGCTACTAGAAGCCACCGGCAGCGGCTCGTAGCGGCGCGGCGCAGCGCAGTGTGAAGGTTCCCTTTGTTGTCAACGCTTTTCCACCAGCGGTTACTACTCACACCAGCACCCAGTGCTGCCAACCCCTCCTGAGCATACCCAAAAATCGGTAGACAGGCCTAACAAATTTCAGTAGATAGCTTCTTATTTCGGCAGAAATTTTGTTTTAAAAATTCATGCCAAAAATTATGATTTCCAACTATTATTGCAAACCAATAATTAGGTATGTATCAAATGGTTATTATTTAGTCTATAAATCTTAAAATCTGTTACCTACCTGCATTAGGTGGCAAGAGATAGGTCTTTCCAAAACTTGGAACTATCGAAAACCCTGTGTAATAATACATGTTTTGCACCTACCTGCAGTACACCTCCATGTTATCACAATACTGGAAAAGTAACAAATTTCCTAGTAACATTTTCCAGACCCTGAACACATTCAGATTTAGTTTGGGATGAGGAAATCTATATCTCCCACTTTTACGGGATGGCTTGTATCCTCTGACTGTACAGCCTTCAATGCCCATATTGTCTAGATAACGCGGTTTATAACTAAACCCTAGACACAAATTACTATTACAGCTATTATTAAAAATTCCTCTAAACGGTAAGCACTCTGAAACACGGCATAAACTCAGTTTAAACTTAAACCAAATTCACATTTAGACAACTAAATAGCGTTGCACTTTGCAATTTGCATCTGATGTTTGTGTTGTAAGAAACAGAACAGTAACCATGCAAACAGAAAGAAATTGAAGCGAAATGGCTTATTTAGAATACAATTAGCGCTGCTTTATATTTTCTTTCATTCCCCGCCATCACGTATGCGCACTGACGAGGGAGATAGATCTATGTTCACTCCGTCTAGAGTTTCAAACCGAATTTGACAATAAACTGGCATTGACATTAATTGATTGATTTTTGACAAATTGTCAAACATACTCTGCCATCTGGTGTATGACTTTTCGTCTAAGACTTTAAAAAATTTCAAAAAACAGGTTTCAGACCCGTCATTTTTGATTTGACTCTATTATTAGATACTGTATGGATTCGACGACAACGATTCCCGTTGATAAGCCCTGAAAGAGCATCTTCCTTCTTAATGTAGGTGTTCAATGTTGAAATCGTAACTAATGAGGCAGAACGTCCAACGATCTATTGTACTCGCTGCAGTACCTTCGATAAGACCTTTGATGTTTCGAAATGATGAAGAAAGCAAGCGGTAGCCTGTTTGAAAAATAAAATGACATCAAAGTTAAGCACCAGTTCTACAGTTATTTTGAGGATAATAAGCTATTAATTAATTGTCAATTTGAGTTCAGATCTGAAAGATCGACAATGGATAAGAATGGAAAACTTTTCGAGAGCTTTCGAGGTGGGGCAGTATGCCACGGCAGAATACTGTGAGCTCTCAAAAGCTTTGGACTATGTATCGTAGGAAGAGGTACTGGAGAATCTAAAATACTACGCTCTGGGTACAAACAACGTTGACCTAAGTGGTGGTGGACCGAGACGAAGCATGGGGACACAGGGGACTCTACTGGAGCTGCTACTGTTCTTAGTCAACTTGCGTCATATAGTATGCATCTCGTTTCATCACAGTGAGAGTGGCAGCTATGGAAGATGTTAATCATAGTGCAAATCGTGAGCTCAATGACTTGAAGCGACGGTTTGAAGAATGATAATACTATGAGTACGTTTTTATTCTGAAGGATGAGTTTAAGAGGTGTGAAGTGAAGTTCTTGGGCGAGAATTTTAGGTAAGAGAGAGATGTGACGAGCAGGTAGTTTTCAGGCCGTTCAGCCTGAAAACTTGAGGTAAGCAAGTACCTACTGTCGGGAGACTGTATATACTGGTATGGTCTTCTTTGCTGTATTTCAATGGGTGGTCACGTATGCCATGATGGCTTGGGTTTACTCGAATGGGCCTCTTTTCTGTTCAGAGGAAGGCACGTTGACACCATTATTACTAAGAAACATTTTGTTTGAATGAAAGTGACAGAGCCATCGTGGCGTCATAGAAACTGGGCACAAAGTGCTCGCACAACTAACAAAAAAAATATGGGGAGACTTCACCAAATTTATTGTAATTTTTTATCGCTTTTTATTTAAAATTTCATCATTCGCTTAGCATTTGAAAGAATGAAAAATGGAAAACAAACTTTGCTAGAAAAAACGTGTTTAAGTGAAAACATTGTGGCAATACCATACATACGCATACATTGGTTATTAAAGCAGAAAAAACACTCTTGGAGAAAAAAAATTAAATAAAAACCTTTTTCAAACAAATAAATTACTTTTTGTCATTTCTCATATTGGCTACAATAGGCAAGACTATCGATTTCCAGGCATTGTTAGACGTGGGTGTAACCTAATATTTGCCAAACGATATATCCTCGAAACGCTAAGTGTCTATTAGCAAACAGCCACTCTCCTTGTTGCCTCTACTTGAATATCAAAACAGGTGCCCTTTCTCATAGCACATTCGCAACCCAAGACCAAAAACAATATCTTTGCCAAAGTATCTCTTTAAAAATGAAGCAAACTGTTGAGACCAACGACCTAGTTATTATGGAGAACATCGTGTTTTATAGTTTTGATTCTCCTTTTTCGCAGTGCGTGACCAAAAGTGGCAAGGGCATCTGCACGAATTGATGTCACTTGACATCTTACGTCAAATAATGCATAAGTGTGGTGTGCTGGATGACGAAGTTACATCATAGGCAACTCGAACTAGGCTGAACTAATTTTACGCAAATATCAGCATTTGTTTGTTACCTCCAGTCCTACCTCTATGGTCGAAACGGACGTCCCGAAAATAAACGCGAACGAACCTGACAGGGAGAGAGGCGTTGGAAATGGAAATAGCACAGCAGAGGCACTCCGATAATTTTCCGTAATACCTACTTTATTCGATCAATCAAAACGTTTCCACTCGCACAATCCAAACCCATTTCCGGCGAAATTATCCAATTATTAAATGTGCACACAGTTTCATTGTATTTAGTTTATTTGGAGGCGCCGGGCATGTCGAAAACATTCGCCCGTCATTCCGGCCGGATTCAATAAGAGCCAGTTAGAAATAACTTTTTTTTGTTAAGCCATGATTGATGTGTCAACGGCAATTGGATGTGCGGAAGCCTGTCAAATGGCATTAATGGCTTATGTATGCAACGCCGCAAAATTACTTTCTTTCCTTTTTTTTCTGTGTCACTTTTGTGCAGGTTTGATGACATAAAGAGTTGCTTCGTGACAACTCGAAATATCGATTAAAAGGGAAAAAGACTTTATCATATACGAGATGGGTTTCAATTTAATAAGAGTTAGTTTCTTACACTGGACTGACAGGTTATTCATGAGCGATATAGGTAAAATAGTTATTTTCCTAACAAGTGCGCAAAGTAACACTTTAGCGCACGCGATTGCCGGGCAGCAGTCAAATGCGCGAAAGACACTTTGCGCAAGAATTAGGAACAACATTTTTTCTACAACGGTATAAAAGTCCAGCTGCCACTAATATGGAATATCTTTAACGATTTTATAAATGATTAAGCTTCACAGTTCTTTTCTGCTACCCCTGTATTGACGGCGTGCGCGAAAGACTTTGTCGCACGTGTCCTATGGCAACCAGTAACTTTTTTTTACGCTGCTATGGGCGACGTACGAGAAAGATAACAATGAAAATATGTGTCAGTTTGCATACTGTCAGTAATGCGCGAACCGTGTCATATTTTGACGGTTGTAGAAAAAAGACTTTTTTGGAATAGTAGGTAGTGTTTTCTTCAACATTGAAGCTTCTGAACCGTTCGATTCGTTGATCCTCACAAGCTTCTCTTCATCCAGTTGTCCAACTATCAGCAAAAATAAGTTACATCATATGCGACCCTTTTAATATTATGGCGTCGGATAATGACGTGCCATATTCAGGGAAACACCACTATAGCCTAAGTATCTATGTGGTGTTGGCGCTTCGTCCCGGGGTCTACCTTAGACTCGTCAGTGAGGCGTGGTAGACTCCTGCTTTGTGCGCCGGGGTGAGAGTTCATGGTTGGATCTTGTATTTGAAGACAAAATCGGCGCAGGAAAGGCGGTGTGATGTTATGGAGGATTTCGACTAATGCTGCCAATGAAGGATGTACCAGTATTGCCGAGAATGGTACCAGAGGGTGATGTGTGTGAGATTATGCCGCGTTGCAGTGAGTGAAGAGAGAGTTTGCTGGATGCTGCGTGCGGTAGATATGAGAAGGATGTTGCTCTAATAGTCTCGTGGCGTTGAAGCCGCGATCCTTGTTGCAGCCTTGTTCTCGTGTTCTCGGAAGAATGCATGTTGCTTTTGTCGAGGGTCACCAGTTATGGTGTTGTAATTGATGAGTCATGGATGGGAAATATATTCCCAAAAAAGATTTTTGTTATTCAGGGAAACACCACAGGTACGACCTGAGATCGTTATAGCCAATGTATGTGGTGTTGGCGTTTCGTCCCGGGGTCTACCTTGGACTCGTCAGTGAGGCGTGGTAGACCCCTGTCTTCTACGCCGGGTGAGAGTTTATAGTTGGAACTTGTATTTGAAGACAATTTCGGCGCAGGAAAGGTTGTGTGATGTTATGGAGGATTTTTACTAATGTTGCCACCTGTGAGTCGGTGGGTGAAGTTTCGGCGCTGCTATCTGTGAGACGGTGGATGAAGTTCCGCCACAATATTATTAAGGCAGGACCTAATATCATCTTCCTACTTCTGAAAGTTTTGTAGACTTTCTATGGTGGGATTCATCGTACCAATTTGGTGGCTTTTAAGTAGGGCAAGGTAATCAGCTCTCTCATGGTTTTTCGTTACATAACCAATCACATTTAACTGCAGAGCAGACTGATGTTAACAACCCAAGGGTTAGGGGCAAAGACTCTTATGCTTAATTGGTTGGTTTAATGAGATTTTCCAAGGGAAGTAAAATTTTCTCTTGTTTCTCCATGGGAGTCATGTTAACATTTTAAAAAAAATGTTGTATTGCAGGGATCATGTAATCTTTGTGAAATCAAATCTTTCTAATATATTTACCGTAATATCAATGGCCTGTCCTGCATTCTCGTTCCGTTTTCCCAAAAATCTGCCAATCGTCCAAATAAACTTCAGACAAAACTTGTCTCTACCTCAAATATGTGGCAAATTGTGTCATGATCTTTGTAAAAATGAAGGAGGCAACTGATAAACTAAATGATAGGCAAGTGAACTCAGAGGTTCACTTGCCTATGAGCCTCACAAACCTCAAATAAAGACGATGTTGTTTATTAAGAGAAATGGAATAGTAGGCATGGTTCAAGTCAATTGTTAACATAAAGCATTGTATATGAATCACAAGTAAATCAATGAATGGATAGTTCGGTCCCTCTCTGCCAGAGGGCCATGGGGGACGCTGTCAATCCTGTCAACTTCATGGGGGACCATAAACTTGGCAACAGTGGAAATGTCACGGCAAAAGTAAAAATAACCATAGCTGTATACTCTATACAAATAAAAACAAAATTTCTACTTCTCTACTGCATTGGGTGAACAAGGATGGATATATTCTATAAATATAAAGTCATTATAAGAACTAGTAATTTTGCAGACGTAGAGAAAAAGATATGCCATATCGTTTGTGATTATTATTTAATAAAGTTTGGTTATGTAGTGTAGGTATAAGTATTTGTGATATTATGTTATTTTACTTTCTTTTTTTGGCAAATGCCGGCCACAAAGAACAATGAGAAAGGATGACCTTTATTACGTACTGTCGCCCCATCCATTTAAGTTATCCTATACCCAGAGCCCAGAGCCGTAGTTACAATGGGGCAGCCAGGGAATCCAGGCTTCAGAGCCCAGCATGAACTGGCATGAAGGACCTCAATGGATTGTGAATATTGTGACTGTATAATATATATAAAGTAATAATCAGTATATATCTCAGCATACTATGTGTGCAATATGGGATGCTGGATATGCACCGTTATTGCTCAGCTCACAGAGCATGCAAGTCCAAGTTTAAGGAGTGTCACACCCCTCGTTAATTATATAATTATGTATGTAATATATATTATTACATTAATATAGCTACCTACTGTATTAATATAGGTACTGCTTTTGTTTCATACTATCATGAATTTAGCCTATATTAACTGAAATGACAAGGATTTGTCTTACTAGTCTTTAACATTATAATATCTTAATTTTGTGTTGATTTGCTAGTAAAAAAACTACCTGCTTTGTAAGAAGAGACATCCTGAAACTTGTCACATATTATTAATTTGGTTTCCGCGCCATTAGGTTCACTCAGATCACTGTTCACCATTGTTCTAAGTAACGACAGCAACTTTTTTAGTTATTTATGGGCTGCCTCATTAACTAGCCGAAATATCTAGCTTTTTTGCTCCAATATCCATTAGATTCCCTGGGTTTTCGCGTCATTAGATTCACTCATTTCTCTGTTCACCACTGTTTTAAGTAACGGCAGCAGGCGAAGGCAGTTTGGTACAAATATCGAGCTTTTTTTGCTCCAATATCCATAAAAATGTAGAAATTATGAATTGTAAATAAAAAAATAAAATTTGACATACCATGACAAATAAAGTCCTTCTAATTTCTCTTGAGTGTTACGTCATTACTCTTTCATATTACTTTATCTCACGTTAAACGTATGAGACAAAAGTTTTGCGTCACCGACATCTGTCGGATAAGAATATTGAAACTTGACATTGACATTGTCACTGGCAATATCAAATCTGCTCTTAAATCGAAAAATGCCGGGCAAAACATTCTCCGATGGTGAATAAGTGTTAATATTGAAATTAATTCAATATTTCCAACGAGAAAGAGAGGCGGGAACGAGTTTAATACCTTTAAATGCAGTACATATGTCTCTGCAGTACATAACGTAAGTAGGTACCTATTATCGTTAAAATTAAAGACTAGTTAGGGCATATCTTCTTTGGGAGATAAATCTAAGTGGTGTGGTAGAATTGTGGGTGCAAAACGGCAACGGAGAGGTAAAAACAAGTATAATATGCATATGCAGCTTCATAGATTTTGCTATAAGTTACCGCTTTGCTCCCATTTAGTCCTCCAAAATGGACGCGGCGATTCTTGTTAAATCGAATCAAGAAAGGCAAAATGCTTAACAACATTTATTCTACTTATTCAAATGCAGTGTAATAAATGTATGTAAACATATGTGATAAAAGTACTTACAAATAGTAATGCTTAAAAAAATCTGATAATTATTTTTCTAGAGGGTAGCAAAGGCATTAGGTGTGTCACTAGCAACAATTCAGAGACTCGTAACTAATGGAGCGAGTAAAGATCATGCTGTTGAAGAGTCTACATTGTGTAAGAAAACACCACAACATCAAGTCTGCGAGCATATAATAAGGGGACGAATTTATGCAGCAGGTACAGTAGAACAATCTCCACGACAGATATCGAAGATTATTGCGTTCATTTTTTTATTACATGCGAACATGTTACACTCCACTCTTGCCATAACCACCTGCAAAATATAGACCAAGTTATAATTCCTTGCAGTTCCCTGGCTTTGTGCTTGAAAAAAACTGAAGTTGAAGTTTAAGTGGACGAATTGTATATATAACCGACTTTATTATACATAAAAGGATAAGGTTTTTGAGAGAGTACCGGTTTTTATAGATGAAACATCGGTTTTTAGTAAAGGCATATAAACGCTATTAATTAATGTTAATCTATTTCTTAAGCATCATTCAAAGGAGCATTTAGGACAAGTTGGCAAGATGGCATGATAAACACTGTAAGAGAAAAGTCTTCCTCAGGAGGAACACGATACATAATTTTGCATGCTGGTTCAGAGGATGGGTTTATCCAGAATGCCAGCCTAGTATTCAAAGCGGGAAGTAAATCAGGCGATTACCATGACTCGATGAACTCTGCAAATTTCGAAAAATGGCTCTGTGAACAGCTTTTGGCTAATTTGGAGGAACCCTCACTGATAATTATGGAAAATGCGTCTTACCACTCCACGCAAGTGGAAAAGTTACCCAATCAAAGCTGGTCCAAACCTTGCCTAATAGAATGGTTGCAGCAGCATCACATTAAATTTTCTCCTTTTGCTATGAAACCTGAGCTTTTAGGTATAGCAAAAAAGAATATGCTGGAGAAAGGATATCGGTTGGTATTTTACATTATAATAATTGTAAGATGTCCAAAATCGCTCTTTTGTAGTGGCAATTAGTAAATTTAGTTTTGGTGTTTCTTTTTCCTTCAGAATAGACGAACTACCACTTCAAAATGGCCATCGTGTATTAAGATTTACCTGCTTACCATTGTCATTTCAACTCCATCGAAATGGTATGGTCCCAGTGTAAGCGATATTGTGATTCGAAAATAAATGGTGTTCATCGAATCACAAACGAGAGCGTTTTAAATTTATGGAGCGAGGCGTTGGAAAAAGCAAGTTTTTCAATTAAAAAAGAAAAAATACTTAACTTACTAACAACACTCTTTTTGCAGGTTATTTCTGAGTTATCGAAAAACTATGTACGACATGAAGACAGTGAATCCGAGGAAGAATTCGATAATTAAAAACATTTAATTCTACAGCGATTTTTCGCAATGTTGATTACTTCTTTGTTTGCTTCTAGCTATTTATTCTCCGTTAATACGTTTGTGCTTTGTTTAAAATAATTGGGAGTTTTTTAAAAGATTACATCAACGTATCTTATTTTTTCTCCCAAACCTGTTTTATTTATTTCTCTGCTACTCGCCACACACACAGCAAATGTGCTGCTTTTGCGTTATCTGCAGTGCTCCAAAACAATAAGTGCGCCACTAGAAACTTATTTTTGTTTAAACTTGACCACTATTTTTTTATTTTTGAGATCTATTTGTTACTTGTTTTATTTCAACTGTGTACTTGCTTTTTTAAAGTCTTCGTACTGCGTCAAAAATGTAGTACCCACCTTTCATTACAGATTGCTGTAAACCAATATTTATTGTAGATGTGTTGTATATTGCATTAAATAAAAATGTTAATAATCTGAATTTCTTTGAAGCTATCTGTTTAAGCTGCTTGTGATTTTTAACAAAAATAAAGTGAAACGTAGTATTCCCGGTTTGGATAGTTTCATACCTACTAAGTCCTGGCGTGATAAGGAAACCAAATAAATAAATGGTTCTTAATTTATTATTACTTACATAAGGCAGGTAATTTATTTTGTTGAGTTCAAATAATATACTAATAAACCACTTTAACACACACATTAAAAATAAAAGATATACTGGTTAACTTATCCAATAACTACGATTAAAAAAATACGTGCACTTTCCTATAAAAGAGCACCAATTTGACTTTAATCATATGTATCAAATTAAGACATACCCTAAAATTGTGGTTACGTAGTAAACGATGACGTAACACTCAAGATAAATTAGAAGTACTATATGACTGCAGGCAAAGAGAGCAAGGAGCATTTCGGAGATCTTTGTCTAGCTGACGTGAAGTCAGTATTACGTAAATTACAATTGCAACAACGCCGGAAATTAAACGGCCTTGAAATATTTGTCTAAAATGATGATGTCAGTAGACTCCAGTGACATCTAGTGAACACCATCATAAGTGCCATTGACCTACTATTAGATTTAAATACAATGCATAAAGTAATCAGTTTATAGAGGTCCGATAGTCCTCCAGTTTCCTGTGAATGGAATAAAAGTCTGTTAATATCTTACCTGTATCTCTTGATAATTTGATCAACTCTGATTTGTCGGTCTGTATCGGGTTCTTCTGTAAAACAATACTTAAGGGCTACGCTAGAGAAGAAAGGCTTTTGCCTAAGCGAGATTGTTTATGAATCAGGAATTTGTCACTTGTCTGTCACTGTCGACTGACTCGGATAAAACTGTCATTATCTCATAAACTTTCAATTGGATGAGACAGTAAAAGAAAGTTACCTGGAACGTACTTTTTTGGAACAACTAACTTCTTTCCTCACAAAGAAGTCACTGCTTCTCTATTATGCACATTTATAGACACTGATTTAATATCTTCATCAATCCCGACTCAATATCACTTGTAATGAAGCTAATGCTGGTGACAGGAATCTGACCATCCCCAGAATTGCGTTGGTTAAGGTTTGAGCTCTGAGGTGATAATGACTTAGCTGGCACCATACTAGGTAATGATACATACAATGCCCTGCTACAACCTGGAGTTGGTCAATGCACGCGCTACCATCAGTGACTAAGAAATTGCCTCAGATAAAAGAATCAGGCAGGACTAACCGACCGGACCAGTCTGTTTCAGAAATTTCTGCCCCCTACTCCCTTCCGTAGAAATCTGGAAGAGTCCTGAGTAGGTGGACATTTCTGGGTCCTGTTTAGAATTACCCCGCTGACTGAGGTTCTTCAAGCGCTCGTTGTCCTCCATGCTTCTTTTCCTCATCGGCTGTCACCACCATTTCCGGTTGTCCTGTTTTGAAGTATGATAAATATGATAGTTTGGATACTGTCATATACCTTTACTACACTTCTAAGGGGGGGTTTTGGTGTGTAGGTGTGCAAGAAGTGCTGCCCCCTTCCCCCCCCCCCCCCCTAGTGAGGAGGCTGGGATTGTGGAAAGAGCTGATTAGCTATCCACGGCGTGGGTTTTACCCAGGCTTTGAGAGTTTTGTCTCGCTGTCCGGGCGGTTTTTGTCAGTTGGTGGGGAATTTTGTCTGTCTCTTCTGTCCTCTTGGGTAGCCCTGGTTTTGGTTTCCTCTGAAACATAAAAGCAAACTTAGTAGTTATCCGTTATCGAGTAACTGGAACCTGAGACGTTTATGCGGCCTCTCGACCTCGGGGTCGTAGTTGGTCGCCGTTCTCAGCAGTGGGTTTGAGTGGTCTTCTATCTTTTGGAAGGTCTTCCTTGCATGACACTTAATCCTCTCGCTGGCGGTGGTGTAGTGCTGTACGCGTTCCGAACGTACCAAGATGCGTCCACTGCCATCCTGAGAGCAACGTTTTCGACAGCCTGAACACCTTTCAGGTGTGTCTTTGCTGCATAGCCCCTCGCAGTTGAGGCGTATGTTAGCTGTAGCTGGATCACCTGCTTGATCAGTGTGATCTTCTTCTTAAGAGTCATCTTGGACGACCTTCCAATCATCGGGAGGAGCTTACTTCTTTTAAGCTTTTCTCTATTCCTGGTATTGGTGATGTGTGCTTTCTAGGTGAGCAGTTATCCAGTTCCGCATTTAAGTACGTCACTGTGTCTCGCCAGTGAATTGCTTCGCCTTCAAGCTCGACTTGGCTCTGGCCTTAGCTTCCGTCGTTTCCTGAAGATTATGGCCTGAGTTTTGTCTGCGTTCAGGTCTATATTCCACTTGGCACACTACTTTTCCAGGACTGTCACTTCTTCTTGGAGGTACGGTGATAGTAGCCTCGCGTTCCTAGACCTTGCAATTATAGCTGTGTCATCAGCGTATAATGCAAGGCTGGTCCTCCATGTCCTAAGGGGTCTGCCACGTACAGGTTGTAGAGGAAGGTTCACTTGCTTCCATTTTAAAAGATACAAGAAATCAAAGCTTTTGCTATATCCAGCAGGATGGTCCCTGCTGCTTCCTGTCTGTTGAATGCCTCAGTGATGTATTCCATCATCCAAAGCACCTGCAGCTCTGTCGAAAGCTGTGCCCTGAATCCAAACTGCTCGTCTAGTAAGGGTTGTAGCCTTGTCCTTCAGCCGTCTCAGGATGACTCGTTCTGCCACCTTCGCCATGGTTGGTAGCAGGCTAATTGTCCAGTAATTGTGTGGAAAATATGATTACGCGTGCTTCCGTCTTGACGGAAAGTCCTTCAGTCTTAGCATTGCATTCACAATGTTATTACGTCACATCCTGGTGCCTTATTGAGGTTTGGGTGGAGTACTATGTCCCCACATCCTGGTGCCTTATTGAGGTTTGGGTGGAGTACTATGTCCCGAACTTCTTCAGGGGATGTGTGTCGGATAGTCTCTGCATCTGGCGTCCTAGCCTGTCGTTTAGCCCTTCGTTCAATGGTTTCTTCCCACCTATAAGCGTCGTCATCGTCGATGATGTTTTCCTGAAACTGACTTCCCAAGGTGTTAACAAATACTAGCGCTTTATCCAACTTGGTGTAGACAATCCCGTTTGGTCCGTGTATGGCCGGGATTTACTTCCTCTTTTGCCTTATTGCCTTGGGTGTTTTCCATAGGTTTCGGTCCTGAGAGTCTAGTTCTAACGCGTGCCACTGCTCTTCCCCGACTTCTCTTAGCGCAGCCCTAACTTGCCTATTGAGGCGGTTAAGTCTGTGCATCTCCTCTGGAAGGTTGGTCCTGAGAGTCAATGATTTGAACTTTTCCGGAACAGCTTTATACTCGCCAGAATCCTCAAACAGAGATTTTTCTGCCCTGGCTTAGATTGCCGGAAAGATGTTGAAGTTTCTATACCTCATTCATTAATTTTGGCACCTCATTACTTTTGAAATCTTAATTTCTTTTATACCTATCTCTTTTCGGTACATTTTGAGAAGATATGATAAAAATTTCAAAGTTAGATTTCCAACGCCTACTGGATGAGAATAATAAGTAAATGATTTATATGCAGAGCCTCTTTGATGAGTGGGATCCGCCCTAGTAATTTTTAACGCACAAAAGCTATGAAGATTGGCGAATTTCAGAAAATAAAAAATGTTCTAGATCTTAAATGACAAAGGAGGTGAAGCGACGAAAGAATTTGTTAGAAAAACATAATAACAGAAACATTAAGATTCTAAGAACAGGCAATGGAGATGAGTATTGAAGTAATGAATTTGAAGATTTTTTAATATTGTGACAGAGTGTAAAAACATATCACCTTCGGTATTGATCTCTACCGCTGATTTTCTGGCAACCACCTGATTACAACTTTGCTGAAAACTCCGATCCGGATTGTGGATAGAGCAACTTTGCCTTTAAGGCATCGGTTCAATGGCAAAGCCAACTCCACTGTATTACACAGCCATCACCATTTGAGCAAAGCGATCCGCCAATCTCAACCAAAGGAGATCCTTGATCCCTGATCTTCTAAGATTATGTGATGTCTCGATGACCTGGCATTCTTCCTTTGATTAACAACCTTCGAACATGCATGAGACCAACGTACCAAGAAGGGAAATTTTTCTCCTAAACCCTATGTTCTCCTTTAATAAACCTTTGTTTGAACCTATAAAATGGACACGTGCTATGTATGTGTTTTATGAAAATAGAATGTACATTCCAATGTTTGATACTGGTAAAGTAAACCCATCAACCCCAACAGAACCAGCAGAAGGCCGACAATTGTTAACCGAAGACTGCAATGGAAGAATAGCAAAATGCAAAATACAAAATAAAATCCCATTTTTAAGCCCGGAGGTATATTCCCTTCGTATACTTAATAACTGTGTGAAAATCAGCCCGATTTCTGCACTAATAAGGCCGAATCTCAAGGGAGAGTTTCGTCATTCTACAACAATGAAACTAATACTGTATGAAAAAACATCCCTTCAGAGTTTTGGGTGAGTTTCAACTCGACTGACACGTGCCCTTGTCTTTTTGCCCCCCCGTAGAGTGTGATAATGGGGCGGATATTTTGTTAATACAATGAGTAGCTACACCCCATAATGATGGGTATGACACTAAGCAAATTTACATGTGTTTCTTGATAGTGGTGAGTACCATCGTGCTTCAGAATTATTAAAAAAAAAACTTATTTTAGGCAAGAGTATAATAAACTCAAATTTATAAAAACGGGAATTATATCTTTCAAAATCCTCGATTTTAAGTTACACTACCGCCTAGGAAACCAACCGGTTTTACACCCTTTACTAATGGTTTCAATAATTCAGTTTTCTAAAATTGAATTAAGAGTCCAGGGAATGAATAGTGAGTGTAATAATTTATCATCATCTGCGACCCTCGAGCACGCATCAGTTTCATTAGGGCCCAATAAATCCATTCCCTAATTAAATAAATATGGATTTAACAAATTTTGTATCCGTCCACAAAGAACCGTTATTACAAAATTGCGCATTATGCAGAAAGTATATTCATAACGGCGAACGCGTCGCACAAAGGCGGTCACGTGAAGGGCACGTGGCACTTGCGTCGCGACGCCTAATGAACCGTGCCTGGTCGGGCGGACGTCGTCCAATTACTTTGCGGCAACTATCAAACTTTGGCTTGGAAGTTAGGTAGAGATATTGTATAGCAGTTTGTATTACAATTTATGATTAAGTAATTCACTTGGACCGGGAAGGAAGCCGTTTAGTCATGTCATACTGGTCTGTCAGAAGTTTGCAAACTTTGACTCGATATGCTGCTATAATCCAATTCGCAACATAAAATAATAAAGCACTACAATTTTACTAAATTTCAAGCTCAATTGTTTCTGATAGAGTAAGACGTAATTATTATTGTTATTCCTAAATATTTAACTTGATGGGTGTTGCAGATTCAAGTTTACAATATTATTAGGAAGATGATTCTGAAGTTTGAATATTATGTATTGAGTTTCTGGCGTTGAATATGATGAGTATTGATGGGAAATGTATTCCCAGAAAAGATTTTTGTTATTCAGGAAAACACCACTGGGACGACCTGAGATCGTTGTAGCATTTGTATGTAGTGTTGGCGTTTCGTCCCGGGGTCTACCTTGGACGGGTCAATAAGGCGTGGTAGACCTCTGCCTTATACGCCGGAGTGAAGGTTCATAGTTGGAACTTGTATTTGAAGACAAATTCGGCGCAGGAAAGGCGGTGTGATGTTATGAAAGGTTTCGACTAATGCTGCCACCTGTGAGTCGGTGGATGAAGTTACGCCACAATACTCCCCTCTCTGTGACAACGACTAGGTTGTATAATGGGAGAGAAGCGAGGCTCATTTTGCGAACATTTGTTGCACCAGGGAGGTAGGTACTTACTTATGCTGTCAGAACGTTTTAAAGAGTTCAAAAATTGCTCTTGTAAACCCTTTCTGGTGACATATTATTACCGTATCACTCGCTTAGTTCATATTTCGAAACATAAGCAGAAGGTTCTGGATATGCAGCCTTATATCTTGTAAAAATATCATAGCAAAAAGTAATGTCGTGACGCAATGGAAGACAATGGAGTTCATGTGGATCTCCCTAATTTGTCTGAAATCAATGTGATCATTTACCTTAACTTGTAGAGAGCGGTTATTCAGAAAATCTTTGTTGAATGCTTCTTCAGTATCCAAAAAGCCAGTAGCACCTTTCAATTGACCAATTAAAAAAATTCGTCAATTTATCAAAATATCAAACAAAACTTTAAGATTATGTTGGATTAGAGATGTTTATTAAGTTATCGTTAACCTACAGTTGTTTCTTGTTGAATATGTCTCATTCTTTTAATGTAATGTTTTAATGTTAAAATAAATTCTTTTAATGAACTTTTCTCCTATCTAGCCAAAAATTGCATCTATTACCGTTTACGAGATATATATGTATATGCTGGCGATCTTTATCTCAGACAACTAATATATACTCGACCGCCTTGTTTAGACTGAATTTTCAAGCACTGTAAAACGCCTCTGAAAATTTATTATTTTTCTTTATTATTTTTAACACTGAATCTTTTAGCCATCAGTGTGGCGATTATCACATTGCATTGACAATGACAGTCACATTGCATTGACAATGACAGATATTCAAACGCAAATGTATCCCTGACACTAATAAAACCGTGGTTATTTTAACATTTTTCCATGCAAATTTTACTTTAATGCCCGAGACAAGTTTCTTGATATTCTGGTGGCCGCAAATTGTATGTTATCTATAATATATATATCTTTGTAAATACGTTTTATTTATACGTTATATTATCATATAGGTGCCTATGTAATATTTTTTGTTCACATAATAGGGTGAATAATTCAATACCCTTTAAATTAAAATAGGATGGTATTCATTATTCACGCTGAATCCTTTGATTATTTATTATATTCTCCATAATTCGAGAATGATGACCTGCATTTAAGGTCTTCAACACATTTTAAATGTTTCTCTACAACGATGTGGAACACCCTGTATTATTGTATATACATATTATTTATCAATTTATAATGATTCATTTCAATGAAAAATTAGAAAGTCGATAGGAATGTAGATCAATCTGGACTTTTTTTTATTGTTAAGTACCTAAATAAAGTAAACAAATGCATTCATAAAACTTTTTTATATCTAGTAAGTACAGGGTGTTTCAGAAAGATGCTGACAAACTTTAGAAGGTTATAGAGGACGCCAAATCATCCAACTTTTGCTTATAAACTCCTATCCGCAATGACACCGTTTTCGAGATACAGGATATCAAAGAAGTATTTTTTATGAGCCTTTTGGTTATAATGCAGGAACTAACTGAGAAAAAACTGAATTTTTGTACACGTTTTACCCCTAATTGGTACTCTCTTTATAAGTATTAGAACGTGCTTTTTCATGTACCAGTGGCGTAGATTTTGGGATTACCTGAAATTAATTTGTTTCTATAACGTCTACGCCACAGGAAAAAATTACATACATAATAAGTTTGAAGCACAATCCGAAAAGCCCATATTTTCTACACAAAAAATGGTACTCTTAGTCCATTTTCAGTTAAATGGTATTTTATGATGAAATGGGTGAAACAACAAAAATTATTTCCTATTATTTCGTGTAAAAAATTGTTCGTAAAAATTGTTTTTTAAACTGCATGATTGTATGGCCCCTTTTAATTGAAAACGTCAATAACAATTTAATTTAAAAAGTATTCTTTAACACCCTGTCTCTCAAAACGGTGGGTTTGTGGATAGAGGTTTATAAGCAAAACTGACGGATGACTTGACGTCTTCTGTAATCTTCTAAAGTTTGTCAGCACTTTTCTGAAGCACCCTGTATATATATGTTCAACTAATAAACCGAACGAGCATTACATAATATGCAGAGACCTTCGTGTTTTATAGTTTTGACTTCCCTTTTAGCATTGGTTCACAGAAAAATCGTTAGGAACTAATGTCACTTGACGTCTTATGTCAATGATTCAAAATCCTGATTCGCCAATTGATGTGCTCTGATGATGACAGACTGACACACAAAGACGGCAGTCTTCCGACCAAAAAAAAACGAATCGAGGCGTTTGTCCTACTCTTGTTCTGTATAACATGGTGGATGAAATTTTTTGTCGTTCGTGTTATAGACTTTCAGTCAACTACAAAAGCCGGGTTACTTACTCTCTATACTCATCAATTATATGTCAGGGATATGGATCGAAAATTTGGAAGCACGATTAGGTATATAAAAACCATTCACTTTTTATTATCATCAAGTAGACGGTGAAAATCTGACTTTGATATTTTTATCATAATTTCAGAACATGTGCCAAAATAAGATAGGTATAAAAAAATTAAGATTTCAAAGGTAATGAGATGGTAAAAATAAGTGAATATGGTATACTATTAACACACACACTATTAAACAAGATATATCCAACTACCGTGCGTTCATTTAAAAAAAAAACTCAAGCAGGCGATGGAATTAGAACATTAGGTCTGAGATGACTTCATAAAAATAATTAAAAACAAAGATTTTTTTTTTCAAGCGGACTAAAAGTACGTCATTTGTTTTCGCCATACGCACACCTAAAGTGGGCTTTCAAATCCTGAGACCAAAAAAGTAGCAAAAAAGTCCTAGGCAGTAAAAGTAAAGTCAAAAGTCACCGCTAGTGTCATGGTGGCGCATATATAAACGATTTTCATTCACCAAAATTATTTTAATAATAGATGACACCAGATAAACCGATCTGAGTGTATTGCCATCTTTACATTCTTGTTGAAAAACAAAGGACAGAAATACTCTCAGAGCACTCAAGAGCACCATCCGAAACCGTTATTAGTCGAAATCGCATAGGTTCTCGAATTCTGAATTCGTCTGTTAAATGTCATGCGCGTCATCATATTTATCTGTCAATGTGACATTTATTAATTTAGTATTGAAAATAATGCTACAAATTCTTAGTTTACCATAATCATTGGTTATTATTTAATACATTAAAACCATTGAACATTGAAAACCACCATTCTAACATATTCTATGTATTTTACAAATAATATACACAATTGGGTAAGTACCTAGACCCGCTTAAAGAGGATGAGAGAAAATTGCAAAACTGAACCACTTTTAAATAGATTTCTTATTTATCGGATGCTTGAAAAAAAAATAGTATATGTTACTCGGAGTAAAAGGTTTTTTTGTGCTTCGCCCAGTTGCAGGCCTCAGCTTCGCTTCGGCCGTCAATCTCTGGGCTCAGCACGAAAAGACCCACTTTTACTCCTAGTGACATAATCTACTATTTTTCTAATTTTGACATATAAAGTGGCACTTTTCAATACTGATGACAGTGACGTAACGTCCTACTTTTCGTAACTAGTTACGAAAAGTAAAATCTTTCGTAACTAGTGATGAAAAGTTGGTGTCACCACCAGTGGCAGGTTTCGGCTGTGGCACACCGTTGCTATAGTTTTACGGTATTAAGTAGATACAAAGTGGTTTAAAAGTAAATATTGAAGTTTAATAATAATAATTCTTTCTCTAAGTAGGTATTTGTAGTCAAAATGAGAAAAAATCTTGTATGAAACACGTGACGAAAAACCTTTTTTGTGTATCTCATTCAAATTGGGGGAACTCGCTGCACTCGTCCCGCAAACATTCATTCGTTACACAAAATCGGACTTTTCGTAACTGGTTACATAAATAGCTATTAATAGTTCCGATTTTTATTTTTATAATTTTTTTTAACTTATCTTCGGCAAGAGGGTTATTTCCATAGCTTAGAAAGAAGAAGTATGCTTATAACACTGTTTTCAGAAAAAAATAGATAAAATAACTTAGAAAATAGCTGTAAATTATTTTCAGCATTCTAAAACGGAAGATAAAAGGCTTAACACTGAGGTCAAGCTTAAAAATGCCTGCTTTCGCCAAAATAGACGAAATTTTCTTTTCTATTTTTTTTCACTTTCTCTTCAAATAAAGGTCCTAAAACGTTCACAATTTTAGACTATAGTTACCTATACCACAGTTTTGAAACTGTGGACCTGAAAAATACTGAAATATCGAGTTATCATCAGGCAACAGAGAGCAGAACGTATGGTTAGATTAATTAATGAAAGTCTAATTCCAGAAATAAGTTTGAACAGTATTTGACAAGTCTGTTTAACTCTAGAACTGAGCAATTGTCGATGACTGGATACTTAAGTCTTGTAAAAAGCTTTAGGTATTTGGGCCACCCATCAATAAAATAAAATATGGATAAATTCAAAGTTATAGATAATGAAGTGCAGTTTGCAAGATATTGTTGTAAATAATTCCAGTGTAATTAATTTTAATTAAGACACTATTTATTTACTCCAGAAACACACACAATGTCCAGTGATTATTCATTTTATTTCGCAAACTACTTTTCATTCTTATAACTCACTTAGACGATTAAGAATTAGACTAACCGCAACGATTCGTGCTTTTTATACCTATAATCAGTAAACTAGAAGATTTGCTAAAATTACTGGAACAATAAAAGTATACCCGTAAACATATAAATAACACCCGAAATAGGGTAAAGAGGTAATAAATCACATGCCGCATGTAGCGTCGTCAACGATCAGCCAAATGTCGATCCAGCCCGGCCGGCCTCGATTTTTAACCATCTTGCGTAAGACTACACTCATCTGAAAGCTGTATATTCGTTTCGAACAGAGTTCCATGGTATCTGGTCGTCAGTCGATCCAGATGAACCACCTTCATCATTCAAGGGCTTCTTCTTCACTGTTTGAGGCACTAGCCGACTCACCTTTCTATTCAAGATTTTGGAGGTCAAGTCCACCCTCATTAGGGTATTGTAGGGGAAGGTTTGAAAATGTGACGCAAATCTGTTCCCCTTGAAAACAAAATAGACGTATATAAGGATTTTTCATAATAATAAACTGGGCACTTGTTCCGTTTTCCTTTGGCCTCTTATGTATAAATACTTATTTATTCTACGTAGGTTACCACAGCATTTGTTATACCCCGTGTTCATTAGAAAACGTTATCTAGAAGGCTTTGACGCTTTGACAGAAAGGGATGACATAATCAAAGTAAATAGACTTTTGATATTTCAACCTTTTCTTTTGAATTTTTCGCGGCCAACTGATGATGTCTTCAAATGAACAGCTTATTACGCTACTTATTTGCTGTCCATCGCTGGCCACCAGACCACGGATATCCTATCGGTCCGTGGTGTGGTGCCCAGCGGTGAACAGGGCCTGCTATGCATTGCGGTTGGCCAGACTGCAGAGAACAGTCTGCCTAGCCATAACGTTTAGGAGCAGCTCTTACCCGTCTTACTGGGTCTGCCGGAGCTTCCAATCTGGATGAAGAGGGAAGCGATGGCTTCCTGCAGGAGGATGGATTGCTGCGACCAGTGGAAGGAAACCTGGAGCCTTGCGATCGGCTGAGACTAAAACGGCCATTTGGGATAAACATCCCAACAAGGGAAAAGTTCAAACAAGAGCTGCTTCAGCAACCTTCTGAAAATAATCAGATATGATATACAGACGGATCAAGAATGGCTGACGACACAGTCGTCAGGAGCCGAAATATAACAAGCAGGCCATGAAGAAGGCGAGAGCTTTCCCTTGGGAAGCCACATAACAGTGTTCCAGGCGAAGGTGTTTGCTATACTTGAGGTGGCCACACGACCAGAACAGGACGAGTTCATTCCTTTAGGGGTGCTCTAGAGTCACACACACAGACACAGGAGCATTGAGGGAAACGAGCGCGCCGATGAATCGGTCAAGCGTGGTCCCCAGACATGCTTTACTGGACCGGACCCATGTCTAAGAGTAAGCAATAGGTACGTCTCTCACACTCTTAATGAGTGGGCATGGGAGAGTGCAACGAGAAACTGGACAGAGTCAGGAATGTGTAGACAAACCAAGGAAATCTACTTTAACCCGGATAAATCCAAAGTCTCGAGGCGACTTGGGAGAAGTCGGTAGTGCCTGGGATACCTTATAGAAACCTTTACTGGTCACTGCAGACTAAACAGACACATGAACGTCCTAGGAATGGTAGACACTCGACTGTGCACCCACTGTGGAGCAGGGGTCGTCATACCAGTTTCTGGAAATGTGCTATAGGTGGGCGCGACTGCGCCACGGGACGCTGGGAGCCGCCTTCCTCCATCGAAAGGAGCTTCCGACTCTGAGAGGTGAAAATGTCGTTGAATACTTGCTTAGCAAAAACTGTATATTGGTGCGATTCCACTATCGTGTTGGGCTGGCTGCAAACTTTCCCCAGTGTTCTTCAAGTGTTCGTAGCGAATCGTGTTTCGGTAATTCAGGAGTTGTCTTTTTCAGACCAGTGGAGATATGTTCCTACTTTAGAAACCCTGCGGACGTCGTTTCTCGAGGTGCGACTCCCAGCATTTTACTTCATCATGATTTGTACTGGCATAGGCCTGATTGGTTGTCCCTCGATGAGACACTTTGGCCTGATATTTCTTCGGTTCCCACAGCTGAGCTGCCAGAGTTAAGAAAGGTTAACTTACATGCCCAGGTCGGCGATGGGATGGGATACTCTCTTTCAATAGAGGGACGGGTCGACTCGTGGCGGGAATGAGGGCCCAGGTGGAGTTAGTCGCAAGGCTTTTGCCCCCCAATGTCTACTACTACTACTAGTTGTTATTGCAGATGAGTTTAGCCTGAAAACAGTAATGAAGACAGCTGAGTCAATTTCAAAAGAAAGAAGTCTACCCAAGCACTGGGGGGGCAGAAGCTGTCAACCCAGCTGTCTATATCCTCAATAGAACTGGGACTAGTTCTCTTCTAAGATAGAGTCCATTTAATCAGTGGTACATCAAGAAGTTTGACATCGAATTCATCGAATTATTGAAGGCTGCAAGTGTGGACTTATGGAGAAATCACCAAAGCCATAAAATATATGGTCCAGATAGGGGAAGGCTCAATGGAGCGTGAGGCTGAAGTTTGACATCGAATTCATCGAATTATTGAAGGCTGCAAGTGTGGACTTATGGAGAAATCACCAAAGCCACAAAATATATGGTCCAGATCGGGAAAGGCTCAATGAAGCGTGAGGTTGTATATGGAGCTCAATCCATACCTCCATTACAGATGTTTAAAAAAGTTTAAAAAGATGATTTTTACCTCAGGGTTTACTAACCTCGAAAGTTTTGTTGAGAACTCATCATCTCTACTCTCCTTCTCGATCTTACAAAACAAACCAAGACAAAGAAGCAGTGTTTCAAGAACAAGCTCAGCAATTGCAAGAACATTACAAACCAGATGTTGAAGGAGTAATGTTAAATGCTTCAGCTACTGAAAGCAACGATACGAAACCGACTAGGGATCTTTGGGTGTCCCCATACCACATTCGTATTTTTACTAGGTCTTCTCAAAAACCATCCTAAAAATAGTTGGTGAGCTGCAACAGAAGAGTGATAGAGATATTGTAATGATGTCAGGTAAAAGAGGAAATCCCACTATATATATACCTAACAACAATAGTTTAGGTTAGTTCAGGTTAGTTGTAAATGTTAAAATTACAAAAAAAAATAATTGAATGGATTTTAAAAAATGAGTAAACAAGTACAAAAATAGGTAATTTGTTCTGAAAATTTCAATCTCTCTGGCCAAAGTCATCCAATAAACTCCTTCTAGGCATCGCATTTTACAGTAATTAAAAATTTTGGAGTTGTGTAATTAGTAGCCAATTAGTCGGGTGTTGAATTGAAATGTACCGAAGCTTTATCATTTCAAACAACCACAAAAACTACATTTGAGTGTGTTAAAAATAACAAGTTCAAATTGAAACTTCAACATGCAGAGTCGTTAAGCTTCCTTCCAAAGACTGTGCTCACGACAGCGTCTCATTTCAAACTTCGAACTGGGGCGGGCAGGTCTAAATCAATTTTCCTATGGAATTATTCAATTTTAGGCACAAAGCTCGGCAAAATGCGGTAATGAAATAAATGTCAATAACAGTTTTGAGACCCCGCCCGATAGCTAAACTGTTGGGAGGGGGGCGATTGTGTTTTACACTGGAGCATCCAGTAAAAGACGCACGTGTCGCCCTTTCTAAAGGTGTAATTTCGGACCACAATCGAAGCCGATTAGCCCCCCAGGTTTGCCTTTAATCAACGAATTAAATCTAGAGATTGGTTGTTGAGTTTGTGTGTAACAAATTAGATTTGTCATTTAGCACGCCTACATGAATAGTATTATATACAGATTTTGCAATATGTACAAGATTGTGCCCCAGAAAAGTGGTATGTACGGGAGTAAAGTGGTGGATGTCCCAATCGGCCTTACTCCCATACATAGATTTTAATTTTTTACTCTCTTTACTCCCATACTTAGATTTTGCAATCTTGACGTTAAAATTAATTGGAATTTTAGCTTATAAGTACAAGGACTTATTATTCATTTTTCTTTAATTTTAATGAAATAATGTGTTTACTTTGTGAGTGTTGAGACAAAAGGGCAATCTAAATCATAAATAATATGAATTTTCTAAAGAAATAAACCAAAAAGTTTAAACAAATCCTATCTAATAGTACTAAAACTTATAGGCACTGTGTTTTGAGACTGTAGAGGAATTTTGCTGTTAAAGTTTATAGAACATGGAAATCGATCACTGCCACATTGTTCTATTAAATTCTTAAAAGTTTAAGAAAAGCGATACAAAACAAAATAAATCGTATGTCATCAAGAATATTTTTTTTATGGCAATTGTGCACTTTTCCCATGAGGCAGCACGAATTAAAAAGCTGCTCAAATACATGAATAAATGAGAAGTGCTTAACAATCCACATCCACATTAACAATTCTTTAATCCCCGAGAAGGAATGGACACCCGAAGCGCAACCGAGAGTAACATTTTCTCAAGAAGATAAAGATGTTTTGACCGATAATATTGTATTTGAACTGAAAACTAGAATATCTTTGTTGGAATATACATGACATGATAAAGTAAACATTAATCAAACAATTTACTTTTGATGAAGTTTGAAATGGATTATACCATTTTGGTTTTGACTAAAACAAAATTGAACTTTAAAATCTATAGTTTAGATAACTTATTGGTTTTTCACTTTAGATAATTCATCCAAAATGATCATCGCGATTGAACCATGCAAACGTGCCTAATGGTCGTATATTGACTACCAGTTTAGAAGGTTCATTTGTATTTCACTTTAGATGATTCATCGAAATTAAACCATGTAAACGCCCTTTAACATAGTGGTGATAGATAACAGAAACTAATGTAGTTTTTTTCATGTAGGTTTGGTTCCAAAACCGACGAGCTAAGTGGCGCAAAACTGAGAAGTGCTGGGGAAGAAGTACGATAATGGCCGAATACGGACTCTATGGGGCAATGGTGAGGCACAGTCTACCACTACCTGAAACCATCCTAAAAAGCGCAAAGGAGAACGAGTGTGTAGCACCATGGTTGCTAGGTAATCCCTAGGCAGTATGTCTATTTTTTATTCGGTTATCTAGCTCCTTCCGAAAAAAAATCACATCGAAGTAGGTTCATTGTGATAGCCTGCCTTCATGCGTCATTTTGTGGCGCAGTATTGCATTTGCGAAAAAGGTTTTGTTACGTGTAAGCGTGATCGAATAGTGAAAGTTAAGCTTCAGCTGCGCACGAGGGGGCAGCACTGGCAGTCGTTTAGGAAAATTTGCTTAAGCGATATCGGACATGGTGTACAAAAATAGAAAGGAAGTCTAGAAAGAGAGAACTAGAGTTCACATTTTTATGGTTCTGTTAATTAGCAGTGTTGCCGATTTATAGAGATTTAACGACAGTTTTACAGGACTCAGCGAAAGATTATCTCAGTCTACAATAACAATATACATTTAAACATTATCTCCAGTGAGCGAATTGTTATTCATATTGATGATAATTATGTGACGCAATGTCATGTTTCTCAAGAAAATTGAATTATTTAAGACAGTGATGTTTTACCAAGTACAATGGTTTTGATTTTGCTTTGTTTCAAAGGTGTGGGTACCATCTATCTCCTTTATTTATACATTTGTATAGGTTTAATAATATTGCTTTCTCTCTGATATGGCAAAATTTATAATCCGCCAACTTACTGTCAAATTAACGTTAAAAACTAAGTTGTTCAACTAGAGAACTATTGATATAGTTTTTCCTGCTGCTGAAATAAGCGTAACAAAGTGAAAAAAGAATTTCTCCGTGATACTTTTCTGGCTATCTTTAAACTTGAAGTCTCAAGTCCAATTTTGTTTCAGTAAGCTTAAAAAGTAAAAATGCTATCAAAAACCTGTCTGATCATACCTGTTATTTTCCATGAAATACGACGATGAGGTACGATATTGTAATAACATTGCATTAAGAAACTAATTATATGCGAAAATATTCAATATTGCTTAATTGAAAAACAATCTTGATCCACCTCTATACATGGTGTCCGCTGAGGTTTTAGCGTCACTTCGTATATGAATTATATGACTAATTTTGAACAAAAAACATTCTATTCACTTTTCCCGTATTCCCAAAGGTTCATGAAATATCGGGGTTTCACTTTACCAGGACTTTGGATAATTTTCATTGAGAAATGCGGTGACAACTCTTTCACAGTGTGCCGGAGCACCATCATGTAAAAAACCATCGACCTTCTGGTTTGAAGAGGAATGTCCTCAAGTAGTAAAGGTAGGTTTTTCTGCAAAAAGGCGCGATACAATTCACTCTTCAATTTTTCGTCAAAAAAATGTGGTCCAATAACTGCATTATTAATAATTATTCCAGCCTAAACGTTTCCTGAAAATGGGTTTCTCGAACATCATGAGGATTTTCGATTGCACACAAATAATCATTGTGGAAATTGTTGATTCCATCTCTTGTAAATGTAATAGATTCGTCACCGAAAAGGGTACTTGGAAGAATATTCAAATGATTGTTGATTCACAAAGACGAATTCTTTGGGGAAGGTCAGTTGGGAGAAGTTCTTGTACCGGTTGGTAATGATAAGGATGCAGTCCAGTTTTGCGCAATGTATCGTGCACAATCGTCTTAGTTTGTCCAGTAAGTGCAGACATTCTTCTCGCGCTTGTCCCTGGATCATTTTCAATGAGGTCAAAAACTTCTGCAGCATTATTTTTCCGCACAACTTCTCTTTCGCAAATCGGTTTAGGGAACGTAACTGTTAATCGAAGAGTACTGAAGGTTGTCTTAAATGTTCGCTTGTTTGGAAGGCGACGGTTCGGGTAACGTCGTTGATATTTTTTAACTGAGACGGTGGTAATCGTTACAATATCCATACACAAAAATCATGTCCGCGTATTATTCATATTAATAAATAAAAGGCATTTTTTTAGCATAAACAATGCGTTAACTTAAAAAGAACCAAGTGTCAATGATGGCAGTTAAATGACTGAAAACTAGCAATTTTTTTCTAGTACCAGCCAACTTGAAACCCCGATATTTCATGATCCGTTGGGAATTCGGGAAAAGTGAATAGAATAATTTTTTGTTCAAAATCAGTAATAGAATTCATATACAATCGCTAAAACCTCAGCGGACACTCTGTATAACTAATTAAGTCCGAATTGGGTCCGTTTCGGTGGAATCGTGAACCAGAACTTAGCAAGAAAACTTATTATGTCAATGTTCGTATGAAACCCTGTTATTGAAAAAAAGTGCTATATGTCATGAAAGTGAAATTGTTATTAAACTAGTGAAGATATCATAAAAAATCGAAAAATGTCCCAAGGCAAGAATGTGTTCTTTGATGTCCTGCATATCTGCCCGAAGAGCCCTTCTGTTTTGGCGTCAAAGGCACTAATTCTTCTTGCTAAGTTTTTACTTTTTGTTCTCACTATATGTATATATGGATTGGATCATGATGGTTGTCTACACCGTTTCCAACTGTAATTCAGAAAGTAGCAAGTGTGATTTAGAACAAATGAAGTATTATTCAGTATAGTCAAGTGTAATTCAGAAACCGTCACATGTAATTCAGAATAGTCAATTGTAATTGAGAAAGTATTAAGTGTAATTCAGAATAGTCAAGTGTAATTCAGAAACTGTTACTTGTAATGCAGAATAATCAACTGTAATTCGGAAAGTATTTAGTGTAATTTGAAATAGTCAAGTGTAATTCAGAAAACATCAAATGTAATTCAGAAAAGATCAAGTATAATTTGGAAATGATCAAGTATAACTCAGAAAGCATCAAGTACAGGGTGTTTCATTTTCGAAGGTTTTTGGTTGTATGTCTGTTAATATTAAAGTTAGAAAGATGCCGTTGACAGATTCGATGCAGCCATTTTGCATTCAGTTTCAATGGATACAAGATGATTTTGAAAATTCTGCATATTTAGAACAAACGATCACTGAAGCTATTGAGACAATTGTTGGTGGAGATTGTGGTAAAGCGCCTCAACATTCTAGGACTTTTTATGAAGCCATCGTAAATATGGAAGATGTTGGAGTTGGAGCCTGATTTTTATCAACAGTGGTTTTTCATATTACTTTTTAAACTTCTACATTAATTATTAAACCAAAGAATCTGTTATTGTACCGCATGAATTTAGAATTATTGGCTTTAGAGTTAAGTTAATAATTCCTAATTATACTGCTTTCTGAATTAGGTACACTTGGTAAATTCTGAATTGCACTTGACTATTCTGAATTACACTTGATGTTTTCTGAATTACAGGCGACTATTCTGAATTACAGTTGGTTATTTCTGAATTACATTTGACTATTCTGAATTACACTTGATGGTATCTGAATTACATTTGATGGTTTCTGAATTACAACAATTGTTGAGAAAAAAATGATATTTCTGTTGAATAGTGGTGAACCCGGTAGGGAATTGAAAATCGGCCGGACAATGCAATACCCGAAATATTGAATCCTTCTTCACGTCACAGCTGATTTTTTTTCTACAGAGTGACTTTTTCAAAATTACATGACATTTTTCTGCAACTTGTAGGAACTGTTCTGGGAAATTCGACAACCCATGTAACATGATGGGGCTAAGAAAGGGCATATCTGAATTGGTTTTACTTTTAAAAATCGGTCCAGCCGATTTAAGGAAACTTAATTTCAAAATTGACTCTTGTTTATATTAGAACCAACTGAAATTCAAGCTACTACTCAAATCGATCATCCTATTCAAATCTAAGCATCGTTTACTGCAAATAATGGAAGCCTTCCGATGTTACCTTAAACAAGTTGCTTAACAACTCCATTTAGACTGAAAGTTTTATAATAATATTGCTCATAAAAGCTCTTCAATTTGACTAATTTTATAATATAATATCGTCATTTATATTATAGGTATATCAGAAGAAATTTTACTCGTATCAATGGAAATAAAATTTAAGGTTAGAGAGTATCACTTCTTAGTTTCGAAATTTTGTTGTTTTGGCAAAACAAAGAAATGTTGAAATGTCATGCAGATGGGGAGGGCCTAGCCCTCCTCACCTCTCTTTTTAACTTTATATATCATACTGGAGGAATACCAGTGGACTGGCCAAAATCGACGTTCATCACCATACCCAAAAAACCGAATGCTTCCCAGTGCGATGACTACTGCATGATTAGCTTGATGTCCCATGTCCTCAAGGTATTCCTCCATATCCGGGTGACACAAGATGTATGTAACAGCCCAGCGTTTCCACAATTTTTATTTTTAAAGTTCGAAATATGAAGGTGATAAATAAGTCGTAAATGTGCTTCAGATCCCGTTTCAAGCACTTAGCCATAACTTCCGGTTTAACCGGAAGTACCCCATATTTCATTTTTGAAATGGAACACCCTGTATATTTGTTCATTTTCGGATTCTCCGTCGAATTCTAAGTTATTAACATGTAACATAATGTATGCTATTTTAACCTGATCAATGTTCATTTGTTTCCATAAAAATCCATATTTAATATTGATGATATGGAAAGTTCGGGCGCGATTTTCTCGAAAACGGTAAGAGATAAGCATACATTATGTTACATGTTAATAACTTAGAATTTGACGGGGAATCCGAAAATGACAAATATACAGGGTGTTCCATTAAAAAAATGAAATATGGCAGTACTTCTAAGTCGTGCCTAAGTTCTTGAAAGAATTTGAAGCACATTTACGACTTACTTATCACCTCCAAATTTCAAATTTGAAAAATAAAAATAAAATAAACAAATTTTTAAATAAAAATTGTGTAAACGCTGGGCTGTTACATACATCTTGTGTTACCCGGTATATGCCAGATGCGAGGGACAGATTGGTAGCACGCAGTTCGGATTTAGGAACGGAATGGGTACACGCGAGGCCCACTTTACACTCAACGTTTTGACGCAGCGGTGCAGGGACATGAATGTAGATATATACGCATGCTTTATTGACTACCGTAAGGCATTCGACTGCGTTTCGCAACAGAGACTTGCTGAGATTCTCAAATCCATTGGTGTTGACGAGGGAAACCTGCGCATTATCACCCAACTATATTGGAATCAGACGGCGGAAGTCAAAATAGAGGGCGAGACATCTGAAGAGGTGGAGATTCGGAGGCGAATTCTAAAATATCTTGGCGCGCTCGCCAACGAAACCAATGACCCCAAAGTCGAAATTCTTGCAAGGATCGAACACGCCAGACGCTCATTTATATCAATGAGGAGCTTCTTCGCTTGCCATGACCTGAGTCTGCAGCTGCGTGTGCGAATGCTAAGCTGCTATATCATCCCGGTCCTTCTATATGGATGTGGAAAGCTGGACCTTTAATGAAGCACTGGAGTGTTGGATCAGTGCATTCGAGATCTACTTATATCGCCGTATTCTGCGCGTATCCTGGATAGACCGAATAACCAACGCAGAGGTACTCAGGCGGATGATTAAAGATAAAGAACTATTAACAACAATAAAAGAAAAAAAACTGTAATACATCGGTCACATCATGAGAGGAGAGAGATATCAAATACTCCGCTGTGTTATTGAAGGAAAGATCGAGGGTAAAAGATCTGTGGGCAGACGGCAGAACTAGTGGCTCAAGGATCTGAGAAGATGGTTTGGTCGAACGTTTATTGAGATATTCGGGGGTGCACCATTATAGCCAGTTGGATCGCCAACCTTCGGAGGAAGATGGCTTCATAAGAAAAAGAAGAATACCTGGTGATGGAAACACATGTCCAAAAACTCAATATATTTTTATTTGAGAAATGAGTAAACTAGTCAAGTAATACATCAAAGGGCCTCAATGGCTTAAGGCAAACATTACTTGGACGTCTATTTTAATTTGATTGAGATGTTGAGCAGCTCCCTGAGTCTCCAGACCTATCACCCTGTGACTACATTTTATGGAGCTATCTCAAAAGCAAAGTGTCTCTACGCCAGCCAAGGATTCTTGACGAAATTCTGAAGCCGAAGGGCTATGGATGATTTCGCCACCGGCCTACAAGAACATTTAGAGAAGGATGGTCGACCCCTTACCAATACACTTTTTAACACTTAAATATTTTCCAAGTTTTCGTTTTTTTGTTGCTTTACAAATGTGTTTTTAAAATTTAATTATTTATGGGTGGGAGTCTTATCAAAACCACCATACCTACCTTATTGCCGGACCCTGTAGAATTCATAAGTTCTGAACCATCCGAATGCCAAGCTAAAAAGAAAGCGTAAAAATTTAGAAAGAACTTTTGATTAGACATTAAGTAAAAATTCATGAGAAATAATAAGGGTCTTTGCCGAGAAAAGAAAATGTTAAATAAAAAAAAACTGATGAATAAAAGTGGAGTTGGACCTGTGTCCGTATGTCTTATTGGTGAAACATCCTGTGGGAGATGGAGGCAGACTTCGAGAAGAACAAAGAAACTGTTGGATTTACTTCAATCGCTTCACTGGTTCTAATGTTATAGGCCGTCAAAGTTGAAATTAGAAAGAAAAATGCAGATTATAATCCCTTTTGTTGATTTTCAAAAAAACTTTCGATTTTTTTAAGCTGTTTTTGATAAACGATTTTAAACCCCTTTGAACGTAGCAAACTTAATACGAGAGTAGTCCCGTAAGTGAGTTTTTTTAACATAGTAAAAAGTCGATTCTAAAAATGCCCAAAAATCCACCACAAGTGGGATATCTCCGAAACTGTAGAACCAATGGGACTTCCGTTGGTGGAAAAGGGTATGAAGAAAAACCAAAAACTGTTGGATTCACTCCAATCGTTCGACCCGGTCTAAAGTTATAGGCTGTCAAATTTGAAATTTGAAAAGAAAGAAAACATACATAAGTCCTTTGGTGCTTTTAAAAAATATGTTGGATATTTTTTATTCTTTTTTTTGATGAAAATAATACAATTTTAATACCTTAAGAACGAATCAAACTTAATACGAGACAGAGTAGTCGGGTAAGACAGTTTTATTAAAGTAGTAAAAAAAGTCTATTCTAAAAGCGCCCAAAAATCGACAACCCAAAGGATATATTTCTGAATTTATTGAACAAATGGAACTTCCTTTGGCGGGAAGTGGAAAAGAATATTGAGAGGAACAAAAAACTGTTGGATTTACTCCAATCGGTCCACTCGCTCTAAAGTTATAAGCGTCAAAGTTGGATTTTGAGAAAAAGGTATATTTTGGTAATTTTCAAAAGAAATTTTCAACTTTTTTATGCTGTTTTTGATTGAAATGAGACGATTCTAATCCCCTGTGAACGTAACAAACTTAATATAAGTCAGGGTAGTCCTGTAAGTGAGTTTTTTTAAAGTAGTAAAAAAGTCGTTTCTAAAAGTGCCCGAAAACCCACCACTTATAGGGGTTATCTCCGAAATTATTGATCTAATAGAACCTTTGTTGACACTCGGCCTAAAGTTATAGGCCGTCAAAGTTGGAATTGGAGGAAAAAAGGAGGCATATTTTCGTGATTTTCATTTTTTTAAACAGTTTTTAAAGATAACAAACTTAATATAAGTCAGAGTATTCCCGTAAGTGAGTTTAAGTAGTAAAAAATTGATTTTAAAAATTCCCAAAAATCCGACACCTAAAGGGTCTATCTCCGAAATTATTGAACCAATGGAACTTCCGTTGGTGGAAGCGAATATCGAGAAAAACAAGAAACTGTTGGATTGATTCCAATCAGTCTAAAAGTTATAGGCGGTCAAAGTTACAACAAAAATAGACCCCCAATGTATTTCAAAGATCAGTTAGAATTAATGTATTACAAAAAGACATAGTTTTAAAAATCAATTAACTTACAAGAGTTTCATTACAATAAATTCAAAAAAATTATAAATTTGCTTGAAATTTGCCATACATTAATAAAAATTTTTAGTTTTTTACCTCCTTTAATTTTTTTACCTAAAAATCTTACCACAAAATATCACATTTGAAATTTCCTGTAAGACAGCAGTGATAAATCCTTACATTACGTTCTTGTTACATAAAGAGCTATTATAGAAATAACCAGAACTAGTATAAAGAATATCGTCATATTATATAAAAACTGCTATTATATATGACATATATATAACATAAAATATACCAACTAAAGAACTGTTGTTTTTTTGCTCAAAATTGTACTGCCATGCGACTTTCTGTCTACCTTATTTCTTACCTTTTAAACTTAATCTCAATACCTACATACCTAAGTAGATAACTACCATCAACACCACCTAGCATTCTTCGATATTACAGTCAATAGAGGTGAGTAGCTTGCTTCTCTTTTGATTACTTTATAAAAACAAATGTTTTGCTGAAATAGCTATATCCACCCATACCATGATAATTGTTTAACAGGATCCTCTTTTTTTCAGCCATATTTCAATGCCTGAAGGTCACTTTTATAACGTTTCTACTGCGAACTTTTGTTGGCAACGTCGCAATTGCCTCTCTTACGATTTTCCTCATTATCGTCACGCTCAACGAATGATTCTAAAAACAGCGCAGCTGTCTCACCATTATACGTAGAAATTGTTGAACTAACCATTAAGAATGTTTGCTTCCCGCTACTCGCTACCTGTTCACGTTATTTATAATGAAATGCACTCATATAGCGTACCTGCACAGTGGTACCTATTTTGTGTTTGGGAACATCTTAGTGTAACGCTAATTTCAATTTCCACACATTTTATAAAAAAATTTAAAACTTTCTTACTTATATTATTACAAATTTATGTATGTAGGTACTTATGTATGTAATACCACTTATTACCTTTACTTAATTTACCATAATAATTTGCTTTAAGAGTGAAAAATACTAAATGTATAGTGCATTGCATGTACATACTCGTATAACATACGCTAATTAAAATACAAAAAAAAATACAGTAGTACATTAAGTAAATGAGCTTTGTTTTTTCCCGGCCAATTTTGTCTAAACTAAGTCACAAACTCACTATTTTCTTTTCTTTCTAGGAATGCATCGAAAATCCCTGGAAGCGGCCGAACAACTCAAAGAATCGGACACAACCAGCGACCACGAGGACACCACCTCCATGCGCACTGATACCAGCGACACCAGCGCCACTTCGTCTCAAAACCACCCTTCCAACACCCCCACGCAACCGCCGCCCCCCAACCCCATGATGGACAGCAAAGAGCAAATGAACCTGAGCGGGAGTGCCGTGCCTCCTCAGCCGCCCCCACCGCTCCCCCAGAACTCTTATCCAGAGGACCCGGAAGTGTTTCGAAACAATTCGATCGCCTGTTTGAGGGCGAAAGCCCAAGAACATAGCGCCAAATTGATGAACCACAATTTGATGGTTCATTCCGGTAGACCGGGCTCGGATGGTTGTGACGCTAACCAGAATACACTTCACCATCAGGAAGGCAGTGGGAGCGAACAGGGTATCTTCTGACCGAATGAGGGGTAGTTAGGTGTTGAGCGTGGTTGTGAGAGGTGGAATTGGGATAGACGAGAGCATTGAAATTTGAAGTTACTACAATCAATACAATAATTATTAGTAGCTATAAAGCTTTTTTAAAGTTTTTCGACACAGTTTGCCATAGAAATCTGACAGTTTGCTCCTGTATAAAATTTGAACAGTGTTTTTGGTTATATTCCCAAAGTTTAAATGTTAGAAAATACTGTCGTTACATTCTCGCCATGACTCCAAATTTGAAAAATGTCATTTACATATACAGTATTACATGGTAGTAGAAACTCGAAAAATGGTCCCAAATACGTGGATTGATTTTGTTTGGAAGACACGTTTTGACGTACATTTGAGGCTTGAAGCAAGAGCAACCCTTAGCAAGAGGCGCTTCAACCTCTCAAAATTGAATAGGGAAGAGGAGTCGAGCTATACCTCTTTTCAAACGTCTTGGAAGACTGTTTACAATCGAGTATAAGAAAAGCGATTTTGACTAATCGTTTTCGGGAAAAAAAACAACAAAAATAAATCAAAACATTTTTTTAGTTTGGTTTAATCTTTTGTTCCTAGAACCAAGGCGCTTACCTGATTTGTATGTTTGTTCGATGTGTGATGCATTGTCCATGAATCTGTCAAGTTTCTATTTTTCTGATTTGGTTAAAATTTATCATAATTAATTTAAAATTAATTATGATGTATACCTGATTCACTTATTTTTGGCATCTCGTTACCTTTGAAAACTTCTTTTTTTTTATTTCTATCTCTTTTTGGCACATTTGGAGAAGATACAAAAAAAAAATGTCAAAGTCAACTTTCCAACGCCTACTTGACGGCAATAATAAGTGAATGGTTTATATACAGTGCATGAACGGGTTGAGCTGGTTAGCCTCCATTACCAAAATCAAAGGGTGCCCGAGCGTTCGAAAGGATATTTAATCAAAACCATCTCGAACGTTCGTCATCAGTAATGAAATCGATTTCAAAATTTATTAAGTCGGCTTCTGTAATGGATAAAAAAAAAAGCATCTACTGGAACTGGGAGTAGTGAAGGCGCAGCTTTGGCGATATTGGGAAATGTTTACTTTATGCCAAACACCCAATCTGGAAGGCAGATGGCTGCAGCTTCAGGTGTTGTACTTATACAAAATTGTAAACACGTTAGATTGGCCAAAAGTCTAGGCAAGGCCAAAGGCCAAGTTTCTGCCGTACAAAATTAAACTAGTTCAGTAATTAAACGATGATGATTTTGATTTTGATCGATGGCATGAAATTATGGCCTAGCTTATCAACTATAACCCGAACTTCTTATACAATGTTTATTTTTGTGATGAATGCAGTTAATTACTTCATAAGGTGGTTAACCTACGTAAGTGTAAATTTTGGAGCGACATAAATCTTCATGTATTTCGAGAATGACATATTTAACGCCCCGGGAAGCTAAATGTTTGGGTAGGCATTGGGAATAAGCAGAGATACATGTCATTGAATTGTGTGCTCTACACCTATTAGAGGAGGGAGAACACAATAGACCAATAAAAATCTGCTCGGACAGTCGGGCAGCGCTTCTAGCGCTTTTATCTATTGTAATCAGAACAGGACTCTGAACACCCTATCGCAGGAGAAGAGCGTCACACTGGTATGGATCCCGAGCCATCGTGGTCACGAAGGCAATGAGAGGGCAGACTCTCTAGCCAGGAGGGCGGCGGGCTCTGCATTCAAAGGCCCGGAACCGGCACTGGGAGTCCCATACTCTCTGGTCAAGGCTGAATTCGAGAAATGGAGCAATGGTAAGTCCCAAAATTGGTGGGGCAACCTACCCTGACATATCACACTCCAAAATATTTATCACGGGAACAGGGAGGGCAAAAGCCAAAACATTCCTCAGACTAAATATGCGACAAATCAGAGTGACCAATGCACTGTACACAGGAAATAGCCGCCTAAGATTTCACATGCACAGACTCGGACTGCCCGAAGAGACGGAGTGTCGGCTGTCCTTGGAGGACGACGAGACAGTTGAGCATGTCCTATGTGACGAGATACAAACGCAGTGTCGCCCGAGAGACTCATGAGATTCGTTGAGGGACTAGGCATAACGGGTGACAATTAGTGGAGCAAGGAAGGGCCAACTGGCAACACTTCGAGTGAGCCACAATAGATCGCAGGTCGCGGTGGAGGACTGTACAAGACCACTCACAATGAATACAATAAAAACAATTGGGTAGGAATTTTAGGAGACAATCTAAGTGGACCTCTGTTTATTCATGGTAATTTAAACAGTGAACTTTGCTACTTTTGAACAGCAATTGCATTTCCAACAAGACGGAGCTCCTCGTCTCACTACGCCTCACTAGTTCGCCAATACCTCAATTTGCAATACCTGATCTCCTGATCTGACCCCTCTAGAATTTTTTCTAGAAACCTGAACTAACCTGAGAATTTGGACGAACTACGCCAACGATTTGTAGCTGAGTGCGTCCCTCTCCCCCCTCCCAAACATGTCATGTCCCCCAAACAAAATCAATCGACGTGTTTCGGGAAAAGAAAAAGAAATATATGGGGTGGATCGTTTCAGATGGAACACCCTGTATAAACAAGGACCCTGATCTCTCTTTAGCCAACGGATTGGCCTCGAAAATGTCCATAAAATATTTGGATATTACTTGACTAAGGGAGCTGCTCATAACGTGAAAGCTTTACCCTCAGCGCTGATGTTTTTGATCTGGATTGGTGCTACAATAGGAAATCTTCACCCCGTCCTCTTAAGAAATCTGCGTTACGCCTATCGCCAAGCAGTTGCGCAATATATTCTTCATTCCATAATAGATAACAAGCAGCACAGCTATTTAAAAGAAAGGTTATCACAATTGAGCATGAATGGCAAACAATCGTCTTGCCAACAAAGTTTAAAGTCTTTCCTTAAACAGAAAATTTCAAAATCAGAATAAGCGATAGAACCACATTTTGGATCTCAGTTGAGTTTTTCAATCGATACACTTAGTTATTGCTGCATTTAGATTCATGTTTTTCATTCGTTTTTGCTTATAGCCTAAACTCTGCATTTTTGGATTTATCTTTGTTGCAAGAGATAATTAATGTCTGACAAAGTGAATTCGCAACAGTTCGTGAAATTTGGGTAAAAAGGGTCCTGGCAGCTCGCTCTATGATAAAAAAAAGTTAAATTTAAATTGGTAAAATTGTCACAATGACAAAATCCTGATACACCTTAACTTATTTTTCAAGGGGGACATCATTTGAACTAAGAATTAAATATGTGATTCGCTGTCAACTAGGGGTTCACCAATTGAGTTGATTTTCAAGCTACTTGACTTTGCTTGACTTGATTTCAAGTCAAGTTCTGTTCTAGCTTAAGGGAGCTATTAAGTACCGATCAAGTAGTTTGAAAAATACTTGAGCACTTGAGTGTAAATCTTGTATCAGAATAAACTTGATCAATATGCTATAGTAATTTCCTTCTTACTTGATAATGGATATAGTATTTATGACAACATAAAAACCAAAAACTCTGTTTTAACGCATTAATTCAATTTCGATTTCAAATCGTTTGTTAGACATGAGCTCAAGGTAAAGAAATTAAACACCCTGCAATTTTTTCATAATTGGGAAAGTTTCTTCTCCTTTCATCACATCCCAACATAATTAGAACTTGAATATATTCGGTTGCATTTAATTAAACATGACGGTGAAAAGTTAAACACATTATATTTTTGAAACATCTCAGCATCGAACTTTTGGTAAAAGTAAACTGATTCGAGGTTTTCACGGTGACCGAAACAAAAAAAAATTTAACTTAATGATTTTTTTAACTCAATTAGAAAAAAAGAATTGTTGTGTAACATTTTTTTCTTTCAAAGAATTTTGATCTCTCTCATTTTTCGTTACTAAAGACCTATAACAGTTTTTTCTATTTATTTGTTTCTGTACATTTTATTGGAAAAAAGAACCTCCAATTTGCGCTTTATTGAAATTAAACCAGTTTGTGGTTATTTATTCTTCTTATTTTCATATAAGTTTCACAGTTTATTTGAGAAAATTTCTTCTCAGCTCTCTCTCTCTCTCTCTCTTGAATTTATGTGTTTCTTTTTTCCACATAAAGTTCAAATTTTGTTGCACAAATTTTCTTCATATTCCTTTCTGATGAACAATTAGAAGTTTTCCGCAAATAATTTTGGTTCTATTTGTCCCTGAAGAATTTTACAATTAATTTGAGAAGATATCTAAATTTTATTTCTTTAATGAAGTAGAAACTAACTTCTTTCAGTTCCCTCATTGTTAAAAATTTGAAACTCCCGTTAAACTCCCAAATAAACACAGTGGCTTGCCAGACAAAAAAAAATAGAGTTATTTTTCTTAAATTTTGTTTTTTTTTTCTTTTACATTTTCTTACTTTCTTCGCCATCCATTTTATTTTTATTTCAAATATTATCTAGAAATTCTTCAATTGAACTCCGAAGGTATAACACTGTTGCTTCGCTTTTATTAGATTCTTTCATAAAGCTCACATTTTTTTTTACCAAAGTTTCCTTCCCCTTCTTCTGTGATGAAGAAGTATACGTTTCTTCTAGTCTTTTTGATATAATGTGGTTGGAATAACGCTGGCATTTGCCTCTTACTTCAGATGGGGGTTATAGTTTGCTACACGAATTTGCTTCAATTTTCTTGTTAACAAAGATTTAAAGTTATTTAAGTCCTCTTAAGATTTTCGTTTTATTGAAGAAGCATGCGAAGAGTTTTCTGCTCTTCGCGATTGATAATGACACCAGAAAGAATTGATCTCTTTTCTTCTTACTAAAGACCTAAAATTGTAGTTTGTTTCTTACTTAAAGGTCACAATGCCCTGCACAAGTTTATAGTCCATCGTTCCAATGTTCCAACCTCCCTACAAAGGAGGAGTAGGACCAGAATAAACTAAGGCTACTGAGAGGGCATCACTGCTGGTACGCGAATGGCTCGAAAACTTCCAAAGGAGTGGGAGCTGGGGCGTATGGCGTTGGACAGAGATACAGACTTCAGAAGAGTCTGGGAAAGCACACACGCAACAATATTTCAGGCGGAGCTCTATGCCATTAAACCAGGTCGATAAGCCAGTCGATAAACCAGGTCGATAAGCAATCAAAACTGTACAAACAAAAATATCAAAATATATTCGGACAGTCAAGCGGCACTCAAAGCAGTTGACTCCAGCAAGATATATTCGAGAACTGTCTAGGGAGTTCGAAACATACTGAACCATATTGGAAAGCATAATACGCTAACCTTAGTCTGGATTCCAGGTCACAAAGGCCTTGATCGAGGGCCATGAAATCGCCGATTCTCTTACAGGAAAAGCGGCGAGTGCTACTTTCATAGGGCCTGAACCTGTCTTGGGTATCGCAAGAGAGGTATCGAGGAGGGCAATAAGCCAGATGGCGGAAGAACAGACCGAACGTTTCTGGATAGACAGCCCAGGCCTTGTCTACTCAAAAGCGTTCATACAAGGACCCTGTGAGAAAAGGACAAAAGACTTTTTAAACTTCGACAGATAACAGTTCAAAGCCGCTATCGGCTTATACACTGGGCACTGTCGATTAAAACACCACATGCATAGGAAAGGTCTGGCAGACAATGCCGAATGCAGACTGTGTATGGAGGATGACGAGACTGTAGAACATATCCTGAGTAAATGTTCTGCAGCTGAAAGAAAAAATCTCACTCAAGAACATAATGGACTCTCTTAAAGGACTGGGTCTTCTGAGTGGACTTTAATTGATATTGAGGCACAATAGATCTTGTAGGTGGAGGTGCACGGGCCCCCTCTTAGGACCACTCATTTGTCATCAATCAATCAAACCTATATATTTTTGACCAAAATATTGTCGGTTTTCAAAATACCTTTGGGTACAAGTGGCAAGGTTGAAAAAGCTTCGCAATTCTGTCACGTTTATAGAACCGTCAGAATATAAAAGATTAATTCTGTAGGTTTTTGAATCATTGTAAGTTCTCAAATCGACTGTTCCGTAACAATGTTTGAGATCATGTTCATTCAACATTTTTGGTCAAGTATCAAATATTTTCAAAATACTTAAAATCAAGTCAAGCTCAAGGGTAGAAAAATCAAGTCAAGTATTTAGTTTTTCAAATCAGGTATTTCTTAAAATTGTCAAGCCACTTGATGCGTTCCTACTGTCAAATCAGCACTATTCATGTCAATAGTTTAAAATGGAAAGAGGGGTCGAGCAGCACCTTGCTAGAAAGGTGCTGCTCGCTTTCATTACCTACACTGGGATGTTTTTTTTTTTGAATTGACATAATGATTTCTGAAAAAAAAAACATTTTTATCAAGATTGATATCAATATTTGACAGCTTCATTTTGCTAGATTGAAAGCTTGAATATTCCTAATGCTTTTTGAAAGCTTGAATATTTCTAATTCTTAATTCTATTTAAAGACACGGTTTACACACTTCAAGAGTGAATCGAACTAGTGACAGTCCAAAAAAATTTTTGGAAACTTGTTCTGTGGAGAACCAAAAAAGGATCTGCCTTAGAATTGTTAGTAGTGAGAATGTCGCAGTTGCAGTTGTAGGTCACGTTCATTTATTGGAAAATTCTCAGTTTCTTATTAAACTATCTCAGGAATTAGGAATAACCAGAACAAATATTTTTCTCAATGGGGAAGTTAATAGGCAAAACTGTAGGTACTGGAGTGAATGAATCAAAATCCCAACGCTTATCACGAACTACATACATAGTTTTCCAGAATGGTGCTCCACTGCATTTTGTTGCACCAGTGCGGCAATTTCTGAACCTCACGTTTCCCAATCCTTCGATTGACCGAAGGAGTCCTGTGGAATGGTCACCGATATCGCCCTCCCTGTCTCCGATAGACCTCTTTTTATGGAAATATCTAAAGTGTATATCACGCGGCCAGTAACATTGGAAATACTAAGAGAAAGAATAATTACACAATATATTGACTTGAATAATGCTAAGTAGACAGAATGACAGTATCTAACATATCCAATTCTTAGGTCCAGAAATACTCCCCTGGAAAAGTAAACTGACTTATTAGGTTTTTTTTTTCAATTTGATAATTCTCGAATTATACAAGGTGTCACACTTGAAATAGAACGCTCTGTATATTCTAGAGATGTATTTACCTTTTTTGCCCTAGATAAGGTTTTTTAGAAAGATAGAAATAAGGTAGAAGCACCTCTTTCTTAAGAAGACCTCGTGAATATTTTCTTGATTGCAACGCCAATCTAGACTAAAAAGTTCAGGGCTGATGGTGGATAATAGACTTACTTATTAAGTTAGCACAAAATTGTGATGATGTTCGGATGCATGAGTTTATATCCATACTCCTTTACTTACCATTGGGACACTATCAGTATTTTTAATGATTTGATAATTATTTTATGACTAATTTGGCAACGTTTCACTTTCTCTAATTATTTGTAACATTATTCATTTGTCAATTTTTTTCAATGTCACTATCCAGCATTTATACATGGGCAAAACCTCTAGATTCCATGGCATACCAGAGTTTATAATAAGTTGAGACGTAGTATACTGTTGAGTTTTTATCAGTTAAATTAAAATTATTTTGCATTTCTGGCAATTTCCTGAAAGAAAGAAGAACCAGCTCTTTGAAAGAAATCTGAATTGTTCAATCTAGTCGTAATCTGGTTCATATTTCGTTTTTAAAGCTTCGAAATACAGTGGCGGTTCTTAGTGTTCCTTATATTAACTATAATACACTACTACGAATAGGGTATCCGGTAGGTTTGTATAATAGGTTACTAATAAGTGAATTTGAAAATATTTGTAAAGACCTGTAAATAGCAATCCTTATTATAATAAGGAGCATTCCGGAAGTAAGTATTTATCTAATTAAGTTTTAATAAAAGTAAAATCTAAAATATCAAAATACACCAATTTTGAAACAAAAGGCAATGTTAGCTAGAGAGGGAAAACAGCTTATCATGATTGCTGATATGATCTAATCATATTCAGTTTTCTCAGAAAAAAAGGACACACTTTCTGAACCAACTATGACCATGGTCATTTTAGGAGTGGCAAAACCAAATCGAACAACATTCTAAAATGTTTTTTTTTTATTCACAAAAGTTTTAAAAATTTTCAGATAACATTATGTTTATTTCCTATAAGTTTTCCTGTTACTAAAATGCATTTGGAATTAAAGCCAACATATTTATATTTACTGACAAATTTTCAATACTTATCACCATAGAAGTACCTAAGTTATTAGTTAGAGCGAAAAAAAGTTTCTATTTTAAACCAGGGGTATCATGTTAAGGAATACAGAAAAGCAGCTACTCAGGTAAGTTGATACCACTACATTCAACTTTGTCAGAAAAAAGACAGACATAGTTCATTTTAGGGGAAGCAAAACCAAATCAAACAACATTCAGATAAGTTTCTTTTTTATGCATAAAAGTTTGCAAAAATGTTTAGAAATTATTATGTTTTTCGCACCTAATTAGAACTGTCCTTAAAAGCTTATAAGTGGTGAAGGGTTTGTTGGGATAGGCCAAAAATACACTTAGAGGTGTCTTCTGTGTATATTTTCGACGCTTCGATCTCTATGAAGTCATCCTCAGGACACAAAAATTGATAGTACAAGTTACACGTGACTAAAATGAGGGTGACTGACAAACTGGAAAAATTACAATAAGATAAAACAATAATGAAGTATTTTAATTTAGACGAACATTACAGATTAAAATAAATATATATGGAATTTCGCTTATATTGTACAATTCTCGTTACCTCTGAGTTGAAGCTGGTCACATGAGCAAAAAGGGTTGATAGTGGAAATCGAATAATGACAAAAGATCAAAGCTAATGCCTTGTGTGACCCTCTCTTTTGCAATGTGAAAACGGAATGGATGTCTGAATCGATGTTGTGCATGTCAAGGTGAAATTCCATAAAAGTTCTCAATGTTTAGACGAAAAAGTTGAGAAAACATTTAAAAAAATTTTACTTTGTGTGTTGAATTGTCTTGATGATACTGAAATATTTCATTACTATTTCATTTAGTAATATTTTCTTCGAAAAGATTTGCTTGTCTATGACCGTGGTATTGTCAAATTAAAGGAATAATGCCTTGATTTAAAGTGTTCGGCTAGAGCCGTTTTTTGTTTACTCTTAATTAAATTTTGGGGTCTGATGCTTCTTTTGTGTTCAATTATGCGTATTTTAAGATAGCGATCAGTTCGCCCAATGTATACCCCGTTACCCCGTTGCAATCCAAGCATGGGATTTTATAAATGATATTACTTTCGAACATAGTAGGTGTTGTTTTTATTCTAGAAAAGTGTTTTTGTGGAGTGTTTTTCATTTTTAAAAGCAATAACTATCAGTAAGTACTTAGTTCCTCAGTTACGACTCTCAGACAGATCTCATATATATATGGAATTTTTACGTACCTTTTGTGTTCCTGAACCTATTTTGGCACATCGCTGATATCAGGGGGCTTGAAAAGATATTATTGGATGATTTTGGATGCATATCTGTTTTTTTCATTAGAAAATCTTTCATTTTAATTAGATTTGCTTTATGACGCTTTGGATTCGACAAACATAAGGCTGGGTGTTTTAAGTTCTGAATATTTTAATATATATAATATTTTATTTATGTTAAATTTCTTATTTACATAATATAATTTTTGATGGAGTACATGTTCTGAAAGTTAAGTTAGTATTTGGTTGTTTTCATTTCTGATTAACTGTAGGTTAATTTTATTTGATTTTCAGGTTGTAATGTAAATGTCATCTATGTACTGTTTGAAAACAGGAAGTTTGAAGGGTACTCCTCTCAGACCAATAGTGAGTTTTGTTGGATCACCACGATAAAATCTTAGTAAATATCTCAAATCAAATCAAATTTTTATTTCCAAATATCACAGAAAGGATGTAGGAATATTATAAAGTAACAAACATTTGCTTCTTCTTCTTCTTCTTCCTCAGACTGCATTCATCCACTCCTGGATGTAGTCCTCTTCCAAATTTCTCCATGTCTCTCTGTTTTCCGCTGTTTTCATCCAGTTTCTCCCTGCTATCCTTTGGATATCGTCTCGCCATCTCTTCTGGGGTCTTCCCGCGCTTCTTCTTGTTTCTCTTGGTCGCCAAGTTTGTATTTTGTGCGTCCATCTATCTGGGGTTTGTCTTGCTATGTGCCCTGCCCATTGCCATTTAAGTTGGGCTGTTGTTTTTAGTACGTCCATTACTTGGGTTCAACAAACATTTGCTATATTAACAAATATCTAATAACGCTGCGCTAACTTAAAGAGTTGAAATGGGAAAATCTAAAAACGTTTCCACTCTTATTGAATGCATTGTTCGACAGCAAATTTTTGATAAATGAAAAAAATTAACATTATTATTTGGCATTTGACGTACAATAATTGGTAACTTATTATGTATAATGGCCCCAATATATTAAGGGTTTGCTTTGTAGAGTTCAAGACGATGTAGATCATACTGGTAATTGAGGGAGTCATTATTTTTTCTGTTATAAATTTTGGTTTACATGATTCGCGAAATTTTAGACTGCACAATATTCGAATCGCTCGTCTTTGGATCATGAATATTCGACGAGATGCAGAAGATGCACCCCACAGTATAATACCATACCTTATTCGAGACTCAATGATGGAAAAATAAATTATTTTTACAGCATTTTTGTTAGATATTTGTTTAAGGCGATGTAGCGCAAAACAGTTTTTTGTACATTGATTGCACACATAATTTACATGTTTCCTCCAGTTTTGTGACATATCTATATGAACACCTAGAAGTTTAAAAGAAGTTACTTGCTCTATAGATTTCTTATTCAAAGCAATGAAGAGCAATGAGAATTGCATTGCATAGGTTTTCGTCTGATTCAAATTTAATTTATTATTACAGAAATAATTAGACACAATGCTTAAGTTTTTTGTGTTAAGTTAAAGTTTCATTTAAATCGTGATCACTGGAACTGAAAGAAAGTATGCTAATGTCATCTGCAAATTCACAGTGTACCTATTCTGTATCTCACAGTGTACAGTATACATTCTGTAAATAGTTTGATATCGATATTTAAGCAACATCATAAAATTTGCCTTTAACCAAGACGAATACCACTGCAAGGACTCATTCGAAATAGTCCCCTTACTGCAAAATATTCAAATACCAAATGGTTACGTCTTATTCTTCTTGCTTATAATATCTTTATTTACTAACTGGTTATACATGTGGATAGCACCGGGCGACAACACAGAGCGAATAATTAGAAATCAGATTGACTAAATCCTTGTTAACAAAAGATTCCGAAGTAAAAACTGCTTGATGAGCGTTCAATCAGTGTCATAGTGGATCTATTCAATAGCATTTATACATCAGTAGTATTTCCCAGAGAATGGCTGCTTTCCACCTTTGATCCTACCCCGAAAAAATCTCGAGTGTGATGATCACAGACTAATAACTTTGATGAGTCAGGCTCTGAAGATCTTTATAAAAGTTAGACATTCTAGAATATAGAAAGGTGTTGGATCGCAGGTGTAGGACAAATAGCCACTTCACTTTCTCGAAATCTCGATTTGTCCTACACCTGCGATCCAACACCTTTCTAATTATTGATAGGACGCAAAGCGCAATATGATTCTAGAATATACAAAAAATGTGAGGCTGAAACATCAGACACACAATTTGGATTCCGCAACGGAATGGGCACGAGAGAGGCTATCTTTGCTTTGAATGTCTTGTCTCAGAGATGCCTAAATGTAAACCAAGAGCTTTACGTATGCTTCATAGATTATAGTAAGGCATTCGAAAATGTCAAGCATGAAAAGCTTCTAGATATATACTCCAAGGACTTGGCATTGATTACCGCGATGTCCGAATAATATCAAATCTCTACTGGTGACAAACTTCTAGAGTGAAGTATGACAATGATTTGACAGAACAAATTAGTATTCGGAAGGGAGTCAGAAAGGGGTGTGTTCTCTGGCGGGTATAGCTCAATGGCAGAACTGTCAACAACATCAGGCACGCTGACGATACCGCTGTAATAAGCAAGCTACCTCAAAGATCTGCAGAGACTGGTAGACAAAATAACAGTAGTTAGCGGAGATTGTGGGGTAAATATTAATATCAATAAAACAAAAATGCTAATAATATCCAAAAGGAGCATCAGTGGTGAGCTCACTAGACGCAATAAAACGGTTGAGCAAGTTCATCACTTCAAATACCTAGGAACTATCATAAATGAAAATGTTGTACACAAACAAGAAATCTCGTTAGGAATTGAGCAAGCGAGGACAATATTTATGAAACTGAGAAAACTGCTGACATCCCGAGATCTATCTTTGACTTTGAGAGTGAGAATGGTGCGGTGTTACGTCTTTCCAGTATTAGTATATGGTCTTGAAGGATCGACACTGAACAAGGAAACATCGAAGAGACTGGAATCGTATGAATTGTGGGCATTACGAACGAACAAGTTCCGGAAAGAATGGATAAGGAAATTGAAATTCTTTTCACAATTAAGAGAAGACAACTAGAGCTTCTTGGGCATGTTATGCGTAATTCAAAATATGAAATTCTGCAGCTCATCATGTAGGGGAAGATCGTGGGGCGCAGAAGCGTCGGTCGACGTAAAATTTCCTGACTACGTAACCTGCGAGACTGGTTTGACCTCTCATCTGTCGAACTATTTCGGACAATTGCCTCTAAAGTTAGAATAGCTATGATGATCAGCAACCTCCGAAGGAGAAACTGAGATCAAGAAGAAGATTTACTAATATTCCACTCGACTTAACTATCAAAATTTTAACAGATAGGTTGTCATCAATTCAAGATTGCTGCAATCTTAACTTAGAAGAATTCTTGGAACTCCTAAATCTAAGTTTTGACAACAGTTATTTCAATTTTAATGACCTGTTCTATAGGCGAATTTTTTGGCCTCGGAATGGGAAACTGTTTATCTCCCGTTTGTGCTGATATCGTCATGATTGAAAAAAACGTATCATAAAATTGCCGTTCAAACTTCCATTTTTCACACGTCACATAGATGACATGTGTCACTGAAAATCAAATAAAATTAACCTTAAATACTTGTAACAGTTTTCAGCAAAAACTACAATTCACTCTTGAAAAAGAACAAAATAACACAATTTCTTTCTTAGATCTACAGTTAATCAGAAATAAAAACAACCAAACACTAACTAATTGGTATCACAAACCTACATTTTCAACAAGTATTCCATCAAAAATTAATTATAATTTAGCACTGGACTGCAAGGGAGTATATATTGGGCAAACGGGGCGTTATCTTAAAACACGCTTACGTGAGCACAAAAGAAACATCAGGCTCCCAAATTTAATTAACAGTAGAAGGAAAGACTACTAAATGAAATAAATAATAAAAACCTAAATAAAATCTAAGCTCCTCATAATTCAATATTATCAAGACAATCCAACACCCAAAGCCTAAATTTTTTAATTTTTTCACAACTTTTTCGTCTAAATATTGAGAACTTTTGTGGAATTTGACATTGACATGCACAATTATCTTTATTCGATTTTCCCTATCTATTATTTTTGCTCAGACATGATTAACGCGGAGGAAACGAGAATTATACAATGTAATCGAAATTCCTTATATATTTATTTTAAACTGTAGTGTTCGTCTAAATCAAAATACTTATTTATTGTTTTCTCTTATTGTAATTTTATCTTGTCAGTCACCCTCATTTCAGTCACGTGTAACTTGTATTACCAATTTTAGTGTCCTGAGGATGACCTCATAGAGGTCGAAACGTCGACAATATATATATACAGAAGATACCTCTAAGTGTTCTTTTGGCCTACCCCAACAAACCCTTCACCACTTATAAGTCAGTGAGGCCACCATACTCTTTTAAAAGTTTATTTCTGTCAAAATATCTTTTTTGTTTCTCTATTCAGTTAATATGTATATCTAAGTTTTCTAAAGTCAAATATTGGTTATTCACAAAAGTAAGTAGTTAGTTTACAAGATTTTATGACCTATTGATGCAGAGATGGATGTAATTTTTTATTAATTGTCACATACACAAATAATATTACTTCGAATATGAGTATGAAACCACAGGCAATATAAACATAAAACATGTTTTTATAGTTAAACATACCAGCGTATTTATAATATTGAAAATAATTGCTTACATAGACACTTTCAACGGTAGCTTAAAACCACAGAAGAATTACAATACTATTTATGTTCAAGAAACTACTTAATTTCACCCCAGTTCCGGAGAAGAGCCAGGTATAAAACTGGTTCTAAAAATAGAGGGTTTATGTATGAGCCCAGCTGCTTTTTAAATCTCTCGACTTAGCAGACCTTCAGCGACAGTTTTTACGTATTCAACCTGAGCTCGAACATAAACCGCCTATTCGATATGATTTGGAAATATGTCCCAAAATACTCAAATTCAGATAAAGAAACTTTTCAATTCGCTACTAATTATAACACTTTTTTATACATTTATAAATTATTCGATTTGGAGTTGGTTAGTCTGTAATTTGATAATCGTGAATAACTTTTGTTTTTTTTCTAATTATAATAGAGATAATTCAGACGCACTCGCACATCGAATTGGTTAGGTGTAAAAATAACCAACCACACACGCATAACAAATAAATGCCCTTTATTTTAAAATCGGGTTTCAAAACAGGTTTTCACACATGCTTCAATACTCAGTGCAATAAATTATGAAATAATCTAATCAGTAACAGTACTCAATTATTGTATCTATATAAAATAAACATTTATGTCACCTTCATCCGTACTGCGTATTTTTCAAATTTTAGATCTTAGAAATGATAAGGAAAAATTGCTATTTTTACTGATTAGAACTAACATAGGTAATGTACAGTTTGCTTCGACTTGTATAGTAATTAATATGAAGACAAATATAGCATGTATGTATAGCAGAATAATTACCTAAACTAGCGCAGTTAATGCGAGTACCAATCGCTCCCAGTTTTTTTTAATTTATTCAACATGCGTTGATATAAAGCAAGCCCACACAATATATTTTAATATTAAATATGTATAGGTACTTAAATCCCATATGCAAGTTTTTTTAAGTCTTTATTTAGTTTAAATCCTCAGTAATTAAGAAGTGTAAGCTTCTATCAAGTTTTGTAACTAATATTTGAGTCAATCAAGTGCAATTATTATGTATTAAAATTTGGTACGTGCAAACAAAATAAGTACGTGGTTGGTATTCCAAGTTTTCTAATTTTGTTAAAGCATTTACTAATTGTTAGCTCCTTACATTTTTTCAGCGGCATAAAACATGAATGAAATTTTGTCATTATATGGGGTAAGCAAAAATCGACCTAAAACTTTTTAAGTAAATAAAACAACGTTACAATTTTTTGTATAGCAACTAAGTATAGCACATAGAGTCTCGTAGTAGAATTCCGTGTTGAAATGTAGATAAATATTCGTACTTAAATTATTGTACAAATAACTATAATAACTCACTTACTTTCAAAGTAACGGTTTCGAATATATTTGCAATAAATGTGTAATTCTTAAAAATCCATGTAATAAAGAATGTGTATCTAATTATTGAAGCCGGCGTTTTATTGTTGCACTAATACAAAGGAAGAAGTTTGGTTTATTAATGAAACGTGAACCGTATCCTAATGTATTATGCATATAGGCGGGGCCTCCTGTAATTTGCGACATGAAAAAGTATTAAACCAGGATTTGCTAAATTCATTTCTTCGACAAATTTGAAAATTTGTTAGAATCTCTAAATTAAACACTTTGCGATATCTTAGGTCAGAGTTTCTAAACCTTGATTAGTTTAGAAAAAAATACTGGCTCTTAACACATAATTTACTTAAACCGTCAAATGCCATTATTTTCAGTTGCAATAGTATATGAAACGAAGGTGCAGAAGGGCCAACAAGATTTTTTCTCTAAAATTCGAAAAAAAAGAGTTTAAAGTCGGAATTTGGTCTTTCTGCCCATGTTATAATATTATATAAATGTATTGCATATACAAATATTACAAACTTACGAGAAGGAAGAAAAGCGGCTCATTTCTGAGCTTGGACCTTCTAGGTTTGGAAATATTCCATTAGGGTGATTGTAGGGAAAACGAAGCGGGACTGTCTATTTTGTCTTGTTAAGCAAAGTGAGTTCTGTAGGGTCACGTTTTGTCTGTTGTTTTTCCGCATTTAGTTTGAAGTTGTATCAATCTTTCTCTTATTTTTGTCATGTGTGTGCGTTCGTAAAATAGTTGGTTGGAAGGGACGATTTGTTCTGTTGTTTGTGTGTATTGTTTAGTTTTCTTTGACGCATTTGCTCTTAGCACGTGTCCATAGTCTAACAGTGGTCTGCAGATGGATTTGTATATTTTGTCCTTTTAATAATTTCCACTATAGTATTTCGTACGTGTTTAGTAAATTTTAGTTTTTTTGTCGATTGTTACTCCCAAGTATTTTATGTCGTTCTTGCTTCGGTTGTGTGACTGTCTGCTTTAATTTGGAGTATTATTATCTGTACAATTTTTTTTATGTTATATTAACTGTCATTATACGATAATGATTTTAAAATCAATAAACTTTTAAAGTCTACTTGTTTTATTGGCGCGGGTATTCGCGGAAAACTCTGTAACTTAGAGGAGAGAGAAAGTTAGGACACCCGCCATGGCGTCGTAGTTGACAAAATATTGATCCGTTTCTCAAAACATTTTTTGCCGTTCTTGTACAACATATAATAGAAATATTTTATTAACCTTACGTCTACGCCACTGATTTGTTAATCATTTTTCTTTTAGAAATAATTTGTCTCACTAAAATCGGCAGCGGCATTAGCGCCATACAGGCTTATCAGAAACGCAAACTTTTTGAAAAAAAACCCATATTTTTTTCAGACCATTAAACTAAAAGTCGCCGAATATGTCCCGAGATATCAGCCAAGGCCATTAAATGTCAAACGAACGAATGTTCGGAAAACATCCTTGCAACCAAATGTAGTAGGTCGAAATGCAAACATTTTGCATTTCTTTTTTCGTTACCCTGTGTATCCCTTAGAAAATAACTTTTGTTTAAAATTTGCCTCCCACCGTGATTCTAGAAGAATCGATCTTTCAAAATCTCTTTAAGATACGAATTTTGGCTGAGGAATTTCCGAGATACAGATCCCCAAAAGTGACCAAATTTTTTTCCGTATCGATCTTTTTTTTGTTAGCTGTTTAGTTAAATTCCGAGTTTAACATCGGAAATTAATTACATTTCGACTTTAAACACGGAATTTGACTAAATTCTGACTTTAAACTCGGAATTTAATTGAATTCCGACTTTGAACTCGAAATTTAATTATATTCCGACTTTAAACTCGGAATTTAGCTAAGTATATTCTATGAAGGCCAACAAGATTTTCTTTTTCCTAAATTCCGAGTTTAAGGTCAGAATTTAGTTAAATTCAGAGTTCAAAATCAGAATTTAATTAAATTCCGAGTTCAAAGTCGGAATTTAGTTAAATTCCGAGTTCAAAGACGGAATTTACTTAATTTCCGAGTTCAAAGTCGGAATTCAGTTAAATTCCGAGTTTAAAGTCAGAATTTAGTTAAATTCCGAGTTTAAAGTCGGAATTTGAACTCGGAAGTTAAAAAAATTCCGACTTTAAACTCGGAAATTAACTAAATTCCGACTTTAAACTCGGAATTTAAGTAAATTCCGACTTTGAACTAGGAGTTTAAATAAATTCCGACTTAAAACACGAAATTTAAGAAGAAAAATTTTGTTGGCCCTTCTACGCCTTCGTAATATTCCGACTTTAAACACGGTATTCAAATAATTTCCGAGTTCATAGTCGGTCGTAACTCGTCATCGACTGTAAACTCGGAATTACACTAAATTCCGACTTTGAACTCGAAAATTAACTAAGTTCCCACTTTAAACTCGGAATTTAACTAAATTCCCACTTTGAACTCGGAATTTAACTGAATTCCGACTTTAAACACGGAATTTAAGAAGAAAAATCTTGTTGGCCCTTCTACGCTTTCGTAATATTCCGACTTTAAACACGGTATTTAAATAATTTCCGAGTTCATAGTCGGTCGTAACTCGTCGTCGACTGTAAACTCGGAATTACACTAAATTCCGACTTTGAACTCGGAATTTATCTAAATTCTCACTTTGAACTCGGAATTTAGCTAAATTACGACTTTGAATTCTGAATTTAACTAAATTCCGGCTTTAAACTCGGAATTTAACTAAATTCCGACTTTGAAATCGGAATTACACTAAATTCCGACTTTGAACTCGGAATTTAACTAAATTCTGACTTTGAACTCGGAATTTAACTAAATTCCGACTTTGAACTCGGAATTTAACTAGTTTCCGACTTTGAACTCGGAATTTAAGTAAATTCCTACTTTGAACTCGGAATTTAAGTAAATTCCGACTTTGAACTAGGAGTTTAAATAAATTCCGACTTTAAACTCGGAATTTAGTTAAACGTGATTAAATTGAAATTTAACTAAATTCCAACTTTGAACCCGGAAATTAACTAAATTCCCACTTTAAACTCGAAATTTAACTAAATTTCCACTTTGAACTCGGAATTTAAGTAAATTCCGACTTTGAACTAGGAGTTTAAATAAATTCCGACTTTAAACTCGGAATTTAGTTAAACGTGATTAAATTGAAATTTAACTAAATTCCAACTTTGAACCCGGAAATTAACTAAATTCCCACTTTAAACTCGAAATTTAACTAAATTTCCACTTTGAACTCGGAGTTTAACTAAATTCCGACTTTAAACAAGGAATTTAAGAAAAAAAATCTTGTTGGCCATTCTACGCCTTCGTAATATTCCGACTTTAAACACGGTATTTAAATAATTTCCGAGTTCATAGTCGGTCGTAACTCGTCGTCGACTGTAAACTCGGAATTACACTAAATTCCGACTTTGAACTCGGAATTTATCTAAATTCTCACTTTGAACTCGGAATTTAGCTAAATTACGACTTTGAACTCTGAATTTAACTAAATTCCGGCTTTAAACTCGGAATTTAACTAAATTCCGACTTTGAACTCGGAATTTAACTAAATTCTCACTTTGAACTCGGAATTTAACTAAATTCCGACTTTGAACTCGGAATTTAACTAGTTTCCGACTTTGAACTCGGAATTTAAGTAAATTCCTACTTTGAACTCGGAATTTAAGTAAATTCCGACTTTGAACTAGGAGTTTAAATAAATTCCGACTTTAACTCGGAATTTAGTTAAACGTGATTAAATTGAAATTTAACTAAATTCCAACTTTGAACCCGGAAATTAACTAAATTCCCACTTTAAACTCGAAATTTAACTAAATTTCCACTTTGAACTCGGAATTTAAGTAAATTCCGACTTTGAACTAGGAGGTTAAATAAATTCCGACTTTAAACTCGGAATTTAGTTAAACGTGATTAAATTGAAATTTAACTAAATTCCAACTTTGAACCCGGAAATTAACTAAATTCCCACTTTAAACTCGAAATTTAACTAAATTTCCACTTTGAACTCGGAGTTTAACTAAATTCCGACTTTAAACAAGGAATTTAAGAAGAAAAATCTTGTTGGCCATTCTACGCCTTCGTAATATTCCGACTTTAAACACGGTATTTAAATAATTTCCGAGTTCATAGTCGGTCGTAACTCGTCGTCGACTGTAAACTCTGAATTACACTAAATTCCGACTTTGAACTCGGAATTTATCTAAATTCTCACTTTGAACTCGGAATTTAACTAAATTCCGGCTTTAAACTCGGAATTACACTAAATTCCGACTTTGAACTCGGAATTTAACTAAATTCTCACTTTGAACTCGGAATTTAACTAAATTCCGACTTTGAACTCGTAATTTAGTGAAATTCCGAGTTTAAAGTCAGAATTAAAAAAAAAATCTTGTGGGCCCTTTTACGCCTTCGTAACATTATCCAAAGCATATAATGTAGGTCATCATTATATGCAACTTGGATACTATAAGCCATTCACTTATCATTGTCGTAAAGTAGGCGTTGGAAAATTGACTTTGACATTTTTATCGTATGAAAAAAAATGAGGGTTTCAAAGGCAACTAGATAACAAAAATAAGTGAATGGGTAATATATTTTGTCCACGGCTTAATTTACAATTTTTACATAATCAATTAGATAACTCGGTTGTCAACACGCGTTTTGTTTTGATCGTCAAAATCAAAGTGACGTTCAATCAATTAATGAGCTTTATTGTCTGAAATGCGAAAATACTTATTGACAAAGCTATAAGAAAGTTAAAAAAAACATACAAATATAAAGGCATAAAGAAGTCAAAAACTAAAAGTAAAATAGCACAAAAAAGCATTAAATATAAATATGACAGAAAAACAAAAAAAAAACATTTATAACCTAACAAATATAACATATCTACCACATATAAGGCTATTAACTAACAATCAAACAACACACAGATCGTTAAAACCATTTTGGTGGGAAATCAGGGGGGGGGCAAATAGTTGGAACCTTCAATTGTTTTGTTTGTAATTTCCAACATGACGGTGTCTGCATGCAATTCTTATGGAATGTATAATAAAAAACAAAAGACGTGGATAATGAATATTATTCACGCTGTTCCAGTTTAAATAAGGTGTAGAAAGTACTGCGAGTGTAGGACTTAAAAATGCACTTCACACTTTCGAAATTACCAACGTTTCGATCTTTTATTGGATCTTCATCAGGGCTTTTTCAGTGAGTGAAGATAGTCGAGTTGTAAGGTTTAAAAATCTTATCCATTAAAAGATTAAAAGGCTAAGGCTACTTGAATGCCGCATGTTCTTAAACCAGCCATAGACTTTACGAGTATTTTAATGGATAAGATTTTTAAACCTTACAACTTGACTATCTTGGTTGGTAATTTCGAAAGTGTGAAGTGCATTTTTCAAGACCTACACCCGCAATACTTTCTACACCTATATCTATAAGGACGCAAAGTATCATGAAGTTTAAATAAGGTTATAATACATCATATTATTTGCTTATAACGTTGCTAATAAATGATGATCATATTATTGTACGGCCGTGGACAAGCCTCAATATTGGATACTCTTGAGATTTTTACAGAGAAAAAAAAGATATTTTTTCTTTATTTCAATAAAATGAATGATTTTCGAGAAAAATCTATATTGTTTTAACCCATTCCCGGAAATGATCCGCCGAGAATCTTTAGTGGAATTTAATATTTTCAGATAAAATCAGTAGAAATCGACGTAAAAAATGCGTCTGTGAGCAACATTAGTGGTTTTTCGGGGGTAATACCACTAGAGCTTTAAAATCACCGATAATTTTTCACGATTGCATATTTTCCATAATTTCACGAGTCCTTTCATGCCAGAGTGAAAAATTATTTGGTTCATTTTAAAGCTCGAGCGGTATTTAGTGAGACTATTTCTCGAATCAAAAATACTATTAAGAAATAAATTAGTGTTAGAATATTCGGACGTCACCTTAAATACGTCAGTCAGACAACGACATTGATTAAGGTTTTATGGTTGATTCCATAACAACGTGAAATTAAGGCAGTAATTTTTTAGAAAATTATCGAATTACCGCTTATTAATACCTGTTTTGCTCAATAGCAATAATATGGATGAGTGAAATAATCAGTGAAATTTATTGTTTTCAGGCAAAATCAGTAGAAATCGACTTAAAACGCCTTAAAACGTATAATAATTCATCTGTAGGCATCATTAGTGATTTTTTTAGTGACATTTATTGTTTTCAGCCAAAATCAGTAGAAATCGACTTAAAACGCCTTAAAACGTATTAAAATGCATCTGTAGGCATCATTAGTGATTTTTTTAGTGACATTTATTGTTTTCAGCCAAAATGAGTAGAAATCGGCTTAAAACGTCTTAAAATTTGTCTGTGAGCATCATTAGTGGTTTCCTAGTGAAATTTAACTTTTTCAGGTATTATTAGTAGCAATCGACGTAAAACGCCTTAAAACATCTCAAAATGCTTCTCTGAACATCATTAGTGATTATAATTTTTTTTTGATTGATAAACATCCCAGGAATATCCCCGAAAATCACTACCCAAAAATATTGTACCTTGACGGAATTTTAAATTACAAATATCGCAAAAAATCAACTAATTAGTATAATGAAACTACCATCGTTATTCAACTTAGTTTTTTTAGCCGGCTATAAGATGATTAATTCAGGTTACTTATTGCCTGCAGATTCCTTCATTTAACTCTTCTAACGTATCGAAATTTCATTATGCAGTCATGTGATGGGGTTTATAGCTACTTATAATAGAAGCTTGGTCTCCTGCTCTATAATTAAATTATATCTTCAGTAATATGTACAATTAACGCAATAATTATCAATATTTTAGAAGGGTATGAAATTCCAACAATTCTATAAACCAATTCGCTTACTATTGCCGTCAAGTAGGCGTTGAAAATCTGACTTTGACATTTTTATAGTATCTTCTCAATATGTTCCGAAAAGAGATAAAGCATAAAAAAATGAAGATTTCAAAGGTAACGAGATTTCAAAAATAAGTGATGAGGTATAGTTGGGACAGTCTAAATTTTTGTAAAAATGGATTATTTATTGAAATTCCGAAGTGAAAAGAAACACGGAATCTTGAAAATTTTATAAATTTTATTTTTGCCGGCGGCGCATTTAAAGGCCTTGTCTTAAGACGTAAACGCAATTAAAACTTATGCAATAAGTTATATATCTTACATGTTTTTCTTCATCTGATTGGGCAACAGCTATGTTATATTAGCTCTTAGAGATTGAATTTCGATTTCTAATATAACTCGCAGAAAATAAATTCCTTTCAAGTTTCCTATTGCATAAGTTTTTAGTTGTATTTACGCCTTTAACCTACCTTAATAATATCTCACACACCCCCGTATAAAACTCTGAAAATCTAAACACCCTACTATAGATTCCACTTTTTAGTGAATAAGTAATATGAGTTTGCTAATGTGCTTACCTTAATTCCTCAAATTGATCTCATAGGCATTTTAATCACTCTGAGAAGATTGATTTTTGTAGTCTTCTTCGAATATCTTTTGAAATGCTAGGTGTTCATTATAAACTTCATCTAGTTGGCTGTGAAATGTCAAAAGAAAAGGATGGAGAAACAAAAGCCCATTTACTTTGATTATGTCATCCTCTTCTGCCAAAATTTCATAGCCTGCTAGATGAATTTTTATAATGAACACCCCGTATTTTTGAAATCCTTTGCAAACAAGATTTTTTAATTGCAGTTTGCCTTTTGATTGCTCTAACGGTAGTCTTGGCCCAACTTTAACAAACTATTATATAGGTGTATCATTATCATGTACACCGCATTTATTTGGACAGAAAATCCCAGTTTTTTTTTAATAAGTTTATAGATTTGAGGAATTAAATTGTGTGAAACTAGGCTGACGTCGTTCCTTATTCCAAATGTTAGCCTCCGTATTCATTGTTTCACATTTTGAGCATTTCTGTTGGCTTGAAAACGGAATTCCAACATGTCAAAGTTTTTTCTCACATTAAGTAATTTCCAACTTTTTCAATTTAATTTTCCTTAACACTTTGACTGCACACTTCTAAAGTGTGCAATCAATCAGTAACGCTTTGTCAATTCTAGAATCATGTTGTTACATTGCCATGACTTTGACAAACGTTTTTTTCCTATTTCCACAATTGTAAAAACCAATATAGCCGCCGTAAGAAAAATAGATGTTGATAATGGTTCTACAACATCAAGTAGACTATGATGATGATCATTACAAAACCAGAAAGAGAACCTAGAAAAGTTGTTTCGGAAATGCTTTCACAAATTTCGATACTTTTCTTCAATAAAAAAGTTATTTCGGTTTTTTTATAAATGCATTATTTTGGTTTTTTATAAGTGCTTCTTTTTCTTCGTCGATATTATCCGTTCCGGACGTTGGCTATCATCATGGCAATGCGCAGTTTGTTGACTGCAGCACGGAACAATTCAATGGAAGTCACGCCAAACCATTTCCGTTCGCGAGCCAGGAAATTCTCCTTCTACCTGGTCATCTTCTCCCTCCACTTTACCTTGCAGAAGCAGCATTAGTAGACGATACTTGTCAGGGTTTCTCATGACATGACCGAAATACTCAAGTTTGCGTTGTTTTATAGTAATCATGAGGGTTAATTGGCAGTTCATTCTTCGAAGGCGACACGATCAACCCTGAAAATTCTTAGGAGTCTTCGATAGATCCATAGTTCAAAGCTCTCGATCCTTTTTTCTGTTGCTTCGGACAACGTCCAAGCCTCGGCACCATACAACAATACTGACAAAATATAGCATTTTTTCATTCTCTTCTTGAGCGTCATGCTGAGATCTCGACAGCAGAGGAAGTGTTTCATTTGTGTGAACATTGTTCTAGCTTTTTCTATTCTGCACTTTATTTCTTTGGAGTGGTCTCGCGAATCATTGAGGATACACCCAAGATAAGTAAAACTGCGCACTCTCTCGATAGCTTCGTTATTACAATACAGCCCACCGCGTTGATTAGGGGACTTACTAATAACCATGTATTTGGTCTTCTTGATATTCAGTTTCAATCCGTATCGCTTATGTGTGTAATTCTGTTGGTAAGTTCTTGTAGCACCTCCAAGTTATCGGCCAGTAAAACCGTGTCCTCAGCATATCTGATATTGTTGATTAGCTCACCATTCGCCTTAACGCCGTCGGTGGTGTCTTCTAGTGCCTTCCTAAATATTTTCTCCGAGTAGAGATTAAACAGCAAGTGTGATAAGATGCAGCCCTGTCGGACTCCACGTTTGATTTCTAAGGTACCTCGTTGTTATTTTCAAAATTTATTGTTGCTTTCTGATTCCAATATAGATTGGCAATTTACAAAGAACTTTTACCATTGTTTCGTGTTGACACCGGTCAAAAGCTTTAGCATAGTCTATAAAGCACATGTGAATGTCGCAATTCATATCCCTACAGTGTTGTATAAGAACTTGTATGGCAAATAATGCGTCTCGAGTACCGATGCCGTTGCGAAACCCAAACTGCGACTCCCCCATATGTTCTTCACATTTATTATACAGGCGGGCATGAATTACCAGAAAGATCTTTAACACTTGTGACATAAGACTGATGGTGCGGTAGTCACCACAAAATTTGGGGTTGCTTCGGTATGGTGATAAAATATGATGAAACAAGCCACTCAGCTGAAATCGTACCACTATCATAAATATTATTAAATAGTGACGTCTTGATAGTAATACAATGCGTGTCCATGATCATAAGCACTTCCGCTGGTATATGGTCGGGACCAGTAGATTTGCTGTTTTCAGCGCATTTAATGGCATGTTTAACTTCGTCAACTGATATCACTGGACCTTCCGTATTGTTTGCTTTGTCAGGTTTTTCTGGACACCGGTCATCTTTGAAGAGTTCAAGTATGTATTTGTGCCATGTTCTCACTTTTTCGATTATTTCATAGGCAAGCTTGCCTTGTTCATCCACTATATTTTCTGATGTTCTTTTTTTGTGTCTGTGACTTCTTTGATCTTTTTGTACATATTAACCTCAGCATGCTTACAATCAACTTCTTCAATGTCTTGACATTTCTCGCTCATCCATCTTTCTTTAGCTTCTCTGATTTTTTGTTTAATCGCACTATGAATTTGTCGATAAGCTATGGGGTTGACAGTTTTCACCTTTCGTCTGTCTTCCATCATCTCTAAGATTTCGTCGGTCATCCACTGCTTCTTCTTTTGTTGGTTTTTATTAGGGGTCAGGAACTGCTCACAAGCCTGGGTCTGTGCTGTCCACGTATATTCCATTTGAGCTTCCTCTAGTGTTGTCTTCCGTAATTCTTCACTTATCGTCCTTTCCATTGCATGTTGTACTTCCTTGTCCTGCAGCTAATCGACATCATATTTTTTCTTATTCTATATGACTTGCCTGACTTACCGCCAACTCGCCTTTATTTCAGATACATGTGTAAAACAAATATTTTTTATAAGCTTTTTTGGTTATATTTCAAGAACTTTTTGAGATAGTACATATTGTTGCGATCTCGGAGTTCAATAATTCCAGTGTAACGATTTAACACGAAAACACTATTTATTTATTCCACAAATACACACGACTACTAAATAACTCGCTACTTTAACACTTTATAGCCTTCTAATATCGTTTCGTACTTTAACTTACTTATAGCTCGCTTAAAATAAGACTAGACTACTCCGCGCGCTCTATGCGCCCTTTATATACAATCCTAAAATTACAGAAAAACCTAGAAAGTTCTTTGTAAGAATTCTTGAATAATCTCACATAAAAAAAAGGTTTTAAGTAAACAACTGCCTTCTAGATTAAACCGAGCAATAAATCACTCGTGTCAGCCATGACGCAGCGCGGATAGGTCGCGAAGCTCCACCAACCAACACGCGTTGCCCCGCCTCCCATGCGGCGTTGCTGCGAATCGTAACATTGCCCTCATCCTAAGGCTGTTCGTCCCGAACAGATAGAGTTCCATGGTATCGTGCTAATCGATCCAAATGAACGACCTTCATCTTTGATCTGGGGGTCCGCTGGATCCTATACACCACATCATTAATCTTCTTTATAATTGTATAAGGTCCTTCCCAATTTTGGCTAATTTTGGGCGACTTTCCCACCTTTCGCCGCGGATTGTATAGCCACACCAAATCACCATCCTGGAAGCCGCGGGAGTTAGCTAGTAAGTCATATCTTGCTTTGGCTCGATCACTGGATATCCGCAGTTTATTCCTGACTTGTTCATGAACATTGTTCAGCCTCTCCTTAAGCTCCTCCACAAGATTCTCAGAGCTGAGCGACTCTTTTTCTGGTGTTCCATACATCAAATCCGCAGGAAGCCTCATTTCCCTTCCGAACATTACTCTCGCCGGAGTATAACCAGTGGCTTCATGCGTAGAGCCTCGATATGCCGTCAACATGAGAGGTAGATGTTGGTCCCAATCACGCTGATGATCTGCCATCATTTTAGACAGGTCCGAGTTTCCATTCTTCTTCTTCTCATGCTATCCGTTAACGGATGTTTGCGACTACATTCTTCATTTCATCCCTGTTCCCAGCGGTGTGAATCAGTGTCTGTATGTTGTGCATTCCCGTCCAATGTCTAATATTCCGTAGCCAAGACATCTTTTTCCTTCCTACTCCTCTCCGACCCTCTATCTTACCCTCAATTATCAATTGCAAGTATTTATATTTTTCGTTCCTCATGACGTGCCCTAGGTATGCAGTTTTCCTCTTTTTGATGGTGGTGAACAACTCTCGCTCTTTGTTTACAGATGCTAGCACATCTTCATTTGTTATTCTTGCTGTCCAGGGTATTTTGAGGATTCTGCGGTACAACCACATCTCGAACGCTTCTAATTTGTTGATGGTGTTTACTTTGAGGGTCCAACCTTCCATCCCATAAAGAAGCACCGACCAGACGTAGCACTTCAGGAATCTTAGTCTCAAATCAAGATCGAAGTCCGAGCAAGTGAACACTCTTCTCAGTTTAAAGAATGCTTCACGCGCTTGTTCAATGCGGCATTTAATTTCCAAGTCAGATGTCCAGTCCTCAGACAACCATACTCCCAAATACTTAAATTTATTAACCCTTTCTATGCGCATCGTGTTGAACGTTATCTCGGAGTCTTCAAAGGCACTCATATCCTTTGTGATCACGAAAAACTTTGTTTTCTTAGTGTTTATATTGAGACCCACCGATCTACTGGGTTCCCCTACGATGTTGACTAGTCGTTGTAAGTCCTGCATATTATCAGTGATCAGCACTGTGTCGTCGGCATAGCGGATGTTGTTGATCCACATCCCGTTAACCTTAATAAGAGTTCCGAGTTTCCATGGTCCGATTAAATCTCTCTAGTTGTCCTGGTCTTGCGAATTCCGAGAAGTTCCATGACCTTCTGGAAAACAGCCGATTCAAAATTTCGGCCCTGATCAGAATGAAGTTCGAGAGGGACTCCGAATCTGCAGAACATTTCATTTACTAGCACCGTTGCCACAGTCGTTGCTTCTTGATTAGGCAGGGCGTATGCTTTAGGCCATTTAGTGAAGTAATCCATGGCGACCAAGATGTATTTATTGCCCGACTCAGTCTGAGGAAACGGTCCCGCGACATCAATTGCTACCCTCTCGAATGGAGCACCTACAATGTACTGCACCATTCGGCCTCGTGATCTTGTTCGAGGTCCTTTTGTGGCACAACAAACTTCACACTTGCGGCACCAAGATTCGACGTCTTCATGATAATTCACCCAGTAGAACCGCTCTTTAATTTTGGCCAAGGTTTTATTGACCCCAAAATGACCTCCACTGGTTCCGCCGTGCATTTCCTGTAGTACGTCCGATTTTCTGCTACTAGGAACAACCAACTGACTGACTACGGTCTTGCCATCCGGACTCTCACACGCTCTCTTCAGTAATCCATTTTCTATTTTAAGAGAGTGCCACTGGGCCCATAGCGCCTTCAGGTTTGGACTTTTGCCAGCAATTTCTTGCCATTCTGGTCTCTTGTCGTCAGTCTTTGCAGATAGGATGGGTCCAATATCTGGATCATTCATTTGTTCTTCTCGAAGGGTCTGTGTGGTCCAGCCATCGTTTATTTCCAGCGACGTTCTCCGTACAGAAGGAAGTCCCTCACGCTGCTCAGTTCTTTGACAATGCCGACAATCTTCTTTACATGGCCGTCTAGACAATGCATCGGCATTTCCGTGAGACCTTCCTGGTCGATGTTCAATTTGGAAATCGTACTGCTGCAGGCGCTCTATCCATCTGGCTATTTGACCTTCAGAGTTTTTCATATTTCAAGGCCATATCATAACCATTTCAAGGCTCCATGATCAGTTTTAATCAGGAACCTTTTTCCATATAAGTAGCGATGGTAATGTTCGACTGCTTTAACGATGGGCAACAGCTCCTTTCTAGTGACGCAATAGTTTCTTTCTGGCTTACTTAAAGTCTTACTGTAGTACTCAATGACCTTCTCTTGCCCGTTTTGTCTTTGAGAGAGTACTGCACCTAGACCACAGTTACTTGCATCCGTGTCCAGAATAAACAGTCCGTACTTTATAGGGTAAGCCAAGATTGGACTAGAACAGAGGGCAGCTTTAAGCCTTGCAAACGCCTGAGTGCAATCATGGTTCCACAAGAACGGTGTTTTCTTTTCTGTTAATTTGTGCAGCGGTTTTGCGATGTCGGCGAATCCCTCTACCAATCTCCTGTAGTAAGTACATAGTCCCAAAAAGCTCCTTACTTCGTGTTTGTCTCGGGGAACTGGCCAATCTTTAATGGCAGATATTTTACTTTCGCTAGTTTTAATGCCTTGTTCTGAGATAGTATGCCCCAAGTACTCGACTTGCTTTTGGAATAGGCTGCATTTCTTGTAGTTTAACTTCAGGTGAGCATTCCGTAACTTGCTGAAGATTTCTCTTAAATTCTTCAAATGCTCGTCAAAATTACGTCCCATGACAATTATGTCATCCAAGTATACCAGGCAAGTTTTCCAAGTCAGCCCCCTCAAAACAAGTTCCATTAGTCGCTCGAAAGTTGATGGAGCATTGCACAATCCAAAAGGCATAACAGTGAACTGGTATAGCCCAGAACCAGTAGAAAATGCAGTCTTCTCTTTGTCTTCGGGAGCAATCTTTACTTGCCAATACCCACTTTTTAAATCTAGAGTGGAAAACCACTTTGATCCCGATAAAGTTGCTAAGGTGTCGTATATACGTGGCAAAGGTAGCTGTCCTTCTTGGTCACATCATTAAGTTTCCTGTAGTCAACACAGAACCACGTTGAACCATCTTTCTTGTTAACAAGAACCACAGGCGACGACCATGGACTAGATGATTCTTCTATGACGCCCTCCTTTAACATTTCATTCAGCAAACTGTTAACTTCTTGTTGTTTAGCCAGAGGGACCCTTCGGGGTGTTGTCGTATTGGCTGGGCATCTCCTGTGTTGATCTTATGGACAACTAAATCAGTTTGACTGTCGTTGCTCTTGGAGTTGAACATATCAGATTCATCCATAGCAAATTTTATGGCAGATTGAAGTTGTTCCCTTGACAGATGACTCCAATGTCGTTTGAAAGCATCAATAACCTCTGGGGAAGCTTGGTTAGAAGATTTAACTTTGGATGTCTCTGCTTCGACACAATTGCATACCCATTGCACAGGCTCATAATTGGCAAGAACTGTTCCTTCTTTGAGCTTGATGGTATTTTCTCCAATATTTGCTACTCGAACTGGCATAGTCTTCTTCGTGTCGGTCAAAGTTCGGGCTACCATGATTTCAGTCGTCAAATCCAGGTTAGGTTCTATAAGTCCTATGGACCACCCAGGATCATTTTCAGAAGTCACTGTGATAATTTGTTCTGAATTTGGAGGAATTTTTACATCTTCCACCACCAGTAGACGGACACTAGTTTCCACATTTCCATTGGTTAATGCAAACTCATCATCTCCAAATGTGAGAATATTCCGTGTGTGATCATAGGAGGATCCATGTTTCCTGATGAGATTCATTCCCAAAATAAACTCGTCTTTGATCCTGGCAACCAATACTTTATGCCGAACTTCGAGTCTTTCTCCACTAATGGTGGTGACAACGGCTTCTCCGTCTATAGGGCAAGACTCTCCAGTGACTGATTTTAACATAATAGGATTGAGCAATGGTTGTATGGTATATCCGACAAGTTTATCTGGCCTTACAATGGTCACATCTGCTGTATCGATGGTAATCTGGATTTTCTGTCCTTTAATGCGTCCGGCCACTGTAAGACTTTTGCCACCCAAATTATTGACTTTAAAGATCCTGGGGGTCTTAACGGTCCCGGTCAACTGCCACCTTGCATTGACCGGAATTAGTTTTCCTGGGACCTAGGGCGTTCTTGGTCGCCACTCGGTCTTCTAAACGACGGCGACGGACTTCTTGCCCTATTACGGCAGTTACTCTTGATGTGACCCAGTCTGCCGCAGTTAAAACATTTTATGCCACGATTGTCTGTTGATCGAGGAGTTCTTTCTAACAGGGCTTGCATACTGACTGCCATATCCTTCATCGCTTTATGTAAACTGGTCATGGAATCAGCCATAGACGTATCCTCCTCGTCATCGCAAGTTGCCATTCTTACACGTGGAGAAGAACCAGATGACACTCGTGACGCCTCGAATTCCAGGGCCCGAACTAGTGCCTTGCTGATATCCTTGGGCCTTACTAGACGTAACTGGTATCTCATGTCACTATCGCGAACTCCCTCAATGAACCTTTCGGCGGCAAATTGCATTTGAAAAGATTCAGGGGCCGATGGATATGCCAGGTGAATGAGTCTGTCTATGTCCGCCTCAAATTCTTGTAAGGATTCACCTGACTTTTGCTGTCTCATCCTCAGCTGGGCCTGGAACACGGTTTCTTTGTGCTCATTTCCAAATCGTAGGTTCAGAGTGTGTACTAAAGCTGCATAATTACTTTGATCAGCTGCCGACAGAGATTGAAGTAATTCAGCCGCTTTTCCACGAAGTGCTACCACTAAAGATGTAGCTTTCTGGGGCTCGGACCAGCCATTACCTTTTGCAGCTGCCTCAAATTGGGTTTTATAAATTTCCCACGCCGTAGTACCGTCATTATCGGGAGGCTTAATTTTAGCGTTGGCTGTGCTAAAACTCTCTGTAGATACGTTGTCCTCCTCAAGTTGTTCCTGGAATTTCTTTTCTAGCTCGAGAATCTTCTGGTTGACGGATTGCATTATTCTTTTTTCCAATTGTTGCTCCCTAGCTGCGAGATGGTACACTAATTCTTCTTTAAACCGTTTCTGTTCTTCCTTCTGTTCTAGATAACGTCTTTCCTGCTCTTCCTTCTGGTCTTGATAACGTTGCTCCTTTACTTGATCACGCCTTTCTTGTTCCTCTTTTTGTTGTTGCAAAAGTCGCTCCTCTACTTGATCACGTCTTTCCTGTTCTTCTTTTTGTTCCTTATAACGTTTTTCCTGCTCTTCCTTCTGTTGTTGCATAAGGGACAGCAGGGCGGCAAGTTGATCCTCCATCGCTTGATGCTGGCTTCTGGTCACTGGCATAAACACGTAATGTCCGGCAATGAAGCACTCACTTACAGTTCAGTAATATTAATCCTCAAATTCCCACTGGAATCGCACTTCTGACACCAATTGTGGCGATCTTGGTGTTCAATAATTCCAGTGTAACGATTTAACACGAAAACACTATTTATTTATTGCACAAATACACACGACTACTAAATAACTCGCTACTTTAACACTTTATAGCCTTCTAATATCGTTTCGTACTTTATCTTACTTATAGCTCGCTTAAAATAAGACTAGACTAATCCGCGCGCTCTATGCGCCTTTTATATACAATCCTAAAATTACAGAAAAACCTAGAAAGTTCTTTATAAGAATTCTTGAATAATCTCACATAAAAAAAAGGTTCTAAACAACTGCCTTCTAGATTAAACCGAGCAATAAATCACTCGTGTCAGCCATGACGCAGCGCGGATAGGTCGCGAAGCTCCACCAACCAACAGGCGTTGCCCCGCCTCCCATGCGGCGTTGCTGCGAATCGTAACAATATTTTACAGTACACAAGAGATGAAGAATACGCTTTTTCCAACAATTAAAATTATAAACAAAGGGTGCACCATACTAGGTGTTTACTTATACTATAACTTATAAATATATTGATAATGTATTGAATTTGAAACAGTTTAGTAATTAACACAACATATTAACCGATTTTGAATAAAATAGTTTTTTATGTAAAGTACCTATATGTAAAGTAGCGGTGTTATTAAATTTTTTACTTAGGAAAGCAGCTAGGAGAGGACAATTAAACTCAGTCTTCTATCGAAGAGGGCCAACGTTTCGATTGTATTGTTTGGTCTTCATCAAGACTAACTTTTATGAAGAGCAATAGTAAGTACCTACGTATCATATATAATAAAATCGATCAAGCCCTGGTACTGACAATAGTATGGCTAAAGAAACTGAATGCCATTCAAAGCGAATGTCCTGTTCACTTTTCAAATTTGCGCCCCTATACCCAATAAATATGAATTTTACCTGTTTCACTTTTTTTTATGGGGGAGCGACCCCCGGGGCGAAAATCTTCTCGGCAAGACCCCGGACAGCTCTGCACTGTTGTTTGGTTGTGTGGAATTCTTACCCACTAAAAAAACCCGTTTTTTGCTTGGAGATTCCGGGTCCGATTGCCTATAAATCCCCGGTCTGCTGCCGGCAGTCTTCTTTGGGGCACGCTCTTTCCTGTTTTCAACATATCTCATAGACTCGCCAGCTTGGCTGGTTTGACATGACATATCTTGCGGGAGATGTGGATCTTTCTTCTCAGGGTGGCTTTTTCCACTTTGCTGTCACTCTACTGTGCAGCTTGATATCAGAGCTGATCCAGCTAGGGTTCTGGGTGTGCTTCCGCTCGTCGGAAAGGTTTCTCAAATTTGACACTCATGAAGTCGAGCACTGTTTGCCATCGCAGATTAGCACGAACTTCTTCGTTATTAATGTACCATGGAGCATTCACGGCCATACGGAGGAAAATATTTTCAACAGCTTCTACCCTTGAAAAGTGAGCGTCCGCCGCGCACCCCCATGAAGCCTATCCATATGTTAGGATCGGCCGCATGATGGTTTTCAGCAGCAGGAGCTTCCCCTCACGGGCAGATGTCTTCTTCGGTTGAGCAGGGGGTATAGTGAGGCCCTAGCTTTGGCAGCGGCGACCCTGACATGGGCGCCCCAAGTCAGCCCTTTATCCGAGGTTACCCCCAAATAAATGGTCGAGTCTTGCCACATCACTTCGATGCCATCGATCACAACTTGATCCGGGATGGCATCACGACGCGTACCTATCAGGATTGCCTGGCACTTCCAACGTACCAGCCATTTCTGGAGGTCGTGAAAAAATAATGTTTAAGGTGGAGGGGCAGGTCACTTATATATAATTGGGGAACGACAAGGAGGACCAAGAACTCCGCCCTGTGACACACCAGAACTTATGCGAAGCCCCATCGACGAGGACCCACCCATACCGCAGGCTATCTATATCCATCAAAGCGAAATCAGGTTCATGACGCTAAGCCATAAGCTTGTGCAAAAAGGTTAAACTTCATGATTAACAAAATCAAGAGCTTTTGTGGTATCGCGAAACACAGTTGCCCAGATGTTACCCTCTTTCCACTGTAGAGGTAATTCATTTTTTTGCCAATAATTTCATAACGATTATAAACAGTCTCAAAGACAGTTTGCCCTACATAGCTGATCGCCTATGTTTTAAGAAAGATAAACACACTCTCTGATCTCAACAAGTGCGCAAAGTTTAGTCTTTCCCGACACGACTTTCAAGTCAGTTATGTGCGGACAAGACACTTTGCTCAAGAGTAAGAAATTTTTTTTTTTATTGAAATTTTGATTGATGAAATATTTTGGTCGATGAAACACCCTAATTTGATACACAGGAAATATATGATGAGTAAGCTTACGGATTAAGAAAACTGTATGTGTTCTCAGTTCTCATCCGGGATGGAATCGCAATGTCTACCTATCACTGGCACTTGGTTGGATCCATCGTAATCCTTCAACATACCAGCCACTCCTGGAGGTCGTCTAAAGCTAGCTGCAGATTCTGCCTCACAACATCTTTTCTCCGGTCTCACAACGTGTACAGGTGCGGCGATAATACCGATCCTTTGGGGACACCTGCCTCTAGCGCTCTGGACTTGTTTCCCTTAAAAGGCGGTTTATGCTTTTAAAAGTTTACTTATTAATAATGACAACGATCGGAAATCTTTCTTCGTGCAACCTTTACGCTTCGGAAGCATCACATGGAAGGTTTTACATCAAATGCTCAACTGAAGCATACTCAGCAAACGTAAATGTCATTATGATGGTCAAAATAATACAAGATTTTTACAAACTTCAACGTTTTTTAAATCTGCTAAAGTTAGCTTTTTTCGAGATTTTATGTATTCTGTATGAATCCGAGATATTGCCACATCTTCTTGAACACCCTGCATAGTTAGCAAGAAGTCATCAGGTATAATTTTTTTCAACCCCTGATACCCTGTACAAGACACTGAATTCAATATGCAATTTTCTATCTTCATAGATTAGATTAGTTTAATTAAGCTTAATAATTAATTTAATCAAACTTCGGTGTAAAACAAATATGGATTCGTAATACCCCCAGAAATAAGGAGAATCGCCGGCTTTACAAACTTTTTCACTATTGTATATTGTGCTTGAATTTCATGATGCATCTACTATGCAATGTTTTTATGTCCTTGCATTGATGCCACTTAAATGTGTTAATCAGTCTTAATTGATGTTTTTAAAAATAATTAAAATACTTATAAAGCCTTTGGAGTACCTACAAATTAAATAAGATGGTCAACAATTTTTTGTGCCGCCTCACCTAAAACCTAGAAAAAATGGATTTTGTCTTGTTCTTGTCTTGAAATCAAGACAATATCAAGACAAGTACCGTTTCATAAATTTCTTGTCAATACAAGAATTTGTCTCAATTGCATATTGTCAATACTGGATACCTTCTTATTTGCCTGTCCTAACCCTTGAAGTACTGGCGTTGCCTTATGGCAACACCGGTCAAGTAGAGCTCAAAGTTGAATTATAACTTTAATTGCGCTATTCAACACTAGACGATGCCAGTACTGGACACAAAAATAACTCTTCTGAAGGGTGCTGTGTTGGGCTGTGCTCTTTTTTGTTCTGTGAGGTGAAGAACGCATTCGTAGTCAAGTGAAATATAAATATTGATTATTATGGTTATACGTTTTACGTAAATACTAAGTATTTATGCTGACATTATATTTCGCTAGAATCATAGGCTATAATATACTTCTCAGGACTCACAAGAACATATTTGGATAAAAATATTATTATTTTTGTGTAAGGAGTTTTTGTTTTAGTCATTGAAAATGGCCTGTTGCCATATGGCAACGCAAGTACTTAGTCCTTAACTAATGAATAACGTTATAAGACAAGATGTAGGAATTTTCTTTGTTCGGTGGGTAGATAAAAGCATTGTAACCCCATGGCTTGGACAATTACTCTCCATGGCAGTGCCCAAATGTTCAATGTTAAAAGGTATTCGCAGGCAGACAAAAAGACAATTGCAGTACCACGACCAAACCATATTATTGTTGTATTCGGACAATACAACAATAGTATAGGCGGCACTGACCAACTGGATCAGAAGATACAGAATTTCAATCCCCGGTAAAAAATGGTCGTGGTGCATTTTTACTTGAATTATAGACTCCTCCATAAATAATGCCTGGATATTGCGACGAAAAACCGAGAATGTACATATCGATCACCTTTCGTCGCACCCAAAGTCGGAGGAAGACCATCGACATCAAGCAACAGCATTTCCTCGAGCAGAGTAAATAATACTTTTTCTACGACTGCCTCGAAAATAAACAAATGCTCACTATTAACTACCGTGGAAAATTGCATGTTGTTAACAGCGCGCGTAAAGTGCACTTTGCGCACGCTCCCATACAGAAGCGTGTGCAAAAGTGGACTTTGCACACGCAAAAACATTAGTGATAAAACTTTCAATTTCGTCAACTTGGATTAATGATAAAGTTGGTAGATGAATAGTGTGCAAGGAATCAGTTAGTAAATTCATGGGTGCTTATATGAAAAGGAAGTTTCTCAAGATAGAACTCCAAATGGCTTGCCCAAGCTGCCTATTTAGCTTCATCTTCATCAATTGAAAATACTATTTTGACTTGAATAAACAGATCTGGAGAAGGTATGAGGGTTTACTCCAATTATTTACTTCTGAAGAGCATTAAGGCAACTAACGTAAACACGTAAAGCAATAATATCTAAATTAATTACGGCCACACAAATGTATTTTAATTCCAACCCAGTACAATATTTTCGCTATACCAGGTGAGTGGTTCGTTTAACTTAACCCTTTAAGTACGGAGTTTCTTATCATCGAAATTTACAAGTGCTCAAATGAATTTCATCTGGAGATGACACATTTTGCATAAAAAAAATAATTTTTATTGAAGTCGTTGTTGCAAACTTAAAAAAAAGACGTTGCCGCACGGCAACGCCAGTCCTTGCACAGCAACTCAAACATCAAAGAAAAAAATATTTTTGCATCTACAAATAACAAGATTCTTATAATGTATTGTTGTGAAATATTGAGTTACACTCAATGCACATTTTGACCTTGCATTTAGAACACGTAGTACATACTATGGAGGTACAGCCCTCTACAGCACACCGTCTTCTTTTCTTACCTTCTGTGTAAGATTTGTTCCATCGTACCGTAATAGTATATTGTGCAACTAGTGTCGAAAATAGCACTTTTCATAGGAGTGTGACGGTTTGGACACGAGTCGTAGGCGAGTGATACAACGTCACAAGAGTAGGAATAGTGATTTTCGTACGTGTTGCACACGATACTTTTTCTACGACTGCGATTTTTCTTTATAAATCATCATTCATATTATAAAATATATGCAAAGCCTGTGCAAAACAATCAAAAGCGTGTGCAAAGTGGACTTTGCACACACTTTTGATAATAATACAAAAATAATTTACAAAATACAAAAATATTGTTTTCTTTGATGTTTGAGTTGCTGTGCAAGGACTGGCGTTGCCGTGCGGCAACGTCATTTTTTTAAGTTTGCAACAACGACTTCAATAAAAATTATTTTTTTTATGCAAAATGTGTCATCTCCAGATGAAATTCATTTGAGCACTTGTAAATTTCGATGATAAGAAACTCCGTACTTAAAAGGGTTAAGTTAAACGAACCACTCACCTGGTATAGCGAAAATATTGTACTGGGTTGGAATTAAAATACATTTGTGTGGCCGTAATTAATTTAGATATTAGTGCTTTACGTGTTTACGTTAGTTGCTTTAATGTTCTTCAGAAGTAAATAATTAGAGTAAACCCTCATACCTTCTCCAGATCTGTTTATTCAAGTCAAAATAGTATTTTCAATTGATGAAGATGAAGCTAAATAGGCAGCTTGGGCAAGCCATTTGGAGTTCTATCTTGAGAAACTTCCTTTTCATATAAGCATCCATGAATTTACTAACTGATTCCTTGCACACTATTCATCTACCAACTTTATCATTAATCTAAGTTGACGAAATTGAAAATTTTATCACTAATGTTTTTGCGTGTATCATCCACGCTATATGTGTGATGATATAAAAACACGAAAAAATCCGTATATTTTCGATTTCCATGCCACGTCGAGGCAGGTTTCTAACAATTTCAGTTTTTTTCTGCATTCGCAAACATTCACTCGGCAATACACACAAACAAACACACACACACACACACACCATATCGGCAAAAACTTACCTAAGATCTTGATGTCTTGAATTCAAGACAAGAAATAAATGATCGAAAAGAGTTTAATGCAAGAACAATTCGATTTCTTGAGAGATACAAGACAAGACAATAAACATTTTTTTGCCTTGCCTTGGCAACATTTGCCGAACGATTTAAACTCCTAAAAGTTCTTAGATGCTGTTGCAATACATTGAAAAGAAACGAAAAAAAAATGTTTGTTTTTTCGATGTAGTGGAGTGGAGGTTTTATTTCTTCAAAGTATGTTATGTTTGCCCCCTGAATTAGTTTTCTTAATAATAACGAATCTTAGAAATTTCTTGAGAATATAAAACACTTATAGCTACGGGGTGTTTATTATAAAACTTCATCTAGTTGGCTGTGAAATGTCAACAGAAAAGGATGAAGAAACAAAAGTCTTGAAAAAATCTTGAAAAAGAATCTTGAATATGTCATCCTTTTCTGTCAAAATTTCATAGCCTGCTAGATGAAGTTTTATAATGAAGACCCCGTAGAATAGGTACTAGAAAATGTAGTGTTTTATTAAAAATTCAATGAATGTTGTGTCATCATTGCTTATAATACCAATTAGAATAATAGTACTGTTAATAAAACCAAGTGCAACAAAAAGAAAAACATAAAAGTACAATAATCTATATGTATAAACAATAGTTTAGGAAATTTACAAGTTTGGGTAGCATGTGCAAATTGGCTTAGTATCGTATCGTAACCAAACAATCTAAAGGATTGTTCTTGCCAAGGTCAAACCTTTATAATGTTAATTTTTAGCACGAAATAGTTATGTCGAGATATTGAGTCCATCGAATACAACATTGTGAAGAACACCATTACTTTAATGCACATGATATATGTGTAACGAGTCTTGCCAAGGGTGAGGGATTGTCGATCTAAAATGTATTTGTCGATCTAAACTGTTACTGAAATAATCTTAATTTGATAAAACTAAGTTAGTAAACCCAGGAAAATGGTTCTATACACTTATGTAAAGTGCAATTTATATGACAAATATTACTAATAGCTATTCATGATGTAAATGTTAAAAGTACTTTTAACGCGAACAATTTACAATATTTTTTTTACAAACGCATTAAAAATTATTCTTTCTATTAAAATTTATACAGGGTGGCCCAACGAAAACTATTCACCAGGGTTTTCTGGTCTATGAAGCAGAAGACACGAAAACTCTCGGACCCGTCAATTTTCATTCTAAGGGGGACATATTATTTGTTTGATGTAATTATTGTCTTAGAGGAAACCATGAAACCGGGGTGACTTTCACCCTAGAAATTTTAAATGGAAAGGGGCTTCAAGTTATACATAATTTTGAAGGGCGTTCAATTACATTTTCAGTGCCGCATCATTTTTAAAATTTGAATGATTTGTTCTCGAGAAAACAGGAGCAGGAGACAGAAAAATCGATTTGGCATTAAATTAATTTCAAATTATTAGTTGTTCAAAATGACCACCACCGACCTCCATACAGTAGTAAAGACATTATTCAAAGTTCATTCGAACAGTTTGCAACATTTGTGGAGTTATAAAATTACACTAATTTACAATACGTTACAGCAAGTCTTCAAGTGATCCCGGTTGTGCAGCATACATTTTGGACTTCAAATGACCCCATAAAAAAAGTCCAGCGGGGACAAATTCGGGGAACGTGCAGGCCATTCTGTAGGTCCTCTTTTCCCAATCCACCCTTGAGGAAATGTTTCATTTAATTATTGCCTAACAAGGGCGGCGTAGTGCGGTTACATCGTGTTGAAAAATGATGTTTTCTTCACGGTGAGAGTCACCTTGTTCTATTATTTCTGTTAAAGCTGGATCAATGGTGTCTTCCAACAAATTCAAATAGACCTGTCCGTTCAAGTTACCAGGTAAAAATAATGTACCGACATTATGATCTCCGAAAATTCCTATCCAAAAGTTTAGCTTTTGTGGATGTTGCGTGTCAACTTGAAAAGCATTGGTTGACGACCAATAACGGCAATTATTGCGGTTGACCTCACAGTTCCAGAAGAAGGAATACTCATCAGGGAAGCAAATGTTATAAAGGTATTCCTGATTGTTAACAATTCATTGACTAATGATCTCACAAAATTCTAAAGGTCTATCGAAATCGTCTTCATTTAATTCCTGCACTAATTTAATTTTATAAGGATTGAGTTTATGTGTTTTTAATATTATCTGAATGCTTGTTCGCCGAAAACCCGATGCATTTGATAATTTTCTAGTGCTTGTTCCATCGCGACGTGTCCCAAAACAGCTATTTCAACTGCTTCTGATCTTATTGTTGGATGATGAACAATCCTCTTTTTATTTCCTACACTTCCAGTCTCTTGAAATTTGGCAACCAAGTCTCTCACGTAAGAATGGGATACGTTCCTATCAGGACATTGTCCATTAAACAACTTTGCGGCCCTTTTAGCACAGTAAAACATATACAGTGCGTTTTTTTGTCTCAACCAATATATCACCACTCAACTCATGTTGAGTGGTGATATATTAGCACCAAAGCTATGAAACTTGGCAAAATTAAAACTGAAGGTTTTAACTTTACCCGTACTGGCCAATTAGGTCTTGAAGATTTGGAATAATGCGTAAAATATAATTTATTTTCCAAAAAAAAGTGTCTTTTTACTTTCCTCGTAACTATTATGATTTCATTTTGAGCAGGTGCCCACCAAGTCATGTTACCACTACCACGGTAACAAGACAAAGTGCAAAGAGAAAAAAATTAATAATTACACGAATAGTACAAGTTACTTTATTCCTCTTGTTATAAAAACTTAGAAATAATAGCGACAAAGCGTTCTAAATGCCAAAAGTACCTGCCATTTTACCTGCATTTGACATTTACCTGACATACAAAGTTGAATAACAATAGCTACGAGGAGAGAAAAAAAATATACATTTTCAGAAAATAAATGTTGTTTTTCGCGTTATTCCAAATCTTTTGGACCTGGTCGGCCAATAGAGGTAAAGCTAACACCCCCAATTTTACTTACGTCAAGTTTCATAGCAATTGTGCTTCTTGAACCCCACTCAACAGGACATGAAAAATTTAACACGTAATGCGCTATGTTGCGCGTTAAAAAAAACGCACTGTATAAGCAATACTATAAAGCATTAGTAAAAGACAACTACTAAAGTACAAAACATGAAAGTGCAGGTACGATGCAATAACATTTTCTAAATTTACATTCCGTATCAGTGTTGTCAAATTCCTAAGATAAGATAAAAACCGTTTTTTCTCGAGAACAGACCATTCAATTCAAAAAAGTTAGGTTGCATTGAAAAGGCAATTAAATGCCCTTTAAAATAATGTATAACTTGACACTCCTTTTCATTTGACATTTTTAGGGTAAAAGCCACCCCGGCTTTGGGATTTATCTGGAAAAGTTATCAGAGAAACATGTCCCCTTCCGAATTTAAATTGACGGGTCCGGGCGTTTACATGTTGGGGTTTTTCAACAATAATATGGATATTATCAAAATAATCCTAAAATGTATCTACTTGATGCCCGCATGGGCCATAAAGTACATTTTATAACCGCGTCTGCCATAACTGCACTTTATGTCAGCGCGGCATAAAGTTCACGTTTTTGTATTTGATAAGTAAGCAATAAAAACACAGTAATGAATTGGTGACACATAAATATTTTTTTTTCATGCGGAGTTAAAATACGTCATTTGTTTTCTCCATACTCAGACCTAAAGTGGGATTTCTAATCCTGAGACCAAAAAAGTAGAAAAAAAGTCCCAGGCAGTGAAAGTAAAGTCAAAAGTCTCCGCTAGTATCGTGGTGGCGCAGTTGTACGTACATAAACGATTGTCAATATTGTAATTTACGAAAACTTTTAAGCACTAGATACTAGATGGCACTGCATCAGTTGAATAAAAAGAGTAATCAGAGCTCTTAGTGCGAAGGTGCATCCATCCTATGTTTCAGTTTTTTATGCAAATTCTTAGTTGATTTCGCGGATTTCGACTGGTTAGTAGTTATAGGTTTTAGTTTGTAATATATAAAGTGTTTGATTTAATTAATTAATTAATTAAAGTCACCAGTGTCATGAAGGTCATAAACGAATTTCATTCACCAAAATCATTTGAGCACTAGATGGCACCAGATAAACCGGTCTGAGTGTACCTATTGCCACCTTTATATTCTTATTGGGGAAACAAAGGATGAGAATACTCGCAGAACGCTCTAGTCGAAATCGCATATCTTCTCGAATTTTCGCTTCGTCTGTTAAATGTCACGCGCGTCACCATATTTATTTGTCATTGTGATTGTTTTTAATTTAGTATTGATAGTAATGCTACATATTTTTATTTTACTATAATTTACCTACGCCTAAACCATTGGTTATGATTTAAAACCATTAAAACCATTGAACATTGAAAACCACCGTTGTAAAACGTTCTTATTTTACAAATAAATACACCACTAATTGGGTAAGTTAAGTACCTTGACTCTTCTAAAAAAACGGACGCAGTAAAGTACACAACTGAATCACAATAGACATCCTATTTCCTGCATGCTTGAAAAAAATATAGTATATATTACTCGGAGTAAAAGGCCTTTTTGTGCTTCGCTCGGTTGCAGGCCTCAGCTTCGCTTCGGCTGTCAATCTCTGAGCTCAGCACAAAAAGACTCACTTTTACTCCTAGTGACATAATCTACTATTTTTTCAAGCGGACTAAAAATACGTCATTTGTTTTCTCCATGCGTACACCTAAAGTGGGCTTTCTAATCCTGAGACCAAAAAAGTACCAAAAAAGTCCTAGGCAGTAAAAGTAAAGTCAAAAGTCACCGCTACTGTCATGGTGGCGCATATATAAACGATTTTCATTCACCAAAATTAGTTGAACACTATGTGCCAGTATTGCCATTTTTACATTCTTATTGAAAAAAACAAAGGATAGGAATACTCTCAGAGCGCTCGAGAGCACCACCCGAAACCGTTATTAGTCGAAATCGCATAGGTTCTCGAATTCTGAGTTCGTCTCTTAAATGTCATGCGCTTCATCATATGTATCTGTCAACGTGATTTTTATTAATTTAGTATTGATAATAAAACTACAAATTCTTAGTTTACCATAATTTATCTAAACCACCTAAAGCATTGGTTATGATTTAATAGCATTAAAACCATTGAACATTGAAAACCGTTCTAACACATTCTATTTATTTTGCAAATAATATACACCACTAATTGGGTAAGTACCTAGACCCACTTAAAGAGGATGAGAGAATATTTCAAAACTGAATTACACTGATATAGACTTCTTATTTTCTGCATACTTGAAAAAAAAATAGCATATGTTACTGGGAGTAAAAGGTCTTTTTGTGTCAGCTTCGCTTCGGCCGTCAGTCTCGCGAGGGCCAGCACGAAAGGACCCATTTTTACTCCTAGTGAAATAATCTACTATTTTTTGTGTTCAATAGTTGACATTCTGACTGAAACTTCTTGCTTTATTTTTTTTGTTTCCTCAGGGCTTAATCAATCAATAGTTTCCATACCTCAGTAATATTATAAAGAATGTACCCTGTACATTCTTTATAATATTTCTAAGGGTTAGAAAATGCATAAAAATGAAGTATTTTTGATAAAAAAAAGTTTGTCAAGTGTGTAAACTTGTGTAAAATTACTTTTATTCTTCAATTACGACGTTTTGTTTTTTAGATGCCATCATCAACTTTGTTTTTTTTTAATACGGACCTGCATTTTATTTTATGCCTGCCAGAAAAAGTTATCTTCATTGGAATTATTTGTTAATTTAAAAAAACTGAGCAGTAGACGTTGACTTTGAAAACAAACAATTGAACCGCGCTTCACTTGACAGTTAGTTCGCAACATACTTTCTTTATTGGGTGAATTAAATGTCTCTCTCGAAATATAAAATGAAGAGTGAAATATGCAAAAAGGCCTAAGTGCGAGTTTTTTTTCAAAATTGCGGTTTTTGGGCCTAAGTGGCACTTGCAGCAAAAATTCCGGATCTGTTAGGCCGCCCCCTAGGATAAAGATTTGCAATCTTATTGTTCCATCAAACAGGCGCAAGTGCCACTAACGCCATCAACATGCATTATTTTTAGGTACCTAGATCATTTTGAAAACAAAAGCCTTAAACTTAGTGCTGTTTTAAATATCTATACCTTTGGTCATTGTTTATTCAAATTGAAGTGTCTATGACAAATAATGTTTTTGTGAAAAATGGCTTTTTTTGTTCTCTGATAAAAAAAAGTTTTAACTCTACTGCAAAAATTTCAGAATGGCGCTTGGGCCTTTCTGCATATTTCGGTCTTCAAATATAAATATGGACATGGATTCTTAAACAACAGATTAAACTTTTATTTGTAACACTAAATGTATAAAAACTGCCAATAATAGTTAATTAATTTTCTGACTCTCCAAATGTTCGATAAGATTACCCTTGACTTGAATGCACTTGTCGACTTTTTTACCTATTTTATTTATTGCTCTTTGTACAAAACGTCTTAGTGTCATGAAAAATGCATTTCTAATGTGAATTTTTAGTTCTTCTAAAGTATTAACTTTGGTTTTGTAAATGATGTTTTTCAACGAACCCCATAAATAAAAATCGAGCACAGAAAGGTCGGGCTACCTCATTGGCCAGGCCATGTAACCACCATTTCCTATTAATTTTTGGGGAAATTCTCGATTTAAAAAATTCCGTACGGCCCTGGTGTTATGGGGTGTTATGGGGTGGTTTAAATTTGCTTGAAAGAAATATGGACCAACAATTCTATCATCGTAAATGCCAGCCCATATATTTACACTAAACCGAACCTGTTTCCTTATTTTCCTACTGGTTCTACTCGCCTACGGCTCGTGTCCAAACCGTAAACTCGTGCCAACTCGTGCGAAAAGTGCAGTTTTCCACACTTGTTGTACAATGTACTGTTCTGCATCTCCCGGAAGCAATTGTTGTGAGTTGTAGATTTTAAAGGATTTGTAACAACTACCTTTCAATATTCTCCATCCATTTACATGGTATATCATGGGATCGTTCACATTTTGTTGGATCAGTCGAGTAGATACACTATTGTTATTATTTACCTAAAAGTTATATCCACCTTCGGAGTACTGATTTTATATGTTTAACTGCTTTTCTACCTGCCTCATTTAGCTCTCTGTCCTGATCTCTAATTTTACTTCCGTATTTGTTGCGGTTTTTTAAGAACGCACCTCCTTCTCTTAACCGAGTAGTGTAATCTAGTTTTCTGAACATATCCGAATAAGGTTGCCAACGTTCGGGATACTGTTGCAGTTACATTTCTGCTGCATTTCTGGTATTTAAATGACATAAGTAAAAGACATTGAGCACATTGCGTTTTTCTTCGTTGGAATGGTACATTGTGGAAAGAATTTAATTCAGCCAGTAAAGAAAGTGTGTTGAGAACTGTCAAGCTAAGCGCGATTCAATTCACATGACTAGCATTCATTAGATATTCAATATCCATCGTATAGCCAGTGGATATCCCAAATAGAATATCGTTTTTCGAGGCCCATTGGATATCCATGCAGCATCCAAAAGCGGATATAAAATAACGTCAGCGGAATTGCCTGTCTGGTGGATTTCCAATGGAATAATGGACATCTTAGAATATTTAATACCCAGCGCTGGACAATGCATAATATGTGTAATTAACCGATTTTCGTATTTTTTTAGTAAAGTTGTTATATTTGAAAATTTAAATAAAAAATTATCTTGAATTGCTGACATCAGCTAGTAGTGCTAGAATGTGCATTTTCAATTAATTCAATTTGGCATGTCGTTTGTGCATTTATTTTATATGTTTATTGATATGTTGGGTTTAACCGATCAGCCATTGAACTGATCGCTATTTTTGCTTACACTTCTTTAAGTTTACTATTTATTGTTGTAATTAGCGTCCTTAAGTTGTAAGTAGTTGGTGAAGTTAGCGGGATTAGGACGAATAATGCATCTCTTCTTTATTCGAAAATGGCCGACGTTTCGACTGTTTATTTAGTCTTCATCAGGGCTATTCTCACTTAGAGAGGGTAGTCATTTAAAATTCTATTCAAGGTGGTTAAAATAGCAAGCTCCATTCGAGTGTTCGGTGACCCTGGTATCTTAGGCTCGACAAACTACACGTCCGCCGCACAAGGTATAAAACTTGCGAATAAGTTACTTTACTATTTATTATTACCTTTACCCCTTTACTATATATTATTATTATTATTATTATTATTATTATTTCATATGTGATATTTAAGTCGTCTTTAGCGGTAGGATTTAAATAGTAGCTATTGATTAGCGACATCTATTGGTGCGAATGACGCGTTGACGTTTCTCTGACCTGTGACGACTGCACAATAAAGACAGAAAAGTAACAAACCATGTGGATCATTTTTAACTAATTTTAGCACTCACTCTAACCTGAATTTTTCCAAAAGATTCAAAATTGCATTTTAAAACCTTTAAGTCATTTTTAACCGACCTGGGCCCTAATTTTATAGTACCTAACTTTTTCGAAAAACACCAAATTTGCATATTGATGAGTCGTTTTTTGTGACCAAAAATGTAACTTTGGCAAAAACATCAAAATAAAAAGAGATTAATCAGTTTTGCCTTTGCCTCAGTTGTAGCATAAAGACTTACATTTTTAGACTTGCATTTGAGTCATTTTTAACCAATTTTTGCCCTTTTGCCCCAATCTTCATCTATGTTGTTTTCAAAAACTCCAAATTTGCATTTTTTGGTAGTTTTAAGTCGTTTCTAACTGATTTTAGGCTCTAATTCCTGACTTTTTCGAAAAACAGCAAACAAGAATTTTGAAACGTCAGTCAAATTTCACTTATTTTGGACCAAAAATGTTACTTTACCAAAAATAACAAATTAGAAGATTTAATCAGTTTTGCCTGATTTTGTCATAAAAGTGAATTTCTCCAGAAAAATGAAAACTTTTTTTTCTTTTCATTTCAATGCGTCTAAAAATGAAGCATTTTTAGACGCATTCAGTCATTTTGAACCAACTTTTGCCCTAATCTTAATCTATTTTGTTTTCAAAAACTCCAAATTTGCAATTTTTGTACTCTACAAAACATCAAACAATTTTGTTTCCTTTGGTGTAAAATCAACAATTCTTTATCTGCACAAAAAACATAAAATATGAAATGCAGATTCAGATTCAATCAATTTAGCAATCAAAATTGATGGTTTGCCTCTAAGCAAAAGCTCTGGTAGTCAGTTTGGGCCGCTTTTAGGTTGTATAAAGTCAATAAAAAAAGTAGAAAATGAAATTTTTTTGATAGGAATCTACAACGGATATGAAAACCGGATAATTCTGATGTTCTTTTAGTGGATTTTGTAACTGAGTGTCAGCAGTTAAATAACCGAATTTCCTTTAATGAACTTCCTGTAGGTTTTAATGTTTAAATGTTGATATGTGAGTTTCCAGCAAGGGCCTTGATTTTGAAAATTAAATATTCCATGTGTTACTATTCACGCCCTAAATGTTGAATAGAAAGCAACTTCAACCGAAATATGTCTTTTCTTGATTGCAATAATGTAGCAAAACGTACTGATTATTCTTTTATAGCAAGAGCTCAACCTGAACATCATCAAAAAACCGAAAAAATCATCGATTGAAAAAATTCCTAATTTTGCTTGCACAAAACTAGGAGACACAGAATTTTTTTAGTTTTATTTTAATGTGACTTATTAAAATTCAAAGATAGCATACTCCAATCAAAGTGTATAATTTATATTTACTGTTAATATAGAAAAACTAGAATGTCCAGTTTCGTATTTTTATGGACATCCATCCATTGGATGTTGCATCAGAAGATAAATGTACAGGATGTTTCAAATCCGAGCTACATCATTGGGATCTCAGCAACAGTAAAAGATACAGGGTCGGTTAAATTGGGGCAAAGTTGCGCAATTTGGAGTTCAACAATATGCCGTTTTAATATTTGAAAAATTCCGATTATTTCCGGAGATATCCGAAAAAGTACTAAATTTTGAAAAATCGTTTTTATTTTGTTTGAGATAATTCAAAATGACTAACATTTCGTCATTGCAACTTTTCCTGCCCTGTAAGATGACACATTTAATTTCTTTCTGCGACGTTTCGTTTTTTGAGAACCATCAGCAACTTTACTTTTTTAAATACGAACATGGATTTTTTATTCGTTATTTTGATCGCCCTTTTTAATCCAAACAACACGATATGCAATATGACATATTTTGCAATTAGAGTTTAGCTAAAAATCGTTTTGTATATATACCTATTACCTCTTTTGACCAACGATGTCAATATTCTAAGCGAAAATTAAATAACGGAAGCAAGGGCTATGCGAGCTATAACAATTGAACGGTCAATTACCAGCAACTTGCTTAGAAGAACTCAAAAATGTATTGGGATGCAAGGAGAGTTATTCGAGTATTTACGTTAATGTTATATCTCTTTGTTTGGTGCTTCGTTTAGTAATAAAATCGTTCTTATGTAATAAATAAAAATGTTATATAATAAAATTTAAAGGAAGAGTGATTTCTAGCTAGGCTTTAATTGCAAAATATGTCATATTGCATATCGTGTTATTTGAATTAAAAAGGCTATCAAAATAACGAATAAAAAATTAAGGTACGCATTTAAAAAAGTATAGTTGATGATGGTTTCCAAAAAACGAAACGTCGCAGAAAGAAATTAAATATGCCATCTTACAGGGAAGAAAAAGTTGCAACGACGAAGTGTCAATCAAGCTCCAAACAAAATAAAAACCATATTTCAAAATTTCATATTTTTTTCGGATATCTCCGAAAGTAATCGGAAATTTTCAAATGTTAAAACGGCATATTATTGAACTCCAAACTGCACAACTTTGCCCCAATTTAACCGACCCTGTATCTCTTACCGTTGCTGAGATCCCAATGATGTGGCTCGAATTTGAAACACCCTGTACATCCATTGGATATCATTGAGGATGTCCATGTTCACAACCGTATGTCTACTGAATATCCAGTGAATATCAATTTGTTATGTGGGTTGTTTGTTTTCAAAGTCAACGCCTACTAAACAGTTTTTAAAAAATATCAAATAATTCCTAAATTCAGGCAAGTGAGATACATCATTAGTTGTAAAAAATGGAAAAAAATGCAGGTCCAGGTTTTAAAAAAAAGTTGATGATGTCATATGAAAAAAAACGAAACGTCGTAACTGAAAAATAAAACTAATTTCTGAAAGAGCTTAAAAAGTGTCTTGTTTAAGTTTACTACTTATTTTTATTATTATTATTAATATTTCAAGTTATATTTTATTTGACTTTAGCGGTAGAATTTAGATAGCAGCTATTGATGAGCGACGTCTATTGATGCGAATGACGCGTTGACGTTTGAAGAGTAACAACGTTTTGAAGAGTAACAAACCATGTGGATCATTTATTACTAATTTTAGCACTCATTCTAAACTGAATTTTTCTAAAGGCTTCAAAATTGCATTTTTAGAACCTTTAAATCATTTTTAACCGATCTGGGCCCTAACTTTATAGCAACTTTTTCGAAAAACACCAAATTTGCATTTTGCTGAGTCGTCTTCAGTCAAATTTCACTTATTTTAGACCAAAAATGTAACTTTGCCAAAAACATCAAAATAAAAAGAGATTAATCAGTTTTTGACTAATTTTAGAGCATAAAGACTTAAATTTTTAGACGTTTTGAGTAATTTTTAACCAATTTTTGCCCTTTTGCCCCAATCTTCATCTATTTTGTTTTCAAAAACTCCAAATTTGCATTTTTTGTAGTTTTAAGTCGTTTCTAACTGATTTTTGGCTCTAATTCCTGACTTTTTCGAAAAACACCAAACTTGCATTTTGAAACGTCAGTCAAATTTCACTTATTTTGGACCAAAAGATGTAACATTACCAAAAATAACAAATTAGAAGATTTAATGAGTTTTGCCTGATTTTGTCATAAAATTGAATTTCTCCAGAAAAATGAAAATTTGCGTTTTTAGACGCTTTGAGTCATTTTGAACCAACTTTTGCTCTATTCTTAAAGTATTTTGTTTTCAAAAACTCCAAATTTGCAATTTTTGTACTCTACAAAACATCAAATAATTTTGTTTACTTTGGTGTAAAATCAAACATTTTTTATCTATCCAAGAAACATAAAATATTAATTACAAATTCTGATTCAATCAACTTAGCCATCAATATTGATGGTTTGCCTCTAAGCAAAACCTCTGGTAGTCTGTTTGGGCCATTTTTCGGTTGTATAAAGTCAATAAATAAAGTAGAAAATTAAGTTTTTTAGGAATCTACAACGGATATAAAAACCGGATAATTCTTCTCAATCAATAAATGTTCCTTTAGTGGATTTTGTAACTGAGTGTCAGCAGTTAAATAACCGAATTTCCTTTAATGAACTTCCTGCAGGTTTTAATGTTTAAATGTTGATATGTGAGTTTCCAGCAAGGTCTTTGATTTTGAAAATTAAATATTCCACGTGTTAATATTCACGCCCTAAATGTTCAATAGAAAGTAACTTTTACCTAAATATGTCTTTTCTTGATTGCAATAATGTGGCAAAACGTACTGATTCTTACTCTTTTAGGGCAAGAACTCAACCTGAACATAATCAAAAGCAACAAAAACCATTGACTGAAGAAATTCCTAATTTTGCTAGCACTAGCAACTATGAGACACAGAATTTTTTAATTTTTATGTTAATGTGACCTATTAAAATTGAAAGATAGCACACCTCAATCAAAGTGTATACTTTATTTTTACTCTTAATATAGAATAACTAGAAACGAATGTCGATTGGATGTTGGTTTGGGCGACAAATGTACGTCCATTGGATGTACAATGAATATCGGGTGGTTGCCAATAGATATCCATTGGATATCACTGAAAATATCCATGTCCACAACTGTATGTCCATTGAATAACTAGAATATCAATTTGTTATGTGGGTTGTTTGCCTACTGAACAGTTTTTAAAAAATATCAAATAATTCCTATTAGGTTAAATTTTTCAGTGTGATACATTTTAAATGTGATACATATTATTAGTTTTAGTAGGTTAAAGGCTACTCAAAAATGAAAAAAAAATGCAAGTCCGTATTTAAAAAAAACAAAGTTGATAATGGCATATCAAAAACGAAACGTCGTAACTGAATATTAAAACTAATTTCTCGAAGGGCTTAAAAAATTACTTCGAGAAGGTGCTGTTGGTTTTCCAAAATAACCAATATTAAAGTCGTAAAAAAATAAAAAGGGACAGATTTTTTGTTTTGTTTCTGGAACCAATCGGGATTTCTTTGGCCTTTTTTGCCAAAGTATCCATCAATAAAATACGCAATTTTGCCTCCATTTAACCAACTTTTTATCTCTTATATAGTTACCAAGTTACCAATGCTGACTCAGATTTGTAACATCCTGTTTACCAAATTAGTTCTGGTCTCCTACCAAGATTGAGCTGGCAAATTTCCCGCCAGAAGCAGAACCATCAAGAAACAAAACATATTTTTATTTTGAAAAAATTGGCGAAAAGTACTAAAATTATCCCTTGAGAGTTAGGTATCTGCACCCCTTTCTAGGAATTTTTGTATTTACTAAAAGCAAGAGGTAAGACCTATATACTTATTTTAATAAAAAAAGTATTTATATAGGTATTTATAGTACATATTAAGCACGAGCGTCTATAAATTCTTTATTGCTGAAAAAGGTCATCAAAGAACAAACTCGAAAGCGAAACATCTCGCTGTGTATAGCCTCATGTATAATAAAATGAAATAATAAATTAAAGAGCGGAGACCTTGAACCGAAACGTATTAATGCCTGGAAAATTAATAAACCCGTATATTTGCCAAGTTGAAGCGATTTCATTCGACCGCCTAGCGTCGAATTCGGAAACTAAACAAAAAATTCCTGGCTAAAGAACCATACCACGTCCCTATACTATCTAAACTTGACGAGTTGAAAATATAATCTAAATGTTGAGTCAGCGTGTGATATTGTAATATTACGCATCGGTTTTCAAACGAGTTTCGCCCGAAATCGTTCGAAATTTTTAAACATTTTTACATATTCGGTTAACCCGTGTGCTGAGCTATCCAAATCAGTAAAAAAATCCGGGAAAAACGGCTTTTTTCTAAGGGAAATAAGCGAATTTTCGAAACAAGGTTCTATAGTTTCTGTAGCAAACATCTGTCTCGTCAAGCAGTCGGTGGCGGTCGGGCGTCCTCGGACCCGCTGATGGAGTACGTGCTTTCGTCGTAGCAAACTCGGCATATCAGATAGGTGGCGTTGTCGTTGTGAAACCATTCAGGGTAAGTAATAAACCCTACTTTTTCTTGTTGTTTTTCACCCCGAAATCGATTTTCATGACGAATTTTTGGTGATATCACGTGAGCTCCGTGTTTGCCCTCTCGGAATATACCAAAAATTCCGTCATTTTGCCCATTTCAATGCATGAAAAGTGGTTCTTTTGGTTGAATTGAGTTGTCGCCGGAAATTTGCTAACAGGTCATTAACATTATGGTTTTTCGTTATTTTATCAAAATAACCCCCTTAATTTGTACGTGTTAACTAAAATTAATATCGTAGGTGTAGAGAGGTTCCTTGTTTTCCACAGTATTATAGAGAAAAGTTTCGGAAATAACACTTCGGGCTTGTTGGTTATTTGGCTGTCTACTTCTAAAATAGCCCGAATAGTCGGGCAATTTAGCACCGGTCGGTACTACGTTGCCGTAGTTTTGACGCTGCTACGATGGTTAGAGACTTCAGCAGCGAAGCGCTAGCTGGCGGTGCGGGTGCCCCCTTTTTGAGTTGCTACGGCTAAAAGAGAAGGGGGATTATCGAGGATCCTATAATATACTTGATTATATACTGTTGTTGGGTGCACGCTCGCACGTTTAGATTTTGTTATTATCGATGGAAGGCGCAGAGCGACAAAGGGAAATGAAGCGTCGGTTTACAAATATGTTGGCCTGAAGGATTTTCTTTTGTGTCTCTTCTGTTGTACGCAATTCTTGAATTTTGTAAACGAGAGTAGGCACTTAGGAGGGGACGAAATGGTTTTCTTGATAGTTGCGTTGCTGTTTGTTGTTGAGCTATCAGGTTATTTGAGGTAGCTATTCTGCGTCGTATAGGTGAGAGTCTGATAAGTATATTGTATCATTTGGGTAGCGCTTATTAAGGAAATTGTATAGATAAGCGACCGGTTTTTTGGGTTTTTCTACCTAATTGTTATTTGCTCAAATATGTTAAATCAACGCATCGGCTAGGTAGTTCGTTATGTATTGATTTCTTTATAGAGGGCAAAATATTTCAAATTTAAATTACCAAATACTATTTAACTTTAAAAGTATTTCAATTCTTATTAAGAAGGCAGGAAAAGTAAGCGTACAGGGCGGGCGATTTTGGTGATTCATGTCCGGTAAGGGATTACTATTTAACAGTTTGATCCCTTACAAACTTTTTATGTTAGAAAACACCATGCATCTAAAAGGCTATGAATTTTTTACCGAAAAGAATGAATTAATAAAGTAAATGGACTTTTGTTCTTTTGTCCTTTTTTGGTAACAGTTTGTTATTAAGAAGAGACAACAGAGAATTAATACATAATCCATTGCCTGAAAACGTACCAACGACCCACCCATATTAAATTTTTGGAAAATGAGCGGCGCGTCGACAGTGTTGTTCTTACTTAAATAAATGACTTTAATGAATGTACTAGAATTGAAGTTTCGAATGTACTGATATGCTGCTAAAATGTACTGACTGTCGTATTATCGAGATTCTTTTATTTGTGAGATAATAAAGGATAGGTACGTTAAGTAAAACAATTTAATTTTTAAATCTCTCTGTTTAGTCAAATAAATACATACGTAATTCTTACATATAAAAAAAAGGAAATTTTATCACTCAAATCAATATTATAGTTTTCAAGTAACGGTACTAAAGCGCTTTGAGAGTATATCCATCTATCTCATCTCTCTTACAATAAGAATTTATTGATGGAGACACTCTCAGAGCACTATAGAGCGGTTACTCGAAAACGCTATTAAATATCTGCCTCCAAATATTCTGAATTAGAAATAACAGCATCAGAATAATTTGAACAACCAATTGGCGGGTCCCAAGCTTCAATAGACCCTGGACAGTTTTTGATAGGTATAGTCTTTAAACAAGTAAAATAGCTGCACACGTTTTTATATGTAAACGATTCCAAAACTTGTTTTTAATCAGTGATAATACTGATAATTGGGAAAATCACCCTCTCTGCTGCTGCTGAAGAGTTGGTATTACTAAAATTACTTGAACAACTTTGGTTAACTTAGGGAACATAAGCTGATTTAAGGAATTTTTTAAACTAAATACATGGCTCTCAAATTTCAACAACATCATTACTAACATTGGACAAGTCAATGTGAGGTAATAACTGCCATTCTACCGGGTGTCCGACAGAACCCTCGACATAGGAGATTAACATGGGAAATTGGTTTTTATTTTTTTGCGCCTGTACTATAGAATACAGTGTACAGAGTACAGCGAAAATATATTGGCGACACTGCACATGCATGGCGGGGGTGACGCGTCAAATTCAAATTTTTGCACTTTTCTAGGCGTTGTTCCAAAAAACGGCCTAAACTAGGGTATTGAAAAAATTACAGGATGATAGCTGACCATACGCTCTACAACTTTACTCTTAAAAGTTTTTCAATCAATTCAACCGTACAGGCGTAAAAAATTAAAAACCGATTTCCCATGTTAATCTCCTATGTCCGGGGTTGTGCTGGACACCCGGTATATTGACTTGTTCTATATCACATGGCACCTGTGGAAGAATGTTTACAAAAGTTGCAATTGACCGAAATTTTTTTGATTTGACATTTGCAGGAGCAAATATTTCCACAAATTTTAAGTGTTTATCATCGAAAATGGATCTACTTTTAATTTGATAACTAAGCTCTACATAAAAGGGTAAAACCTGTTTCAAAAAGCTATCAATTTCTTGTTTGGAAATTGTTCCTTTCTCTTTTTGATCTTCTGAAAATGCACCACTTCTCGCACCAAAATAAATGTTCTTTAAATCAACATAATTGCGCCGAAAATGTACATTAATTAAGGATAAAGTGCGACTTTCCTCTACTTCTTCAGTTTTCATATAATTCCTTAGAATTGACTCTTTAATGTTGTTCCGCAGGGTTGTTCGAGTGGCCCGGAAATCCCAACTCGATTTGTATTCAATTTAGGTGCGAATGTACTGATATACCTACTGCAAAATGGGCCACTGTACCGTTTTCAGTAGGTACATTTGTACTGACAGGAACAACTCTGCGCGTGGATACTAATAGCGTATTCCATTGGTAAAATTAGTGCTGCACTAGAATCACACGAGGACTGCACTCGCTCGTTGTCAGTGCAGTAAAAGTGCAATTCTTTGGCGGGAAATTTCCTAATATTAATTCTGCAATGAAAAGTCGTGCCCGCTTTCTTTAGTTGGGTATTAACTTTTTAAAGCATTCCGTAATTAAAGAAAAATTGGCGATTTTGCAAAAAAATTTAAAATGAAGGATCAAATTGAAACTGAAATAAGGGTATTATAATTAACAGTATTATCCAAACTCACTAAATATTTACTGATCTACCTGATTGCCATTATAAGGATCAATAACATTTTTCACAAAGACTATTTTGGGCAAAAATTTTTTTGTTGCCAAAAGAGGCAAATACTCTTCTTCACTGTATCAGCTGGAAGAGAGAATTTGACGATACGGCATTAATTTCCCGTTTATTTTATTAAAGTTACCTATTAGAAAAGTGTAAAATTATGCTTTGTGATCCCCCCACCACCAAAATACATCAAATCGGTGCCGCACACCCTACCCGACCTGGTGCGGAGCTGGCACTAACTTCATCAATGGTGTGCAATATTTCCTCTGGTGCGGCACTAATTTTACCAATGGCTATAAATACGCTATAAATGATTACCATACAGCAATGACTTAGAAGATATGAACAGAGGCAACAAATTCCCTAAATATGATCCCATTTTTTGTCCAGAAGTCCGCCATTTTAAAGGTTCCCATTACGTAATGTTGTCGTCAGCTCCTCATACAAGCGTCATAGCAGCCTAAAGCCGGACTGGATATTTATGGTTGACTGTTTTTGGTTTTTGTTAGGTTAGAAGTTAAGTTTTAAGAAAATTATGGAGCTATATCAGCTTAGGGCTAGGAGGCTTAGCACTCTAGCAAGGAAATGGATATAAGTTCGATATTCGATTGGATTGGAAATAAAAAGTAATACAAATAATGACAGTTACAATTGGTTTGGTCATACTTCACAGACTGTAAAACCACTGTCACTTGCGCCTTTTGAGAGGTCACAGTTCGCCTTCAAAGCTAAAAAAGGGGCCAAAACTGTAAAACCGGAGGGGTCTCCAGATGTAGTATACTAGTTCGTTGCCACACAGTTACAGTTTACTATCCAGGCACCACCTTATTTTTAGTTTTTATGTGGAAACTTACTTTAATATGTAGTAGATGGATTAGCGGGATGAGGACAAATAACGACAATTCAGCTTTTATCAATTGCCAACGTTTCGACCATATATATTTTTTATTTTATTTAGTTTAATATGCTTAAAAACAAAGGCTTAATAAATAATTAATTGTCGGAAAGCGCGCTAATTTGTACCAAACTAACTTAACCAAAGAAAAAATAACTGAATTAACCTAAGCTAACCTGAACTAACCTAACCAAAGGAAAACGGAAATAAACTAACCTAACCAAAACAAGTCGCATTAAAAAACAATCACGATTTAAATCAGTGATTTTAGTATTGTAATTTTTTAAATTTTATTCGGCTATTTAAATTAAAACACTTTAATTTATAAACTTTTAAGTTTTTTTATCAAGTGGAAAATAGATAAAATTATTCAAGTAACTGAAATCCAACATCTTTAAAGTAAATGCAGGCCTGCTTGATAAATTTAGTTCAATATGCTTAAAAACAAAGACTTAATAAATAATTTGTGTTTTTTTTTCCAGCGGACTAAAAGTACGTCATTTGTTTTCACTATACGCACACCTAAAGTGGGCTTTCTAATCCTGAGACCAAAAAAGTAGCAAAAAAGTCCTAGGCAGTAAAAGTAAAGTCGAAAGTCACCGCTACTGTCATGGTGGCGCATATATAAACGACTTTCATTCGCCAAAATTATTTGAACACTAGGTGACACCAGGTAGACCGATCTGAGTGTTGCCATCTTTACATCCTTGTTTTAGTCGAAATTGCCGAAAGGTTCTCGAATTCTGAGTTCGTCTGTTAAATGTTATGCGCGTCATCATATTTATCTGTGAATGTGATTTTTATTAATTTGGTATTGATAATAATGCTACAAATGTTTAGTTTACCATAATTTACCTAAACCATATAAACCAGCGGTTATGATTTAATAACATTAAAACCATTGAACATCGAAAACCACTAACACATTCTAATTTATTTTACAAATAATATACAACACTAATTGGGTAAGTACCTAGACCCGCTTAAAGAGGATTAGAAAAAAATGCAAAACTGAATCACTCTGAAATAGACTTCTTATTTCCTTCATGCTTGAAAAAAAAAAGTATATGTTACTCACTCGGAGTAAAAGGTCTTTTTGTGCTTCACCCAGTTGCAGGCCTCAGCTTCGCTTCGGCCGTCAATCTCTGCGCTCAGCACGAAAAGATCCATTTTTACTCCTAGTGACATAATCTACTATTTGTTGCAGGCAAATTTGTCTCACACCACTATTTGTAGTAAAAAAAGTCTAGGTCTCAGATATTAAAGTGATACTTATTATTCTTACTAATCTCTTGGCTATTAGGGTTCCTTTATGTATACCTTCACTTTTCACAGGTTTGGCTTGAGGCATGATTTTGATTTTGGCTTAAAGTCTAAAGGTCGCACCAACCAAACTAACCTAAGCAAAGAAAAAACAGAACCCAAACTGACCTAAACAAAAAACAAACTGAATTAACCTAAGCTAATCTAAACTAACCGTACAAAGGAAAAACAAAACTGAACTAACCTAACCAAAACAAGAACATAACTGAACTAACCTAAGCTATCCTGAACTAACCTAATCAAAACAACCCGCATAAAAAACAATCCCAATTTAAATCAGTAATTTTAATATTGTAATGTTTTGATTTTATTCGGCGATTTAAATCAAAACACTTTAATTTATAAACATTTAACGTTTTTTATCAAGTGAAAAAATAGCTAAAATTATTCAAGTAGGTAACTGAAATCCAACATCTTTAAAGTAAATGCAGGCCTGCTTGATAAGTGTTTATTGTTCGTCCTCATTGAAAATGTTTTACAAAAATAACCATTTTTCCTGCTTTTACCACTTCCAATTTATTCGTAAGTTTTGAGTGATCAAGCCCAAATGTAGAAAATCACATAAAAATATTTTTTCTGTAGGCAAAAGTTTTTGAATTTCAGGTTGGTCTTTTTTTGTGAAACCCACCATTGCAAAGCTGTAAAGTTTCTTACCACTTCTTCAGAATACATAACAGCCAAAAAAATGTCTCTTTTAGCTTCAACTTTTATAAGCAGTGGTGGTCATCCTGTGTTATTGTAAGTTTTGTTCACTGTTTCAATCCTTGTTCCATCTCAGATTGAGTTAATATTCAGGAGGGATATTCAGGGGCAATTTCAGGGGGGGGGACATAGGCAAAAAAGATGAACAAAATTAAAAAAGAAGATAAAAAAAATCTCAGTTTTTCATTAAGTTTTTATCTTATCTAACTTATCAGAGCTCTTGTGGCAATCAAATTTAGAAAAATTGTACATTTGCTTTTAAACGAATGTTCAAGGGCAAAAAAAAATGTGCTATGATTTTTTCTAAATATTTCTTTAAAATTTACCAGAGTTGGGTTGAACTAAATTAAACTATCCTAAACGGACAACTGAACTAACCTGAACGGATAAACTGACCGCACAATGTTTTACATAAATCATTCCTATTAGAAAAGATATGGCTTTGTAGGGTCAATTTTACAAGTCAAGTTTGAACCCTACCTGCAGTTAAGCTCAAGATTTGCGTATAACACCGCATAAACACCGTTAATATGTCAAAATCTTTCGTTTATCCTCAAAATCTTCAGTTTAAGTCAGTCTTCAGTTTAAACTCCACTTCTTGAAAAGTCGCCCTTAACCCACTACGTAGCAAGCAAGAATCAAGCAAGTGACGCTATTTCCGTTTATGTAATGATTGCTTTCTTCTTTTTCTATATACCTATAATACGTTTATCCATTTTTTTTTCTATTTTTTAATATCAAATAACTTAAAAAAACTGTTTTCTACCCCATTTCCAAAAATGCAGGCCCAAATTATTAAAAAGGTTATGTGTCTCACAAAACATACTTATAAATAAAATTCTAGCATATTCATGGTCTGTTTTTTAGCTGCTAGCTCGTCAGCAGACTTTTTGATGGTAATTTTCGAGTATGATAGGAAACTGCAGAACGTTCTCCGACAGTAGTTTATTCATTAATTATCTATTGTTAACTACAATTTAATTATTTTGAACCAAAAGAAGTGAAAATGAGATGGCGCGTAGATAATAGACTGTTGCTGTGTGATAATTATTTAATACCAAAGTGTCGCTCTTTTTACAAAAATTTGGGGTGCATAATTATGGGAACGTTTTCCGACAGTGGATTATATATTAATTATCTGCTATTGAGCATAATATAACCGCTTTTCAACAAAGAAACAACACATTAGGTGCTGCCTGGATAGTAAACAATTACCCAATTTTCTTTTGACATTTGGCAGGCAAATCGATGACGTTTTTAAATGAACACCCCCTATGTATGTACTCAAATCACTCGATACACGCTTGGATGAATCACCATAAATGTTTTGGAACGGTGCAATGCTTGATGCGTGACAAACTTCAGGAGGTGATTGCTGGCATTATTTTAAGAAGAAAAGTTCAAATAAAAAAAAATAATAATATCTTTCAAACTAAAAAAAATAATAATAGAAATAAAACTAAAAATACTAAAAAAAATTTTTTATTTTCAAGTTTGAACTGAAATAACAAGTTTCATCTTGTTGAGGTAACGATTCTCAGACGTGCATTAAAACGATTTTGAGCAGAGAACAAAAGAATAGGATTTATTTTCTGATAGATCAGTGGCGTAACATACTTTTCTTGAAAAAGATGAAACGTCATTGCGGTTTGCGCGCCACTGGTGGAACTAAAAAAAATTATTAATAAATATTAAGATAATTATTAATTTATAACGGGAAAGTGGCTACTCGCTAGCTATTGACATCTGTTAAATTTTATTAAAACCTTTCAAGCGGTTTAGCACATAATAATTTTTTTTTATAAAAGTTTAATAATAATAATAATAATAATGACTTTATTGCAATTCAATCTTACATACGTAAATCTAAAAAAAAAACAATAAACCCAGCAAAAAACGAACTGCAAAGGGCGAAGTCGAATCGCAGATTCCTCACTTAACCCATGTGTTAATACCCTGTATCTTCGTAAAGATGCTCTTAAGGACCCTCGTTTATTAGAACTTTTCTTCTTAAAGTAATGCCAGCAATCACCTCCTAAAGTTTGTCAAAGTACTTTTGAATCACCCTGTATATTGGAGGAGATTTTCAATAAGAAAATCCAACGAGCTAGATATTACATCTGGAGAGATCCTCCTGTTTTTCTGTTTTGGTCCCCATTTTTAGCAGTAGGTCACAAAAAGTACATCGTCACTTTCAGTGAGTTGACGTCACCTGACATCTTACGTCAAATAATTCAAAATCGCGATTCGCCAATTGATGTGCTCTGAAGATGAAATTACGTCATAAGTCTCTTAAAAATGGCAGAAGTCCTGCCAAAAAAAGGTATAATGTTTAGGGAATTATCGGCATTTGTTTGCTTTGTCCATATTTGCTAGAGAATTGAGAGAATTCAAGTTTCTGTCATTTTTTATCTCTATTTCATTTTTTTTATGTTGAAATATGAATACGTTACTAGTAAGACTGTGATATAAAATTCTAACATATCGTAATTTTCTTCATCTGTAAAATAAGAAGCTATTTTTGAAAACACAAACAACTATGAAAATCCGCATAACGCCTATTCTAAGATGCTTTGAAACTAAAGCTGGTATTACACTCACAATTTCTTTGCGAAGTTGTTTATAAAATGGGTTGAAGGTGAACTTCTTGTCAATGTAAATGCAAACTTCACGACAATAAATTCTTGGAAAATTATTCACGGTAATTCGAGAATGTTCTAATTTCCGTGAAGTTTCCCGTCAAGTCGAAGCTATCAATTGTATAAATTAGAGGTATATTTTTATTATTTTTTAGTAGTAAGTAGCAAGTAATAAAAATTTAGGTAATTGAATCGTTATAATTTAATTACAAAAAACAAAAAAAAACTACTTTATAGTTTTATCAGTAAACTTTAATAAAACATCTAATTGACATGACACTTCACAAAATAAGGAGTAGGGAGAACTTCAGTGTAAAACGGTAAAACTACGCGAAAAAAATCGTGATTAATTCACGAAGAACTTGTCAGTGTAACACTAGCTTTAGCAATATCTTTTGTCCACGGCTGTACAATAATGTGGTCATCATTTGTCAAGTTGTAAGCACATAATATGGGGTGTTATAACCTTTAAACTGGAACAGCGTGAATAATATTCATTGTTCACGCTGCGTCTTGTTTTTTCATTGCATGCAGACACCTCAGTTTTGCAATTTACAAACAAAACAAATGAAGGTTCCAATTATTAGAGCCGCTGTGATGGCCCGCCATAATGGTTATATCGTCACTTCGACTTTGAAAATCAAAACAAAACTCGTGTTGACGATCGAATCATTTCATTGATCATTATTGAAAATTCGTAAATTAAACCGTGGATAAAGTATAGTATCCAACTTGCATATAATAAAGCCATCATTGCCTCAGGTGAATTGCGGCACTCGCTACTCTCGGCGGCTCAAGCCACGCCTTCTGTAATCAAGTCAAATGAACATTTATAGAGCAAGGGTAATTTGGCCGTTAGCCATGGATAAGTAGTATAAAATGATCTCAATTATTACACAATAAAATGATACAGCACTTATTCTTAGCAATTAAAATCAAAATAATTAAAATACGTTTATTTACAACCATATATGTAATCCTATCATTACAAACGTCATAGGATAGTGGGAAATTACCTATTACCTCCCTGTAAATTAGACGTAGGTAATGGGTATTTATTACCACCCAAGGGCGGTAATAGCTTATTACCTACCTCTCTTTCAACTCTCATTTTCCATGCTTAATTCTTGGCCCCTAAAATTTAATGTCTATAGAATTAAAAAGGTGTCCCTAATAGCATCGAACTAGATAAGATAGTTAACTGGTAATTTTTAAAAAAGATAGTTAAAAATATTATAAATATCTTATACGAAAAATATAAATTCATATTATGTAGGTTGTAAATAAAATAGTATACACACCTCGGTAGGAAGTTTTCTTGCGAACGGTAACTCGTAAGGAAACGTTCGAGATTTTATAGTTCATCTCGACGCTGCGCGTCTCGATAATCTATCAATTCTTTCGACAGTAATGAACGACTTCCCACCCCGGTATGTAATATACTATTACAACGTGAACCTCGCAAAACCCAATCGGGTTTTGCATAGTTGACTGTGATTGCCTGGTTGACCGATGAAGTTTAGTGTTTAATTAAACGAAACGTCGGCGAAGAGATTGTAGTACTTATTACTGCCTTGGTCCCATCCGCCAATTTACTCTCATACATACTACTTCTTTGGAACGCAATCTTGTACATCTTATAAATATATTTGGTTTAGTCATTTAGGCAAAATAATCGCAAGAAAAATTCAAGTAGGCTGGGCTTTGCGCGGCGTCAATCTGCGAACTACACGGAGACGATTGTTTTTTGTTGTATTTGATTCCGCCATTTTGCCATCCTTAACGTCAAACTTAAATTGTTAAACTTTTCTAATCAGAATTCTTTGATTTTACTGATTGTAAGTTGCAGTTTATAATAAGGTGATGGATAACTAGTTCAGACTAAGAAACTTTTGAAAATACTCTACCAAACATAATCGAAGCAGCCAAAGAGAACACGCCTAAATTGCCTTCTGAATTACGGCAGAGGCATGAGACATGTTAAAACACATAAAATGTATCTATCTAATCCATCGAGCTAATCTAGATACCCCCTCCGGTTTTACAGTTTTGCCTCCCCCCCCCTTTTTAGCAGTGGTAACCTTTAAACTGGTGATGGTACCCGCCAGAAGTAATGTCATGAAATCCTACGTTAAATTATTGCAAATAAAAAAATAAAGCTCCTAACCCTTAGCCAAGGCTTTCTAAAACTTAAATTCCAACCTAACAAAAAGAAAAAAAAATCCACACAATCAATATCCAGTCCGGCTTTAAGTTACTATGACGCTTGTTCGACGTACGCTGACTTCAACATTACGTCATGGGAATCTTAAGAGTGCCGGACTTCCGGCCAAAAAACGGGACCATTTTTAGGGAAATATCGGCATTTGTTGGTTCTGTCCATATCTTGTAGGTCATTGGTCTAATCAGTCCTGACCAATGAGCTAGTATTATACATCTGGAGAGACCTTCCTGTTTTACAGTTTTAGCTCCTCTATGTATCAATGAGTTCCCATTAAAATACGAGGTCACTTTCGGCTTATTGACGTCACCTCACGTCTGACGTCAATTAAGCCAAAATTGCAATTCGCCAATTGATGTGCTCTGACTACAAAATTACGTCATTTAAAAATGCGGACTTCCAGCCAAAAAACAATTTTCTGATCATTTTTAAGGAAATATCCGCATTTCTTTGTTGTGTCCATATCTCCTAGGTTATTGGTTGTGACACATAAGCGTTGTTAATGTTTGGGCTAAAAAATTGCCCATTATTGTCAAAGCCTACTAAAGGGAAAACCAAAAATCAATATTTTGTAATAATATCAGCATATATTACTATAATTTCGTTTATTGTAGTCTTCAGAAAAAGAATTTTAGATAAAGTGACCAAGAGAAATAAAATTCTGCAAATATTTTCAGCCTTCTAAACCGGCCGCTAGAGGGCGTAATAGTGATATCAAATTAGGAAAGGCCAGTTTTCGACAAAATTTTTTTCCAATTTTTGGGGAAGGGCTTTTACAAAAAAAACTTTAAACTGCGGAGGAGAGGTGAAAGATTTTTTCGTAAAAACGTTTACAACTTTTGACTAAGTATAGTTATTCCAATCGCATCAAATAGGGTTTCATTGGAAATGGGAAGTTTTATTCTCTTCGGCACAACCCAAAAAAGAACAATAATTTCCTACGTAAAGCATCGTTTTTGACGTCTCTATACCTAAATTTTTTTATGCTGAACTATATTTTTGATATGAATATACAGTGTTAAAAGTACGGAGTAAGGTGAAAACTAAATACTCCAACGTTTTTAATTCCAAAAACAGAAGATGAAATGAACAAATAATTCTCTAACAACGAAATGAAGAAAATTTTATACCCGTGGAAAGGAAATGGAAATGAAGATTGGTAAAATCTTATAAACTTAAAATATCCATTTAGTGTTAAGAAAAACTGTTAAGGGCAAATTGTATAGATTAATTTTAAATACAGATTTAAATTTGGTTTAAAAATTCGATTTAAATTAAAGAAAAGATGGATGTCGAATAGTGACGGCAAATGTCGTTTGTATAAGAAATATATCTACATTATCTTCGTCGTCTGATTTTATGTGCCATTTGCACACTTTCCCCATAAAGTCTTCAGCTAAGGTAATCCTTAAAATTTTCCATATAAAATGTATTGCTGCCAAAGAATTGGTCTGTGACAGATCGCTTGACAGTGATGTATTCCGTATGGAAAGTTTTAGGGTCCACCTTAGATCAATTTTATGAGGAAAGTTGTGCAAGCAGCTATCTCTATATCCTAAAAAATTTCAAAAATATTCAATTAAATTTTGAACACTAACACAAACATTTAATGTGACAAAACTGTTAATTTTGTTAAATTAAAACCGACCTCTAAAGCTTAAGTCCTGCTTCATTTTCATCAGATCTTAAGATAAAGTTAAAGTCTAGGCCTTAGGTCCGGTTGTATAAGTTGATCTTAAATACAGGAACTCCTCTTAAATCGAAAATTGGCGTAATGATCGTTGTATAAGTTCGTTTTAAACGTAAATTAGGCTTTTACTTTATCTTAAGATATGATGTGGACGAAGCAGGACTTAAGTTTTAGAGGTCGGTTTTAATTTAAGAAAATTAACAGTTTTGTTACTTTAAATGTTTGTTTTAAAATTGAGTATTTTTGGAACTTGTTATGATGTAGAGATAGCTGCTTGCACAACTTTCCTTAAAGTTGATATAACGTGGACCTTAAAATTTTCCATACGGACTGCGGGGTGTTCATTACAAAACTTCATCTAGTTGGCTGTGAAATGTCAAAAGAAAAGGGTGGAGAAAAAAAGTCGATTTATTTTGATTATGTCATCCTATTCTGTCAAAATTTCATAGCCTGCTAGATGAAGTTTTATAATGAATACCCCGTACATCGCTGCCAAGCGATCTGTCACTTACCAATTTTTTGGCAGCAATACATTATATATGGAAAATTTTAAGGGTTACCTTAGCTGAAAACTTTATGAGGAAAGTGTGCAAATGGCACATAATATCGGACGACGAAGATAATGTAGATATATTTCTTATACAAACGACATTTGCCGTCACAATTCGACATCATGTTTTCTTTAATTTAAGCTCGACTCATACACTTATACAACGTACATCCACGTAGATCAGAAATTTCTATGTTTAAATTTAGTTTTAAACCAAGTTTTAAAACCTAATTTAAATCTGTATTTAAAATTAACCTATAAAACTGGCCCTAAGTACGCTAGAGTGGTTATTTTACATGATAACAACATAAATAATTTCTTCCTTGTCGTAGAACTATCAGGTACGATAATCTGGTTATTATTTACTAAGTAATAACCACGTTATACGACTTCAAAGCCAACCATTTCTAAATGCGATAATTTATAGTTATGTTGAACTTAAATTTTACCAGAAATTTGGCAGGTTAAAATAACCAAAAAATAACGGTTTTTGCGATTCTTTTCTGAATGAGATAGGCAAGACAAATCGTCCGATTTGTCGACTAGCCAAAGCTGTATTTATACCGAGTAGATCCCGAAACTAGTATGCAGGTGGGTTAATCGACAAATTGTTGACCACCATTTTCGTTATTTTAAGCCTCATTCACTAGGTTAAAAAATATTTTTATCAAATTCTAGTAAAAGGGTGATAGTATGAATAATCTTGTTCTAAGACAGCAACAAAGACAAAGGGAAAAATACCTAAAACAAAAGCAAAATAATAAAAAGAAGAGTGTCCAGTAAATCACGCCAAAACAACAAAGTCAAACTAGAAAAAAAAAGAGAAATAATTCACAAAAACTAACGAATGCGAAAAAAGAAGAGGTATATAAATAAAGTACGAATATATAGCGAAAAGAAAAACATGATATAAAAAATAAAACACATTACAAAAAAGGCCGAATTATACAGTAGACTGCTGAAAAAACTAATGACACAAAACGATTCAAGTACAATGATTTAACTGTTTTGACGAAAGCATAATTAGTTAAATTCATGTACCAAGGGCGTAAAATAGATGTTTATGCCTGACGGCGATTAGCTTATGGAAGCCGGCCCCTCGGTCCGAGGGTTTTGAAGTCGCTCGAAGGCATAAATATATGCTGGTGCCTGAGTTGCATACAAACTTTTATGTTCCACCAGTACATGTGAGTTTTTTTCAACAATAAATTATTATTAAAATAATCCTAAAATACATCTACTTCTCTCTCTAACGCGATCAAGTTTATGTTTATGTTTTTGGTAACAAAGCAATACAAACAATAATGAATTGGTAGGAGATAACAGTACATTAAGATACAATCCAAGGTCGAAGACGATTGAACACTAAATCAGCAGTCTCAAATAATTTAATTTAGTTCTTCAGGGCTACATATTTCGCCTAAAAGCCATTATCAGGTAAAACTTACACAAATGTTAACATTTTTAAAATAGGTTAAAATACACACACAAGATTATTTTAGGACTATTTTAAGACTATTTTAAAAATTTTAAGGCGAAACATGTAGCCCTAAAGAACTAAATTAAATTATTTGAGACTGCTGACTTAGTGTTCTATTGTCTTCGACTTTGGATTTCTACCAGTCTCTTTGAGAGAGAACAATGGACTATTTCTACGATTTTATTAAGATACAAGTTTCTTAAGACAGTCCATTGGTGCATGAATCCAAGTTTGCAACGAGGATCGAAGTAACGAGTAGTGCAAACAAGTGCGACAGTGGCCTTATGGAATGTCTCTCTTTTACTATTTTTTCTATTGGTATCGATAAAAACTAAAAATAATTTATTATTTCAACGGTCTAGTAACTTTTGTTCTTTAAAAATAGATTGACATTGAATTTAGTAGAAAATTTCACACCTACGTTCTTTAGCGAATCAAAAGGCCGGATGGTTGTCACAGCAACCAACCATCGGAATAGAAATGCCCTGGTAACTAGAGAGGCAATCTTTTCACTACAAGTCCTAGTACAACGCTGTAGGGACATGAACCGAGATGATTTATATATTTTTCAAGGGCTTTTGACAGGGAAAAACACACACAGTTGGTGGAGTAATGAGGGAGGTAGGCCTAGACGTCAAGGATATACGAATTATAGCGAATATATATTGGAACCAGTCAGCTTACGTGAACATAGCCGGCAACAAAACAGAGGAGGTGAAGATCCAAAAAGGCGTTCGCCAAGGGTGTGTCCTCTCGCCAACCGTTTTTAACATCTACTGGAGGCACTGGAGGATTCTCCTGAAAGGATTAAAATAAACGGCGAAGACATAAACATCAGATATGCAGATGATACTGTTATCCTCGCAAGTAGCCTTAAGGATCTTCAAACTCTTCTGGAGAAAATCAATACAACGTGCGAGGAATATGGACTTAGCCTGAACATCTCCAAGACGAAACATATGACCAACAGCCTCCTATGGTTTTCACTTTAAATCAAGAAACTATAGAACGAGTCGAGAGATTCACTTACTTGGGATCAGTGGTGAATGCAAACTGGGGTCAATCCGTAGAAGTAAGATGCAGAATCGAGAAGGCAAGAACTGTATTCAATAGAATGAAAACATTTTTCGTCAACAGAAACCTTAGCCTACAACTGAAAATAATAATGGTCAGATGTTACATCCTTCCAGTCCTTTTGTACGGCGTTGAGGCGTGGGTCATGACAGAAGCCTTGATGGGAAAGCTCGAAACGTTCGAAATGTGCATTTTATATCGGACAATTCTGCGCATCTCATGCATCGAGCATCTAACGAAGAAGTACTTGGAAGAATGGGTAAAACGAAACAAGTGACATTCACAGTGAAGAGAAGAAAAATGGAGTGCTTCGGACATATTATGAGGAACAATAATAAATATCGACTACTGCAGCTTATACTACAGAGAAAGGTGGACGGTAGGAGAAAACCAGGAAGGAGAAGGAACTCATGGCTGCAAAACTTGCGCCAGTGGTTTTGGATGACATCTTTACAATTATTTAGACAGGCATCTGATAGAATAAGAATAGCCATAATAATCGCCAACGATCGCAGAGAATAAGGCACCACAAGAAGAAGCTATTACAACTTACAACATTTTTCGGAAATTTTTGACGTTTTAGGAAATTTAATATGTGGAAATTTACCCGATCTGTCAAATATTAAGCCTCATTTACATGTGTGTGCATTGTGTGTTACAAGTGCGATTTTTTTTTAGCGAAATAAAATGTTCCACTTAAGTTCTAAATCATTTCATTTAAGGATACCACATAATTTAATTTTTTAATTACTTTAATTAACTAAAGTTGGTGAAACATTATTTAATTTTAATATGAAGTCGAGACTTTTATTAAAAATTCGTGCCTGTCCACTAAAATGCGAAATTTTGTAGCAAAATAAAAAGCAACTTTTCAACTTTAGTTGCCTAATGCTTCTTTCACAATGAACATAAACGTAAAAGTAAAATTTTAATAAAGAGTGTATTTTGTTCACAATGATATTACAATTATGTCTTCCTTTTGTTACGAATTACAACCAACCGTAACACTTACATAAAGTTAACATTGAACTTTATATTATTGATATGTAAAAATCTAGTGACTTTTTTCGATAAGTGTCAGTAATGTCACCAAAAGATCAAAATATATTTTGATTTTGAGTTTTTAGCTTGATTAAATTAACAACTACCTTTTCAAATACACGCTGCACGAAAAAACTAGTTTGGCTGTATTCATATTCTCACCAAGAATTAACTATTTGACTATGAAACTGTCAAAAGTGTTTGTTTAGTCAAGTATACGCATTTGTATTTGACCAATCCCCATTGTGAACATAAAATGACTTAAAATCCCTTTAAGGTTACTGTATGCATACCGTATGCATACGTACACATTATGTTTATAAACATTGTGAATGAGGCATAAGCCCAACATAAATCATTGAAAGATAGCTTACATTTTCATTTTTTAATAACTTTAACCAACTAAAGTTGATGGAAATATTTGATGTTAGTTTTTAGAGCAATGTCAATCCTGATAAAAATAATCAATTTCAGTTTTTAAAAGTTTAAAATTGGTGAGGTGTGAAATTTTCTTACCGAATATCCCTCGATCTTGAATTAATATCAGAAAATTTTCTTTCAAACACGAATTTTTTTGAAAAATTCGTTCCAAAAAATTTTTTTTGGAAAATTTGTGTTCTCAAAAAAAATCCGGAAATACTAGATATTATAAATAAATATTATTTAACAATTCATGATACCGTCATTACTTAACGTCAAATTTCATCAATACCACTGCAAACCGATGCGTTTTGCGTTTATGAGGCTGTACACGTATTGCTTACAGTATTTTAATATCGAGCTAAACGAACCGAATTAAAAAAATCCTATTAAGCAGTTCTCAGGTTGAACCATCAAGAGTCGAACAGTTAAGAAAAATCTATTCTCTTTCCCGTTCTTTCTGGATAAAACAAATGAAAGCTGTAGACCGGTATATACCTGTAAATGTGTTATTCATTCAAATATGGACTTTTTGATAAACAGCTTAATTTCCCATAAAATAATAATTGAGGAAACATTGAATGATGTCATGAAGGATGTATGTTGTAACAACAAAAGCGAAAATCGTTTTCTGTGGAAATGTGAAGTGTGTAAAGAGAGAAGCCAAACCGCACTTTCAGGAATACGTCAAAAATCCATTTATCCGATACAGTGGACAACAAAAAAAATCGCAAAGCTACCATGTGGAAAAAAATATTTGAGGTATTGAACATTTTTGAAAAAAAGTATAGACTCTGTAAGGCTTGCGAGGCGAGAATTTAGCACCGACACAATTCAGTAACTTGTCTGAAGCCGGATGTTATAACTAGCGAAATTCTGGTGGACTGCGACTTCAGCGAAAATTATTCATTAAAATACTGTTAAAAACCCATTTCAGCTGTTCCTGATATTAGACTTTATATAGTTGTAGTTTACAGCAAATTGGATAGCGGAGAAACAAAACCAAAAAGTTTCTGCCCTCTATCCTAATTCTTGGATAATGGACCGGCAGCTATTTGGGAGCATCTTATGCCATTTTTAAGGGAATACGTTAAAAAAAGTGTCTCGACAATTTACTTTGTGATATTCTTATCACTCAGTATGGAAACAAACAAATTTTTTTTTTGAGTGACAATGAAGTTTTATTATATTTTATTGTAAATACAAGCTTTTGGTCCCGAGTGGACTTTTTTATTTATTTCAATGTTCAATTTCAAGGATTGTTAAGGAGAAACTCATTACGTATTATGCATACTGCAAATTTCGTTACTTTCTCGAAAAACGCTGTGCTGTGGATACTCATCCGGTACTAATTTATTATCTTTGAGATTTACCTGTAGGTGTGCCGATTACGTAATAAAACCTTTATTAAAGCCAACTTTGAAGGCCTTGGTTTAGAAACAGCCGAAAGATTGAATCTCTTTTATTAATGTCCCCATAATAGTAATGAGGCCTATTAAATTCCTAATGCAGGTGTTTCGTTGAGTGATTCACTTGATTCGCGAAAATGAAAGAGTAGTATATGTTCCGAAATGCATCAGTCATACTTCTAAAAGTGGAGCGAAACCGGGGCTGGTATAGTAGTACGTACTATATGTAGTAGTAAGTACTATATGCCGAGTGCTCAAGTTTTTACGTATTCTTCGAATATACTTATTGTTAACAGGATTGGTTTTGTTTTTTTAATAACTTTTTTCAGTTTTTTCAAATTCAGTTCGTTTAGCTCGATATTAAAACATTGAAATTTCATTTCATAAACGCATTGCTATAGTTATTTTTTACTTTGCTGTGATGTTATTGGTTAAATTCGACGTTAAATAGCGGCGGTATTGACCATTCTAATAGCGGCGGTATTGACCATTCCAATAGCGGCGGTATTGACCATTCCAGAACAGCTGATTTTGATGAAGGTCCTCCACAATGATTCGTAGGGCAACCAAACCGTGTAGTCAAATATACAAAATTTTTCGTGGTTATACGGAAATGATGAATAACTTGAACTAAGAATCAAATGCAATTCAATATTGTTTGCTCTTTCAGGATGATATAAGGATCATCATTAAAACAATATTTTTTTGTTGTTTTTTGCATTTTACATTTTCCCAATTTAACATTATCTTTACCTTTCTAGAATTTATAGCCACACATAATCATAGAACAGCAACACCACTGCCAGTTTATTAATTATGGAGAGCATATTCCTCTTGAATTAGGAATTTATTTTGTTTAATTTTACTCACCAGTTATAATATGTCACATATCACACCCATGTTTTAAGTGGATGTCGAACTTCCTTCAAAAGCATTAAATGCAAACTCAAGCATTTCCATTTCTATGTTTTCTAACCATAAGCACCTAGCAGCGGCAGTTGAACATTAACGACATTACAAGAATGGGATATTCCCAACAAGGTTAACAAACAACACTTTGGGTGAAGATTAGGCCATTTAGTGGTTTTAGGAGATAACTTGTAGTTAAATATACCTGAACATTCTTAAATCAAACATGAAACATCATGATCAAGATCAAGTTTTAAGTTACGTTTGATATTTTAATAGGTTAGTCGGCCATATTGCCTTGAGGGGCAACTGTCAAATGACGTAATTCTGGAATAGTCAATTATGAAATGTCAAATAATATTTGAAGAAGAAAGGTCATATATTATTAATAAAACAAATTTAACAATATACAATGGTTACCCTTCCGGGTCGTGTGTGGTGATGGTGTAATATTAATTGGTGGCCAAAAGCCCCATTAAGCGAACGCTTGCTGTTGCCAACAAATTGAGGTTGTGAAGTGTCTCAGATAAAGCTCGACTATAATGAGAGTGCCTGTAATGAGACTGTGGCCATAAGGTCGTGTCCGCCATGTTTTTTCCAAGATTAACATTGTTCTTATGGGCGAAAGCCTTCAAATGATTTTTTTTCAGACAAACGATGAACTATAATTCTTCCTTCCTACTAATAAGTAAACGCTTTAGTTCAAGATACATTATGAGCAATTGAGAATTGTTGAAGAATTCACAAATTCCCACAACAATCATTTTAAGTACAGTACAATTTTTGAATATCCCGCCACTTTTAGATGTCGTTTATCCATCATCGAGTTGACGTACTGAGTACTGACAGCCGACGGAATTCCAAATTGCTCTTAGAGTATTCTTGTGCTTAAATTCATATTGAGGAAAGGTATAAGGAAAGGACGGGTATATTCCCAGGGCGTAGTAGGGCCATAACCCGAAAATGCATCAAAATGCCATATACCATAGACTTTGGAAAAAACATGGCGGCACCAATAGAAAACGATACCACCTTATGGCCACACTCTCATTACAGGCACTCTACTATAATAGGTGTGGGTGCGCCACCTGTTGCCCACAGGCTCAACAGGATGCCTCCCAGATATAAGGGAAATCTCCAAAATACGAGTGCACGTACGTAATGAGGCAAAATAAAGTCGCCCAAATTTTACCAAGTTCATAAAATTAAAGGTCGGCCAATTTTTACCAATATAAAAAGTTCACAAAAATAAGGCTTACCACTAATATACAGACATTGTACTAAGGATGTTGGGGTTGTAACAGTCTCGTCATATGGTCAGTTGCATTAGAGATGTAGGTGTAGATGTCTCGGAGTGGCTCAGTGACAGTAGCCCTGAGTTGACTCGATGGCCACAGCAGTAACAGGGACAACCACACAAATACTGTGCGCGGCCCCAAGGAGGTGTCACAAGTAGTTGGACCAGTGGTACAGATCGTAGAAGTTTTGGGACAGTATGTGTTTAGAGCCACAATGACGACTAAACTTAAATTATGCTCGAAGGACCTGGTGTTATAGTTCCGTTTATTTTGAAGCTTGGACATAAACTGGTCTTAAAATATAGGCTTACAAACTAGGTAAAAACCCTTAAGGTTGTAAATGATGATGGTTGACCATAAAGCGAAATGGCTGGGTTTTTCCCGTCATAAAATGTTACAGGGCTTTAACAGTATGCTTACGAGCCCCAAGCAAGCGGAACATCTGCAGTTCTTACCTAGCCCTTACCTAGAACCTATCGTTATAGCGAGCTATAAATCGAAAACCAGAAGAAAAACGCAAGAGAAAAGGGTGAAATACTAATAATGAAATTGCAGAAGGCACATGTCCGGAAGACACAAACCATCACTAGAATTTCTCTCAAAAGTGGTCTTTCTAAACCAAAATCAACACTTTGGAGCCGGCACTCAAACACTCGCAATCTAATATATTAAAAAACAAAAGAATTACTTGAAATGGGTAAAAAAAAAAAAATCATAGAAATGCTTACCAGCATCAAGACGTTTTACAAGTGAAGCTAGTCAGTAAAGTCCCGTAGTGAAACGGAAGTAATTTCGGCGCGCAAAGAATTGGCTCGAAATTTTCTTCGAAGATAAGTTGAAAAATCCTTAAGGTGCCCGAGACAAAATATAAATTCAACTTTTCTTCTCTAACGAGCAACCCTTCACGCCTGCAGCAAATTCCAAGACAAAAAATATAAAAATGATGACAGATGCAAGACGGCAAGTCACTGTCCGTACTATCACCATGCTTCATAGACTGAGGCCGTCGTCACATACAGCGGAACGGAGCAGAAATGTCAAAACGTCATTACACATGTCAATTCCTATTTTAGCTTTTATCTGATTGGTTTAATTTCAATTGTCAAATTACGCTCCGTTCCGGTTTTAACCAAATTCCGCTGTATGTGACGTCTTCCTTAGAGACTGAAGAGAAGCAACCAATGGGGACCCTTCCCCAGAAATGGTCCCGCTTCCGTGCCGGAAGTCAAGCAACCAATGGGGACCCTTCCCCAGAAATGGTCCCGCTTCCGTGCCGGAAGTCCACCACGTTTGACAGGTCCAAAATGTAACATTCGCCGCTTTCTAACTGTAATAAAGAACCTGGCCAATGGAATTCGTCAAACAGAATTTTTTGACCAATCAAGGTTGTCAAAATTCTCACTTTCACTTTCACTCTTTCCTATAGAATAAGCGTCCTGCCGTGCCGATCATAACATAACCTCGAAAATAGCAAATGCAAATAAACCCAATATTATTAAGGGTGACTTTACAACTATCAGTAAAACTTCAGTTTGAAGTTAAAACACCGGATATGACATAAATTGCGTTGTTTGTAACAATGCAATCTACGTTATTACTGGTGTTTTATCTTCAATATTTCAATTCAATTTTTCAAACTGAAGTTTTACTGATAGTTGTAAAAGTCATCCTAAGGGCAAGATAAAAATTAATTAATAAAACAAAAAATCAAAAGGGTTCAGACTGTCTTTGCTAAAATGTACTTTGCACTAATATCCCACTAATCAACGGTAAATTTATCGAGTGTAATGAAGCCGAAGAGCAATCAAGAAGGTAAGTTTATTGGAAGGTAACTATTGAAATAATAAATTATCTTTATAGTTTTTATTCGTTTTTATCTACCTAATAGAAAAAAATAGTATAAGATACACGTTCTATAAGGCCATTGTCGCACTCTTCCTCGTCGCTTCGCTCCTCGTGCGCCAATAGGCTGTCTTATCAAACTTGTATCTTAATCTACTCACAGTTGCTTTTAAAAATATGCCACACAAATTTAGCAATGTGATAGAATATGCTGATGATTTTTTTAATGGGTCATCATATCAGTCTCCACAAATTGTCTCCCTAGTCCATATCAGAGTCCTCTGGATCGTGGATTAAGGGCGACTTTTACAAGTTCAAATAAAACTTCAGTTTGAAGTTAAAACACCAGATATGACTACATTGCATTGTTTATCTGTCAGGTAAACAATGCAATATACGTCATGTAAAAGTCGCCCTAAGGAGGCATCTGACGATACTGGTTTAACATGAATCAGTAAAATTAATAACATGAAGCAGATCAACAAAATCACTGCAGAGAAAGTGGTGGCTTTCATTTTTACAGTATTTATTTTTTGTTTTCTTTTGTTATTGATTTTAATTGATAAATTTAATTTCTTTATCATTTAACTATTATGTTTTTTATGCGTCAAATTATTTGGACTAAAAGATTCTTATTTCCACATACTTGTTTTATTATTCTTCTAAACAGAAATATCATATGCTATTATGATAAACAGTATACCATATCTCCTAATATGTTTTTGTTGCCTAAATTTGTAAGAGACTTAAAATTCAGGTTTTACGGCCTAAAAAGACTACCTTTACATGGTCGAAAATAAGACTGAGACATTTTCGGTTTTTTGTATTGGAATGGTTACTTCAAACTTTATCCGAGTATTTACTGACGTTGATAAGTTGAATACTTAATAAATCGAATAATTGCGACTGTTTGGTTGTTTGAATAGCAAATAATTTATAATTATTCGAATAATTTTAACTATTTAGTTATTTATATAGTCAAATGCAAAAACATCTAAGCTAACTAATACGTATTTTTTTAATTCGTAATATTTGTTATTGCACTTGAGGGACTAAAATGGGTCTTTTAGTTCCAAGATATTAATAAAATAATAATGATTCCGTTGATAATAATTCATTTATAGGCTGTTGCTTCATAATATGTTACACATGTAACAACGTATATAGGGAAGCATCTTCAAAGTACTGGTCAAGATTATTTGAATTTTTACACACTTTTTATTCAAAATTGCACCTTTTGAAGTGCAAAAATCAGTATGTGCACGAGATCGATGTGTCATTTAATGTCTTAGCAAACTACGCCGCATAATTAAAAGCGTACTTTACCCCTGATGCATAATTTACTATAAATTCGATAATGTCTAGTATCTATTTAAAAGACTTATCAGAAAACCCATCAGTTTTTAGTTGTGTACCATATCATTTACCTTCTGCATCTTTTGTTCATAAAAATATTGACAAGGTGCCTCTGAGTTGGTATGATTTTTTAGAAATGAGTTTTGTTTTGTCTCAATACACGGAGAATCAAAGAATGAAGAAAATTGATTTCTACAGCTGTTTCTCGATTAGAATTTTCAATCATTATATCTATTTTGGTTTCATTGTTCCGTAAAGTAGAAGGATTTTTTATTTTAATCTGCCGCATATGACCACATTCACAATAAGTACACCTTCTCAAGTTTTATAATTTTACCTTGGAATATAGTCATAAAGAAACCTTTTACAAAACAAAAAAGTTATAAGCCTTGAGAGTTTTTATATAGACCCATTATAGAGTTAAATGTACTAAAAATCACCGAAAATTATTGGATAAATTGAAAGTGTAAAAAGGGAAAAAAACTGTACCAACAATAAGGCGAGGATAAACTCTTTAACGGATCTGATTCAAAGTATGACACGAATTAAAATTTAGAATAATACTAGAGAAAGAACTCATAAGAACCAACAGAGACAATTCAATCTAAAGTGTTTTCCGGGATTTGAAGCTATGGTCCAATGGAATTTCTTCCTGATATTTCGTCTACAGCTGCTGTAGACATTATCAAAGGCGATGAGGCAATGGGCGAAGTGATCTCCCGCGCGTGCTTCCCGACGTTGACTGGTTCGACTGTGGTGAGCTCCATGGTTTTTATTCCCCCGACGTCGCGCTGCAGTGATGGGACTGGGGTGGGGGTAGTGGTGTACACTTGAAGGATGTCGTAGAACTCGCTTCCAGTCTGCATTTAGAAACGTAATTTCCTGCTTCTTGTTGAAATTGTTGTGCTCAGTGCTCTGTTACTGTTGACTTTTAAGTTTAAAGTCAGTTTAAGTTTCAGACAAGACAAGGATATTCTCATTTTACCGGAAGGTAAAGGAAACGCAACAATCGACATAGTAATGTCAACATCGGATTGCGAAGGAAAAATCAGGAGACTGTTAGATCCCACCACCTACTAGAAGCTAATTCGTGATCCAACCTCCCGGATTTTGAGGGCCATCAACGTGGCATCGGATGAAATGACTAAGCTTAAAAAATCAGAAGCATTGCCACCAAGGCTGTACGGTTTGCCAAAGATCCACAAACCGAATATGTCACTGAGAACCATCGTGAGCACCACAGGAAGCCGGACCTTCGAAATCGCGTAACACCTCACAAACCTGCTGCAACCCAAAATATAAAATACTGACAGCTTTATAAAAGACTGCACTCATTTTGTGAAAAACTGCATTATTTCGCTCTTTCTCCAGGAGGAATTTTCGTTAGCTTCGATGTTGTTTCGCTCTTCACGATGGTACTCATTAAGGAAGCCATGGAACATATTAACCAGGAATTTCCACACGATATTGCCAAGCTGTTCCAACACTGCCCAACCACTACATATTTTTAATGGAAGGAAGATTTCTACCAACATACTGATGGTGTACCTATGGGCAGCCCCCTTTTAGTCCAGTAATAGCCATCTATTTTATGGAAATTTTCGATGCCAACGCGTTGGCAGCGGCAAATAAGAGGCCAAAGTGCTGGTTCCGATACGTGGACGACGCCTTTGTTATTTGGAGCCGAAGGCGCACTTCAAAACTTCCTCTTACACCTCAACTCTATCAACCCAAAAATTCAAGTCACTAAGGAGATAGAAAAGGAAAGGCTATTGAGATTTTTAAACACGACAACAATTTCAACAGGAATTAGGAAATTACATTTCTAAATGCAGACTGGACGCGAGTTCTACGACAAACTTTAAGGGGCCAAAACCCCGGGCCACCACTACCTCCACCCCAGTCCCTTCACTGCAGCGCGACGGCAAGGGAATAAATACCACGGAGCCTACCACAGTCGAATCAGTCAACGTCCGGAAGCACGGGAGTTCCTTCGCCCATTGCCTCATCGCCTTTGATAATGTCTACCGCAGCTATAGACGAGAGGTAGAAATTCTATTGAACCACGGCTTCAAAGCCCAGAAAATACTTTAGATTGACCTTAAAGTTTATTTTCAAAATCTCTTGAAGTAGTTTCTTGTTTTCTTTCTTGTTCAGAGAAAAAAAACATTTATCACAAACTTCGTTTTCTCTTTTTCTGAATATTTCAGAAAGTAGTTATTATCTAGTAATTTATCTCAACGTAATCTAATTTGCATCTTTAAACGCACGATTTATGTGGTTCTAATAATGAGCGACGAACTTTAGTAATCTGTATACTCTGTCTAAAAGTAAGAAAATTTTTAAAAAGGAGATAAACTCAAACGAAAACATAAAGTGTTTTGCGAAAAAAAAAGTGCTTTCAATTTTTTGCATTCAAATGTAAGAGCCATATTGAACAAAGTTGGTGATACCCGTGAAGAGTCGAAACGTCACAGTAAAGAAATTAAACAAGGCTGTCATATAGAGCAGAGAAAGAGCCCGTGACAATGTGGAATTTATTTTAGAATATCGCTTCAAGTAATTTCGGGAAAAAAGTAAAAACCATTTTCTGAAAAAATCGAATCTTTGAAAACTCTGAAAATTTGCAGGTCATTAAGACCTGCATGAAAATGCCCAACTTTGCCCCAAAATACAAACAACCGAGATTTCGGATATAAAGCGGCGGATATGAATAACTCTGTATAAGACAAACAAGCGCCAAATAAAAATATTGAAAAACGTATATATGATTCAAGGGTGAGGAAATAGAAATTGGAAAACTGTTGGAGCAGTCAAAAAATACCACTAACAAACACGAATACAAAATTTTAATTGTTACCAATTATAAAACGAGTACGAAATTTTGCACTTTATTGCTCTGTACCTGGAACTTGGAATTTGGATCGAGTTCTGGAATTTGGACCTAAATTTCTTTCCTCTGATCTAGATATTTTTAAAGAAGTTTGAAGGCAAGTTGGTGTTTCAGCTCTGTTTTTTCTTCGCTGATTATTAGATTATTTTAGAATGAGTGAAGTAAATGGACTGAATTTTTATCGAAATTCTAATTTTTGTGTAGCACATTAGTGCCAATAGTGAGTTATTGTTATTAAATTTAAAAATATTACTTAAAGTCAGTCAATCAGCTTTCTTCTTATTTTAAGTAAATCTAGAAATCTCACTGTTAAAGGATGTTTGAATATTTGTATTATCCTAATACCCCTTTATAAATTTTAAAACATTTTATTACATAAAATAATTAGTTGTTGTACTTCAGAGTAGGCTATATGAAACCTTAATCCTTTCCCATATACCATAAAGATGGTTTAATTTAAAATTATGAAAGTGAACTGGCCAACAATGTTTTTTACCGTCTATTCTAGAATCATAAAACAATTCTATTTTATACCCTTCAGAAGAACAGCATCATCGCTTGCAAAATATCTATTTTCCTTGTTAGTAAACTAACAGTTGTTTAGATTCAAATTTATAATTTATGGTTGTTGGTCTGCTATAAAATAATTTCACCTTTTCAAGTCGTTTTTTACTGGTTATTGTTGTCAAATAATCCTGAGAAACAACTTACAAACACGTTTAATTGTTCTTTACGCCATTACAGAAAAACTAGTAAAAATAACTCCATGATATGACACATTTGAAATAAGAACACAAATGCCTTATTAAATTTTTGAAATTATTACTTAAAGTCATTAAAAAAAAATTTGTTTTATCTCTTTTTTCTTTTATGCTATAGTATTGCATATTAACTAATTACATTCAAAAAGATGTGTTTCATTAATTAGTTATCGTGACGGAAACAAAAAAAAATACAAAATAACTAATAATCGGTTGATTTAGCTCCGTAATTTATGTAATTTTTTTTAAGCCATAATAATAACATAAATCAAGCGTCAAAAATCTGCTCTACTACAAAGTCCGCTTGTGAGTGCAAATATAAAAGCAAAGCAAATCTAGCTTCTTATCGCTCTGAAACCACCCGAAACTTAGGCAGAATGACTTGAGCATAGTCTTGACACTTTCTACTGATGAGTCGTTGACACTGATCCAGATTCATGTCGCTCCAAAACGACCAGAAACTTTGATAGAATAATTTAAGCAAAGCCTTGACAATTATTGCTATGAGTTACTTGAAACAGCCCGATCTCAAAACTTTCTAAAAAGAATCATTACAAATATTAAAAACCTTTCAAAACTGGTATTATTTTCTAAAGGCGCTCTAATAATGTGGAACAGCCCATGCGAAACTCTACTGCAGCACAGTGTCGATATCATGATGGAAAAGTTTACTTTCAGTCCGGCAGGATTCGACCTTGTGATAAAATTAAACCATTCCGTTTCTAGTTATCTATACGTACACTTTTCAACTAATATGGTTTTTTGGGTTTTCGATGGCTCATTTTATTGATTGATTGTGTATTACTATTTGAGGAAAATGGGTACGTTATTAAAATTATTTTGTAATCAATGTAATGGTCCTCTATAGAACAGTCGGAATTGATTCCTTCTTGAAAGCAATGTATGGAGTACATATTCCGATTTTGGTTGTAGGCAATATAAAGCAAATATGTTGTAAGGACAAAGGAATGAATAAGCGCAGTCATTTAACAAATTCAATTGCGGGGCCTGCGTATATACAGCAGGGATATCAACGGGCGAGCCAAGAAGCAACTTTTAAAATGAAATTGGCTATAATAAGTCTCGTTTCTAAGATTCATATTAAAAAAAATGTTGCGCCCACACATTGAAAAAGTTGCAGGTTACAGAACAATTTATTTTTTCAGTTCACCGAACCTCACTTAACTAGACCCACCCAAATGTCATGGCAACCAGGGTCAAAAAGCAGCCAAGCACGTCAAAGGAGGTAGCCCCCTCGCCGGTTCCCGCCCCGAATGAGGCTGCCGGGAGCGTGACTACAACTGTGAGGAGAGGCAGGACTGTCAAGTCTACTGTGAACGCCTTGACGGGACTAAAAAAGACTGTGCAACTAAAGGCGACAGCCCGAGCCGCAAAAAAGATCCCGCTGAAGATCAATCCGAAGAATTTTGCCAGGGTTTTGATGGAAAATGGAAAAGGTAAAGTTGAAACTCAAGTTATTATAGAGCACCACAATTAGGAGATGCCAGGTCGGTTAAATCATTATTGTTCAAGTTGGTCAATTTAGTTCATGGTTAGTAAAATCGCATTTTCGAACAGATTCTGCTACTATTAGTTGTTATAAAGTTTGGTTTCTTATTCTCTTTACACTTAAGTCACTGTTTTCATATTTCTTAAATCGATGATTTTTTATGGTTTTGGCAGACGTCATACCGTGCGTCACAATAACAACTTTTGCTATATACAGGGTGACCCGTTTTTCGAGTTTAACCATGGGGTTCTCAGCTATTTGAAGAAATACGAAGAAGATTAAATTAGGTCAAAGTTACGCAATTAGAAGTCTATAAAAATGACGTTTTCAATTTCGAAAATTTTGACTGGTTTTGGAAATATTTGCAAAAAGCGAAATTAGTTAACGTTTTTATTTCTGGCCACTTTTGACCCATTTCAACGAGGTACTTTCATACTGAAAATCCGACATTTTGTTGATTTGTTGATATTCAGGTCACGATGTTTTTGACCTCCGCAAACTACAGACTAAGTTTTTTCAAAAAGTATTTAAGAGGAAAAGCACCGATTTTCAGTTATTTTGTTGCATTTTGTATAATCTTAGTCCTAGCCAAAAGGTAGGACGTTTTCTGTACTCATAAATTGAACTTTGTTAAATTGAAGGAAATTTTATCAATTTGCGCTTAAAAACTGATGATTTAAACAAAATTTATCAATTTTGAAAAAAATTATGTTTTATGTGAAATTGATGGGAGTTTTACCGATTTAAACTGATGATTTTGGATGAACTTGGCCTTTACCGAAAAGAAACCTTTAGTCACCCAAAAATTAACTTTTTGACAAGTTAATACGTTAAGGTTCAAAAACTTCTTCATTAAGATTCAAGAACTAAAAATCGGAATCATTAGTTTTTTGAGCTTAGTGCCCATGGAGACTTTTGTTCTACACCCCAAGGAGTACTTGAATCCTAAGTTTCATCCACTTTGACCGAGAGCCATTTCCCATATAAAAACTGCGGGGTCCTTTTGTCCATTTGTCTGCGTACCTACTTCTAATCAAACCTCAATTAATTTTCTCAATATTGCGAATGCGGAATGACAAGAAGATTTAGAATCCATTAAAACAATCCAGAACCCTATTAAAAAAAAATAATAAAAAAAGTTGAGGATTTTAAAATTGGAAGTACCACGTTAAAGAGAGCAAAAAAGTGTTAATTCTTTTTAATTATCTCTTTAAATTAAGACTAAAAAAAATAAAAACGTTTTTTCAAAATTTCGATTTTTTTTTCGAATATTTCCGTGAACCAGTGGGAATTTTTTAAATTTGAAAACGTTAATTTTATAGAACTTCTGCGTTGCGCCATCATTTGCTCCAATTTGCCCTAATTTAATCTTCTTCGTAGCTCTTTAAATATCCCCATAGTTAAACTCGAAAATCTCTCACCGGGTAGAAATTTCCTGGACAAACAATTTTCTGAAGAGAAAATTTTTGTGATAAAACGGAAGTGGAACCTACCTATGAAAATTTGTTTGTTACTTCAATAGCTGTAGCTTAACAAATATTATTTTGATGCACTTTTCAACATCCTAAAAGAGCAGATTTTTCGGAACTAAACATTCAGTATTAGAGTTTCCTGTTGCATCTCTAGACGGGTTTATTAGAATTTTGATACGTTTTTTTGCATTTTATTTCCAATAAGTAGAGATTCCATTAAATAGAGATATTCTATTAAGTCCATTTTTAATCACTCGAACTTATTGAAAGAAGAAAAAGCTATAGAAGAGGGTGTGAGCTTGTTTACCGCAATAAATTCAACTTAATTCAATCGAGATGATCAGTAATTATGCTTTTTTATCAAAATGGATAAATATGAAATGGTTTTATACAGAGAGTACCAAATAAACTGATTGTTACTGGGTCCCGCAAACCGGCTGATAATTTTTACATTTTCGTTAAAAGAGCAGTTTTATCAGAACTTTATAGGGAATATGAATTATCCCTGTCATATCGCTAGAGATTTTTATCAAGGCTTTGTTATTTTGAATTTTGATGAAGATGTTCTCTCTCAATCAAATTAAAGGCCGGGTCTTTGGCAATTGAACCAAAAATATAACTTCGAAAGCGGTGAGATGAGATATTGTACAGAGCAGGCGACATATACCATTATCGCCCGGATATAGTCTCGCCCACATTCGCAATATCAAATCTTTAATAGTTATTGTATAATGTACGCTGTGTTCACTAGAAAACGTCATCTAGAAGGCTGTTAATTTTTGACAGAAAAGGATGACGTATTCAAAGTAAATGGACTTTTGTTCCTTCATCCTTTTCTTTTGTCGCTTCACAGCCAACAGCCCCTACTGTTATCCATTCACTTATTTTTATCATCTAGTTATCTTTGAAACCTCAATTTTTTTATTTCCATCTGATTTTTGCACATGTTGAGAAGATACGATAAAAATGTCAAAGTCAATTTTCCAACGCGTCAATATTTAGCGCCCTCTGGATTGGGTCGCCCTAAAAACTATCCAGTTTCTGACAGGTTGAAGTCTTTACTATCCAAAAAAAGCTATCGAAAAAATAACTAAAACAGATCTTAAAGTCCCGCCGTTGTGGTCTCTCAAAACATTGTTAAACAGGTCTTTTTGAGCACTTTTCACGCAAGACGCGTACTTCTCGCGATTATTTGATGTATTACTTTTTGAAAGAGTACACTCGAACCTCGACTGAAACAACGCCATTGATCACATTTTGATCCTTATCAGAGCGATTTTACGCTCTCACTCAATGATGGCGCCTGCGACGGAACCGTCTGAACGTTAGTTCACAGCGAGTGGCTTACAAACAAAAGACAGATAACGTCAATGCATTTCTATAGAAGCCACTAATTAAAAGAACCTGAAATAATAGAAATTAATAATCATAATAGATAGTAAAAAGTACCCTATTTTTCTAAATTATTAACTTCTCATAAGAAAAGATATTTATACTTACTAACTTACTCCGTAGCGCTACAGCCCCTGATGGACTTTGGCTGACGCAACGACTGGCCTCCATTCAACTCGGTCGGTCATAAGCTCCGTACCATTTTCAACGCTCAGTTTTCTCATATCATTTTTTCTCATCAATCTGGGTCTTCCAAGTGGTCTTTTCCCCTCTGGGGCTTTCTGCCATGGTAGTCGTATAAACCTATCTTCAGGTTGCCTACGCACGTGTTCTGCCCATCTAAGCCGTTGAGCCTTTATTATGTTACACATATCTGGTTCGTCGAATAGCTCTCTCGGTTCTGCATTCGTTCTATTTCTGTGCTGCTGCGTCTTTGGATCCTTTGCCGGGCCGTATATTTTCCTAAGTATTCGTTTTTCGAATCTTCGGATGACCTCCTCATTTCGTTCCGATATCGTCCACGATTCGCAGCCGTACATGATGATAGGTCTGATGACAGTTTTGTATACTTTGACTTGACAAATACGTTCTTAAGGGCATAAAAGCAGTTGTTTGCGGTTTTTAGTCGGTACTTTATTTCCTCGCTGATGTCATTGTCGGCTGTAATGATCGAACCCAGGTACTTGAACTGGGTGACATTTTCAAAGTTGTACTCATTCATTGTCACATTTGTCCCAGTCTCCCTCTGCGTGCTCTAGAAATGTGCATGTATTTGGTCTTGCCTTCGTTAATCTTTAGACCCATTTTAGATGCCTCGTGTTCCAGTTTAACAAACGTTTCTTTGCTGTTAGTTACGCTAGTTTCCACCACGTCAATATCGTCCGCATAAGCAAGTACTACTTGTGAACCATTTATTTGGAAGACTTTTTTTTCGAGTTTGAAGTCCCGTACGACCTTCTCCAGGGCAATATTGCAAAGGGTGGGGCACAGCGCGTCATCCTGCTTCAGACCCGTACTTACCCTGAATACGTCCGACATATCGCTCCCAACTTTCACTTTGCATCTGGACCCTTCTACACAAACTCTGGTTAGTCTTATAATTGTATGAGGTATCCCGAATTCTGCCATCGTCTCCCAGATCTTAACTCTTTTCACACCATCAGAGGCCTGTTGAAAATCTATAAACAATTGGTTTTCTAGTAGCTGTCTAATTGTGAACAGTTGGTCGGTTGTTGATCGGTTTGTCCGAAAGCCACACTGATAATCTCCTATTATTTCCTCTAAATGGAGTGGTTCTTGACAGGATTATATTTGATAGCACTTTGTATGCTACGTTTATAAGCGATATTCCTCTATAATTTTTGCATACCATTCCGTCCCCTTTTTTGTGTATCGGGATTATTATGCTTTCTTTTCAGTCTTCTGGGATCTTCTCGTTTTTCCAGATGATTATTATGAGTTCGTGTAGATGTGTAGATGTGAAGATTTGTTGTTTTTCAGCTTTTTTATAGCGTCCTCAATTTCCATTCGAGAGGGGTATTCGTCTCGCATTTCCGCAGTTTGGAAGCTGGTCGGTTCGTTGTCTGTATCACCCTGGTTAAGTAATTGTTCAAAGTACTCTTTCCATGTTTGCAGTATTTGGTCTTGCCTGGTTATTAGATCTCCATTGTCGTCCTTGATGATGTTGGTTCTAGGTCTAAAGCCATTTTTTCTTGTTCTTATTGTCTTATAGAATTTCCTGGTGTTGTTCCTTCCGTCTACTTTTATTTCCTGCAACTCCTGTTCTTGTTGTGCTCTTTTTTTCCTTCTTAGTTATCTGAATTTATTGTTATTGTCTTCAGTAGGATCCTGCATCATTATTAGTCTTGCATTATTTTTCTCCTTAAGTACCCTCTCACATTCCGAAGGTGGTTTATATTTTTACTTCTTGGCTTTACTCCCACAGTCACATTTGTTGCCCCTATGATTGCTTCCGATAGTAGTTTCTTGGCTTCGGTGCTCTATTTCCGCCTGGAAACGCCTTCTGGTTTCTTCGTTTCCAATTTTTCTGTATCCCACTGTTGATCTTGTTTGGATTGCACATTTTTTGAGCTTGATATTCTGATTCTCAACTTTGCTCCGACAAGAAAATGATCCGAGTCCGCGTCTGCCCCTCGATAGCTTCTTACATCCAGGACGTTGCTTCCATGCCTTGCATCAATTACGACGTGATCAATTGGTTTTTTGTTTTGCCGTCATTGGAGGCCCATGTCTCTTTATGGATATCTTTATGCTCATACATAGTAGATTTAATAAGGAGGTTGTTGGATGCTGCTCGTTCTGCAAGTCTTAGCCCAATATCATTTGAGAATACTTGTAGGCTTTTTGTACCCACGTGGAGCCTTAATGCCGCTTCTCTTCCCAGCTTTGCATTGAAATCTCCTAATATAAGTTTCATATCTTGTTCAGGTAGAGCGCCTATTTTACTCTCCAGGTTGTCATAGAAATCGTCTTTCACTGCTTCATCTTTGTCTTCGGTTGGTGCATGTACAGACAGTAAGTAGTAGTTATAGAATGTTCCTTTCACCCTTAGGCAGCATAATCGTTCGCTAAGGGGTTCAAATTTTAGGACTGAACCCAACAGGTTTTTCTTAATTGCAAAGGCGGTACCGAATTGATGAACATTCTGATTGTTACCGCTATAAAAGATGACTGAGTTTTCTATATTTAACTTTCCTGAGCCAGGCCATCTCATTTCCTGTAATGCAGTGAGGTCCATTTTCATGTTCGATATTCGTTATTCCTTTTCCTTGCTTTAGTCGTCTTGGTTTATCCATCCTGATCCGAGGCTTGTCTTGCTTCTTACAACCGCGATATTTTTATGAGGTGGGGTGGTTAGCCTCACGCTCCACCTACCTCCTTTATCTGGACTTGGGACCCGCAGTGATATCCGAGAGAGTTACTCAATCCACCCCTCAGATGCCCCAGGCGGAGTTCCGTAAAAGTCCTTCCATAAAAGATATTTATGATGTTGAAAACGAATGGGTCAGACGGTCATGTCTAATCTAATCTAAGGTAATATAGGTCCACTAACATATTCAGCCAAGAAAAGTTTACCAAAAACTGAACGTACACGAAAAGCTGCAAACGCGAAAGGTATGCAAAGTTTATTCCGAGATTATTCGCCGAGGAGCTAAAGTAACATCGAGTTGAGATTTGTCAAGAGATCTTGAAATGGCAAATAGTGAAGAAGACTTTGTGAAACTCATTATCCCTCATATATTTACTGGTACGACGTGGAAACAAAGATCAAAACTGTTTCAATGGAAATCATAATCTTCTCCGATGCCCAAAAAAGCACGGCAAGTAAAGTCGAACAGTCTTGTTCACTATCGTTTTCCACTGATAATGTATCATTTGCAATGTCTGCACAAAAACCGGCTTTCTTTTGGCCACCTTATTCACCAGACTTGGCCCCTGCGGACTTTTTCTTGGTTCCTAAATTCTAGAGACCTTGAATGAACAGAAAATATTCAAGAGAAAATCACAACAAGAGCTAAATAACATTCCTCAAGAACAGTTTTCAGGATCTTTCCAGCAGTGAAAAGGACGTTGGGAGAGGTGTATACGTTGCTAGGGGAGTACTTTGAAGATGTTGAATGATTTATAGTATTTTTCTGATTAATGTAGATTCCATTGTTATAGGCAATTTTTGACAAAAAAAGTGTTGACTGGCGCAAAAGACGAATGTTTTCAAAGAGACTCAGTTACCAATAAAAAGTACTTCTTCCGGCTTATGCTGTAATTGAAAAAAGCATTTTCTGATTACAAAATTTCAATTGGTATTTTGACAACTCAAAATCCCCTAATTCGTTATCAAGGCATGAGATTAGCAGATTAAACGTTTATATTAGCACCATAGAATCTAAAAAGTTCCTGCATTAACTTTCTATCTTCTTAAAATTCCAAAAACTTGTTTTCTGTTAGCCGGCCAATTAGTGAGTGTGTCCCTGACAACTTCTATCGTCTCTTATCCTCTATCAGTTGATATCTCCTCTCTTATATATTGCAATAACGAGGAATTTTGAATATGTACTGGTTTTCTACGTAATATCTGTGCATTTTTATCACTAGATACCTTTATGATTTTGATAACGTAGGTCTTAAAAATATAAAATAGTTTAGGTATATTTCGAGCTCTTGTTATTGTTTTTGCGAAAGGAATAAGTTTCAGCCAGGATCAGAAACAAGGCCAAATTCTTTACTTGAATCCCTCGCCTTTTTAAGTTTTTGCAAAGTTGATGAATTGTCGTATTATGCAGCATATAAATGGGGACTGCGGATATTACACCGTTCTTTAATAAAACACGTTGTATAACATTTTTTTCCAAACTTTTGGAAACCTGGAAATTTAATAAATTTGAATGCTTTCAGGCTTCTGCTGATAATACATAAATTTTAAAAAGTGAAATAATTGGTTTAGTGCCTGGTTCGCTCCACTCTATTTGTGACACTTTCCCTTGTTTAATAGACAACATGCCTAAAAAGCTATGAAATTTTGACAGAAGAGGAATCTATAAACAAAGTAAATTGATTTTTGTTCCTTCATCCTTTTCTTTTAACATTTCAGAGATTACTAGATGACGTTTTCAAATGAACACTCTCTTAGTTATTATTGTGAAATTATTCTTAATGTAATATAAAAATAAATATACGCACCTTAAAAAAAACATTTTTATTAACAAAAATAATTAACTTAAAAAAATTGCAATTCTGAAAAATGTTGTGTTTGTGCTCTGCCAACTTAAAACTAATTAACTTTCATTTTTTACTATCATCATTTTTACCAATATGAAAACTAGGACGTGGATATAGATATTTAAACATATAATTTGCCACCCGTAAGAAAAACCAAACTTGCACTTCAAATCTCTGAAACTTTATTTAATAAAAAAAATTTGAAGCTGCTAAAAAGTTTTAAATTGGTTTACATCGATCTATTTTAAGCAAAACCGGTTAAACAAGGTTTCAGATTTTCAAAGATCTTTAGAAAACATGTTCCTATTAAGTACTGGCTTAAGTATTGGATAAAAAAAATTGTCAAGCTGCTAAAAAGTACTAAATTGGTTTACATTGATCTATTTTAAGCAAAACCGGTTAAACAAGGTTTCAGATTTTCAAAGATCTTTAGAAAACATATTTCTATTAAGTATTGGCTTAAGCTTTGGAGGCAAAAACTTAGTTTTATGGAGTAATAAAATTCATATTTTAATAGCTTTAGTAGATGTAGTATTGTAAATAAATGAGATTTTAAATTAAAAAAAAAATCCTAAAATATTGCAAACACTAAAATAGGAATGCTATAATTGTAGTTCGGTTTATGGTGAAGAAACTATTTGTCATTACTTTTCACCGTGCAGAATCAAATTATTTAATTTATTTTTCAAACAAAAATCAACTACTAACTGTTCGAATGTATAAATTAAGTTAGCAGAGTATCAAACACAATTTTCTATCAGGCAGAGAAGCCGTAGACCGGTTTCGCTCCTATTGCGTGAGCTCATCAGTACGGTATACCTCAAACCCGACCCCCGACAGAAAATGGAGGTCCAGAAACTTGGCTCTTTTTATTGTTCAATGCAATGTGAATATGTGCCAGTGGCGCCATCGGACGACGATTGTGCAGAGTATGTGAAACTTTGGTTCACTTTACGATTTGTTTCACGTAACCTTTGGGGAATAACCAGCCGTCGTCTGATGGCGCCACTTGCACATACATTAATTTAGTACAATTATATCATTTTTGTTAGTAATCCGCGAAAACAAAAGGTGCAAAAACATCTTTTGTTTTTGCTGTCTACTAACAAAAATGTTATTATTGCACTAAATGTCTAGTTCAGGTTGGTCTGCTGGGGCCATTAAAATACGGGGTGTTCATTATAAAAATTCATCTAGCAGGCTATGACATTTTGACAGAAAAGGATGACAATCAAAATAAATGGACTTTTGTTTCTCCATCCTTCTCTTTTGACATTTCACAGCCAACTAGATGAAGTTTTAAATGAACACCCTGTACTCTGCTGTGCCATGTCGCCTGTGTCACCCCGTATATGGTTGAATAGGTTCCCCTGCGAAGAAACTTTATCTGAAAAACGGCGGAAAGGAAGTAGTGAAGAAATCAGTTACGAAGCCAAGAGTCCGAAAACCGAAAGTCCCGAAAATCAAGCAGGAATCTGTGGACGAGGAGGAAGACGATCGCCCTCCGATATTGGAGCCTATGTTCCCGCAGGTTGACAATTTGGAGGTGAAGAAGGTCCCCAAGAAACGTAGAAAAAAGCTGCTGCAAGTGCCTCCTTTGGTAGAGATTCAGAAAATCAAAACAGAGCCCGATGATGACACGGTTAGTTGTGTAGGCGATCCACAGTTTTCAAACCTGGCAGAAGCAAAAGTGGTGAAGAAGGCAGGAAGACCAAAGTGAGTTTTTTTCCTAAATGTTTTTCAGTAGTTTTATTCTACGACTGCCTCGAAAGTGAACCAATGGCATATTGCAAACAGCGTGCGCAAAGTGCTCTCATATAGAAACGTGTGCAAAGTCCACTTTGCACACTTGTGCAAAGTTTGCAAAGTGGACTTTGCACACGCTTTTGATTGCTTTTCACACGCTTCTGATTGCTTTGTACACGTCTTGCATATATTTTATATTACGAATGATCATTTATGAAGCAAAATCGCAGTCGTAGGAAAAGTATAGTGTGCAACATGTACGAAAATCACTCTTCACACTCTTGTGACGTTGTATCACTCGCTTACACAATATAGAATTGTACTTTTCTTTACTAGTGCAGAAAACGAAATGGCGTTAGATATAGAATAGAAATTTGTTTTTTTTTCTATTCTTAGAAAACAGTGTTTTTTTCCCAACTCGATCCCAATCGAACTTGATGTATGTTTTTGAAAAAAAACGGGTTGGATTAGAGTTGGAAAAAATAAACACGTTTTCTAACAATAGAAAAAAGGAACAAATTTTTATTCTATATCTAACGCCATTTCGTTTTCTGCACTAGTAAAGAAAAGTACAACTGTATATTGTGCAACTAGTGTCTGTCGAAAATTGCACTTTTTACACGATTGTGACGGTTTGGACACGAACCGTAGGCGAGTGTTACGTCACAAGAGTGCGAAGACTGATTTTCGTACGTGTTGCACACTATACTTTTTCTACGACTGCGATTTTGCTTCATAAATGATCATTCGTATTATAAAATATAACACACACGGCACAAGGCGTGTGCAAAGTCCACTTTGCACAGGTTTCTGTATGAGAGCGTGCGTAATGTGCACTTTGCGCTGTTTGCAATATGCGATTTTCAACGATAGTTGGTAGTGAGCATTTGTTCCTTTTCGAAGCATTACGTTACAATAGGAACGTTATAATTAATTACCCGAATAGTACTTTATTGCTTTTCCATTCTGAATAAATTTTATTGTTCTAGAAAGCTGAAAATTGAGCCCTCGTCAATCGACGAAGTAATGACGGACTTGTCATTTCTAATCGATACCAAGCAATTAAAAAAAGAACCTATCGACGGTTGTTCCGAATTGGCGAAAAGTGAGGGATTAAAAGTCAAGAAGTTAACCAAAAAGCAGCGCTTGGAGCTTCTGAAGAAGGACTTTGCCAAGAGGGAAGACATTGAAAATACGCTTAGCAAATTAGAACCTGCGGACTTTAAGGTTATCGATAGGCTGGACCTAAACGTGCGCGAGTTCAAGACTGAGGTTCCGAGGATCAAAAGGAGACACAGCATTGAGAGATTTTCTGATGCTGGGGGAGAATCTAATGGAGAGAGTTTAATGTCGCAGCTGTCTGTATTCAGCCAAATGCCAAGGTAAACTTTTGCATAATTAATATACTTTTTTATCATGGTGTGAATGTATGTATAGGGCCAAAATTAAAACAAACTTCTCTTTTTGGCTTACTAAAAAGAAAATGCCATAATATTTTGGAAAGCAAAAGCTCTTTTATTTTGATTTGGACACACGATCTGATCCTGTTTGAGGGTGAGACTGGCACCACCAAAAATTAAGCAATTTAAAGCATATTAATCATTCAACCTCTTCTGTAGGTCCTGTTATTTATGACATGACCTCTATACAGGACAAGCTGTCGACCAGTAGTTAACACAACGATAAAAAAATGTTATTTTTGTTACGACATTTACTCGACGTTTTAAATGCGTTAGCATTGTCGGCTAATAATTAACGTCACTTTTCAGTCAAGGGACTCTTAAACCCAAAAGAATCTATTAATGACATAACTGTGACGTCAGCTTGATGTTTAGGATTCTGATCAGTCATTAGATAGAAAAGTTGACTCTGAAGTTGTTTTCTCTTGTGTCAATAGTGCCTAAAAGATATATTATATACCCATATTGTCACACTTTTTTAGAAGTCTGAGTCCGAAAACGTCCAGAAAGTCCCTAAAATTGGGTACCAAGCGACCGAGCCCTTATTCCACGAGGTCCGATTCTCCGGCGAGATTGTTGCGTAATGGAAAGCACAGAAAGCTGAAAGATTTGAGTTTGTTTGGCGGTTTGGAAGGTCCAAAACGGCGAAAAAGACTTCATTCTGACTTGAGTGGAAGCGAGACGGCCTCTAAGCTTTCAGGTTATGAGTCGGATAGTAGTTTTTCCGATATGGCTTCGCTGCATGGGAGTGAGAAAGACACTGAGTTATCGAAGCCGGTAAGTGCATTTTTTTATTTTTTTGCTTTGGCTTAAAAGAACTGTGTATTGGTGTCAACATTCAGGTAAACATTTACACTCACCGGCACAAAATTCCGCCACCTTAATTTTTGTCTAAGTTTGATATTTCATAATTTTTTTATTTTTAGTCCGATTTTAGTGCGGTTTGCTCCAGTATGTAGGCAAATATACTAACATTATTTGGAGGCACTTTAGTACGTAATGTTTTTTGCCTGGTAAATTATGTACAGGGCCCAATCAAAAAGTAAATTTTTGTCAAAAGTTTAAACCACCCTATGGAAAAATTGAGGTGACCATTTTGAGTTCAACGGAATTTGATGAAGTTTCTGAAGTATTCGTAGCAATTTTGTTTTTTGGATCACCTCAAAACCTCTGTTTTTTTCAGAACTACGTCTTCTTAAATAAAGCAGTGACCAATTTTGTAAAATAATTGAAGTGGGCCAGACATGTATGCAATGGTTGTGTTTAACAGTGACAGTAGGTACATCTTTATTGTCATCATGGTGTTAACTAACGCAGACGTTGCTCGAATTGTTGCTCTAATAGAGGATGGCCGTAGCAAAAGTTATTGGCACGTAGTTTGGGAATCCCACGAACTACAGTTCGAGATGCTTGTACTAGGTATGTCGAGACTGGAAACTTTACTAGACGACCTGGATCTGGCAAAAGAAGATCAACAACTGCGGGTGATGATCGGTTTGTTGTTCTGAGATCGTTAAGAGATCGAAGACTGTTGGGCTGAGAAATGACTTACGAATGGTACGTGGAATAAATGTAAGTGATAAGACAGTACGCAGAAGATTAGGAGAAGTCGGACTTTATGCACGTAGACGAGCGACTGGACCACAGCTACTTCGTCGGCATCGACAACAGCGCCTTAGATTTGCAAGATTGCATATTGACTGGACTTTAGAAGAATGGGTTAATGTCCTATTTTCAGACGAATCCAGGATATGTTTGAAATCACCAGATGGTCGCGAACGTATATATAGGCGACCAAATGAAAGATTCGCCTACTGTGTCATTTCGGAGCAACTTTCATATCACGGCGGTTCAGTCATGGTGTGGGTGTCTTCTGTACCCAAACTCGAACCGATCTCGTGTTTGTTGAAAATGGAGCTGTCAACGCACACCGTTACATTAGAGATATTCTCCAAAATGTTGTGGATGCATTTGCACCGACCATTGGAGATCAATTTATCCTGATGCATGATAACGCCAGACCACATGTTGCACGGATTGTGAATGACTATCTGGATGAGGTTGGAATGCAAAGATTGGAATGGCCCGCGTGTGGTCCGGATGTATCCGTATGATCCAATTGAACATTTGTGGGATGAGCTAAGAAGGGCTGTTCGCCGACGTAATGTCCAACCACAGACATTACCACAACTGCGTATCGTCTTAATGGAGGAATATCAAGCTATTCGTCAAGAATGAATAACTAGGCTTGTACAATCCATGCCACGAAGGTTACAAGCTGTAATTAACGCAAGAGGTGGACATACACGTTATTAAGTTGTTTTTGTTTGATAAGTAAAGAGTTTCCCTTCTGTTAAATTGTCTATTAAAACATTAATAAGTTGTTTAGTAAAAAACGGATTAAAACAATGTTTTATTTAAAATGAGGTAATTCTTAAAGAAACAGAGATTTTGAGGTAATCCAAAAAGCAATATTGCTACGAATATTTCAGAGACTTCCACAGGGTACTTTAAACTTTTGACAAAAATCTACTTTTTGATTGGGCCCCGTATACAATCTACCAGGCGAAAAATATTACGTACTAAAGTGCCTCCAAATAATGTCTACATTTGCCTACATACTGGAGCAAAAGAATCTGCACTAAAATCTGACTAAAAATAAAAAATTTCTGAAATATCAAACTTGGACAAAAATTTAAGGTGGCCGAATTTTGTGCCGGTGGGTGTATTTTAATTTCGACATCAAATCCACATCTGTCCACAAATTCTATTAAGCAGCCGTTAATTCCTTTTGCCTGACTCCGGTAGAACATGTTTCCTTTTTCTTCTACAGGGCCTCGATAATTTACTACTAGAAGACTCACCCAATTGGGAAGGGAAGTCATCTGCATCGCCGCCTCCTGATCTAGACAAACCGTTGATTGATACAAATTCCAATCTGTGCAATGACGATTCCACTGCCGCTAATCAAACAGAAGCCGATTTAAAACCTAAAATAATTCAATCTAGTGAAAGTTCGAAAGTGCCTGAAAAGGGTTTATTGTTGGATATCATGAAGCAAACTTTCAATGATTTGAGTAGTGATAAAGTGGTCTCTAAGCTTGAGTTATACGGGAAGGTGATGGAACAGGGAAGTGAAGTTTATCAAGGAGAGGTAAAAGATGATGTTCTTTGCTCTGAAGTTGCTGAGCTTAATTTACTGTTACTTGTAGAAAAAAGACAATACTTGTGCTGCTCGGTTATTGCTAGATGCGGCCACTTCTACCGGAGACTTAACTATTGATAACCCTCCAGGCACCATGCCTGAAGAAGATGAGCTTAGACTACTACTGGAGCAAACTGATCCCATGGTAAAGAAGCATGGTGAGTATTTCGGAATAAAGATCCAGGCTGGTTAGTAAATAACTGCTATTTTTAATGTTTTTAGATATCGGTGAAAGTCGTGAAGAACTGGATAACATTGTTCATAACAGTACATCCCCGCTTATTACTGTGATTTCTCAAGGTACTGATCAAAGCAATTTGCTAGATCAAGCTCCTATCCTAGAAAAACAAGTATTGAACAACTCCGACGAGAACATGTTAGCTGCAATTGCTGGTGCAGAGCCAGACGTAGAGCATTTAGAGCCTCCGGTACTGGAATCGAGCGTTGCGGAATGTCCAGTGGTGAGAAAAGCTGAACACAAAAAGGCCATTGTCGATGATCACAAAATTGGAATCGCCGTAACGGAAAAAGACAACATCGTGCTCTTTTCCATTGAACATCTATCGGATGACGTGGGTGATCACGATGGGAGCAACGAGGACTTGAATCAGAGCTTTGAAGAGAAGAAAACCGATGTTGAGGAGGGCAACGTTGAGGCGGTTGCTGATGTTGATGACGGCAAGGATGATTCCGCGGAAGTTGAGCCTGGTGAGTTACTTAATCGAATTAAGCAAAATATTGTAGAAAGCCTGTTTATTCTTGTGGATTTGCCCAGATAAATCATTGCGTTATTTTTCTTACAGAAACAGAAGCTACGCTACAAAGGGAAAAAGAAAAGGATCAAGAACTTAATCCTCCGAAGGAAATCATCGAGTCGCTTCATGATTCTACAGAGCCAGCTCCAGAATCGACAGACCAAATTCACGAAGAAAGCGATTCAATTGATAAAGACACTGAGCTTTTGTCTTCAAAAGAAATTTGTCCTCAAACTGCACTTCAATCTAATACCTTTGAATCTGCAAGTCAGGAAGCTGCTGGAAAAGAGAACGAGGAAGGAGAAGAAGAAGAGAAAGATAAATGCTCAGAGACGATGGAAACTGAGGAACATGAAAAGACTGTAGACGAAACTAAGCAATTGACTGAAGAAGGGTGTGATAAAAAAAATGTTAGTGAGATTAACGATAACGGAGTGAAGAAGGGAATCGTAACTAGTAAGAGACTAGCCGCAAAAAGATCGTCGCAAGAGTCAGCTGAAGAATTAGCCAAGAAGGAGAGCATTTTAAATGTAAGAGTTTGATAATACTATAGGGTATTGGGGCCAAAAAGTGTAAATAAAAGAAAATCGAGTCCTTTGCTTATTATTAGCATTTTATAACACATTTTATTAATTTAACCCTTTCAGGCGTAGTGTTTCAGGTTTCGTTTCTTATCGCGAATTGATATCTAAAGACGACAACACGCTATTAGATCAGCAAACATAGTTTTTGATCAAACTTGAGGAAATTTTATGTGCTTGAGATTAATTTTTAGCTCAGAAATAGTTAACTATTGTTTCTAAAAATTATTATTATTGTCAAAATTAAAAATTGCGTCTGTTTGTGTAAAAAATAGTTTATTTGTTCCCAGGCTTTAGGACTGCAGAGCTTGGATGCGGCTAAGGTTTCGCCTTACCCAAAACGAAAGAGCAAGGCATCAGCTGCGAAAAGCGACCCCTATACCGGGACTTTGAAGACTGTGATAAAAATTAATAAGAAGAAAGGAAAGAACTCGTTGAAAATGACTTTGCAAAAGAGTAAAAGTAAAAGTAGCACTGAAGGATCGGGCTCTGGGGAGGGGTACAAGATTATGAAAGAGGTGAGTTTTTGAGGCTGGACTATTTTCTCTTATTTTTAAGCTTTCTTACTCTTCTTTACAGTGAAGTTTTTATGACTAATATCTTTGAACTAATTTCGAGATCAAGCGAACTTACTTGAAGGGAGTTTCGATCTTAATTATATGTGGTGTTTTCGTAGTAAATAATAACACTGTAGTTTCCTCATTCCATATTTAATCCACGAAAATCAAAGAGAAACAAAAGATAGCACTACTCTTACCTCTAAGGACCTTCACTCTGTGAACTTAAGTTTACACATTGAATGTCATATGTTACAAGGCATATTGTATAGTAGTTTAACTTAAATGGGAAAATTAAACTAACAGCCTTGCATGGTTAAATATAAAGCGTTCCATAAAGTTTTTCCAAAGCTATTATTTGAATGACCCCTATATAATTTTTGAACTGTGTCAATGTTAATGGTTATGTTACAAAAACCGTAAAGGAAAGATTCCCCCAAAAATGCGACATACTTGTTCTCCATAAAATGATTTGCCAAAAATGTGATTGACAAGATTTTAACCAGTAAATTAAAAGCAGGTGAAGGTAAATGCCAATAACAACTTTCCTACAAATTGTTATTATGGTTTAATGTAGTTTTACTTTAATATCTGCCATCAGTTTGACTTTGAGTAAATCAAATTAATTTCCTCGACGTTGCTCGTATTATATTAAAAAAAGTTTTTATCAGCTTATAAATTTTCTCAAAATCACTCGGTAGCTAGCACATTCAAGAAGAACGGTTTTAATTTCTTTGTGGAACTACCCCTTGGAAAGAAGCCTAGTGTTCTGGGGCAGAGCGTTGTACCTACCATATCCAAAGTGCAGATAAACACTGTTCCTGGTCAAATTTTGACGGCGGTATGATTGCATTTTATGTGTACCTTGTTTCATAGCATGAGTATGTCCCTCCCTTTTTGTAGATTTCTACAGTGAAGAAATGTTAGAGTTTTGTAAAAGAGCTCATATACAGTGAGTAAATAACTGCAAAGAAACTTTTAATAGAAACATTTTATGGTTCCAGGAAAAAGAGCCATTTATGTAAGACCTTTTAGTGGTTCAGTGTGAACAAACCTTCCCTTAATATATATTATGTTGCACAGGATGATCAAAACTCGATGTTCCAGCTCTAGTATAAGAAAATTTGTTGTCCTAAGAATTACTTCTAGCAAGTATTTGACCTGAAAAACGTAGTATCAGCTCTAGGACATGGATTTATTATTTTCGCTTACAACTATTATTTTTGGTAACTTCTGGCAACAACACTTTTGTAATGGCTGCATTTTATAACCTTTAAATTATGTCAATATAACCAATAAAACTAACAGTTCAAATATTATACCGGGGGCAATATGTCAAATTTCCATGGCCTACTTTTCCGAAAAATATAATGAAAAGCTTTATAGAGTTCCAAAGATGTCATTTTTATATATACCGGGTGATTCAAAATTTGTGAAAACCCTCTCCCCCATACGGGCGTTCAAAGGAATTTTTTTTTTTTCTAAATTGTGACTGTATTTTTCATGAAAATTCTAGAAAATGTGTACATCCCCGTTTCTCAACGAGCTTTTCTCATTTCTTTTCTCAGAAATGGCAAAATTTTAATTCTTAGCAGTTTTTTGCACGTAACAGGTTTGCTACTTTCTCCGTTCATAGTAGTTATAAAATGTGAAAAAGGTTTGATATAAATTTTTAAAGTTTATAAACGTGTGTGATTTGTACTAGTTGCCAAATTGCAAAGTCCCAGTCTCTTAAGTTTTTCCTTATTTTGATGAGATTTGAAGCCGTTCAGTCAAAGGAGTTTTTCTCGAAAACGGTTAGTTTAATCAAGAAACTTCAAGAAATCAAAATTAAAGATATTTGTTTGGCCTACTAGAGAATGACGATGAATTTAACAAAACTATCCTATTGACAGTAAGTTCTTCAAAACTGTGAAGAATTAAAATTTTGCCATTTCTGAGAAAAGAAATGAACAAAAGCTCCTTGAGAAACGGGGATGTACAAATTTTCTTGAATAAATACGGCCACATTTAAAAAAAAATCAACTTTGAGAGACCGTAGGGGGCAGAGTTTATAGGAAAAAACCCTCTTATTTGGCCCCACAAATATGCCCACAATATTTGATATGAAGAAAACCAAATTCAAAGACACTGGGTAACTAACAACGGTGTGACAAATGTTAAGATAATTGTTCTATTTGAGTTTTAGAACTAGTAACTGCAATTAGATACTTGAGCCAATATTGTCAAATTATAATAGTGTTGCGAACTCAGGGTTCGATAATTCCAGTGTAACGATTTAACACGAAAACACTATTTATTTATTTATCAAATACACACGACTACTAAATAACTCACTACTTAACACTTTATAGCCTTCTATTATCGCTTCGTAACTTTAGCTTACTTATAGCTCGATTAAAATACGACTATTCTACTCGGGCGCTCTATGCGCCTTTTATATACAATCCTAAAATTACAGAAAAACCTAGAAAGTTCTTTATAAGAATTCTTGAATAATCCCATATAAAAAAAAAACGGTTGTAAACAACTGCCTTCTAGATTAAGCCAGACGAGCAATAAATCACTCGTGTCAGCCATGACGCAGCGCGGATAGGTCGCGAAGCTCCACCAACCAACACGCTCCCATGCGTTGCCCCGCCTCCCATGCGGCGTTGCTGCGATCGTAACATTGCCCTCCTCCTAAATCTGTTCGTCCCGAACAGATAGAGTTCCATGGTATCGTGCTAATCGATCCAAATGAACGACCTTCATCTTTGACCTAGGGGTCAGCTGGATCCTATACACCACATCATTAATCTTCTTTATAATTGTATAAGGTCCTTCCCAATTTTGGCTAAGTTTGGGCGACTTCCCCACCTTTCGCCTCGGATTGTATAGCCACACCAAATCACCATCCTGGAAGCCGCGGGAGTTAGCTAGTAAGTCATATCTTGCTTTGGCTCGATCACTGGATATCCGCAGTTTATTCCTGACTTGCTCATGAACATTGTTCAGCCTCTCCTTAAGCTCTTCCACAAAATTCTCAGAGCTGAGCGACTCTTTTTCTGGTGTTCCATACATCAAATCCGCAGGAAGCCTCATTTCCCTCCCGAACATCACTTTCGCCGGAGTATAACCAGTGGCTTCATGCGTAGAGCCTCGATATGCCATCAACATGAGAGGTAGATGTTGGTCCCAATCACGCTGATGATCTGCCACCATTTTAGACAGGTAATGTTCCATGGTCCGATTAAATCTCTCTACCATCCCATCCGACTGTGGATGCAAAGGAGTTGTCCTGGTCTTGCGAATTCCGAGAAGTTCCATGACCTTCTGGAAAACAGCCGATTCAAAATTTCGGCCCTGATCAGAATGAAGTTCGAGAGGGACTCCAAATCTGCAGAACATTTCATTTACTAGCACCGTTGCTTCGTTGCAGTCGTTGCTTCTTGATTAGGCAGGGCGTATGCTTCAGGCCATTTAGTGAAGTAATCCATGGCGACCAAGATGTATTTATTGCCCGACTCAGTCTGAGGAAACGGTCCCGCGACATCAATTGCTACCCTCTCGAATGGAGCACCTACAGTGTACTGCACCATTCGGCCGCGTGATCTTGTTCGAGGTCCTTTTGTGGCACAACAAACTTCGCACTTGCGGCACCAAGATTCGACGTCTTCATGATAATTCACCCAGTAGAACCGCTCTTTAATTTTGGCCAAGGTTTTATTGACCCCAAAATGACCTCCACTGGTTCCGTCGTGCATTTCCTGTAGTACATCTGATTTTCTGCTATCAGGAACAACCAACTGACTGACTACGGTCTTGCCATCCGCACTCTCCCACGCTCTCTTCAGTAGTCCATTTTCTATTTTAAGAGAGTGCCACTGGGCCCATAGCGCCTTCGGGTTTGGACTTTTATCAGCGATTTGTTGCCATTCTGGTCTCTTCTCGTCAGTCTTAGCCAAGAGTATGGGTCCAATATCTGAATCATTCAATTGTTCTTCTCGAAGCGTCTGTGTGGTCCAGCCATCGTTTATTTCCACCGACGTTCTCCTTACAGAAGGATGTCCTTCATGTTGCTCAGTTTTTCGACAATCCTGACTATCTTCTTTACATGGCCGTCTAGACAATGTATCGGCATTTCCGTGACACCTTCCTTGTCGACGTTCGGTTTGGATCTTCTGTCCTTTAATGCGTCCGGCCTCTGTAACACTTTTGCCACTCAAATTATTGCCTTGACTTGATTGATTGACTTGACTGATCCTGGGGGTCTTAACGGGCTCGGTCAATTGCTCCCTTACATTAACAGGAATTGGTCTTTCCTGAATTCTAGGGCGGTCTTGGTTGCCGCTCGATCTTCTAAACAACGGCGACGGACTTCTTGCCCTATTGCGGCAGTTACTCTTGACGTGACCCAGTTTACCGCAGTTAAAACATTTTATGCCCCGATTGCGTGTTGATCGAGGAGTTCTTCCCAACAGGGCTTGCATATTGACTGCGATATCCTTCAACGCTTTATGTAAACTTGCCATGGATTCAGCCATAGATGTAGACTTCTTATCACCGCAGGTTGCCACTCTTACACTTGCAGAAGAACTAGATGTCACTCGTGACGCCTCGAATTCCAGGGCCCGAACTAGTGCCTCGCTGATATCCTTGGGCCTTACTAGACGTAAGTGGTATCTCATGTCACTATCGCGAACTCCCTCAATGAACCTTTCGGCGGCAAATTGCATTTGAAAAGATTCAGGGGCCGATGGATATGCCAGGTGAATGAGTCTGTCTATGTCCGCCTCAAATTCTTGTAAGGATTCACCTGACTTTTGCTGCCTCATCCTCAGCTGGGCCTGGAACACGGTCTCTTTGTGCTCATTCCCAAATCGTAGTTGCAGAGTGTGTACTAAAGCCGCATAATTACTTTGATCCGCTGCCGACAGAGATTGGAGTAACTCAGCCGCTTTTCCACGAAGTGCTACCACTAATGATGTAGCTTTCTGGGGCTCGGACCAACCATTAGCTTTTGCAGCTGCCTCAAACTGAGTTTTATAAATTTCCCATGCAGTAGTACCGTCGTAATCGGGAGGCTTAATTTTAGCGTTGGCTGTGCTAAAACTCTCTGTAGACACGTTGTCGTCCTCAAGTTGTTCCCGGAATTTCTTTTCTAGCTCGAGAACCTTCTGGTTGAGAGCTTCGAGTCCTTCGTTAACGGATTGCATTATTCTTTCTTCCAATTGTTGCTCCCTAGCTGCGAAATGGCTCACTAATTCTTCTTTAAACCGTTTCTGTTCTTCTTTTTGTTCTAAATAACGTTTTTCCTGCTCTTCTTTCTGTTCTAGATAACGTCGTTCCTGTATTTGATCACGTTTTTCCAGCTCTTCCTTCTGTTGTTGATAACGTCGCTCCTGTACTTGATCACGTCTTTCTTGTTCTTCTTTTTGTTCGTTATAACGTCGCTCCTGTAATTGATCACGTTTTTCCAGCTCTTCCTTCTGTTCTAGATAACGTCTTTCCTGCTCTTCCTTCTGGTCTTGATAGCGTTGCTCCTGTACTTGATCACGCCTTTCTTGTTCCTCTTTTTGTTCCTTATAACGTTTTTCCTGCTCTTCTTTTTGGTGTTGCATAAGGGACAGCAGGGCGGCAAGTTGATCCTCCATCGCTTGATGCTGGCTTCTGGTCACTGGCATAAACACGTAATGTCCGGCAATGAAGCACTCACTTACAGTTCAGCAATATTAGTTCTCAAATTCCCACTGGAATCCCTCTTCTGACACCAATTGTTGCGAACTCAGGGTTCGATAATTCCAGTGTAACGATTTAACACGAAAGCACTATTTATTTATTTATCAAATACACACGACTACTAAATAACTCACTACTTAACACTTTATAGCCTTCTATTATCGCTTCGTAACTTTAGCTTACTTATAGCTCGATTAAAATACGACTATTCTACTCGGGCGCTCTATGCGCCTTTTATATACAATCCTAAAATTACAGAAAAACCTAGAAAGTTCTTTATAAGAATTCTTGAATAATCCCATATAAAAAAAAAAAAACGGTTGTAAACAACTGCCTTCTAGATTAAGCCAGACGAGCAATAAATCACTCGTGTCAGCCATGACGCAGCGCGGATAGGTCGCGAAGCTCCACCAACCAACACGCTCCCATGCGTTGCCCCGCCTCCCATGCGGCGTTGCTGCGATCGTAACAATAGGATACGAAAACGCGTTTGAAGACATAAAAGCTTATAAGTCAAAAACTGAAGGATGTAGGTAGTTGCGAAGAACAATCCACAGGTGACTCTGTTTAAAACAAAAACAAACTTTTGACAATGTTTCTTTTCTGATAAATGAAAGTTAATTGTGGCCCGTCCTGTAGCTTTTTGTCACTAGCTGCCCATGTGGTATTCAGGCACACGATGCTGGTTAACGACAGCCCCGCTCCCATGTCGTTAAGCCTTTCAGGTTTGATTACGAAAACATGAAATTATTAAATATATGCGAAACGGTGTAAGATAGATATAGGAATGTTAAAGTGGTATCATAAAGAAGTCTATGAGAAATCCGAAATTAATTTTTATATCATGGCGATCCATTTAAAAAAGTGGGTACTCCTTTTCAACTGAACTTTGAACCGGCAACGCCGCAGAAGTGTAAATATTTCAGAAATGAAGTTTAGACGCATTTGTCGCCACACACAAAGCTTAAAAAAAATATGGCCCTTGTGTATAATACGTTGAGGTACCATCACTGTGTATCTCTAATATTTGACGTCAGATTGTGTTTTACATTATCTCCGAAAGTACTTACTGAAATGTTTTTTTTTCAGAGTGGCTCCAGTTCCTCCAAACACAGCAGAGAATCGTCTGACTCAGCCGGTGCGCATCGCAAATCACATTATTCTAATCGATCTAACATGGGTAATTATGGTTTTGGGTTTAGATACTTTTTAGTCAACTTATTTTTGTATTTTTGCTTTGGTCATCAATGAAATCATGCGATACCTATTATTTTTTCCAGATAAATTTCATGTTTTTTATTAGGCACTAAAGAGCTCTGAAGTAACGTTTGTAAGATATCAGATCACTACTTTACAATAATTATTCCTTACATCTAAATCGTGTAGGAAAAATTCTCTACATCATTTTCGATTGTGTAATTGCTCTACAAGGTTTTTTGTTCTTTGATGTAGCTTTTCTGTTCCGTATAGCTGTACTTTATGTATACGCGTTAGCAAATTATAAAATTGTCCTTTTTTTTTTCAGTGAGACACTCACTGTAAAAGATTTAAACACCGACCTCTCTATCAAAAGACCTCTTCCATATCAGGTTTCGCTTGATTTTGCTGTTTGGATTTTTTTTTTAATGTATTGGAGATAGACTCCGGAAAAAGCAATCAAACTGTTTTAATTTTATATTAAATTATTGTTATTTGCTCTACTCTTGCTATCCTACAACCCTCCTTTCTATTTAATATTCTTTTTTAACCTATTCAAGAAACGTAATTAAAACATACAACATCACCCTGTTAACAATAAGCCATAATAATTTAGTCTATTGGTTTTGGGCCATTGGTCATAAGCTTGCTTAACTGAAGAATTGATGATAAAAGGCAAAAAAGTTAGTTTAATTGGAGTAAGGGTATAATATACTCATTTAGGTATTTATTTGTTTTAAGTTTGTTATTATATAATTTAATTAAAACAATATAACTAGAAGGAAGCAGTGAACATACATCGGATGGAGAACCTGGTTCCTCTCAAGACAAGAACCAACCGGAAAAGTCCCTAATTGTTCCTGAAAAAGCAAGCTCCTTCAGCATTCATCCTGGCAGGCTTTGCAAAGACGAATGCTCCTATTGTTTCGGCAAATTCGGGCTTTTTGATACTCCTTGCCATCTCGCGCAGATGAAGAGCGTCGAAAGGCAAAACAAGATTTTAGCTGGTGAGTTTCATATATTTTTTTGGTGCCCTGCATTACCGCTAATATGAAACAATTACAGCTGAAAAGCACTTGACTAGAGACTCGTGTCTTTGCGACGCCTGCTACAGGCACGTAGACAGAAAATCCAATTCCCCGTCGTACATTAATAAGTCGCTGAAACGCAACTCGCTAGTGGCTCCGGGACCAAAACAGAATCACTGCCATGTGTTGGGTTGCAACAATGTTTCTTCAAATATTCTACGCAGGAAATGGATTATCAAAATGAGGAAGAGTATCTGTCAAGCGGTTAGTTTAACGCAATGCGCTTAAATCTACTGAAAGTAAAAGCATTTGTACCAACAGATTAACATAGACTTGGACAATCCAGGACTGCATTCGATTCCGATCTGCGATGAGCATTTTACTGCATTGGAACATCTAATGATCTGCGCTATGTGCAAGCGACGTTTGGCTCGGAACCATATACACTATTTGGGCCCTGAAGTGCAGGAGCTAAATGAAGCGCTTAGAGATGATGGTAAGTGGATTTTAGTAATATTTTATACGCAAATTAATTTTAAAATGTGCCTTGTTAAGATTTAACAGTTGAATGGTTAAATGAAAATTATAATAACCTTAAGATAAATAAAGTTTTTTTTTTCTTTCATTAGAAATTCCTATACTGCTTCCCGATAAGCCAGTAGTATGCAAACTATGCAGATGCTTTGCCTCCATAATCCTAAAAGACCCAGAAGAACGAATGGAGAATAGCGTCAATTTCTACAAAGAATACAGGAAAAGGTAAATATAACATGAATATTGTATAGCGATCGGAGAGTAACCTTGAAGAGAAACTAGGCTGCTACACTTTAATGATGTCGTGCGTATGGACACTGCATCTGCGGAGGGACCCATAGCCACTCCAGGTAAAAGCGACAAGAAAGAGTTGGAATTGAATAGGAGAAAGAACCGGCTGAGGAATTCTTCCAATGAGAGTGGAAGAGATGAGAAAGAGGATCACATGGACGAGGATGAGCCTGACACAAGGTAAGTACAATGGAACCTCAACAATCCAGATTACTTTTAAATCGTATTTTTTCGGTTTTTCGTCCTGATATTGAGTTGGATTATGTTTATTATAATTCACAACTTCGTTCTCTTGGTCACCCTGATTTTAAATGTCTAGAGTACCTAGTAGTAGTAGTAGTAGTAAACAATGGGGGGGGCGAAGCGCCTTGCGACTATGCCTTAGAGGCCCTTTTCACAGTCCACCGGTCCACTTCCCTTCTCCACCATGGCCCTCAGTCCCTCCACGAGTCGACCCGTCTCTCTAATGAAGGAGAGTATCCCGTCCCATTTAAGAGTCGGAAGGTCCCCTCGATGAAGAAAAGCGGCTCCAAGTATCCTATGGCGCAGTCGCGCCCACCTATGGCACACTCCCAGAAAAAGATATGACGACTCTTCACCTGCCTCACAGTGGGTGCAGAGTGGACTCCCGTCATCTATTCCTAGGAAGTGCATGTGCCTGTTTAGTCTGCAATGTCCAGTAAGGACGAGGCCTTGGATTTGTCCGGGTTAGGGTAAATTTCCTTGGTCTGTCTACATATTCCTTTCTGCCTCCAATTTGTCCTTTTACTTTTCCATGCCCACTCATTCAGAGTGTAAGAGACGTACCTTTTACTTACTCCTAGACATGGCTCTGGTCCAGTAGTCCAGAGAACCTAAGTCAAGCACTTACAACAAATAAATAGATCTTACCATTGTCTATATATACCTAGTCATACAATCTAACTCTCCCAAACCAGCGCACGGAAAAACAGTTTTCCTTGCGCTGTTTATTTGCCGTTCGCAGTTATATATCACTGCTTATATTAAGATAAGACGGCCACCAGTTGCGAACTTCAGCTTTAGCAAGTATCCTTGACAACTTGTATTATTTGATTTGTTGATTTTGATTTCTGTCAGGCTTTTTATCAAATATTGTTTTCAGAGGTTCATAATGAAAAGTATCGTTCATTACACGTCCGGAATGCCTTTTCCCGTGCTTAAATGACTTTCCGTACTCGGCTTCGCCTCACACGGAAATTTGTCACGCGCACACGGAAAATAGATATTTATTTTATTAGGCGTATAAGTTATACTTTATGTGACGGAGTGTGAAAGTTTAAACGCTGAGCGTAGCGAGGCGAATTAAATTCACACGAGTCACATAGAGTAGCTTATACTCCGAATAAAATACAATATTTTATTTTCAAACAATTAATGCATATAATACAGGAAATGTAACTGCTAATTCCACTCAATCCCATTAAAAAACAACACCTCCTAATGTTAGTTTGCTTTGTATTCATATCTACCGAATACAGAATGGTCAACCTTTCCTTAGACTGCTTACTTCCTTGACACGTTTCGCCTTTGAAACACATGTCTTGTCCGGTAGTGCTCTATAAAATAATCCAGTTTCGTCGCAATTTACGTCCTTTGCTTCTCCACAGATCTGGTTGAATTTTATTTTATGATGAGTCCGAAAACTTTCCAACCTTCCATTTGACCTTTAAAGCTCATTCTTCACGTATGATTAACAGTTTTTCTTACTTTTTTCTTATCAATCGGTCCAGAGACAGGAAGATTGCGAGATCTTGCATCCATAAGCCAAAACAGCTGAGTTTACTTCATCGTTGAAAGTTATTTTTGGTGTCCTCTTTGATATCGCCATTACAACTATGCATTCTTTAATTTTGCCTTTATTTTCCAAAAGTTCATACATTTGACTTTTTCCACCTTTAAACTGAATTTTTTTAACTAATTGTTTTGGAGTAAGTTTTTTTCCTCACTACATTTAATTAAATCAAAATTACTTTTGTGGGATATGATATTTGTTTTTCGGTTTGCCATTTTGAAATGCGCGCTCATGGTTCACGAACTGACAGGAAATAAACCCTTAAAAAAAATTAAAAGGAACCTACATAATTAACCGAATTGTAAAAACTTTATTGCAGTTCTAGGTAAGAGAACGGAATTTTTCAAGCCTTAAAAATGACAAAACCCTAAAACCAATACTGTTTCAATAAATTTGGGTACTGCAAGCTGCAAGTCAATAATTTCAAAATATGTCGGCTTATACCTATTTTGGGGATACCGTTTTCAGGGGGCTTATTCAGATATCACCAAATCTTCTTATATCCTTGATAAACTTAGGGGAACTGTGGGGACAAAACTTCATGCCCATTATGTTTCAAATGTGTGATTGTTTTTGAGAATTAGCGTCTGACAACAGAATACCCATCATCTTAACACTAAAATCAACTATTTATATTTTATAAGTATTTTTTTTTTTTCAAAAAAGTAACAAAAAACAATTTTTTAAGAATCAGATCCCGAGTGCATTCCAGCGATACAAATAACTCACGAAGTGCCAATCATTCGCGAGCGGAGTCTCCTGATGATGGAGACGAATACGGCGGCGTGGACTACAATACATTGATCCCCGCTATAGCTATGGAATGTCCCAGTGACAACGAAAGCAAAAAGGATTTGTCAATCGACCAAAAACTGCCCAGGTTGCAGTCGGTAAGACGATCCAAAACTGGAGCGCCAGTAGCTTGAACTGACTCTTCTTTTTCAGCTGGGAAACGCAATAGAAATCTCAAGGACGTACAAAAGTGCTGTTGATAAAAATAGGTCAAACGATTTGGCCGCTCAGAAGCTGGGCCAAAATCCATCAATCTCACTTCAGCCCACTTACAGTATTCAATCAAATGATCTGTGGCAGGACGGAAAACCCATTTCAACGGCATCTTTGTCTGTCAGACAATTATTCCCAGGTAATATAAATCTTAAAAGTTGCAGCGTCAGTATTTAACTTTCTTAAACATCAGGTGAAGAAGAGCTGGGTTTGGCAGGAGACATCGACTTCAAGAATTCATTGGGTCGCACCCCTGAGGGATGGGAGAAGTGTGTGACAACTATACAGTACGATGAAGAGACCAAGTTGCTGTGGCAAGAGCTGCAGAAGCCTTATGGTAGCAGAAGTAGTTTCTTGAGACATTTGGTGTTGTTAGAGAAATATTTTAGGTAAGATTTTTTCATCAACACAGTTTTTAATTGAGAAATTTGTAACTATCGCTCCTGGGATTTTTCACACTTAGAACGATCAGCACTGATTAAGCGCATGCCTTAAAGTAGGATTTAAAAACATAACGTATGATTGATTTAGTCAAAACTGTTTTCTTGTATTTTGTATAGAGAAGTAACTCAAGACTTGTTTTATTAAAGGAACGGTGACCTGATCCTCTCGCCTACCGCGAGCCACCACGCAATCAATTACAGGGAAAGCGTACACAATCGCCTACGTGCCTACGACAATATACCCACCAAAGCAGGCAACGTCCAGCCGGCCACCATGGTCCAATTCAATAAGGCTCACACCAAAACAAGCGGAGGAGGCATTACCAACCACTCCAGTTCCAACGGTGTGCCTCCGGTAACCATTAGTCACGTGGGAGGCGTGGTGGACCCTCAAACTTCGCGAACGCCAATAACTCTGCAGCAGTTAAATCAGCCACCTTTATACTCCAGCGCCTCGGTTCTGTCGGGTGTGAGCATGAAGAACAAACCACCAGGTCTGATCTCAATCAATCAAAAAGCAGTGGTGCCCACGACATTCCGGCAACAGATATCCAGCCAGAAGATCAAATTTCCCATTACGAAAAATTGGCGACCGAATTTGATTCCTATTGATCCGACGAAGAAACACGAGAGGAAAGCTGGACTTGTACAGGTAAGAAGCACTTCGATATTTTTACGGTTCTGTTTTTTTAAATTTTGTTTTGCTCTCGTCATTTAACTTATTTGAACTTATAATAATAAACTAGTTACTTATAACTTATAATAAACTTGCATAAACAGTTCAGATACAAATAATAAGGTTCTATTATATTGTCCCACCGATCAGGGGCGTTGTGTCCTGAACGGGATAGACTCATCTCCAAACCAGGGTTTGGCCCAGTGCATTTTCCTAACTACAATGTGTTTTTCCGGCTCTTGCTTTTAACACCATATCAGAAAATGTAGCATAGAATTGTTGCCAATTTTTTTCTGACTCGCTGGCACACCCAGTTTATCTCCAGCATTGAACGGAATCTGAAGCCATGATTTCCGCTGCGTATTTCATTTGTTTTATTTGTAGCCCAGAATTTGTCCTCCAAAACGCTGCAGTCCTACTCCTTGGGTTGGCTCCTTTGGGTTGGTTTTTGGGGAATAATGTAAACCCATTTCTCCGAACTACAACTTTATTCCTCCTGGTGGGTGCCAGGTTTTGCCGGAAAGTTTCCAGGGATTCTCGTGGCGCATCGTTGGGCGAAACATATACGTATAAAGAAGTTGGATTGGTTGACTTCCATTTGTGTATCTGTGTGTGCACCTCGGCTACTCATTAATAGTTCTGCGTCAAGAGACGATCGTTCATTATCAGATGTTTCACTAAGACTGAGTGTTTGTGTAATGTGTATTTGTCTACTTTATTTGAATTGTCAGGATCATGATTGAGTGTTTCAGTTATGGCAGTGTTTGCTGATATATCCACTGTCTTAGTTTGGCCACTTGTTAATCAGCTTTTAGTTCAGGCCCTGGGTTGCAACGACCGGCAGTTCGTCTCTACAGAGGAAATAGATAACGAAGTAAAAAGACTCAATGAATCCATTGGTTCATTTGAAGAGTCGTGCCCACTTAGGAAGCAGGGTGCTCGTAAAGTTCCGTGGTGGAATGGCACGCTGGAGCGTCTTAAGTTACACGCCAGAAGGGCCTTCGAGCGAGCTACCAAAAAGGGTGCGCAGGAGTGGGATGGATACAACGAAGCCCGCAGAGAATTCAAAAAAGAGTTAAGGCGAAGCAAAAGAGCGAGCGATTCCGCGAAGAAATGGAGTCCCTTCTGGAATCTGCCAAGCTCGCTAAATTGCTGAGCTCAGAAAGAGGAAACCAACCAGGACGGAACATGGACGGGAGACCAGGAAGAGATTCTCCTGTAGACCCATTTCCCTGGAGAAAATGGCGTGGCCGCTCCTTCGGAACTGGTTCAAGTCCGGGAGGACTGGATACTTGCAACGGAAGTAGTGACCGACAAAGTCATTACATAGGCGGGGGTCGAATTCAATCTATTTAAGGCAGCGGGACCACACGGTATATTTCCAGCAATGCTGCAGGAGGGACTGGACAATGTGCACCCATCGCTAAACAGAGCGTTGACGGCGAGCGTGGCACTGGGATACGTCCCTAAGACGTGGAGATCCGCGAACGCGGTCTTTATACTAAAAGCTGGGAAAAGTTACTACGATTTCGCTAAATCGTTTAGACCCATAAGTTTGACATTCTCTCAAATAAAAATGTTAGAAAAGATAGTCGATAGGTACATTACTGAGGTAATTTTGGCAAGACAACACATAAACAAAGATCAACATGCCTACAGTAAAAAGTCGACCGACATGGCTTTCTACTCTGTAGTACATAAAAGAGAGAAGGCATATTCGAATAAAGACATGCTGCTGGCACTCTTTCGATATTGAGGGAGCATTCGACAAAGCCAGAACTAACAACATCTGCAAGGCCCTTAGGGCCTGGAGGACTCCAACACAGTTGGTAAGCTTGGTCCGATCGGCGCTCCGCAACCGTAGGGTGATTGCTTGATAGATCACCGGAGGGAGATCGAGGTCGAGGGCAGCTGTCCACAAGGCAGCTGCTTATCACCTCGACTATGGTGTCTCGTAATGGACGGTCATTGGAGAGACTACAGGCCGAGGGGTTCAGTGCGCAGGCGTATGCGGATGACGGACTGGTCGTGATACTACGAAAGTTTGTCGACAGCTTTTGTGATCGAATGCAAAGGGCATGCAGAATAATAGAACAATGGTGTATCGAGACGGCACTGTCAGTCAATCCTGACAAGACAGAGCTTGTGCTCTACACCAAAGGGAGAAAACTACAGGATTCCGGTCACCCACGCTCTACCGGGAACCTCTGCTGCTAAAGTGTGAGGCTAAGTACCTGGGGGTGATCATCGCCAGCGGGCTGACCTGGAAAAGTCACGTAGAAAAGGCATGCAATAAGGCAACAACACTGATATGGCAACTGCGCAGGGCAGTGGGCAAGAAGTGGGGTCTTAAGCCACACGTCCTGCACTGGCTCTATATTGCGGTAATCAGACTGAGGATATCCTATAGGTCCGTGGTCTGGTGGCCAGCAGTGGACAGGGCCTGCAATGCGTTGAGGTTGGCCAGACTGGGGAGAACAGTCTGCCTAGTCATAACGGGAGTCTTTAGAACAACACCGGGAGCAGCTCTCAATGCATTACTGGATCTGCCGGAGCTTCCAATCTGGAAGGCGATGGTTTCCTGCAGACTGATAGATTGCTGCGACCAGTGGAGGAAACAGCCATGGGAAGCGGTCCAGATTGTCAGCTTTATCCAGCGGGACATCCAAATTGTCACTGTTGCAGGAGGGGCGCCCTTATTGCGATCGGTTGAGACTAAAACAGCCATTTTGGATAAGCATCGCAACAAGAGAAGAATTCAAAGAAGAGCTGCGTCATCAACCTTCTGGGAATAATCAGGTATTCCGCAATATATTGCAGGGATGCTCTGAAGTCACTGGCAGAAACAAAATGGGTAACTCAGGGATGGGTTCCCGGGAGACCTTATAGGAATACTCACTGACCCCTGCAGACTAAACAAACACATGCACCTCCTAGGAATGGTGGACAAGCCACTCTGCTCCCACTGTTCCCAAGCAGGGGAAGAGTCGTCATACCACTTTTTGGGAGTGTGCTGTAGGTGGGCGCGACTATGCCACAGGACACTGGGAACAGTCTTCCTCCATCGAGAGGAGCTTCCTATTCTGAGATGGGACGTGATACTGTCCCTTCATTAGAGGGACGTGTCGACTCGTGGAAGGAATGAGGGCCCAGGCGGAGTAGGGATGGTGGATCGGGATACTGTGAAAAGGGCCTTTAAGACCTAGTCGCAAGGCTTCGTTCCCCCCCCCCCCCCATATCTACTATTACTACTACTTGGTCAATTGTAGTCGATGGAAGTTGATTCATTTGCGACTGCCTTTGAGGCTTGCCTTCGAGAATTACATTAGGAAACCAATGGTGTAGGTCATGTTTGTAACCGGTTGAGATCGTTTCTAGTTTTGTAGCTCTAATTTACAGAATTGAATCTCCTTAGTTGATGCGATGCGTTGTATGTCTAGGTGTTTGGTGGACGACCCAGCAAAACCCTTTGGGCAGGTTTCCGCTTGTTCGGCACTTCCTCAGTCATTGGCTGAAATTTTTCTTTTTCTCGATATTTGGTATTGGAATAATTATTATTTCTGTAGTAGTTTTTTTGTTAGTGACTACGTAAAATGTTAGTATTGTACTTTTGGAAACTGGTATAGAAAGTTTGAATTTTTCGTCGAAAACGTCTGGATATTTTTAGCCAGTCCCACGATCTACCTTTTAAAGTACATTTGAAATATGATACTCAAATATGATTGATTCTTCTAATATAAAGAATTTGGTTATTTCGCGTTTCTGAAAAAAAAAATGCATTGAAACGTGCTGACTAACAAGAAATAACAAAGTAGTCAAGAAAACTTTCAGGTTTATACATATATTGTCTATTTTTTAGGTGATATCTGGTGGAAAACCATACCACATCACTCTGGAAGACTACAAGAAAATGTGCGCCATTAAACGCAGCTTCGAAGCCAAACAGAAGAAAATTCTAGAGCAGCAGCAAGCCAAGCAACAACTGCTCAGCCAGAATCCCATCCTGAAAATGTCCTTAGCGAAAAAAGGAGTCATTACCGTAGGCAAGACTTCGGGTGGCTACGTGACAGAAGGAAAGGCTATTAGCCTGGTTCCAATTGGGACCAGTGCCCCGGCTACTATCACCAGTATGAGCGAGAGTGCTGAAACTATTTTGGAAAAATTGGACAAACAAGTGGAGAGATTGGGCAAGGGAACCGAACCCATATCCATATCAGCTGTGGCGTTGGAGAACAACCCTGCCATTCAAATTATACCAAAGATTCCAAAATCTTTGACAGTCATCCCGCAAACAGTAAGCAAGGAAGGTCCGGTACTGCAAATAACGAAGACGAGCTCCAGTGCTTCGAGTAATGGTGATGATAGCAACAGCCAGCCTTGATTTGTGTTTTTGCTTTTGCAACCACAAAAAAAAATAGTTAATGCTGGTAAGTTTGAGATGGAGTTGATATAAGTGCCTAGACATTTGTGATTGACAGAGTGAGAAGTAAAGTTTGATAACCTGTGTTTAAATAATATTATACGTACCAAAAAGTAATGAAACTTTGATGTGAGATAAGTCATTAATGTTATTTTGGTCTTTTAATAATGCGGAGAGAGAGAGAGAGAGAGAGAGAGAGTATTAGACCAAATCATCTTGATACATAGAATGTGTTCATCTACGAGGAAATGCGTCAATAAACCGCTGAAAGTGTATGCACATTATTGTGCTAAATAATTTCAAATATCAGGTCGTCAACTATTGCAAATATTCTGTTTTTGCTGTTTGAAAATTTACTGTTTTTTCCGAAATAGCCTCCATTTGTGAATTTAGTCAATCTAGGACAAGAATAGTTTATGCAAGCGACTATAAACCCATATAATATAAAAATACCAGCTTCTTCTCAGATACATTATATACCGTATTAGGTATCTGAATCTCGTATTTCTCGTGCGGAAAAAATTATTCTCATTGAACAGGGTATTCTTAAAAAAGGTGGATCTAAGCAATAATCATACATTAATACGAGACATCTTTGTGCAAACTCCTCTCCAAGATGGCAATAAAATAATAAAAAAAATATCACTTTTCCTTTTAGAATGTAATCAAATAGAGCGGGTTAAACAAATAAATACTCGCCTGTTTCCCCTATACGTCTAGTGCCTCTCATATACAATATATTGTAAAATATTAAAAAAAAACTAAATCACTGATAAAAAAAAAACATATATAAACCTGTTCAATATTATTTTATTTAAATAAGGATCTGTTAACGTTGTTATAAATTCTAACGCCAAAACTAGATTTTTCCAGTATTTAGGAATGGATAGGAATCATTTAAATAGGAAAGTTACTCATTAGATATCTCTATTTTAACGTTTGTTAGGTAATAATTATTTACTATCTTTTGTTACTTGTAAATAATATTATTTTACATAGATATAGACTAGTGTTTCGAAGACTTATAGTTTTTACGAAGCTTTGCGTCAGCTTTTTAATGATATACAGGGTGCGCTAGTTGCTCTCTCCAACACGGCTGAATTCGAGAAAATGGGACATCTTAGAGACATCTTTAATAGTGTTGCTAGGGTTGCCACATTTTGCTAATATTTTGTTGTTTCAATGATTTTTATGTAAGAAGAAATATTGAGTTATTTTCATATTTTTGTGTTAAAAATTGTATGGGAAGATTGGTGATATGATTGGCTGTTTGGTTGCAGGAGAGTCAGTTTGAATGTGGCCCATAGCTACCACCTCATTATAAAATTCTCACTATATATATCCCTCAACTCAACCGTTGTCTTCTCGTCCTTTCAGTCTTGGCATGATTCTGTTTGATTAATCTTCCATATGTTTCCAGTTTATAAACTATCACCATAATCTGTGGCCCCACCTCCAGATGGCGTTTGACACCTCTTTGATTTCGTGTTGGTCGTTATTACGCCTTTATGTTTGCCTAAAATTGTATATTGACTTTAACAAAAAAGAAGAAAGTATATCCAAGAATAAGTCTTAAACAGAAGGATAATTAAGAAAAGACGTGTTAGCTATGACCAAGAGAACAAGAAATTGTCACTGTTGAATGAGCGAAATAGCTAAAAAGAGAAAGCGGAAGAAATTCCTTGGATTGAATAGGTCAAACTTAAGCCTGCCAGGAATCAACAAGTTTGCAATTTTCTACCAAATAACTTGGCAGCAGGTGTTTTCTGGGTTAACTTAAGGAGAGTGTGTCATTCTGATTGACAAAGAAAGATAAACACCAAGTATTTGGGTTTTTATTTGAATAATATTTTGAGAACTACCACAAGAAACTAGTCAATAATGTGTCAACGACCCTCTGTTTGTTGGAATGAGCGCAACATGAGGATTCACTATTTTCTGAATGTAACGAATGGCTGTCAGGTTAGAAATAATGACTAGAGATCTTCTACTTCCATATGCAATGGCGCCACATACCATTACACTATTGGTATGATAAACATGCCTCAAGGGTTTCACCACGTCGTCCTCTTACCCTTGCACGCAAATTACGGTGCAGTTAGGGCTGAAAATTTTATCAATTGTTGTTGGACCCAAAAGATATTAACATGTAAATATTATATTTTCAGATTTCCCACTTTCTACTGCTTTTGAACACTAAAGAAAACGTGTTTCTAAGTCTTCAACATCTTGTCTTATTTATTTTGGAAATATAGAAAGCAGATAAGTTTTTAATTTCAAAACTGTAAATATTGCCTTTTTGCACATTTTAAACTGCAGTTTCTGCGAAAAAGCTAGAAAAATTCAATCTGTTATATACTTCGTAGAAAATAAATTCCTTCCAACTTTCATTACCACTTCTATTCGCAATTCCCACTAAATGCACTATCAATTAAAATGACGCAATTTTTAGATGATAATAACACTCCAATAATAACATTAATATAAATATATAAATGTTATTATTAATATATACCGGGTGTCCACCAGAACCCTGGACATAGGAGATTAACATGGAAAATCGGTTTTTATTTTTTTTGCGCCTGCACGGTTGATTTAATTGAAAAACTTTTAAGAGTAAAGTTGTAGAGCTTATGGTCAGCTATCATCCTGTAACTTTTTTAATATCTCAGTTTTGGCCGTTCTTCGGAAAAACGCCTCGAAAAATGCAAGAATTGGAATTTGGTGCGTCACCCCAGCCATGCATGTGCAGTGTCGCCAACATAATAATTTGTTACGTCAGAGCCAGAGCCGATTTTCCTTTCTTATCTATTTTGAGGGACTATCATGTAGTAATTAACGTGATGATGCAGTGAAAATATGTTGGCGACACTGCACATGCATGGCGGGGGTGACGCGCCAAATTCAAATTCTTGCACTTTTCGAGGCGTTTTTTTAAAAAAAGGCCAACACTGGGGTATTGGAAAAATTACAGGATGATAGCTGACCATACGCTCTACAACTTTACTCTTAAAAGTTTTTCAATCAATTCAACCGTACAGGCGCAAAAAAATAATCCAGGGTTGTGCTGGACACCCGGTATTAGTTGGACATTATGACATCTACAAATACAAAATCATTGAAAGATATTTTTGTTGATACAGTTTATCATATATCCAAGTTCCTTCTACTGAAACACTCAACGTGTTATTTGACGGTTAAATAGCACTCTTTTTGCTGATTTCAGTATGACGCATTTTCTTAAACTTAAAGAGGTAAAAAAACAAGTTTAGTCCAAATTTGGGTGGTAAAAATGACAATTAGAAACATGTAATGATATATAAAAGATATTAGTTGGATTTATCAATACTTTGGAGACCAAGCAAAATCTGACAACCCAGATGTTTGTATTGGGCACTTGGGGTAGCACTACTTAACACATTACTGTGCATAAACCCTGTATATTTATGCTAAGTGCACTGTAAGCATCAGTTTGGTCAGGACGATTTTTAAGTTGTAGGTTCTTCCTGTCGCCGGAATTGTTTTTTAATCCAAAATGCTATTTAACTCTCCGCATTTGTTTTTTTTTAGCTTTATTTTTCATAATAACTATTAACAAATATCTAAAACTTAAAAATCATCGATTACAATTCTATAACATACACATTTGAAAAGGAAATTGTAAATAATATCATAATAATAGAATTTAAAACCCACCAAATTCACTGTATATTTTCTTAAGAATTGCTGACGATCAGTATAGTAGTGTAGGTTGTAAAAATAAAGTTCCATTTATATTTGGTCCACTGGCCTTAACTCATAAGCGAGTAGATGCAGCAATATAGGTGCTGTTTCCAGACAGATGTTCAGGTAGACCAAATACAAGTGTCCTATAAAAAAATGCGTTGTATTTTACTTATTTCAAATCTAAGTATATCGTACTTTATCTTTAAGTAAGTATTAAGTTTATCATTTGACTTAAATTAATTTATTTTTTACAAATATAAGTTTTTTTTACATTAATAACGTAGGTTTTTGGTTGAAAAATACATTGGGATTGGAGCAGTTTGCGCAGTATCATTAATTGCGCCAGCCACTTTACTATGGTCTTAATGCAATACCTACTCTCCGTTTTAACCGCCAAATACTTCATTGTCACTCATGTGCTCGATTAAGGTGTTGACTAAGTTTTTTCTCTTTTAAATTAGTCAAATAAACACAGTAAAGCTCGACACCGAGATTTCATCTAATAGCTGTTTGGCTAGGGTGACCATTGGTAGAAACTGATAGTGTTGTGACACTGCCCAGTCTCTTTTCCTGAGACTCCTCAATTACTGTTGTTTGAACAGAATCACGTTCTTGTCTCATATTCTCAACTGCCTTCAATCAAAAATGGAACATCAACTGTAGATAAGTCTGTTCATAGGCATCAATTAATCTAGAGCGATCCGCCGTGAACTCTGCATCGATTGGTTTTTGATTTACGGAAAAATCTACTCGCACTGAAATATCAGATTTTTGTTATATGAGTAGTTTTCCGTAATTGATCGATGCAGTTCTCGGCGAACCATCCTGTATATATAAATATTTCAGTTGTTTTATTGAGTTCTTTTTAGTTCTTTATTATATTGGGTTCTTTCGTAAAAAATACAAAATATTTATGGAATGTCTAGTGTTTTAATTTATTTCCTATATATAGGGCCAAACTAACCTACTTTCGACACATCAAACAAATTGTAGTAAGTACGTACAAGTGTTTCAACAGTGTGTTAAAATCCAAAATCTTAATTAATGTTAGATTATAGCCACCCCGATGGGGGTTTTAATAGTTTGCATAAATTTGCCGCACAATTTAAAATTGTAGACTAATATACTGGGTGGCTTAAAAACTCGTGGTAGATATATTTTTAAAGGGAACAACATATAATAGTATAATTTCCAACAAGCATATAATGCAGGTCATCATCGTCACCTTCATTTCCAAAGGTGACGTTTGCGACCACAAGTGTAGCTTTACAAGGATATACAGACTAAAGAGTGTGAGAATCACAGAGGAAGAATTAACTAGAGTCCTTCAATTACATAATTTTGTCTGGCATCATTTCTAAAGGTGCGGTGCGATGTTGCCGGCTTTCAGGGTCCAACTACACAGCCCATATGTTTATATGTTGTGTAGCCAAATGTAGCCGTACAGCACGATCAAAACATAGGTAGAAAATCTTCTTAATTGGCAACAGTGCTGTGAATTCAATGTGTGTGTCAACCTCATTGAACTGATGTCAACCACAAAACGTGTTGCCTCTGTGAGTTGAGACAGTGATTGCGAACGTTTTGTGCGATTTTTTGGAGTTTTATTAAAGATTATCATTAAGGTGAGATATTGTGGCATATGTAAGACTTCTAGTTATAATAGTGGGACAGAAATCTTTCGTATCACAGGTAGGTGCATGTATCATGTTTTCACAGATTACCCGACTCGCCGGCCATTTTTTGATTCACCTCGCGACGCGCGCTTACTGAGTATCTAGTTTGAAGGTCGATGGTGAGAATGTTCTCTATGATCAACAGGGAATATAATCAGGACTCGAGAATCTGACACATATTTTTTCATGAACTGCTTACTGAACGGCTCAGAAGAGCACAAGCCCCAAAAACAAATGCCATGTCGACGAGCGCGAATTAGGTCTGAGGGGCAACAGCATAGCACCCGAGGAATCTGTGCCATACTTTCATCACATGACAAAACATCATCAGTCCGCTGTTCAGAGTTCCAAAAATTCAGTTGCAATATCGTCTAGGTACACATCTGAAATCTCACAGCAGAACACCAGTTTTCTTGATATTAAAATTCATCACACTATTACTTAATAATGATAACGTCGACGGATATCACTCCGACGGACCTTAAACGATGTACCTTCATTAGTTCCATGCCAAACACGGTGAACATATTTTTAATATTTAATTCTGTCCTGTTGCGGGATCCTGCTCGTACTGAACCAAAGCCCGCAGCAGATCGTCTGGATGTGGTTCCGCGAGTGGGAAGGTCTTCTCAGCTTCTAACTCAGTCGCGAGATTCCCTTGTCTTTGCCAACACCTTCTCAATACCGTGATCAATTATACATGGGTCCAAGACTTATTTGACCAGGCCATAACTTGGAAACCATTGATGGTACAAAAATATTGTTCAGACGAAAGTTGTTAAGTATCATGAAAGCTAAATAAATGTGGTCAAATTTTTTATACAGGGTGCGTCAAAAAGTAGCTATTCGTAAAAGTTATATTTTTTTTCAATCGAACGCCCTGTATATTTTTAATGCTTTTGATTCTATGTAGCATTACAAATATTTTTTGTTTAAGACACTATGAGTCTATCTTTAACCGTTTTTGAAATATTAGCGTTAGAACTTTATAAAGACGGTGAAACACTGGTCCGCGAAGTTCACTCTCTTTATAAAAATTCAACCATCAATGGTTTCCAAGTTATGGCCTGGTCAAATAGGTATTGGGCACCCTGTATATAAAGGGATAAAGGTTAATCATTTGCCGCTTGCATCAAGGTAATCTGGAGACCTCCTGTTTTACAGTTTTGACCCCCCTTTTTAGCAGTGGGAACTTTTGACTGATGACTATTTCCGGTCCGGCTTTAAGTTGCTGAGACGCTTGTATGATTGCGCTGACGACACTACCCCATGGGAACCTTAAGAGTCCCAGACTCCCGGCCAAAAAACGGGACCATTTTTAGGGAAGCATTTATGGTAGCTGTATCCACATTTTCTAGGTCATTGGCCGGTTGCGTTGAGGAGCCATGGGGACTTAAAAGATGGTACTTTTTATTGGATCGACCATCTTACTCGATGGCTGATTCAATTTTACTTGATGGCTGATTCAATTTATTGAGTTATGGATAGGCACAGCTTATATTTTATTTCATGAGGTTATTATGGGACGACTAATTGAACGCTTTTGCCATGATTATTCTGTTCTACTTTGACCTTTATTATTGTTATTAAATCTTTGTAAACTCTACTTTCTGAACACAATTTTCTTTCAGGTGATTTGATTAACACTTTAATATATTGCGACAAATAAAAAAAACAATTTTATATAGCACATAATACCTTTATATTAATACATAACAATCAGACAGATATAACAATATATCTCATAGGCTAGACAACCAAAACAGCCTGTTGTAATCAAGTGTACTATTGGATTTACTTCGTTTCAGACAACGTTGTGTCATATTACTTATATTGTCATTTAAAATAAGCCTAACTAATATGAAACAATATCACTTAAAACCATTAATGATCATAGTATAATGAGTGTGTTACAGAACAAAAAAAATGCCCAAACTAACATAAAAGTTCATAAAAAAAGTTATTATAATAATGGCACAAACATACACAATTTTAAATCAGTAATAAAATAAAAATATTCTAAATGCGTCCGCTCCCACTCGGAATGTCCCTATCCAAAAGGTATCGATTATACACACGATCTTAGAATTAGCCTACGTCTCGTATAAAATATAACAGCTTATAAAAATTTCCTACTAAGAAAGTGTTTTATATGTTGTTGCCTAACATAATGTATTGCGCCTTGGAGACATTCAAAATAATCATTTGCATGCCTTCAAGGCTTGTAAAAAAATATTTTAATAGATGAAAGAATAGTAAAGATTTTTTTTATTTTAAAGCCTCATATAAATGACTCAATATTAGGCAGCACCTAAACAAATCTCACTGTCCTCAACTTAAATAATGCTCATAAATAAATAGCTTAAAGAATAGCTGGTTCCACCACATATTATGCTGCAAGTCAATTCGCTTCAGTCATATTTTACAAGTACCTTCAAGGAACTCGCTTTTATTAGATATGCTCAGAGACCAATGCGGAAGTTTTTATCTGGACCAAATCAAAATTAATAAATAAATAAACCAATGGCCAATTTTGAAGCTGACTTACCGACATGAATCGCAAACTCTGACGGGTGAGTCCCAGCCTTTTAGTGGAACCGGCTTCCTCGACTTTGAGCAATTATCGCATACACCCTTGCCGCAGTCCCTGCAATGGTGCAAAGGGAGAAGGGAACCGAACGGGTTGTTACACAAGATACATTTTACGCATTGGCTGTCGGGGGTCCAGTAGCTCGGTCTTGCGGATTCCTGAAAAAGTTTTTTCGGTTAAGAACACATCTCATAACTTGTGACAAAGTATTAACAAGACCTACATGTAACATTTTCATTTAAAACATCTATTCGATTATGAGTCGAAACTCTGGTCATTGGCATTCAGGCCCTATCAACTCTTATAGTGACGAAAGTTGTTGACAAAGTTATGCTATTTTAGCCCGCATGCTGACCAGTGGCCTTGTCGTCGTCGTAAAAAGAAATAGCAATATTGGAAGCTGATGACGCCACCAATTTTGAGACAGGTTCTTTCTATATAATTAACAATTGACTATAATATAAACGTAACATTAGAAAGTGCAGCTCGAAAAACGCGTCGAAAACCAACTGATGGGCATGCGCCGGCTACCAAGCTCCGCCCTTTAATTTTGAGAAACACTTGAGAGCAATTGGCATTTTTATTTCCCTATTGAGAAAACAAATGACGGGAAGAGTCTTAGTGCACTCTAGAGCCCCCATCTGAAAACGCTGGCGTATCATTGTCGTATCAAATTCGACCTGGTTTTCGTTTCCACAGGTCACTCGATGCTGCACTTCAAATCCATGGCGAAAGATTGACGCTCGTATTATACGTATAACTAGTACCGTGGTTCATTTTAAAGAAAACTCAAGCAGGCCATGGAATTAGAACAGTAGGTCTGAGATGACTTCATAAAAACAATTAAAAGTCGAAAATGTCATAAAATGTTTCGATTTACACTTTTTTATGAACTAATCTCAGACAAGAGTTTTAATTCAATGGCTTGCTACGAGGTTCTTTTATATATACCCTATAGGAATATAGTTCTTTCTCGTCTTCATGACAATTAAAATCTTTGGACGGACAATGCTATTTTCATCTCGACATCGGGCCGCGTTAATCATTCTTTGAAAACTACTACAGTTTGTTGCTTGAAGAAAGGGCATAGTTTTATTTAAGTAGTACAAAACACTATGGTATATCTTTGACAACCCACATCTCGAGTAGAGAGTAGAGTACAGTACAACATCTCACCGGAACCCACATCTCCTTTAGAAGTTCCGTTAGTAAAAAGTTTTGTGCCCCAATTATAATAGTCGTAAAGTGAGTCAGACAGTAATCTTGACCGACTAGTATGAACTGGTGAGGGTTCTTGGGTATTCGGTCTGAGTAGTGTAGAATAAAACTATTTAACTACCAAGCTTTCGATATTATCTAATATCTTCGTCACTTCTCTGGTGGTTTTTCAGTTTAGCAAAATGTCGACAAAATTATGAGTCATTTAAATAACTGTTTTATTAAATATCATTGGACTTGTGCTAAGATAATTTTACGCTATCTTGTAGTGTATAAGTAATGCATAAGTGATCTAAACATATTGACGTTAGACATCATTTTGTCAGAGAACCAGTTTTACATGAGCGACTGGCAAAAGCTGCTCTTCAGGCCTATGAAGACAACAGACAAACATCCTGGTACAGTAACCGCCTGAAAAGTAAGAGGAAAAACGTCCGACGACTCTTTAATAAAGCAAAAAATAACCGACGACTGGGACACTTACAGACAAGCCCTAACTAACTACAACAAGCCGATCAAGGCTACTAAAAGAGAGTCTTGGTGAAGGTTCTGTGGCGGGATTGAAGATCTGCCAACAGGAGCCCGAATCCATAGGATTCTCTCCAGGGAGCCGTGTCAGGAGCTTGGATCGATAAAACGACCTACACCTCCACTGGTAGTGAAACGTTAGAGATACTCGCAAGCTGTCATTTCCGGGTAGCCAGCTGACAAATTTGGAGATCAACACAAGTCCTTTGGGACGATTTAAACGACCCAACAGAGCAGATTGGAGAGCTCTCCAAAAAAGTGGTCAGACCCTGCTAAAATCCACGATTATGGCTTTTCAATCATACAAATCCCCCGGGGAGGATGGAGTGTTCCCGGCACTACTAACAAAGCTCTTCAGAGCGAGCCTTGCATAGAACTTTATTCTAAACTGCTGGTCCAGGGTGATGGTAGTCTACATACCAAAGATGGGATGTAGGGGAAAAGATCCTAAATCGCTAAAGAAAATCAGTCTAACCTCGTTTCTGCTGAAAAGCTTGGAAAAGCTGCTAGGCCAAGGGAGGGAGCGGTAACATCATACCTCCTTAATACTGACCAGTATGCATACCAGGTTAACAGAACTAGCACCACAACCTGGTGGTGAAAATCCAAGACACCCTGGATTCAAAGGGTGTCGCAGTTAGTATTTTCATAAACATCGAAGGGGCCTTTAATAATGCACCTACAGACTCCCTCCTCAGCGCCAGTAAAGCGAGAAGGATCGAACCAACAATAACCAACTGGATTCGCAACATGTTAGAATCCAGACTGATCACTACATCATTAAACGATGACCCTATCAGATTCACAACAGCGGGAGGTTGTCCACAAGGCGGAGTCCTTTCACCACTCCTGTGGCCCCTACTAGGACGATGTTCTGGCTACTTTGGAACTATGGGGAGTCGAGGTCCAACAATACGCGGACGACATCGTTAACAAATCTCCAGCACGTTGCAAGAGGTGCTGGATGTTGTACACAGCTGGTGTTCAAAGGAAACGACGCTCACGACAGCCATGGAGCGCATTCTCGACCTGCTTCCACTTCCAATACTCCTGGAACGCGAAGCAATGAAGGCAACATACCGGCTGCAACAAGTGACGAACAAAGCAGCTCAGCCATTCGATGGTGAGACCAACAATGCCCAGACTGGCTTGGAAGGCCTTGCGGTATTGAACATGGTCTCCGACCTAATGGCATCAAAACATAGACAGTACATTAGACACTACGTCGTCCGAGTTCCCTCGCGAGCAGACTCAGACGTAGTAAGTAACTGATACACGGACAGATCGAAATCCGATAAAGGGGCTGGCTCACAGCGTCACACTGGTATGGATCCCGTGCTATAGTGGTCACGAAGGCAAGGAGCCGTCACTAGGAGTCCCATACGCTCTGGTCAAGGCTGAACTCCAGAAAAGGAGTAATGCCAAGTCCCAGGACTGGTGGGAAAACCTACCCGGACTATCATACTCATCAAACATTCCTCAGACTAAATAGGCGACAAATCAGAGAGGCCACTGCACTGTACCCAGGACATTGCCACCTAACACATAGCCACATGCACAGACTCAGACCGTCCGAAGAGACGGAGTCTCGGCTGTGCTTGGAGGACGACGAGACAGTTGAGCACGTCTTATGTGACTGCCCCGCTATTGCCAGATCGAGATACTCCCTATTCTGATACACGATCATTGAACCTCAAGATGCAAACGCAGTGTCGCCCGAGAGACTCATCAGATTCGCGAAGGGTCTGGGCATAACGGGTGACAACTAGTGGAGCTACCAGGGGCAAACCTCGCTGATAACACTTCGAGTGAGCCACAATTAGAATTTTACATAATCAGACTGAAATTGAGCATTTATGAATAACTGAAACGTTATGCTTTTTTCACAATGAACATAAACGTAAAAAACACATAAACCAAACGTAAACGGAAAAGTTAAATTTTAATAAAGACTGTATTTTGTTCACAATGATATTACAATTATGTCTTCCTTTTGTTACGGATTACGACCAACCGTAACACTTACATAAAGTTAAAATTGAACTTTATGTTATTGATATGTTAACAGAGATGTAAAAATCCAGTTACTTTTTGACAATGAAACTGTCAAAAGTGTTTGTTTAATGAAACATACGCATATGTATTTGACCAACCCCCATTGTGAACATAAAAGGACTTAAGATCCCTTCAAGATTACTGTATGTATACCGTATGCAAACGTACACATTATGTTTATAAACATTGTGAATGAAGCATAAGACTCTTGGGTTGTCTACTCTTAAACATAATTATTTTCATGGAAAATTAGGTTTGGAAAAGTGATTTTGTTTAAAATGTTATACGTTTGATTTTTTTTGTCTAGTTTTTGATATAGTGGCTATGCTTGAAAGTGGGGGTGTTAGAAATATTTAAAAAACTGTTGGTCTAGTTTATCCATACTTATAAGTTAACTCAGTACTTATATCTATCGTTGTTGATAAAGTATAAATTTAGTCTTGATTAAACCACGTACGAGCGAGATTCATTTTCAAGCTTTGATAAAGACTATGCTAATACACTTATGACGGTTACAAAAAAAAATATATGTGACCAACAGGTGATATTTTGACGTGCCCTGTACCCCCCGAGAGATTATCACCTACTTATGACACACTGACGAATAATAATTTAATCAATTACGTTAAAAAGTCCGTTTTTTAGGGGTTTTCATGGAAACGAAATCTTTGTTTTTATTAAAAAAACGTTCGAAAAAACTCATTAAGAAAACCATACCTTTATGAGGTCTTTTCCAGTATCCAGGACGGACTTGACAGCAGAAATGGAACTAACAACTGTCTCAGTAATATATCTTGCTCTAACTTCTGTAATCTGTTCTTCTTGCGACACTCCATCCAAGAGACTGACACCTCTACCTTCTAAGCACTGCAAATAAGAACAAATAAAGCTAGATAGTTAAACGAACAAATTGAAAAAACGTTAGTTTTTCTTATTTTTTTTGCAATTTTTGAAAACTATTAGTGGGTAACGATCAACACTTACATCGTAACAAGAATCGCACACTCTTACAGGACTCGTCCATCCCCTCTGCGGAACTTCGCATTTTTTCGAAGAACAGCTTTCGCAAAATCCTTCTCCGCAACTTCGACAGTGGTGTTTCGATGGAAGTATCCTGTTTTGACCGCTCGATACAAATGATGTGCGACATTGAAAACAAAACTAGAAACAAGAAAAAGATAGAATTAACTCTCTTTAAAATATTTGCATTATTATCTGTCATTCTTTTATTCCGTTGAGAGTAGATAACAGCCTCTTAGGGGAGAATATCCTCAACTAGTAAGCAATAGACCATCAGCATTAAAAGTTAAAGGTGACATTTCTAGGTACAACTTCTTACCTTAATGTCACTGTTTGGCCTCCAATAAGAGGGCGCAATCTTATCGTGTACCCAGTCAGTGATAACTTTGGCAGGCGGCGAACTCACGCTGGCCACTGCGTCCGTAATCACAGACACACCGTCGACCATCTTCTGGGCGGAGTTGTAAGTCCCAAACAGCATACGTTCCTGAAAGTAAGTTTTGTCCTTTTTGAGGCATAATTAAGCCGATGCATTTGCTAAAATGCTGATGAACTATAGGTGGAGGCTCATAAGAACACTATATGCAACAATATTGGAAAATATTCACAAGGTCAATATATTTTATTTTAGGTGTTTACTATTTCATTTACTAGCTATAGTATGAGTGAAATGCATGCAATATGCTTTAAGTGGTTAGTAGTAGTAATGGCACTGTTAAAACGTTATCTAACAAAATATTATTTCAGCAATAAAAAAATACACGATTTTTCGGTAACGTTAAAACAATCTCGAGTTTTGGGGGAGGGAGTTATTAATGTAACTACTAATAGTAAACACACACACACAAAACGCGTGTTCTAATAAGCCTCACAGTATATGTCTAACCTACCCCAGGCCAAATGTGGACTACTTCCATTTGCACGGCAGACTCTTCAGGATCTTTGTTACCATACCAATGTTGTCTAAACCAAACAAATAATTCAGTTTTACCATACTACCATTTTATGGATAATAATACCTGCTTCGGTAAATTTCGCCACATTTTGGACACTCTATTACATAGCCGGTCCAGACGTAACTGAAATATGACGTCCAGGAATTGTCTCTTGTGGTCTGGTAACTGGGCTTGACAATAGTTCTTTCGCCATTTTTTACACACTTCTGCAAAAACAAATTTACATAAACGATTTTATCAATAAAATTATTTATAACATAAAAAAAAGGTCAAAATGATGGATGTACGGCCGAAAAATTGCAAAGCAATGCTTCTCGGGAATGAGGGTTATTTCTAGAGGCCATATGAATTTCGCAAGTAATCCTGCACTTTTAATGAACCTGCAAATAAAAGTTGCTTCTAATTCAAGATTATATTAGAATCAATCTTTTGCTTTCTTTGTACTATCTGAATATGTCTGGGTCTTCTGTCATATTTCAGGATTCGGCTTATTCGAGAGATGGATGAGGGTTGACTGTGGAGACTTAACTTTTGCACTGAATTGAAAGTCGAAGTTATGATTCTGTTCTTAGATAGTTTTTAAGCGATAAGCTAGTTCTGTTTTGGTGCTCTGCTATCCGTCTGTTGAGGAAACGAACGACATATTGTAATGTGGTATTTTTTTAAAAGGCCATGGCGACGTAGCAACCATTCCAATCGCTGGAGCAACAGTCAAACGGCCCTCGATTGAAGACCGAAAGAGATGCGACGCTGACAAAATGTTTGGAAAACAGGCGATGTTTAGAAAAAAAAAGATCTGCGGGCGATGATGTTTCTTATATTTTATTAGCCTTGTAAAAATATAATGGCAATTTATAATGAAAATATTGATATTTCCATTAATATGGAACGACATAAGGATATGAAGCACTTCAAACATGACAATTCAGCTTGTAAATACCACTGTTTAACATGTTTGTAAACCTGACCTTACATTAGTTAAATACTACTGGAAAACTTTAGAGAGAGTTCGAAGCTACTCAAATTATGAGTTATTTAATTATATTTGCCCCTTTTTGATAATTTCCGCATGCACGGAGATATTGATATAAACACCTGGTGTGTTGGATAGTTGTATTGTGAATTTGTTTCGATTAGTTCTGGTTGATATAAAAAATGGCAGACCAGCTAATTTTCAAATAATCGGAATTCTTGAAAATCAGATTATTTGCAATTTTTTTACCAACCAGTATCAACGAGAGACAGAACCGGTGTGAAAATATATGCTTCAAACTTTAAGGGCAATGAGCCAGTGTATTCTAGAGGCTTGCCATTAGATGAATGATGTTTGCTCTGTGGTGGTTGCCCTTAAAGATAAAGAGATTCGTGGGAGTCAAGAAACTCAAAAGTATCTTAATTATTTTAGTAAAATGTTTCATAAACATGTTGATTGGGTTTTTAGTTTAACTTTTTTAATGCAAGTTTGTTTTGTTAAAATCATAATTTTAGAATGACACTGGCCAGTGCCTAAACAAAACAGTCAAATTTCCTATCAACAAAATGTTATGACTTATTTTTACAGTTTAAAAGGTTTATTACTGACACGCCAGGTAGACACATAATTTCCATAGCTCCATATCGCTGTACAACTTCAAAACTCTATATCACGATAAAAAAGAACGATAGACTAGTGTCACATTAATATAGGACATATTGACAAATGGTGATTGCAAAATTTCTTGATACACAGGGGGCTCCTTTTAGGTGTTCCTACCATTACCGCAACAGTAAGAGTTATAAAGTCACTTATACTAGAAAAAAGTTGCCTTTTGTTGAGATCCTTGAAGATTCCACATTTGCCAGAAGGCTGCTACATTCTCAGAAGGATGCCACATTTTCAATTATGCAATGACGCCATCGGACGACGACAGGTGCTTCCCCTATGGCATGCGAGATAATCGTGAAATGAAACGAAGCCAGTTTTCTGCCGAAGTTGTCTCTTCCGACAGACTGATGGCCGAGATTCGTACCTACACTTTTTACATTTCACTTCACGATTATCTCGCATGCCCTAGTGGAAGCACCTGCCGTCGTCCGATGGCGCCAAGTGCATATGTAAACAGTGCCTTGAGCAAGAGAGGAGACCAAGTTTCATTCGAAATCGTATTTCTGTTAGGTTTGAGGTATACCATACTGAGGAGCTCCAAAGAGCAAAACTGGTCTATGGTTCATCTGCCTGATAGAGAAAGGAGTTTGATACTCTGCTGAACGTCGTCCCCAGACAGCACAGGTTCGTCCATCTGTCTGTGGGAAGCGACAACTTCGGCAGAAAACTGGCTTGGTTTCACTTCACCATTTTTAGTGATGTTCCAGTTATTTGAAAAAATTTAAAAACTTCTCAAAAGTGCAATCTCCTGTATTTCGTGACAGACGACAATTTTTAATTAGAAAATGTACTAATTTCTTTATTTCTACAAAAAAAGCATATCACCTGTCATTATGTATATCTTTTAAACAACTGGTCTGTATTTAAAAAAATGGTAACGGTAACTCAATTATTAAAAGATGACATGCGATATGCCATTTTGTAGAGATTGGAAAGTTATTACACTTTCTAATTAAAAATTTTCTTCTATTACGAATAGTTCACGAAATACACATTTCCCATCTTTCCAAATAACACAGAGGCCATTGAAAATGTGGCAATCTCGAAGTAAAATCTTAAAGAAGCTCAACTTTTTTCTAATTTAAACAACCTTGTGAGAACCCATAAAAAAAACACCCTGTAGAGCCTTCAAAAAAATTGCATGTTGTTGCAAAAAAGTGATTAGATCAGTCTTCTATCATTTCGGAAAGATTTTTCATCGTCAATAAAAAGTTTATTTACACAGTGACATAGTTTAGTGAATAAAGTTACCTAAGAAGTAACCAACAAGTAATAATTACAAATCATTTTACTTAAATTGTCTGCTTTCCATTACAAGAAACCATTTACGTCAATCCATACTATTATCAACTGATTAAAAAACTTGCTGTTGCCTTACCTTACACAAATGCACGGAGTTCTGGAACTGATGTTGGTACTTGCAAGGAGAGTCACACTGGTGTGCCTCGCCTTCATTCTCGTGGCCCATGGAAAGTTTACAGCCAGTCTTACAACTCTCACACTTATCAGGACATGTGAAAAACTGCATCAAATATTGCTCACGTCTCCTGTCGTTAAGAGCCGATTGGAATTTTGCATTCACATGCTGAAATACCATTACAATATTTATCGACACACAGAAAAATAACCAGGCAACTAATTATACCTTAAGCATTAAATAAATGTGCTTGGGGTCTCTTGGTGAAGTTAATTCGGTGCTGTCAAGACGTTTCTGAATTTCGGTTTTTAACAGTTCAAATGTGGTTTTCCCTTGCAATGGTGTTTTGATACCCACATACTTAAGGAAGCTGAAGGCGTCAGGGCTAACGCCTTGGTTGGCGAAATTTTCTCGTAAAATATCTTCCGCTGTTCCATTAGTGTCGTCTAAATTGTGCAAGGTGTCGGTGTGCTGAGTTTCATGGAATATTATCACACCTGGACCTGAAGTGGAACAAGCGGCTCCTTCTACTTTTGATAAAGCTTTCTTCAGCGTAGGAGAAAAATGTTTTTTGTACGCTTCAGAAGCGCTTCCCAAAAATGTGTACAAATCAGTAAGCAGTCTTTCAGCTTTTGTTCTGTATATTATGATATCTGACACAGCCAATATTTTTAGAAGCAGTCTAGTCCTCTGGTCTTCTTTCTTGGACATACCTGGTAAACGAAAAGTAATGATAAAAAAATTAAAAACAATAAACACTTTCAATAACTTACCAAGAAAGCCCTCAGTATCAAAACAAATAACGTGCAACACAGGATCGTACTTAGCCCATATGCCTATGGTGCAAGATACTTGTGATGGGGATGTTTTAAAAATTTCTTCCCCATTGAAAAACACTTTGTTTAATGTGTACGATTTTCCTTCACCAGTATTTCCAAATATAGAAACTACTTTGACCTACAAATGTATTTTATTTAAAAACTTCAACTTTCTTCCATTTATTCCCTATACCTTTTGGTCAGGTTTTATGTTTAAAGCTTTAAGGAATGCACTTTCCGACTTGATTTTTAAATCTTCCTTGTCATCAATAAGCAAGACAGCCTTATTTCCGTCTGGCTCCGCACCTAATGAATTCGCAGTTTCTTAATAAACAATCTGAAACTGCTACCTTTTATCCTCACCTGGTTCCAGTGATAAAGAATGTAGTTCTTTTTCAATATCAGGATATACTGCGGCAACTTTCTTTTCGTTTTTGGGGTTTTTGCAGTCGCTGGTCGCATTGTTGATAAGCGGGTCGATTGAATTCATAATTGCGGAACTACCGCCGCCATGATGCTTTTTCAGCGATCCCTGGACTAATGAATCCATGTTTGACGTTAAATTGCCTAAAAAATAATCTGAAAAAAAAAGTTTGACTTTAAGAAAATTTGTATTAATGTAATGTATAAATTAGATACTTATTTATCAAATAATGTGCTGATACCAAACATAAAAAAAACAATCAAGTAGCATCAAGAGCAAGCAAGTGCATCAAAAACAAAGCGCAGAAGAAATGAGAAATGCTCTATTTCTACATTTTCTGATTCTCTGATTCTCTATTTACAATATCTGTAACTAGTACAAATTACATATTCCACACAAATCAAACCTTAGTAAACAATTTTTCAGTTTTGACCACCCAACGGTTATTCAAAAATTACTTTCAGATTCAAGACCACCTTGCTTAATGTGTGATATTTTCCTTCTTCTATATTTCCCAGTATAGAAAGTTGAAAGAAATTTATTTTCTGCGAAATATGTTAGTGATAGAAATTTTTTCTAAAAGAAAGTTTAATTTACCTTTTATGTTAAATATTTAAACTTTGAAACAAATGGTATAATTCAATGTCGGCAGGGGTATTAGCCCTCAAAGTAGTTGTTTCTATTTGTTTCCTTCTTTATGTATAACTACAAGGTTTTGGAAATGCTGAAAGCAGACAAGTTTTCAAATTTCCAAATTGTAATTATACATGTGCATTTTTTGCATTTCTTAATTAAACTCTGGTTCTATTTTCTTTGCAAAAAGCTTAATATTTTTTGACTTTTTGGCATTGATTTTTTATTACATTATTAATTCATTTTAATATTTTTTTTTTGCTTTATAAATTGAGGTTTGAAACAAACAGTGTAATTCAATGCCAGTAGGGGTATTAGCCCTCGGAGTAGTTGTTTCTGTTTGTTTCCTTCTTAACAACTGCAATATTTTTGGAAATATTGAAAGCAGATAAATTTTCAATTTCCAATTATTAAATATTGCCTTTTTGCATATTTTAAACTAGATTTTCCTACAAAAAAGCTAAAAATTTCTATCCCTGGAATCCTCTATAATTTTGGATCAGGTTTTAAATTTACAGCATTAAGTATTTTTCTTACTCAAATTCTATCTATTCTTTTTAATTATTCTTTAATCAAATATCTATTGGTAATATTGTTATCATTGATCACATTAGGTGATTTTAGAAAAACTTTATTGTTCATTAATTTGGTGTAAAGTAGAGGTACATACATCTTTAGAAAAGCAAATTATTTTTGAAATTCAGCCAGTGGTGCTCCATGCCAATTGATATAACTTTGATATTTTGAATGAAAAACATGACACTTTGCTGCTTTTTTTAAAAACTATGAATCATATTTTTGCTACTACTTACTCTTGTTTTGATTTTTTTGTATCTTTAAGCATTTTTAATAAAGAAATATCAAAAAACAATAATTGTAATAAATCATTTTTTTTTAATATTTTTGTTAATTCAAAATGGCATTCAATTGTTTCATTATTTGTTATTTATTTTGACATTATTTTTGGACTTTGACAGTTTTGTCTTTTTATAGAGTGTAATCAGTTCTTTTTTTTAATTCTCAAAATCATGCAATGATTTGCTTTACTAAATATAGATATGCTATTCTGATAATATCTGATAATTTTGTTGCAAAGTAAAGTAGTAATAACAATAACATATGGATCAAAAGTTTTCGGAATTTTTTGGACTAAAATATACCTACACTAAATAAGGTACCGTCCACTTGACATTGAAAATAAATTGAGCAAACATTGGTTTCTATACAGATCATATAGAAAATGAGCAAGACCGTGTGAAATTTAAACACAAACAGAAATTTGAGGACAAAATCTTGGTTTGGTGCGCCATATCGGAGAGTGGTGTTTTCACAGCTGTATGTTGGATGTGAAGCAGTCAATACAACCATTTACATTGAAAGAGGTCTCACAAAACTGTATAGGTTTATTGATGCTCATCATCACTATGACGAAATAATTTTCTGGCCCAACTTGGCATCATGCCAGAAGAATGCCAGAAGAACGACAGATTGGTTAGCAGCAAATGGCATCAATTTTGTTCCCAGGGTAGACAACCCTCCAAATGTGCCCCAGGCGCAACCCATTGAAGAATTCGGGTCTCTTTTGAGTACCAAACTGTATGATGGTGTTTGGGAAGCCCAAGATGAGGAGCAACTAAGATGGAGAATATACCAGAAAATTCGGAAGTCGATGTTGCTACCGTCCAACAACTAATGCCTCACATAACTCCAAAATTACATGCCATAAAAGACTATGGAATTTTATTAGCCATTTAAATATTTTAAAATATAGTTGATAGATATGGTTATAAGGTTAAGATGTTGAATTATGAAATACATTTTTTAAAGGTTTAATATTACTTTTTCCTGAACATTTTGAGAGATATGTTAAATGCCCCTACTTTTTTTCCATTTTATCAATGTATAATGCACCTAAGCAAATATTATGGTTTTGAGTTTTGGTGATTTGGTGATTAAGATGTCATTGGGACTATTCAACTCAGGACTAAGGCTCTGAAGGGCAGATAAATTTCAAGGGTCAATAATATCATCAACCAAAATACCTACAACCTACACAAAAAGTAAAAGAACTGAATAAAATATTTTGTGATTTGTACCAATTTAAATTAAAAATAATGAATTCTTTCAAAAATATATGCAACCCCATGCTAGATATTTTGCTTTGTAAACACAGAGTAAAAATTTTTTTTCTGATGTAACATGTGAACCTGGGATTTTGTTATAAGGCTAAGCAAATAATGTACCTAACTCTATAGTCAACAATCACTGCAATTGCAACAATGATTGGCGATCAGTAATAGAGAGCAAATGAATACTTTCTATAAAATAATACATACAGGGTGGAAATTCATATGCCAAATATCACTGTGTAAATCTACATAAAAAAATTAGATAAAAACTTCATATATTATAAACATGTGTCCCTATACTAGAGCTTTTGAAAAAAGACAGCTTTTACTTTATTCATTTAAAACCAGTACATACTTCAAAGTTTTCTTAAATTTAATACATTGACCATTGCATAAATAAATACAAACCAGGGAGAGCACCCATTAAGTGTTTTAGCACTTCATGTTGAACTAGGAATGTGCTATGACATGACTGCCTTTACTGCAAAAAAAAAATGGCTGAAATTTGGCATAGACATTTCCAGACAATCTATATTTTTCTCAACATTGCGTTTGTATCACTTATATTGGAAAATGTTAGAAGTTTGAGGGAGCTTCAAGAATATTTTGCATTTTTTTGATGCCTCCATGTTGACGACTATTCTTAGGCCATTGCCTTATGATTAGTATTCAAATATTTTAGTTCTTAAGATTTTTATGCAAACTATGATAGAGGGGGTGGCAATTGCTTGAGGCAACTAAGGTTAATACCCCACTGCCTCCAAGTCATCTAAATTTACAAATCTTGCAGTTTTATATTTATTCTATTGATGCAAAAAACAGCTTTACATCAAATTTCAGACAACTTTCTTTTGAAATCCATTTGTTTTGATGATAAGTTGAGCACATTGATGACAAACAAACCTTGAGCCTTGTGGGGACTTATTTATCAGATAAGCACTCTAATGAGCAGTTCGATAAGAATGGAATAAAAAGTTAGTAACGAATAAATGACAAAATTTTACAAAATTGCAAATTGTCATTAGTAATTTTGATAAATAAAACAAAAGAAAAGAAAAGTCAGAAAACATGAAAAATAAAAACCTTATTTACATTTTTGGGGACTCAGTGGATCCCTGACCTCGAACTGAATCATTGCACGTAAGTCTGAAGAAACTGTTCACAATTTGCTGAAAATCACCACACTAGAATTGAACTTGCATTAAATTCCGTTATAAAACGATTTGCGGATGTTCGAATACTAAAATAGAAGAACAATAAACGAGAAAATATCGGTAGGTGGGAAGTCGCGCAGCAAAAACAAAAAATATGATGTTTACAAGTAATACACCAAAACTAAACGCGCATTTCTGTTGTCGAGATTGGTGAGAACGAACCGTAACAAAAGGCGGATTGAACTATAATGAGATGAGATGTTTAGTCAGTTACCTCCATTCTTCCAATTGCCCCGTGGTTGTTGGGTTTGGGGCACGACGTGGTGATTATCACGTAAACAACGCACAAGATTCTGATAATTAAAGGACGAACAATGCACCAAATGACTTTCACGTTTACATACGGGAATTCTATTTTGACATTCCGTGTTAAGTGAGGTTAGGAAATTCCTGACACGAGCAACTCTTCGCTTGCGCATTGGCGCGCCGCTGGTCACGGGGTCTGTTTTCCGCCTATCAAATCGTGGTAATTGCTATCTAGAAAGAAAAAGTGAATGGAATAAAAACGTGCACGGGTATGAGAAAGACGCAACGTATCAGGGTCACTGCCACACACTTTTGTTTTTAAAAGGCGGTCCATTTAAAAAACGCTGGATGTGGTGAGCAGAGAACGTGCATGAGATCCTGGATCAATTTACTTAGGCCAGGACCGGTTCATGATTATCTGAATTCAAGATTTCTACCTAATCCATAGGATGTATACGCAATGAGATTCAAGTTTTCCTTTCAAATAAGCCACAGTCGAACTTACGTTATCTACTGCTGTAGTTGGTTAACAACCACAACTTTACAAAATAGTATATTGTGCAATTACTGTCGAAAACTGCACTTCACAAGAGTGTGAATAGCTTATGTGTTTTCGTACGTGTTGCACAATACACTGTGATTTTACCACAGTTTAAGAATAGAAATAGTTCGAGCACTCCTTTCATATCTCCGAAATACCGACAATTTTTTGCTGTGGTGTTTTCAGACGGAATACGGGGGTCGTTAATTCCAAAGCTATCGTGAGTGATGTGGGTTTTATAAACCGTTCACTTATCATCGCCGTCAGGTAGGCGTTGGAAATCTGACTACGACATTTGTATCGTATCTTCTCAACATGTGCTGAAAAGAGATTTCAAAGGTAACGTGATGTCAAAAGCGCAGACCGATGTCCGATGTCTTGTCTTAAGCCCAGTGCAGACGATGCAATTTATCGCGGGGATTTCATCCCTGCGACAAAAGTTGCAGGGATTTTTTCGTTCAGACGGTGCATTTTAGTTGCTGCAATTAATTGCATAGCAATAGAAATTGTTCTATTTTCCATGCGATTTGTCGCGGGGATTTGGTTACGTTTCTAGTGCCTTTCCAGCGAAAACTTAAAATTTTAGGTTGAACAAAAAAGTGTGGTTAGGTGAATACTTTGAATCATCAGCTTTTTCAAACTCCTCATTAATTAATCAAAAGGCCCCCCCCAAAATCTCTTTTTAACACCCAGGGCCTCACCCATCAACTTTTAGGCATAGAGATAGTTTACAAAAATAATAAGGCAGAATGGATTTTTTTTGATAAGTTGGTAGCAGTCTAGTAAAGTTCCTAAAAAATTGCATAAAAAAAGTTGCACTGTCTGAACGCAAATGCAAGAAAACGCGGGGATTAAAATTGCTGCAACTTTGCCCCCGCAATAAGTTGCATCGTCTGCACTTGGCTTTACTCATCTTCGCTCATCTTCGATGCCTCCATCCTACTCAGCTTCGACAGTATTCGACACTGTATCAGTGTCGCCAACATGTCATGTAAAAAAATCCTTAGTGGAAGCACGATTTATCCTTAGAATTCCTTAGATTAAATGATTGAAATATGTTCAGTAAAATAAAAGAAAACGAGAAAAAAAATTGCTCCACAGGCGAAAATTCTTTTAGGTGCCACGCTGCCACGCCCAATGTTGTGCAATATTTTTATAAATATTTTTCAATTTTCGAAATAGTAACGACAGTCGACAGGACCAGTGCTGACAAGCTGCTGTTACAAAATTACCCACAAAAATTTCGAAATTACCCACTTTTACTCCTAATATGTGTCTGAATTGTATCCAACTTTACACCAATATGGTACTTATTGTACTCAGTAAATTCTACTTTTTTTATTTCAGAATAAAATAACAATATAGGGACAAAAATTAAATTTTAAAAAAATATATAACAGCATTTTCGAGTGGCGAGTCTAAAGCGCGGTGAGAGTATTTCCATCCTTTGTTTTCCAACAAGAATGCGCGAATGGGAATACTATCTGCCACCCGAAAACGCTCTTAATACAGAAATCAATTCATGACGTGACTTCTACACCTAAATACTATTCGTTTTGTTTACTCGTTTAGCTCCAATAACTCCTAGTCCTAAACTGAATCAGTAGGACTTTCCGGAAATGGCGATTCTCAATCAGATTGATCCCTACAGCACAGCCGATTTTCAGGCAACCAGATTGAGAACCGATGCGAGGCTGGTCAATCCAATCGGTTAAAAATCACTAATCAGCAAATTACCCCTATTTACTCCCCGATACCCATTTTACCCGCGCATAAAGAAATTACACCCAAATGGGGTAATAACTCCCAGATTGGCATTACCTGAACACAACATCCAATCATCGGAATGATCCAATCAATGACATTTACCATTTGACAATTGACGGTTGACGCTTACAGCGTATTGTACCGGGATCATGCAGCTTTACTCATAGTGCTCGGTTTACTCTCTGGACTTCAGCTCCACTAGTAGTAAGTGGTAGTGTAGTTTCATGAATATCATTATGCGTTGTGTTTTTGTATGCATTTATAATTTTGCTTCGTAGTTGTTTGCTTCGCTTTTAATTAGTAACTGCATTAGAAAATCCTCAGAATTTGACAGATTTTACGAAATCCTCCTAAATTCCTAAACGTTCCTAAAAATCCTTAGATTTAAGGATAAAATCCTTGACTTGGCAACACTGCACTGTATACCCTGCTGCCCTACTGCCCCTACTAGACTGGCTAGACACAGGGTTGCCAGATTTATTGCAAACAACTACGGTTCAGAGAGTGCCAAATTACTGAAATTACGGTTTTGTCAAATCCCAAATTACGGCTCTTTTACGGCAGTGATGCTGCTCAGTACTCACTAGATACAACCAACCATGAACTGGCACAAACCCGACGAACCGACAAGAACCTAGTAGAACCCCAAGAGATAGAGACTAGGAAAAACTCTGAAAAACCATAAAAGGAATAAATTAAACAACAGATTCATCCATCAAATTTTCAAATCGAATAAATATTTAGAAATTTGTAATTGCAGGTTATGGTTTATGGATGGTCATTGTGTGTGGCCTCGATCAACTTTCTTCAATAGTCGAATGTCGAGTTTTCGCAAAGAACGGACTGTAGTTGTCATTAGCACCAATATGAAGTGTTGACCCATTTTATGGTGTTGGGTGCCTACAAAATGCGAACCCAAATCTTTGTCATCTGCCCATATATCTTCATCATTTTGACTGATGAAACCCGTATTACCAAAATACGGCGCTTTGACGAATTTTTCGGTGTTACGGTTTTTAGTGCAAAAAATTTGTAATTTACCGCAAAAATCCGGAATGAACGCGCATCTGGCAACCGTGGTTAGCAGGAGAAGAGATTTTGGGTGGGGAGGGAGGAGGAGAAGAGAGAATGATAGACTGGAGACCCCCTGCTTTTAGCAGTGGGAATCTTTGAATTGATGACGACTTCCGGAGGAAGTGACGTCGTGGCGTCTTACGTCAAATTATTGCCAAGCAGTTGTCAATTATTTTTATTATTTCTTATTACCAATCCAAGTAAGTTAAGGGCTGCTAGCCCTTAACTGACCTAGCTCCAAGGTTTTCTAAAACTTAACTTCTAACCTAACAAAAACCAAAAACAATCGACAATCGATTTCCGGCCAGGCTTCCGGCCAGCTCAACCGTCGAGTGATAGAATCTTAGAAGAGGTAGATCAGAGGAAGTAGGATACGACGCCGGCGTCTGCTACCAGTTTGCTCCAATCTGGCAAGTGTGAAAATGCCAGTGAAGTAGCATTGTATTGTAGCACATAAGAAAATATTTTATTAAAAATGATAATGGAACTAAATCACTATTTGTAACATTAGTAATATTATACGTAATATTATTAGCAAACATCGACTTTCTATTAAACAAATAAAAATAATTGTGAATTAATAGTTGTTGATAACCCTGGGATTACATTTCCTACGGCACTGGAAAACTGCTCAAAAATTTAAATAAAAAAACTGTCTACAAGTTACAAGATTAGAAAAATATTTCCCAAAATAGCATTATTGACTTCACTGCGGTATATACTAAATCATATTTCGAAGATTTGGATGTAAAGTAACTGGTTTTAAAGTTATTTGAGATAATTTAATTGTTGCTGAAAAACGCCATTATCTGCAATGTTCACCTGTGAAACGTAACTCCAGGCTCCTTTCTATAGCCGCTGCTATTACAACCGTAAGTTGCACATCCCACCATTGTAAACAACACAATTATTTATAATATTAAAGTCTTGCAAAATGCAATTTATTGCAGAAAAACACATAGCCAACGAAATGTTTGCTTTTCGCCTTAGACATGGCGTCTCATCATTTTTCCATTAGTTTACAAAGTTTACATATTCTGAGGTCGTTGCGTTATGTATGCAACCATTCATACATGTTATGTTTGAAATTCACAGTACACCTGATAATTTTTTAAATAGTAATTTATTTACAAATTATTATTACTTTTTAGACTTTCAGGGATTTATATTTGATTGTGGAAACGGCGTAAATATATTATGAAGTATTAAATTCAATAAAATTTGTCAGCCGGGCATGTTAGAGATCACAGCAGCGTTCCTTCTATGTATAGACGATTTTATGTTAATATAAAATTAAATTATGCAATTTGTTGCAAAAAAAAACACATAGCGAACGAAACGTTTGGTTTTCGTCTTAAACGTGGCGTCTCATCATTTTTGGTAACAGCTGTCAATAATGTAGCGGAGCTTAGAAAATGTAAACCACAGGAAGTAGGATACGACGCCGGCGTCTGTTACCAGTTTCAGTGTTGGCAATTAACCGGTTAAAAATATTTTTAACTTATTAACCTGTTAATAACCGGTTAATTATACGGTTAATAACCTCTAATATGTTTTTTGCAATTAAAAGTGTGCAAGCCGAGCTCTGCATTGCAAGCGGTCTTTATCCAAAAATATCATTCAAGATGTTTTTCCATACATCTTGCATTTGAAGTGTACTCACATGAGCAATATTTACTTTGACCTTTAACATATTTACAACCAGCTTTTTGAATTTTTCTGAAGTGTTTCCAAATATTGGTTTCTCGACGCCCCATTTTATCCCATCAATATTAAACTTATTAAACTAAATTATTTGATTATTAAGTATAAAAATACAACAAACTAATTGACTAATAAACAAGGAATTACTCAAATATACGTCTACCGTAGACCAATGACAAAGGACATTGACATTTGACGTTTCTTCCAGGTTAAAAATCATTAAAGCGTTTTTTTCTTAACGTTAATAACCGGTTATTAACCGGTTAAAAAACGTTGGTTAATTAACCTTGCCAACACTGACCAGTTTGCTCCAATCTGTCAAAGTATGAAAATGCCAGTGACGTAGCATTGGTATTGTAGCACATAAGAAAATATTTTATTAAAAATATTAATGAAACTAAATTACGATTTGTAAAATGAGTAATATTATACGCAATATTATTAGCAAACATCGACTTACTAATAAATAAATAAAAATAATTGTGAAAAACGGCTCAAAAAACAGGATTAGAAAAATATTTCCCAAAATAGCATTATTGACTTCACTGCGGTATATACTAAATCATATTTCGAAGATTTGGATGTAAAATACCTGGTGTTAGAGTTATTTGAAATAATTTAATTGTTGCTGAAAAACGCCATTATCAGTTTACCTGTGAAACGTATCTCCAGGCTCCTTTCTATAGCCGCTGCTTTTAAAACCGTAATCTGCACATCCCACCATTGTAAACAACACAATTATTTAAAATATTAAAGTCTTGCAAATTGCAATTTGTTGCAGAAAAACACATAGCCAACGAAATGTTTGGTTTTCGCCTTAGACATGGCGTCTCATCATTTTTGGTAACAGCTGCCCATTTAGCGGAGAATTGCGCGAGTGGATTCCATTAGTTTACATTTTCTGAGTAGCGGAGAATTTCGGGCGTGGATTCCATTAGTCTACTTATTCTGAGGATCGAACTTGTTTTGTTATACTTATTATAGCGTTTTCGATTAGCACCAGTCTCGTCAAGTATTTGCCCCGCGGTGTAGTTCCAATAAAACATGAAATTCGCATTTGGGTCGTGGTTTTGCCCAGGTTATTTACCTGATAGATCAATCACCTGCTTAATCTATTGAATTTCTAGATGGCCATCACATGACCAGCTTAACCGGTAGATGACCTGGTGAGTTTTGGAATTCGCCTAATTTGATGGTTCTTATAAATTATGTCATCTCGCTTTTCAATTTTTTTCTTTTCAAATAGATATTGTAAGCTATATTGTAGAGCTACAGATATCAAGTAAGCTAAGAAATTGACATATGAATGACACATTTACATGGATGGAATAGGACGAATCTCTCAATTCCTCGGCCTGCTAGATGAATATCTATTTGAAATGGACCATAGTAGCTCATGGTCTATAGTACTCTATAAAACAGATCAGGAGAAAAAATCCTTGAATTGATCACTTTTCACTGAGAAATAGAAAAAAAAACGTTAATTTACGTTGAAATTATTGCGAAATCTCTCCAAACTGACAGTAAAGATGGAAATATATTTACAGTGGTGCTAAACATCTGAGTTTATCTTTAGTGGGATGAGAGATTTCTGTCATACTTAAAACAAATTTGACAAAGCAGGAACAGTTAGTTGAAAGGATTTTATTTTTTACACCACCCCCTTCCCTTTTTTATACCCCATCGTACGTGGGCCCTTACGAAGCCCCGTAGCGGCCCTGATGGAAAGCAGCAAGTTTCCTAAAATAGACGTTTAAGGATATCAATACATTTGTGGCATAAGCAAGAAATCAGATTATAATTAGAACGGGCTTAAATGAGTGATATAGGTATTAAATAACACTTATTTATGTTTTTATTCTACCAACAAAATTCAGAAATAAATCTTGACAACGCCGCCTTTAGCCAAACTCGGTAATTCAATCCGAGCGTTCCGGACACAGATCATCTCCCAAAATCTTAACAAGCTAGAGTGAGATAGAGTGATATCCCGAGCGCTCGGGATGTAATTACTGAACTCAACTTTAAAAAAAAAACGTCAAGAAACTTTATCGTTCATTTGTCATTAGTCAGGTGACTAATAACTACATCAAAGCGCGAAATGTAATTTTTTACTAATACCTACATACTTTGTACTTTTTGAGACGTTTTTATACACCTAACTTACATTATAAACATTGAAAACTACGAAATTTATAAGTGCTGTGCGTGTTGTGGCCACAAGAAGAAATTAGATGTGTGAGTAGGAGTGTGAGTACGCTCTCCAATATCCTTATTTTTCCATGATTTATCCAGTAATAAACTCAACCATCCAAGAATTTTTTTGCTTAAGTCAATTAGTTTTAACATTTTCTAATAACATTGTTATTAATGCGAAAATCGACATGACAATGCGTACGTTCCGCCGACGGCAGCAGCTGAGAAGTTTAGTCAGCGAACCCTGAAATTGTCCAATCAGGTGGCGATTTTCAGCGTTCGATGATTAAACTTCTAAGCTGCTGCCGTCGGCGGAACGTATATAGGTATTTTCTTTACAATTTCCAACACGTGTAAAGCAATTTTTCGCGAGATCACGATTGTTCACGGCGGGAGCAAACCGGTTAGTGAGCGGTTATAACCCCTTACCCCACCCCAAAAATTTTAATCACGTTCCGATGGTCGCGAAAATGTCTGTGGTTATCAATTCGTTTATAGATTGTTTATGTTTACAGTTCGCAGACAAAAATTAACAAAATGAAAAAGCTGCACTTTTAAGCTTAAGAGAGGAAATATTTTTGATTTAACATCTTTTGTTGCAATTTCCAATTATACTTGCTCTGGGCACAAGTTTGCATTTGAAAAGGAATCAACATTAAAAAAAAACATATTACTGCAGATTTGGAAGTGTTGCCTCAACGATGCAAATTATAATATTTTAATATTATTGGCAAATTAAAACACATTTATACAAAGTGCCCCGAAAGTGATCATGAGAGACATATTCAGAGTGGTTTGATGATACGCAAGTCTTCTCCCTTGTTATTTAGTACAAATTCTACTTCTTCTGAATCGCTACCCATAATTTTTATAATTAATTTTTGCTATTTTTTACAAGAAGCACACTCAAAAGTTTCTTATTTATCAACTGTCAGTTGTAACGCTCCTATACTTATGTTAGGTTATCAATTTTAACATTTTTTTGCTTCGAATTATATGACGTAACCGCCAGTTAGTCTGGTCCATAGGGCGGGAACTAAATCAGTTCCCGCTGAGTTATTGATGACGTAATTTTGCAACGTCATTCTTGCATTCCCCTATTACCGTTGTGTCGCCAAAATACGTCGGGAAGTAAAATATGCTTCCCGCTACTTCACCGGGATCTCGCGAAAATTTGCTTGTGTAGTAAAATCACGCTTCACACTCTTGTGACGTTGAGTCACTCGCCCACGGCTCGTGTCACAATGCGTATGTTCCGCCGACGGCAGCAGCTGAGAAGTTTAGTCAGCGAACCCTGAAATTGGTGCCCAATCAGGTGCCGATTTTCAGCGTTCGCTGACTAAACTTCTCAGCTGCTGCCGTCGGCGGAACCTACGCATTGTCAGCCAAATAATACCTACATGCGATCATTTATAAAGCAAAATCCCAGTGGTAGAAAAAGTATAGTATGCAACACGTACGAAAATCACTCGTCACACTCTTGTGACGTTATATCACTCGCCTACGGCTCGTGTCCAAACCGTCACACTCGTGTGAAAAGTGCAATTTTCGACACTATTTGCACAATATAGGTACTATTTGTCGGCCCTTAACTGTTGCAGAACGACGCGAACTGTGCATTGACAGTCGCGTGCGGAAAAAGACAAACTTTGCGCACTCGCTAGTAAATACCTATACCTACTATTACACGATTGCGGTAAAGTGCAGTTAATAACTAATCAGGTGAAGTAACGACATTTTTTTGACTTTGACACTAACTCTATTTTTTTTTGATAATTTAATAAATATTTAATAATTTAATAAAAAGTATATTTTATAGGTATTTTTTATTAAAAATTAAATTATTAGAAAAATAACATGACATTGAACATAAAATATCTCGCTCATTGACTCATCGATTTAAATACTCACTTGCAAGCTTGCTCGACCATTAACTGAATACTCGTGTCATAAAACGTTACATTATACGTAGGTACTTGTTACATAAATAGCTAACCTATTACTTTAGTCCTCAAGTTTTTTATTGATCGTGTTTTTCGTGATCGTGCTTTTTTCATTACAAGCACTCACTATGAACACCAAGAGAGAAGAAACACCAAGGCTATAGAAATTACAAAACAATTATACCTACCGTAGTATCTATTATCCGTGATATTGTTGAAGATTGTGAGTACGTATACCTATTTACAAAAATTATCTGGTCAGTATACGTTATGCTCTGACGTCTAAGATAGCAAAGGTATGATTCATCTTACAACAAAGTATCAGTCAGGTTCAACGATCTAATCATAGATCCATTAGGTGAGTCAAATTATTAAAAACCAGGTAAAGTTATATGTCAAATAAAGCTGTTTTTATTATTTTTAGAATAGTGGGAAATGATTGGTTCAGTTACAATAGAGTCATTTTGAAGTTGCCAGTAAATGATTGATTCTGTTCGAAAATTGTCAACAGTAATATGTTAAGTGCATATAAAACTGCCGAAAATTTTGCCTGAAGGTTTGTTGCCCAGAAACAGCTCGAATGCAATTCGCTTTTTAGGAAGATAACAATCAAAATGCATAAAAGCATTAAAACCTGTTTCTTCAGGACAACTAGTCTGAATGCCAATATTTCTAAAATTTTACATACCTACACGAAACATATTTTTTTTTAAACGTCAAATAATGCCGCATTTTGCGCTTTCATTAGACAAACGAAAACCTAACCTTTTTTGAGGATCAGAATGTGAGTTTACTTTTCCGCGCGTTGCCCAGGACAGCAAGCGAAAAAGATTTTTTTCTACTAGCGTGCTTATTAATTATGTCGCTTTCCCGCACGCATTTTGTTTTCGAAAGCTTTACTTTCCCGCACGGCGTGCGTGAAAGTAAATTTGGCGTGCGGGAAAGTAAATATTTAAAGAATGACTGATTTATAATATAATTTAGACTTTATAGCCTCTCTATCTAGATAGGTGCATCTGCCTTACGCCTTACAGCCGTGCCAAACATTTTTATCTGTTTTAAGGAACTATTATGCTTGCTTTTATTGATTTCTGATACAAAATATACCTTTAATAAACGTACGGGTTGTTCATTATAAAACTTCATCTAGCAGGCTATGATATTTTGACAGAAAAGGATGACATAATCAAAATAAATGGACTTTTGTTTCTCCATCCTTTTCTTTTGACATTTCACAGTCAACTAGATGAAATTTTATAATGAACACCCCGTACTTTTTATTCCCATGTCACCAGTTCATGCCTGATACATTACGTCACGCCAACAATCACACCAAGTTTTTGTCATAACAACCAATTGATTGTTGATTAATTCAGCTGTCATACTGTTGACAAAAATAACGTTCTGTTCTTTACTTGGGCTCGTAGAAAAACTATTGTTCCTAACTCGTGCGGAAAGTGTCTTTCCCGCACTAGTTAGGAAAATAACTATATCGCTTGCTGTCAATAGCAACTACCACCAATCAACCAAATATTTAAAACGTCATTGTCACTTTGATTTAAATTTTCAGATTGTGTCTTCAGTTATGCTCACTTGTGATTCACATTATTTGAAATTGATCATTTGCAGAAAAAACGTTGTATGCATTACGAGCAAAAAGTAACTTTTTTTGCTCTCGACTGATTGCCGCCCTGCGCTTCGCGTCGAGCGGCAAACTTCACTCTCCGAGCAAAAAAGTTGTACTTTTCGCTCTTAATACATAAATAACTATTATATAAGTACTATTTCCTGAAGTTGATGCCAATTGCTTACAATTAATTGTAACTAGGGATATCAACAATACACACAACAACAGAGTGCAATTTTCAGTTAGTTAGGTGACAATGCACTGCAGCTTTAATAGATGAGGGAAATAGTCAAGTAAATCCGTCTCTGTGCTTTGTTAAAAATATAAACGCGATCTTCGAGCAACACGAAAAATAATTTGGACGAAAAATGGACCCATACGCGAACGATACACATGTGTGGCGCATTGGCATAATAATTAATCTTTATTGATAAGCGCAAATCCATGTGCGGCAACGTAAATCACAGGCCAAGAAACATAGAGGAAATATTTAACCAATTTGTGTTATGTTATGGTTAAATTGTTACACACGCTTTGTTTTTATTTGTAGGTAATATACGCGTTTCTGAAACTAGGTTATTAATAATGATGTTTACTATACAATAGTCGTCACTTTTCAAATACAAAAATACGTTTATATCCAGAACGTTCGTTTGGATGACTAATAATTATTTTTTCTACTACTAGCTTTAATACGGACCGCTAAAGGCCAGCAAAACGACCTTAAAGTAGGTTAAAGCGGTCTATAATGACAACGTTTTGGCCGGTTATTTACCGGTAAATAAAGCTGTCAGTTGTCAGGCGCATTAGGCGCCGTGATATCGTCATACTGCAATTTTGTTTATCGGTTGCCACGGTAACGAAGCACCCATATGGATTGAAGACACAGACAATTTTCTGTTGTAGATTTATCGAGTCTAGTAGTGGAAAAAATCGTATATACACCGTGGTTGTGAACTACTTATGACCCTCACGTCTTAAGATTCTTCAGCGCTACGCGCTTCGGTATTTAAACTTGACGTTCGGGTCATAATAATGTACTTCACAACCTTGGTTTATAATATACTATTAATGATAAAAGAGAAATAAAATCATTGATTTTACTGCAGATGAATCTTTTATTCTACATTTTTCTCAGATTCATAACAATAAAAAATCAAATATGTCAGAAACGATATACAGTATTTATATTATTGCCTTTTTGATTAAAAATACACTTCTTTAGTTTTATGAGAAAGTTATTTAAAAAATCATACCAATGAGAAAAAAATCTGAACTATGACACTATTTATGTTGTGTTAAGAGAATTGTATAATATATTATGACTACAGCACACTGAAATAGAATATCATATATTTATATCACAATCGGGAGGCTTCCACAAATTAATTAATTATATTATTATTAAACAACACAAGGAAATTTAATACCTACAACAGTGATTTAAAATATTTCTCTTCACATAGCAAATCTATATCACTTTTAGTTCTTATCAATAAAACTGGAAGACAGAGCTAAAAACCGGTAAAAAATCAACATTTACCGCTTTCGAAATGTATGTACAAACAGCAACATTTGCTACGACAGTGATAGTAATCGCTAATATTAGAAATGTAATACGCTCGCTTGTTAATGCGTTACTATTTGATTTATCTGCGACTGTATAAAGTTTTGAAATTGATTAGCGATTACCTAATAACAGAGTTTTGGCACAAGTTTTGATAGATGGCTAAGAAAAGCAAGCTATAGACGAAGAGGCTGATCTTATTAATATTGCTTTATAATAATTATGTTCACTTGCACCTTGGGTCACAATGTGCTTGTTTTTCGTTTAATAAATGAATATTGGTTTAACAACAAACCTTAGGACTAACAATAAAATCAAATTAAATATACATACATACCCCCAGTTTGGTTTTTTTAACATTAGATTCACAATTTTATTTACAGAAATAAGGAAGAGAAACTACATCTAAGTTTAGAATTGTGTTTATTATGTAAATTTCAATAAAAATCAAGTAGTGCTATTTCTATAAATAGAGTGGTCACGCCGCACGGATGTGTATCATTTATCATTTCGCTTCCTAGCATCATGAAAGCGTTTACAAAAACCGACAACTTTTTAAGAAGAAGACGTCTAGTAGTGCGTTATTTTTTTTTAAATATGTTAAAACGACAATTTTTTACACCACAGCCTTGTTTTACACATACCTTAATAAGTGTGCTTTTCCTCGTTTCAAGAATAATGTTAAAAGTCTCTGGGAAAGAAAGCAATAATTTAATGAGGGGAAACGAAAGTCGAGGGTTTGTACTAAACGTCAAAGAAAAAGAATTCAGTCTTGGAAAAAAATTAAATAAATGTTGCAAATTAGCACTTAACTTTACTATATGTGGAACAAACGCAAGGAAAACTGATCTTAAGACTAGAATAAACAATTCACATTCAAAGAGGCAATCTAAAAAGAATTCTTTTAAAGGACCCCGCAGTTTTTATATGGAAAATGGCTCTTGGTCAAAGTGAATGAAACTGAGGATTCAAGTAGTCCTTGCCTGTTTTAACCGATTACTTATCAATAATCTTAAAGAATCTTAAATACCAAATTCGCGTTTTACGGCGTATTGAGCCAAATTTAAATTATTTTAGTTCAAAAGAATAATTTAATACCCAAAACATAAATCAGAAATTTTAATCAGTCTTACCTTATTTTGTCCTAAGATTTAGCTTCTTCAAAACATCAAAATTTACTTTCTTAGAGAATGTAGCTCATTTCTGATATATTTTAGCAGTAATTTTGCCCTGCATTTTTCCAAAAAAATCAAATTTCCATTGTTAAACACCCGAAGTCATTCTAATTTTAATTTTTTTGCTAATGTCTTTTGCCTCTAATTAATAATCATAATCTTTAATAAACTTTTAATTTGCATTTTTAGACGCTCTGAGTAATTTTTAACCGAGTTTTAATTTGCATTTTTAGATGCTTTGAGTTATTTTCAACCGATTTTGGCAATAATATTAACCAGAATTTATCCAAACAGTACAAATTTGTATTTTTTCACGCTTTGAGTAATTTTTCACCGATTTTAGTCCCAATTCTAGCTAAACAAATTTCATTTATTTTGCTCCAAAAATTGAAATTTTACCAGTTATTTAAATCAGATTTGCTTGATTTTGTTCTAGAATTGTATTTCACAAAAATAAACTCGGAACCATTAGTTTTTTTGAGCTTAGTGCCCGTGGAGACTTTTGTTCTAAACATCAAGGACTATCTGAATCCTAAGTTTCATCCACTTTGACCGAGGGCCATTTCCCATGTGAAAACTGCGGGGTCCTTTGGTCTACGGTGGTATGAATCGATTAATTTTATTATTACAATCAGCAGCGAGAGCAATAGGGAGCTTGTTAGATTACTAATACATAATGCATTGGAAGGATTTGTTCCTTGTTCATTATTAGCATGCATTGCTCACAGTTATAGACAATTATTGTTACAATAAAACTTGTTTTTCAGTGTGCAAATCTGCAAATATCATGTTTAAAGCTTAAACGTATCAAAAAACGGTATAGATATAGGATATTAAACATAAAATTTATTTAAAATTTCACGCACAGAACCCAAATGTCCAACGATATACATAGTGAGTCATAATGGGTGGTCGAAAATGAAGTATCATACATTCTTTGGTAGATTTTAAGGAGGGTCTATCATACAGTTGTGTTACATATCGAGCTTTGTTAAAAAGTTACAGGGTGTGAAAGTTAGAATTCCAAAATGCATGTCTTGATTATTCAGAAAGTGTAAGAGATATTTTAATAAAATTTTCTTTGACGTTTTGACTCCTATGGAAGACGCAACAAAACAATTAGTTTTATTTTTACCAGTAGCGCGCGTACCAGCACATCAATGCATATTATTTAAAGAGAAAGTGGTACGCCACTAGCTTTCGAAAAATACATTTTAATTTTTCAATTACCAAATTTCGTTACAATACCTCTTACGCTTTCGGAATAAATAAGACGTAATATGTCTTGACTTTTATGTGTTGATTATTAGTATTCAAGACGCACCTTATGCGTTGTGAACTTCTAACTTCAACACCCTGTAACTTTTTAATGAAGCTAGATAATTAACACAATTGTATAACAAACTCCCCCTTAAAATCGACCAAAAAATGCGAGATTTCATTTTCGACCAGCCATTATGACATCCTGTATAGATTGTTTCATATAAAATAAGCATGTTGATATCGACATATTCTTGTAAAAATATCGACATACCTAAGAGTTGTCTTTAAGTATTATTTATATTTTTTTATCATGTACCACGAAACTAAGAAAGCAGAACAACCATCGTACTATTAAGCGAAACATCTTGGACTTCCATTGTCTTTATTGAGTTTTTTTACACAACGTTTCGAGCAGTGGAAAGTTAAGTAGTCGTCGGAAGCTAAAATTTTGCATAGGGAACAGCACTGGAAGAAACGAAAGTTTAAGGAAGCAGGATTCATTGGAAGCAATGAGGGCGTCTTTAGTAAATCAAGTTGCGACGTTTTTTCGGTATGGCATTCGTTGAAAGGGCGGACGAGTGCTGGTCGCTTGACTCGCGACGGTGGCGACGATCCGGCGTATAGGAATGTTGGTTAGATGTGTTAGTGCATAAGCAAGTAGCCTCGAGCTTAATGCTCAGTTTCACTTGAAAACTAGCAGAGATTCCACTGTTCGAAACGTCGCGACGTTTTGACAATGTTCAGAACTAAAATAAAAGATACCGTCACCCTCAGCAGCACTTTGGAGTTCCAAAAGCGGTCACTGATTGCTAGTAAAATCGGCGGGAGAAAAAATGGTATAAAAGTAACAGGGCCGAGTCTCAGGAACCTCCCAGGTTCCGAGTTCAGAAGTTGCGAATAAAATTGCACGTTTCATAGTATTATCAAAAATAGCCTTTGTGACAGGTTGGAACTAAACTAAACGGCACACTCCAAGTTCTGAGTGAATTTTAAGCTGCTCATCTCTAAAGCTACTCAACCTATTTTTGTTAGTGAAGCAATTTCGGAAAGGTCCTGTATCAACTGCTTTAAGAGGTCATGTACTGGATTATATGTTTTACTAATACAGAGTTCAACAAAACTTGATGTAATTTTAGAGATTCATCACACCACGGGACATAATTGGAGTTTTTTTGGTATTATACCTGGTTTAATAGATATTTAGTTTTTTTCCATAAAATATCTTTTAACACTAACGCTTCAGTTTGTCCCTGATAGAAATTCTGATGACATTTTCATATGGAGAATAGAGAAGACATCTAGGGCAAGTTGTACGTATAAACGTACTTGGCTGTAAAATTGAAACCATCTTGGCTGTAAAATTGAACAGGTAGTGAACATTGGCGAACTAGAAAGAAAATTTTTCGAAATATTCAAGAGTTAACTGAATATCTAAGAATTAAGCTATGTGGAAAAAAAATATGAATAATTTTCAAATTCCGCTGCCTGACTATTGCACTATATATATTCTTTTAAAAGTTTGTTTTTCCTTGAGTGTACCATTTAAGGCAACAAAAAAACAAAGCTCCTTTCAGTGAGTAATGTTGGAAGCTGTAAAAAATCTGCAATGACACTGGGAATTTTACCGATAGTATTAATTCCAACCGGGTTTTTAGAACACTTGTTGGAATATTTCACGAAGAGTCGACGATGTTGGATGTCTGCTGGACGAAGAGACGTATACTTTCTATAATATTGCAAATAAAGGTGTTCAATTATGGTAAAAGTTCTTGGTACCTTCGATTCCGTGTCAGGAATGTTTACTATTAAGGAATTTCCAGTGTCTTCTATGTTATCCACCGTTAATTGGCAGAGCTCCCCCCTCCTACAGGCCCCAAATATGCCAAATATTGTTGTCACTTTCATCATGAGATATTTGTCGTTGGGTGCGTTATTGAGGAAGTGATCGATTTCGTTGCTAGTTGAAATTTTAGACTTTTTAGGCTGTTAGCGCTCCCATTGTCACTTTTAAAAAGCAATGAGTTTAAAGTACTTGCTAATATCCTCGTTGCTGTTGAGATTTAGCATGGTCTTGATCATGGAGTAGTGCGACCAAAGCCATGGAGATTTCCAGACCTGGGAACCCTCCTCAACATAGCCCAGCAAAACATTTTCTGTGCATTTACTAGAGACACCTTTTCCTTCGCACCGCTGCAAAAATGTTTTATATGCAATCTCATACTTTTGTCGGGACTTCATTAGTAGTAGGTTCAAAGTGGCTCTTCTTGCAGCAGCATCGATTTGTTCCAAAGCACTTTCTTCCATTTTTGCGACGAAATTGATACTGACAACTAAATGTTAAATGCAGAAAGTTCTTATTTTATATTTGATGACAGCTTTCAAACAATTTTTTTTTTCGTAATGAAGAGAGGTTGTTCTTTTCATGGTCATGGAATTATTGAGGAATTAAACAGGTTTGACTGTTTACGGGAAAAATATCTCTAAAATACAAAGACCATTATAGTATTTAAGATACCTAGAGCATTATAAGGGAACCCGGCCCCTCGCCCGAGGGGTATACTTCGACCGAAGTCGTTATGTCTTATAATGCTCATGGTGTCTTCAACGTTTAATATCCAACTTCCTGTCTTAAAAAATTAACTTTTATGTATTATGAATTGGTATAAATTATAGGTGACTATACCTGGCCGGGCATTTACCGTGGCAACACACAACAATGATTATTTTGATTTATTAATGATTTACTTATCAAATTACTGTCAATTTAAATTCATAATGCCCAAGGGCGTTATTTTTTTGTTTATGCCCCCTTGGGCATTACTTTTAATATAAAGGACTTTGATAGAAGTCAACTATTATGAAATTAATAAAACGGTCGGACATTAAAAGTTTTAATGCGTTTGTATAAAAAATATTGTATGGTATTCGTGTTTAAAGTGTTTTTAAGGAATTCATGCGAAAGTTTCACATGCGTGCCTTAAAATTGCACTTTTAACACTTACATCATAAATAGCTATTTTTTGTTGAACAAATGAATTTATCATGAAGAATAAAAAAATCATTGACAGCTGCAATAATAATCAGGCATAAAATTCAAAAACTAATTAATACATTTCATAATAAAATTCTTTTTTTTTTCGAGAAATATTGCAGATATCGACGTTCAATAATAGTACCTTTTTTATTTAGAAATCTTTAGATTTGCCATTTATTTGAATTTGTCAATTTTTTTACAAACAAAAAAGTTTAGATGCTCTTTACACACTGCCCCTCTCGTAATACCCGCCCCTATACAAATGTGTTCAAATCTATTTGTCAAAGTTGTAGAAAGGGCGTACAAATGTTCGGTAACATACCAAATTTCATTACTTTATCTCAACACGTTTCGGAAATTTTAATTAAAAACCATCCTCAGTAGGAATATGTAAGTAAAGCAATTTTCGTTGCATGTTTACATAAAGTTTGTTTCTTATCTTAGAGCCTAGAATAAGTGACTATATTTATGGTACGTCTTTCAGTAACATCTTTTATATATATTGAAAAAGTAAGGGGTGTTAATTTGAGAACGTCATCTATTTGGCTGTGAAATATCAAAAGAAAAGGATGAAAAAACAAAACCCCATTTATTTCTCTTTTTTAATTCCCATCCTTTTCTGCCCAAATTTTTACAGCCTGGATTTCTAATGCACTCCCTGTTTATGTATGTTGACAGTCCGGGAAAGCTTTCACAGGCAAAAGGCAAATATACACCTAAATACACATGGCATGTATTTTGATGATGTACGTAGGTATAAGTACACCCGGGGAGATCGTTTTAGATCAATTTTAATCTTGCACTTGTTCCACTTTACTTACGTATGTATTGCTTACAATGTCAGGTGGCTACCTCACTCAAGTTGGAAAAATAAGGTAAGGAAGTGGCCATTTAAAGACAATAATATAACAATAGAAGTGCAAAAACTAAAAGTTGAGCAACTAAATTTCCATTCGCCTAATAAAAAAAAATTGCATTCAAAAATGCGTTTAAATTTGTCCTGTAATTCAAACAGGACTTTACGGATACCAGGATACCATCGGCTTATCAAGGACTCGAACCCATTGAACAAATCGAATTAAATAATGATAATTATATAAATTAGTTTAATAAATATTCCAACAACATTTAAATTAATAAAATATAATCTTTATACACGATTATCGTAGAAAATATGTACTCTCTCCTTATGTATAAAATGTACAATTCTCTGACTGTGTCTGTTTTCTGCTGATTTTTTTGATTTCAATTTAGTGCCCTTGTTTGATAACTTAGTGCTTACTAACTCTGATCTAAAGAACTTGCAGAAAACTATAACTAAACGAGTGAAATAAATAAGATTTCAGTCGAGTTGTAAAGAAAAACGCCTCCCTGATCATATACAGAGATTAAAATTGAATAAACTTTCAACAATTTAGTACTTTTTATAAAAGTTACTTAATTTCTCACAAAAATACCGCATGGTTCTGTGACTACGAATAACGTACTTTACGTCACAGAGCCAATACGATAATTAAAATTCTCATGAGCACTGAGTTTGTATTACTAGACAGAAATATGCAGGACTACGTCACATAACAAACTGCTTCCTAAACCTCCAACATTCTTCTGCCCATTTCTTTCTTTATCACGACCTCTAAAAAGGTTATCTCTCTTGTGGCAGTGGCACCCTTTCGTTCTGTGGCCCGGAGCCATGACAAATATAAAATATCGTAGCTCCTTTATGATGAAACAGATAGGCTAAATGAATTCCGTCGTTGACACTTTGGCAACAAATTGTATCGCCATGTTGGTGTCTACTGTCTACTAATACAAAGTCACTGCTTGTGAGTAAGCATAATGATTTCTCCATGAAAAAAAAAACAGTATATAATTCTCTAAAAACCCGAAATTACTACGACCTACCGGGGTCTGTATTACCTCGATTGATTTATATCGAGTTCACGCCTGTGCTTGAGCCACTCGTCCTGATTGTTGTTGAACACCTTCTTAGGCGAAGGGTTTTCCTTCCGTTTCACCCGAAGCATTCGAGGCTTGAAAGGTACATGCTTCTGTTCTTCGCAGCTGTTTTCTTCTTGAGCCTCCAGGAGTCTTGGCATTTTAGTTGGGGACTCGCAATCCCCATTGTTCATTATTGATCTGTAAACATTTAAGATACTGATGAGAGTTTCATTATCCACCTGTTATTCAATATTTGCCCAATATTCTATTGTTATAGAACAATTGGAACCATAGTAATATTCAACAACAGAAAAATTATCGGGGGTAATACCACGAGAGCTTGAAAATTACCGATAATTTTTCACGATTGCATGTTTTTTATAATTTCAGGAGTCCTTTAGGACGAGTGAAATTTGCAAGAAAAACATGCCAGAGCAAGTTACTTTTCAATTGAATTTGAAAGAAAAATTATCACGATTATTTCACTCATGCATAAATTTTCCCATAAGAAGAGTGTGTTTATCAAAAAATTACAGCGATAATTTCACGTTGTCTAGACGACGTGGTATTATCACTTATACGTATGAACCTAAACCTTAATCAATGTCGTTGTCTATATTAATTTGATTCGAGACATAATCTCACTGAATACGCCTCGAGCTTTAAAATGAACCAGATAATTTTTCACTCCGGCATGATTTCCTTGCAAATTTCACTCGTCCCAAAGGACTCGTGAAATTTGGAAAACATGCAGACGTGAAAAATTATCGGGGGTAATACCACGAGAGCTTTAAAATTACCGATAATTTTTCACGACTGCATGTTTTCCATAATTTCACGAGTCCTTTAGGACGAGTGAAATTTGCAAGGAAAACATGCCAGACTGAAAAATTTTCTGGTTCATTATAAAGCTCGAGCGGTATTTAGTGATATTATTTCTCGAATCAAATTAATATAGACAAACATTGATTAAGGTTTAGGTTAGTGTAAGCCATAATACCACGTTGTCTAGACAACGTGAAATTACCGCTGTAATTTTTTGATAAACACACTATTCATATGGGAAAATTTAGGCATGAGTGAAATAATCCGTATTTTTAAAGCTCTCGTGGTATTACCCCCGATTATTTCACTCATCCATATTATTGCTATGCAGCAAAACAGGTATTAATAAGCGGTAGTTCGATAATTTTCTAAAAAATTACAGCGGTAATTTCACGTTGTCATGGAATCAACCATAAAACCTTAATCAATGTCGTTGTCTGACTGACTTATTTAAGGTGACGCCCGAATATTCTAACACTACTTATTTATTTCTTAATAGTATTTTTGATTCGAGAAATAATCTCACTAAATACCGCTCGAGCTTTATAATGAACCAGAAAATTTTTCACTCTGGCATGTTTTCCTTGCAAATTTCACTCGTCCTAAAGGACTCGTGAAATTATGGAAAACATGCAATCGTGAAAAATTATCGGTAATTTTAAAGCTCTCGTGGTATTACCCCCGATAATTTTTCACGTCTGCATGTTTTCCATAATTTCACGAGTCCTTTGGGATGAGTGAAATTTGCAAGGAAATCATGCCAGAGTGAAAAATTATCTGGTTCATTTTAAAGCTCGAGCGGTATTCAGTGAGATTATTTCTCGAATCAAATTAATATAGACAACGACATTGGTTAAGGTACACTCTTCTTATGGGAAAATTTAGCATGAGTGAAATAATCGTGATAATTTTTCTTTCAAAGTCAATTGAAAAGTAACTTGCTCAATGTCACGGCATAAACCATGCAAATTAACTTAATTTATTATATTCAATCCATAGTCATAACACCTTGCACCGCAATACTTTTTCTGACATTGATGCGAATTAATACCAAATAGCTATACCTACAGGGGTGTCGCAAATGTAGCAAGGGTTTTTAATTATTTTGTTCATGAAATTCTCCTTCGAATTCAATTCGTGCATTGAAAATTATTAGGTAATTTTAGAAAAAAGCATTTGTGGGAACAAAACAGGAAACAATATAATCGAAATGACCAGACCATCAAGTTATTTAGAGCTATAGAAACTTGTCCACCACGAAACTCCATTCTCCAAAAGTACTAAGATAGAAAGCATTATCATACCTAACTGTCTTGCCTTGGCAGCAGATAATCTGGAGTTTCACGTCATTATGATTTGGCTTGGAACGAGTCTACGGAATCATGGAGTCCCTATTATTTCAAACGACTTTATGCTGGTCGCCGTATTCGGCACAACAGTACTGGGCAGTTTATAGTATTTTCTATTAGGAAAACCAGACGTCCGCCCTCAGTGCTGTCATATGACCGTCAAAAGCTACCCGAGCTTCTGTCTAACGTGTCACCAAGCGTCATAATAAGCGAGCAATGGGATAATTTTGGAAAGCTGTTCTGGCTGCAGTGCTATTATACTCATACTAAAGACTAATGGAGAAAAGTTTTGCATTGGTTGTGTGTACTTTTACCCACATAGCGACCTCAATGATTTTTTTGGAATACGCCAATCTTTTTCTGCCTTACTGTATAAAAATACTGAATAACTCCTACTGTGGAGGTGACTTAAATATATAATAGCTATTTATGTAACCAGTTACGAAAAGTCAGATTTTTTCTAATTTTGACATATAAAGTGGCACTTTTCAATACCGATAACAGTGACGTAACGTCCTACTTTTCGTAACTAGTTGCGAAAAGTAAAATCTTTCGTAACTGGTAAAGAAAAGTTCGTTTCACCACCAGTTGCAGGTTTCGGTTGTGGCACACCGTTGCTACAGTTTGACGGTATTAAGTAGATACAAAGTGGTTTAACAGTAAATATTGAAGTTTAATAATAATAACTCTCTCTCTAAGTAGGTATTTGTAGTCAAAATTAGAAAAAATCTTGTATGAAACACGTGACGAAAAGCCTTTTTTGTGTATCTCATTCAAATTGCGGGAACTCGCTACGCTCGTCCCGCAAACATTCATTCTGTTACGATTCGCAGCAACGCCGCATGGGAGGCGGGGCAACGCCGCATGGGAGGCGGGGCAACGCATGGGAGCGTGTTGGTTGGTGGGGCTTCGCGACCTATCCGCGCTGCGTCATGGCTGACACGAGTGATTTATTGCTCGTCTAGCTTAATCTAGAAGGCAGTTGTTTACAACCGTTTTTTTTATGTGAGATTATTCAAGAATTCTTATAAAGAACTTTCTAGGTTTTTCTGTAATTTTAGGATTGTATATAAAAAGAGTATAGAGCGCGCAGGGAAATAGTCTTATTTTAAGCGAGCTATAAGTAAGCTAAAGTTACGAAGCGATAATAGAAGGCTATAAAGTGTTAAGTAGTGAGTTATTTAGTAGTCGAGTGTATTTGTCTAATAAATAAATAGTGTGTTCGTGTTAAATCGTTGCACTGGAATTTTTGAACCCTGAGTTCGCAACAATTCGTTACACAAAGTCTTTTAAAGGGACTCTCCTGAGAAGCTCTTACAGGAAGTGTATCATAATTTCAACATAGTGGACACTTCTTTGGACTCCACAAGAGTATAAGTAGGTCTATATGGTCAACATCATTTCATCCAAGATTCTCCATCCAAGAAATCTTATTTTTAGTCAGAGACAAAGGTTATTTAGCTTAATATGGATGACCACTTGCCAATACTATAACATAAATTTAATAAATAGTCCAGGCTGTCTACGAACAATAAAAATTCGAACTCCAACTTTAAATATCGGTCGTTCCCCGACTTCAATTGAATGCACTAAAAATTTTTTTTTGCTGTGCGGAAACTTAACATGAACTAGAGCTAGATGTGGACATTGTGTACCTTAAAATATCAACACTTGTATTGTGCGCAATCTGTAACAATTCGTGTCCTATAAAAACAGTAAAACAGTATTCCAAAAATTGTTTAATAAGAATAATTTGTTCTCTGTCGAGCCCGCAGAGGTTGCCAGTTTCTTGCGGACAACTTTACCCCGGTAACTGAGGTACTGAGTACTCTCACTCATAGATTTGGCATTGCTAGGTCTGCATAATGTTGGGTATTAGATAGATATATGAGGTTATTCAAATTCGCCGCTCATTATTGGATTCTCGTAAACCGTAAGAGATACGAATTCGATTTAGTAGGGGCAAAGTTGAGTTTTTTTTTTAATTTTCATGTTTCATAGGACAATTAACTGATTAATTTAGTGTAAAATATTAATTAAGCAGTTAATTTTTGAGTTTAGTAAGCTTATTACTTTAAAGCCTGGCTTATATTCTGGTTTTACCTTTTATAAGTGACGATTCCTGCCAAATTGAGTAGAGTTTCCGCACCTTCTTTAATCCTTCTTTCTTCATCGTCTTCGAAGTCTATCTTCCGGCGTGTTACTTTTATCCGCCTCCTATAACAATAAACATTACTACACTCAAAACAAAAAGACCTACAAAAAAACCTACACTAATAGGGCATGGGGAATGAAAATGTCAAACTTTTATTGATAAACTCATATGTGCAAACGCACCGTTTCCCAGCTATGGCTAGATTTTCAAAGGTATTCTTGCGAACTCGGGGTTCGAATAATTCCAATGTAACAGTCTTTAAATAAAATTCATTGTTGTAATTAGCGTGCTTAAATTGTAAGTTGTTGGTGAAGTTAGCAGTATTGGGACAAATAATGCACCTCTTCTTTATTCGAAAATGGCCGACGTTTCGACTATTTATTTAGTCTTCATCAGGGCTATTCTCACTAAGAGAGGGTAGTCAGTTAAAAATCTATTCAAGATGGTTAAAATAGCAAACTCCATTCGATTGTTCGGTGACCCTGGTATCTTAGGCTCGACAAACTACACGCCCGCAGCATAAGGTACAAAATTTGCGAATAAATTCTATATCTATATCTCCGAAATCCCATAGTGACACATTTTAGTTGTCTTTATTCAGTTCTTCATAATTGTTAGTTTTCTTTTACTTCTACCAATTACTGGTGTCACATGCTTTATCCTTGTCGAGGGCGTATTCTTATATAATGTTTTGTACAGTTATAGTAGGTACTCACCTAAAAATAAAGTACATGTAATAGTATATTGAAAACTCATCTATTTAATAAATTAGATTCAATAATTTTCTTTGTTTATCTTAAACTGAAAGTGCTACTAAATATTTTTATCTTTACCAAGCAACCAGAATATGCACGATCTTTATCACATTTGGTAGAGTAGTTCTTGGTGGAGTACTCGCAGTACTCCTATACAATTTGTTATTTACAGAACTGAGGTTCTAGTAGGTATATAATAGCGCAGTGGCACTGAGTGAACATGATGAACTCTTTTGTAAACCCAAGCAAAATATGTACTCGTATATGAAAAATTAGACTTTTACAAAATAATGAATGAGTACCTGGTAATAAGTAATTTCCTTACAGATCGTGTATGAAAGCGCTTTTTTGCACCCCCTTACACGGGGCAATTTAAATTTGAATGTCTTTTTGGTATTAGTGTTAGTAGCCTTCTATTCCAGGAAATCTTCTGGACGTGAGTCGCTTTGCAGCTAATCATCGCGGGTCAGGAGACCTTTAGCTTTTCTGGATGAGCGTTTACCGCCACTCAAAATGTCTTCTTCTATGATTTTCCTTTTCGCCTGGCGCACTTTTTGTAATGTTTGCGTCTCAAGGTTTCACGCCTGACGTTCAGCCCTTCGATAGTTGGCAGCTGAAAAGTGAATTTGTGCAAGGGCCGAGGAGCGGAGTTAACTGACATGTGAATTGTAGTACTGTCGTGTAGACGTTTTCGGGGGTCGGGGGTGCTGGTATCTACCTAGGTGATTTTGCTTTGCATATCCTGGTTAATAAAATTATTATTGTTGCATTTCTCTATCCTATATTAAGTAAAACTACAAAAAGCAATTAACTATAGTACATAATACTTTTATACTTAAACCATTAACAGCTTATGAATGAAGACATTCAGTAGCATTTCCTGTCCTCAAATAGATCCTACAGCTAATGCAAGAAAAAATTATACTTGTATGCGTACTTACCTCAAAAATATTCCAAATCTTTTTTTGGAAAGCTCTTTTTTTATAAATTCTCGAATTTTCTTGTGGATTATTTTGGGCATTTTGAATTCTGATACTCTTTAATCCACTTAAAATGTTGATACACGTATTGAAAACTGACAACGACGCAAATTCAATTTGACAAAATCTTAAAGCTTATTGGAGACAATTGCGACTAAAAATATCAAATAGTAATTAGTTTGACTGTATTGGTTAAAAAAAACATGTCAAGCGATCTTATTGGCCAGCTTTCAAATTGCCGATTTTAATTATCACCTTCCAATTCTGTATTTACCGTATCTGATTTGACGACAAGTAAACGACAATTGCCATCGATGTTATACAGGGTAAATTCCATGGCAATGTAAGATGCAGAAAATAATGGAATATGGTATACCTAAAGCTTGACATTGAACGTGACATTTTTGGATTTAATATAAAAATTCTAAAAACTATTAAGAACCTCATAATGGCACCACTGACTGGATTGATAAATTCCTGCTTCCATTGCCAAAAATTTCCAGATGTTTTAAAGACGGCCATTGTTAAACCCATACATAAGAAGGGAGATATTGCGCTGCCTGAAAACTACCGACCCATTTCACTATTGCCGATTCTATCTAAAGTGATGGAGAAATGCATGGCCACAAGAATCGTGGAGTATTTTGAAAGAAATAACTTGTTTGCGCCCTCACAATATGGTTTTAGGGCGAGCAGAGGTACAAGGGACAGTATACTGGACTTGACTGGACACTTGCTGGGGGAGTTTCATAACGGGAACTATGGTCGGGTCACCTTTTGTGATCTGAGCAAGGCCTTCGACTGCGTTGACCACGAGATCCTTATCAGGAAGCTCAAGTATTATAACTTTGAAAACTCTAGTATACATTTAATTGCTTCATATCTCTCGGGCAGACACCAAAAAGTCAAGGTGGGTGATAGATTTTCGGGTGAAAGAAGGGTCACATGCGGTGTCCCCCAAGGGTCTATTCTGGGTCCCATACTCTTCTTGATCTACATCAATGATCTCCCTGGTGGCCAGCATCCTGCGAGATACAGCCTGTATGCGGATGATACGGCTATTGCAGTGTCCAGCAGCTCCCTGCAGGGCTGCATTGACAAATCTGTTGAGGTTGTGCGTGCTGCAGAGGCCTGGTTTAATTCCAACAAGCTGTTGCTGAATGGCGACAAAACTGTAAGTGTAGTGTTCACTCTGCGTAGTTTGGGGGGATTTGAGAGTGATCCTCAGGTAGCCAAGTTTCTTGGGGCTACCCTAGACCCGGGACTGCTCTGGCATAGACATGTGGATGCCTTGTGCGGAAAGCTTGCCAGAGGTTTATATGTTCTTAGAAATCTAATGAATAATGTGTCTTATGGAGTGGCCAGGTCGGCCTATTTTTCTCTATTCCAGTCGCATGCCTCGTATGTCATTCTTGCATGGGGACATTCTGCAGGGATGAGTAGGGTGTTCTCTTTGCAGCGACGGGCTGTCAGGTTGTTGGCGGGCTTGGGTTTCAGAGATGAATGTCGGGCTGCTTTTGTCCGGTGCGGTCTGTTGACAGTTCCTTGCATTTATATCCTTGAATGCCTGATGTACGTGAAACAAAACACTAATCGATTTGTCACCCATGGAGGTGTGCATGGCTATGATACCCGGGCCAGGGATAGCCTTGTTCCTGGATATTGTCGACTGAGAAGGTGTCAGGACGGCCGCAACTACTGGGCCATAAAATTTTTTAATGTTTTACCTCCTCTCTTAAGATCAAACAGCCTGAATAGTTTTAAGAATGGAATTAAAAATGTACTTATTGCTAATGCATTTTATAGTTTTAACGAATATCTTAATTTTAATTTTAGTCAATTGACATGATTTTAATATGTGTGTGATTGTTTAAACTGGTTGAGGGCGCCCCAGCTGACTCGCCAAAAAAATTATTTTTTCTTCTTTTATGACGTGTGTGAACAGTTTCCTGTACTTGGCATGAATAAATTATTATTATTATTATAATCTAGAAAATTCTCTAATATTCATTCCGGAGTTCCGCTAAACGTGTAAAAACCACCTTGTTTACTCCCCACAAAGGGGAGTAAACAAGATAATAAAACATGCTCGGGGATAAAGATGGGTCGGTCCAACAGGACCCGTTCCGAATGAACGGATCCTGAGGTGGAACGAGTTTTACCGGGTTTACATGCTCGTTCCTAATTCGTTCGCTCCGAAGATGTGATAGAGAACCGAGAACGACAAAGTAGAAAAATAATTTAGAATAATACGGAGACTTAGGTGTACTGTTGGGGTTCGGTTTGTTATGAAGAATGCTCGATGCTTAGGATAGAATAACAAAGAATTTTTACTTCGCGTACTAATATCGATCCGAAGGAACGGGTCCATCGGAACGAAAAGAGCAAATCCGGTTACGGAATTGGACATCTCTAGTCGGGGACGAGCGGCGACAATTTCAATGGTCGCTAGGAAATGACTGATGCCCGGTGTCGCCATTTTTTTACTATTTCCAAAGTGACAATTTTTTCGTAAATTGAAAGTTTTACCGTTTTACATTGAAGATTTACCTACTTCTTCTTTGCCTTCCTTTTGTAAAATCTCATATCAAACTTGTCACATGGTGTTGACAATTACACGAATTACAAAAAAAAAGCTGTTTTTGGTAATTAAATATTAACCATCAATACCTGCGGCAAAGGCGACTTCGACAGGGAAGTGGTCTATTCAGTTTACCGGATATTTCTATCAGGTTCGCTGATGGTAGCAGTTCAGGGCGTGAAGTATTAATGCCCGTATTAAATTTATAGTCGTGGCTTAGCTCCGAGTAAGCCTCAAATGTGACTTTGACATTTACTCTCCATTTAAAATACATTACCATTACATACAAAGTCAGTTTTTGGCAGTTGGAGATAATACGTACGTTTTATTTTCCCGACAAAACCGTTTCTTGTATACTAGGTGTATTGCCTAACAAACCCATCCTGAAGATCATTAATAAATCTAGCCATAGTTCGAAAAAGGTGCGTTTGCGCATATGAGTTTAAAGATTATAAATGTTGGTCAATTTTCCATGTATGCCTTATGTTATGAGTCTGTAACATGTACTCATCAACACCCTGTATATAAAATGACATAGCTTAAATATAGGTGTATAATAGGTGTGTTCATTAGAAAATTTCATCTAGAAGGCTACGAACTTATGACAGAAAAGAATGACAATCTCCGTATATGGACTTTTGTTTATTCATTATTTTCTTTTGACTTTTCACAGCCAAATAGTTGACGTTTTTTTAACACCCTCTATATTGCCATCGCAATCAACGACATACCTTTTGAATAGTAATTAATTCGACTAGACACCCTCTTACCTATTTCGGACGATCCTAAGGTTATCGCTTTACGGAAAGAAAATTATATTATCAAAAACTTACATCACAGCACTCTAGTTCAGTTCTTACACACCCCAGCAACAAAACACATTAACACTTACTTGTCTTCATCACTCTCAAACGCCTCGTCGTCATTGTCACCACTGTCTGCAGCGCTGTACGTGTGATCCTGGCTTGGAGAAGTGGTGATCACCTAAGTTTAATAATACATAAATGTGATGTGTGTTAAATCTCACCAGACACACACAAACTCACCTGCATTTCTTGTTTGACATTATTGACCCTGGCAGCGTGCTTCAAACTTAGCATCACGGCGGCAGCGTCGGCGGCATCCAGAGATTCCTCCTGCAAAACAATCCCAACTCTCTAAAAACAACTCGTCTTCCACAAAACAACCGCTGAAACTGACCTGTTCAGTTTTCACCTTGTGACTTTGCATGGATCTCCCGGTTGCGGCCAGTTTTCTGCTCAAAAACGGAAACAGTTCAGGATTCGGGAGATTCGCCCCCTTGTTGGCGATCTTATCGTCTTTAATGGAAGACCGAGCGTTCGTCGAGGATATTGTATAAGCTGAAGGGTCGATAGGAGGACAAGGCTGGAAGGGCGAGCGGCTCAAGGCTTGAAACAAGTTCGGTTTGTATTGGGGGTCGACGGTCCAAAGGGAACCTTTGCCCAAATTCTAAAAGAAGAAGACAATATTGGGACCTGTTGAAACACCTGAGAAGTTTCTTTGAACTTTTTATCCATTTGTGCTCCACACAAGTCTCGTGCTTTTTTTCTCTGTGACATTTCCCTGTTACCAGATTTTTAAATTTCTCCTAAGAGAAATATGAGGAAAGAATAGTTGCTATTAAATAAGCAAAAACGCAAAAAAAATAAACATGAAAAAGCGTATATGTGATTAGGGAAGAAAATTATAGAGGGTGCTATTTTGATAATGCAAAAAAAATAAAAAAATCGAGCTTACTTTATTACTTACTGGAGCCTTCTCCACCTTATGGAAGCACTTATTTAGGGAGAGATTATGCCTGACACTGTTTTTCCATCCAGTGGGCGCGTTCTTGAAGTAAGGAAAATGATCGAGTATCCAGGCGTAGATTTCCTTTACGGGCAAAGCCTTCTGCTTCGAGTCCTCGATTGCCATAAAAATGAGGCAGGAAAACGAGTACGGAGGTTTGTTTTGCACGTGGATCTGCGGATCGTAGCGTACGTTGAGGTTGCGGGTGCTTTGGCTGCTGCTGTTGCTGCTGGTGGTGTTGGCATTACTACTACCACTACAACTCTGCAAAAAAAAAGCAATAACGTTTTTCAAAATGCATTTCTTGAGTTGATTTTTCACCTGAGGTGGGTTTGCGCTTGCAGACCCTCTAGGAGTAGGCGAGTTTACAGCGCTGTAGGTGGAAGACTCTGGGGTACTTACGGAGGAATCATCCACATAGTCGCTGGTCGGCGATTGGTCGGGGAGAAACGAGACGTTGTTTTTGACCGGAGTTGAGGTGGTGCTACTTAGTGGTGACGTATTGATGTTCATTCCTAGGGGGCAAGTAGTTGTTAAGGTCTTTACTTTTAAACACCACTCTATAATAGATTCTCGCAGTTTTAGTCTTTTTGGGCCTGTTTCAACTTAAAACTGAAATAATTGAGTGGAATAACAACAGCAAAATGACACGAATGGTGGCATAAATTGAACCTGAAAAATGTTACCAATATTTTTCATTGACTAAACAAGACAATGCGAAAGTATTTTCTTCCTGGGTAAAATGAAATGAAATATAAGGTCATAAATACCATCGCGCTATACTTGTGTATAATAGTCATTTTTTGTTACATTTACACGTGCTCTAATTTCAGCAATATTTGTGAACAAAGTATGTACAAATTTACGATACGAAATATACCAAAAGCCGTACAAAATTTGCTATAAGCTACTATAATAATTATAACTTCAAGCCAATTTTCATTTAGGGAGCAATAAAAAGCTTTAAAACAAGTGAAAACTACATGTTTTTCGTAGTTTTACATTCAATATATCACAAATAATTAAGTTTAATAATAGACTAAAAACAGCTTATTTCGCCGGTTTGTGAAGGTAAGACAAAATTAACAATAACAAAACAAAATCAATTATCAGAGGTACGTGATACCAAGAGAGCTTTAAAATTACGATAAAGTTTCATGATTGCATGTTTTCCATAATTTTATGAGTCCTTTTCCTAACTAGGAAAGAAAACTTGCCAGAGTGACTGAATATAAAAATAACTAGAGTAATTGAGCTGTTTACCTTTGAGAACATCTCCTTCGTGTAACCAAGATAAACTGGTTAGGTCATCGTCGGGTCCCTTTTGGCTCTGCGCAACCGCCAGAAGTATTGAGATTGGCGACTGGGCATTGTGTACGGGGATGTGAGCTATGGGACTGCCCGGTACCGACATCTGCGCAGCTGGGGGCGCAGCGTCGCTCTGAGCAGAACCTGGTCTCTCGGGAGACATCAAGTTACTTGCAGAGGGATACAGCTAAAAGATAAAACAATATTTTGTTAATGAATTGTGTAAAGGATGTTTTTTTAGAGGTATAGAACTTTGTTATCTTGCTAACGGCCACGGTACTGGTTTTATAGACAAGTTAATTTTATGCCATTTGTGCTTAAATATGATTTGGGGCATATGGGCACCTCGGCTGGCTCGAATGAAGAGCAATCTGGAAGTCCCAATTTTTGACCACTTTTTCGAGCAGCTGGAGCCGTATATCTGCAAAAACATGGCGAATGTTGGCTTCCAGCCGATTTAAGGTCGTTGGTTTATTGGCGTAGACTAGGGACTTCACATATCTCAAGAAAGTCATGCATAGGTGTGATATCACACGTTCATGAAGGTCAATTCACATGTCTAGTATGCGGTCATCGAATGTGTCCTGCAATAAATTGATACACATCAAATCCATTCAATAGGGGAACAAAAAAGTGAAAAAGCAAACAAAAAGTCGGATTTGGTGCGAAGAAAATCCAGAAGCCATTATTGAGACTCCGTTACATCCATAAAAACTCACTGTTTGGTGTGCTTGATGGGCTGGTGTGTTGGCACATATTCAGCCTTATGATAGAACGTTTACGTTACCATAACACAAGCGTTAACTAGAAATTTAACATTATTTCTGTTAGAATTTACATATACCCTACGTTACAACAGGCCTGTTAGCCTAACATAACGTCTCTGTTAAGTTAACGTGAATGTTCTATCATAAGGCTAATTGCCGGCCGAGACGACTCAACCTGCCACATTGCGCGAGTCATAATCAACTTATTGCAGGAAACATTCGATGACCGCATAATGGACCTGTGAATTGACCTCCACGATGGTGTGATATCACACTTATGGATGACTTTCTCAGGGGTATTTGAAGTCTCTAGTCCACGCCAATAAACCAACGACCTTAAATCAGCTGGAAGCCAACATTCGTCATGTTTTGGCCGATATATGGCCTTAGCTGCTCGAAAATTGGACTTCCAGGTTGCTCTTCATTGGAGGCAGCCGCGGTGCACATATGCCCCAAATCATATTTAAGCACAAATGGCATAAAATTATCTTTTCTTTAAAACCAATACCGTGGGGGTTAATCAGATTTTTTTGAGTTTTATTTCAGTTCAAAACAAGTTCAAAAAAATTCCCTTTAGATTATTTTTGATGCAAGAGAGTAGAATTTGATTTTGATGTTTTTCGTTATGTTTTCGTCAGCGTTTCACCTAGTAATGCAGAATAATGCTTGGTAGTATCAAGAGTTATTACCAAATTGTAAAAATGTACTCGTAATTGCTAAAGTTGCAGTTACTTAGGATCATCAAAAAGAAGAAAGGCGACAAGAAGTAACAAACATCAATTATCATCATAAAAGAAGAAGACAACCTCTAGAGTTGACATTTTGGTACTGTAAAAGAAGCGGTCCAGAACCCAACGGAAAAAGTTAAAATCGTTGTTCCCATATTTCAAGAGAAGGTCGTTAGTGCTGAAGCCGTAGAAGTTATAGTTTAAATGTATTTAATAAAAAGCCTTGCTCAAACCAATTCTTGAACTAGAAAGACCAGATGAGAAAGATGTGGAGACAAAAAAAAATAAAAAGATTGCAAGAAGAACCAAAAAATCGAAAAGGGGAAATAATCTTTTGGACGAAAATCATGAAAACCCCATTGTAAACAACAAGTAATCAAAAGAAAGTAAGGCGAAAAAAAGAAGGCAAAAACGGTACTACTGATGAGGGTTTTGCTAAAAAAGCACGTGAACAGATCAAGATTGAAGAGACCGTTACAATTGAAGAGGGTATTTTCATAAAAGTAATTAGAAAATTAACAAAAATGAACCTAATTAAAAAAAAGGTGAGAAAATAAAGAAATAGTTATTATATAAGTGGACGAATGGAAGAACAAGTTTACGCTTTATTGACGCTTGAATATTTAAGAAAGACGTCTAATTCAGACGTCAACCATTTTTAACGATCAAAAAAATTGTTATTTATGTATTAAGAGCGAAAAGTACAACTTTTTTGCTCGGAGAGTGAAGTTGGCAATCACTCGAGAGCAAAAAAGTTACTTTTTGCTCGTAATGCATACAACGTTTTTTCTGCAAACGATCAATTTCAAATAATGTGAATCACAACTGAGCATATCTGAAGACACAATCTGAAAATTTAAATCAAAGTGACAATGACGTTTTTAATAATTGGTTGAGTGGTGGTAGTTGCTATTGACAGCAAGCGAAAAAAACTTTTATCCACGACCATACTATAATAATCACATTATTCTTGTACATTCTCAAGATTAACACTAATCATTATTGTATTTTAATGTATTTTTGTTGCTTGGAATTGAAAGCAGTCTGAAAAGAAATATAATTACGTATAACAACGAGAAGCCTGTAAAACGAGAAAGTGCGATAGCAGATATTACATGTACTGTAGACGAAGTGGAGAAGAAGATGAAAGCTAAAATTGTCGTTACCCTTCTTGAAAAGACAAGTTTAGCCTGAAACCTTGTCCAAGTAGGTTCTTAGCATACAAGGTCCAGAGAAAATTGTTGAGACAAAAAAAAGTTTAGAACATTGCAAGAAATAATAACCAAAAAGAGTATACAAAATTGCTGGATATTCTGAATAATAAAAACGTAAAAAAAAACGTCAATCTGTCAGCGATCACCGCATTTTAAAAACATATGTTGATAATTTTAGTTTAAAGAACTATGTATGAAAATTGAGAAAATTAAGTCTGTATTACCAGAAAGTCCAATACCTTCAGAACAAACAAAAATAAAAAATAATAATTTAGAATAATGGAACTAGACAATCAGAATAGAAATGAATTTACCTTATGTATATAGTTAACAAATATAAGAAAACCGTAATCAAGGTCTAGAAGACAATATTTTGTAATAATGACAATGAAGAAAATAATACACAGTAAAAGAGAAACTAGTTGCATGTATATAAATACAAGACGAAAGCAACGTATGAAGATTCTGATTAGAAGAAAAACAACACATAATAAACCCTAAATGAAGGATAAGAACAAAAAAGTTGGAGAAAACAATATGATCAATCATAAAAGAGAAAACATCATAATAAAAAAAAATAGTCTTATTATGTTAACTTAATCCATAATAAAAGTCAAACACTTTGGGTATGATGATTATTAGGGTCAAAACTCGTTTTAACTCACTTTTTTTGCAATACATATTTTTTTACTCTATTATATTTTCCAGAATCTGTAATAATTTCTTTTCAGGTTTAGGACATTTTTCTAGCGTGATTTACAAGATATTTTAGTTAGAAGTTTGTACCTATAATACAAGGAAATAATCCACAATTAATGGAACAAAAAGACAAACAATTTGTTTTTACTTTCCACTAGGAAAAAAAACTCTTCCTCTTTATTAGAAAAATAACAAAAAATGCAAAGCACTCTAGTGTTAAAATTAAGATAAAAATCGCTTGACATAAGCTAATGATCACAAATCAAAATTTTGTGTTATTAACATTCATATTTCCTTACATAAGCCATTCACTTATTATCGTCTTCAAGTAGGCGTTGGAAATTTGACTTTAACATTTTTATCGTATTTTCTCAACATGTGCTAAAAGGAGAACGAAAAATCAGTGAATGGGTAATAGGTTTTCGACAATTTTCGACAATTCTTTTATTATATATATTTTTTAATTTTGTAAAGCACAGAATAAATTTTAAATGACCTTGACCAGTTCCTTTGGGTTACGTAAATGATTTTACATTAAATTTACTTATTTATTTGATGCGCTCTAACTCATTTGTTACCACCTCACAGTCAAAACGATTTTCTTTATCGCACTTCATAAAAAGTGTGGACGCTAAATACCTGAAAACGTCTCTCTATAATAAGACTCTATAATATAGCGATATCTTGTTTCACTCCTTGCGTAAACAAACGTAATTCAATCTATCCCCTTCGCTCATTTTAAGTTTGCAATTCCTAATAGTAAACAAATGTACTAAAAGACTTACATTAGTAATATATAGTACGAAACTTTTTACACAAATACAACAATTTTTTCCTGTCAAATCCACATCTTTATCAGCGTAACATTTTGGGACTTTGGGACAGTGCAGTTGCTATGACGACCGGTTCAGTACGCATCTCCCGATGCAAGCCCTAACGTGACGACATGCGTTTGCTTAACCCCGTCCGCGTTGGCCTTCCCGTGACGTATGTGGCGTTCTTCTGCGGATCGGTTGCAGCGTCACCGTTACCATGGATACGGCCAGCTCGGTTGCCGTTTTCAAATGATTTTTTCGTAAATAATAAGAGGACTCGGTATGGAGATTAGCATCAAACGATCAATGCCAATGTCAGGAGAAGAAATTATAATTTATAACGGTTTTATAGACAAAGGATGAACAGGTTTTATGTATCAATACATCTTGTAGGTATACTTGCATTAAATGAATCGATTTTCTTTTATAAACTAAAAAAACTGGTAGAATATAAGGCACATGTAAATAAGACTCAAGTAAAAAAGCTAAATAAACAGTTTCCAGTCCCACTGACTTCGTGGAAACAGTTAGTCTGTTGTTCTTACTTAAAAACGTTAGTTACTGATTAGAAACGTAACAATCTGATCTGATACTAACTCACAGCTTGTTAGTTCAGGTTAGGTTCCGGGTCCAAATATGGTCCAAATAGTCCACTTTCACAAGCTTCCATATATTTTAGATGTATCAAGGCAGACTCTGTTGCAAAGTCAAAAGTGGCCTTTACGACCTAAAAACTGCAGGTAAAAAACAAAAACAAAAACTGTTTTTAAATTAAAAAGCAGACGGTATTCTTGACCGACTAGTGTGAACAGGTGATAGAGTTCTTGGGTATTCGGCCTGGGCAGTGTGGAATAAAACTATTCAGCTTCCAAGCTTTCGATATTTTTTAATATCTTCCTCAGGGTGCTAACTGTTTTATTAAGTGAAGGCAGGAAACTGTGAGAAAAACCTTCAGATATATACGTCAACATTAAAACTTTTACACAAATGTCACATGATACAGTACGATGTACAAAACATATTACAATAGTCGAAGTGGACTAGCCATCGCCACGTTTAAATCGAATTTGGCCAAATTACCCAAGAAACTTGCTTCTTTGTAAATTCTCCGGTCGAGACACTCACCATATAGGTAATTTTATTATTAAATGTCTCCTAGAAACTGTAGAAGGTGCAAGTAATATAGACCTGACACAATAGAAACTTGCTTCTTTGTAAATTCTCCGGCCGAGACACTCACCATATAGGTAATTTTATTATTAAATATCTCCTAGAAACTGTAGAAGGTGCAAGTAATATAGATCTGACACAATACATGTCAATGTTCCTTGTCTGAAGGCTTCAATGTTGAAGAGTCGATATACATATACATTACACACTTATCCATACAAAAAATGTTCAGCACCTATGTAAAACTTAATAACTACTACAACATATTTCATAACTATTATCTATAAATTAGTCTGGATTTGCAAGATGGAGACAAAATAACAACTACAGTTTGCTTTCAAATCGAGAACTTTTTGAGCCATATATCTCTGCCATATGGGGTGACAATTTGAAAACTTAGAATAGGTATGAATATCTGGGCAAGAAAAAGCAAACGTTGTTTAGCAATCTTCTTAACATGAGCAAAAGGGAGCTGGTAGAAAACAAATGAACATTCTATGGCTACTGAGGTGCCAAAAAATCCTGAATGGATAATATGCAACTGTTTCTCTGGAAGCAGAGAAATTAATTCTTAAATTATACATTCCTGGAGTTCCTCTATTGACTAAAAACCATAGATTTCAGGTAACCTCAAAGAAAGAAATCGATTTGAGTTAAGTCCGGTGATTCACGTGACGAGTCAATTAAACTTTTCTTCAGATTCAATGATTGGGATAGTATTTTTCTATATGGTGAGTGTCTCGACCGGAGAATTTACAAAGAAACAAGTTTCTCGGGTAATCGGTCATAGTATTTTTCCAGATATAACTAATCACTATAAAATCTTCAAATTGTCACCTTGTATAATTATATAATATTTGTGGTTGCCTCCCAGTCTGCATTGTGTTTTATGGCTGCTTAGCTGTTATACCTTTCAAACAGCTGATGTTTATTTTGCCTCCTAAAGGCTTGGACGCACATATCAGTAACGAATTCAAAACATCGAATAACTATCTTTTTATTAAGAAACTTGATAAAGACCAAGATATACAGTCTTCTTTCTCGAGTCCTCCAGTCACATTGCCTATATAATTTTTGTATTGATCGCAGTTTTTATACATGGTGAGTCAAAATTCAATGCATTATATTACACAGGGTGGCCCAACGAAAACTTTCCACCGATGTTTTCTGCCTTATGATGTTGAAAACACGAAAACGCCCGGACCCGTCAATTTTAATTTCGAAGGGGACATGTTTCTCCGATATTTATAGCTTTTCCAGATGAATCCCAAAGCCGGGGTGACTTTTAACATAGGTTATATTAAGGGGGTGTTAAGTTATACATCATTTTAAAGGGCATTGAATTGCCTTTTCAGTGCCACCTAACTCTTTAGAATTGAAAGGTCTGTTCTCGAGAAAAAAGGGATTTTATGTTATCTTAGGAATTTAACAACAAAATTTAGAAAATGTTATTGCATTATTCCCTCCTGCACTTTGATGTTTTGTAGTTTAGTAGTTGTCTTTTACTTCTGTACATACTATCATTTAAAAATGCTTTACAGTGTTCAAGAAAGAGTAGACAATATTTCGCTCTATTTCCGAAATAACGATTGTACTAGACGGGCCGCAAATTTGTTTAATGAACAATATCCTGATAGGAACGTATCCCATTCTTATGTGAGAGACCTGGTTGCCAAATTTCACGAGACTGGAAGTGTAGGAAATAAAAAGAAGATTGTTCACCATCCAGCAATAACAACAGAAGCAGTTGAAATAGCTGTTTTGGGACACGTCGCGATGGAACCTGCTACCAGCACTAGAAAATTATCAAATGCATCAGGTCTTCCGCGTATAAGCATTCAAAGAATATTAAAAGCACATAAATTCCATCCTTATGAAATTAAATTAGTGCAGGAATTAAACGAAGATGATTTCGATAGACGTTTAGAATTTTGTGAGATCATTAGTCAACGAATTGTTAACAATCCGGAATACCTTTATAACATTTGCTTCTCTGATGAGTGTTCCTTCTTCTTGAACAGTGAGTTCAACCGCCATAATTGCCGTTATTGGTCGACCACCAATCCAATGCTTTTTCATGAAGTTCACACTCAACATCCACTAAAGCTAAATGTTTGGATAGGAATTTTCGAAGATCATATTGTCGGTCCATTATTTTTACCTGGAAACTTGAATGGACAGGTCTATTTGAATTTGTTGGAAGGCGCCAGTGATCCAGCTTTAACACTAATCAAACACGATGACCGTCACCGTGAGAAAACATCATTTTTTAACAAGATGGGGCTCCTCCGCACTACGCCGCCCCTGTTAGGCAGTTTTTAAATCAAACATTCCCTCAAAGGTGGACTGGGAGAAGAGGACCTACAGAATGGCCTGCACGTTCCCCGGATTTGTCCCCCCCTGGACTTTTTTTATGGGGTCATTTGAAGTCCAAAATTTATGCAACACAACCAGATTCACTTAAAGACTTGCGGCAACGTATTGTAAATGAGTTAGTAATCTTAACTCCACAAATGTCTCAAAATGTTCGAATGCACTTTGAACAATGTCTTTACTTTATATGGAGGTCTTTACTTCATATGGAGTTCGGTGGTGGTCATTTTCACCAACAAATAAATTGAAATTAATGTAATGTCAAATCAATTTTTCTGTACTTTTTGGACGGACTTAAAAAGTCCTAAAATGCGTATTTGAGTGATGCGTATTATTAAAGGGTTTTTTGGTGTAATTTTATGTTTTCAAGTTACTTAACTTGAATGCTTAACTGTAAAAAAATAAAGTCAAGTCAAGTACCGAGTTCTCAAGTATTTAGTTTGTCAAATCAAGTCAAGTATTTCTTAAAATTGTCAAGCTACTTGACTTGATGAATCCCTACTTTCATCCTACATGCTTTCATCCAACACTCCCTACGTTTAAAAAAATCAATTAGAAACATTGTAGTAGAAAAATATTTCAGATATACCAAGGGCATTGACATGTGGAGCTTAGGATGTATTTTAGCCGAAATGTCTGTTGGTAAGCCAATTTTTCCTGGTTTGTCTCCTGCAACTGTTTTCTTGAGAACGAATCATTCAAATTTTAAAAATGATGTGGAGTAAAAAGATAATTGAACGCCCTTCAAAATGATGTATAACTAGACTCCTCTTTCCATTTAAAATTTTTAGGGTGAAAGTCACCACGGCTTCATGGTTTCCTCTAAGACAATAATTACATGAAAAAATATGTCCCCCTTAGAATGAAAATTGAGGGGTCCGAGCGTTTTCCTGTTCTCTATCTGTTACTGTTTAGCAAAAAAAAAGACACATTCAATGTAATTACGAGAATCAAAAATCTGATTAGGTTAACATTAACACTCTGAATCATGGTAATGAGATATTTGCTGACATATGCTTATATGCTAAAAAAAATATTAAAATATATACATTAAAATTTGAATCCCCTTGTACACTAAATTGTTTATCAAACTTTCTCTAATGATAAAATGTCTTCTGTCATTTGTATTTATAATTAATATATTTTAATTAACAGGGTTTTAGCCTCAGGTTCAGCAAACAATAGTAACTACCACTAGGTTCTATTTTAAATGGTTTTGGACATGCAATTCCCTCCAAATTTTTTTATGTCAAAGTTTTGACTCTGTTTAATAGGAAGACTAATGAAAGATATAGGCCATGCTTTACAAAAATTGCTTAAAACCAACTACAGAACAGAAATATGTAGAACTATTCATATGATTTCTTTTGAAAATATGTATATTATATCTGCCTCATTTTTTTTTACACTGCCCATATATATCTGAACAATCTTAAATTGTGCCGTACACTATATCCTGCAACTTTTTTATTTAGCTTCTTGCTCTAAATCAAGTTTAACCAGAAAAGAAAATTTGGAATACCCTGTGTTGGTTTTCTTTTAGTAGGCAGTTGGGGAACAAAAATGTTATTCACTCTTTTAGATAAGCTACAGTCTAAATAAACACAAGACAATTTATGTGCAGACAGGCTCCGCTCTGTACTGGGCGGCAGTTCTGAATCTTGGTGATTCGCTGAATATTGTTTATAATAATAAGAATGAAAACTGTGTCAGCAAAAGCTATACCAACATCACCTCCCCTTTACTGAGTTAAAAGTTAGTTAGTCACTTTGAGAGCTTCGAAGTAATAACTTTCTTTCTAAAACCCGAACCCATACACCTTTCCTTTGCCCAGTATAGTGCAACATTTCGGGTATTTCTCTGGATGGCTGCAGTATTGAAAGCAGAGAAACAGTCAAGTTTTTGGGACTATTAATTGACGACCGACTCTGGTTTGTTGACCATATTCGGGGGGTGAGAGAAAGGGTGTCAACAGGATGCTATGCGGTAAGGGTTGTGTCTGTGGGACTGGAACTGGGACTGGAAGCCTCTAGAGCAGTATATTTCGCATTAGTAGAGAGCCATTTGAGATATGGCCTGGCCTTTTGGGGATTCTATACCAAATGCCATTTTTAATTTGTATTTATTCTCCAGAAGAGAGCATTGAGATATCTTTTGGGGGCTGGATCACGTGAAACCCAGTGAATAGGTGCACAGTGTGGTGACAACGGAGTTCAATAAAATTGAAGATCAGTAGGAAATGAAATTGTTCCTAATAATAGCCAACTAAAATTAATATGTAGGGCATCTGTAGGGTCTTGAGTTGTGATCAATTAGCATTAAAATTAGTAAAGTTCTTCAGCCTGCTAGATGAATGTCTAGGTATTTGAAATATTGTATAATTGTAAATAAATTTAAAATATGACACAAGTGACACAAGTTTATTAATAGGGTCTAGGAATACCTAATAATCATAAGTACAAAATATGGAAATCTTTGAATCTAATGCTTAAGTAGCAAATGATTCTTTGCCATATTTATTTCACTGATCCCTAAAATAACTAGCTACAAGCACGTTACATTACAGTAAATTATTATGTAATTCAAAAGGAGGCAAATGTGATAAAACCAAGAAGACTTTTAAGGCTTAGGACACATTTTAAATCTGGTCCTAGCTTCTCCATACAAACACTGATGAGTGTGGTGATATAATTTCTATTGGTGATATTTTTAGGGAACAGGTAGTGGCTCTCATGCTAATGATACACATATGTTTCCAAAAATGAAAACTTGGCACTCAGCAAGAGAAACTGCTTTGATCCATGTTGGGTTGTAATACAATAAGATGAAGCAGGTAAATAATGCTTAGTGCAGGAACAAAAGAGAAAGCATAATATATTTTTGGAAAAGAATATGCCACGCGTTGCTACATAACCATATTTTTCCAAAATGACTTTGCCCCATGATGTTGACCATGGACATCCATTGGTTTTTCTTTGTTTTGACAACAGTTTAAACAAAGAAACTTTTGTTTCAAAGTGCCCTATTCCCAACTGTGAAACAATTGACACTACAATATTTTTGTTTGAAGCAATGTAGGTCAAAAATGCGGCCATTATAACAATTTATAGCAGTGTATAGGACGTGAAATGCTAATGCTTGAGCTGGAAATTTTGGAATAATATAACGTATTAATATAGACATGAATTTGTGGCATGATCAAGTCAACTAGTATAAAACAAAATGACGTAAAATTAATGAAAATCTCCTCACCTTTACACAGAAAATCCACGAAAATATTCAAACGAAACACTGAAATCAAGACCACACCATTTTCTGCCACAAACACATGATATCACGGATTTGTTTGAAGCCAATTGGTTTGACGGTTTTTTAAATTTTCGCGCCACTTTATGCCGTATGTATCAAATGATCAAAACACGAAAAATTAAAGTGCTGTTTATATTAAAAATGGTATCACTAATGAGAATGTATTCTTTAAAATCAAACATTTTGATAATTTAATTTTATATTAACATAAAATCGTCTATACATAGAAGGAACGCTGCTGTGATCTCTAACATGCCCGGCTGACAAATTTTATTGAATTTAATACTTCATAATATATTTACGCCGTTTCCACAATCAAATCTAAATCCCTGAAAGTCTAAAAAGTAATAATAATTTGTAAATAAATTACTATTTAAAAAATTATCAGGTGTACTGTGAATTTCAAACAATGGAAACATAACATGTATGAATGGTTGCATACATAACGCAACGACCTCAGAATATGTAAACTTTGTAAACTAATGGGAAAATTATGAGACGCCATGTCTAAGGCGAAAAGCAAACATTTCGTTGGCTATGTGTTTTTCTGCAATAAATTGCATTTTGCAAGACTTTAATATTATAAATAATTGTGTTGTTTAAAATGGTGGGATGTGCAGATTACGGTTGTAAAAGCAGCGGCTATAAAAAGGAACCTGGAGTTACGTTTCACAGGTAAACAGAAAATGGCGTTTTTCAGCAACAATGAAATTATTTCAAATAACTCTAAAACCAGTTATTTTACATCCGAATCTTCGAAATATGATTTAGTATATACCGCAGTGAAGTCAATAATATTGGTGCAGGAGATGTGATCCCAGGGTTATCAACGACTATTAATTCACAATTATTTTTATTTATTTAGTAGTAAGTCGATGTTTGCTAATAATATTGCGTATAAAATTACTAATTATTAGTAATTTAGTTCCATTATTGTTTTTAATAAAATATTTTCTTATGTGCCACATTACCAATGCTACGTACTGGCATTTTCACACTTGAGAGATTGGAGCAAACTGGTAACAGACGCCGGCGTCGTATCCTACTTCCTCTGGTTTACATTTTCTAAGGTAACGACACTTCTTTTGCTTTTGATGAATGAGTTATACTAGAGCTAGCAGGTATGCTGTAACTGGTTTGGTTTTTGACAAGAAGTCCGCCATGTTTTTGTGACCAATGACTTAATGTCTTCGTCCTAGCCATAGTCTTAGCCAAATAGCCCTAGCACAATTAATTAAAGACGTATGTCAGAAATTTTGTGCGCTAGACTTCCTACCCCTCTCCCCATCTAACGTCTCACGTCTGGTTTTGACCGATTTCGGCGCCATTTTTATGATTATGTGTTAAAGTTTAATGGTATGTCCTCATATGCGGATAAGGCGTATGTTGCGGATTTGGCGCTGTGGTCTGATTGGTTGAAATTGAAGTTTCTTGCTAGGTGTTGCCAAATTTCTGAATTCTCATTAAAGTTGTTTATTATAGCTGTACGTGTTGTTGGATAAATAGTGGAAAAAACGACAGTTACTATATTGAAATATTTGACATTTGCCATATGATTTTAGAGGTCCGCGTAGAACGATGCATATATCACAAAAGATGGAATGCAGTGTGCAATATACGCCATATCCGCACATGGGGACGTACCATAAGTGTACATCATGTAGAAAATAGTGTAAACAATGTAATTTTTTTTAATATTATTTTTAATAAAATTTAAATAAATTCAAAGTTAATGACAAGTGAAAGCCGAATGACAATACTGTCCACTTTGAAAAATTAATTGTTATGATTATATTGTTGAAATATTTATATAAATACATAAAACTTTATATAAAACTTGCCAAGGCATTTGCCTTTCACTCATAGAGGATTTATCAAGGTAGAGGTCTTTATTTACATTTTTCAATATTGGCGTGATAAGCAAGCCCTCCATACAGTGTTGCCAGGATTACTTTGTTAGTAAATTGGCACATCTTTTTTTTGAATGATATCTTGCGAATCTTTACACCACGAGAATACTATAATATCTATATCGCTGTCCAAATAATTTTTGAATGGTGATTAATAGAACACTTATGACGATAAAAGAAAAAAAAATACGTTTAAGGTAGCCAACTGATCACAACCGGCAACATTGCAGAATCCTGTGACACGTGGTTTATGTCAGTTTATGACAATTATTTCATGGATTTTTTTCTGGTTTCCTGAATGTTTTAAGAGTTTTCCGCGGACTTTTTCGCTTTTAGCAATCGTTTTTGTGTTATAATTTTTTGTTAGCGATGGTGAGACAATGTTTTGTGTGTAAAACTTGGGATTATAAAAATAAATCTAGGAAATTATGTTTTCACCGGTAAGCTCATTTGTGTTTTGTGGTTATGTTGTTACTCAGCTCTTGGCCGTTACCATTAGCGTCGTTTGTAGTTTTAATCTATTATTAATCTTTAATCTAAAAAACTCAATAAATATATAAATATAAAAATATTTGAATGTTTTGGTCTGTATAAAAATGCAGACGCATGCTGCGTAAAAATCGTATACTTGTTTCCTTGAAAAATAATACCCCCAAGCGTGCTTATGTCATCTGGAGATGTGTCCTTGGAGATTCAAATTGCGCCATATTGTTTTTAGCAATATTGGCCATTTTCTGCTTCCCCTCTACCTGAACAACCCGCAAGCCTCCAAGTATGCGGTTTGTATATCATGTCAAGTAAACAAATGGCAATTTATGATTAACTCGAGTCGTCTATTTATTTACTCCATTGTCAATGGTTTCACTGCTGGTTCTGGTCCTGGTTAATTTAAAAATTACGGACATTTTTGACAATGATCACCATTAATGACGTTTTAATGACTTATAATAATGTAGCTGCGAGTTCAAACCAATGACCTAGGGCATACGGACAGACCCAACAAATGCTGCGACCTTTATCTAAAAATTGTCCTGTTTTTTTGGCCGGAAGTCCGCCATTTTTCAGGTTTCCCTGGCGTAATGTTGTCGTCAGGGCACGTTATACAAGCGTCACAGCAGCTTAAAGCCGGACCGGATATTGATTGTCGATTATTTTTGGTTTTTGTTGAAGTTAAGAGATGGCTATAAAGTCGGTATTCGATTTAATTGGAAATGAGAAGTAATAAAAATAATGACACAATTGTTTTGCAATAATTTGACATAAGACGTCACGATGTCACCGAGACGTCTTTTGCGGCGGATAGCGTCGTCATTTTTAAGGTTTCTGCTGAAAAGATTTTCATCAGTGACTTTGTACTACTAGACCCAAGTATGGCTATTCGTCGCCGAAATATACACTGTTTCCAAGGCCTCCAATTTAACATTATTTTTTCTGATCATCTCTTTCTATATTACGGTATCTGTGTTAAGCTTATCTCTCTTGTGGCAGCCTTTATTGTCAGTCAAAACAACGATCCAAGCACTGACGTATGCATGACGTTTCCTGATTTTCTGAATTTTCTTTATTATAAAAAATAGCGTTTTCGTGAGACCGCTCTGAGAGTATTGCCATCCTTATATTCTTATTAAGAAACCAAAGGATGGGAATAGTCAATTTTTAATTTCGTATGTCACCGTTGGGGTCACTAATTGTGCTGGTTCCACGACAATGACAAAATATTGGAAGTTGTGTTACGACGAAAGAGACAGGCTTATATAAATACGTCGCTCATTATTCAAGATTTTCCAACTTTTGATATGTTTTGCTAAGTTGTTGTTGGCAAAAGTAATGTCTATGCAGGACCGCGTATCTCTTCTGACAAAGATAATTTCGCCTGTATTGAGCGTTATTATGTTAAACCCGGCGCACATCTGAGACAGGGCTGCACCCCGGGCGTTTGGTGATCCCCATTCCGGCGACTTGGAGTTAAAGTCGCCCAAAAGTAGAGTATCGCCCTTAACATTATCATATATGTTATGTACCTTTGTTAGGAATTGCTCGAAAGTCGTTCTAAGTATTTCACGTAAAAAGCCCTACATTTCTACGTGAAGACAATGGTGTATTATACAGTTATTCATCACTAAAATGTGCGCCTATTGTTACTACCTATTAGATTTATGAAAAGGAGAGGTTAACATTCTAAAACACCGTGCTCTCTTCATTTTATATTCTAGTTCTTTGCATTGGTGACATTTTAATGTTAATTGACAGGCTATTGATTGACGATTGACACTGACGTAATTCTGTAAATACAAATACGAACTGTCACTGTCCCCGAGTGCTTCCGATGATACGCGATTGATGTTTACCATAGATTATCAAATAGATGAAAAACTGACATAGGGGGCTCTGAAGGAGGAAATTTGACATTTCAAAAAAAACTCCCAAGCCCCCACCCCATCTAAAAAGTGCCGGTGTTGGCCGATTTCGGCGATTTCTACGCGGAAACAGCCGAAATGCCGAACTCGATTCGTTTTGTTTGTATCGCAAAAATGGCGTCGTTTTTGTATTCATGAATATTATAATCTTTTAGTTTATTTCTGGTTTTAAATATAAATTTAATACAAAATTTTCGGGTGTATTACGTTATTAAGTGGTTTGGTGTGATATGTGGGTAATGGTGATGTTCCTACCTAGAAAATAAGAGGGGCAGAGGCAGTGGCTTATCAACCATACCGCCGAGCCCCGCGACGGCGGGGGGCCCGCTATACAGTCTATAAGGGGCCTTAAGCGAAGCCGTTACGTGGTTGATTGAAACATTGATTTTAACAAGGCACAAAAATCAAATTTGGCGGGGGATCCCGCCACAGTAATCCAGATCCTCCTTGAGAATTAAAAAAACGTCAAAGCAATGTCCAGTGTAGCAATGTAAGTAGGTTTGAAGCAGTAACCACTAAAGCTAATCTCATGCATAATTTTATGCATAATTGAAATTTGAAAAAACAGTTTAGTTTTGTGTAGGTATTGGTGATTGTGATTCAAAGAACTACTTCTATGCAAGCAAGAAGGGACTGCAAAGCTATAATTAACATGGATTGATAAGTCAATAGCAAACAGAATAGTCCACTTTAAAATTTGGTTGTCTCTGCCATGCTGTTTCTCAAAGGGTTGGACTGTTCACAAAAATCCAGAGGCAATATTAAAGTAAGTACAATAGATGATTTTTTTTTTGTTTTAGTGTAACTGCAACTTTATCAATTAATAATAGAAATTTCTACTTACTTTCCATGCAATTTCTCGGAGAATTTGGTTACTTTCCTAGTAGTACACATTATACATGCATAGAGAACTAATTAAAAAAAAAAACATGGAATGCTTTTTTGTGGTAGGCTGAGTCTATAGTCTATAAAGTTATTAAAAAGATGCATGAAAAAAGGTCCACAGTTTGAATGCAAATGTGGAGATTTAAATTTGCTATAACTTTGCCCCTGGACCCTGACTTTGTCTCTATAATAAGTTGTGGCTTCTTCATTAGGCTTTACATGTTGTAAAGAAGTTACTAAAATTTATTTTTAAGAGGAGACCGAGGAATGGTTTTTAATAAGGAAATGTAACTAGTTCAGTTTACATGTAACCTATATGATGTCAAATTTAGATTAGAAGGTTCATAGTTTTTGGTTATTTAGTATTTCAATGTTTTAGATTTCAGTCATTTGTCAAATGCTAAACCTGTCTAGTTGGATTAAAATAGTTTGGCAACCTTACCCGATAATACAGGACCAGTTTCTAGAAATTAGGCAGTGGGCTTGTTAGGATTGTTGAACAGATATAAAACACGAGAGTATGACAGCCGAAACACATTCCATTGCTAGCAGTTGAAAAATAAAGAGCTCTCTAAAGAGTTAAAAGTAAAGAAAACCGTTTAACCGAAATTCAAACACACAATCACTACATGGGGGCTGGCATTAGTAGGACTCCTCAAACATTCACTACATGGGTGCCTGGCAGTAGTAGGGCCCCACACACACACACACACACACAATCACTACACGGGAGTCTGGCATTAGTAGGATTCCTCAAACATTCACTACTTGGGTGTCTGGCAGTAGTAGGGCCCCACATACAAACATTACACAAGTGCCTGGCATTAGTAGGGCTCCTAAAACATTCACTATACGGGTGTCTGGCAGTGTAGTAAGGCCCCACATACAAACATTACACAGGTGCCTAGCATTAGTAGGGCTCCTAAAACATTCACTATATGGGTGTCTGGCAGTAGTAGGACCCCATATACACATTCAATCATTACACGGGTGTCTGGCAGTAGTAGGGCCCCACATACAATCATTACACGGGTGCCTGGCATTAGTAGTCCTCAAACTCACACCGTCGGAACTAAAAGTAGCAAAGCATTAACAGGTTATTCAAGTATTACAAATTAGTAGTTTAGCCATTTGATAGTAGGGCCCCATTCCGTACTGTTATCATTTATATTCTCCTCCGATTTCCTCACCCATACCCTTCTTTTTCCGAATTAGACTTTCTGTAGATTTATTATAAAGTTCAAGAATTTCTTATCTGCCTAGTTGGAAATACTGTGATAATAAATTATCGATCTTGATTACTAAATCTTTGAATCTGTTGGTGGACTGAATGCGTGTTGTGTGACTTTCATCTCTAAGAATAAAACAACATATCCTGGGAGTCATTCCCCACTGTTTAAAGGCTTAGCCGTTAGGCATTTCTTCTGTGGCCCCTCTACCACATAAACCCATAGAGGGTGGCGCCCGAGACACTTCTTTTTTAGGTAATTAAAATAACTCAAAATCCTCATACTAATCCTTCAAAGAAAGAACCCCCTTTTTCCTTTTGCAATGTATAAGGCAAAGTATATTACTCCAATGTCCTGTTTAATAAATGTGAGTTGCCTCTGCCCCAACAGTTAACTAGGAGGCAGCTGTATTTTTTCCCTATATTTTTTTAAGACTTGGGGCAGAGTCACTTCTAAATAATTATAATTATAGAACATAAAGGTGATATTTTAGCTTAAAGCTTTTTCAATTATTAGAGACCCTATTGTAAAACTAGAGCAATTTTTATGTCTGTTGATTGGTAACATTTGTGCAGTTTGGTATGTTTTATTGGAAAAGTGATGCAGTGAGTTTTGCACAGTGCAACATTTTCAGCATGAACTCTAGTAGCTATTTTTTTTAGTTTGATCTTAGTGCAATCTCATGTTTTAATGAGAATGTACTGGGGCTATTATTTGAAGAGACTGGAAGTGCACTGTTGTTGTCTCAGTGCAACACTCATTTTTCTAATCAAAATTGCTATTAAAAATTATGTCATAATTGCATATAGCTAATGAAATATGAAAGTAATCCTATCATACATGACTTCAAATACTATAAAATTTGCAAAAAAAACCGTTTGTTTTAATTAAAAATAACAAAGGTCAAATATGTTTAGGTACATAAGTAGGAAACCTCTTTTTTGTGTCCCAACTTCAAGTACAGGGGCAAATTTTATTAAAAAACAAAAAAATTTCCTACTCTTTAAAATTGTTCCCACATGTATGGGGTGTTCAATATAAAACTTCATTTAGCAAGCTTTGAAATGTTTACAGAAAATGATGACATACCTAATCAAAATAGGTGAACCATTTGCAACCTCGGTTATGATTAGCTGTTCTGTTATTTATGGTAATCCTGTGAATCCTGAAAACCAGTTATATATGGAATGGTGCTTCTGAAAATGGTACGTCAAGAGTGTCTCTGAAGCTACCAAACATGTCTTCGGTATTCTCAGTTAATCTGTCAACATTGTGTGTTTTTTTAACTGTTTATGAAATTTGGATTGTTTTTCATGGTTTATTTTATTAGATATCAGGTCTCAAATATAAAAATAGTAAACCCAAGAGTAAACCATTTGTTGCTGAAAAGAGAACCCTGTATCCTGTTTTCTTTCTTTTTCTTTAAGATTGTATGACAGCTAGTCACTGATGGTAGTGGTGATAATTAATTTTGTTCCGAAAATAACCAGGTTTTCAGGAACCTTCGTATATCAAATGTCAAATCAGTTATTTACCAGGTGGTTAACCAGGTCTGGAAACAGTACAAACATGCCCAAAATAAAAGGACTTCTGTTAGAGGTCTAATTTCTGTTTCTCCTTTGTTAAATTTTTAAAAGGCCACACTTCAATGTCAAGTTCGAAAATATTACATCGTTTCTTCCTCAATTTACTTTATTACTTTATTACCTATGTTACTACAGCAGTAGTGAGCAGTCATCATATGGCCCAACAGCTATGCAATGCCTATTTTTCTGTTCATTCATCCAATGTTCCATTATGCACAATATGTCCATGGGACTTTCTGCAAGGAAGGACTTGATATAATTTTGTTTATCCCCAGCAGTTTGACGCTGAATGTGCAGAGTTTTCAAAGTGGAGCTCCTGACTGATGAAGATTTCAATCCCCCTAAAGAGTTTTGGGTCTCGCTACCCTGTTTGAGTCTGTACCCTTGTACAGCTCTGGAGGTGCAGAATATGGTTACACCATATCTCACCATGGGCTATAAGTGACTCGCGTGTGTTGTTGATTTGTCTAATACTTAAATTTTCTTTCGTTTAACTTTACTTTACTTTAAGTTTACCCTTGAGATGTAAAAGTGATTCTTAATGGCTGTGGAACACTCTACTTCTACAATAACTTAAGGACCAACATATCTTTATTTGTTATTACTTAAACTTTTAAAAAATGGACCGACTACTTGTAATCTGGATAGACAAATTATTTCAAATCATTTTATCTTTTCTTGATGAATCCATCATAACAAAAAGTCACGATTTTTTGACACAACTTTTTGTTAACTAAGGGCATAGACAGAATTAAAAACTTAAGTAATAAGTTTTATGCATTTTTCCTCATTCAGTTGGTCAAGAGCAATATTTTGGCCAATCAGTTTAAGAAAACCCGTGAAACATAAAACCTATTGCTTAAGTTTTTAATTGTGTCTGTGTCCTTTATGTTACTTAAGAATAATGCTTTATGGGCCATTTGCACCAAGCAATTTTTAAGTGCATCTAGTTAAGGCTTCCTTTATTGGCCCACTTAAGGCCCTACCATGGGTTACTCATGCTTATAACTATGGTTTAGGGGTCCTTAACTTTAGGTTAACTTAAATTTGCTTGGTATAAACATAGTTAAGGGCCATTTGGACACCTTTTCTTAAAAAATTTAGTACGTGACAGATCGAGTGACATCAATGCATTATATATGGGAAATTTGAAGTTCCACCTTAGATCAACACTTTGGGGAAGGTGTGCAAATGGCCCTAAATGGAACATTTTACTGTGAAGTTTAAGCATTTTGATAATAAAAATCATTCCTTAAAATTTGAATTTGACGCACTCAATAGGTTTTTCGATATGTCCGCAGCATCTTGGGGGAAAGCAAAGCCCTCCCCAATATTCTCCAATGAATGGCTGAACTTTCATTACAGAAAATTGATAAACATTTCTTGACTTTGCCCGTTACAGTAGATAATTTTGAACTAAAAGTCAAACAACATCTACTCATTTTATTTTTTGCAATATGGAAACACATTGTGTAACTATCAAGTCAAGTGTTAGGAACGTAAAACTATTAGTATCACAAAATCACAATATTTCATATTTATTTCTTCTTAATGTGTATGTTTCTTTTTTTAGAAAAGCCCAAAAAGAAAACACTTTGTTCTTGATAATTCAGTCGGACACAGAGAATAATTTTAGGTGTTATTTTTAGATGTTTATGTGTTTATTTGCTGATAATACAATTTAAATAGATCTTTTTTCCCTTTTAAGTTATATAAAAACGTAAGTTGTATATAATAAGGCCTCAATGTTGGTGTATTTTAATGTTTTAATAAAGGGTTGTCGTACATAACAGTTTATTCTTTTAATAGAGCAGGTAAGTAAGTGGTTTTTGAAAGTAAGGCCATTTCAAATTGATATTCATCTAGCTGGCTGGAAAGTTATGTAATATTCACACAGTCTACTAGATGAATATTTATTTGATATAGTAGACATTACCTGTGGATAAAAAAAAAACCCCTATATATGGACAATTGTTACGATTCAGGTGGGTAAATAATTAAGTTTATCGCTAATGGAAATGCAATGCGAATGCGCTGTGTCACTTGTCAGCAGTGGCAGCTTTGGTTTGGGAGCAAAATTTGGCCTGTCATAATCGTCACTTCAGTTGATTGACTTTGACACTTACATCTAAATATAATTCTCTTATCTATGGATGTTTACTTTTGTTTATTTTAATTTTGAAGTGTTGTTTAGAAAAGAACAAATATTATTATTTTACGGTGGTCATGCAAATCGGTTTACCATTAAGATGAATGTTTATGTGTTGCCACAATCGACTGGTGAGTATTTTCAAAAAATTTACACATTTCTTTTTATGGTTAGAATTGTTGACCATCCTCATTTAGCCCTCTCTATCTTTCAATTTTTGAAGGTTAGTTCTCTCTTTGTCTAGACCCTTGTGTTAAAACGGACCAGTTGCATGATCTCTCGCATTTGAATGATTCATTTTACTTCTTTTTTTTTCTTAATTTGCTTGTGGTATTTTGATACGTGAGTGAACTGTGAAGTGACACAAAAGGTTAAATGAACCTCATTATTTGTTTACTTTTTTAAGTCATAAACAACAATCTGTCCAATTTGTGCTTCTAATCTACTCTAAATAAATCTTACACACTGCTGTGCTATTGATTGAACAATACAATGTCCAGTGAATATCATAACTCTCACCAACCAAAACGTCCCAGCTCTGTGAGCTACAGGCAAAAATTAGCTGTACTGAAGCGAATGATTGTTGAGTATGTCCATGAAAATGCAGCTCTGGTTGACGAACTAGAGGAAGTGCAGACAAACACAATTATTCGGAAAGAAGAAAGAAAGTTCCTTCTTAGGAAGCTTTGTGAGTATGAACCTCAGCTTGTTCAAGACATTCAAAATGCAGCTAAAGGAGTTGCTCCCGCCCACCCCAATGCAATAGAAGCAAAAAAGTCTAGGAAGAAGTCAGAGTCTAATCTAACAGAAAGAAGAGCGTCCACATCTAAGCCTAGAAGACCTAGTGTGAAGAGCAACAAGAAAAAGTATGTTCAGCCAGTTCCTGTTGATGGTATTGGAAGGCCAATATTTCCAATAGACTTAGGACGACTTACAATTCATTCCTTAGGAGATGTCATAGTCGACCGTCCAGAATTTCATTCTGAAGAAGCAATTTTTCCTATTGGCTATGTATCAACAAGAATATATGGAAGTTTAAAAGATCCTACTGTAAAATGTATGTATACCTGCAAAATCTCTGAAGAAAATGGTACACCACTCTTTGCAATTGCATCTGATGATGGCACTTCAGAAATCACAGGAGACACACCAGACATATGCCACTCAGTACTTCTCCAACAAATAAATGATGCCTTATCATTAAATGTGGTCAGCACGCGACCAAGGGGTAATGAATTTTTTGGCCTGACCCATCCAATAGTTTTGCATTTGCTGCAGAGCTACCCAGGAAGTCGAAAGTGCATTAATTACAAGTGGACAAGGTTTGAGGTGTCTAAAACTGCAGAGACCAGCAAAGACTACAATGATGCTGGACTGAGTTATGACTATTTGCAAAGAAGTATTAATATGTGCAAATATAAAATGGCTCCAGATGTTTTGCAGAAGCCAAGTGACTACATAGATACTATTTAATTAAAATGTTCCTTACTTTTCATCAAGAACCACACATGTATAATTATAAAATAAATACATAGAAAAATATAGGAACCTGTACAGATATTAATAGATACCTATCAATATCTGGTATCTTTTTAATGTCACATCTACCAGTTTTATATTACCTATAAGTTTCAAGAATTGAGTATGCCTGTATCAGAGACTTGTTCAAAGGAGTTTGGTGAAACTTATGGCAGTGTTTTTACCCTTTTCTCCAGAGCTCTTTTGGGTCTAGTTTTTGTTTACTTTCAGTCTGGCTTGGATTTGAATTGACTGTAGTTAAAACCATGCAATAACTTAAAATTGAAGTTAAGTGATGACCTCTTTTTAAATTAAGTTAATTTTAAGTTTAAATTTAATTCATATATGAACCTAGTTTTAGAACAAGCTTTTTCAGTGCAAGCAACTTAAAAAGTTACTTGATTTAGCTTTAACAGGCCACTTCAAATAGTTCCATATTCATATCCAGATGCAGAGGCAATTTCATAAATTATTAATATTAATATGAAGGAGCTTTGTTTTTGTTGTCCACCTGCTCCTCACTTCCTACTTAATCAAATGTATTTCCCGATAAAACTTAAGGATAGGCAGATGCCTTAGCTAGATTCTTGCAGAGCCCAGCCTGTGAATCACTATAATTTCATGGATAAGTAATCACTTTATGGTTTCAGGGGAAGTTTTACTGGCTGGTTAAGGTCCTATTTATGCAGCAGGTCCTGGAGGGTTATTTTTGGGGGTCACGCTTAATTTGGGGTTATGAACTGCGACAGCGATGTTCCTTAGGGCTTTGTTCAGTAGTATTTCTACTGTACATTAATGATGTAACGCACCTGGAGATTAGCGGAAAGTTTACTCTCTTCGCTGATGACTTGACAATACTTTGGCGCCAGGAGAACCTGAAAGATAGTTTGGTGAATGAAGACTTGTCAAAATCAAAGAACAATTAAAGTGCAATGAAATTTAAATTAAATAAAATAAAAAAATTAATTAAAAAAAAACTTAAGGTGTGGAAAGTATTGCGGGTGTAGGACTTGAAAAATGCACTTCACACTTTTGAAATTACCAACGTTTACCACTGAAAAAGTTTTGATGAAGATTCAATAAAGTGAAGTGCATTTTTCAAGTCCTACACCCGCAATACTTTACACACCTATACCTATAAGGACGCGAAGTACCATGATGTCAAAAAAGTTAACATTAATTTGGTTGACCAACCCCTCCATTGTCTTTCAAGCATAAGTAGTTGGGTCTGCGCTTGGACTGTGACAGCATTGAACGGGAGGTTGTCGTCGGGGTGTTCTGTGCCTTGAGAACCATAGACAATGAATGAGCTATTTCGTATCAATATAATCCCACGGGACACCTATGTTTTTGGGGTAGCTGCGGTAAACCGTTGTTCCAGTGGGTGTTCTTGTAGAAGCAAGGGGTTAGGACATTAGCAGGGTCTCGGTCGCGTACTCGTGCAAAGTGCGGAGATTTACTTATGTGTAAACCAAAAAATTCTTACTCTGATGTGCATCTTCATTTTGGAGTTCTCCTCCTCCGCGTGCATGGTAAATATCGGATGGACATTTTTGCACCCTCAACTAGATACAGCAGGCCAACACATTGGGTCTTCCATGTAAATACATCGAGTCTTTGAAGGTCCCTCTATGGCTCTAAGCGGATCTTCAGTAAACTCCCATTGCCATACAACAAAATTTACTTAGGATCGTAGGCAAAAAAACAACAAAACTATTGTATTTTGTTGAGTCACCCGGTAGTTCCAATTTTCAATTGTACCCCTTTAGTAATGACATATGAGCATATGAAAAAAAATTAGATACATTTAATAGTTTAGCCATAAACGACCGACACGAATAGCGTGGGACACCCTGTATATAATTGAGTGACTTTTCATGAAATTGTTTATAATTATTTGGAAGATTTGTTGTTTTCGGTATCGTATTAGTATTAGTGTAGATTTAAGAATCATTCAGTCATTTTTGAACTTATGTATTAATTAAATTAATTAGTGACTAATTTATATTTTGTTCCCTTGGCCAGTGAGATTACACTTAACAATTTTGATAATAAAACATATTTGGTGTCATTTGATTTGATTTAAATTAAGGCAATTGTTATTTGGTTTTCAATAATAGTCAACCATTCTTCATTTCTACTAAATACCTATTTAATTTTTTGGGTATCTTTTTACACTATGTAACAAAATTGGGGAAGCCGTCTCGAAAACTACAGGATTTTCATGATAAAGTTAGGTAGATTTCCCAATCGATGAAATAGACTGAAGTTTTTCAGAAAAATGAAAAACCAAATTAGATTTAAAAAACTAAAGGATTCTTAATGCTTAAAAAATGGGAACAATTTTAAATATACTGGGTGCCGTGTCTAAGACCATGCCTAAGGTATTTTATTCACAAATTTCTTTCGCCATTGTATTCACAAAATTTTATACGCGAGGCTGCATCGGGTTTCATAGCAAGGAGGAGTCCTATTCTTCACTCTAAGGAGGATAGTTCTCTCATGAGGGGGTGACGATGACACTTAATGCTGAATGACTAATACGATACTTCAATGCAGTGCTAACCAATACAGGTCATTATTACCGGTCTCAGGACGTTTCAGTTTCATGCAGACGTTTGATACAAAGGAGCTTACATACCAAGGACGTTTCATATCAGGATGTATGTTCATTATAAAATGTCATCTAGTTGGCTATGATTTTTTAATGGAAAAGAGAGTTATAAAGGCACATCGTAACTTGACTCACCATCTATTATTTGCCACTGTGACTTGTTGACATTTGTCACTTACTTATTAGCTGTCATTTCGCGTGGCAGCACTAGGCAGGTCTGGCATATTCCCATCCTTACAATCTTTACATTCTTATCAAGAAAACAAAGGATGAAGATACTTTCAAAGCGCTGTGGAGCTGTGTTATTCCCGGACCTTTGACTTTATAAATGTGACAACTTCGCAAATGTCGAAGGAAGTACCTAATTCACGACATGCTTCAAAATAACAAATGAGGCGGCTAGATGACGGATTCTAAAGAACACATAGTATACCCAACGAGCTAGTATATTAAATCTGGAGAACCTCTCCCGTTTTAGTTTTGGTCACCTTTTTAGCAGTGGATCACTTAAAATGGCGGCGATATCCGCTTGAATTGACGTCTTATGTCAAATCATTTGAAGTTGTGATTTGCCAATTGATGTGCTCTGACGATGAAATTACGTCCTTCCAAAAAGCGGGACCATTTGTCAAGGAAATATCGGCATTTGTTGGCTCTGTCAATATCTCCTAGATCATTGCTTCTTTTCTATATTGTTATGTGCTTATTTAGAAACCATAGGTGTTTTTTGGAAACCTTGATACTAGAGTTGAGATCGGTAATTACATCCCGAGCGCTCGGGCATCATTCTATCTCACTCTAGCTTGTTAAGATTTTGGGAGATGGCCTGTGTCCGGAGCGCTCGGATGTAATTACCGAACCCTGCTTACATATGAGGAAACCCTCGTGTTTTACAGTTTTGGCCCCAAGTTCGTCTATAAACGTGCTCGAGATACCTTGCTGACCTTGATGCCAAAAAGTGGAGGCAGGTAATTGATACGTTATGCGCGTGTGCGTGGGTTGTTGCCAAATCTCAAAAACGTACTTGGTTACAATCGCATCGAACTTCCGTATCGAACTTCCGTAACATGTATTTGCGTCGAGTAACCGGAGTAACTCGTGAAAGTATTGGCAACATTGGATGTCACGAATCACCGAACCGAGTGCTTTGGCCTCAAACGCACAGGAGTACGGCGTGAGTCTAGCTGTGCTACTTTCAAAAGGGCGCTCAATTTTTGCCATGTGCAGAAATTGCAATATACAAGGTATTGCGCTTCAATCTCCTCCTTTTGCAGTCAGCCAGCAATGTAAAAGATAGGCAATAGAAGTATGTGAGTGCCTCCCTCTTTTTACTAGTGGATCACAAAAAAATGGCGTTGAAAGTGACAAGAAGTGACGTCTTACGTCAAATGATTTGAAATCGCAATTCGCCAAATAATATGCTCTGATGGCCGACAAAGGGAATTAATTTTAGGGAAATATCGACATTTATTTGGTGCCTCCAGTCTTACAGCCATGGTTATTTTTAGGTTAGGTCAAGCCAGAATAGTTTAATTATTTCTTAACTTACGTAACATGTGGCAATGTCGCATAATGGCCTTCCGGAGAAGAGTTTTTGCATATCGCAGTTTGCAGTTTGCATTGAAAGAAATCCTATTGCGCTTTGCGTCGTGTCAATAACTAGAAGGTTGTTGGATCGCAGGTGTAGGACAAATAGCCACTTCACTTTCTCGAAATCGCCAACGTTTCGACTTTTATTTTTAGGTCTTCCTCAGGGCTTTCAGTGGCTATTTGTCCTACACCTGCGATCCAACACCTTTCTATTTAAAGAATTTTTTTTTTTACACTTTGTTTTGGTATGAAAGATCCATCTTATCCCTCGTATGAAAAGTCCTTAGTGTCAAATGTCCGTAGTATGAATCGTCTGTGCTGTAAAAAATCTTGATCTAAAATGTCCCGGTATGAAACATCCTTGTATGAAATGCCCCTGACCCATCTCTCTGATATGAGATAATTATGAATTATTTTTGAACTCTTATTGTAATTTACTGTAATAACATAAGATGTACTTTAAAATAATCCGTTGCAAAATTGGTCCTTCGTTTTACATATTCAGTCAGGTTTTCGTCAAAAGCTGTAAAGATACTTGAGGTGTCAATTATTTGCAATTTGCAGTCAAAATTAAGATAAGAGAACATTCTCTCAATTCTTATTGCTCCCTTAAGAAACGTGCATACCTAAATTGTGCAGGCTTGTTTAAAAGGTACGCGGACGGGCAGTACCTACCCAGGCCCATATGCAAGTACAACATTCTGTGCATCCCATTCCTTTGCGTGACGGCGTAACGCCCCGCAATTTTTTCCGATCGAGTCAGTTTTTTTTTCTTCAGAGAATCGGCGGCCATTCTTGTCGATTCGCCGCCGAGTCAATATAAAAGTTACGACAAAAGCGAGAATTTTACCGGCGGCGCCAAGACCGGTCTGGTTGAGCCTTTTTAGTCAGGGAACGGGTGATCAGCGAACCTCTTTTGGTCTTTAGGAACCATGGAATAGAGTAGTTGAGTTAGTTAGAAGGGCTTACATAGGGCTTAGTGGCGGCAAGATTGTACTTTTTAATGAGGGATCAAATACTAACCATATTCCTAATTGCAATAAAGGTTATAGTAGCAAAATTGAATTTACTTCATACTGTATCATTTAGGACACTTTAGCATACTAAATAGGATTGTACACTACTGAGTATCGTAATAAAATTTTACACTACTGAGTAATGTATTGAAATTTCATTGCACTTCTGCGTAATGAAATATTTCCTGATTTTTCAAAAAAATTCAATTATAAGGCGCCGTCTAAACCCCATACAACAACTCAGGCCCAGCACACATCAAATTTAACTAACTCTTATTACTCATGTCAATTCCTATTTTAGCTTTTGTCTGATTGGTTTAAATTCAACTGTCAAATTCCGCTCCTTTCCGCTTTTAACCAAATTCCGCTCCTTTCCGCTTTTAACCAAATTCCGCTGCATGTGACGTCGCCTTGAGTTCGTCTGTTAAATGTCATGCGCGTCATCATATTTATCTGTCAATGTGATTTTTATTAATTTAGTATTGATAATAATGCTACAAATTTTTAGTTTTCCATAATTTTCCTAAACCATCTAAGCCATTGGTTACGATTTAATACCATTAAAACCATTGAACATTGAAAACACGCCCAGTTGCAGACCTCAGCTTCGCTTCGGCCGTCAATTTCTGGGCTCAGCACGAAAATACCCACTTTTACTCCTAGTGACATAATCTACTATTTATATATAAATGTTTCATTACTGTCCAGAGATTACGTTATTTATCGAGACACGTAGCTCGAGTAAAATAAAATCTCAAGACAGTAATGAAACTCCCCATCGAGTATATTTTATTTTCAATCACTAAGTACTTTCTGAATAACAATAAAAACGGTTCTTGAATATTATTTATTCATGTAATGGATTTCATTCTACCTGAAATCTTCACTCACTATACCACTTCCTATGGTATATATTCCTATGGCATAACCAACAATTAGCACAATCGTCATGCATTACTGATCTGACCATTACTGGTCTAGGACGGTAATGGGACCATTACCGTTCTATAGCAGCATTGGGATTACTACTCACTAGGCCAAATCTTGATAGTTGCTATGGTATAGAGTACTATAGAGCATAACCAACAATTACCACAATCATCATTACTGGTCTGGCCATAACTGATCTAGGACGGTAATGAGACTATTACCGTCCTAGACCAGCAATGAGATTACTTCCCTTCTTAGATCAGTAATGTGACATTTCCAAGATTTTAAAACGAGAGTAATGTCATCATTACATTGGTGTACTAAATATGTTACATACTTTATAAGCCCGGTAAATAAATTTTTACAATAGGAGTAAGATGTTTCCCGACGAGTCGATAGCAGAGCTGGAATTTGCAAACGAGTACTGTACATTACCGGACGTATGACGTACAATATTGTATCATATACAATATTGAATTACTTCATACCTATTAAAAAACAGGAAAGAAGGAAGTTGAATTTTTTGCTCGGCGAATATATTTTTGAGAAATCCGGTATAATTTCATTAGGGTATCCAGTAGCGTAAGGAAATTTCATTACGGTATTCAATACTGTAATAGTTACTTACGTTATAAGTCCGGTAAAAATAGTTTTACAGTAGGACTAAGATGTTTTCGAAGAAAAGAAAGGAAGAAAGAAATTTCGAAACGACTACTGTAGCACGTTACCGGACGTATGATGTACAACATTGTACTTCATACTTCTTAAAAACAGGAAAAAAATTATTTTATGCGCGGCGAATATATTTTTGACAAATCCGCCAATTTGACAAATAGTTACATTACGGTATCCTGTACCGGTACCGGTTTCCATAGGTTACCATGGATACAATGGATTTATTGAAGATGTGCCGATACTCAATACTGTAAAATTTCTTTACTATATCCAATCCTGTAAAAATCTATTTACCGGATTAAAATCAAGTACGTAAAAGTGTTCTAAATGATACCGTATGAAGTAAAATTTCTTTACGGTATCCTGTCCTATAAAAAGCTATTTTCCAAATTAAAATCAAGTACGTAAAAATGTCCTAAATGATACAGTATGAAGAATTTTTTTTTACGACTGCCTCGAAAATGCGCTCTACAAACTACCGGTGAAAATTGCATATTGCAGACATGCATATTGCACACTTCTGATGGTTTTGCACACGCCTTGCATATATTTTACAGTACGAATGATCATAATTATGAAGCAAAATCCCAGTCGTAGAAAAAGTATAGTGTTCAACACGTACGAAAATCATTCTTCACTCGTGTCCTAACCGTCACACTCGTGTGAAAAGTGCAGTTTTCGACATAGTTGCACAATATACTATTAGCGCATCGAGGGAGACTCGCTATATATTTAGACTTTCAAAAAGCTTTTTCTGTGATTTTTCATTATCTTTTTTTCTTGCAGCATATTTAAAAACGAATCCCATCAGAAGAGCAGGATGGACCGAGTTAAACAACACACATCTGAAAGCACTGTTGATCAAACAAACGCTTCACTTATAAGGTAGGTGCTAATTGTGGTGTTTATTGAAATTGGACAAACTGTTAATATCCATGGGTAAATAAACCTGTCTCACGAATACCAGACAACTTTTTACGAGAAGTGTAAATACTTGCGTTGTTATATTCCTATATTTTTTTATAATGGGTCATTGGCTATATCAGGGCGAGCCATTGACATTAATAAATACCGTCCAAGAAGTAAGTTTTCTTTGTCCGGCCACTATAGTTCTTCTCTGGGAATGTAATAAAGTGAACGTAGTATGTCAACTTTTTATGGCTTCTTCGAGGATTCCGATGAATGGTATTGATCAAACGCCGTATTAGGCTACTAGATATTTTTATTAGTTATAGAGAATCGTCTATGAATTCCCATCACTTAAGACGTTTCAGCGACATAGATCATCTGTAAACACGTATTATTTTATTTCAGTAAGTAGTAAGTACTGGCTAACTCTCCGATAGTGAAGCTGTAAAAGCAGTAGATGTAAGTATTTGCTAAATATATTTGCTGCGTTTATTGACATCCACCTGCATGCTGCATACGTGCATGCAACAGGAGCGTATGGCCTTTCGTAAGAAGTGGTCTTAAGAAGTTATTTTTAAGATATTTGAGGAGATACGGATTGTATTGCGGTTTGCAGCGCGCAACCTGTTTGCATAAATGTGGAGTTACGTACAGCAAACACGCAGGATGTCTTGTTCCCGTGAGATTTGCCTAAATTAGCGTAAAGATAAATAAGTAAATTCTCATTAGGGCCATTCCTGTAGGTGCCTTTACAAGGAGACTTGCAGGGAGCCGCAAATTCTATACAGCATCTCAAACTTTTAGAATGAAACAAAATCAGCTCTTAATTAATTTATAGGACATAAGCATTATCGCTCGGAGACGTATATGGTAAATTGTTTATTACTTTGTTTATTTAATTTAATTTTTAGTGCCTTTTAGTAGGTACGTATCGGCATCAATGTGTATCTTAGATTTAGATTGTAAAGTGTAAAAGTAGGCCTTTGGTAGGAAAACTCACCTTTTCTCGTTCTCAAGTCAGGGAATTGAAGTTGTCGCCATGTACAGGGTGTCTCACTTTTTATGTCTTTGTCAACTCGCTGTGTCCTCTCGGACTTACGGGCTATTTTTGAAAATTAGTGATTTTGGGGTCAATCATGGTAAAATTAAAATTGCCCGCTTGTAAAAAATTTTATGTGAAAAGTGTTGAATGGTTCAATCTAAAGTGTTTTCCGGGCTTTGAAGCCGTGGTCCATTGAAATTTCTTTCTGACATTTCGTCTACAGCTGCGGGAGACATTATCAAAGGCAATGAGGCAATGGGCTATTTGGGCGAAGTGATCTCCCGTGCTTCCCGACGTTGATTGATTCGACTGTTCTAGGGTAGTATTTATTCCCCTACCGTTGCCCTGCAGTGCCCTGCCGTTGCTCTGCATGCTTCTCTCGTTAATCTCGAATAGAAACGCTGCGATTGATATCCACCTCATTGAAAAGGATATCGTGACCTTCGAAGAGAGTGTGCTCTGCTACTGCTGAGTTTCGTGTTTGTCCCATCATGCAACTCCTCTTGTGCTCTGTTGTATTGTACGAGTGTTACTTTGTGGGTGTATGGTAAACTAGTCCATCCGCGCTTTTCTTCATCTTATCCCGTTGTTCCTTCCTCGCGCTCTAGATTCCTTGGACGGACGGCCCTATCGAACTCGTGCTTTGCTGCTGCATTCCAACCAAAGGCTCTTTCTAGATGCTTCATTTCCCGTTTCAATTCAGCCGGCTTACAAATTCTCTTGGCTCTCACAGACAGAGTCTCTATGACTCCCCTTTTCTTTCTGGGCTGATGATTTGAACCGTTATTGAGGTATCGGTCAGTGTGTATTGGTTTTCTATAAACGGTGTGTGCAAGCTTTCCATTCGGCCTCCTTAATATCAAACGTCGAAAAACGGTAGGCGTCCTTCGTTCTCTGTCTCCGTAGTGAATTGAATTTTTGCGTTACATTTGAGGTGTAAGAGGAGGTTTATTTTATTAAATAACCAAGGTGTCGTCCACGTATCGGAACCAGCACTTTGGCCTCTTATTTGCCGTGCCAACGCCTTGGCATCGAAAATTTCCATATAATAGTTGGGTATTACTGGTTTGTTCGTAGAAATCTTCTTTCCATTGAAAATATGTAGTGGTTAGGTCCTGGTTAATATGTTGGCTTCCTTAATGGGTACCATCGTGAAGAAGCGAAACAATGTCGAAGCTAACGAGAATTTCTCCTAGCGAAACAGTCAAAGAATGCAGTTTTTCGACGAAATGATGGAGTCTTTTATAAAAATGTCACTCTTTTCCTATTTTAGGAAAAATATTTTCCTATTTTAGGTTGCAGCAGTTTTGTGAGGTATTTCGCGATTTCGTAGATGGGGTTGTCCATAGTGCTCACGATAGGTTTCAGTGGCACATCCGGTTTGTGGATCTTTGCAAAACCGTACTGTCTTGGTGGCAAAGCTTCTAATTTTTTAAGCTCGGCACGTGGAGTTTACCAAGTTCCATTCAGCTGTGGCTCCGTATACATTGGCACCACAAAACGTCAGTATCAACACGAGCAGGATTAAGGAACACAAGAGGAGCTGCAGGCTGGGACAAACACAAAAGTCGATAGTAGCAGAGCACTATCATCATCCTTTTCAACGAGATCTTATATCAGTCGCAGCGTTTCTATCCGAAAGTAACGAGAGAGGCCATTGCGATCTTTAAACACGAGAGCAATCTCAATAGGAAGGAGGAAATTACGATTCTAAATGCAGATTGGAAGCGAGTTCGACGACAGACTTCAAGTGCGCCAAAACCCCATGCCACCACTACCCCCACCCCAATCCCTCCTCTGCAGCGCGAGGACGACGGAATAAATACCACGGAGCTCACCACAGTCGAATCAGTCGACGTTGGGAAGCACGGGAGATCACTTCGCCCATTGCCTCATCGCCTTTGAGAATGTCTCCTGCAGCTGTAGGAAGAAATTCCATTGGACCACCGCTTCAAATCCCGGAAAACACTTTAGAATGTATGTTGAGTGGTTTTTTGACATATTTATTAAAGGCACTTTTTTTAATGACACATTAAGAGCACCCACTTCATTCATTCATTGCCTCCACTTGCTCATAGTATTTTAACCATTTATTTATATAATATAACGTAGGATTGATAGGGTGTAAATGTGATAAAGTAGTGGAAAATGGTAGTTTTTTTTCTATACAATATTCAAAAGAATTGAACTGGTAGAACATGAAAGTTTGTATGTCCACTACGGCCAGTCGCGTATGTTTATGCTTCGGGCGACTTAGAAGTTTTCGGGGCAGAAACCCTCAGCTTTCCTAAGCTGCCCCCCTGGGGCATAAACATCTACTTAATGCCCTTGATTTAATAACTATTACATTCCCATACCACCCACATTCCACATACAAGCAGTCCAAAATACTCTTTTTATGTTTTAATGCCTATTTATTTAAACTAAGCCTTTTTACCTATAATTATCCGAAATATTTTTTTTATTATTATGTTGGGTAAACCATGTAACAATATTTATGTTTAGCTACCTTGGAATGAGGAATCCAAGAACGTGACATTTTTAATTGCAATAAAAGTTACATTTTTTGTTTATGGAAGAAGGGCCGATGTTTCAGTTATTTACTTGGTTCTTTGCACTGCTTTCTTTTAATCTGGCAAGGGCAGTTGAGGAATTATTAATAGATGTTACTGCTCTGGTAATCTCTCGATACAATTGAGTCACACTCACTAGGCAAAGTTAAAGACTCCTGACGAAGACTAAGTGAATGTTCCTTGTTCCATTTAACTGCAGAATTATAGCAAAATTTCACTTATTAAACCTGTGTTAATTTATACGATTACTAATTTTATTAGTTTCTTTAATATTCAGCTTCTGGCTTTTCAAATAAGCCTTTAATGATATATTATGATGTCTTTACAAAAATATATTTTCCAGGCTAGATGTCTGGTTAAGTTTTTGCAATACAGGCTAGAGACTCATCAACTGTGGTACCTTTTAACTTATTTAACTAAAGATTAATTTTCTAATTTGACTGTCCTTGTCTTATTGATTCTTGTAAAATGTGGCAGTTAAGTTTTTAAACGAGGCGGCAAAACTTTTCGTTGCGCAATTTGTAGAACTTTTCAACAAGTCCAGTTAGAACTAGAGCCGCGCACCTGCAGGTATATTCACCTCATAAAATATTATATGAATAAAATTACCATATATGGAAAAATAATGACGTGGGCAATTTTTTAATGATCCAACAAGGGCCCTTTTGTAACCAGACATTGTTGTGGCGACCCGCGAAGTCTCTAATGGCAGGTTGTATTCAAGCCTCGTAGGGCGTAGGGGTTTAATACATCATAGTCTT